>CM055123.1:13944501-15357001 GCA_029206835.1 Rana muscosa | reverse complement strand
TGGATGGATGTGCTGTCCCAACATCCACTCTGCCTTGCAGTCCTTAAAACGCTGAGAGGCCTTGGGAGAGCATGCCAGGTACCTGCGGGCGTGTGGAATCTGAAGGTGGGTCCACACAAAGTCATTGTACCAGCGCTCCCGGCACACTTCCACCTCATAGAGCAGTTCCTTGGACAAGTATGGATACTCCCATCCGTACTCTGCAGCAACCTTCTGACTAAATAGGCATAGTAGCTCTGTCCCCTTCGCCAGGCAAAACTATTGAGTCCGGGTGGCGAGGGACCTTGACCACATCTGGTCGGGGCATTGGTGCCTGCAGTAACAGTCTCTTTTCCCCGGTCTTCGGTACAGATGGTACCGGGGATGTAGAGGCAGGCCGGGGACGGGACCTCTCTTCAGGGGCTGGTGCCTCCACCCGGGGCGTACTTTCCCCTGTAGACATGGGTGGATCCCTGGTTCTCCGGGATGAAGCGAGAGGTACTTTGTCCCAGCCCTTTTCTGCGAACAGTTCGTCTAATTACACATCACTGGTGTCTCTGCCAGTTAAATTTACACCCGGGAAAGTACATACCCGCTACAGATAGATAGATGGATAGATAGAAAGAAAGAAAGAAAGAAAGAAAGAAAGAAAGAAAGAAAGAAAGAAAGAAAGAAAGAAAGAAAGAAAGAAAGGAAGAAAGAAAGAAAGGAAGATCGATAGATAGATAAAGGGAGAAAGATAGATAGATAGATAGATAGATAGATAAAGGTAGAGAAAGATAGATAGATAGATAGATAGATAGATAGATAGATAGATAGATAGATAATAGATAGAAAGAAAGAAAGGAAGATCGATAGATAGATAAAAGAAGGTAGATAGATAGATAGATAGATAGATAGATAGATAGATAGATAGATAGATAGATAGATAGAGGAAGAAAGAAAGATAAAGATGGATAGATAGATAGATAGATAGATAGATAGATAGATAGATAGATAGATAGATAGATAGATAGATAGATAGATAGATAAAAGCCTGAAACAGCCGGAGAGCAAGAAGGTAAAGCTAGGAGGCTAAACTGTTGAGTATGCAAGATACAGGAATAGTGGAACCCCCCTGTGAATGCTACGGATGTATTTGTGAACTTTTGTGCTTTTAAATAAAAATGAGCTACCATGCTCTTAAACAGAGTTCCTGACTGGAACTAACAACAACTAACAACACCTAATCTTACAATAGATAGATAGATAGATAGATAGATAGATAGATAGATAGATAGATAGATAGATAGATGAAGAAAGAAAGATAAAGATAGCTAGGTAGATAGATAGATAGATAGATAGATAGATAGATAGATAGATAGATAGATAGATAGATAGATAGATAGATAGATAGATAGATAGATAGATAGAAAGAAAGGAAGATGGATAGATAGATAAAGGAATATATATAGATAGATAGATAAAGGGAGGGAGAGAGATAGATAGATTGATAGATAAATAGATAGATAGAGGAAGAAAGAAAGATAAAGATAGATAGATAGATAGATAGATAGATAGATAGATAGATAGATAGATGGCCTGCCCTATATACTCTGCAGAAAATTGGGTGTTGGTGGTACCAGAAGACTGTAAGCCCTCACAGTTACTCTTAGTGGGCGCTGGAATGGGCCCTGCTGTGAAATATTATATCAAGAATTGTAATTACATGCCACTGTCAAACAGGGGCAGAAAAATTGGGCCTTAGGCAGTGGTGGTGGTGCCACAACACTAATCCCTCACAGATTCTCTTGTTGAGCACAGGAACGAGCCCTGTTGTGAAATATTAGAGCAAATATTGTAATTACATGCCCCTGTTAAATAGGGGCAAAAAAATTGGGCCTTAGGCGGTGGTGGTGGTGCCACAACACTGTAAAGCCTCACAGATACTCTTGTTGAGCGCAGGAATGGGCCCTGCTGTGAAATATTAGATCAAAAATTGTAATTACGCGTCAGGGGCAGAAAAAGTGGGCCTTAGGCGGTGGTGGTGGCACAACACTATAAAGCCTTACAGATACTGTTGTTGAGCACAGGAATGGGCCCTGCTGAGAAATATTAGATCAAAAATTGTAATTACGCGCCCCTGTTAAACAGGGGCAGAAAAATTGGGCCTTAGACAGTGGTGGTGGTGCCACAACACTGCAACCCCTCACAGATACTCTAGTTGAGCGCAGGAACGAGCCCTGCTGTGAAATATTACATCAAAAAATTTAATTACACGCCCCTGTTAAACAGAGGCAGAAAAATTGAGGGACAAGAGGGACAGTATCACTGATGCATGCACTGTCACTGCTCACCATCCTCGTGGCCTCCTCAAATGGTGACAGGACAGTGCATGCATCCTTGATCAGTAGCCACTGGCGTGGCGAAAAAAAGCCATGCTCCCCTGACCCTGTCCTGGTGCCATAGTCGCACAGGTACTCATTGATGGCCCTCTGCTGCGTGTTCAGCCGCTGCAGCATTGCCAACGTTGAGTTCCATCTGGTGGGCATGACACAAATGAGGCGGTTCTTGGGCAGGTTGCATTCCTTTTGAAGGTCAGCCAGCCGAGCACTGGCATTATATGACCGGTGGAAATGACCACAGACTTTCCTGGCCTGCCTCAGGAGATCCTGTAAGCCTGGGTACCTGCTTAATAACCGCTGCACCATCAAATTTAGGATGTGAGCCAAACAGGGAACATGGGTCAAGTGTCCCTGTCGGAGGGTGGAGAGGAGGTTAGTGCCATTCCTGGCTGAAGCTGGCATGGCTTAAACCACCTTTGAGTCTGCCCCTGCAGAGCTGACAGAATCTCTGCCCCAGTGTGGCTCCTGTCCTCTAAGCAGACCAACTCAAGCACCGCATGGCATCATTTTGCCTGAGGGCTTGCGTAGCCCTTTGAATGCCTACAGAGCACCGCTGGTCCAGAGTACAAATCTGCAGAGGAAGAGGCCATAGAGGAAGAAGAAGAGGATGGGGTGGAGGAGAGAGCTGTGGCAGAATCACCACTACTAGCATTTTGGAGGTGTGGTGGCGGAACAAGCCTGTACCCTGTCCTGCATTCTTCCCAGCTGCCAGCAGAGTTACCCAGTGCACCGTGAAAGAAAGGTAACGTCCCTGTCAATGCCTGCTGGACCATGAGTCAGCGGTAATATGCACCTTACTGCTGACCGCCCTGTCCAACGAGGCCAAGACATTGCCTTCCACATGCCAGTAGAAAGCCAGAATGGCCTCCTGTGAAAATAAATGGCGTTTGGGAACCTGCCACTGAGGTATCGCACATTCCACAAATTAACGAAAGGGGGCAGAGTCTACCAACTGAAAAGGCAGCAGTTGCAGTGCTAGCAATTTGGCCAAGCTAGCATTCAGGTGCTGAGCATTTGGATGGCTGGGACCGGATTTCTTTCAACGGTTTAGCAACTGGGGTAGGGAAATTTGCTTGCCAAAAATCGGATGTTGGTGCACCGCTAGCAGATTGCCCGCAAGTACTTGGGACACCTAATTCTACTCCTTCATTCCTCTCAGTGCAGGTTTCTAAGAGGACTGGAGGTATAGCGGGGTTGGAGATCCCAGCTGATGAGGAGCAAGGAGAGGTCCGCCTTGTTCTTTGATGTGGGTCCTTGAAGTGCTGTTGCCAACGGACTGCATGGTAAGTCGACATATGTCTGGTCAAGCATGTAGTGCCCAAGTGGCTGCAGTTTTGGCCACGCTTGATACGCTTCAGACATATGTTGCAAACAGCAATGGTGCGATCTGCTGCACACGTGTCAAAAAAAGCCCACACCAAAGAACTTTTCAAAATACGCAGAGAGTCAGCAGTGCCCTGCACATGCTTAGCTCTGCGGTGTGATGCAATAGGGTGGCTGCTCTTAAGCTTCCCCCTGGAGGGCATCCTGCCTCATTGGAGATGTGCCTCCTCCTCCTCTCTTCTATCAGGCACCCAAGTATAGTCAGTGACCTCATTATCCCCTCCCTCCTCATCACTGGAGCAATCTTGGCAGTATGCTGCAGCTGGGAGAACATGACTTCCAGTTTCTTGTCCTTCTTGGGCATCCCCTCTCTCTAGGCTCACATTACTCCCTTCCTCAACCTGGGTACCATCATCGGAGCCTTCAAAACACTGCGCATCCTCCTGCAGCATGTACCCGACACTGTGGTTGAACAGTTCGGGGGACTCCTCCGTGCATGATGGTGGGGCTAGGGAAGGAGTGACTGTTGACATGGAGCAGATGGAATAGGCCGCTTTGGCAGCTGCATTGGCAGGCAAACTACTCTGAGCCTGGGTGACAGAGGATGAGGAGGATGAGGACGGCTTTGTTATCCATTCCACCAACTCTTCTGCATGTTTTGGCTCAATAACACGGCCAGCTGGTGAAAAAAAGGACAAGCGTACCCCACGGCCACGTGCTGAGAATGCATCGTGTCCACGACCAGCACTGTTTACTGTAGACACAGAAAAAGTACATCAGGAATGGCCTGCAGTCAGATATAGGCTTGGCTAGACTGGATGCAGTGGATATATATATATATATACGAGACTGTATATATATATATATTAAATGCACTGCAGCTCACTGTATCACATGCCTGCCTGAAAGTATATTTGAAAAAGTACACCAGGAATGGCCTGCAGTCAGATATAGGCTTGGCTAGACTGGATGCAGTGGATATACTGTATATATATATATATATATATATATATATATATATATATATATATATATATATGTACGAGACTGTATATATATATTAAATGGACTGCAGTTCACTGAATCACCTGCCTGCCTGAAAGTATATTTGAAAAAGTACACCAGGAATGGCCTGCAGTCAGATATAGGCTTGGCTAGACTGGATGCAGTGGATATATATATATGTACGAGACTGTATACTGTATATATATTAAATGGACTGTAGCTCACTGAATCACCTGCCTGCCTGAAAGTATATTTGAAAAAGTACACCAGGAATGGCCTGCAGTCAGATATAGGCTTGGCTACACTGGATGCAGTGGATATATATATATATATATACACGAGACTGTATATATATATTACTACACAATATTTAGGAATGGAGGTATTCTGGTATGTTCCTAGGCTGGGATGGGTCTCATTCTACCTTCTTCAATATTTTGGGTGGAAGACACCCGTTACTTTCGAGACCCTCCCCATCCTATACAAATAAATTTTATTCCCCATTATCAATTATTCATAGATACACACTTGTCAATTTTCTCCCCATTTTTTTCTCTAGTTAATTTACCAACATCCTATATTTCAGCCAGCGCCCATACAAGCTATATCTTGAATCCCGTGTCTTTTGACCCTTGGGGTCATGTGTGGTGGTGTCTCGCTGTCTGTGTCCTGCACTTCAGGGGTTGCGATGAGCTCAGCTCCTTCCCCCCGCCCGCCCTAGCGACGGGGGCGGGGTCGAACCTCAGCTCATCTACGTCATGTTCAGTGCGCATAGTGTTTGGCGTCATGTGACGCCGCTCCACCATGGCGTGCTTTTTCCATCCCTCGCCTCGCAGGGCATTCGAGGGACCCCTGCGCTGGCGAGGTAACACATGAAGTTGGCGGGGATCCGGGGGTCTATTTAACAGTGGGTGGCGGACCGTTGCCTCTCTCTGCCGGCCACCACTCCGTAGTGATACCATCTGCTTGCTCTACCTCTGGAAGCTCAGGTAAATGGGGTATTCACATCTTCCCCACTATACATTTTCAACACACTTATGCATACAGCCAACTCCATTGATCTCTACATACACACATCTTACATCCTCTTATGCACATACATCCATACATACTGACACACATCTACATTCAAATCTACACTTTCACATATATAAACTTTTATACCTCAACCTGACACACTTTTAAATTTTCCTTTATCCACTAACATACCCTCCATGTATGGTTATGCTTTTTCATGTGCATTTGATATGCAGATGTATTAACCACTTCCTTACTGGGCACATATACCCCCTTCCTGCCCAGGCGAAATTTCAGCTTTCGGCACTGTCAGGCTTTGAATGACAATTGCGCGGTCGTGCGATGTGGCTCCCAAACAAAATTGACGTCCTTTTTTTCCCACAAATAGAACTTTCTTTTGGTGGTATTTGATCATCTCTGCGGTTTTTATTTTTTGCGCTATAAACAAAAAAGAGCGACAATTTTCAAAAAAACACAATATTTTTTGATTTTTGCTATAATAAATATCCCAATTAAAAAAATAAAAATAAATTCCTCAGTTTAGGCCGATACGTATTCTTCTACATATTTTTGGGGAAAAAAATCGCAATCGGCGTTTATTGATTGGTTTGCGCAAAAGTTATAGCGTTTACAAAATAGGGGGTCGTTTTATGGCATTTTTATATTTATTTATTTTTTACTAGTAATGGCGGCGATCAGTGATTTTTTTCGTGACTGCGACATTATGGCGGACACAGCGGACACTTTTGACACTATTTTGGGACCATTCACATTTATACAGCGAACAGTGCTATAAATATGCACTGATTACTGTATAAATGTGACTGGCAGGGAAGGGGTTAACACTAGGGGGCGAGGAAGGGGTTAAATGTATGCCCTGGGAGTGATTACTACTGTGGGGGGGAGGGGACTGACTGGGGGAGGTGACCGATCTGTGTCCCTATGTACAAGGGACACAGCATCAGTCTCCTCTCCCTGACAGGACATGGATCTCTGTGTTTACACACAGAGATCTACGCCCTTGTCTGTGTACCGGCCGATCGTGGGTACCTGGCGGACATCGCGGCCGCCAGGCACGTGCATCGGCATTACAGTGACGCGCCGGGCACGTGTGCGCGCCGGTGGCGGCGCTCGCGCGCCCCCCAGTGGCCAGAGGAGCGGAGGCCGTAAAAAGACGGCCTCCCGGCATTTAAGAACCACCTTGCGGCCGTACATAGTCGTACGGCGGGCGCGAGGTGGTTAAATTACACTCACTTTCACCACATCATCACACCATGTATTTATTATACAGCAGTCTTTTCCACCACTTTTTCATCATCTCACATATCTTTTCACTTTCACTACATTCATCCTATCTCCATACTGACACATTTTCATTTTCACTCATTTCTTCATCCCCATACAGACAAAATCAACCATTACACAAGCACTCTTCCTCGGCGTGGTGACTTGCAGCGAGTGATGGGTCTGCCCCCCATGACCCCTCCGCATACCCTGGCCAGTGGATCTCCCGCCTCAACCCGGGGGGGGACTCCGTACGCGGGACTACCTTCCAAACATTTCCCCAATCAAGGCCTCAGCACACGGGCTGTCTGGCAAGGTATATTGATATATTTTTATTCTTATTCTTTTCTTCCTCCCCTTCTCCCCTTCTTTCTTACCTTTTTCATACTGTATTGGGGTTGTCTATGGGAAATAGTGGATCCCCAGAAACTACCACCACAAATCTTTATATTTATTTCATTATAGACTACTTTCATGCATCCAAACTCCTGACGAGTGGTAGGCGACCATGAAACGCATAGAGTTTACATCCTCGGATGCCCTACATCAGTCCATATTTTTACACATGTCGATCATGTTGTTATTCATTTATTTATTATTCCTTGATGTATTTATTACCATGTTTGTATGTCATTAATCATGTTCCCTAACTAATCATGTGTTATTAAATGAATGATGATTATGAATTGCTCCTTTGTGATTACATTTCTGTATCATAAATGTATTGTGATTACTGGTTCATTTATACCGTATCATGCCAATTTATAGGGAACCATGACATCCAAGTTATTTAATCTATTTCATTTATTACACCCTTATACCTCATTTAAAGTCCCAACTCCACTACTTTTCTGTTTTTATTGTATATATATATTAACCACTTAACGACCGCTCACTGTATATATACGTCGGCAGAATGGCACCGACAGGCACAATCACGTACAGTGTACGTGATTGCCTTTGTACAGTTGGGGGGTCCGATCGGACCCCCCTCCTATACAGTGAGCGGTCGGTATTCGTTGGGGAGCGATCCGACATGAGGGGGCGGCCATTTGATTCCGGCCACCCCCCCCGCGATCGCTCCCGGCGAATGGAAATGCTCCCTCTGCTGTGTAATGTTTACACAGGCAGAGGAAGCAGGAGGAAGTGATGTCATCTCTCATGCGGCGCTCACATATACCGAGCGCCATACAAGAGAAGACACACAGGTCAGTGTACTAACACTACACTGACACCAGGACACATAGCGTCGGGTACCCCCATAAATTATCTAATAAAGGTTTAACCCCCTTTATCACCCCCCAGATAACCCTTTCACCCCCTATCACCACTGTCGCTAAGCGATCATTTTTCTGATCGCTGTCTTAGCGTCGGTGATGCAGATCGGTAGCCAGTAATTTTTTTTAGGTTCGCCGCAGGTTTTTATAGCGTCAGGTACCCCCATAAATGATCGAATAAAGGTTTAACCCCTTGATCGCCCCCCAGGTAACCCTTTCACCCCCTATCACCACTGTCGCTAAGCGATAATTTTTCTGATCGCTGTCTTAGTGTCGGTGATGCAGATCGGTAGCCAGTAATTTTTTTTAGGTTCGCCGCAGGTTTTTATAGCGTCAGGTACCCCCATAAATTATCTAATAAAGGTTTAACCCCCTTGATTGCCCCCCAGGTAACCCTTTCACCCCCTATCACCACTGTCGCTAAGCGATCGTTTTTCTGATCGCTGTCTTAGTGTCGGTGATGCAGATCGGTAGCCAGTAAAAATTTTTTAGGTTCGCCGCAGGTTTTTATAGCGTCAGGTACCCCCATAAATTATCTAATAAAGGTTTAACCCCCTTGATCACCCCCCAGGTAACCCTTTCACCCCCTATCACCACTGTCGCTAAGCGATCATTTTTCTGATCGCTGTCTTAGCGTCGGTGATGCAGATCAGTAGCCAGTAATTTTTTTTAGGTTCGCCGCAGGTTTTTATAGCGTCAGGTACCCCCATATATTATCTAATAAAGGTTTTAACCCCCTAATTGCCCCTAGTTAACCCTTTCACCAGTGATCACCATATAAGTGTTACGGGTGACGCTGGTTAGTTAGTTTGCTTTTTATAGTGTCAGGGCACCCGCCGTATATATAACCCAATAAAGGTTTAACCCCCTGATCGCCCGGCGGGTGATATCAATTAGGTTTTAGCGTCAGAGAGGGTCTGCGTCACACCCCAGGCAGCGTCAGGTTAGTGCCAGTAACGTTAACACCCACGCGTGAAGCATACACCCCCCTTAGTGGTATAGTATCTGATCAGATCAATATCTGATCTGATCAGATCTATACTAGCGTCCCCAGCAGTTTAGGGTTCCCAAAAACGCAGTGTTAGCGGGATCAGCCCAGATACCTGCTAGTACCTGCGTTTTGCCCCTCCGTCCAGCCCAGGCCACCCAAGTGCAGTATCGATCGATCACTGTCACTTACAAAACACAACACACATAACTGCAGCGTTCGCAGAGACAGGCCTGATCCCTGCGACTCCAGTGCTGTAGGAGGTGATTTCACCACCACAGTTAAAAAAAAAAAAGCATATATGCCGAAGCATTGGGGCAGCAGGGGTGGAGGAGCAGAGGAGCGATTTTGCTCCTAATGCCGCGTACATACGGTCAAAATTCCGACGGAGGCTTGCCCGTGGAAAAGTCCGACCATGTGTATGCGGCATAACTTTTTTGCGGGAGGATGCCCCCATGCTTCGGCATATATAAATGGTGCATGTATGCCCATCATTAGAAGTGAGTGGATGAAGGGCGGTATTCTAATGGTGGGCATACCCACCGATAAATCTCTTTTTTCGTTCAGCCAACTGGCTGCATGAAAAAAAAAGATTACAATACATGTCCAACAAGGACCAGCAACGTACTGGTATGTTGCTGGACTTTGAATGTTTATACCAGAATGATGCCTGCGGGTTTAGGTATCATCTTGGTATCATTCTTTTCAGCCAGCGGCCGGCTTTCATGTAAAAGCAATCCTAGTGGCTAATTAGCCTCTGGACTGCTTTTACAAGCAGTGGGAGGGAATGTCCCCCCCCGATATAAAAAGCGCCATTGGGAAATTGGAAAAGCATTTTATCACACCGATCTTGGTGTGGTCAGATGCTTTGAGGGCAGAGGAAAGATCTAGGGTCTAGAAGACCCCATTTTTTTCAAAAAAGAGTACCTGTCACTACCTATTGCTATCATAGGGGATATTTACATTCCCTGAGATAACAATAAAAATTATAAAAATAAATAAATATGGAAGGAACAATTTAAAAATAAAATGAAAAAGCTAAATTAATAATAAAGGCTTTTAAAAATGTATGTAGTTTGTCGCCAATGCGCGTTTGTGCAAAATTTTAAAGCATGTCGTGTTTGGTATCTATGTACTCGGCCTAAGATCATCTTTTTTATTTCATCAAACATTTGGGCAATATAGTGTGTTTTAGTGCATTAAAATTAAAAAAGTGTATTTTTCCCCCAAAAAATGCGTTTGAAAAATCGCTGCGCAAATACTGTGTAGAAAAAAATATATGCAACACCCACCATTTTAATCTGTAGGGCCTTTGCTTTAACAATATATATAATGTTTGGGGGTTCAACATAATTTTCTTGCAAAAAAAAAATGTTTTCATGTAAACAAAAAGTGTCAAAAAGGGCTTTGTCTTCAAGTGGTTAGAAGAGTGGATGTAAGCTTCCTAATGTTGTGTTTAAAATGCCAGAACAGTTCAAAACCCCCCCAAATGACGCCATTTTGGAAAGTAGACACCCCAAGCTATATACTGAGAGGCATGTTGAGTCCATGGAATATTTTATATGTTGACACAAGTTGCGGAAAAAAGACAATTTATTTATTTATTTTTGCACAAAGTTGTCACTAAATGATATATTGCTCAAACATGTCATGGGCATATGTGGAATTACACCCCAAAATACATTCTGCTGCTTCTCCTGAGTACGGGGATACCACATGTGTGAGACTTTTTGGGAGCCTAGCCGCGTACGGGACCCCAAAAACCAAGCACCGCCTTCAGGCTTTCTAAGGGTGTAAATTTTTGATTTCACATCTCACTGCCTATCACAGTTTCGGAGGCCATGGAATGCCCAGATGGCACAAACCCCCCCAAATGACCCCATTTTGGAAAGTAGACACCCCAAGCTATTTGCTGAGAGGTATTGTGAGTATTTTGCAGATCTCGCTTTTTGTCACAAAGTTTTGAAAATTTAAAAAAATAAATAAAAATTATTTCTTAATTTTCAAAAACAAATGAGAGTTGTAAAATACTCACCATGCCTCTCAGCAAATAGCTTGGGGTGTCTACTTTCCAAAATGGGGTCATTTGGGGGGGTTTTGTGCTATTTTGGCATTTTATGGCCTTCGAAACTGTGATAGGTAGTGAGGAGTGAAATCAAAAATTTGTGCCTAGAAATCCTGAAGGCGGTGCTTGGTTTTCGGGGTCCCGTACGCGGCTAGGCTCCTAAAAAGTCCCACACATGTGGTATCCCCGTACTCAGGAGAAGCAGCAAAATGTATTTTGGGGTGTAATTCCACATATAACCATGGCATGTTTGAGCAATATATCATTTAGTGACAACTTTTTGTAATTTTTAATTTTTTTTTGTCATTATTCAATCACTTGGGACAAAAAAATGAAAATATTCAATGGGCTCAACAGGCCTCTCAGCAATTTCCTTGGGGTGTCTACTTTCTAAAATGGGGTCCTTTGGGGGGGGGGTTTTGTGCTATTTTGGCATTTTATGGCCTTCAAAACTGTGATAGGTAGTGAGGAGTGAAATCAAAAATTTGCGCCCTTAGAAATCCTGAAGGCGGTGCTTGGTTTCCGGGGGCCCGTACGCTGCTAGGCTCCCAAAAAGTCCCACACATGTGGTATCCCCGTACTCAGGAGAAGCAGCAAAATGTATTTTGGGGTGCAATTCCACATATAACCATGGCATGTGTGAGCAATATATCATTTAGTGACAACTTTTTGTAATAATTTTTTTTTTTTAGTCATTATTCAATCACTAAAGACAAAAAAAAAAAATATTCAATGGGCTCAACATGCCTCTCAGCAATTTCCTTGGGATGTCTACTTTCCAAAATGGGGTCATTTTGGGGGGGGGTTTGTACTGCCCTGCCATTTTAGCACCTCAAGAAATGAGATAGGCAGTCATAAACTAAAAGCTGTGTAAATTCCAGAAAATGTACCCTAGTTTGTAGACGCTATATTTTTTGCGCAAACCAATAAATATACGCTTATTGACATTTTTTTTACTAAAGACATGTGGCTGAATACATTTTGGCCTAAATGTATGACTAAAATTGAGTTTATTCGATTTTTCTTATAACAAAAAGTAGAAAATATAATTTTTTTTCAAAATTTTCAGTCTATTTCCGTTTATATCGCAAAAAATAAAAATCGCAGAGGCAATCAAATACCATTAAAAGAAAGCTCTATTTGTGGGAAGAAAAGGACGCAAATTTCATTTGAGTACAACATTGCATGTCCACACAAGTTACAGTTAAAGCAGCGCAGTGCAAAATTCTGAAATCACCTCTGGTCCTTTAGCTACAAAATGGTCCTGGGCTTAAGTGGTTAAATGGAAATTAGAGAAAAAAAATAAAAATAATATTGCGCTGGTCTCAAGATAAATAGCAAAAGTGAACAAAAAATGGTGAAGCTGCTACATAAAATGTGACTAAAATTAAATGCAAGTGGGTAAAGATGTAGCGCTAAATTTCAAGAGAGGCCCAGAGATTGGGCCTCAAAATATACATAAATGTGAATAAAGGACAATGAAGTGAGTCCACATAGTGTCCATAAAATATACGTGATATGAAGTAACTGCAACCACACGTGAAACAATATGGGTCATCACATACTCTTACCGGAACCGGAGCATTCCCCCCATTTTCTTTTCCATGATTGGTCGATTGAGTTGAGGTTTTCTCTGTGCTATGATTTTAATTCCGGAAAGAATTTCAGTATTGGAGGCTGTTCCTGTTCTGTCTGAGGACTACGGGGATCGTTGTCAAATCCAGAGTCCCCTTTCAAGTTGGGGAACCTGCTCGAGAGTTGTCATCTGGGAGTCATTTGATCCAGCCTTCAGACAAGCAGAAGGGAACTGCCACTGAGATTTTCCATGCCCATACGATCTGCCTAATCCGCAGATCCACCGGTTCAGGTAAGAGTATTCTACCTCTCTTCCCCTCCAGAAGTTATGTGATGACCCATATTGTTTCACGTGTGGTTGCAGTTACTTCATATCACGGATATTTTATGGACACTATGTGGACTCACTTCATTGACCTTTATTCACATTTATGTATATTTTGAGGCCCAATCTCTGAGCCTCTCTTGAAATTTAGCGCTACATCTTTACCCACTTGCATATATATTAAATGCACTGCAGATAACTAAATCACCTGCCTGCCTGAAGTATATTAGAAAAAGTACACCAGGAACGGCCTACAGTTAGATCTAGCTACACTGGATGCAGTGGATATATACAGTGGGGAGAACTTGATACACTGCTGATTTTGCAGATTTACCTACTTAAAAAGCATCTAGAGGTCTGTAATGTTCATCATAGGTACTCTTCAACTGTGAGAAAAATCCAGAAAATCACATTGTATGATTTTTAAGTAATTAATTTGCATTTTATTGCATGACATAAGTATTTGATACATCAGAAAAGCAGAACTTAATATTTGGTACAGAAACCTTTCTTTGCAATTACAGAGATCATACGTTTCCTGTAGTTCTTGACCAGGTTTGCACACACTGCAGCAGGGATTTTGGTCCACTCGTCCATACAGAGCTTCTCCAGATCCTTCAGGTTTCGGGGACTGTCACTGGGCAATACGGACTTTCAGTTCCCTCCAAAGATTTTCTATTGGGTTCAGGTCTGGAGACTGGCTAGGCAACTCCAGGACCTTGAGATGCTTCTTATGGAGCCACTACTTAGTTGCCCTGGCTGTGTGTTTCGGGTCGTTGTCATGCTGGAAGACCCAGCCACAACCCATCTTCAATGCTCTTATTGAGGGAAGGAGGTTGTTGGCCAAGAGCTCGCGATACATGCCCCCATCCATCCTCCCCTCAATGCGGTGCAGTCGTCCTGTCCCCTTTGCAGAAAAGCATCCCCAAAGAATGATGTTGCCACCTCCATGCTTCACAGTTGGAATGGTGTTCTTGGGTTGTACTCATCCTTCTTCTTCCTCCAAACACGGCGAGTGGAGTTTAGATTAAAAAGCTCTATTTTTGTCTCATCAGACCACATGACCTTCTCTCATTCCTCCTCTGGATCATCTAGATGGTCATTGGCAAACTTCAGACTTGCCTGGACATGCGCTGGCTTGAGCAGGGGGACCTTGCGTGCGCTGCAGGATTTTAATCCATGAAGGCGTAGTGTGCTACTAATAGTTTTCTTTGAGACTGTGGTCCCAGCCCTCTTCAGGTCATTGACCAGGTCCTGCCGTGTAGTTCTGGGCTGATCCCTTACCTTCCTCATGATCATTGATGCCCCACAAGGTAAGATATTGCAAGGCGCCCCAGACAGAGGGAGATTGACCGTCATCTTGAACTTCTTCCATTTTCTAAAAATTGTGCCAAAAGTTTTTGCCTTCTCACCAAGCTGCTTGCCTATTGTCCTGTAGCCCATCCCAGCCTTGTGCAGGTCTACAATTTTATCCCTGATTACCTTTCACAGCTCTCTGGCCTTGGCCATTGTGAGGAGTTTGGAGTCTGTTTGATTGACTGTGTGGACAGGTATCTTTTTTACAGTTAACAAGTTCAAACAAGTGCAGTTAATACAGGTAATGAGTGGAGAAAAGCAGGGTTTTCTTAAACATAAAATAACAGGTCTGTGAGACCCAGATTTCTTACTGGTTGGTAGGTGATCAAATACTTATGTCATGCAATAAAATGCAAATTAATTATTTAAAAATCATACAATATGATTTTCTGGATTTTTGTTTTAGATTCCGTCTCTCAAAGTTGAAGAGTACTTATGATAAAAATTACAGATTTCTACATGCTTTGTAAGTAGGAAAACCTGCAAAATCGTCAGTGTATCAAATACTTGTTCTCCCCACTGTATAAATATATATATATATATATATATATATATATATACGAGACTGACTGTATATATATATTGTGACAGCAGGCAGGTAAAATCACCAGGTTGCATCCAGGATGGTAGATATATATGTCCTAGATTCAGGCTTTATGCCAATTTATACCACTAGGGAGAGTGCTGGGAGTCTTGCAGGGGAAGGGTTAATGAGCCCAGCTGAAGTAAGTGGGCTCATTAGGGCCTCTACAAGAACTCCCAGCATTCTAAGGGAGATGCTCCATCCTGGAACCAGATCTGTGTGGATAGTCTGGGGAGTGTGATCTCTGTGAGGTGAGCCAAAGCCTGTGTGGTTATTGCTAAGAACTTCTAAAAGCAGGGAGCTAGGGACTGGGACAGCACAAGGCTGTACCCAGTTGTTAGTTAGGGACACCAACGTGTGTAGTGAGCGGTCAAGTTGACCAGGATTTATTTTCCTGTTTCTTTTGTTTTTGCTGTATTTTTTGTCTGTATATAGTTCAAATAAAACCACACCCTTTTGTTTTCTCCTACCACTGTCTGCTGTGCCTGTTTTTGTGTGGTGAACCCATCCAGGGGGTCACACACACCCGCTGCTGAGTTAACCCCCTCACAATATATATATATATATATATATATATATTAAATGCACTGCAGCTAACTGAATCACCTGCCTGCCTGAAGTATATTAGAAAAAGTACACCAGGAACGGCCTGCAGTCAGATCTAGCTACACTGGATGCAGTGGATATATATATACGAGACTGACTGCATATATATATTAAATGCACGTTCAGCATCAGGTTCTGAGCCTTACACTACATTTTTGGCTGAGCGGACCTGATGGGGAACTTTAGAAGGGGCGGGTCTATTCATTTAATACACTGCCGAGGAAGTTCCCCATCAGGTCAGCTCAGGCTCAGCCAATGACATTTCGTCTGGACAGCGCTGGACATCGGGATCGCCGCGGGACACTGGATTTCATCGCTGGAATGTATTTATTTATTTTTTTAATAAAGGACTTTCCCAATGGTGTCTGTGTATTTTTTTTACAATTTTTTACACTTTCTTTGTGAAATGGTAGGGGTACAATGTACCCCATTACCAATTCACATAGGGGGGGCCGGGATCTGGGCGTCCCCTTTGTTAAAGGGGTCTTCCATATTCCGATAAGCCCCCCGCCTGCAGACCCCCACAACCACCGGGCAAGGGTTGTGGGGATGAGGCCCTTGTCCCCATCAACATGGGGACATCCTCCCCATGTTGAGGGCATGTGGCCTGGTACGTTTCAGGAGAGGGGGGGGCGCTCTCTCGTCCCCCCCTCTTTTCCTGCGGCCTGCCAGGTTGCGTGCTCGGATAAAGGGTCTGGTCAGGATTTTTGGGGGTACTCCACGCCATTTTTTTTAAAATTTGGGGTGGAGTTCCCCTTAAAATCCATACCAGGCCTGAAGGGCCTGGTATGGATATTTGGGGGAGCCGCACGCATTTTTTTTTAATTTGCGGCAGGGTTCCCACGCTTTTTTTTTTTATCAATGACTTTTCTATGTATTGCCGGGAGCCGACAATTCATTAATAGCCGCGAGTGAGTTTTAAATGACTTTTTTTCCTTCAGAAATTACACTTTGTGCAGGGACAGTTCTAAGCACGGGAAACAAGCGCAACCTTACATGCATATTGCCGAACACCGGACCCGAATCCGAACATACAGTCAGTTGTTCGGGTTCGGGTCCGGGACCCCAAAACCCAAAAGTTCGGTACGGTATGGATTCATCAACTTTTTGTGAACATTTTGGTAGACATGTCAAAACCAATTCTCATTTTTGTAGACAACCAGGAATGTATAAAGCTAACGCAATCAGAAAGGGTCAATACTAGGACCTAACACATCGATGACAAGTATCACCTACTGAGGGACAATCAAGAGAAAGGAGTCATTGACATTCAATATTGCCCTTCAGAGGAGATGACTGCTGATGCACTCCCCAAGCCTTTGTCGAAGGAACGTCTGTAATTAATTCCAGAAGAAGCTGGGTATAATTTGACAAAGCACATGCTGTTGAGAAGGGGTGTTGGAAGAACAACATCATAGTAGCTTTATATACTATGAACTATACATATGCATTAAACCTGTCTATGCCATCAGGTGGCGCTGCAGCATTATAGTGTGTATCTATGATATGATGTAATGGGAGGAAGCACTGTTTTTCCTCTGCGTGTACTTGTTTGTGGTTAGTTCCTGTTTCCTGTTTCTCATGCTGTAAGACATAATCTAATATCCTCCATGAAAGTAAAGTATTCTCTGCATCCAAGAAACTTCCAGCGCATTATTTCAATACTCTGCACAACATCAGCCAGGTTTTTTACAGTTTAGAGAGGGGCAGATTAGGCAGCACAAGCACTGTGCTGTTTAATCTGTTATAAGTGAACAGGATCTCTTTTTTTTTAGGGTTACAAACACTTTAATATGGTATAGCAGGTGATTGGGCTGTGACTGGCTTAATGTAGGATTTTTCAAGCTTTCTTTTTTTCCTGTTGTATTATATTTTATTAGACAATGTTTAATGTCCATTCTACCTTGAGGAAGCTACCTTACAAAAGCACTTTACCGTACTTTGATATTTTGCTCACCTTTTTGCATTTTTATCTCTGCTGTGCAATATGAGAAGCCTTAATAGTGTGGGTTTCTTTCTTTATTGTATGATGGTATTGCACTGTAAGTTTTTTGTACTTTTTTGAGGTTGCTCAATAAAAAGCTTTCTTTGATAAAAAAAAAACACTGAAATGTTCTGCTTTAGTTCAGCAGGGGGGTCTGTAAGGGGGGCGGACTGGTGGTCCCTCACATCATCCATGTATCCCTCTCTTGTTGGGTGTCAAACATGGTCACATGAGAGGTTCCTCATTGGGGTGGGTCTCTTTGAACTACGTCAGGTATTAAACGGGGTTAGTAACCTTTGCATGGGATAATAGTTGACCTAAAGTCATTCTCACCAATGCTCGAGGACAAGGCAGGAGCCAAGATCCTGTGCAAAGTCAAACATTAAGGTGGTCTCCTAACTCCACGATGAGCCACATGTTTACAGTACCCAAGATACGAAGTTGCTCCTAAAGATTCTTCGTCCCATGTTCTACACACATGCTCTGATGTATGTGTTCAGAAGGACAGGCTGAGTGACTGCCCACTCCACCAGTCGGCGTACTTCTGTAACAGAATAGGCTCCAGCCGAGCATATAGTGTGGACCTCTTACACGCTCTCATTTAACTCCTCTCCTTCCTTACCAAGTGATCAGGCATAGATCTCCATTTACGACGAAAACAGACAACTAGGGAGGGAGTCCAAACACGGACCCCCTCACTATCGGAGAACCTGCTGTTTCTCCTCATAGCTACTCATGAACTTTTGCTATAGTGATGTTACACATACCCCATATGGTAGTTATAGACCCAAAATCTTTAACAGTATGACAAGACCTCAAGTGCACCCCTTTGAGAAAAATCTTCAGACCAGGCTCTAAATTTACTTACTGTAAACCTGGCAACATATATAACATGCAATATCATTCCATTCCTAACTGTACTTAACTGTGGTTGCCCCAGTTTACCTGCCCAGGTGAAGTTTTCTAGAGGAAATCCAAACTTGGCAGTGCACTAACAGAGAAGTCCATGTTCCATCAAACTGAAAGTGAATACTTGTCCATTAATGTCTATGTTTTATTTGCACAATTTTAGAATGAGCCAAAGTTATGTTTTTTTGCAATTCCTCTTCATATATCTAATTGGCCATTAACATTTCCAAAATGAGTTGATTCCAGTTTACTCTGAGGGTGAACAAGTGAAAGAAGATGCCATTGTAAAACATTTAGACACGTGAAAGACAAAGTGAAATAATAGAACAAAATATGACTAGCAATTGAAACAAGTCATGGGGCAGTCTGATGTTCCATAAATACAATGGAGGGTTGAAAGAAGTGCTATGACAACAGGAAGTGTGGGATTTCAAATATAGTATGTTATAAGATGAATATGCCATTGATTCCTGTACCATCTTAATGGATTTTAAAAGACAGCCAACATGCATTCAAAGCCAGTGCTTGTTAAGAAAAAGTACAAGACTGCAATTCTTCTTGAGTTTTAATTAATTTAATTCTCCTCATCCTTTTTGATCATTCTTGGGGTTATTACATTTTTTGAGAGAGTGAGGGCAACAGAAAGTCCCCATGTTTGCTCGTCACTGCTTTTTCGGCTTCCTGACAGCTGGCACTGAGCTGGAAAACACCAAAATAAAGTGGGCCCATCTGGAACTAATCCTCACAAGGACTTCCAGCTGCAATGTTAATTGGCTGAGATTAATCTAGGTGAAAATCTCCAGTTTTACCATGTGCTTCCAAGATGATAGTATTTGGTCTAAATGCACACTATGAAAAACAACTGTAAACATTAGTTTTACTTGAAGGTATCTGCAGTATGTGGCAAGAGAAGGAAAACAAACAGTGTGCTGTAATCTGATGCATAGAAAATAAATAATAGATAAATATGTACTACATTTGCTGACTACCAGACAGGTTGGCATGTATGTGCTGAGTTCTTTAAATCTAGTGAAAGCCTTGTTTGCATTTGCTATAATGCTTTAGTCCATTTCAGTAATAGCTTGAGCTATAAAGTTGAGGAGCACCCTGCATCTGTGTGTACTTAACTTATCTATACTTAAATTTTATATATAATGAATTTCCTAATCTGGTTTTAAATGGGCTGATATAATCGGTATGTGCCTGATGCATAAAGCTATGAATACACTTCACGTGTTAAAAATTCAAGAGTAAAAAGAATTTAAAACCTCAACTGCAAAGAAAGCCTGTTTTTAACTGTCAGGATTTCTTTACATGATTCAGTCCTGTGAATTGGTCCCAAATAATCTGTACGTACCCATAGGCCTACTTATTAGGTCTTTCCAATGGCCACATATCTTTGTACCTAAGATCTCTAAAGGCTGCATAGAACAAAAGGGTAAGAATGTGTATTTAAAAAGATATTTTCTATTTGTTCTCACATGCCTTAGAAGGTGAAATTAATTTTGAGATGATAAAATAGGAAACAGCTGCTGCCTTCTTTGCATTAGGCATTGGCTTCTGCTTTTTCACCAGGCTTGCCTATAACTTTGTATTGGAATAGTGTTCCATAACATCTAAGATTATTGCACATTATTGGTTCACAGTTTTTCAATTCATGGTATGTCTTTCTGTATGGGCTAGGACAGTGATAATAATGGGGGATTTTAACTACCCGGAGATTGACTGGAGTAATGGCTCTGCTGGAAAAAACTGTTAAAGGGCAAACATTTATAAACCTATTACAAGAGAATTTTATGGTACAATTCATAGAGGCCCTGAATAGGAATGATGCTCTGTTGGACCGGTAATCTCAAACCATGCTGAGCTTATTACTAATGTTCATATAAAAGAACATCTGGGTAGCAGTGACCATAACATGATTTTATTTAATGTTAGCTGTAAGCAACAAGCTCATACTCGAAATATAAAAACAAGTCCAGCCTGAGATCGTTTGGCTTGGCTTCTCCTATGGGTCACAGGAGTGCAATTAATTTTGCACTCATGTGACCTGTTTTCAGCGGAGAGCGGACTGAAGGCCGAGGATGTGATGTCACAGGGATCAGTCCAGGAACTGCATCATCACAACAATAATGTCTGGATCCACCAGGTGCCTGGACTGATGCCCGTCTCAGCCTCTTAGCGAGACACTAAGAGCCTGAGGTGGCCGTTCCCCATCCCTCCACACCTCAGCGCTCCAGTGAGCGCGGGGGGGCAAAGCAAAGAGCTGCTGACTGACAGTCAGCAGCTCTCTGCTTGGGAATCTGAGAGAACCGAGCAATCGGCGGTGTTCGATTGCTCAGTTCTCAGTGTAGAGGCGGTGGGGGGACAGATGAAGCATCAGACCGATGCTGCATCCACCTAGGTAAGTACGATTCTGTAAAAAACAAAAACATACTTCTCTTTTAAGAGAGCAAATATTTTAAGGATGAGGGCTGCTCTCCAAGACTTAAGCCTCGTACACACGACCGAGTTTCTCGTCGTAACAATCTCGTCGTTTTTTTCGACGAGATTCTTGTTAACCTTGACGAGTTTCTCGTCAAGCTTTCCATGCGTACACACTGACAATTCCAAATTTCCTCGTTGTTCTCCGTGGTCACGTCCAGCACGTACGACGGCACTATAAAGGGGAAGATCGATTTCCTTGGCGCCACCCCTTGGGCTGCTTTTGCTGATCTCGTGTTACCGCGTGTGAAGTTAAAGTTTGGGAAGAGACGATTTGCGCTTTTCAGTCTTCGTGCTTTTCAGTTCATTTTCTGAGGTTCAGTTTGTGCTTGTGGGTTCGTATCTTGACTTTCAGGGTGTCTAGGCAGGTCGTATCTGTTTTACAGTGCGTTCTTGCCCGTTCGTTTCTGATTTTCAGTTCGTTATTCATAGGCCTTGCTGTTCTAAAGTGCGTTCTGTTCTGTACGTTCTGATAAGATGACCGTTTCCTAGCCATGTCGCCTGGACGTTCTCGTCGTCGAGTTCATGCTGTGTGTGCGCTTGGTGTTGGTCTGCTTGTTTTGGACCAAGACCAGTCCATGAACGGTGTGAGGAGGAGTTCATGGACCAAGAATTGGTTGCTCCAGCGGGACCAATTCTGCCATATGCCTCTGCTGCGGGAGATCGTCGAGAATAATCCTGAGGACTACAGGAATTTTCTGCGGATGTCTGACCCCGTTTTTCAGGAACTGTTGGCTTTGGTGTCCCCCTATATTACCAGGAAGGACACCGTTATGCGGGAAGCCATCAGTGCTGAGCAGAGGCTCATCGCCACGTTACGTTATCAGGCGACAGGGAGAAGTCTTCAGGACTTGAAGTTCACGACAGGCATCTCCCCCCAGGCTCTGGGCCTCATAATCCCAGACACCTGTTCTGCTATTATACAAGTCCTGCAGGAGGACTATATTAGGGTAAGTTTTCTCCATTAACATCACATTTTATGTATTCCATGTATGCTAATGTATTGTATTTCTTTCATCCTTCCCTAATTACCATGATTGTAATATGCTGAGAATGTCCCCTTTGTCCCCATGCATGCTGGAAGTTTTTAAATGCCCCTTTTTTCTCCTCCATGCATATTTCCCTTCACTAAGCTTTCCAGCAGGGGCGTCTGTTGCTCCAAATGATTGGGGGTCCAACCCCAATTTAGGAAATAAACTTCCTCCTTTTTTGCGACTGTGCCTATTAAACGCCCCCAGTTGCCCCCTCCAATGCAGCCATTTTGTTCCCTCCAATGCAGCCATTTTGTTCCCTCCAATGCAGCCATTTTGTTCCCTCCAATGCAGCCATTTTGTTCCCCCCAGCCCTGCACTTACCTTCTTGTGGTCAGCGCCATCCTTGTTCTGTCCTTGATGTCTTCTCCTGCCCTTGATGTTGCATCAGCCAATCATGTTACCATTAAACAGACTTGGTGAACATGATTGGCAGAGCAGCCTGTCAGTGTTTACCCAAGGAATGTCCCCCCCCCTGCGTCACCTACTTAACTTTTATGAAGCCAATTACATCCCTCAGGCTGTAATGTGCAAGCCTATTTGCCTCCCTGTTTCTGATATGCAATTTTCACCCCATAAATGCTGCAGTTATTCATATGTTGGTCGCTTAACAGGGGGCCATCCACCTGAATAGTGGGCGGCATTGACAATACATCGGTTCATGCAAGGCATGAACCGATGTATTGTTTGGAGTGACGGGCACAGGAGAGAGGGGGCAGTGTTCCAGCGCCCACTCTGGACGCACCGCCACTGCAATGCTATCCTGTGGCCAAACACATGGACCATCAGAGGGGGGTGATGAATATGAAACACGAGCCTTCCATTATACGTCTTAAAAACAGATTAATAAACAGAGAATTTGATTGATGTTGGCCTCTAATGTTTTTTATTATAATCTCCTTGTAATGTAATATTTTTAAATTCAATTTTTTTTTCATCTTGTTTGACTCCCCAGCTTCCTTCCACGCCACAGGAATGGCAGACTGTGGCATCAGAGTTTGCCACGCGGGGGGACTTCCCCAACTGCGGTGGTGCCATAGACGGGAAGCACGTCCGCATCGTGCCGCCACCCCGTTCTGGGTCCTACTACTTCAACTACAAGGGGTTTCATAGCATTGTGCTGATGGCGGTGGTGTCAGCACGGTATGAATTCCTCTATGTTGATGTAGGGAAGAATGGCCGGATGTCCGATGGGGGATCCTTCATCCAGACGGAGTTTGCCCTCCGTCTCCAGAGTGACGACCTTGCATTGCCACCGGATGCAGGGAATGTTGAAGGACTCCCCTTTGTTTTTTTGGCTGATGAAGCCTTCGGGCTCGGACCGCATCTTATGAGGCCATATCATCAGAGGACCCTGACCCCAGAGAAGAGGGTGTTCAATTACCGGCTGGCCAGGGGCCGAAGAGTCGTTGAAAATGCCTTCGGCATAATGGCCAGCCGGTTCCGCATTTTTATGACTTCCATCCACTTGGCGGACTACAAAATAAACTATGTAGTTTTATGCTGCTGTGTGCTACACAACTTTCTCAGCAGAAAATCCACTTCTTATATGGCCACAGTATTGCCTGAGGCTGGACCTTCATCTGCAAATCCCCTGCCGGGCCTTGAATCTGCCTGTCCTGGCTTGCCCCCCCAAAATGCCCATGAGGTTCGGGAGAAATATATGCAATATTTCACGGGTAGGGGGGCAATTTCTATGCCAGGCTATGCCTAAAGATTCATGGAGAATGAGCTAAATAAAATTCTGATTTCAACTTTTAACTTTTGTTTGTTTCCTGTCTCCTAGTTTGTCTTAGAGCATTTGTAGTGCCAAGTGTATTTTCCTTTAGTAAATAACAACCATTTCACTATGTAACCTTAAAAAAAACACAAATAAGGCTAGAGCGTATTGAAAAAAGAAGCTACACGTTGTTTGTGTTCAAACATTTTACTCTGTGCACATTCACACACATGTTTAATTTTTTTATTTTTTTTTTGTCCTGGCCACAAACCGCCAATTCTTTTCTTAGGAAAATACAAAAACAACAGTTGCATTCCAAAAAGTACAACTTTGGATATCTCTGAGCAATCTGAGACATTCACTTACACAAACTATGTCTCTAAGTGCCCGTCATAATATGGGGTCTTGCCACCCCTTGCCCAGCCAAAAATTGAATATGCACACATTTTAAAGTAATTTCCAATAGGGATTTTAGACTCCTGATCCCTATTGTCAACATGTGCTATCTGCCATCAGGGGTGATCAATGGACGTGTTTTGGGGGTGCAACCCCTTCCTCAATTCACCTACTATAGATACGAGAAAGGGGTTGCACCCCCAAAAGACGTACATGGATATCCCCTGATGGCAGATAGCACATGTTGACACACTGTGTGCATATTCAATTTTTGGCTGGTTTGATTGTCAAAAAGAGTTTAAAAGGTTGAAGAACAGTCATTCCTGAAACAAAAATGGGGGTTTGGTTGACTTATTCGATTCTCCCCAGTACATCTAGAACGTCTTTAAATGTTTGATCCATCACATGAATTATTTGTTTTATTCTGTCCAGTTCCGTGCTACATTCCATCACTTGCTGTATTATTCGGAGGGCACTGTCAGCAGAGAAACGTGTACTATCCTTCACCACAACATTTACATCCCCTAAAAACAAAATAAAAAGGTATTATAACTCTGCAGGCCTACATCTCTTACCTGAAGCTGTGGTGACAGATACTGACCTGTTGTGGTGACCAGTTCCACAACGTCATCCACCTCTCCTTCCTGCACTTCTCCTTCCTCCACCTCAACTTCCTCAACATCCTTCAGTTGTGGGTCTTTGGGAGTTTGGGGTTGTTGTGAAGCTGTGGGGTTCCTGTGCTCCCTGGAGTGTTCTCCTCCCAGTCTTCTCTCCCCTATGAGAATCAAACAAAAGGTCTATTTATCACACTAAAATTCTTTCTGAAAAATAAAAACAGGCTAAATTGTTTGGAAGTGGGGTACAAGTGTGTGTTTGTGCGGATTTTAAAGATGAATGCATTATTTGGAACCAAAAATATGTTTAGTATTCACCTTTTGGATGTAAATTTTTAGACATGGAGGCACCACAAAAATTCACTGATGCACCTGTGTGGGACACCCAAAAAAGGCGGTTCTGTTGGCCCACACTATAGTGCTCCAAAGTACAGATGTGGTACCAGCTGCTGAGTGTCCTCTCCTTTACACTGATTACATTTTGCATTTCATTCTCTTTACAAACACATCATCTAGGCGAAAATTTAGGAACAACAATTTGTAAAAAACAGGCAGATGTCTATTTTCTTTTGGGGCTGTAAAATAAGCCAAAACAGCGGATAGTGGCCGAACGAAGTGTCTGTAACGTAATGAACGATTACTGTGCCAAACCAAGTTCGAAATTAGGAAATTTTGGAAGGGAGTCCAATATGAAAATAAACAAAAAGGAGCAACATGTAATTTGAGAAAAACCTTAATAGCAGAAAAGTGTACATTTTACTTACTTTTTGCTAGCATTCTCTTAATGCTCCTTAACTGCTCTGGCTCCCTCAGTTTGAGGTCTGACCACCTCTTTCTGAGCTGCTCATTTGAGCGTTTCACCCCGAAATTCATCTTCAGACTCTTCACGACTTTCTTCAGGATTTTGGCCTTCCTTCTATTAGGTTTGCTATACGGCCCATGCTTTGCGTCATAATCAGACTTGAGCAATATGTCCACCATCTCCGCCATCTCCGCAAAAGACATATTAGATGCCTTGAATCTCCTCCTTGATCGTGACTTTTCCTCGGTCTCCGGGCTTGTCTCCTTCTCGTTTTTGGAGGAATTATCAGACACCTGCTGTAAATCCGCCATATCTGTCTGCGCGCCGAAAGAGAAGGGGCGGGGAAAAGATGTTAGTTAGAACGTCATGGGCGGGCGATGTGTGCGTAGTTTGACGCATGCGTGGTGTATATATAGCAAACACACATGTGACTATACTACGTTCGTTGTGCGGAGAGAGGAGTTCAAGTGACGGACGTGCGAACGAAGGTATGTGATTTTGTGACTTTGACTAATTGTTGGCCTATACTGTCTGGAGAATGTTGTAGGATATATATGGTGACTACGATTTTAAGGAGGTTAGACTGTGTGCCTCACATTAGTTATATATTATTTATTTTACTTGCAGATACAATATGAATGTCTTTATTAGCGACAAAGAATTCCTGGCGGAATTTATAGACCGGGTAAGGGAGCTGCCCGCTCTGTGGGAGACCAAAAACCCCATACACAAAAAAAAAGGGGTGAGAAAAGCAGCGCTGGAGACCCTGCTCCCATTTGTGCATACCAAGGTGCCCACAGCCACAGCAAAACAGGTGGACACTAAAATTGGGAGCTTGAGAGGCACATACAGGAATGAACGCTCTAAGGTCCTGGCTTCTCAGAGGTCAGGAGCAGCAGCAGATGATGTGTATGTCCCCAATTTGTGGTACTACAGCAGGATGTCCTTTCTGGATGACCACATTGAGACAAGGCCATCACTCTCCACTCTTCTCCCCAGACTTCCCTGCGGCCAACCTGAGCCTTCTCTGGAGCAAGAGGAGGCAGCCATCCTGGATGAACCTGATTTGGCCATCTGGAGCCAGGTATAGTATTTATAGAAAATGTATTGGGATAAAATTCATGTTTGACAAATATGTCAAGATGACAAACATAAACTATTTTGGGTTCCACAAGTGAAATCAAGATCTCGAGACATTAGTCTGGCCTAAATTGGGTGCTAAATAGTCAATCTGATGTAGTTGTAAATTGGTCAGAATTATTTCTGGATTTACATTCGAATTGCTTCAATCATGATCTGAATTTTGGATGCAAAGATTAAACCAACATATTAAACTATGTCCCTTTTTCATACACAGGATGAAATCAGCCAGGAGGAGGGTCTGGAAACTGTCAGGCAGGAGGAGGCAGGGCCCAGTGGCAGGCAGGAGGTGGCAGGGCCCAGTGGCAGCCAGGAGGTGGCAGGGCCCAGTGGCAGCCAGGAGGTGGCAGGGCAAAGGAGAAGCACCAGATCACAGGTGCCTCCCATCCGACTTCCCAAAAGAAGCAGGAGGGACAGGACCACCAGTGAGGCAGCAATGGCCCTTATTCGAGAGGCCCATGCCACCCTCAAGGAGCCCACATCCCCTGAAGAGGCCATTGCCAGCCTAGTGGAGGCAAAGTTCAAGGTGATGAGCATGGAGCAACGCCTCCTATGCGAGCCCCTGCTCATCACCTTGCTGAACAAGGGGGTGATGGAAAAAATTACCCCCAATACCGCTATTTGTGAGGTGGCACAACTGTCCCAACCTCAACCTCCTCCTCCACCTCCACCTTCTTCTTCTGCCCCACCCCTTCTCCTCAACCTCCACCTTCTTCTTCTGCCCCACCCCCTTCTCCTCAACCTCCACCTTCTTCTTCTGCCCCACCCCCTTCTCCTCAACCTCCACCTTCTTCTTCTGCCCCACCCCCTTCTCCTCCACCTCCACCTTGTTCTTCTGCGCCACCCCCTTCTCCTCCACCTCCACCTTGTTCTTCTGCCCCACCCCCTTCTCCTCAACCTCCACCTTCTTCTTCTGCGCCACCCCCTTCTCCTCCACCTCCTCCTCCTCCTGACAGGAGTACCCCTCCAGTGGCCCAGCCTCCAGCCAAACGAAGAAGGAAGGCTGCAGGGAAGGCTTCAGGAAAGGTTGCAGGGAAGGTTGCCAGGAAGACGAGGAAGTGATGGCCTTGCTTCATTGTGGTCGGACAGAAGGCAGCCTGTTGTAGTACCACACACTTGGGACATATATCTCACCTGCTGCTGTTCCTGACCTCTGGGAGGCCAGCATCAGATTGTGCTCTGAAATGTTGGCCTTCTCTCAAGCTCCCAATTTTAGTGTCCACACAGGGCTGATGTGTGGTCTGGGGTCCCTGGGATGCACAAATGGCAGCAGGTTCTCCAGCGCTGCCTTCTCTTTATTTTATTTCAAACATGAATAAATGTTATTTTTGTTTAAGTTCATACTTGACTATGTGTATTTTTTTTAAATTTAAAATTTAGCTTTGGAGTAAGCAGAGACATTTGACAGCCAAAAAAGGGACAGATACCAAACCCAAAAAAAGAATAACAATCTTATTTTAAAAAAATAGGGTGTAAAATTTTACAAATATATATTAAAATATTCAATGGGAGATCACTATCAAAACATTGCCAAATTACAATTAACATCAGTTTGAAAAATTTAAAAATGTAAAATATTCAGAAGATCTTGCACGATATAATACACCTAAATCTTCTTAAGAGCAGCATGAAAAAGGATAAAAAAAGATAGTCATAACTCTGTGTGAATATCAGCAGCAAAAGAAGTTCATTCGTTTGGATTAATGTAACATTCTAAAGAAGATTTCAATGCACAACATTTAAACGATGCAATAATTTCGAGCGTGACGAATGTGCTATCTCCATTACGAAGGCTTGTTTTACCAGAAGATGCGCTCCCGTCTCATACTTGCTTCTGAGCATGCGCGCTTTTTGAAGAGTCGTAAAAGCATACACACGAACCATTTTCTCGTCACAAAACAGGCCGACGAGAAACACGACGAGGAAATCTGGAATCCTGACGAGAAAATAGAGAGCAGGTTCTCTATTTTCTCGTCGAGATTCACGGCAATTTTCTCGTCGTAAAACCATACACACAAACGTTTTTCTCGAGGAAAAAGCTCTCGCGGCACTTTTCTTGCCGGCTTTGGACGAGAAAATTGGTCGTGTGTACGAGGCTTTAGACAGGGAGGGAATATTGCCATCGATGAACACTGAATAGAAATGGGAATTCTTCAAAAAGACTGTATGTGAACTCACTGCAAAGTATTTTCCCATGGGCAATACGTTTAAAAGGCTAAAAATAAAACCTATGTGGCTCATGGCCAAAGTTAAAAAAACTATAAATAATAAGAAAATAACTTTTAAAAAATATAAAAATAAAGGAACACTACCATCGTTTAAATGTTTAAAAAATATAACAGAATTTGTAAGAAGGAAATCAGGGATGCAAAAATTCTAAACGAACGACAGATTGCAAAAGATAGTAGGACAAACCCCCAAAAATTATTCAAATATATTAATATTAAAAAGGTCAGGTCTGAGCATGTAGGCCCTTCACAAAATAATCTGAGTGGGTGACTGGGGACAAAGAAAGGGCAAATTTATTAAGTACCTTCTTAACCACTTCCATACTGGGCACTTATACAGCTTCCTGCCCAGACCAATTTTCAGCTTTCTGCGCTGTTGCAATGTGAATGACAATTGCGCGGTTGTGCTACACTGTACCCAAACGAAATTTTTATCATTTTGTTCCCAGAAATAGAGCTTTCTTTTGGTGGTATTTGATCACCTCTGCGATTTTTTTTTCTGCAATTTTTTTTAAAAAAAGACCGATTTTTTTTTTAAAAAAAACTTCTTTTTTTCGTTTCAGTTACAAAACTTTGTAAATACGTACGTTTTCTCCTTCACTGATGGGCACTGATGGGGCTGCACTGACGGGCACTGATAAGGCGGCACGAATGGGCACCGATGAGGCGGTACGGATGGGCACCGATAGGCGGCACGGATGGGCACCAATAGGCGGCACGGATGGGCAACGATAGGCAGCACGGATGGGCACCGGTAGACGGCATGGATGGGCACCGGTAGGCGGTACGGATGGGCACACATAGGTGGCACAGATGGGCACAGATGGGCACAGATAGGCGGCACGGATGGGCACAGTTAGGCGGCACGGATGGGCACCGATAGGCAGCATGGATGGGCACAGATAGGTGGCATGGATGGGCACTGATAGGCGGCACGGATGGGCACTGATAGGTGGCACGGATGGGCATGGATGGGCACTGATAGGTGGCATGGATGGGCACTGATAGGTGGCACTGTACTGTAATGTGGTACTAATGGATGCCAATCAGTGCCAAACAACAATGCCTGCCAATCAGTGATGCCCATTGTGGGCACTGATTGGCATCCATTGTGGGTACTGATTGGCATCCATTAGGGGCACAGAATGGCATCCCTGGTGGTCTAGGGAGGCATACCTGGTGGTGGGCATCCCTGGTGGTATCCCTGGTGGTCCAGTGGCATCCCTGGTGGTCCAGTGTGGGCATCCTCGGGGGGGCTGCACTGATAATCGATCAGCACAAACCCCCCCTGTCAGAGGAGCAGCCGATCGGCTCTCCTCTACTCGCGTCAGACAGACGCGAGTGAGGAAAAGCCGATGACCGGCTTTTCCTGTTTACATCGTGATCAGCCGAGATTGGACACGGCTGATCACGTGGTAAAAGAGTCTCCGTCGGAGACTCTTTACTAGACTTGTGCACAACGGAAAAATTCGTTCCGTTTCGGTTCGTTTCTTTCCGGTCCTGTTGATTCGTAATCATTCGTAATTTTGCTAGACGGGATTTTTCGTGTTCGGACTCATTCGTATTTTTGCAAGCGACATTTTTCGTTGAATTTTTTGTTGCTTTATAATTCGTACTTTCGGTAGAGTACGTTGTTTTTCGTTGATTCTGGACACAACTCCTACTTTCGTAACTTTTTTTGGGTTCGTACTTTCGGTAGAGTACGTTGTTTTTCGTTGATTCTGGACACAACTCCTACTTTCGTAACTTTTTTTGGGTTCGTTGATTCGTAATTTTCTGTGTCTCTCTCACAACGACGCTGCCTATTATGCCTAATGTGCTTCGAATGGATTTGTACTTTTCTAAATACATTGCGGTTATTTGTAACGATTCGAAATCTCGTATTTTACTTTCGTTTTTAACATGCGGCTATAGGCTCCGCCCCTGTACACCATTTTGAGAGGGTTCAGCACGGTGAGGGAGAAGCAGAGAGCAGAGCAGAGTGAGTGTTATTGTGCTTCGAATGGATTCGAAATCTCGTATTTTACTTTCGTTTTTTACATGCGGCTATAACCTCCGCCCCTGTACACCATTTTGAGAGGGAGTTCAGCACGGTGTGGGAGAAGCAGAGAGCAGAGCAGAGTGAGTGTTATTGTGCTTCGTATGGATTCGTACATTCGTAACTTTTTCATAACGAATTATGCCGAAGACATTCGGGCATTCGCTATTTGCGGTATAATTTATTTCGGATTCGGTCTTATTCGTAATTGCTTTGTTCGGAAATTCGAATGCTTCCGAATGTCCGAAAGTTGCTAAATTCGGACGAATTTCAATTCGTTACGAAACGAATTGCACAAGCCTACTCTTTACCTAGATCGGTGTTGCGGGGTGTCAGACTGACACCCTGCAACAACTATCGCCGCGATGCGCGCCCTCGGGGGCGCGCAGCGGCTCAAAATCCTGAGGACGTCATATGACGTCCAGTCAGGATTTTGAAACCACTTTGCCACCGTCAATCCGCTATAGGGCGGGCGGCAAGTGGTTAAACTCTGTGCATATAAAGGAGCATGGGGGAGCTCATGGCCATAATGGGCATGGTATTGACACAGCCCCAAATGATCCACAATGGCTCAAAAGTGATATGGTCCAGAACTATTTAGACAGAATAATTGTGGATAAAGCACCTGGACCAGATGGCATACACCCACAGATCCTAAAAGCATTGAGCTCTGTCATTTCAAAGCCATCGTTTATAAGTTTTAGGGACTCTTTAATGACTGGAATAGTACCACTGGATTGGCGTAAGGCAACGTGGTGCCTATATTTAAAAAAGGTCCAGTTAAAACAAGACCAAAATCTTTACGAAGTAACTATAGACCTGTTACTTTGACTTCTATAGTTGGGAAGATACTGGAGAGTTTAATAAAAGACCACATAGAGGAGTTCTTGCTGGAAAAAAGTATTTTAAGCAACAGACAGCATGGATTCATAAAAGACAGAAGTTGTCAGACAAATCTGATTTCTTTTTTTTTTTGTTTAATAAATGTTTATTGAACAAAGAACAGGAATCAAAATTCACACGACAAGACAAGTCAACTTGAGTGCAAGAAGTCCAACAAAGAAATGAACAAACAGGTAAAGGGTAAGTGCAAGGAGGTATATGGATCTAGCTGTTCTTAATGCAGAAGAACACACATCAAACACCAACCTGTCACACATAACAATACAAGGAAAAAAGAATAAATAAGCAAAGAAAAAAAGAGAAAAAGAAAAGCAATAAGGAAAAAGATAGGGCGGAGAGGGAGGGGGATAGGGAAGGGTAGGCAGAGAGGGTAAAACCCTGTCCCAGATAAACATCTGCATATATAATAAACCATGAAGAGTTAGCTCAGGATGTATGAGACATTATATCCAAATAGTCAGATGACAGTTTGAAGACAAACCAGCCGGACCATATTTTCCTGAATAGATCAGATTTGTTTCGGAGGGTATGTGTGAGATCTTCCAAATGGTATATATGGTCTACTTCCACCAACCATTGGCGTAAAGTGGGGATAACCTGCTGTATCCAGAACCTAGGAATGAGTGCTTTCGCCGCATTGATTAAATGGGGCGTTATCGATTTCTTACATGTTCCCACTGGTTTGTCTGTACAATGGAACAGTATGACCCACGGGTCATTAGGTACCTCAAAACCCTGGATTTCTTTAATCCAATGCAATATTGCCAACCAGAAGGGGCGGACGATCGGGCAAAACCACCACACATGGGCGTGTGTCGCCCACTCCCCACACCCCCGCCAACAGAGTGGTGAGGTGGTGGGGAAGACTCCGTGAAGAACCACTGGCATGTAACGCCATCTTATTAGCAGCTTATAGTTCACTTCAGCTGTTTTGGAGGACATCGATGGAATGTGTGCCAGTTGGAGGATGGTAGATTTCTGTAGTTCTGACAACTCCTTATGGAGGTCTTCCTCCCATTTGCTTAGGAAAACCGGTTTGTCAATTGATGACAATGACTGTAGCGCATGATAAAAATAAGAGATGGGTTTCTCAGGTGGTCGCTCATCCACAAAGGCAGATTCAATCGGTGTCAGCTTATTAATAGTGTGCAGCGGTTTTGGGAGCGAATGTATAAATGCAGAAAGCTGTTGGTAACGCCATTGGTCCATCAATGACACGTTGGTGGCTGGTAAAAGTGTTGAAAGGGGGAGGATGCCCGTGGCGGTAATCACTTGGTGTAAAAAGAAAGCATCCCTAAGCTTCCAGGTGTGAAAGTTTGGGTCTGCATTTCTCGGGGGGGAAATATGCATGACCAGTGAGTGGCAATAAAGGTGAGTTGTGTAACCATTTTTGTGACTTACATAATGTGTCCCAAGTCATAAGAGTGGACCAGGTAAGCGGTGAGGTGGTAGGAGACAGGTTTCTAAGTTTCCTGGGATTTGAGGGAAGAGATCTTTCCCACTAAGCTCTATTTCAAGGTCCACTCAAAGTTTAGAGTTTTTATGGTATTTCCAGTCTGAGACTCTATTAGAGACTATTGCCAAATAGTAACTTTTAATGTCCGGTAAAGCCAGGCCCCCTTCTCTTTTAGGTCTAGCAAGTAAAGTCCTTGCAATTCTAGGTCGTTTCCAGTTCCAGACATATTTACAAATTATCGATTTTATCAACGTGAAGAATCCCAGAGGAATCCTATATGGGATCATTTGAAATAAGAACAGCAGCCTGGGTAATATATTCATCTTAACAACACTGACCCATCCTAGCCATGTATGAGCAAGCTGAGTCCACCTCATTAGGTCTGCCCTAATTGCATTCAAAAGGGGGATAAAGTTTGCCCGGAACAGTGAGGCAGGGTTAGGTGCCCAGATATTTCATTGCACGGGTTTGCCAGCTAAAGGGAAAGGACGCTTTCAACTGAGCTACAGTTGCATGTGGGACTGAGATATTCAATATCTCAGATTTTGACATATTAATTGTGAAGTTGGAGATAGTCCCAAAAGCTGTAAAAGCCGACAATAGGTTTGGGAAAGAAATCAGGGGCTGTTGGACGTAGAACAAAATGTCATCTGCGTAGACAGCATATTTATGTACCTTGTTACCTATAGTAACACCATGTATGTTGGGATTGTGCCTAATCGTGGATAAGAATGGTTCTAGGGAGAGGGCAAATAAGATGGGGGAGAGGGGGCATCCTTGTCGGGTGCCATTATGAAGCATGAAAGAATCGCTGAGGGTGCCATTGATACGCAATTGTGCTGTGGGGAGAGTATAGAGTGCAGAAACGCGCGCTAGGAGGGACGGGCCAATCCCCAGATGTTTCAAAGTAGCCATTAGATATTCCCAGTCCACCTTGTCAAACGCTTTTTCCTCATCTGTTGATAGCAAGAGGGTGGGCTGGGAAGATCTCTGCACGTTGGCCATCAGGGACAGTGTGCGAAGTGAGTTGTCTCGTGCCTCCCTACCCGGAATGAAGCCTGTTTAGTAGAGTTGAGCGGACAACTGGATGTTCGGGTTCGACGGGTTCGGCCGAACTTCAGAAAAAAGTTCGGGTTCGGGACCGAACTTTAACCCGAACCCGAACCCGAACCCCATTGAAGTCAATGGGGACCCGGACTTCTAAGGACTAAAAAGGCTCTAAAAAAGCAAATGGCAGCAAAATGTTGTTAAGAGCATGGCAAGTGCTCTGCAAACAAATGTGGATAGGGAAATAACTTAAAATAACATAAAAAAAATAAAAAAATAAAAAAATATGCTGGAGGCCCCCTTTTCAGCAGAAGAGGTACGGGAAGTCATTAAGAACCTCAGAAACTCAACGGCACGATGCCACACATATGGTGGTAATGCCCCAGAATACGCCCTTTCTGGAATAAATTATTCAATTTAATGGATAAGCTAGTGGGAAAATAAAATACTTTGAAATAAAAATGTAGCGGGGTGCTAAATTTAAGGGAAGTGTTTGAGAGGTAAATAGGCTCAAACACCCTAATTCTGTAGGATTCATGGACCATTTTGTCCTCGGGGGACAGTATTGGTGTGCAGTTCCCTGCGGCCTACAGGTGGCGCTGCCATGGTAGGCTAGGGTTGAACCGCCGATACAGTGCTGTGCCTTTTGTGTCCCCTCTTGGCAGTAGTACAGCGGGGCGGGGAACCTGCTGTGCATGCCGGGAGAGCATATAAAAGGGGCAGACCTTTGGCCTGGGGGCTGATGTCCAGTGGGGTCCACGCCCAGGTGCCTTCGGCCTGGGTGCATGTGTTCCTGTTCCATCTCGGGTACCTTTAGCCCGGGGTGAGGTACTATCCTGGAGTTCCTGCTGCCCTGGGTATGGAGGCCTAAGTGCGGGAGTAAAGCCTGGAGTCCAGAGCCTTCGTCTGTAGTCCGCTAAGGGTTGAGGAGTCTTAGGGTGCCGCCTCGTGTAGGGGACCATGTTCCAGGGAAGGGAGGATCATTCTGATGGACCGATGCGGGAGTCACGGTGAAGGAAGGGTCTGTTGACTCCCTGGAGAGATGTCTTCCCCTTGATATGGGCTAGGTTCGTAGAAGGAGAAGCTCTAGGTCATCTTGACTGTATCAGAGGCCTTATTCACCCGGCCCGTGGCAGGGGCCTTATACACCCTGGTCTGTGGCAGAGACCAAAGTTCTCCAGGTCCGTGGCAGGGGCCTTGTACACCCGGTCTGTGGCAGAGACCAACCTCAAGGTCTGTGGCAGAGACCATGCACCTAAAACTGTTTGAGAAACCTAAGCAGTGAAGTGAATGTGCTACGTTTGTGCCTGGACCTCCTCCACACTTTAAGCTGTCCTGTTTCTTTGCTCTAACCTTTTCTATCCGAGTAGAGTTTATTTTGCCATGAGAGAATAAGAGTTGTAATTTCAGCTGGTGTGGACATTGACTTTACTGGGAATTAAAGGACTTGCCTCTACCTACAGTAGAGGTGAGAATCATCCTCTGGAGGAGTTTTGACTCCGGCTGTGGACACGGCCCGTCAAGTACACCGCTCAACCTCTTTATATAGGAGGGTACGGGCTGGTAGTGCAGTGTGCCTTTCTCCCTCCTGCGAGGAGCCAACAACATAAAGGCAGGTAAGGGGGAAAGGATCTGTGCGCTCCAAAAAAATAAAATAAAAATTATAATCTTGACCTAGGAGGACGAGGTCCATATGGAGTAGGAGGTTGAGGTGGCGGTGGATGTGGCTGTGTAGGTGGAAGCGGCGGTGGAGGAGGACGAGGTAGCCAACACTGGTTCAAAAATACAACAATGGCTGGGTAAGGCCGGTGATGTGTCGAATTCTGTCCCCCGTCAAATAGTGTCCACCCTGTACTGCGCTTGCTCAGTATGTAGGACAAGGGGATTTCGAAAATCTCCCAAGACGAACGGCGCCTGCGTGGTGAGTTCAGGTGAAGGCCACACCATCCGTGGTTCAAGCCGAGCCAAGTGAGGCCGTGCCCGAAGCATGGCAATCGAACCGAGCCCATGAGGGGCCCTGTTACTATGTGCTACCGTATGTCCACTTGGATGGTGGGGCTTGAACCTGCACTCACTGCGCAGGCGCCGTTCATCTTCGGAGATTTTGTGAATCTCCTTGTCCTCTGTACTGCGCAAGCGCTGCGCCTTCGCAGTATGGGCCGGACACAATCCGATGGCCGGACAGTTTTTGTCACAACACCGGTATACATGTCTATTCTGCAGAAGGTACAGACAAGTCCTGTGGGATCCATGCCTGGTTCATTTTAATGAACGTGAGCTTGTCCACATTGGCTCTGGACAGGCGGCTGCTCTTGTCTGTGATAACGCTCCCTGCCGTGCTAAATACACGTTCAGATAATACACTGGCTGCAGGGCAGGCCAGCACCTCCAAGGCATAAAGGGCAAGCTCAGGCCATGTGCCCAATTTGGAGACCCAGAAGTTAAAGGGAGCAGACCCGTCATCCAGTACGTGTAGGCCTGTGGACACATACTGCTCAACCATGTTGGTGAAATGCTGCCTCCTGCTAAGACGTTCCATCTCAGCTGGTGGTGCTGGTTGTTGTGGCGTGCTGACAAAGCTTTTCCACATTTCAGCCATGCTAACCCTGCCTTCTGAGGTGCTGCCGGTGCCCCGGCTGCGTTGGCGACCTCTTCCTCCTCCTCTGCCTTCGCCTTGTGCTTCCACCGTACGCCCGCTGTCAGGTGGGAATGCCACCAGCAGCGCGTCTACCAGCGTGCGCTTGTACTCGCGCCTCTTACGATCCCGCTCCAGTGAGGGAATTAAGGACGGTACGTTGTCCATGTAACGGGGATCCAGCAGGGTGGCCACCCAGTAATCAGCACCAGTTAAATTGTGGGCAACTCGGCGGTCATTGCGGAAACACTGCAGCATGTAATCGCTCATGTGTGCCAGGCTGCCCAGAGGCAAAGAAAAGCTGTCCTCTGTGGGAGGTGTATCGTCTGTGTCCTCTGTATCCCCCCAGCCACGCAACAGTGATGGCCACGAGCTGGTCTGGGTGCCACCCTGCTGTGAAAATGGCTCCTCCTCCTCCATCTCCTCCTCCACCTCATCATCCTCCAGAACTGTGCCCTTTCTGACGGACAATTGTGTACCTGGCGTTTGTTGGTGCAGGAACCCACCCTCGTAGCCACTTCTGAAAGACTGCCCTGAAAGCCTTTGAAATGATCCCGCTTCCTCCTCCTCCTCCTCATCCTCCTGTGCCACATCCTCTTCCATCATCGCCCAAAGCATTTTTTCAAGGAGGCATAGAACTGGGATAGTAACGCTGAGAACGGCGTCATTGGCACTGGACATGTTGGTGGAGTACTCGAAACAGCGCAACAAGGCACACAGGTCTCGCATGGAGGCCCAGTTATTGGTGGTGAAGTGGTGCTGTTCCGCAGAGCGACTCACGCATGATTGCTGCAGCTGAAACTCCACTATCGCCTGCTGCTGCTCGCACAGTCTGGCCAGCATGTGCAAGGTGGAGTTCCACCATGTGGGCACGTCACATATGAGGCGGTGAGCGGGAAGGCCAAAGTTACGCTGCAGCGCTGACAGGCGAGCAGCAGCAGGGTGAGAACGCCGAAAGTGCGCACACACAGCCCGCACTTTCTGCAGCAGCTCTGGCATATTGGGGTAATTTTTAAGGAACCTCTGGACCACCAAGTTCAGCACATGCGCCAGGCAAGGGATGTGCGTCAAACCGGCTAGGCCCAGAGCTGCTACGAGATTTCGCCCATTATCGCACACCACCAGGCCAGGCTTGAGGCTCACTGACAGCAACCACTCATTGGTCTGTTGTTCCATGTCCCTCCACAACTCCTGCGCGGTGTGGGGTTTTTCCCCCAAACAGGAACGTTTTAAAACTGCCTGCTGTCGTTTACCCCTGGCTGTGCTGAAGTTGGTGGTGAAGGTGTTACGCTGACCGGATGAGGAGGCGGTAGAGGATGAGGAAGCGGAGTAGGAGGAGTTAGCAACAGGAGGCAAACTGAAGCGCCCTGCAATCCTCGGTGGTGGAAGGACATGCGCCAAACTGCTATCTGCCTCAGGCCCAGCCGCCACTGTATTTACCCAGTGTGCTGTTAGGGAGATATAACGTCCCTGACCGTGCTTACTGGTCCACGCATCCGTAGTTAGGTGGACCTTGCCACAGATGGCGTTGCGCAGTGCACACCTGATTTTGTCCCCCACTTGGTTGTGCAGGGAAGGGATGGCTCGCCTGGAAAAGTAGTGGCGGTTGGGCACGACGTACTGTGGGACAGCCAATGCCATCAGGCTTTTAAAACTCTGCGTCTCCACCAGACGGAATGACAGCATTTCAAAGGCCAGGAGTTTTGAAATGCTGGCATTCAGGGCTCGCGGGTGGCTAGGGGGGTACTTCCTCTTCCGCTCCAATGTTTGGGAGATAGAGAGCTGAACGCTTCCATGGGACATTGTGGAGATGGTTGGTGACCCAGGTGGTAGTGTTGCTGGCAGATCCTCTGTTTGCGGGGTGGCAGGTGCCACTGTCACTACAGAGGTGGATGAAGAGGCCAAGACTGCAGCAGAAGAGGAAGCAGGAGGAGCCAGAGACCTTTCTTGTTTTTTGAGGTGTCTACTCCACTGCAGCTCGTGCTTTGCACTTAGATGCCTGGTCATGCAGGTTTTGCTCAGGTTGAGAACGTTTATGCCTCGCTTCAGGCTCTGATTGCACAGCGTGCAAACCACTCGTGTCTTGTCATCAGCACATTGTGTGAAGAACTGCCACGCTAGGGAACTCCTTGGACCTGGCTTTGGTGTGCTCGGTCCCTTGCTGCGTTGGGCAGTAGCAGACATACTGTCTAGGGGACGGACGCTCCGCTTTTGCACCCTGCTCCCTCTTCTGCTGTGCTGGTGGCTCTGTGCGACCACCTCCTCTTCCTCCAAACTACACTGGTCACCTGCATAACATTGATTCCATGTGGGGTCGAGGACCTCATCGTCCTCCACATCATCTTCCACCCAGTCTTCATCCCTGCCCTCCTTGTCTGTCTGCACAATTGCGAAAGCAGCAGCAGTTGGCACCTGTGTTTCGTCATCTCCTGAGACGTGCTGCGATGGTCCTCCCATGTACTCATCATGAAACATAAGTGGTTGGGCATCGGTGCACTCAATCTCTTCCACTTCTGGGGCAGGGCTAGGTGGATGGCCCTGGGAAACCCTGCTAACAGAGTCATCGAAAAGCAGAAGAGACTGCTGCATGATTTGGGGCTCAGACTGCTTGGCTGATTTGCAAGGGGGTGAGGTGAAAGACTGATGGACATGGGTTTCAGGTGCCAACTCTGATCTTTCATCAGAAGAGTGGGTGGGAGACAATGTGAAGGAACCCGAGGCACTGTCAGCAACCCAATCTACTATCGCCTGTACTTGTCCTGGCCTAAACATTCGTACAGCCTCATTAGGCGCGACAAAATACCGCCGCAGGCTCGGTCGCCTACTCGCACCTGAGGAAGGTGTTTCACTTGTGCGTGTATCTGGCACAGATCCACCACGTCCTCTCCCTGCTAGGGATGAGCTTCGTGTTCGAGTCGAACATACGTTCGACTCGAACATCGGCTGTTTGATCGTTCGACGAAGATCGAACGATTTGGGCCGTTCGCGCCAAATTCGAGTGACGCGAACGGCCCACAATGCACTACGCCATCGCAGTGTCATCCAGGCGCTGTGATTGGCCAAGCATGCACTGTGACCCCGCATGCTTGGCCAATCACAGCGCCGGCAGCGAGGAGAGCAATGATTGGCCACAGGCAGGATGCCTGTGGCCAATTATTGCTGATGGGGTTTAGTACACGCCCCACACTATAAAAGGCCGCCAGCGCGGCGGCCTTGTGTAGTGTGTTCCGGAACAGGGAAAGAGAAGCATAGGCAGGGACAGTGTCATTTTTTTTCCTTTACTAATCCTGGATTCCTTGTGTTTAGGGACAAATAAGGATAGGTAGGGAGAGTGTCAGTGACAGTGTGCTATTCTGTGCTAATCCTTGTTTGTAGGGACAGAGAGGTACAGTGAGGGAAACTGACAGTGTGCTATTCTGTTCTAAAACTATTTTGCTGAACCATATTTTCAATCCTTGAGTTGAGGGACAGAGAGCTACAGTGAGGGAAAGTGTCAGTGTGCTATTGTGTTCTAAAACTATTTTGCTGAACCATATTTTCAATCCTTGAGTTGAGGGACAGAGAGCTACAGTGAGGGAAACTGACAGTGTGCTATTCTGTTCTAAATCAATTTTGCTGTTCCATATTTTCAATTCTTGAGTTGAGGGACAGAGAGCTACAGTGAGGGAAACTGACAGTGTGCTATTCTGTTCTAAAACTATTTTTCTGAACCATATTTTCAATCCTTGAGTTGAGGGACAGAGAGCTACAGTGAGGGAAAGTGTCAGTGTGCTATTGTGTTCTAAAACTATTTTGCTGAACCATATTTTCAATCCGTGAGTTGAGGGACAGAGAGGTACAGTGAGTGAAACTGACAGTGTGCTATTCTGTTCTAAAACTATTTTGCTGAACCATATTTTCAATCCTTGAGTTGAGGGACAGAGAGCTACAGTGAGGGAAAGTGTCAGTGTGCTATTGTGTTCTAAAACTATTTTGCTGAACCATATTTTCAATCCTTGAGTTGAGGGACAGAGAGGTACAGTGAGTGAAATTGACAGTGTGCTATTCTGTTCTAAATCAAATTTGCTGTTCCATATTTTCAATCCTTGAGTTGAGGGACAGAGAGCTACAGTGAGGGAAACTGACAGTGTGCTATTCTGTTCTAAAACTATTTTGCTGAACCATATTTTCAATCCTTGAGTTGAGGGACAGAGAGCTACAGTGAGGGAAAGTGTCAGTGTGCTATTGTGTTCTAAAACTATTTTGCTGAACCATATTTTCAATCCTTGAGTTGAGGGACAGAGAGGTACAGTGAGTGAAACTGACAGTGTGCTATTCTGTTCTAAATCAATTTTGCTGTTCCATATTTTCAATCCTTGAGTTGAGGGACAGAGAGCTACAGTGAGGGAAACTGACAGTGTGCTATTTCTGTTCTAAAACTATTTTGCTGAACCATATTTTCAATCCTTGAGTTGAGGGACAGAGAGCTACAGTGAGGGAAAGTGTCAGTGTGCTATTGTGTTCTAAAACTATTTTGCTGAACCATATTTTCAATCCTTGAGTTGAGGGACAGAGAGGTACAGTGAGTGAAACTGACAGTGTGCTATTCTGTTCTAAATCAATTTTGCTGTTCCATATTTTCAATCCTTGAGTTGAGGGACAGAGAGCTACAGTGAGGGAAACTGACAGTGTGCTATTCTGTTCTAAAACTATTTTGCTGAACCATATTTTCAATCCTTGAGTTGAGGGAGAGAGCTACAGTGAGGGAAAGTGTCAGTGTGCTATTGTGTTCTAAAACTATCTTGCTGAACCATATTTTCAATCCTTGAGTTGAGGGACAGAGAGGTACAGTGAGTGAAACTGACAGTGTGCTATTCTGTTCTAAATCAATTTTGCTGTTCCATATTTTCAATCCTTGAGTTGAGGGACAGAGAGCTACAGTGAGGGAAACTGACAGTGTGCTATTCTGTTCTAAAACTATTTTGCTGAACCATATTTTCAATCCTTGAGTTGAGGGACAGAGAGCTACAGTGAGGGAAAGTGTCAGTGTGCTATTGTGTTCTAAAACTATTTTGCTGAACCATATTTTCAATCCTTGAGTTGAGGGACAGAGAGGTACAGTGAGTGAAACTGACAGTGTGCTATTCTGTTCTAAATCAATTTTGCTGTTCCATATTTTCAATCCTTGAGTTGAGGGACAGAGAGCTACAGTGAGGGAAACTGACAGTGTGCTATTCTGTTCTAAAACTATTTTGCTGAACCATATTTTCAATCCTTGAGTTGAGGGACAGAGAGCTACAGTGAGGGAAAGTGTCAGTGTGCTATTGTGTTCTAAAACTATTTTGCTGAACCATATTTTCAATCCTTGAGTTGAGGGACAGAGAGGTACAGTGAGTGAAACTGACAGTGTGCTATTCTGTTCTAAATCAATTTTGCTGTTCCATATTTTCAATCCTTGAGTTGAGGGACAGAGAGGTACAGTGAGGGAAACTGACAGTGTGCTATTCTGTTCTAAATCAATTTTGCTGTTCCATATTTTCAATCCTTGAGTTGAGGGACGGAGACAGAGAGCTACAGTGAGGGAAACTGACAGTGTGCTATTCTGTTCTAAAACTATTTTGCTGAACCATATTTTCAATCCTTGAGTTGAGGGACAGAGAGCTACAGTGAGTGAAACTGACAGTGTGCTATTCTGTTCTAAATCAATTTTGCTGTTCCATATTTTCAATCCTTGAGTTGAGGGACAGAGAGGTACAGTGAGGGAAACTGACAGTGTGCTATTGTGTTCTAAAACTATTTTGCTGAACCATATTTTCAATCCTTGAGTTGAGGGACAGAGAGGTACAGTGAGTGAAACTGACAGTGTGCTATTCTGTTCTAAATCAATTTTGCTGTTCCATATTTTCAATCCTTGAGTTGAGGGACAGAGAGCTACAGTGAGGGAAACTGACAGTGTGCTATTCTGTTCTAAAACTATTTTGCTGTTCCATATTTTCAATCCCTGAGTTGAGGGACAGAGAAGGACACTCGTAGAAATTATCAGTGTGCTATTCTGTGCTAAATCTTGTTTGTAGGGAGGGACAGAGTAGGACAGTGAGGGAAAGTGTCAGTGTGCTATTCTGTTCTAAAACTTTTTTGCTGAACCATATTTTCAATCCTTGTGTTTAGGGACAGAGAAGGATAGGCAGGGGACAGTGTCAGTGTCATTGTTGCTAAGCCTCCTGCACAATATACACCTGAAGGTAGCCCTTATTGCTGTTTTTCCCATCTCCCTGCAGGCCATCCATTAAAATGTCTGGAAGGCAACCAAGGAGAGGCAGACAGTCAGGAGGCAAAAAAAGAGGGCAAGCAGGCTCTGTGTCTGGGGGCAACAGTGCTGGTCGTGTACGCGGTGCATTGTCATCAGCACATGGCCATGGGACACGCTTGTCCTTGTTTTCGGCAGCTGGACATGTTGAGCCACATCATGCCGAAGACTTGGTAGAGTGGATGACCAAGCCCACCTCATCCTCCTCATCCTCTCTCACCCAGGCTCAGGGTAGTGGCAAAGCAGCTGCCAAAGCGTCCTCTTCTCTGGTATCATTATCTTCATTAGTCAATCCTTCCCTAGACCCACCATGCCCTCCTCCTGAGGAGTCCCCCGAACTGTTTGAGCACAGTGTTGGGTACATGCTCAAGAAGGATGCCCAGCGTTTGGAAGGATCTGATGATGATACCCAGCTAGAGGAAGGCAGCAGCAAGAGAGCAGAGAGAGGGGATGCTCAAGAAGGACACCAATCTGGCAGTCATGTTCCAGCAGCTGCAGCATACTGCCAGATTGGCTCCAGTGATGAGGGAGGGGATGATGAGGTCACTGACTCCACGTGGGTGCCTAATAGGAGAGAGGAGGAGGAGGAGGATGAGGAGGAGGCACATCTCCAACGAGGCAGGATGCCCTTGAGTGGCCAGCGTATGGGCAGCACACCGACGGAATCACACCGCAGAGCTCCGCCTGTGCAGGGCGCTGCCTCTGCCCGTCATTCAAAAAGTTCTTTGGTGTGGGCCTTTTTTGAGGCGAGTGCATCAGATCGCACAGCTGCTGTTTGCAACATATGTCTCAAGCGTATATCGCGTGGCCAAAACATCAGCCGCTTGGGCACCACATGCTTAATCAGACATATGTTGACCTGCCATGCAGCTCGTTGGCAAGCCTACCTTAAAGACCCACACCAAAGAACAAAGCTGACCTCTTCTTGCACCGCATCAGCTGGGATCTCCAACCCCACTATACCTTCACTCCTCTCTGAAACCTGCTCTGAGAGGAATGAAGGTGTAGAATTAGGTGTGTCACAGGCAAGTACTTGCGGGCACTCTGCTAGCAGTACACCAACGTCCGACTCTAGCAGGCAAATTTCCCTGCCCCAGCTGCTGGACCGTCGAAAGAAGTTCACTCCCAGCCATCCACATGCCCAGCGGTTGAATGCTAGCTTGGCTAAATTGCTAGCGCTTCAACTGCTGCCTTTTCAGTTGGTAGACTCGGCCCACTTCCGTGAGTTTGTGCAATGTGCGGTTCCTCAGTGGCAGGTTCCCAAACGACACTTTTTCGCACGGAAGGCTATTACGGCTCTCTACAGGCATGTGGAAGGCAATGTCTTGGCCTCGCTGGACAGGGCGGTCAGTGGTAAGGTGCATATTACCGCTGACTCATGGTCCAGCAGGCATGGACAGGGACGTTACCTTTCTTTCACGGCCCATTGGGTCACTCTTTTGGCAGCTGGGAAGGATGCAGGACAAGGTGCAGTAGTGTTGGAGGTTGTTCCACCCCCACGCCTCCAAAATGCTACTACTGGTTGTGACACACCTCTCTCCTCCACCCCCTCCTCTTCTTCTTCCTCCATGGCCTCTTCCTGTGGTTTGTCCTCGGAACCAGCGGTGCTCCGTAGGCGTTCAAGGGGCTACGCAAGTACGCAGGCAAAAAGATGCCATGCCGTGCTTGCGCTGGTGTGTTTGGGGGACAGGAGCCACACTGGGGCAGAGGTCCTGTCTGCTCTGCAGGGGCAGGCCGAGAGGTGGTTGACGCCACGCCAGCTTAAGCCAGGAATTGTGGTTTGCGACAATGGCACCAACCTCCTCTCCGCCCTCCGACAGGGACAACTGACCCATGTGCCCTGTATGGCTCACGTCCTTAACCTGGTGGTGCAGCGGTTCTTGGGCAGGTACCCGGGCTTACAGGATGTCCTGAGGCAGGCCAGGAAAGTCTGTGTGCATTTCCGCAGATCTTATAATGCCAGTGCTCGCCTGGCTGAGCTTCAAAAGGAGTTGAACCTGCCCAAGAACCGCCTTATATGTGACATGCCCACCAGGTGGAACTCAACGTTGGCCATGCTGCAGCGGCTGCACACGCAGCAGAGGGCCATCAATGAGTACCTGTGCGACTACGGCACCAGGACAGGGTCAGGGGAGCTCGGGTTTTTTTCACCACGCCAGGGCATGATCAGGGATGCATGCACTGTCCTGGCACCATTTGAGGAGGCCACGAGGATGGTGAGCAGTGACAGTGCATGCATCAGTGACACTGTACCTCTTGTCCACCTGTTGGAGCACACGCTGCGTGGAATAATGGACAGGGCACTTGAGGCAGAACAGAGGCAGGAAGAGGAGGACTTCCTTGCCTCTCAAGGCCCCCTTTACCCAGACAGTGTTCCTTCTGTCCCACCCATCGCACAGGAAGAGGAGGAGGAGGAGGAGGAGGAGGATTGTGTCAGCATGGAGGTGGAGGCTGGCACTCAGCATCATCAGCAGCAGTCTTTTAGGGATGATTTACAGTCCCAAGAAACCAGTGGACTTGTACGTGGCTGGGAGGAGGTGGCTGCGGATCATGTCATCCTTAGTGACCCAGAGGACTCCGGACTGAATGCCTCAGCTAACCTACGCTGCATGGCCTCCCTGATCCTGCAAAGTCTGCGGAAGGATCCTCGTATTCTTCGGATCAAGGAGAGGGACCATTACTGGCTGGCCACTCTCCTTGATCCACGGTACAAGGGTAAGGTTGCGGACCTTATCGTACCGTCGCAGAGGGAGCAGAGGATGAGACAACTCCAGGAGGCCTTGCAGAAAGGTCTGTGCAACGCGTTCCCAGAGACTGGGAGGTTACAAACTCCTGGTCCTGGACAACGAGTTGCTGAGGCTTCGGGCAGTCAAAGAAGGAGCGGTGGGGAAGGTGGCCGTCTGACCGATGCGTTCAGACAATTCTTTAGTCCGCAGCCCCAAAGTATGATCGGTTCCAGCAACCATCGCCAGCGTCTGATATACATGGTGCAGGAATACCTAGGGGCAAGGTCAGACTTGGACACCTTCCCCACCGAAAATCCTCTGGCTTACTGGGTCTTGAGGATGGATCACTGGCCAGAGCTTGCACAGTATGCAATTGAGCTACTGGCCTGTCCTGCATCCAGCGTTCTTTCAGAACGCACATTCAGTGCTGCTGGAGGATTTGTCACGGATCACAGGGTGCGCCTGTCCACCGTCTCGGTTGATCGACTGACTTTCATCAAGATGAACCAGTCTTGGATCACCACCAGCTACCACACACCAGATGCTGATATAACAGACTAATTGATTTTAAAATGTCACATCCCTTCAAGACTGATGCTGATGCTGAGTGCCTGTGCTGTTATGTTGTCTGGCTATCCTCCTCCTCCTCCTCAATGATACGATTAACGATGATAGCTTGGAAGATCATTTTGGTTTATGGGTGACGCCACCAGTGGCTAAGGCCCAATTTTTCAGCCCCTGTTTAACAGGGGCGTGTAATTAAAATTTTTGATGCAATACTTTGCAACAGGCCTCATTGCTGTGCTCCAAGTACAGTATCTGTGAGGGGTTGCAGTGTTGTGCCACCAGTGCCTAAGGCCCAATTTTTCAGCCCCTGTTCAACAGGGGCATGCAATTATAATTATTGATCTAATAATTCACAGCAGGGCCCATTGCTGCGCCCACCAAGAGAAACTGTCAGGCCTTACAGTGTTGTGGCACCAGCAACACCATCACCACCACCACCACCACCAAAGGCCCAGTTTTTCAGCCCCTGTTCAACAGGGGCATGCAATTATAATTATTGATCTAATAATTCACAGCAGGGACCATTGCTGCGCCCACCAAGAGTAACTGTCAGGCCTTACAGTGTTGTGGCACCAGCACCACCATCAAAGGCCCAATTTTTACTACCACTGATCAACAATTATATGTTATTACAATTCCTGATATTATACTTGACAGCAGGGCGTTCCAGCACCCACCAAGAATAACTGTGAGTGCTTTCAGTGTTGTGCCAACACCAACACCTAAGGGGCCAATTTCTGCAGAGTATATACGGAAGGTCCCTACTTTCAAACATCCAACTTACAAACTACTACTACTTGCAAACGGAAGAAGACAACAGGAAGTGAGAGGAAATCTACCCCTTGGAAGGAAAATTCTCTCCTGTAAGAATTAATATGGGAGAAAGGTGTCTCCTCTCTACTGATGCTTTATCACCAATCCTTGTTTCAATACAAACACCACATTTCAAAAACAGTTGTCATTGGGACGCAAAGTGAGGTGAAATGTTCTAAACAGGGGCACAGACAGCAAAAAAAATGTGACAGGGGTGATAACCGTTCCCTATGTTTTCCAAAAAGCTAAAAAAAAGGAATTTGGCATGGAGCTACACTTAAACAATGCAGCTGTTCAAAATTACAAACAGATTCTACATAAGAACAAACCTACAGTCCCTGTCTTGTATGCACCGCCTGTATACGGCTGTTCAGAGTATATAGGTCCTTTTTTATTTTGTGTGCGGGGTTCCCCTTAATATCCATACAAGACCCAAAGGGGCTGGTAATGGGCTGGGGTAGGGGGGGGGGGGGGGTTGATGGGGTAGCTATGCCATTTTTCCTAAAGATTTTCATCCATATTACCGGGACCAGACATTGCATTAAAGCCGCAAGCAGTTTTAAATGGCTTTTTTTCCTTTAGAAATGTTATTTTGTGCAGGGACAGTTCTAAACACGGGAAACACGTGGCACTTCACAGGCATACTTTAGACACCCCCCAGGTACAATATTTAAAGGAATATTTGACTTTTTTTTTTTCACTTTATGCATCATTAAAATGACTGCTCCCGGAAAACGTCCGTTTTTAAAACTTCTTTTTGCATTGATACATGTCCCCTGGTGCAGAACCCGGGTTCCCAAACTCTGTTTCGGACAATAACATGGATAATAGTCGTTATAATTAGCACTTTAGAATCCGAACGTTCTCATCTATTGTATTTAATAGGGTTCTAATGTTCGCGCAAACTTTCGGTCCGTTCGCGGGTTCTGGTGCGAACCGAACCCGGGGGTGTTCGGCTCATCACTACTCCCTGCAACAGGAGCTCCACCAGCAGCACCACGACCGGGGCCACCACGTCCCTTTGACCTTCTCCTCATATTTTCCAAATTTAGGATCTTGCCCTAAATGGGTGTTTTTGGAAGAGCAGAACACACCCACAGTACGTAACCGCTGAATCGCACAGCTACAGAACTGCAGAAAATGCTATTCAAAAAAAATGTTGTTTTTTTAGTATAGCACAGTAGAAGAAAACTATATAGAAATTGTTTATTTCACACACCTCCACATATGTATAACACACTGCAAAATATTTTTTGTGGCCCTAAATGGCGTTTTTTGGAAGAGCAGAACACACCCACAGTACGTAACCGCTGAATCGCACAGCTACAGAACTGCAGAAAATGCTATTAAAAAAAATGGTGTTTTTTTAGTATAGCACAGTAGGAGAAAACTATATAGAAATTGTTTATTTCACACACCTCCACATATGTATAACACACTGCAAACTATTTTTTGTGGCCCTAAATGGGTCTTTTTGCAAGCGTACATTAAAGTGCAAATTTTTTATTTTATTTTTTTGCCCTAAACGGGTCTTTTTTTCCACAAGCAAAATAAAATGCTATTTTTTTTTCTTTTTTGCCCTTAATGGGTCTTTTGGAAAAGAGCACAATAAAGTGCCTTTTTTTTTTCCCTAAATGGATCTTTTTCCAAGAGCAGAATACACCCACAGTATGGAAACGGTGTATCTCTCAACGTAATATATGCAGTGCTGGTGCACTGAGCTTGCAGATAAAAGGTAGATTTTCTCTGACACTGGGCTCATGGCAGTGTAAAAAGACTGCACTGCAACACAAACAGGTAAACCTATGCAGATCGCTGAGTTATATCTCTGAATCTGGACTCCTATTCCTATATAATATATCTCTCTCCCTGAAAGCACCAACAGGAACCTGGCCCTACACTACACTGTCTCTCTATCTTTTCCCTCAGATTCCAGAATCAGGACTAACTCATGTATTTTTCAATCTCTCCCTAAAAGCAGCAGCAGCAGACAAGATCCTCTCCCTATCTATTCTGAAGCAGAGTGACGTGTGTGCTGTGTGCCTCTAGCTTATATAGAAGCTGGGTCACATGTTGCACTGACCAATCACAGCCATGCCATTAGTAGGCATGGCTATGATGGCTTCTAAGGGCACACCAGCTAATCAAAAGGTGATTGGCTGGCCCCTGAAGCATTTCTAACTGCGCCATTAGATTGCCGAACCCGAACCTGAACCCGGACTTTCGCGCAAAGTCCGGGTTCGGGAAAAAGCTAAAGTTCGGTACGGACCCGAACTTTACAGTTCGGGTTCGCTCAACCCTACTGTTTAGTCCTTAGAAACCCACTGGAGAACTAGGGGGAGAAGTCTATTTGCGATAACCTTGGCATATAATTTAGCGTCTATGTTCAACAAGGAGATAGGCCTATAACTTCCACAATTACTAGGGTCCTTATCCATTTTTGGAAGGCAGTAATGTGGGCGTGAAGAGTCTCAGGCCGGAGAGCACCACCTGTGGCTATCGAGTTGGCATAGGAGGTCAAGCGGGGGATCAGCGTGTCTGCAAAGGTACGATAATAAGGAACCGTGAGGCCGTCTGGGACCCGGTGCTTTACCATTAGCCATATCCTTAAGAGCAACTCGCAGTTCAGAGGTGGTGAACTCTCCTTCCAGAGCTTCGAGAGCATCAGTAGAGAGTTTGGGCAAGTTGGCTTGTGTCAAATATTCTTGAATAGGGATACATCTGAGGTCTGGGTCTGTCACCGTGGGTTGAACATGGTAGAGTTGTTGATAAAAAGACCAGAATTCCTTAGCTATGTCAGAAGTGTTGTATACTAAGGTTTCAGAAGAGGTTTTCTGTTGCAGCGAACGGGCGAGTAGCCGGCTGGGCCTATTACCCCATCCATGCAACCGTTGGGCCACTATACGAAACCGTTGTTTTTGCTCTAGATGAAAATGAAACATGGCTTTAAATTCCTCTCTCTTCTGAGTTAGGGCATGCAGAACGGTCGCAGATTGCAATGCTTTATGTTTCCGTTCAAGGGATTCTATGTCCCTAATAAGTACTGATTGTTAGTGTGTCCTTTCTTTTTTTTTCCGCGACCCTAGTTCAATGAAACTCCCACGTATATACGCCTTATGTGCTTCCCAGAGTACACTTCGCAGCACACACGGGTTAGCATTTTCCATAAAGTAGCATGAAAGGTCGTCACCTATAAGCTTTCTGTCAATTTCTTCAGAGATTAGGGTATCCTTTAGCTTCCAGTTAGCCGTCCTAGGGGGCAGGGAAGGTACTCTTAGTTTTAGGCACAGCGGGGCATGGTCGGATATGGGTGAAGTCTCTATGCTAGAGCTGAGCGGTAGAGATAGATGGTGGTGGTCAATGAAAAAGGAATCGATTCTCGAGTAGGAACAATGTAAGTGCGAGTAATGCGTATAGTCCCTTACTCGTGGGTAGGGATGAGCTCGGTGTTCGAGTCGAACATACGTTCGACTCGAACATCGGCTGTTCGACCGTTCGGCGAACATCGAACGATTTGGGCCGTTCACGCCAAATTCGAGTGACGCGAACGGCCCACAATACACTGCGCCATCGCAGTGCAATCATGGCGCTGTGATTGGCCAAGCATGCACTGTGACCCTGCATACTTGGCCAATCACAGCGCCGGCAGCTAGGAGAGCCATAATTGGCCACAGGCAGGTTGCCTGTGGCCAATTATAGCTCAGGGGGTTTAGCACATGCCCCACACTATAAAAGGCCACCAGCACGGCGGCCTTGTGTAGTGTGTTCCGGCGCAGGGAAAGAGAAGGATAGGCAGGGACAGTGTTGATATTCTTTGTGCTATTCTTGTGTGCAGGGAGAGAGAAGGATAGGCAGGGAGAGTGTCAGTGTCATATTCTTTGCTAAACCTTGTGTGCAGGGAGAGAGAAGGATAGGCAGGGGACAGTGTCAGGGTCATATTCTTTGCTAAACCTTGTGTGCAGGGAGAGAGAAGGATAGGCAGGGGACAGTGTCAGTGTCATATTCTTTGCTAAACCTTGTGTGCATTTGCAGCACTTACAGCAGGCGTAGTGTGATTCCTGCAAAATATACTCCTGAAGCTAGGCCTTATTGCTGTGTTTTCCTAGTGTGTTACACCAACAGGCATTTGCAGCACTTACAGCGGGCGGAGTGTGCCTCCTGCACATTATACACCTGAAGTTAGCCCGTATTGCTGTGTTTTCCTGGTGTGTTACACCAACAGGCATTTGCAGCACTTGCAGCAGGCGTAGTGTGATTCCTGCAAAATATACTCCTGAAGCTAGGCCTTATTGCTGTGTTTTCCTAGTGTGTTACACTAACAGGCATTTGCAGCACTTACAGGGGGCGGAGTGTGCCTCCTGCACATTATACACCTGAAGTTAGCCCATATTGCTGTGTTTTCCTGGTGTGTTACACCAATAGGCATTTGCAGCACTTACAGCAGGCGTAGTGTGATCCCTGCAAAATATACTCCTGAAGCTAGGCCTTATTGCTGTGTTTTCCTAGTGTGTTACACCAACAGGCATTTGCAGCACTTACAGCGGGCGGAGTGTGCCTCCTGCACATTATACACCGGAAGTTAGCCCGTATTGCTGTGTTTTCCTGGTGTGTTACACCAATAGGCATTTGCAGCACTTACAGCAGGCGTAGTGTGATTCCTGCAAAATATACTCCTGAAGCTAGGCCTTATTGCTGTGTTTTCCTAGTGTGTTACACCAACAGGCATTTGCAGCACTTACAGCGGGCGGAGTGTGCCTCCTGCACATTATACACCTGAAGTTAGCCCGTATTGCTGTGTTTTCCTGGTGTGTTACACCAACAGGCATTTGCAGCACTTACAGCAGGCGTAGTGTGATTCCTGCAAAATATACTCCTGAAGCTAGGCCTTATTGCTGTGTTTTCCTAGTGTGTTACACTAACAGGCATTTGCAGCACTTACAGCGGGCGGAGTGTGCCTCCTGCACATTATACACTTGAAGTTAGCCCGTATTGCTGTGTTTTCCTGGTGTGTTACACCAACAGGCATTTGCAGCACTTACAGCAGGCGTAGTGTGATTCCTGCAAAATATACTCCTGAAGCTAGGCCTTATTGCTGGTTTTCCCATCTCCCTGCAGGCCATTAGAATGTCTGGAAGTCAAACAAGGAGAGACAGACAGTCAGGAGCCAATAAAAGAGGGCAAGCAGGCTCTGTGTCTAGAGACAACAGTGCTGGTCGTGGACGCGGTGCATCGCCATCAGCACGTGGCCATGGGACACGCTTGTCCTTCTTTTCGGCAGCTGGACGTGTTGAGCCGCATCATGCCGAAGACTTGGTAGAGTGGATGACCAAGCCCTCCTCATCCTCCTCATCCTCTCTCACCCAAGCTCAGGGTACTGGCAAAGCAGCTGCCAAAGCGTCCTCTTCCCTGGTATCAATGTCGTCATCATCAGTCACTCCTTCCCTAGACCAACCATGTCCTCCTGAGGAGTCCCCCGAACTGTTTGAGCACAGTGTTGGGTACATGCTCCAGGAGGATGCCCAGCATTTCGAAGGGTCTGATGATGATACCCAGCTAGAGGAAGGCAGTAGCGTGAGAGCAGAGAGAGGGGATGCTCAAGAAGGACACCAATCTGGCAGTCATGTTCCAGCAGCTGCAGCATACTGCCAGATTGGCTCCAGTGATGAGGAGGGAGGGGATGATGAGGTCACTGACTCCACGTGGGTGCCTAATAGGACAGAGGAGGAGGAGGATGAGGAGGAGGCACATCTCCAACGAGGCAGGATGCACGTAAGGGCAGCACACCGACGGAATCACACCGCAGAGCTCCGCCTGTGCAGGGCGCTGCCTCTGCCCGTTATTCAAAAAGTTCTTTGGTGTGGGCCTTTTTTGAGTCGAGTGCATCAGATCGCACAGCTGCGGTTTGCAACATATGTCTCAAGCGTATATCGCGTGGCCAAAACATCACCCGCTTGGGCACCACATGCTTGACCAGACATATGTTGACCTGCCATGCAGCTCGTTGGCAAGCCTACCTTAAAGACCCACACCAAAGAACAAAGTGGACCTCTCCTTGCACCGCATCTGCTGGGATCTCCAACCCCACTATACCTTCAGTCCTCTCTGAAACCTGCACTGAGAGTAATGAAGGTGTAGAATTAGGTGTGTCACAGCCAAGTACTTGCGGGCACTCTGCTAGCAGTACACCGACGTCCGATTCTAGCAGGCAAATTTCCCTGCCCCAGCTGCTGGACCATCGAAAGAAGTTCACTCCCAGCCATCCACATGCCCAGCGGTTGAATGCTAGCTTGGCTAAATTGCTAGCGCTTCAACTGCTGCCTTTTCAGTTGGTAGACTTGGCCCTCTTCCATGAGTTTGTGCAATGTGCGGTTCCTCAGTGGCAGGTTCCCAAACGCCACTTTTTCTCACGGAAGGCGATTCCGGCTCTTTACCGGCATGTGGAAGGCAATGTCTTGGCCTCACTGGACAGGGCGGTCAGCGGTAAGGTGCATATTACCGCTAGTGATGAGCCGAACACCCCCGGGTTCGGTTCGCACCAGAACCCGCGAACGGACCGAAAGTTCGCACGAACATTAGAACCCTATTAAATACAATGGATGCGAACGTTCGGATTCTAAAGTGCTAATTATAATGACTATTATCCATGTTATTGTCCGAAACAGAGTTTGGGAACCCGGCTTCTGCACCAGGGGACATGTATCAATGCAAAAAGAAGTTTTAAAAACGGACGTTTTCCGGGAGCAGTAATTTTAATGATGCATAAAGTGAAAAAAAAAAAGTCAAATATTCCTTTAAATATTGTACCTGGGGGGTGTCTAAAGTATGCCTGTGAAGTGCCACGTGTTTCCCGTGTTTAGAACTGTCCCTGCACAAAATAACATTTCTAAAGGGAAAAAAGTCATTTAAAACTGCTTGTGGCTTTAATGCAATGTGTGGTCCCGGTAATATGGATGAAAATCTTTAGGAAAAATGGCATAGCTACCCCATCAACCCCCCCCCCTACCCCAGCCCATTACCAGCCCCTTTGGGTCTTGTATGGATATTAAGGGGAACCCCGCACACAAAATAAAAAAGGACCTATATACTCTGAACAGCCGTATACAGGCGGTGCATACAAGACAGGGACTGTAGGTTTGTTCTTATGTAGAATCTGTTTATAATTTTGAACAGCTGCATTGTTTAAGTGGAGCTCCATGGCAAATTCCTTTTTTTTAGTTTTTTGTAAAACATAGGGAACGGTTATCACCCCTGTCACATTTTTTTTTGCTGTCTGTGCCCCTGTTCAGAACATTTCACCTCACTTTGCGTCCCAATGACAACTGTTTTTGAAATGTGGTGTTTTTATTGAAACAAGGATTGGTGATAAAGCATCAGTAGAGAGGACACACCTTTCTCCCATATTAATTCTTACTGGAGAGATTTTTCCTTCCAAGGGGTAGATTTCCTCTCACTTCCTGTTGTCTTCTTCCGTTTGCAAGTAGTAGTCGTTTGTAAGTTGGATGTTTGAAAGTAGGGACCTGCCGTATATACTCTGCAGAAATTGGCCCCTTAGGTGTTGGTGTTGGCACAACACTGTAAGCACTCACAGTTACTCTTGGTGGGTGCTGGAACGCCCTGCTGTCAACTATTATATCAGGAATTGTAATAACATATAATTGTTGAACAGTGGTAGTAAAAATTGTGCCTTTGATGGTGGTGCTGGTGCCACAACACTGTAAGGCCTGACAGTTACTCTTGGTGGGCGCAGCAATGGGCCCTGCTGCAAATTATTAGATCAATAATTATAATTGCATGCCCCTGTTGAACAGGGGCTGAAAAATTGGGCCTTTGGTGGTGGTGGTGGTGGTGGTGGTGGTGGTGGTGTTGACACAACACTGTAAGGCCTGACAGTTACTCTTGGTGGGCACAGCAATGGGCCCTGCTGTGAATTATTAGATCAATAATTATAATTGCATGCCCCTGTTGAACAGGGGCTGAAAAATTGGGCCTTAGGCACTGGTGGCACAACACTGCAACCCCTCACAGATACTGTACTTGGAGCACAGCAATGAGCCCTGTTGCAAAGTATTGCATCAAAAATTGTAATTACACGCCCCTGTTAAACAGGGGCTGAAAAATTGGGCCTTAGCCACTGGTGGCGGCACCCATAAACCAAAATGATCTTCCAAGCTATCATCATTAATCGGATCATTGAGGAGGAGGAGGAGGATAGCCAGTCAACATAACAGCACAGGCACTCAGCATCAGCATCAGTCTTGAAGGGATGTGACATTTTAAAATCAATTAGTCTGTTATATCAGCATCAGGTGTGTGGTAGCTGGTGGTGATCCAAGACTGGTTCATCTTGATGAAAGTCAGTCGATCAACCGAGTAGGTGGACAGGCGCACCCTGTGATCCGTGACAAATCCTCCAGCAGCACTGAATGTGCGTTCTGAAAGAACGCTGGATGCAGGACAGGCCAGTAGCTCAATTGCATACTGTGCAAGCTCTGGCCAGTGATCCATCCTCAAGACCCAGTAAGCCAGAGGATTTTCGGTGGGGAAGGTGTCCAAGTCTGACCTTGCCCCTAGGTATTCCTGCACCATGTATATCAGACGCTGGCGATGGTTGCTGGAACCGATCATACTTTGGGGCTGCGGACTAAAGAATTGTCTGAACGCTTCGGTCAGACGGCCACCTTCCCCACCGCTCCTTCTTTGACTGCCCGAAGCCTCAGCAACTCGTTGTCCAGGACCAGGAGTTTGTAACCTCCCAGTCTCTGGGAACGCGTTGCACAGATCTTTCTGCAAGGCCTCCCGGAGTTGTCTCATCCTCTGCTCCCTCTGCGACGGTAACATAAGGTCCGCAACCTTACCCTTGTACCGTGGATCAAGGAGAGTGGCCAGCCAGTAATGGTCCCTCTCCTTGATCCGAAGAATACGAGGATCCTTCCGCAGACTTTGCAGGATCAGGGAGGCCATGCAGCGTAGGTTAGCTGAGGCATTCAGTCCGGAGTCCTCTGGGTCACTAAGGACGACATGATCCGCAGCCACCTCCTCCAAGCCACGTACAAGTCCACTGGTTTCTTGGGACTGTAAATCATCCCTAAAAGACTGCTGCTGATGATGCTGAGTGCCAGCCTCCACCTCCATGCTGACACAATCCTCCTCCTCCTCCTCCTCCTCCTCTTCCTGTGCGATGGGTGGGACAGAAGGAACACTGTCTGGGTAAAGGGGGCCTTGAGAGGCAAGGAAGTCCTCCTCTTCCTGCCTCTGTTCTGCCTCAAGTGCCCTGTCCATTATTCCACGCAGCGTGTGCTCCAACAGGTGGACAAGAGGTACAGTGTCACTGATGCATGCACTGTCACTGCTCACCATCCTCGTGGCCTCCTCAAATGGTGCCAGGACAGTGCATGCATCCCTGATCATGCCCCACTGGCGTGGTGAAAAAAACCCGAGCTCCCCTGACCCTGTCCTGGTGCCGTAGTCGCACAGGTACTCATTGATGGCCCTCTGCTGCGTGTGCAGCCGCTGCAGCATGGCCAACGTTGAGTTCCACCTGGTGGGCATGTCACATATAAGGCGGTTCTTGGGCAGGTTCAACTCCTTTTGAAGCTCAGCCAGGCGAGCAGTGGCATTATAAGATCTGCGGAAATGCACACAGACTTTCCTGGCCTGCCTCAGGACATCCTGTAAGCCCGGGTACCTGCCCAAGAACCGCTGCACCACCAGGTTAAGGACGTGAGCCATACAGGGCACATAGGTCAGTTGTCCCTGTCGGAGGGCGGAGAGGAGGTTGGTGCCATTGTCGCAAACCACCATTCCTGGCTTAAGCTGGCGTGGCGTCAACCACCTCTCGGCCTGCCCCTGCAGAGCAGACAGGACCTCTGCCCCAGTGTGGCTCCTGTCCCCCAAACACACCAGAGCAAGCACGGCATGGCATCTTTTTGCCTGCGTACTTGCGTAGCCCCTTGAACGCCTACGGAGCACCGCTGGTTCCAAGGACAAACCACAGGAAGAGGCCATGGAGGAAGAAGAAGAGGAGGGGGTGGAGGAGAGAGGTGTGTCACAACCAGTAGTAGCATTTTGGAGGCGTGGCGGTGGAACAACCTCCAACACTACTGCACCTTGTCCTGCATCCTTCCCAGCTGCCAAAAGAGTGACCCAATGGGCCGTGAAAGAAAGGTAACGTCCCTGTCCATGCCTGCTGGACCATGAGTCAGCGGTAATATGCACCTTACCGCTGACCGCCCTGTCCAGCGAGGCCAAGACATTGCCTTCCACATGCCTGTAGAGAGCCGGAATAGCCTTCCGTGCGAAAAAGTGTCGTTTGGGAACCTGCCACTGAGGAACCGCACATTGCACAAACTCACGGAAGGGGGCCGAGTCTACCAACTGAAAAGGCAGCAGTTGAAGCGCTAGCAATTTAGCCAAGCTAGCATTCAACCGCTGGGCATGTGGATGGCTGGGAGTGAACTTCTTTCGACGGTCTAGCAGCTGGGGCAGGGAAATTTGCCTGCTAGAATCGGACGTTGGTGTACTGCTAGCAGAGTGCCCGCAAGTACTTGCCTGTGACACACCTAATTCTACACCTTCATTCCTCTCAGAGCAGGTTTCAGAGAGGAGTGAAGGTATAGTGGGGTTGGAGATCCCAGCTGATGCGGTGCAAGAAGAGGTCAGCTTTGTTCTTTGGTGTGGGTCTTTAAGGTAGGCTTGCCAACGAGCTGCATGGCAGGTCAACATATGTCTGATCAAGCATGTGGTGCCCAAGCGGCTGATGTTTTGGCCACGCGATATACGCTTGAGACATATGTTGCAAACAGCAGCTGTGCGATCTGATGCACTCGCCTCAAAAAAGGCCCACACCAAAGAACTTTTTGCATGACGGGCAGAGGCAGCGCCCTGCACAGGCGGAGCTCTGCGGTGTGATTCCGTCGGTGTGCTGCCCATACGCTGGCCACTCAAGGGCATCCTGCCTCGTTGGAGATGTGCCTCCTCCTCATCCTCCTCCTCCTCCTCTCTCCTATTAGGCACCCACGTGGAGTCAGTGACCTCATCATCCCCTCCCTCCTCATCACTGGAGCCAATCTGGCAATATGCTGCAGCTGCTGGAGCATGACTGCCAGATTGGTGTCCTTCTTGAGCATCCCCTCTCTCTGCTCTCACACTGCTGCCTTCCTCTAGCTGGGTATTATCATCAGATCCTTCCAAACGCTGGGCATCCTCCTGGAGCATGTACCCAACACTGTGCTCAAACAGTTCGGGGGACTCCTCAGGAGGAGGGCATGGTGGGTCTAGGGAAGGATTGACTAATGAAGATAATGATACCAGAGAAGAGGACGCTTTGGCAGCTGCTTTGCCACTACCCTGAGCCTGGGTGAGAGAGGATGAGGAGGATGAGGTGGGCTTGGTCATCCACTCTACCAAGTCTTCGGCATGATGTGGCTCAACATGTCCAGCTGCCGAAAACAAGGACAAGCGTGTCCCATGGCCATGTGCTGATGACAATGCACCGCGTACACGACCAGCACTGTTGCCCCCAGACACAGAGCCTGCTTGCCCTCTTTTTTTGCCTCCTGACTGTCTGCCTCTCCTTGGTTGCCTTCCAGACATTTTAATGGATGGCCTGCAGGGAGATGGGAAAAACAGCAATAAGGGCTACCTTCAGGTGTATACTGTGCAGGAGGCTTAGCAACAATGACACTGACACTGTCCCCTGCCTATCCTTCTCTGTCCCTAAACACAAGGATTGAAAATATGGTTCAGCAAAATAAATTTAGAACAGAATAGCACACTGACACTTTCCCTCACTGTACCTCTCTGTCCCTCAACTCAAGGATTGAAAATATGGAACAGCAAATTTGGTTTAGAACAGAACAGCACACTGTCAGTTTCACTCACTGTACCTCTCTGTCCCTCAACTCAAGGATTGAAAATATGGAACAGCAAAATTGGTTTAGAACAGAATAGCACACTGTCAGTTTCACTCACTGTACCTCTCTGTCCCTCAACTCAAGGATTGAAAATATGGAACAGCAAAATTGGTTTAGAACAGAATAGCACACTGTCAGTTTCACTCACTGTACCTCTCTGTCCCTCAACTCAAGGATTGAAAATATGGAACAGCAAAATTGGTTTAGAACAGAATAGCACACTGTCAGTTTCACTCACTGTACCTCTCTGTCCCTCAACTCAAGGATTGAAAATATGGTTCAGCAAAATAGTTTTAGAACAGAATAGCACACTGACACTTTCCCTCACTGTACCTCTCTGTCCCTTAACTCAAGGATTGAAAATATGGAACAGCAAATTTGGTTTAGAACAGAACAGCACACTGTCAGTTTCACTCACTGTACCTCTCTGTCCCTCAACTCAAGGATTGAAAATATGGTTCAGCAAAATAGTTTTAGAACAGAATAGCACACTGACACTTTCCCTCACTGTACCTCTCTGTCCCTCAACTCAAGGATTGAAAATATGGAACAGCAAATTTGGTTTAGAACAGAACAGCACACTGTCAGTTTCACTCACTGTACCTCTCTGTGCCTCAACTCAAGGATTGAAAATATGGTTCAGCAAAATAGTTTTAGAACAGAATAGCACACTGACACTTTCCCTCACTGTACCTCTCTGTCCCTCAACTCAAGGATTGAAAATATGGAACAGCAAATTTGGTTTAGAACAGAACAGCACACTGTCAGTTTCACTCACTGTACCTCTCTGTCCCTCAACTCAAGGATTGAAAATATGGTTCAGCAAAATAGTTTTAGAACAGAATAGCACACTGACACTTTCCCTCACTGTACCTCTCTGTCTCTCAACTCAAGGATTGAAAATATGGAACAGCAAATTTGGTTTAGAACAGAACAGCACACTGTCAGTTTCACGCACTGTACCTCTCTGTCCCTCAACTCAAGGATTGAAAATATGGTTCAGCAAAATAGTTTTAGAACAGAATAGCACACTGACACTTTCCCTCACTGTACCTCTCTGTCTCTCAACTCAAGGATTGAAAATATGGAACAGCAAATTTGGTTTAGAACAGAACAGCACACTGTCAGTTTCACGCACAGTACCTCTCTGTCCCTCAACTCAAGGATTGAAAATATGGTTCAGCAAAATAGTTTTAGAACAGAATAGCACACTGACACTTTCCCTCACTGTACCTCTCTGTCCCTCAACTCAAGGATTGAAAATATGGAACAGCAAATTTGGTTTAGAACAGAACAGCACACTGTCAGTTTCAGTCACTGTACCTCTCTGTCCCTCAACTCAAGGATTGAAAATATGGTTCAGCAAAATAGTTTTAGAACAGAATAGCACACTGACACTTTCCCTCACTGTACCTCTCTGTCCCTCAACTCAAGGATTGAAAATATGGAACAGCAAATTTGGTTTAGAACAGAACAGCACACTGTCAGTTTCACTCACTGTACCTCTCTGTCCCTCAACTCAAGGATTGAAAATATGGAACAGCAAAATTGGTTTAGAACAGAATAGCACACTGTCAGTTTCACTCACTGTACCTCTCTGTCCCTCAACTCAAGGATTGAAAATATGGAACAGCAAATTTGGTTTAGAACAGAACAGCACACTGTCAGTTTCACTCACTGTACCTCTCTGTCCCTCAACTCAAGGATTGAAAATATGGAACAGCAAAATTGGTTTAGAACAGAATAGCACACTGTCAGTTTCCCTCACTGTACCTCTCTGTCCCTCAACTCAAAGATTGAAAATATGGAACAGCAAAATTGGTTTAGAACAGAATAGCACACTGTCAGTTTCACTCACTGTACCTCTCTGTCCCTCAACTCAAGGATTGAAAATATGGAACAGCAAATTTGGTTTAGAACAGAATAGCACACTGTCAGTTTCACTCACTGTACCTCTCTGTCCCTCAACTCAAGGATTGAAAATATGGAACAGCAAATTTGGTTTAGAACAGAACAGCACACTGTCAGTTTCACTCACTGTACCTCTCTGTCCCTCAACTCAAGGATTGAAAATATGGTTCAGCAAAATAGTTTTAGAACAGAATAGCACACTGACACTTTCCCTCACTGTACCTCTCTGTCCCTCAACTCAAGGATTGAAAATATGGAACAGCAAATTTGGTTTAGAACAGAACAGCACACTGTCAGTTTCACTCACTGTACCTCTCTGTCCCTCAACATAAGGATTGAAAATATGGTTCAGCAAAATAGTTTTAGAACAGAATAGCACACTGACACTTTCCCTCACTGTACCTCTCTGTCCCTCAACTCAAGGATTGAAAATATGGAACAGCAAATTTGGTTTAGAACAGAACAGCACACTGTCAGTTTCACTCACTGTACCTCTCTGTCCCTCAACTCAAGGATTGAAAATATGGAACAGCAAAATTGGTTTAGAACAGAATAGCACACTGTCAGTTTCCCTCACTGTACCTCTCTGTCCCTCAACTCAAGGATTGAAAATATGGAACAGCAAAATTGGTTTAGAACAGAATAGCACACTGTCAGTTTCACTCACTGTACCTCTCTGTCCCTCAACTCAAGGATTGAAAATATGGAACAGCAAATTTGGTTTAGAACAGAATAGCACACTGTCAGTTTCACTCACTGTACCTCTCTGTCCCTCAACTCAAGGATTGAAAATATGGAACAGCAAATTTGGTTTAGAACAGAACAGCACACTGTCAGTTTCACTCACTGTACCTCTCTGTCCCTCAACTCAAGGATTGAAAATATGGAACAGCAAAATTGGTTTAGAACAGAATAGCACACTGTCAGTTTCACTCACTGTACCTCTCTGTCCCTCAACTCAAGGATTGAAAATATGGAACAGCAAATTTGGTTTAGAACAGAATAGCACACTGTCAGTTTCACTCACTGTACCTCTCTGTCCCTCAACTCAAGGATTGAAAATATGGAACAGCAAATTTGGTTTAGAACAGAACAGCACACTGTCAGTTTCACTCACTGTACCTCTCTGTCCCTCAACTCAAGGATTGAAAATATGGTTCAGCAAAATAGTTTTAGAACAGAATAGCACACTGACACTTTCCCTCACTGTACCTCTCTGTCCCTCAACTCAAGGATTGAAAATATGGAACAGCAAATTTGGTTTAGAACAGAACAGCACACTGTCAGTTTCACTCACTGTACCTCCCTGTCCCTCAACTCAAGGATTGAAAATATGGTTCAACAAAATAGTTTTAGAACAGAATAGCACACTGACACTTTCCCTCACTGTACCTCTCTGTCCCTCAACTCAAGGATTGAAAATATGGAACAGCAAATTTGGTTTAGAACAGAACAGCACACTGTCAGTTTCACTCACTGTACCTCTCTGTACCTCAACTCAAGGATTGAAAATATGGAACAGCAAAATTGGTTTAGAACAGAATAGCACACTGTCAGTTTCACTCACTGTACCTCTCTGTCCCTCAACTCAAGGATTGAAAATACGGAACAGCAAATTTAGTTTAGAACAGAACAGCACACTGTCAGTTTCACTCACTGTACCTCTCTGTCCCTCAACTCAAGGATTGAAAATATGGAACAGCAAAATTGGTTTAGAACAGAATAGCACACTGTCAGTTTCCCTCACTGTACCTCTCTGTCCCTCAACTCAAGGATTGAAAATATGGAACAGCAAAATTGGTTTAGAACAGAATAGCACACTGTCAGTTTCACTCACTGTACCTCTCTGTCCCTCAACTCAAGGATTGAAAATATGGAACAGCAAAATTGGTTTAGAACAGAATAGCACACTGTCAGTTTCACTCACTGTACCTCTCTGTCCCTCAACTCAAGGATTGAAAATATGGAACAGCAAAATTGGTTTAGAACAGAATAGCACACTGTCAGTTTCACTCACTGTACCTCTCTGTCCCTCAACTCAAGGATTGAAAATATGGTTCAGCAAAATAGTTTTAGAACAGAATAGCACACTGACACTTTCCCTCACTGTACCTCTCTGTCCCTTAACTCAAGGATTGAAAATACGGAACAGCAAATTTGGTTTAGAACAGAACAGCACACTGTCAGTTTCACTCACTGTACCTCTCTGTCCCTCAACTCAAGGATTGAAAATATGGTTCAGCAAAATAGTTTTAGAACAGAATAGCACACTGACACTTTCCCTCACTGTACCTCTCTGTCCCTCAACTCAAGGATTGAAAATATGGAACAGCAAATTTGGTTTAGAACAGAACAGCACACTGTCAGTTTCACTCACTGTACCTCTCTGTCCCTCAACTCAAGGATTGAAAATATGGTTCAGCAAAATAGTTTTAGAACAGAATAGCACACTGACACTTTCCCTCACTGTACCTCTCTGTCCTTCAACTCAAGGATTGAAAATATGGAACAGCAAATTTGGTTTAGAACAGAACAGCACACTGTCAGTTTCACTCACTGTACCTCTCTGTCCCTCAACTCAAGGATTGAAAATATGGTTCAGCAAAATAGTTTTAGAACAGAATAGCACACTGACACTTTCCCTCACTGTACCTCTCTGTCCCTCAACTCAAGGATTGAAAATATGGAACAGCAAATTTGGTTTAGAACAGAACAGCACACTGTCAGTTTCACTCACTGTACCTCTCTGTCCCTCAACTCAAGGATTGAAAATATGGAACAACAAAATTGGTTTAGAACAGAATAGCACACTGTGAGTTTCACTCACTGTACCTCTCTGTCCCTCAACTCAAGGATTGAAAATATGGTTCAGCAAAATAGTTTTAGAACAGAATAGCACACTGACACTTTCCCTCACTGTACCTCTCTGTCCCTCAACTCAAGGATTGAAAATATGGAACAGCAAAATTGGTTTAGAACAGAACAGCACACTGTCAGTTTCACTCACTGTACCTCTCTGTCCCTCAACTCAAGGATTGAAAATATGGTTCAGCAAAATAGTTTTAGAACAGAATAGCACACTGACACTTTCCCTCACTGTACCTCTCTGTCCCTCAACTCAAGGATTGAAAATATGGAACAGCAAATTTGGTTTAGAACAGAACAGCACACTGTCAGTTTCACTCACTGTACCTCTCTGTCCCTCAACTCAAGGATTGAAAATATGGAACAGCAAAATTGGTTTATAACAGAATAGCACACTGTCAGTTTCACTCACTGTACCTCTCTGTCCCTCAACTCAAGGATTGAAAATATGGTTCAGCAAAATAGTTTTAGAACAGAATAGCACACTGACACTTTCCCTCACTGTCCTACTCTGTCCCTCCCTACAAACAAGATTTAGCACAGAATAGCACACTGATAATTTCTACAAGTGTCCTTCTCTGTCCCTAAACTCAAGGATTGAAAATATGGAACAGCAAAATTGGTTTAGAACAGAATAGCACACTGACACTTTCCCTCACTGTACCTCTCTGTCCCTACAAACAAGATTTAGCACAAAATAGCACACTGACACTTTCCCTCACTGTACCTCTCTGTCCCTACAAACAAGATTTAGCACAAAATAGCACACTGACACTTTCCCTCACTGTACCTCTCTGTCCCTAAACTCAAGGATTGAAAATATGGTTCAGCAAGATTGGTTTAGAACAGAATAGCACACTGACACTTTCCCTCACTGTACCTCTCTGTCCCTACAAACAAGGATTAGCACAGAATAGCACACTGTCACTGACTCTCTCCCTACCTATCCTTATCTGTCCCTAAACACAAGGAATCCAGGATTATGTAAAGGAAAAATAATGACACTGTCCCTGCCTATGCTTCTCTTTCCCTACTCAGGAACACACTACACAAGGCCGCCGCGCTGGAGGCCTTTTATAGTGTGGGGCGTGTACTAAACCCCCTCAGCAATAATTGGCCACAGGCATCCTGCCTGTGGCCAATCATTGCTCTCCTCGCTGCCGGCGCTGTGATTGGCCAAGCATGCGGGGTCACAGTGCATGCTTGGCCAATCACAGCGCCTGGATGACACTGCAATGGCGTAGTGCATTGTGGGCCGTTCGCGTCACTCGAATTTGGCGCGAACGGCCCAAATCGTTCGATCTTCGTCGAACGATCGAACAGCCGATGTTCGAGTCGAACGTATGTTCGACTCGAACACGAAGCTCATCCCTAATTACCGCTGACTCATGGTCCAGCAGGCATGGACAGGGACGTTACCTTTCTTTCACGGCCCATTGGGTCACTCTTTTGGCAGCTGGGAAGGATGCAGGACAAGGTGCAGTAGTGTTGGAGGTTGTTCCGCCGCCACGCCTCCAAAATGCTACTACTGGTTGTGACACGCCTCTCTCCTCCACGCCCTCCTCTTCTTCTTCCTCCATGGCCTCTTCCTGTGCTTTGTCCTCAGAACCAGCGGTGCTCCGTAGGCGTTCAAGGGGCTACGCAAGTACGCAGGCAAAAAGATGCCATGCCGTGCTTGCGCTGGTGTGTTTGGGGGACAGGAGCCACACTGGGGCAGAGGTTCTGTCTGCTCTGCAGGGGCAGGCCGAGAGGTGGTTGACGCCACGCCAGCTTAATGAATGGTGATTTGCGACAATGGTACCAACCTCCTCTCCGCCCTCCGACAGGGACAACTGACCCATGTGCCCTGTGTGGCTCACGTCCTTAACCTGGTGGTGCAGCGGTTCTTGGGCAGGTACCCGGGCTTACAGGATGTCCTGAGGCAGGCCAGGAAAGTCTGTGTGCATTTCCGCAGATCTTATAATGCCAGTGCTCGCCTGGCTGAGCTGCAAAAGGAGTTGAACCTGCCCAAGAACCGCCTTATATGTGACATGCCCACCAGGTGGAACTCAACGTGCCATGCTGCACACGCAGCAGAGGGCCATCAATGAGTACCTGTGCGACTATGGCACCAGGACAGGGTCAGGGGAGCTCGGGTTTTTTTCACCACGCCAGTGGGGCATGATCAGGGATCCATGCACTTTCCTGGCACCATTTGAGGAGGCCACGAGGATGGTGAGCAGTGACAGTGCATGCATCAGTGACACTGTACCTCTTGTCCACCTGTTGGAACATACGCTGCGTGGAATAATGGACAGGGCACTTGTAGCAGAACAGAGGCAGGAAGAGGAGGACTTCCTTACCTCTCAAGGCCCCCTTTACCCAGACAGTGTTCCTTCTGTCCCACCCATCGCACAGGAAGAGGAGGAGGAGGAGGATTGTGTCAGCATGGAGGTGGAGCCTGGCACTCAGCATCATCAGCAGCAGTCTTTTAGGGATGATTTACAGTCCCAAGAATCCCGTGGACTTGTACGTGGCTGGGAGGAGGTGGCTGCGGATCATGTCGTCCTTAGTGACCCAGAGGACTCCGGACCGAATGCCTCAGCTAACCTACGCTGCATGGCCTCCCTGATCCTGCAAAGTCTGCGGAAGGATCCTCGTATTCTTCGGATCAAGGAGAGGGACCATTACTGGCTGGCCATTCTCCTTGATCCACGGTACGAGGGTAAGGTTGCGGACCTTATCTTACCGTCGCAAAGGGAGCAGAGGATGAGACAACTCCGGGAGGCCTTGCAGAAAGGTCTGTGCAACGCGTTCCCAGAGACTGGGAGGTTACAAACTCCTGGTCCTGGACATCGAGTTGCTGAGGCTTCGGTCAGTCAAAGAAGGAGCGGTGGGGAAGGTGGCCGTCTGACCGATGCGTTCAGACAATTCTTTAGTCCGCAGCCCCAAAGTATGATCGGTTCCAGCAACCATCGCCAGCGTCTGATATACATGGTGCAGGAATACCTAGGGGCAAGGTCAGACTTGGACACCTTCCCCACCGAAAATCCTCTGGCTTACTGGGTCTTGAGGATGGATCACTGGCCAGAGCTTGCACAGTATGCAATTGAGCTACTGGCCTGTCCTGCATCCAGCGTTCTTTCAGAACGCACATTCAGTGCTGCTGGAGGATTTGTCACGGTTTACAGGGTGCGCCTGTCCACCGACTCGGTTGATCGACTGACCTTCATAAAGATGAACCAGTCTTGGATCACCACCAGCTACCAAATACTTGAAGCTGATATAACAGACTAATTTATTTTCAAATGTCACATCCGTTCAAGACTGATGCTGATGCTGATGCTGAGAGACTGTCCTGTTATGTTGACTGACTATCCTCCTCCTCCTCAATGATCCGATTGATGATGATAGCTTGGAAGAACATTTTTGTTTCTGGGTGCCGCCACCAGTGGCTAAGGCCCAATTTTTCAGCCCCTGTTTAACAGGGGCATGTAATTACAATTTTTTATGCAATGCTTTGCAGCAGGGCTAATTCCTGCACTCCAACTAGAGTATCTGGGAGAGGTTGCAGTGTCGTGGCACCAGCACCAGTGGCTAAGGCCCAATTTTTCAGCCCCTGTTTAACAGGGGCGTGTTATTAAAAAATGTTATGCAATGCTTTGCAGCAGGGCTCATTCCTGCACTCCAACTAGAGTATCTGGGAGAGCTTGCAGTGTCGTGGCACCAGCACCAGTGCCTAAGGCCCAATTTTTCAGCCCCTGTTGAACAGGGGCGTGTAATTACAATTTTTGATGCAATACTTTGCAACAGGGCTCATTGCTGTGCTCCAAGTACAGTATCTGTGAGGGGTTGCAGTGTTGTGGCACCAGTGCCTAAGGCCCAATTTTTCTGCCCCTGTTTAACAGGGGCATGTAATTACAATTCTTGATCTAATAATTCACAGCAGGGCCCATTCCTGCGCCCACCAAGAGTAACTGTGAGGGCTTACAGGGTTGTGTCAACACCACCACCACCAAAGGCCCAATTTTTCAGCCCCTGTTCAACAGGGGCATGCAATTACAATTCTTGATCTAATAATTCACAGCAGGGCCCATTCATGCGCCCACCAAGGGTAACTGTGAGGGCTTACAGTGTTGTGGCAACACCAACATGTAAGGGGCAAATTTCAGCAGAGTATATACGGCAGGCCCCTACTTTCAAACATCCAACTTACAAACGACTCCTACTTGCAAATGAAAGGAGACAACAGGAAGTGAGAGGAAATCTACCCCTAGGAAGGGAAATTCTCTCCTGTAAGAGTTAATATGGGAAAAAGGTGTCTCCTCTCTACTGATGCTTTATCACCAATCCTTGTTTCAATAAAAACCCCACTTTTCAAAAACATTTGTCATTGGAACGGAAAGTGAGGTGAAATGTTCTGAACAGGGGCACAGACAGCAAAACAAATGTTACAGGGGTGATAACCCTTCCCTATGTTTTCCAAACACCTTAAAAATAGATTTTTGGGCTGGAGCTACACTTAAACAATGTACCTGTTCAAAATTACAAACAGATTCTACATAAGAACAAACCTACAGTCCCTGTCTTGTATGCACCGCCTGTATACGGCTGTTCAGAGTATATAGGGCCTTTTTTATTTTGTGTGCGGGGTTCCCCTTAATATCCATACAAGACCCAAAGGGGCTGGTAATGGGCTGGGGTGGGGGGGGGGGGGTGATGGGGTAGCTATGCCATTTTTCTTAAAGATTTTCATCCATATTACCGGGACCAGACATTACATTAAAGCCGCAAGCAGTTTTAAATGGCTTTTTTTTCCTTTAGAAATGTCATTTTGTGCAGGGACAGTTCTAAACACGGGAAACACGTGGCACTTCACAGGCATACTTTAGACACCCCCCAGTTACGATATTTAAAGGAATATTTGACTTTTTTTTTTTCACTTTATGCATCATTAACCACTTGACCACTGGGCACTTAAACCCCCTTAATAACCAGACCAATTTTCAGCTCTCGGTGCTCTTACATTTTGAATGGCAATTACTCAGTCATACAACACTGTACCCATATGAATTTTTTATTTTTTTGTCCCTTTTTTCACACAAATAGAGCTTTCTTTTGGTGGTATTTAATCACCGTTGGGTTTTTTATTTTTTGCGCTATAAGAGAAAAAATACAAAAAATTCTTTAAAAAAAATGATTTTTTTTTTGTTTCTGTTATAAAATTTTGCAAATTACTATTTTTTCTTCATAAATTTTGGCCAAAATTTATACTGCTACATATCTTTGGTAAAAATAAGTACAAATTGGTGCATATTATTTGGTCTTTGTGAAAGTTATAGAGTCCACAAATTATGGTGCCAATATCTGAAAATTGATCACACCTGAAGTACTGACGGCCTATCTCATTTCTTGAGACCCTAACATGCCAGAAAAGTACAAATACCCCCCAAATGACCCCTTTTTGGAAAGAAGACATTCCAAGGTATTTAGAAAGAGGCATTGTGAGTTTTTTGAAGTTGTCATTTTTTCCCACAATTCTTTGCAAAATCAAGATTTTTTTTTTCTCTTTTTTTCTTCACAAAATTGTCATATTAGCAGGTTATTTCTCACTCACAGCATATGCATATCACAAATTACACCCCAAAACACATTCTGCTATTACTCCCGAGTATGGCGATACCACATGTGTGAGACTTTTACACAGCGTGGCCACACACAGAGGCCCAACATGCAGGGAGCACCATCAGGCGTTCTGGAGCACCCAGGCCAATTCTGACATTTCTCTCCTACATGTAAAAATCATCATTTGTTTGCTAGAAAATTACATAGAACCCCAAAACATTATATATATATATGTTTTTTTAGAAAAGACCTTAGAGAATATAATGGTGGTTGTTGCAACTTTTTATCTCGCACGATATTTGCGCAGCAATTTTTTAACGCGTTTTTTACGGGAAAAAAATGTTTTGTGGTTAAAAAAAAAAAAACAGTAAAGTTAGCCCAATGTTTTTGCATAATGTGAAAGATGAAGTTACGCCGAGTAAATAGATACCTAACATGTCACCCTTAAAAATTGCACATGCTCGTGGAATGGCGCCAAACTTCGCTACTTAAAAATCCCCATAGGCGACACTTTAAATATTTTTACTGGTTACATGTTTTGAGTTACAGAGGAGGTCTAGGAACAAAATTATTGCTCTCACTCTAACGTTCGCGGCGATACCTCACATGTGTGGTTTGAAAACCGTTTTCATATGTGGGCGGGACTCACGTATGCGTTCGCTTCTGTATGCGAGCTCACGGGGACAGGGGCGCTTAAAAAAATATATATTTTTTTTATTGTTCATTTTACTTTATTTATTTTAGTTTGACATGTTTTTCCGCCCCAAAAATTTTTTTGATCACTTTTATACCTATTAGAAGGAACGTAAACATCCCTTGTAATAGGAATATGGCATGACAGGTCCTCTTTACAGTGAGATATGGGGTCAATAAGACCCCACATCTCACCCCTAGGCTGGGAAGCCTGAAAAAAAAAAAAAAAACAATCCTGGCTTTGATCATAGCGGTGAGTCGGTAGAAGCACCGGAGGGCGGCGGGGGGGGGGACATCCCCTCTCGCCTCCCGTAAGAATGATCAAGCGGCGGAACAGCCACTATGATTGTTGTTCTGGTGTAGGGAATCGCCGGCTGAAAAAGCTAATATCTGAATGATGCCTGTAGCTGTTCCCATCATTCAGATATCCCCGCACAAAGTCAAGGACGTCATATGACCGCCGGCGGGCGGGAAGTGGTTATTGCAGAGTATTGCCAGGCATTGCAGGGCATTGCGGAGTATTGCAGGGCATTGCGGAGTATGGCAGGGTATTGCACGGGGTATTGCACAGGGGGTATTGCACAGGGTATTGAAGAGTATTGCGCAGGGTATTGCAGAGTATTGCGCAGGGTGTATTGTGCAGGGTATTGCAGAGTATTGTGCAGGGTATTGCAGAGTATTGTGCAGGGTATTGCAGAGTATTGCGCAGGGTATTGCGCAGAGTATTTTGCAGAGTATTTTGCAGAGTATTGCAGAGTATTGCGCAGGGTATTGCGCAGAGTATTTTGCAGAGTATTTTGCAGAGTATTGCAGAGTATTGCGCAGGGTATTGCAGAGTATTGTGCAGGGTATTGCGCAGGGTATTGCAGAGTATTGTGCAGGGTATTGTAGAGTATTGCGCAGGGTATTGCAGAGTATTGCGCAGGGTATTGCAGAGTATTGCAGGGTATTGCGCAGGGTATTGCAGAGTATTGCGCAGGGTATTGCAGAGTATTGCGCAGGGTATTGCAGAGTATTGCACAGGGTATTGCAGGGTATTGCAGAGTATTGTGCAGGGTATTGCAGAGTATTGCGCAGGGTATTGCAGAGAATTGCGCAGGGTATTGCAGAGTATTGCGCAGGGTATTGCAGAGTATTGCACCAGGGTATTGCAGAGTATTTTGCAGAGTATTGCGCAGGGTATTTTGCAGAGTATTGGCAGGGTATTGCACAGGGATGGCTGAGCAGGGATGGATGGATGGCTAGATCTGTGACTGCAATTGTCACAGATCCAGCCCAGTGCTACTGCCATGATTCGCTCTCTCCCCCTCTCCTCTCACACTGTACCGATCGGTACAGAGAGGGGAGAGAGGAACCGGCGTCATCACATGACGCCGGTCTGTTTACAAGTGATTGCTCCGTCATTTGACGGAGCGATCACGTGGTAAACGGCCGCTATCAGCGGCAATTTACCGCGATTCGTGATGCGCCGGGTCCTCTGGACCCGGCGGTCACGGAGATTCCCGTGTGCGCGCCCCAGGGGGCGCGCGGGAGCGCGATTCTGGGAGGACGTTATATAACGTCCTCCCAGAGTTAAGCAACCACCTTGTCGACGTTATTTGTCGGCAGGTGGTTGTAAACTGGTTAAAATGACTGCTCCCGAAAAACGGCCGTTTTTAAAACTTCTTTTTGCATTGATACATGTCCCCTGGTGCAGAACCCGGGTTCCCAAACCCTTTTTAGGACAATAACATGCATAATAGTCGTTATAATTAGCACTTTAGATTTCGAACGTTCGCATCCATTGTATTTAATAGGGTTCTAACGTTCGTGCAAACTTTTGGTCCGTTCGCGGGTTCTGGTGCGAACCGAACCCGGGGGTGTTCGGCTCATCACTACTCGCGGGTGCATTATTCTCCAGATGTCCATAAGTTGGACGTCATGGAGTCGTTTACGGATGTAAGACAGGCGTTTGTGGGAAATGCTGGAGCTACCCTGTGAGGTGTCAATGGAGGGCTCCAAGGCGGTGTTAAAGTCCCCCGTCCAGGAGAAAGCAACCGTGAGCAAAATCTCATAGCGTGTTAATGGTTGCTGCAATAAAGCTGGCTTGATCCTGGTTGGGAGCATATTAAGTGGCTAAAGTACATGGCATATTGTTAAGACAGAATATTGGGAGCTTGGAACCATGAAAACTTCTGGAGTGCTTCCTTTAGAGTTCCCTTTTGTTACCAAATAGCGACTATTCATGTCAGCTAGTTGTTGTTCAGATATTCGTGGTATTATGAAGTTCCCCGTGTCAAGGCCAGATAGAGGGGTGCCAGATGTCTTGTACTAATTGACTGTGAACATTAGTGATGAGCCGAACACCCCCGGGTTCGGTTCGCACCAGAACCCGCGAACGGACCGAAAGTTCGCGCGAACATTAGAACCCTATTAAATACAATGGATGCGAACGTTCAGATTCTAAAGTGCTAATTATAACGACTATTATCCATGTTATTGTCCGAAACAGAGTTTGGGAACCCGGGTTCTGCACCAGGGGACATGTATCAATGCAAAAAGAAGTTTTAAAAACGGACGTTTTCCGGGAGCAGTCATTTTAATGATGCATAAAGTGAAAAAAAAAAGTCAAATATTCCTTTAAATATTGTACCTGGGGGGTGTCTAAAGTATGCCTGTGAAGTGCCACGTGTTTCCCGTGTTTAGAACTGTCCCTGCACAAAATAACATTTCTAAAGGAAAAAAAGCCATTTAAAACTGCTTGTGGCTTTAATGCAATGTCTGGTCCCGGTAATATGGATGAAAATCTTTAGGAAAAATGGCATAGCTACCCCATCAACCCCCCCCCCTACCCCAGCCCATTACCAGCCCCTTTGGGTCTTGTATGGATATTAAGGGGAACCCCGCACACAAAATAAAAAAGCCCCTATATACTCTGAACAGCCGTATACAGGCGGTGCATACAAGACAGGGACTGTAGGTTTGTTCTTATGTAGAATCTGTTTGTAATTTTGAACAGCTGCATTGTTTAAGTGTAGCTCCATGCCAAATTCCTTTTTTTTAGCTTTTTGTAAAACATAGGGAACGGTTATCACCCCTGTCACATTTTTTTTGCTGTCTGTGCCCCTGTTCAGAACATTTCACCTCACTTTGCGTCCCAATGACAACTGTTTTTGAAATGTGGTGTTTGTATTGAAACAAGGATTGGTGATAAAGCATCAGTAGAGAGGAGACACCTTTCTCCCATATTAATTCTTACAGGAGAGGATTTTCCTTCCAAGGGGTAGATTTCCTCTCACTTCCTGTTGTCTTCTTCCGTTTGCAAGTAGTAGTAGTTTGTAAGTTGGATGTTTGAAAGTAGGGACCTTCCGTATATACTCTGCAGAAATTGGCCCCTTAGGTGTTGGTGTTGGCACAACACTGAAAGCACTCACAGTTATTCTTGGTGGGTGCTGGAACGCCCTGCTGTCAAGTATAATATCAGGAATTGTAATAACATATAATTGTTGATCAGTGGTAGTAAAAATTGGGCCTTTGATGGTGGTGCTGGTGCCACAACACTGTAAGGCCTGACAGTTACTCTTGGTGGGCGCAGCAATGGTCCCTGCTGTGAATTATTAGATCAATAATTATAATTGCATGCCCCTGTTGAACAGGGGCTGAAAAACTGGGCCTTTGGTGGTGGTGGTGGTGGTGATGGTGTTGCTGGTGCCACAACACTGTAAGGCCTGACAGTTACTCTTGGTGGGCGCAGCAATGGGCCCTGCTGTGAATTATTAGATCAATAATTATAATTGCATGCCCCTGTTGAACAGGGGCTGAAAAATTGGGCCTTAGGCACTGGTGGCACAACACTGCAACCCCTCACAGATACTGTACTTGGAGCACAGCAATGAGGCCTGTTGCAAAGTATTGCATCAAAAATTTTAATTACACGCCCCTGTTAAACAGGGGCTGAAAAATTGGGCCTTAGCCACTGGTGGCGTCACCCATAAACCAAAATGATCTTCCAAGCTATCATCGTTAATCGTATCATTGAGGAGGAGGAGGAGGATAGCCAGACAACATAACAGCACAGGCACTCAGCATCAGCATCAGTCTTGAAGGGATGTGACATTTTAAAATCAATTAGTCTGTTATATCAGCATCTGGTGTGTGGTAGCTGGTGGTGATCCAAGACTGGTTCATCTTGATGAAAGTCAGTCGATCAACCGAGTCGGTGGACAGGCGCACCCTGTGATCCGTGACAAATCCTCCAGCAGCACTGAATGTGCGTTCTGAAAGAACGCTGGATGCAGGACAGGCCAGTAGCTCAATTGCATACTGTGCAAGCTCTGGCCAGTGATCCATCCTCAAGACCCAGTAAGCCAGAGGATTTTCGGTGGGGAAGGTGTCCAAGTCTGACCTTGCCCCTAGGTATTCCTGCACCATGTATATCAGACGCTGGCGATGGTTGCTGGAACCGATCATACTTTGGGGCTGCGGACTAAAGAATTGTCTGAACGCATCGGTCAGACGGCCACCTTCCCCACCGCTCCTTCTTTGACTGCCCGAAGCCTCAGCAACTCGTTGTCCAGGACCAGGAGTTTGTAACCTCCCAGTCTCTGGGAAGGCGTTGCACAGACCTTTCTGCAAGGCCTCCCGGAGTTGTCTCATCCTCTGCTCCCTCTGCGACGGTACGATAAGGTCCGCAACCTTACCCTTGTACCGTGGATCAAGGAGAGTGGCCAGCCAGTAATGGTCCCTCTCCTTGATCCGAAGAATACGAGGATCCTTCCGCAGACTTTGCAGGATCAGGGAGGCCATGCAGCGTAGGTTAGCTGAGGCATTCAGTCCGGAGTCCTCTGGGTCACTAAGGACGACATGATCCGCAGCCACCTCCTCCCAGCCACGTACAAGTCCACTGGTTTCTTGGGACTGTAAATCATCCCTAAAAGACTGCTGCTGATGATGCTGAGTGCCAGCCTCCACCTCCATGCTGACACAATCCTCCTCCTCCTCCTCCTCCTCCTCTTCCTGTGCGATGGGTGGGACAGAAGGAACACTGTCTGGGTAAAGGGGGCCTTGAGAGGCAAGGAAGTCCTCCTCTTCCTGCCTCTGTTCTGCCTCAAGTGCCCTGTCCATTATTCCATGCAGCGTGTGCTCCAACAGGTGGACAAGAGGTACAGTGTCACTGATGCATGCACTGTCACTGCTCACCATCCTCGTGGCCTCCTCAAATGGTGCCAGGACAGTGCATGCATCCCTGATCATGCCCCACTGGCGTGGTGAAAAAAACCCGAGCTCCCCTGACCCTGTCCTGGTGCCGTAGTCGCACAGGTACTCATTGATGGCCCTCTGCTGCGTGTGCAGCCGCTGCAGCATGGCCAACGTTGAGTTCCACCTGGTGGGCATGTCACATATAAGGCGGTTATTGGGCAGGTTCAACTCCTTTTGAAGCTCTGCGGAAATGCACACAGACTTTCCTGGCCTGCCTCAGGACATCCTGTAAGCCCGGGTACCTGCCCAAGAACCGCTGCACCACCAGGTTAAGGACGTGAGCCATACAGGGCACATGGGTCAGTTGTCCCTGTCGGAGGGCGGAGAGGAGGTTGGTGCCATTGTCGCAAACCACCATTCCTGGCTTAAGCTGGCGTGGCGTCAACCACCTCTCGGCCTGCCCCTGCAGAGCAGACAGGACCTCTGCCCCAGTGTGGCTCTTGTCCCCCAAACACACCAGCGCAAGCACGGCATGGCATCTTTTTGCCTGCGTACTTGCGTAGCCCCTTGAACGCCTACGGAGCACCGCTGGTTCCGAGGACAAACCACAGGAAGAGGCCATGGAGGAAGAAGAAGAGGAGGGGGTGGAGGAGAGAGGTGTGTCACAACCAGTAGTAGCATTTTGGAGGCGTGGGGGTGGAACAACCTCCAACACTACTGCACCTTGTCCTGCATCCTTCCCAGCTGCCAAAAGAGTGACCCAATGGGCCGTGAAAGAAAGGTAACGTCCCTGTCCATGCCTGCTGGACCATGAGTCAGCGGTAATATGCACCTTACCGCTGACCGCCCTGTCCAGCGAGGCCAAGACATTGCCTTCCACATGCCTGTAGAGAGCCGGAATAGCCTTCCGTGCGAAAAAGTGTCGTTTGGGAACCTGCCACTGAGGAACCGCACATTGCACAAACTCACGGAAGGGGGCCGAGTCTACCAACTGAAAAGGCAGCAGTTGAAGCGCTAGCAATTTAGCCAAGCTAGCATTCAACCGCTGGGCATGTGGATGGCTGGGAGTGAACTTCTTTCGACGGTCCAGCAGCTGGGGCAGGGAAATTTGCCTGCTAGAATCGGACGTTGGTGTACTGCTAGCAGAGTGCCCGCAAGTACTTGCCTGTGACACACCTAATTCTACACCTTCATTCCTCTCAGAGCAGGTTTCAGAGAGGAGTGAAGGTATAGTGGGGTTGGAGATCCCAGCTGATGCGGTGCAAGAAGAGGTCAGCTTTGTTCTTTGGTGTGGGTCTTTAAGGTAGGCTTGCCAACGAGCTGCATGGCAGGTCAACATATGTCTGATCAAGCATGTGGTGCCCAAGCGGCTGATGTTTTGGCCACGCGATATACGCTTGAGATATATGTTGCAAACAGCAGCTGTGCGATCTGATGCACTCGCCTCAAAAAAGGCCCACACCAAAGAACTTTTTGAATGACGGGCAGAGGCAGCGCCCTGCACAGGCGGAGCTCTGCGGTGTGATTCCGTCGGTGTGCTGCCCATACGCTGGCCACTCAAGGGCATCCTGCCTCGTTGGAGATGTGCCTCCTCCTCATCCTCCTCCTCCTCCTCTCTCCTATTAGGCACCCACGTGGAGTCAGTGACCTCATCATCCCCTCCCTCCTCATCACTGGAGCCAATCTGGCAGTATGCTGCAGCTGCTGGAACATGACTGCCAGATTGGTGTCCTTCTTGAGCATCCCCTCTCTCTGCTCTCACGCTGCTGCCTTCCTCTAGCTGGGTATCATCATCAGATCCTTCCAAACGCTGGGCATCCTCCTGGAGCATGTACCCAACACTGTGCTCAAACAGTTCGGGGGACTCCTCAGGAGGAGGGCATGGTGGGTCTAGGGAAGGATTGACTAATGAAGATAATGATACCAGAGAAGAGGACGCTTTGGCAGCTGCTTTGCCACTACCCTGAGCCTGGGTAAGAGAGGATGAGGAGGATGAGGTGGGCTTGGTCATCCACTCTACCAAGTCTTCGGCATGATGTGGCTCAACATGTCCAGCTGCCGAAAACAAGGACAAGAGTGTCCCATGGCCATGTGCTGATGACAATGCACCGCGTACACGACCAGCACTGTTGCCCCCAGACACAGAGCCTGCTTGCCCTCTTTTTTTGCCTCCTGACTGTCTGCCTCTCCTTGGTTGCCTTCCAGACATTTTAATGGATGGCCTGCAGGGAGATGGGAAAAACAGCAATAAGGGCTACCTTCAGGTGTATATTGTGCAGGAGGCTTAGCAACAATGACACTGACACTGTCCCCTGCCTATCCTTCTCTGTCCCTAAACACAAGGATTGAAAATATGGTTCAGCAAAAAAGTTTTAGAACAGAATAGCACACTGACACTTTCCCTCACTGTCCTACTCTGTCCCTCCCTACAAACAAGATTTAGCACAGAATAGCACACTGATAATTTCTACGAGTGTCCTTCTCTGTCCCTCAACTCAGGGATTGAAAATATGGAACAGCACAATAGTTTTAGAACAGAATAGCACACTGTCAGTTTCCCTCACTGTAGCTCTCTGTCCCTCAACTCAAGGATTGAAAATATGGAACAGCAAAATTGATTTAGAACAGAATAGCACACTGTCAGTTTCACTCACTGTACCTCTCTGTCCCTCAACTCAAGGATTGAAAATATGGTTCAGCAAAATAGTTTTAGAACACAATAGCACACTGACACTTTCCCTCACTGTAGCTCTCTGTCCCTCAACCCAAGGATTGAAAATATGGTTCAGCAAAATAGTTTTAGAACAGAATAGCACACTGTCAGTTTCCCTCACTGTACCTCTCTGTCCCTCAACTCAAGGATTGAAAATATGGAACAGCAAAATTGATTTAGAACAGAATAGCACACTGTCAGTTTCACTCACTGTAGCTCTCTGTCCCTCAACTCAAGGATTGAAAATATGGTTCAGCAAAATAGTTTTAGAACAGAATAGCACACTGTCAGTTTCCCTCACTGTAGCTCTCTGTCTCTGTCCCTCAACTCAAGGATTGAAAATATGGAACAGCAAAATTGATTTAGAACAGAATAGCACACTGTCAGTTTCCCTCACTGTACCTCTCTGTCCCTCAACTCAAGGATTGAAAATATGGAACAGCAAAATTGATTTAGAACAGAATAGCACACTGTCAGTTTCACTCACTGTACCTCTCTGTCCCTCAACTCAAGGATTGAAAATATGGTTCAGCAAAATAGTTTTAGAACACAATAGCACACTGACACTTTCCCTCACTGTAGCTCTCTGTCCCTCAACTCAAGGATTGAAAATATGGTTCAGCAAAATAGTTTTAGAACAGAATAGCACACTGTCAGTTTCCCTCACTGTACCTCTCTGTCCCTCAACTCAAGGATTGAAAATATGGAACAGCAAAATTGATTTAGAACAGAATAGCACACTGTCAGTTTCACTCACTGTAGCTCTCTGTCCCTCAACTCAAGGATTGAAAATATGGTTCAGCAAAATAGTTTTAGAACAGAATAGCACACTGTCAGTTTCCCTCACTGTAGCTCTCTGTCCCTCAACTCAAGGATTGAAAATATGGAACAGCAAAATTGATTTAGAACAGAATAGCACACTGTCAGATTCACTCACTGTACCTCTCTGTCCCTCAACTCAAGGATTGAAAATATGGAACAGCAAAATAGTTTTAGAACAGAATAGCACACTGTCAGTTTCACTCACTGTACCTCTCTGTCCCTCAACTCAAGGATTGAAAATATGGTTCAGCAACATAGTTTTAGGACACAATAGCACACTGACACTTTCCCTCACTGTAGCTCTCTGTCCCTCAACTCAAGGATTGAAAATATGGTTCAGGAAAATAGTTTTAGAACACAATAGCACACTGACACTTTCCCTCACTGTAGCTCTCTGTCCCTCAACTCAAGGATTGAAAATATGGTTCAGCAAAATAGTTTTAGAACAGAATATCACACTGTCAGTTTCCCTCACTGTAGCTCTCTGTCCCTCAACTCAAGGATTGAAAATATGGAACAGCAAAATTGTTTTAGAACAGAATAGCACACTGTCAGTTTCACTCACTGTACCTCTCTGTCCCTCAACTCAAGGATTGAAAATATGGTTCAGCAAAATAGTTTTAGAACCGAATAGCACACTGACACTTTCCCTCACTGTAGCTCTCTGTCCCTCAACTCAAGGATTGAAAATATGGTTCAGCAAAATAGTTTTAGAACAGAATAGCACACTGTCAGTTTCCCTCACTGTAGCTCTCTGTCCCTCAACTCAAGGATTGAAAATATGGAACAGCAAAATTTATTTAGAACAGAATAGCACACTGTCAGTTTCACTCACTGTACCTCTCTGTCCCTCAACTCAAGGATTGAAAATATGGAACAGCAAAATAGTTTTAGAACAGAATAGCACACTGTCAGTTTCACTCACTGTACCTCTCTGTCCCTCAACTCAAGGATTGAAAATATGGTTCAGTAAAATAGTTTTAGGACACAATAGCACACTGACACTTTCCCTCACTGTAGCTCTCTGTCCCTCAACTCAAGGATTGAAAATATGGTTCAGCAAAATAGTTTTAGAACACAATAGCACACTGACACTTTCCCTCACTGTAGCTCTCTGTCCCTCAACTCAAGGATTGAAAATATGGTTCAGCAAAATAGTTTTAGAACAGAATAGCACACTGTCAGTTTCCCTCACTGTAGCTCTCTGTCCCTCAACTCAAGGATTGAAAATATGGAACAGCAAAATTGATTTAGAACAGAATAGCACACTGTCAGTTTCACTCACTGTACCTCTCTGTCCCTCAACTCAAGGATTGAAAATATGGTTCAGCAAAATAGTTTTAGAACACAATAGCACACTGACACTTTCCCTCACTGTACCTCTCTGTCCCTCAACTCAAGGATTGAAAATATGGTTCAGCAAAATAGTTTTAGAACAGAATAGCACACTGTCAGTTTCCCTCACTGTAGCTCTCTGTCCCTCAACTCAAGGATTGAAAATATGGAACAGCAAAATTGATTTAGAACAGAATAGCACACTGTCAGTTTCACTCACTGTACCTCTCTGTCCCTCAACTCAAGGATTGAAAATATGGTTCAGCAAAATAGTTTTAGAACACAATAGCACACTGACACTTTCCCTCACTGTACCTCTCTGTCCCTCAACTCAAGGATTGAAAATATGGTTCAGCAAAATAGTTTTAGAACAGAATAGCACACTGTCAGTTTCCCTCACTGTAGCTCTCTGTCCCTCAACTCAAGGATTGAAAATATGGAACAGCAAAATTGATTTAGAACAGAATAGCACACTGTCAGTTTCACTCACTGTACCTCTCTGTCCCTCAACTCAAGGATTGAAAATATGTTTCAGCAAAATAGTTTTAGGACACAATAGCACACTGACACTTTCCCTCACTGTAGCTCTCTGTCCCTCAACTCAAGGATTGAAAATATGGTTCAGCAAAATAGTTTTAGAACACAATAGCACACTGACACTTTCCCTCACTGTAGCTCTCTGTCCTTCAACTCAAGGATTGAAAATATGGTTCAGCAAAATAGTTTTAGAACAGAATAGCACACTGTCAGTTTCCCTCACTGTAGCTCTCTGTCCCTCAACTCAAGGATTGAAAATATGGAACAGCAAAATTGATTTAGAACAGAATAGCACACTGTCAGTTTCACTCACTGTACCTCTCTGTCCCTCAACTCAAGGATTGAAAATATGGTTCAGCAAAATAGTTTTAGGACACAATAGCACACTGACACTTTCCCTCACTGTAGCTCTCTGTCCCTCAACTCAAGGATTGAAAATATGGAACAGCAAAATTGATTTAGAACAGAATAGCACACTGTCAGTTTCACTCACTGTACCTCTCTGTCCCTCAACTCAAGGATTGAAAATATGGTTCAGCAAAATAGTTTTAGAACACAATAGCACACTGACACTTTCCCTCACTGTAGCTCTCTGTCCCTCAACTCAAGGATTGAAAATATGGTTCAGCAAAATAGTTTTAGAACAGAATAGCACACTGTCAGTTTCCCTCACTGTACCTCTCTGTCCCTCAACTCAAGGATTGAAAATATGGAACAGCAAAATTGATTTAGAACAGAATAGCACACTGTCAGTTTCACTCACTGTAGCTCTCTGTCCCTCAACTCAAGGATTGAAAATATGGTTCAGCAAAATAGTTTTAGAACAGAATAGCACACTGTCAGTTTCCCTCACTGTAGCTCTCTGTCCCTCAACTCAAGGATTGAAAATATGGAACAGCAAAATTGATTTAGAACAGAATAGCACACTGTCAGTTTCACTCACTGTACCTCTCTGTCCCTCAACTCAAGGATTGAAAATATGGAACAGCAAAATAGTTTTAGAACAGAATAGCACACTGTCAGTTTCACTCACTGTACCTCTCTGTCCCTCAACTCAAGGATTGAAAATATGGTTCAGCAAAATAGTTTTAGAACACAATAGCACACTGACACGTTCCCTCACTGTAGCTCTCTGTCCCTCAACTCAAGGATTGAAAATATGGTTCAGCAAAATAGTTTTAGAACACAATAGCACACTGACACGTTCCCTCACTGTAGCTCTCTGTCCCTCAACTCAAGGATTGAAAATATGGAACAGCAAAATAGTTTTAGTACAGAATAGCACACTGTCAGTTTCCCTCACTGTAGCTCTCTGTCCCTCAACTCAAGGATTGCAAATATGGAACAGCAAAATTGATTTAGAACAGAATAGCACACTGTCAGTTTCACTCACTGTACCTCTCTGTCCCTCAACTCAAGGATTGAAAATATGGTTCAGCAAAATAGTTTTAGAACACAATAGCACACTGACACTTTCCCTCACTGTACCTCTCTGTCCCTCAACTCAAGGATTGAAAATATGGTTCAGCAAAATAGTTTTAGAACAGAATAGCACACTGTCAGTTTCCCTCACTGTAGCTCTCTGTCCCTCAACTCAAGGATTGAAAATATGGAACAGCAAAATTGATTTAGAACAGAATAGCACACTGTCAGTTTCACTCACTGTACCTCTCTGTCCCTCAACTCAAGGATTGAAAATATGGTTCAGCAAAATAGTTTTAGAACACAATAGCACACTGACACTTTCCCTCACTGTAGCTCTCTGTCCCTCAACTCAAGGATTGAAAATATGGTTCAGCAAAATAGTTTTAGAACAGAATAGCACACTGTCAGTTTCCCTCACTGTAGCTCTCTGTCCCTCAACTCAAGGATTGAAAATATGGAACAGCAAAATTGATTTAGAACAGAATAGCACACTGTCAGTTTCACTCACTGTACCTCTCTGTCCCTCAACTCAAGGATTGAAAATATGGTTCAGCAAAATAGTTTTAGAACACAATAGCACACTGACACTTTCCCTCACTGTAGCTCTCTGTCCCTCAACTCAAGGATTGAAAATATGGTTCAGCAAAATAGTTTTAGAACAGAATAGCACACTGTCAGTTTCACTCACTGTACCTCTCTGTCCCTCAACTCAAGGATTGAAAATATGGTTCAGCAAAATAGTTTTAGAACACAATAGCACACTGACACTTTCCCTCACTGTAGCTCTCTGTCCCTCAACTCAAGGATTGAAAATATGGTTCAGCAAAATAGTTTTAGAACAGAATAGCACACTGTCAGTTTCCCTCACTGTAGCTCTCTGTCCCTCAACTCAAGGATTGAAAATATGGAACAGCAAAATTGATTTAGAACAGAATAGCACACTGTCAGTTTCCCTCACTGTAGCTCTCTGTCCCTCAACTCAAGGATTGAAAATATGGTTCAGCAAAATAGTTTTAGAACACAATAGCACACTGACACTTTCCCTCACTGTAGCTCTCTGTCCCTCAACTCAAGGATTGAAAATATGGTTCAGCAAAATAGTTTTAGAACAGAATAACACACTGTCAGTTTCCCTCACTGTACCTCTCTGTCCCTACAAACAAGGATTAGCACAGAATAGCACACTGTCACTGACACTCTCCCTACCTATCCTTATTTGTCCCTAAACACAAGGAATCCAGGATTAGTAAAGGAAAAATAATGACACTGTCCCTGCCTATGCTTCTCTTTCCCTGCTCCGGAACACACTACACAAGGCCGCCGCGCTGGCGGCCTTTTATAGTGTGGGGCGTGTACTAAACCCCATCAGCAATAATTGGCCACAGGCATCCTGCCTGTGGCCAATCATTGCTCTCCTCGCTGCCGGCGCTGTGATTGGCCAAGCATGCGGGGTCACAGTGCATGCTTGGCCAATCACAGCGCCTGGATGACACTGCGATGGCATAGTGCATTGTGGGCCGTTCGCGTCACTCGAATTTGGCGCGAACGGCCCAAATCGTTCGATCTTCGTCTAACGATCGAACAGCCGATGTTCGAGTCGAACGTATGTTCGACTCAAACACGAAGCTCATCCCTAGTGAACATCCTATCTTTCCCAGAAATTGCGAAGATGTTCTTGGCTGTTGATATCCTCCCTAATCTTAAATGTCACGATCAGCACGTAGGGGGGGGGGGGACTGCCGTAGGGGGGGGGGGGACTGCCATACAGATATTGTAATTTTCTGTATTTTTCTCATAAAAGCTTTCAATATTTTTGTATCGGGGCCACACCCCATTGAGACGTGGTCCACAGCTGTGTACTCTGTATTTTCATTGTATGTATTTGAGATGACTATTGACAGTAAACTTGTATTTGCAACGAGTGCTACTGGACCTCTTTTATTACAAGGGATCTGAGTCTGGATACAAATCCTAACTTATCAATGGTGAACCCGATGCTCTCCTTTGCTGGGACTACATTCCTTTCGGCTGCTTCTTAAAAACAATATCGTCCCAAAGGGTCACATAGCATGTCCTCAAGAGTAAAGGAGGTTCCCCTACGGAATCCAATGGCCACACCTTTAGCTTTATGCACTTCAGATAGGCTGTAATACCAGATGGGATGATGGAGGGAGAAAAGTTTTACCGCTTTGGTCTGCGTGAGATGGGTCTCCTGCAGGAAGATAATATCTCCCTGCAGGCGAGCAAGCTCTCTATAAAGATTATGTCTCTTACCTGGGGCATGAAGTCCCCGTACGTTGAGTGATATCAAATTCACCGTAGCCATTGAAACCGGTGGGGGGGACCCTTATGTGTAAACATCCGCAGAACCCGGATCTGAGACAGGGGGGAGCGAGGGTTGAGAAAAGGGAGGGGAAAGGGAGAAAGAATAGAAAAGAAGGAGATATAGAGCAAGGTGAGCAAAACAGAAAACCAAGAAAAAAAACATGTTGAGATTACCTTTGTAAACCATGTGGGGGGAAGAGTGACAATCGCACACATACATCTGGGGTGCAGGAGCAGGGTGTACATGGTTCCCGACACCCACATGCGAGCCGCTCCATGGGGGACAGCCACACGTAGGCATGGAGCCCCACGAAACCCTGCGAGGGGGGGCGAGAGGGACCGAGCATACGACAGAGCACACCAACCTCAATGTGTGCACCATCCAAGATGCTCCGGTGCCGACACCATGCAATTGACACCAGTGCAAACACACATCACAACATCAAATTACACAAAACAACTCAAGCCATGCGGAGAGCAGCCTAGACCGTCCGTGTCAGGAAAGTCCTCCGGTTCCGCGGCCAGGACCGTTTTTATGGAGCCCGGCGTCCTTCTTGGAGAGGGTCTTACCCGTCCTCTTGCCCATGGTTAGCGAGTGGGTTATGCTGGGAGATGTCGAGGTATAACGGCTAAAGATAGTACCAGCGCCGAAGCTCAGAGGAGAAGCGTCCTCACTGCTGCATGCCGAAACCACCATCTGATTTCTTTTTATGGGGAGCTAAGTAAAACCTTGGACAGAGGGGTGGCTATGGACCTGGTGTACTTGGATTTTGCAACAGTGTTTGACACAGTTCCCCACGCATGGCTAATGTGTAAGGTTAAGTCTACAAAATCAGTTTATACATGGATAGAATATTGGCTAAAAAAAATATTCAGAAAGTAGTGGTTAAAGGGGTTGTAAAGGTTAGTTTTTTATTTTCTAAATAGGTTCCTTTAAGCTAGTGCATTGTTGGTTCACTTACCTTTTCCTTAGATTTCCCTTCTAAAAAAATTTTTTCTTTGTTTTCTTTGTCTGAATTTCTCACTTCCTGTTCCTCCTCAGTAAACTGTTCAGTAAGCTGTTTTGGCTGACTCCACACCACTCGGATGATGGTGTGAAGTTTAGTGAGGAAAAACAGGAAGTGAGAAATTCAGACAAAGAAAAAAATATTTAGAAGGGAAATCAAAGGAAAAGGTAAGTGAACCAACAATGCACTAGCTTAAAGGAACCTATTTAGAAAATAGAAAACGAACCTTTACAACCCCTTTAATTATATCAGTGGTGTACCCCAAGGCTCAGTGTTGGGACTCTTACTTTTTAATATATATATAATATATGTAATCTTTGCAGATGACACCAAGCTATGCAGTGGAATAACGACCTTACAAGATGTCTCCAACTTACAAGCCAACCTCAATGCACTGTTTAATTGGGCAACTATGTGGCAAATGAGGTTTAATGTTGATAAATATAAAGATTTGCACTTGGGGGCTAAGAATATAGATGCATCATACATACTAGGGGGCAGGGCTGCTGTTAGAAATCACAGGGCCCCATACAGCCTACCAGGCAGGGCCCCCCCAATATATCAAGACCATATTTTCACAAAAAATACACTAAAATCATTATTAGTGGATACAAACATAACAGAGAACCTATGTGAATTAGCCCTTTTTTATTATTTTTTTACATAAAAAAAAAAAAATTATATTCACAGTGACAGAGGGACACACGGGGGGGATTTGAAGCTGGCAGAACAGGAAGGGGAGTCAGTGATCAGTGTCAGAGAAGCAATTACAGGAATGATGCCCGGTGTCTGTGTCTCTCCCTGCAGCAGCTGAAACCTTGGAGAAGGGGGAAAAACTGTCTTTCAGCTGCTGCAGAGGGCGGCACAGGGCATCCTTCTGCAACTGCCACTCCGCCAAAGCACACTAATTCCCCCTGCTTTTTGGGCCCCCTGTGTGTCTGGGCCCCCTACAGGAGGACTGGTGGTCCCCCTCCCTATCAGCGGCCCTGCTAGGGGGAGTACAACTGGGGGAATCAATGAGGGAGAAGAATCTGGGTGTTTTGGTAGATCATAATCTTAATAATAGCATGCAATGCCAAGCTGCAGTTTCCAAAGCGAGCAAAGTCCTTTCTTGTATTAAGAGAGGTATAGATTCCAGAGAGAGAAATATAATTCTGCCCCTGTACAAATCATTAGTAGGACCTCATATGGAATATGCAGTTCAGTTTTGGGCACCAGTTCACAAACAGGTTATCAAGGAACTGGAGAAAGTGCAGAGAGGAGCAACCAAACTGATAAGAGGCATGGAGAAGCTCAGCTATTAAGGGAAAGATTGGAGGAACTGAATTAATTTGCTCTAGAGAAGAAGAGATTATGGAGGGATAAGATCAACATGTATAAATACAGTACATATGTGGTCCAAATAGTAAACTTGGTGTTGAGATATTCCCCTTAAGGTTATCACCGAGGACAAGGGGCCACTCTTTACGTCTGGGGGAAAAGAGATTTAATCTCCAAATACAGAATTGTTGATTCACAGTAAGAGCTGTGAAAATGTGGAATAAACTCCTTCAAGAGCTGGTTCTGGCCAGCTCAGTAGTTTGCTTTAAAAAAAGGACTGGATTCTTTCCTAAATGTACATAACATAACTGGATACTAATATTTGTAAGTAAAGTTGCTCCAGGGATACAGAAGCTATGGCCACCATAGGGGAGTTTGCTAGATTCTCTGGGCTCCGGATCAACTGGACTAAGTCCTCCCTGATGCTTATTGATGAGGGAGGGACTCCCCCAACCTCTTCTACAGTGCCCCTGACTGCCTCATTCAGATACTTGGGTATCCAGGTGACACCCAAGATCTGCGACTATGGTCGATTGAATGTGTCCCTGCTGCTACAAAAATTTAGAGACTGGATCAAGACGTGGAATTCACTCTGCCTGTCGGTGGCAGGCAGGGTGAATCTGATTAAAATGATCCTCATGCCCCAATTGCTATATGTGTTCCACAATGCCCCGACGGTAGTGACCTTAAAGGTGTTTAGAATTGTCAATTCCCTGTTTCGTACGCTTATATGAAAGAACCCCAGAATTAAACTTGAACATCTCCAACGCCCGAAGGATGAAGGGGGGCTCGCCCTCCCAAATCCTTGGCTATACTACATTGCTGCGCAACTGCAGCAATTGATAGGTACAATACGCACAAGTGTAGACAGGGAGGGAGAGAACGAAGTGATGTTACACACTGTAAAGAAGGCTTCGATACCGACAGCCCTGGAGTTGCTAGCTTTTGGAAAACCGAATAAACAGTACCCGACCTATAACCTTATCCAAAAAGTCTGGAACAAAACTAGGTATCTACAGGGAGTGGTAGGGTACACGGACTGTAGCCCAATATGGTCTAATGACTCGTACGCTGAATTGGCTAAAATACAACAGGGTGCACTTTGGAGGAGATATGGGGTGATCTACCTTAGCCAGATTTTTCACAATGGGAAATTGCTCTCATTTGAAACCCTACAAGGTCTTTTTGGTTTTCCGCAGTCTATGAGGTTTTACTATATGCAACTACACCATGCTATAACTGCCCAGAGCAAATGCTCGGAGTGGAGCCCATCCCCAACTCCATTGTTTAACTTGATTGCAAGAGCGGCCAATACTAAGGGGTTTATATTACAATGTTATAATATGCTACTACAAAACTTTCTGACTAAACACCCTTTGTGAATGCTGGCCAAGTGGGAGGGGGAGGTGGGCCCGATTGATGGAGATCAGTGGGAGGAAGCCTGCAGGCGGTACCCACTTGCTACTTGAATGTATCTCATAGATTGTCGCAACTGTTCTTATTGCTGAGAGTGTATTATACCCCCCACAGATTGTTTGCTATGGGCTTGCGGCCCACTCCACTGTGCACCAGGTGCAAGAGGGACCATGGAGACTTGATCCACCTACTGTGGAGATGCCTGAAACTTCGCCCATATTGGAATAAATGATATTCTGCTGTGCTATTTTAGTACCAAAAAAATAACCAGGATTCACTTTTCTGCAGTTATTCTATTATACTGTATGCCCCACATTAAGATTCCGCTTATATGGTACATAAGTTTTAATGTATATTGCGCACATTTATGTTTTGTTCACTTGTGAAGTGCACCCTTCTATGCTCTCCATACTAAACAGCTTATCTATGATAAGAGTTTCCTTCCGTTTGTTTATTCCAATCCTAGCTCGTGTGACATACTCTGTAATCTCTCAGTGTCAGGAAGGGCACGCCAATAATGAAGATGGCGGCCATAGAAGATCCCCTGTACTGCATGTCCCACTGAGAAGAGCTGTGCGGGCTTGCTTGCGTGCACAAATGCACGCGCGCATACGTGCTAATGCAGAACAAAATGCCAATGAGTGTGCACACGCGCACCCTGTGACAGTTCTTGGCACTAAACAGATCCCTAAATCCCCAGGATCAGTGCTGTCTGGTCTACAGTGTTCCCTCTGTTTGCCTGTACCTCCGCTTGCCTGTACCTGTTCCATTTGACCTACCCGGCTTGTCCCTGACTATTCCTGCTCTCTGCCTGTATCTGACCCTGGCTTGTCTGTAACTACGCTTCTGCCTGCTCCTTCTGCTACCTTGCTGCCAGCCTGTTGATGAACCTGCCTGCACCTGACTCTGCTTCTGTATCAATGTCTGTACTGGACTTGTTTACAAGTGTCTCCAGCCAGCACCTGCCTGAGCCCCAGCCCACGCTGATATTGTTCCTGCTAGCTGCTGTATCCACGCTCTAGACCGTGGCTTCCAAGTACCAGCCTACTCCAGTGTCCAGCCTGACAGCTGTTCCTGGTTATCCTGCTGTGTCTGTGTTCCACCCTGGCTCTACCATCAGTTCCGGTCCAGCTCCACTGCTAGCAACTCTGCCAGGCACTCGTGCGACTCTGCACTCTAACGCCTCCTGTTTACTTTACCAGGTGCCTCGAGTCAGAGGTGTAAGAGAGGCCTCCCTCTGCATATCAGACTCTACCACCAGGTACGTGACATTACCAGACAGCCATGTCTGAGTCTGCGCAGGGAGCCTCTCCCATGGATGAACTCTGCCTACACCTGACGGACCTTACCCGGGCTGTCAAGATGTACCATAACAAGAAGGTTACACCCAACTGGGGGAACGTGTCCAGGCTCTGTCATCACCTGCTACTGCCCCACAAAGAATCTGCCCATGCATCCTCTGCCTCCGCTGGAGCCTCCGCTATGCCTGCAGATGTAATGCTACCTCGAGAGTCCAAGGTCCCTTCGCCTGAAAGATTTTCTGGTGAACGCAGTAAATTTCGGGCATTCTGCAATGCATGTTAGCTCTATTTTCCCCTGAAACCACGCACCTTTTCCCTGGAAGTCACCAAAGTCGGGCTTGTCATCTCCCTGCTACATGCCCCAGTTGATGCATTTTCATGCGAAACATGTCGGGTACATGAACCTGCTTTATAGCTACGCCACTATTTGATGCTACTTCTGTGATCACCTTTTGCAAGCCTCTGCATGGAAGCCTGTACGATTATTTATTTTATCCATTTTTTATACCGTGCGTGTTTTGTGTTTTGTTCCTGAAATAAATGAGGATTTTATTTTGCCATCTGATCCTGCGCTATGTGGAGCCTTCTTCTGTTCAATTTTTTACATGATCTCTGATGCATTGACGCCTTGGAGGTCTACATCATTACTTGGGAAAGGACTGGATTTCTTGCGCCTGCTTCATCTGCGGACACCTTGAGAGGACGGATCCAGAGAAGTCTATTTCACCATCTTTGCCTGTTTGACCCACCACCGCTGGTGTGTGTGTCCACGCATAGGGGTAAGAGTATCCATTTCTTCCCCCCATCCCTGGTGTTGGAGTCACGTCCCCGGGTGCTATGGATATACGAATACATGTTTTTCACGTTCCTGAAGTTTTCTTGGATTTCTTTTATGAGGACAATATATTGAAGATTTATACACATTTCTTCCATCTGATCCCAGTCTACACATTGGTCACCTTAATTGAACTTTATTATTAGTTCACTGTATTACTCACTGTATTGCATACTTTATAAGTATCAGCTCACTGTATTATATACTTTAAAAGTTTTTTATACACATGTATAGGCATATACTAGTGTGGTACACATTTGGATTTACTTATCCTAGGCCTTCTTAGGCCGTATACACTTACTGTTTGGTTGTTGTCCCTATTTACGTTCACGTTCGGGCCACCATACATATTTTAGGTGCTGCATTTTTTGTTTTTATCTGCTACAGGATGAGCCCCAGTCATGGGCTCACCACCTGCTGAAGTAAAAAGGTGACTCTCTGACCAACCTATCCAACTTTTTTGACTCCATGGCTCAGCTCTATGAGGATCCTTAGCAAACCGCAACCGCGGAAGCAGCGCTACACACCCTCCAGCAAGGTCGCAGCTCGGCCGAGGACTATGTTTCAGAATTCAGGCACTGGAGTTCTGACACTAACTCGAATGATGCTACTCTTCGCCACCAATTCCGCATGGGCCTTTCTGAACCTTTGAAAGATGAGTTGGCCTGAGTTAGCGTTTCCAACTCCCTGTACACCCTGAATAATCTGGCTATCAAAATTGCTCGCCGGTTACAGGAACAAAAATCCTAAAGAGCAGCGGGACAATCCCATCTAGTATGAATGTTACCACGGGTCTCCAACTCTACCAGCCTGACTTCATCAGTCCCTGCAGCACCTACGCCTGATGTCTCTGAACCAATGCAGCTTGGCTTGCTCCATCCTTCACTTTCCGCTGAAGAGCGTCGACGCTAACGTCATAATAATCTCTATCTGTATTGAATTTGTGGGAAATCAAGACACTATGTGAGATCATGTCCGGCCAAGATCTGTAAGTGCCTAACCATTTCTTCTGCCTACATACCAATGCTGCCAACTCACTCAACTCACCTGGCTCTTCCCATTGTTTTGCAGCTTCCAGGAAAGAGTGGCTCAGTTCCTACTATAATTGATTCTGGAGCCTGTAGTTGTTTTATGGACTTATCTTTTATCACGGAACATCAAATCCCTTTGCAACCCAGGGCCCAAGGACTCTCAGTACATCTGGCCGACGGGTCTGCCATCAAATCTGGACTAGTCACACAAGAAACTATGCCATTATCTGTCATCATAGCTGATAACCATAAAGAACTGTTACGCCTGGATGCCATTGCATCCCCCCTGTTTCCTGTTATCCTTGGCATGCCATGGCTACAGGCACATAATACTCTTATCAACTGGGCCACAGGAGAAGTCCACTCTCCCTACTGCTCCAACACTGCTTACAAGAGTTCTCATGTGATCCACCATTCTTGCTGTGCTTGGACTCTTACGCTGAAATTTGCCAATCCATACCAGTTGTGTATCACATCTTCTTAGATGTGTTCAGCAGAAAAAAGGGGCAGAGACTCTTTTTCCCCACCGGCCCTATGATTGCTCGGTTAAACTTCTCCCCGAGGTCGAAGTCCCTTTCGGAAGGATTTTTCCTCTTTCAGAATTGGAACTTGCTGCTTTAAAAGACTACATTGACGACAAACTAAATAAGGGCTTCATCCGCCCATCTACCTCCCCGGCAGGAGCGGGTATCTTCTTTGTGGGAAAAAAGTATAATTCTCTTCGGCCTTGTATAGACTATCGTGAACTCAACAAAGTTACTGTCAAAAATTGTTACCCTCTTCCCTTGGTGCCTGAACTGTTCCAGAGGCTGGGAGCCGCAACTGTATTCACAAAGTTGGATCTCTGAGGAGCTTACGATCTGGTTTGTATCCGGGAAGGTGATGAGTGGAAGACGGCCTTTCGCACCCGATTCGGGCATTTGAATATCTTGAATATCTTGTGATGCCTTTTCGTCTGTGCAATGCCCCTGCCACATTCCAGAGCTTCATTAAAGACATTTTACGAGACTACCTAGACCTGTTTGTCATAGTGTTTCTGGAAGATATCCTAATCTTTTCTTCTTCCCTTGATAATCACCGCAGACCTGTCCAGAATGAGCTGGGCAGACTACGACAACGCGGTCTATACGCTAAACCCGAGAAGTGCAGGTTCGAACGACAAAGCATTACATTTCTGGGACTGATTATCTCTACTAGGGGTGTTAAAATGGATCCCCAAAAAGTCACTGCCATTCTGGACTGGCCAGCCCCAGTGGATAAGAAAGACAATCACTGCTTTGTCGGGTTCGCAAATTTCTATGCCACCATCTCTCCCATTACGCAACTGACCAAGCAAGGCATCCGGTTTTGATGGTCCCCCGAAGCACAAGGTGCTTTCGAGACCCTTAAGAAGCTGTTTACATTTGCATCAGTTCTAAGTCACCCTGGCCCAGCCTTACCATTTGTGTTGGAAGTAGATGCATCGGAAACAGCAGTCAGGGCAGTACTATCCCAGAGACAGGGGTCCAAGGTCCTGTTACATCCAGTCACTTTGTTTTCCCGCAAATTGTCAACCACACTAGGATGTTGAGGACTGTGAACTTCTAGCCATCAAAACTGCACGGGAGGAGTGGAGATACCTCTTGGAAGAAGCGGCACACCCGCAGGTATTCCAGATTTTTATGACCTGTATAGATCAAGAGATCTATACAGGTCATAAAAATCTGGAATACCTGAGGACAGCAAAGAGACTGAAACTAACGCCAGGCCAGATAGGCACTCTTCTTTTTCAGATTCTCCTTTCACATAACTTACAGGCCAGGGTAAAAAAACACAAAACCTAATGTGCTTTCCCGTATGTTTAGTGAATCTGAAGAATCTTCATCACCCGATACTATCTTATCCTCTGGGAACTTTCTGTTATTGCAGGGAGACCTACTTTCTCAAATTAAACAGGCTTCTGTGGATGTCCCCTTACCTCCGGAAAAAACCCTGCAGGCCAGGGATGGCCTGCTGTGGCACAAAGACAAAATATTTATGCCAGAAGACCAACGTGTTCTTATCTTGGGGTTGTGTCATGACCACATGTTAGCCAGACATTTTGGGGTTAGCAAAACGACTGAACTTGTGCAACGCACATTCTGGTGGCCTCAAGTTTAAAAGGGCTGTAAAAGTTATGTGGAGTCCTGTATCACATGTATTCAGAACAAGAATAGTAAAACCAAGGCACGGGGTCTGTTGAAACCACTATCTGTCCCGGAGAGACCCTGAAAAAATATTTCAATTGATTTAATTGTGGAACTTCCTCCATCAGAAGGCTTTACCACCATCTTTGTGGTGGTAGACCAGCAATCCAAGATGGCCCACTTTCTACCAATGACAGGTACACCATCTGCCCTGGAAACGGCACAAATTTTCGTAAAGGAAATTATAAGACTCCACGGAGTTCCAGCAAACATTGTGTCGGATCGAGTAGTGCAGTTTACCTCAAGGTTCTGGAGGGCGTTATGTGAAATCTTAGGAATTGAGCTGTCCTTCTCTTCTGCATATCATCCCCAAACGAACGGGAAAACAGAGAAAACCAATAAGACTCTTAAACAATATTTACATTGCTTCTACTCATTTTCACAAGATGACTCGGCTGCATTACTTCCTTTAGCGGAATTCGCTTATAAAAGCACTACTCACTCTGCCACAAAACAATCCCCGTTCTTTGCTAACTACGGATTTAACCCATGATTTCTGTCCAGTACTTTCCTGGAATGTTCAGTACCAGCTGTTCTTGAAACTATAAACTTCTTTGATACCAACAAGCTGTTACAAACAACAATGGCTAAGACACAGGTATATAACAAGAAGGTCTTTGATAAAATAAGACGAGGAGAGCTAATTCTGGAACCTGGCGATCAGGTGTGGCTGTCCACAGCAAATCTAAAATTAGCATGCCCTTCTAAAAAATTAGGTCCTGAATTCATGGGGCCCTTTCCAGTAAAGAGGAAGATCAATGATGTGGCTTATGAACTGGAACTGCCAGACTTTTTTAGGGTACATCCTGTCTTCCATGTAACCACGCTAAAGCCTGCGATCCCTGATCCATTTCCTGGATGGAATATGGGTCCACCCGAACCAGTATTAGTCGATGGGGCAGAGGAATTTGAAGTCGAAGCAATTCTGGACTGTAGGAAGAGAAGAAATCAAGTCCAGTATCTGATAAAATGGAAAGGGTATGGTCGTGGGGGAAATTCATGAGAACCTGAAGATAATGTTCACGCCAAAAGGCTTGTCCAGGCTCTCAAGAGAACCCATCTTATAAAGTTGGCCCGATTGGGCACCTGGAGGCTGCCCATTGGGAGGGGGCAATGTCAGGAAGGGCACACCAATAATCAAGATGGCAGCCATAGAAGATCCCCTGTACTGCATGTCCCACTGAGAAAAACTGTGTTGGCATGCTTGCATGCACCGATGCACATACGCGCTAATGCAGAACGGAAAGCCAACAAGTGTGCACGTGCGCATTTCAAACCAATGGAAGTGATAGGAAAAAGGAGAGGTTTGGAAGCTCATGGAGGATGATACAAGGAGGTAGAAAAACACCATAAGAAATATTTTCATGAAAAATATATTACAGGACTGTTAAGTAGTGGAGGTGTATGGATTATGTTTGAAAAAATAGGGTATCATTTAGTGTCACTTTAAGCATGGTGTGGATGACACCCTCTGCCCGTCAACACTTTGCTTTTAACAGCCAAGCCTGGAAATCCATGAACCCCTTTACTGCCACTGACGTATGTCATACGTCGGCGGCAACAGGGGAGGGTGGTTTGTCAGCTTTTACTGACCCATTAAAAGTTTGACTCTCTCCATGCTTCCCAGGCTCCCCTCCCCCATATGTGGGCCTGGGTCCCCGGGTGGAGGGGAGGGAGGTCAATGAAAATGATTACCATTAGCTGATCTCCCCTAACTGCAAAGAATCTGGAAGCAATGTATATAAAGTCACTTCTAGCTTCAGGTGTCACTTTTTCTGGCCGCTGTTGCCAGCGAAGGACCTAATGGAGCACAATCTGGGTCCAGCAGCGTGTCTCCTAAGTGCACTCCTGTGCAAAGATGCCAATGTTAAACAATGTAGTTGCAGAGCCCCCCGAGGAAATACCTGCCTGCTTATGTGTCTTTCCAGTACTTGAGTCTTTTCTGTGCATTGCCACTGCTGCTTGGTCCACATCTGTCAATTTGTCTCCACTGCCACTCCATCATGTGTGCTACGCCAACTCCTTCTGGTACGCTGCATCTGCCTAACTCTGCTCCTCCAGAGTTTTACAGCTAGGCACTTCTGGACCTTCCTCTTCCACGCTACCACTGGCTTCCTCTTGGTATGCTCCCTTTGCCAACTCTGTGCTTCCAAGCCTTCCCAGCCAGCCTCATCTTTCTACCCTTCCTCAGTGCTCCACCGATTGCATCTTCCTGCTACGTCTACTAGTATCTGGGGTAGTGACTTGGGGGTTGCTGCATGCTGGATAAATTAAGACTCCTCTACCCGGAAAAAACCCAGTCTCACCGAAGGTATAGTTTGCTCCACTCTGTTTCGATGGATCTATGACATAAGTCTTTAAAAGAAGGAGCATCCTCTACTGGAATAACTATGGCCTTGCTTAATCAGGAAACTGGAGGATCTACCGTAGATAGAGATAACTCCATAGTGCTCTCTGCTTGTTACTTCATTAAAAACAGCCCCAAAATTGGGCACACTTACAAGATCCAAGGATAAAAACAGCATAAGTATATATGTCCACTCATTCACCACTACCATAGACTCACGGTGATTGTGTGACGTCACGGACTCGGCTCCTCCCCTCTATATGCGTGTCGCGCTCTGATTGAGCTTCATCAGTAGATCTAAATCAGTAGAGGGCGACATGTGTATAGAGGGGAGGAGCCGAGCCCGACACGTCACACAATCACCGTGAGTCCATGGTAGTGGTGAATGAGTGGACGTATATAATTATGCTGTTTTTATCCTTGGATCTTGGAAGTGTGCTCAATTTTGGGGCTGTTTTTAATAAAGTAACAAGGACTATGGCGTTTATGTTTGTTATTACATGTGAACGATCGATTTGAGAGAGAAGCGGAGCTGAGCTGTAAGCAGTGATTACATGTTAATGATTGATTTGAGAGAGAAGCTAAGCTGAGCTGCAAGCAGTGAGAAAAGGGAAAACTGCCTTGATTTAATCTCTGTGAACCTGTCAGCATGAGCATACTGCTTGGAGAGCGTAGGAGGATCAGCTGTTGTGGCGTGGAGGAGAGAGATCGTGGAGGAGAGGAAAGGAGTGAGCATTATATGAGTTTTTTACTCATCTGTGAGGTGAGCAGGCAATTTGGCTGGTGAAGGTATACACAAGAATTGATCTCAGTCAGACGGATGAGCACAGCGGTAGATTGTTTTATACACTGTGATAAATGAACTATCTTTTCCAATAATAGATGTTATATACAAATGGACTTGTTTCACTGGGATATCAATTATTCATTCAGAATATATAACAGGGGATTATCATGTTTTAAAATTTTTTTTTTTTTATATAATGATATAAATGTCATATAGCGCTTCACTATAAGGAAATAATAGTTCAATTGGTGTGGTAAATCACTGTGAGTGTTACAGCAGGTGTGTTTTTTTTTTCATATTAATTTTAATATATACATTGTTTCTATATAGTTTCAAGCACATTGCACTTTAGTTTTTGGCGCTGATTGTCACCATATACTATATAATAGCAAAGTTGTTTTTGTTTTGTTTTTTGTCAAATGTTTTTATTGAGATTTCAATAGGGGAACATAAGTTGGGGAAGGGAAAAAAATAAATAAAAATAAAAGGAAAGTACTGAAATACAGAAGCATATATATATATATATATATGGGTTACATTTACAGTACCTAGTATAACATATTGAGTCCATATGTATACAGATAACTATTCCTTTTGATTAATAAATACACACAGAAAATTAAGTGAACATATGAAAAAGTGAAAAAAAAAAACTAGCAGATGTGTCGATCAAACTATTTATCAAAATATCATTCTAGGAAATAGTTAGTTTAATGTATCATAACACAGTTTGGTACTGTGGATACATCTAGGTGTGACATGTGCCGCGTCCTCATATAGAGATATAGGAAAAAGGAGAATTGTGAGGCTTTGGACTTTGTAGGCACAAATTTGACTAAATTAGAAAAATATCAAAATGTATTGAATAATTAGCATAAATTAAATTCTAAAACACCTTTACAAGCAAAAAATGCATACATAACAATCATATCAATACATTAGCTGTATGGATGACCACATAATAAGGGGAACCTTGGGAAAATAACTGTTGTCTTTCCATGGTATCAGAGTCCTGAAAAGTGGCTGAACACCAGCAGCAAAAATGGTATAAGTTGCATTGATCAGAGAAGGAGGCTTGACATGTTTCACATGCGAACACGCTTCTTCAAAAGCATAGCATAATTGACTAGCAAAAGAGAAAAAAAGAATTAGAATAATAAAATAGAATAGAAATAGTCATAATGACAAAAATCAAACAATGCACAACTGTTGTGTTGGTATTAAGAGTATGCCAAACTGGAGCAAAAAATCATGTCACTGGAACAACCGAAATGAGACAACTCTGACCAGCATGGGGGTGTAGATAATAATGTATTAAAAATAATAATGAAAAATAGTGCATAAAGTAAGGACTAAATACAGGTTGGTTTGTAAATATAGGGGGGCAGTTCTGAGACTAAAGTACTGTCATGAATATCAACTTTGCATCAAAGGGGGATTTCCAAGAGGAGACCCTTGATATTATTGGTAGTAATATACAAAACCACTACTTACTGCAGTATAAGGTAACCCAATTAGATCAAATAGAATAAAATAAAATAGTAGAGCCACATCTGGTAGACAGAATCAGGAGAGGGTTTTAGATAGAGGCCAAACTGGTAGATGATTGAACAAGAAGGTGATAAATCAGGCTTCAACAAAGATATAGATATAGAAATGGGTCATCACATAAATATGAGTCAAAAATGCACTTAAAACAAGCAAATGATTGTAGTGGTGATTTCAAGCCAATAAACTCACCAAAATATCAAAGACCCACAGGTTAGGACATATGTAGAAGGTCCAAGGGGCCACAGAGAGGAAAAAAGGGTTTTTTTAAATATAAAACCCCAAAGAATATCCAAAAATTCACAAAGATAGACGGGCCAAGACAGGAACACTGAATCTTCCTAGAGCAATAGTTCACAGGTCCATAGGTTCCCTTAAAAGTCGGGACAGTATGAAGTAGCCTGAAGGCCTAGGTAGAGAGGAAGTAAAAAGGTCAGCCCAGAAAATGGGATATACATGGCCAAAAGAGGCCAACTTATCCATATTCGATATTCCATATTCATTGATGGACAGAAACTAAGGCCAAGTTTAAGAACATCTAATTCTTGAGAGGAAAAGGCATAAGGTGCTAAGTTAATTACATCTAGACTCGATTCTACGTAGGGAGTGGGGTGTTGGGGGGTAACTGAAAATTTGTCAGTGGAGTAGCAGTTTGAGAGACATGTGAATCCAACGTACTTTGCCGTCTAAATTGTTGTAATTGGGCTACAATATGTGAATTATCCAAGGGGGAGCGCCCCTGGGGGCGGATATGTTAGGCTCACTTAAAGTAGAACCAGAGATGGTAATCATGGACGGGGTTTGTGATTGTGTTTGAGAAGTCAGTAGTTGAATAGCTTGGAGCGCAGTGTCACCCAAATACTTAGTTTGTGAGTATCCACCACCACCACTAGGTAGAGAGCTGGCATGCATAGAGTTATGTTGAAATAAAGCGGTATCTATAGTAGGGGGTGTTTATTAAAGTGAGGTGTGTGAGACCCACCACCAACATCCCGCTTACGTGCTCCTAGATTGGTAGAAGGAAGCGTCAAATTGCCTCGCCTAGAAGATGTGAAGAAAACAAAGAAGAATCTGATTCTGTATCTTCATCAGTAGTAAATTGATTACTGTCTCCAATCAAATAGTGAGATTCATCACTCGCTATTCATGCCAACACCTTGAATTAAGAAATGTTCTAACTAAAAATTGGTCATTGCTGCTTGATGACCCGATGCTTGCTAAATATGTCAACTGAAAACCAGATATCACCTTTAGGAGGTCCAGGTCTTTGCATGATAAACTCACATCTAGTCATTACTCCAACAATTCAAACTTGAGAGGCCCCCCTAATGGTATTGCCAAGTGTGGCAAATGTGCGTTTTTGCCCTTGGATTAATGCTGGCACCAGCTTCACACTCCCCAATGGAGAAGTGTTTGTTCCCAACTTTCATGCCAACTGTGATACCCAAGGCATAGTTTACCTTATGTCTTGCAAATGTAATGCATTTTATGTTGGAAAAACTGCCAGGCATTTTCGATCTCGCATTAAGGACCATGTATACTATTCTTCAGGGGACAAAATTATTGCATCTGTGAGCAGACATTTGGTTCTATATCACAGATTTGATACCTCTTTAGTATCATTTATCGCCCTCGCTGTGGTCCCCAAGGACCCACGCGGTGGTGATTGGGACAAACATATCCTTCGTAGGGAGACGTTGTGGATTGAGCGCTGTGATGCCACACATTGCCCGGGTATCAATGAGGCCCAGTCCTACAAGCCATTTCTCTAAGGTGTCTCTGCCTTTGGACATGTGTTGGCTCGAGTGCCGCAATGCCTTGCACATCCCGCTTTCCCCCCCTCCCCCCTCTTCCCCAAAACCCCCATCTTCCCCTCCTCTTTATCTGCATTATCAATCTGTGTAGTCTCATTTTGTGGTCCAATGATATTTGCTTGTCTGTTGATATTGATGACAAACTATATTGATATATTTTTGTATGACACTTGTCTTACCCGTCCATTTCCTTATTTGTTTTATTTTATACATTTGCTTATTTTATGTTTTTCAATAGTTTATTGTTTTTATATAACTTAAGAAACTATTAAAATATATTACCATTATATATAATATCCTTTTTGATGGATATATTATTCTGGAAGATCGTATATCAATAATTCTATATATACTACTCAAATTCTCTTATATCTAGTTCTTATTTAATTTTCATTACTATATATTTTTCTTTGCACCACTTCTAGGCTGGTCCCCGGAGTTAGTTGGTCTGTTGCTGTCCTGTTTCTGGGGCTGCGATTCTTGGGACTTTTATCTGACCATCATGCGGCCACCCAGCATTGTACTTGTATGCTTCTCCAACCTTCATCTATGCAACGTTGTAACCGACCAGCATGGGGAGCTTCACCACTTAGTTTCCCCCTGTTGCTGTCTGGTTTGGACACTTACGTTGCTTTCCATCACGCTCTCCAGCTGGCGCCTTCATTATATTCAATATCCTATTTTCTGGACTGACCTTTTTACTTCCTATCTACCTAGGCCTTCAGGCTACTTCCTACTGTTCCGACTTTTAAGGGAACCTATGGACCAGTGAACTATTGCTCTAGGAAGATTCAGTGTTCCTGTCTTGGCCCGTCTATCTTTGTGAATTTTTGGATATTCTTTGGGGTTTTATATTAAAACCCCCCTTTTTCCTCTCTGTGGCCCCTTGGACCTTCTACATATGTCCTAACCTGTGGGTCTTTGATATTTTGGTGAGTTTATTGGCTTGCAATCACCACTACGATCATTTGCTTGTTTTAAGTGCATTTTTGACTCATATTTATGTGATGACCCATTTCTATATCTATATCTTTGTTGAAGCCTGATTTATCACCTTCTTGACCAATCATCTACCAGTTTGGCCTCTATCTAAAACCCTCTCCTGATTCTGTCTACCAGATGTGGCTCTACTATTTTATTTTATTCTATTTGATCTAATTGGGTTACCTTATACTGCAGTAAATAGTGTTTTTGTATATTACTACCAATAATATCAAGAGTCTCCTCTTGGAAATCCCCCTTTGATGCAAAGTTGATATCCATGACAGTACTTTAGTCTCGGAACTGCCCCCCTATATTTACAAACCAACTTGTATTTAGTCCTTACTTTATGCGCTATTTTACATTATTATTTCTAATACATTATTATCTATGCCCCCATGCTGATCAGAGTTGTCTCATTTCGGTTGTTCCAGTGACATGATTTTTTGCTCCAGTTTGGCATACTCTTATTACCGACACAACAGTTGTGCATTGTTTGCTTTTTGTCATTATGCCTATTTCTATTCTATTTTATTATTCTAATTCTTTTTTTCTCCTTTGCTAATCAATTATGCTATGCTTTTGAAGAAGCGTGTTCGCACGTGAAACATGTCAAGCCTCCTTGTCTGATCAATGCAATCAATGCAACTAGTTCTTATTTAATTTTCATTACTATATATTTTTCTTTGCACCACTTCTGGGCTGGTCCCCGGAGTTAGTTTGTCTGTTACTGTCCTGTTTCTGGGGCTGCAATTCTTGGGACTTTTATCTGACCATCATGCGGCCACCCAGCGTCGTACTTGTATGCTTCTCCAACCTTCATCTATGCAACGTTGTAACCGACCAGCATGGGGAGCTTCACCACTTAGTTTCCCCCTGTTGCTGTCTGGTTTGGACACTTACGTTGTTTCCATCATGCTCTCCAGCTGGCGCCTTCATCGGGCGATGCGGCTTGATGGCGCCTGCGCAGTGTCTCGAGTGGCCGGTCCGGATGACGTCACGTCGTCTGCGCTGGCTGACTGACGGTCGGGATGTAGGTATTTAAATCACGCTGTTTCAACGTTGTGGTACAGATGCCTGGTGTACGGGTCTTTGCAGAGGAGGGTTTTTGTGATGTTTGTATTCGATCACTGTGACCCTTCACCCTTTTCTCCTGATGCATGCTGGGGGAGGGGCTGTACCAGGAAGTTAGTGTGTGTGTGGGACTGGGAAGCAGCAGTATGATACACAGAAGGGATTACATCTGGTAATGACAGAATCCTGTTGTATTAGGACTCCATGTAACAAAGTCATCATGTTTCTGAGTGAGTAATAAACCCTCTCCATGGTTAAGAAGTTCATCCGGCCTGTGTGTAACTTGCTGAGCAGATACTGGCAGCATTGCTAGCAGCACTCTGAGAGACCCTGTGTCTAAGGGACATAACAGTGGCAATGAGGATTGTCGATTTTAGTACACATGGCCTTCATAGGGTTTACTCAACCATTTGATCCTGCTGCTGAATCATGGAGCTCCTGGGTGGAGAGGCTGGAAAGAAAGTTGCAGTTTTCCTCACAACATTGGGTCAAGCTGCATATGGCACTCTCAGAGACCTCATTTCTCCAGACAAGCCGGCCTCTGAGCCCCTGCCTGAGTTAATTCAGAAGCTACATGAGCACTACAACCCAAAGCCATTAGAGATTGCAGAGCAGTTTAAATTCTACAGTAGAAGGCAGCATGCCGGGGAGGACATAAAGACTTATATCATTGCTTTATGTAAACTAGCTGCCACTTGTCAGTTTGGAGACTACCTGCAGACGGCTCTCCGTGACATGTTTGTCATGGGACTATGCGACCCAGCCATACAGAAATGCTTACTCACAGAACCCGACTTGACTCTGACGAAAGCCACTGACCTTGCTACGGTCATGGAGTTGGCTACACGGGACGCCACCCTACTGAAGGCACCACCTGAAACTCCTGCAAGCCAGGTAGAGGAAATATTTAACTCTGCTATCATCCGACACCCAAGACGGCCGTCCCCAAATCAGCCTAAACCTCGCCACCCTAATTCTTCTGTCTCTAGGACAGTGAGTTGCTTCCGTTGTGGTAACACTACTCACAGTGCACCTGCTTGCAAGTTCAAGGATGTCGTTTGTTTTCTTTGTGGAAAGACTGGTCATATTGGGCATGTTTGCCGCAGCTCACGCTCCCCGAACACTACCACAAAAGTTAGACGTAAACAGACATTTCATATGGATACTCACAATAACGGCTCCAGCTCTGATGAGGAGACCTGTGTCCAGCATGTTGGACTGTGTTGGGTAGCTGGGAGTACTCCTGCGATAAAAGTGGATGTCACACTCAATGGCTGTCCTGTCTCCATGGATGTTGATACAGGGGCGGCTGTGTCTGTCATTTCATGGACTGATTTAAAGGCATCAAGTCTGTCCCTACCACTCCAACCTACAAATCTCACACTACAAACCTACAGCAAGGAACTACTACAGCCCTTGGGTTATGTGAAACCCCTTGTTACATTAGGCAACCGCAGTCAAACTCTACGCCTTTATGTTGTCAATAAAGGAGGTCCTCCGCTGTACGGTAGGGACTGGCTCAAAGCCCTGGGCATGCCTCCTCTTGCCATTGCCCAATGTACATTGCTTTCTGAGGTGGACCATTGGGTGGAATCCCTGAAGTCATGCTTTAAGGGGGTTTTTGAGGACTCTTTGGGCACAGTAAAAGGAAAAATGGCACACCTCCTCTTGAAGCCTGGTGCTAAACCTTGTTTTTGTAAGGCAAGATCGGTACCTTTTGCCTTGCGAAAGAAAGTGGAAGCAGAGCTGGACCACCTATTGGCTGAAAAGATCATAACTAAAGTTGATAGAAGTTAATGGGCATTGCCAATTGTGCCTGTCAAGAAAAAGAATGGAGACATTAGAATTTGTGGAGATTTCAAGGTTGCCCTGAACAACCAACTTCTTGTGGATCAATACCCATTGCCTCGACTTGAAGATCTATTTAGCTCACTAGCTGGGGCGCAAAAGTTTACAAAAATAGACTTAAAGAAAGCTTACCTGCAACTGCAAGTACACCCAGATTCACGCCATCTGTTGACCATTAACACCCATAAAGGATTATTCTAATATAACCGCATGGTTTTTGGCATAGCCCCAGCTCCAGCCATCTGGCAGCGAATCATGGATGAGGTCCTGGCAGGCATACCTTTCACTCAATGTCTACTAAATGACATGCTCATCACTGGTCCCACTGATGAAGAACACAGAAAGTATGTTGAAACTGTGCTAGAGAGACTCCAAAGGTATGGTTTACGTGTCAATCATTTAAAATACGAATTTCTAAAGTCTCGACTGGAATTTTGTGCCCACACTGTGGACCGACATGGGTTACACACTACTGAAGTAAAGGTTAAAGCCCTTACCCATGCCCATACTCCCCAGAATGTCACACAGCTCAGGTCCTACCTTGGCCTCCTAAATTACTACCACCATTTCTTGCCGAACCTAGCACACCAGCTTTACCCATTACATCGCTTACTGGATGCAAGAGCTAAATGGATATGGACAGCCAAATGTGAAGAAGCTTTTCGGCTTTCTAAAGAACTCATTCTGTCTTCTCGAGTTCTGGTCCACTATGATTTAAAGAAACACGTCACCTTGGCTTGTGACGCCTCACCTTATGGACTGGGTGCTGTGCTTTCCCATGTCATGCCAGATGGCACAGAGCGCCCCATTTCTTTTGCCTCCAGGTCTTTAACCTCAGCAGAACAAAACTACTCCCAGATAGACAAGGAAGCTTTGGCCATTGTATGGGCCACAAAAAAAAATCATACGTACATCTATGGTCGGGAGTCCACACTTATCACTGACCACAAACCTCTGTTGTCAATACTGAACCCTCAGAAAGGAATTTCTACAACAACTCCATCTCGCTTACAAAGGTACGCTTTATTCTTGGGAGCTTATACTTATTCTATCAGATACCGCTCCCATGATGCCCATGGCAACGCAGATGCATTTTCCAGATTGCCAATTGGAGACCACTCACCAAGAGACGTACGCATAGTGGAAATACACAGGCCGAAATCCTGCATGTCCACCTCCCTAATTGCCAGACATACAGTCACAGATTCTTTCCTGTCTCAGATATTCTCATATGTTCAGTCTGGATGGCCAGAGAAAGTCCCAGGTGAATTTCGTCCATACTTTGCCAGAAAATGTGAGCTTGTGACTAATGCTGGTTGCCTACAGTGGGGCAACAGAGTGATTATACCTCAGTATTTGCAACCAACCATGCTAAGGATACTGCGTGAGGGCCATCCTGGCATGGTGCGCATGAAGCAGCGAGCCCGGAGCTATGTTTGGTGGCCACAAATGGACACAGCAATTGAAGATTATGTGGCTCAATGTCCTGGGTGCTGTCAAGCTCAGCGACTCCATCTCGATTTTGCTGGCCCAATCCAGGGTAAAATGTATTTGATCGTGGTAGATGTACATTCAAAATGGCCGGAGGTTTTTCAAATGCCTTCTGTTACCTCAGCTGCTACCATTCTAGTCTTAAGGAAGCTCTTTGCTCAATATGGCTTGCCAACAGCCATAGACTCGGACAATGGGACTCAATTTACATTGCATGAGTTTCAATCCTTGCTCAGTGGCTTGGGCATCCAACACTACAAAACAGCTCCTTATTAGGGATGAGCTTCGAGTTCGAGTCGAACTCATGTTCGACTCGAACAATGCCTGTTCGCCCGTTCGCCGAACAGCAAACAAATTGGGGTGTTCGCGGCAAATTCAAAAAGTCTATGGGAGAAATCTAAAGTGCTAATTATAAAGGCTTATATGCAAGTCATTGACATAAAAAGTGTTTGAGGACCCTGGTTCTGCCCCAGGGGACATGTATCATTGCAAAAAAAAGTTTTAAAAACTGCCGTTTTTTCGGGAGCAGTGATTTTAATAATACTTAAAATGAAAAAATAAAAGTGAAATATTCCTTTAAATTTCGTACCTAGGGAGTGTGTATGATATGCATGTAAAGTGGCGCATGTTTCCCGTGCTTAGAACTGTCCCTGCATAAAATGTCATTTTTGAAGGAAAAAAAGTCATTTAAAACTCACTCGCGGCTATTAATGAATTGTCGGCTCCCGGCAATACATACAAAAGTCATTGATAAAAATAAAAAAAAAGCGCGGGGGTCCCCCAGAATACAATTACCAGGCCCTTCAGGTCTGGTATAGATATTAAGGGGAACCCCGCCGCAAATTAAAAAAAAAAATGCGTGCGGTTCCCACAAATATCCATACCAGGCCCTTCAGATCTGGCATGGATTTTAAAGGGAACTCCACCCCAAATTTAAAAAAAAATGGCGTGGAGACCCCCCAAAAATCCATACCAGACCCTTATCCGAGCACGCAACCTGGCAGGCCGCAGGAAAAGAGGGGGGACGAGAGAGCGCCCCCCCCCTCCTGAACCGTACCAGGCCACATGCCCTCAACATGGGGAGGATGTCCCCATGTTGATGGGGACAAGGGCCTCATCCCCACAACCCTTGCCCGGTGGTTGTGGGGGTCTGCGGGCACGGGGCTTATCGGAATCTGGAAGACCCCTTTAACAAAGGGGACCCCCAGATCCCGCCCCCCCTATGTGAATTGGTAAGGGGTACATTGTACCCCTACCATTTCACAAAGAAAGTGTCAAAAAATGTAAAAAAAAAACACACAAACACCTTGAAAAAGTCCTTTATTAAAAAATAAAAAATAAATAAAATAAAAAACATTCCAGCAGTGAAATCCAGTGTCCCACGGCGATCCGATGTCCAGCGCTGTCCGTCATTGGCTGAGCCTGAGCGGACCTGATAGGGAACTTCCTCCGCAGTCTATTACATGTATAGACCCGCCCCTTCTAAAGTTCCCCATCAGGTCCACTTAGCCAATGACTCGGTGTAAGGCTGAGGACCTGATGCGGAACATGAGAAGAGGCGGGTCTATACATGTATTACACAGTAAAGGAAGTTCCCCGCTCAGGCCAATGATGTAGGCGCGGTCTGACATACCGAGGGGGCGGACCTGATGGGGAACTTCCCTCACTGTGTAATACATGTATAGACCCACCCCTTCTCATGTTCCGCATCAGGTCCTCAGCCTTACACCGAGTCATTGGCTGAGCAGACCTGATGGGGAACTTTAGAAGGGGCAGGTTTATACATGTAATAGACTGCGGAGGAAGTTCCCCATCAGGTCCGCTCAGGCTCAGCCAATGACGGACAGCGCTGGACATCGGATCGCCGCGGGACACTGGATTTCACCGCTGGAATGTTTTTTTTAGTTTTTTTTTTTTAATAAAGGACTTTTCCAAGGTGTGTGTGTTTTTTTTTTACATTTTTTGACACTTTCTTCGTGAAATGGTAGGGGTACGATGTACCCCTTACCAATTCACATGGGGGGCCGGGATCTGGGGGTCCCCTTTGCTAAAGGTGTCTTCCAGATTCCGATAAGCCCCCACCCGCAGACCCCCACAACCACCGGGCAAGGGTTGTGGGGATGAGGCCCTTGTCCCCATCAACATGGGGACATCCTCCCCATGTTGGGGGCATGTGGCCTGGTACGGTTCAGGAGGGGGGGCGCTCTCTCGTCCCCCCCTCTTTTCCTGCGGCCTGCCAGGTTGCGTGCTCGGATAAGGGTCTGGTATGGATTTTTGGGGGGACTCCACGCCATTTTTTTTTAACATTTTGGGTGGAGTTCCCCTTAAAATCCATGCCAGATCTGAAGGGCCTGGTATCGATATTTGGGGGGACCGCACGCATTTTTTTTTTTAAATTTGTGGCGGTGTTCCCCTTAATATCTATACAAGACCTGAAGGGCCTGGTAATTGAATTCTGGGGGACCCCCACGCTTTTTTTTTTTTTTTTTATCAATGACTTTTGTATGTATTGCCGGGAGCCGACAATTCATTAACCACTTAAGCCCCGGACCATTTGGTAGCTAGAGGACCAGAGGTGAATTCAGAATTTTGCACTGCGCTGCTTTAACTGTAAATTGTGCAGACATGCAATGTTGTACCCAAACGAAATTTGCGTCCTTTTCTTCCCACAAATAGAGCTTTCTTTTAATGGTATTTGATTGCCTCTGCGATTTTTATTTTTTGCGATATGAACGGAAAAAGACCGAAAATTTTGAAAAAAAATGATATTTTCTACTTTTTGTTATAAGAAAAATCGAATAAACTCAATTTTAGTCATACATTTAGGCCAAAATGTATTCAGCCACATGTCTTTAGTAAAAAAAATGTCAATAAGCGTATATTTATCGGTTTGCGCAAAAGTTATAGCGTTTACAAACTAGGGTACATTTTCTGGAATTTACACAGCTTTTAATTTATGACTGCCTATCTCATTTCTTGAGGTGCTAAAATGACAGGGCAGTACAAAACCCCCCAAATGACCCCATTTTAGAAAGTAGACACCCCAAGGAAATTGCTGAGAGGCATGTTGAGCCCATTGAATATTTTTTTTTTGTCCCAAGTGATTGAATAATGACAAAAAAATAAATAAAAAAAAAAATTACAAAAAGTTGTCACTAAATGATATATTGCTCACACATGCCATGGTTATATGTGGAATTGCACCCCAAAATACATTCTGCTGCTTCTCCTGAGTACGGGGATACCACATGTGTGGGACTTTTTAGGAGCCTAGCCACGTACGGGACCCCGGAAACCAAGCACCGCCTTCAGGATTTCTAAGGGCGCAAATTTTTGATTTCACTCCTCACTACCTATCACAGTTTTGAAGGCCATAAAATGCCAAAATAGCACAAAAACCCCCCAAATGACCCCATTTTAGAAAGTAGACACCCCAAGGAAATTGCTGAGAGGCCTGTTGAGCCCATTGAATATTTTTTTTTTTTTGGTCCCAAGTGATTGAATAATGACAAAAAAAAATAAAAATTACAAAAAGTTGTCACTAAATGATATATTGCTCACACATGCCATGGTTATATGTGGAATTGCACCCCAAAATACATTCTGCTGCTTCTCCTGAGTACGGGGATACCACATGTGTGGGACTTTTTAGGAGCCTAGCCACGTACGGGACCCCGGAAACCAAGCACCGCCTCCAGGATTTCTAAGGGCGCAAATTTTTGATTTCACTCCTCACTACCTATCACAGTTTTGAAGGCCATAAAATGCCAAAATAGCACAAATCCCCCCAAATGACCCCATTTTGGAAAGTAGACACCCCAAGCTGTTTGCTGAGAGGCATGGTGAGTATTTTACAGCTCTCATTTGTTTTTGAAAATGAAGAAAGAACATTTTTTTTTTTTTCTTTTTTTTTTCAATTTTCAAAATTTTGTGACAAAAAGCGAGATCTGCAAAATACTCACAATACCTCTCAGCAAATAGCTTGGGGTGTCTACTTTCCAAAATGGGGTCATTTGGGGGGGTTTTGTGCCATCTGGGCATTCCATGGCCTCCGAAACTGTGATAGGCAGTGAGAAGTGAAATCAAAAATTGACACCCTTAGAAAGCCTGAAGGCGGTGCTTGGTTTTTGGGGTCCCGTACGCGGCTAGGCTCCCAAAAAGTCTCACACATGTGGTATCCCCGTACTCAGGAGAAGCAACAGAATGTATTTTGGGGTGTAATTCCACATATGCCCATGGCATGTTTGAGCAATATATCATTTAGTGACAACTTTGTGCAAAAAAAAAAAAAAAAAAATTATTTTTTCCGCAACTTGTGTCAACATATAAAATATTCCATGGACTCGACATGCCTCTCAGTATATAGCTTGGGGTGTCTACTTTCCAAAATGGGGTCATTTGGGGGGGGTTTTGAACTGTTCTGGCATTTTATACACAACATTAGGAAGCTTACATCCACTTGAAGACAAAGCCCTTTTTGACACTTTTTGTTTACATGAAAACATATTTTTTTTTGCAAGAAAATTATGTTGAACCCCCAAACATTATATATATTTTTAAAGCAAAGGCCCTACAGAATAAAATGGTGGGTGTTGCATTTTTTTTTTCTACACAGTATTTGTGCAGCGATTTTTCAAACGCATTTTTTGGGGAAAAAATACACTTTTTTTAATTTTAATGCACTAAAACACACTATATTGCCCAAATGTTTGATGAAATAAAAAAGATGATCTTAGGCCGAGTACATAGATACCAAACACGACATGCTTTAAAATTTCGCACAAACGCGCATTGGCGACAAACTACATACATTTTTAAAAGCCTTTAAAAGCATTTACAGGTTACCCCGTTAGATTTACAGAGGAGGTCTACTGCTAAAATTACTGCCCTCGATCTGACCTTCGCGGTGATACCTCACATGCATGGTGCAATTGCTGTTTACATATGACGCCAGACCGACGCTTGCGTTCGCCATTGGGCAAGAGCAGGGCAGGACAGGGGTGCTTTTTTTTTTTTTTTTTTTTTTTATTATTAACTTTGCTTTTTTATTTTATTTTTAAACTGTTGCTTCCATATTTATTTATTTTTATCACTGTTATTGTTATCTCAGGGAATGTAAATATCCCCTATGATAGCAATAGGTAATGACAGGTACTCTTTTTTGAAAAAACTGGGGTCTATTGGACCCTAGATCTTTCCTCTGCCCTCAAAGCATCTGACCACACCAAGATCGGTGTGATAAAATGTTTTCCCAATTTCCCAATGGCGCTTTTTATATCCGGGGGGGGACATTCCCTCCCACTGCTTGTAAAAGCAGTCCAGAGGCTAATTAGCCACTAGGATTGCTTTTACATGAAAGCCGGCCGCTGGCTGAAAAGAATGATACCAAGATGATACCTAAACCCGCAGGCATCATTCTGGTATAAACATTCAAAGTCCAGCAACATACCAGTACGTTGCTGGTCCTTGTTGGACATGTATTGTAATCTTTTTTTTCATGCAGCCTGTTGGCTGAACGAAAAAAAAAGATTGATCGGTGGGTATGCCCACCATTAGAATACCGCCCTTCATCCACCCACTTCTAATGATGGGCATACATGCACCATATATATATGCCGAAGCATGGGGGCATCTTCTCGCAAAAGTTATGCCGCGTACACATGGTCAGACTTTTCCACGGGCAAGCCTCCGTCGGAATTTCGACCATATGTACGCGGTATTAGGAGCAAAATCGCTCCTCCGCTCCTGCTGCCCCAATGCTTCGGCATATATGCTTTTTTTTTTTTAACTGTGGTGGTGAAATTACCTCCTACAGCACTGGAGTCGCAGGGATCAGGCCTGTCTCTGCGAACGCTGCAGTTATGTGTGTTGTGTTTTGCAAGTGACAGTGATCGATCGATACTGCACTTCGGTGGCCTGGGCTGGACGGAGGGGCAAAACGCAGGTGCTAGCAGGTATCTGGGCTGATCCCGCTAACACTGCGTTTTTGGGAACCCTAAACTGCTGGGGATGCTAGTATAGATCTGATCAGATCAGATATTGAGCTGATCAGATACTATACCACTAAGGGGGGTGTATGCTTCACGCGTGGGTGTTAGCGCTACTGGCACTAACCTGACGCTGCCTGGGGTGTGACGCAGACCCTCTCTGACGCTAAAACCTAACTGATATCACCCGCCGGGCGATCAGGGGGTTAAACCTTTATTGGGTTATATACGGCGGGTGCCCTGACACTATAAAAAGCAAACTAACTAACCAGCGTCACCCGTAACACTTATATGATGATCACTGGTGAAAGGGTTAACTAGGGGCAATTAGGGGGTTAAAACCTTTATTAGGGTAATATATGGGGGTACCTGACGCTATATAAAAACCTGACGGCGAACCTAAAAAATTTTTACTGGCTACCTATCGGCATCACCGACACTAAGACAACGATCATAAAAACGATTGCTTAGCGACAGTGGTGATAGGGGGTGAAAGGGTTACCTGGGGGGCGATCAGGGGGTTAAACCTTTATTAGATAATATATGGGGGTACCTGACGCTATAAAAACCTGCGGCGAACCTAAAAAAAATTACTGGCTACCGATCAGCATCACCGACGCTAAGACATCGATCAGAAAAATGATCGCATAGTGACGGCAGTGCTAGGGGGTGAAAGGGTTACCTGGGGGGTGATCAAGGGGGTTACACCTTTATTAGGTAATATATTGGGTTACCCGACGCTATAAAAACCTGCGGCGAACCTAAAAAAAATTACTGGCTACCGATCAGCATCGCCGACGCTAAGACATCGATCAGAAAAATTATCGCTTAGTGACAGTGGTGATAGGGGGTGAAAGGGTTACCTGGGGGGCGATCAAGGGGGTTAAACCTTTATTAGGTAATATATGGGGGTACCCGACGCTATAAAAACCTGCGGCGAACCTAAAAAAAATTACTGGCTACCGATCAGCATCACCGACGCTAAGACATCGATCAGAAAAATGATCGCATAGCCACGGCGGTGCTAGGGGGTGAAAGGGTTACCTGGGGGGTGATCAAGGGGGTTAAACCTTTATTAGGTAATATATGGGGGTACCCGACGCTATAAAAACCTGCGGCGAACCTAAAAAAAATTACTGGCTACCGATCAGCATCGCCGACGCTAAGACATCGATCAGAAAAATTATAACTTAGTGACAGTGGTGATAGGGGGTGAAAGGGTTACCTGGGGGGCGATCAAGGGGGTTAAACCTTTATTAGGTAATATATGGGGGTACCCGACGCTATAAAAACCTGCGGCGAACCTAAAAAAAATTACTGGCTACCGATCAGCATCACCGACGCTAAGACATCGATCAGAAAAATGATTGCGTAGTGACAGTGGTGATAGGGGGTGAAAGGGTTATCTGGGGGGTGATCAGGGGGTTAAACCTTTATTAGGGGGGTTAGGGGGCTACACTGGACCTAAGACTAAACTTTGGTGACACTTTTACAGTCACAAATGTCACTGATTGCAGTGATCACTAAATAAATGGTCACTGCAATCAGTGACACTGTGACTGGGGGCTGGGGGGGGCTGGGGGGTGATCTGGGGGTGTCTGGGGGGGCCTGGGGGGGGCGATTTATGTGCCTATGTGTCCTGGTGTCAGTGTAGTGTTGTGTGTACTAACCTGGCATCTTCTCCTGTACGGCGCTCGGTATATGTGAGCGCCCCAGGAGAGATGACATCACTTCCTCCTTCCTGGCAGGCAGGGGAAGCTCTCTCATTCGCCGGGAGCGATCGAGAGGGGGTGGCCGGAATCGAACGGCCGTCCCCTCATGCCGGATCGCTCCCGAAGGTAAAACGACCGCTCACTGTAAAGAAGGGGGGTCCGATCGGACCCCCCAACTATACAAAGGCAATCACGTATATATACGTGATTGTGCCTGTCGGTGCCATTCTGCTGACGTATATTTACAGTGGGCGGTCGTTAAGTGGTTAATAGCCGCGAGTGAGTTTTAAATTACTTTTTTTCCTTCAAAAATTAGATTTTATGCAGGGACAGTTCTAAGCACGGTAAACATGTGCCACTTTACATGCATATCATACACACCCCCTAGGTACGAAATGTAAAGGAATATTTCACTTTTATTTTTTCATTTTAAGCATTATTAAAATGACTGCTCCTGTAAAAACGTCAATTTTTAAAACTTTTTTTTGCATTGATACATGTCCCCTGGGGCAGGACCCGGGTCCCCAAACACTTTTTAGGACAATAACTTGCATATAAGCCTTTATAATTAGCACTTTAGATTTCGAACGTTCGAGTCCATTGTATTTAATAGGGTTCTAAAGTTCACGCGAACATTCTGTCTGTTCGCAGGTTCTCGTGCGAACCGAACAGGGGGGTGTTCAGCTCATCCCTGCTCCTTATCATCCAGCCTCGAATGGGCTGGCAGAACGGTTTGTGCAGACGTTTAAGAAGCACTTACTGTCCACTCTGGACCAGGTCGGACCGTCAAGCCTCATACACACGACCGAGTTTCTCGTCCAAAACCGACAAGAAAAGTGCCGCGAGAGCTTTATTGTCGAGAAAACCGTTTGCGTGTATGGTTTTTACGACGAAAAAACTGCCGTGAATCTCGACGAGAAAAATAGAGAACCTGCTCTCTATTTTCTCGTCCGGATTCTAGATTTTCTCGTCGTGTTTCTCGTCGGCCTGTTTTGCGACGAGAAAATGGTTCGTGTGTATGCTTTTACGACTCTTCAAAAAGCGCGCATGCTCAGAATCAAGTATGAGACGGGAGCGCATCTTCTGGTAAAACAAGCCTTCGTAATGGAGATAGCACATTCGTCACGCTGTAAATTATTGCATCGTTTAAATGTTGTGCATTTAAATCTTCTTTAGAATGTTACAATAATGAAAACGAATGAACTTGTTTTTCTGCTGATATTCACACAGAGTTATGACTATCTATTTTAAACCTTTTTCATGCTGCTCTTAAGAAGATTTAGCTGTATTATATCGTGCAAGATCTTCTGAATATTTTAATGTTTGTTTTTTTTTTAGACAGATGTTAATTGTAATTTGTCGATGTTTTGATAGTGATCTCCCATTTTATTTTTTAAATTTAGTTGTGTCAAGTTTACACCCTATATTTTTTAAAGAACACCTTTAATGATTTTTTTTGGTGTTATCCGTCCCTTTTTTTTGGGGGTCAAATGTATCTGCTTACTCCAAAGGTAAATAAATAATTATTATAAAAACACATAGTCAAGTATAAACTTAAAAAAAAAAAAAACATTTATTCATGTCTTGAACAAAATAAATAGAAGGCAGCGCTGGAGAACCTGCTGCCATTTGTGCATCCATGGGACCCCAGAGCACACATCAACCCTGTGTGGACACTAAAATTGGGAGCTTGAGAAGCACAACAGTTGTGAGCACAATCTGATGCTGGCCGGCCTCCCAGAGGTCAGGAACAGCAGCAGGTGATATATATGTCCCAAGTCTGTGGTACTACAACAGGCTGCCTTCTGTCCGACCACAATGAAGCAAGGCCATCACTTCCTCGTCTTCTTGGCAGCCTTCCCTGCAGCCTTCCCTGAAGCCTTCTCTGCAGCCTTCCTTCTGCGTGTGGCTGGAGGCTGGGCCACTGGAGGGGTACTCCTGTCAGGAGGAGGAGAAGGAGGTGGAGGAGAAGGTGGTGGCGCAGAAGAAGAAGGTGGAGGTGGAGAAGGAGGTGGAGGAGAAGGGGGTGGCGCAGAAGAAGAAGGTGGAGGTGGAGAAGGAGGTGGAGGAGAAGGGGGTGGCGCAGAAGAAGAAGGTGGAGGTGGAGGAGGAGGTTGAGGTTGGGATAGTTGTGCGACCTCATATATGGCCGTATTGGGGGTAATTTTCTCCATCACCCCCTTGTTCATGCTCATCACCTTGAACTTGGCCTCAACTAGGCCGGCAATGGCCTCTTAAGGGGATGTGGGCTCCTGGAGGGTGGCATGTGCCTCTCTAATAAGGGCCATTGCTGCCTCACTAGTGGTCCTGTCCCTCCTGCTTCTTTTCGGAAGGCGGATGGGAGGCACCTGAGATCTAGTGCTTCTCCTCGTGCCGGCCACCTCCTGTCTGTCACTGGGCCCTGCCACCTCCTGTCAGCCACTGGGCCCTGCCACCTCCTGGCTGACAGTGGGCCCTGCCACCTCCTGCCTCACAGTGGGCCCTGCCACCTCCTGCCTCACAGTGGGCCCTGCCTCCTCCTGCCTGACAGTTTCCAGACCCTCCTCCTGGCTGATTTCATCCTGTGTATGAAAAAGGGACATAGTTTTATATTTTGGTTTATTATTTTCACACAAATTTGAGATCATGAATGTAGCAATTTGAATGTAAATCAAGAGAAAAGACAAATATTTTTAGGACTACATCAGATTGACTATTTAGCACCCAATTTATGGCAGACTAAAGTCTCTAGATCTTGATTTCACTTTTGTATCCCAAAATAGTTTAGGATTTTCATCTTGACTTCTTTTTCCTGCATTAAGTTTTTCACAATACATTTTCATTTAATACTATACCTGGCTCCAGATGTCCAAATCAGCTTCTTCCAGGATGGCTGCCTCCTCTTGCTCCAGAGAAGGCTCAGGTTGGCTGCAGGGAAGTCTGGGGGGAAGACTGGACAGTGATGGCCTTGCCTCAATGTGGTCATCCAGAAAGGACATCCTGCTATAGTACCACAAATTGGGGACATACACATCATCTGCTGCTGCTCCTGACCTCTGAGAAGCCAGGACCTTAGAGCGTTCAGTCCTGTATGTGCCTCTCAAGCTCCCAATTTTAGTGTCCACCTGTTTTGCTGTTGCTGTGGGCACCTTGGTCTGCACAAATGGGAGCAGGCTCTCCAGCGCTGCTTTCCTTACACCTTTTTTTCTATGGATGGGTTTTTTTGTTTCCCACAGAGCGGGCAGCTCCCTTACCCGGTCTATAAATTCCGCAAGGAATTCCTTGTCACTTATGAAGACATTCATTTTGGGTCTGCAAGCCAAAAAAAAAATAATAAAAAATAATGTGAGGCACACAGTCTAAACTCCTGTAAATCTTAGTCACCATATATATCCTCCAACATTCTCTAGACAGTATAGGCCACCAATTTCTCAAAGTCTACAAATCACATACCTTCGTTCGCACATCCGTCACTTTTACTCCTCTCTCCGCACACCGAACGTAGTATAGTCACATGTGTGTTTGCTATATATACACCACGCATGCGTAAAACTACTCACACGTCGCTCCGTACACGTCGCCCGCCCATGACGTTCTAAGTAACACCTTTTCCCCACCCCTTCTCTTTCAGCTCGCAGACAGATATGGCGGATTCACAGCAGGTGTCTGCTAATTCCTCAAATAACGAGGAAGAGACAAGCCCGGAGACTGAGGAAACGTCACAACTCGGGAGGAGATTCAAGGCATCTAATATGTCTTATGCGGAGATGGCAGAGATGGTGGACATATTGCTAAAGTCGGATTATGAAGCAAAGCATGGGCCGTATAGCAAACCTAATCGAAGGAAGGCCAAAATCATGAAGAAAGTCGTGAAGAGTCTGAAGAAGAATTTCGGGGTGAAACTATCAAATGAGCAGCTCAGAAAGAGGTGGTCTGACCTCAAACTGAGGGAGCCGGAGCAGTTAAGGAGCATTAAGAGAATGCTTGAAAAAAGTAAGTACTTTTTCCCCTTTTTTCCTATTATTGTATTTCACAACTTGCATGTTGCTCCATGTTATTGCATTTTTCTATTGTACTACCTTACAAAATGTCATAGTTTGAACTTGGTTTGGCACAGTAATCGTTCGTTACAGACACATCGTTCGGCCACTATCCTCGATTTTTATAGATTTTACATGGTTAAAATAATTTACACATCTCAGGGGCGTACCTAGAGCATTTGGCACCCGGGGCGGATCCTATATATGGCACTCCCCCCACCTTAAAGTGTAAAAACACCCCACTGTGCCCTGGCATACCTCTGTATCCTTCAATATCTCGTTGTCACTACTGTGTACCCCCTCTCCACAACTGCACCTCTTGACCCCTTTACATTACACAGCACCTTGCACCTCTGGACCCCTTTATATTACACAGCACCCTGCACCTCTGGACCCCTTTACATTACACTGCACCCTACACCACTGGACCCCTTTACATTACACAGCACTCTGGACCCCTTTATATTACACATCACCTTGCACCTCTGGATCCTTTACATTACCACTGCACCTTGCACCTCTGGACCCTTTTACATTACATTGAACCTTGCATCTCTGGACCCCTTTACATTACACAGCACCCTGCACCTCTGGACCCCTTTACATGAAACAGCACCCTGCACCTCTGGACCCCTTTACATGAAACAGCACCCTACACCTCTGAACCCTTTTACATTAAACTGCACCTTGCATCTCTGGACCCTTTTACATTACACAGCACCTTGCATTTCTGGACCCCTTTACATTACACAGCACCTTGCATCTCTGGACCCCTTTACATTACACAGCACCCTGCACCTCTGGACCCCTTTACATTACACAGCACCCTGCACCTAAGGATCTCTTTACATTACACAGCACCCTACACCTCTGGACCCCTTTACATTACACAGCACTCTGGACCCCTTTACATTACACAGCACCCTACACTTCTGGACCCCTTTACATTACACAGCACCTTGCATCTCTGGACCCCTTTACATTACACAGCACCTTGCATCTCTGGACCCCTTTACATTACACAGCACCTTGCATCTCTGGACCCCTTTACATTACACAGCACCTTGCACCTCTGGACCCCTTTACATTACACAGCACCCTGCACCTAAGGATCTCTTTACATTACACAGCACCCTACACCTCTGGACCCCTTTACATTACACAGCACTCTGGACCCCTTTACATTACACAGCACCCTACACCTCTGGACCCCTTTACATTACACAGCACCCTACACTCTGGACCCCTTTACATGACACAGCACCCTACACCTCTGGACCCCTTTTCATTACACAGCACCTTGCACCTCTGGACCCCTTTACATTACACAGCACCCTACACCTCTAAACCCCTTTACATTATACAGCACCATGCACCCCTTTACATTACACAGCCCCCCACAGACACCCCCCTACAGTGCAGACCCCTTTCCCCTACAGTGCAGACCTCCCACAGTGCAGACCCCCACAGTACAGGCACCCCTACAGTGCAGACCCCCCCACACAGTACAGACACCCCTACAGTGCAGACCCCCCCCCCAGTACAGACACCCCTACAGTGCAGACCCCCACCCCACAGACACCCCTACAGTGCAGACCCCCCCCCAGTACAGACACCCCTACAGTGCAGACCCCCCCCACAGTACAGACACCCCTACAGTGCAGACCCCCCACAGTACAGACACCCCTACAGTGCAGACCCCCCCCACAGTACAGACACCCCTACAGTGCAGACCCCCCCACAGTACAGAGACCCCTACAGTGCAGACCCCCACAGTACAGAGACCCCTACAGTGCAGACCCCCACAGTACAGAGACCCCTACAGTGCAGACCCCCACAGTACAGAGACCCCTACAGTGCAGACCCCCACAGTACAGAGACCCCCACAGTACAGAGACCCCTACAGAGCAGACCCCCACAGTACAGACACCCCTACAGTGCAGACCCCCACAGTACAGACACCCCTACAGTGCAGACCCCCACCCCCACAGTACAGACACCCCTACAGTGCAGCCCCATAATGTACCTCAGTCAGATAACCGCGGGACATGCACAGAACTGGTCAGGTGACGGTCCGGTCCCCTCCCCCTGTGTAGGGAGGAGGAGGGGGGGCGGCTTCACTGAGCACTCTGTCTGCTCGGCTGAGACAGCCGAGACGGAACAGAGCCGCTCAGCCGCGGTCATGAGAGAAGGGGATCGCTGCGGGTCCCGGGTGTCACTCGGCTCGCACCCCCCCTCCTTGCAAAGCCACTACAGGCTCTTCCTGTCACCGCCGCGGTGCCGCAGCTTAAACCCACCCGCCCCGCTGTCTTTACTTCAGCTGCGGAGGGGGGGGGGCGCCGGCCTGACACCCCCTCCAGTATGTGTCACCCGTGGCGGCCCGCCCCCCGCCCCCCACTTAGTACGCCTCTGACACATCTGCCTGTTTTTCTTCAATAGTTGTTATTACATTGTTGGCTAGATGATGTGTTTGTAAAGAGAATGAAATGCAAACTTTAATTAGTGTAAAGGAGAGGACACTCAGCAGCTGGTTCCACATCTGTACTTTTGAGCACTATAGTGTGGGCCACCAGAACCGCCTTTTTTTTTGTGGTGCCTCCATGTATAAAAATTGACAGCCAAAGGTGAATAGTAAAGAAATTATTGTGAAAAAATAATGTCTTCATCTTGAAATCCCGCCCAAACAGACACTTGGACCCCACTTCCAAGCAATTTAGCATGTTTTTATTTTTTATTGAGAATTTCTGTGTGATAACTAGACCTTTTGTTTGATTCTCATAGGGGAGAGAAGACTGGGAGGAGAACACTCCAGGGAGCACATGAAACCCACACCTTCTAAACAACCCCAACCTCACAAAGACCCACAACCTAAGGATGTTGAGGAAGTTGAAGAGGTGGAGGAAGGAGAAGTGCAGAAAGGAGAAGTGGATGACGTGGTGGAACTGGTCACCACAACAGGTCAGTATCTGTCACCACAGCTTCAGGTAAGAGATGTAGGCCTGCAGAGTTATAATACCTTTTGTATTTTTTTATAGGGGATGTAAATGTTGTGGTGAAAGAAAGTACGTGTTTCTCTGCTGACAGTGCCCTACGAATCATACAGCAAGTGATGGAATGTAGCACAGAACTGGACAGAATTAAACAAAGAATTCATGTGATGGATCAAACCTTTAAAGACATCCTAGATGTTTTGGGGAGAATTGAATAAGGCATCAAAACCCCATTTTTTGTTTGTGATTGTTCTTCCCCCTTTTTTTATCTTTTAGACTATCAATCCAGTCAAAATTTGAATATGCACACAGTGTGTCAACATGTGCTATCTGCCATCAGGGGATATCCATGTACGTCTTATGGGGGTGCAGCCCCTTCCTCGTATCTCAAGTAGGTGAACTGAAGAAGGGGTTGCACCCCCAAAACACGTCCATTGATCACCCCCAATGGCAGGTAGCACATGTTGACAATAGGGATCAGGAGTCAAAAATCCCTATTGGAAATGACTTCAAATTGTGTGCATATTCAAATTTTGGCTTGGCCAGGGGTGCCAATACCCCATATTAGGACGGCCAGATAGAGATATATTTTGGGTAATTGAATGTCTCATATTGCCAAGAGGTATCCAATGTTGTAGTTTGTTGAATGCTACAGATGGTTTTGTATTTTCTTAAAAAAAAAAGCCGGTTTGTGGCCAGCCAAAAAAAAATAAAAAATTCTATTTACCATGTGTGTGAATGTGCACAGAGTAAAATTTTTGAAAAAAAAAAAGTGTAGCTTCTTTTTCAAATAAGCTCTAACCTTATTTGTGTATATTTTTGTGGTTCAAAGTGAAATGGTTGGTATTTACTAAAGGAAAATACACTTGGCACTACAAATGCAATAAGACAAACTAGGAGACAGGAAACAAAAAAAGTTACAAGATTAAATCTGATTTTTATTGAGTTCTTTCTCCACGAATCTTTACACATGGCCTGGCATAGGAATTGCCCCCCTACCCGTGAAATATTCTGAACCTCACGGGCATTTTGGGGGGGCAAGCCAGGATGGGCAGATTCAAGGCCCGGCAGGGTATTGCCATAGGAAAGTCCTGCCTCAGGCAATATTGAGGCCATATAATTACTGGATTTTCGGCTCAGAAAATTATGGAGCACACAGCAGCATAAAACGACATAGTTTATCTTGTACTCCGCCAAGTGAATAGGAGTCATAAAAAGGCGGAACCGGCTGGCCATTATCCCGAAGGCATTTTCAACGACTCTTAGGGCCATGGCCAGTCAGTAGTTGAACACCCTCTTCTCTGGGGTCAGGGTCCTCTGGGGAAATGGCCTCATGAGGTGCGGTCCGAGTCCGAAGGCTTCATCAGCCAAAAAAACAAAGGGGAGTCCTTCAACATTCCCTGCATCCGGTGGCAATGCAAGGTCGTCACTCTGGAGACGGAGGGCAAACTCCGTCTGGATGAAGGATCCCCCATCGGACATCCGGCCATTCTTCCCCACATCCACATAGAGGAATTCATACCGTGCTGACACCACCGCCATCAGCACAATGCTATGAAACCCCTTGTTATTGAAGAAGTAGGACCCAGAATGGGGTGGCGGCACGATGCGGACGTGCTTCCCGTCAATGGCTCCACCGCAGCTGGGGAAGTCCCACCGCGTGGCAAACTCCGATGCCACAGTCTGCCATTCCTGTGGCGTGGAAGGAAGCTGTGGAGTCAAACAAGATAAAAATATATTAGTACTTTTGCACATAACATTGCAAGCAGATTATAATAAAATACATTTGAGGCCAACATCAATAAAAATCTCAGTTTAATGTGTTTTTTAAAAGTATAATGGAAGGCTCAAGTATCATATTCATCACCCCCTCTGATGGTCCATTATAATCAAATTTGGGGGGGGGGTAGATGTGTTTGGCCACAGGATAGCATTGCAGTGGCGGTGCGTCCAGAGTGGGCGCTGGAGCACTGCCCCCTCTCTCCTGCGCCCGTCACTCAGAACAATACATAGGTTCATGCCTTGCATGAACCTATGTATTGTCAATGCCGCCCACTATTCAGGTGTATGGCCCCCTGTTGAGGGACGGCCATATGAATAACTGTAGCATTTTTGGGGTGAAAATTGCCTATCAGAGACAGGGGGCAAATAGGCTTGGCGATTACAGCCTGAGGGGTGTAATTGGCTTCATAAAAGTTAACCAGGGGACGCAGGGGAGGCGGCATTCCTTGGGTAAACACTGACAGGCTCCTCTGCCAATCATTTTCACCAAGTCTGTTTACCGGTAACATGATTGGCTGATGCAACATCGAGGGCAGGAGAAGACATCAAGGAGAGAAGAAGGATGGCGCTGACCAGAAGAAGGTAAGTGCAGGGGGGGAACTGGCTGCATTTGAGGAGGCAAAATGGCTGCATTTGAGGAGGCAAAATGGATGCATTGGAGGGGGCAAACTGGCTGCATTGGAGGGGGCAAACTGGCTGCATTGGAGGGGGCAAAATGGATGCATTGGAGGGGGCAAAATGGCTGCATTGGAGGGGGCAAAATGGCTGCATTGGAGGGGTCAAAATGGATGCATTGGAGGGGGCAAAATGGCTGCATTGGAGGGGGCAAAATGGATGCATTGGAGGGGGCAAACTGGTGGCGTTTAATAGGCACAGTCGCAAAAATGGAGGAAGTTTATATATATATAATTTGGGGGTGGCCCCCCAAACATTTGGAGTAGCAGTCACCACTGATGGAGAGGTTAGTGAAGGGAAATATGCATGGAGGAGAAAAAAGTGGCATTTAAAAGCTTCCAGCATGCATGAGGACAAAGGGGACATCCTCAGCATATTACAATCATGGTAATTAGGGAAGGATGAAAGAAATACAATACATTAGCATGCATGAAATACATAAAATGTGATGTTAATGGAGAAAACTTACCTTAATATAGTCCTCCTGCAGGACTTGTATAATAGCAGAACAGGTGTCTGGGATTATGAGGCCCAGAGCCTGGGGGGAGATGCCTGTGGTGAACTTCAAGTCCTGAAGACTTCTCCCTGTCGCCAGGTAACGTAACGTGGCGATGAGCCTCTGCTCAGCACTGATGGCTTCCCGCATAACGGTGTCCTGCCTGGTAATATAGGGGGACACCAAAGCCAACAGTTCCTGAAAAACGGGGTCAGACATCCGCAGAAAATTTCTGTAGTCCTCAGGATTATTCTCCATGATCTCCCGAAGCAGAGGCATATGGCAGAATTGGTCCCGCTGGAGCAACCAATTCTTGGTCCATGAACTCCTCCTCACCCCGTTCATGAACTTGGCTTGGTCCAAAACAAGCAGACCAACACCAAGCGCCCGCACAGCATGAACTCGACGACGAAAACGTACCCGCGACATGGCTAGGAAACGGTCGTCTTATCAGAACGTACAGAACAGAACGCACTTTAGAACAGCAAGGCCTATGAAGAACGAACTGAAATTCAGAAACGAATGGGCAAGAACGCACTGTAAAACAGACACGACCTGCCTACATGCCCTGAAAGACAAGATACGAACCCACAAGCACAAACTGAACCGCAGAAAACGAACTGAAAGCACGAAGACTGAAAGCACGAAGACTGAAAAGCGCGAATCGTCTCTTCCCAAACTTTTACTTCACACGCGGTAACACGAGATCAGCAAAAGCAGCCCAAGGGGTGGCGCCACGGAAATCGATCTTCCCCTTTATACTGCCGTCGTGCGTGCTGGGCGTGACCGCGCAGAACAACGACGAGATTTGGAATTGTCAGTGTGTACGCATGGAAAGCTTGACGAGAAACTCGTCAAGGTTAACAAGAATCTCGTCGAGAAAAACGACGTGTTTTTAACGACGAGAAACACGGTTGTGTGTACGAGGCTTCAGAGGAGAAGCTGCTGGAGTTCTTGACCATGTACCGAAACACAAAACACGCTACTATTGGGCTGTCTCCAGCTTTTCTTATGTTTGGCAGGCATCTCCGCACCAAACTGGATTTAGTTCGTCCACAGGAACAGTCACCAACACCTCCTCCACCAGGCCGTCCTGGATTCTGTGCCGGTGATCTTGTATGGTTTCGGAATTACAGAGTTTTGCCTCATTGGCTTCCTGGCATTATTGATGGACCTTTGGACAACGAATGTACCTTGTTCGCCTGGAGAATAGCGTTTGTGTTCAAAGACACCTTTCGCAATTGAGAAAGCGCATTTGCCTGCCAGTAGAAACAAATCCGACCTCTCTTTCTACCCAACCACCAGAGTCTACTCAGGACTCTACTGGTGACATATGGCATGGTGTTTGGCATGATCCCACAAGTTTACAACCAACCCCTGAAGCGGTTGTTGACCATATTCCTGAGGAGCCCGGACATGTGCCTGGAGTTGCAGAGACTGATTTATCTGTTGGACACCCACAGACACCTCCAGAACCTTTGACAGCCTCTACCCCTCCTAGTGCTGTGCCACTTTGTAAGTCTGCCCGCCAAAGACATCAAACTCCTCTTTGGCAAAGCACTGAAATCTTACAAGACACTTTGGAGGTCAGGAAACAGAGACAAAGGGCTCATAACGTGATGCGGGAGCCACAGAACTGAGTTGGAGATACTATTTGCTGAACTGATCCTGCTTGCCTTGTTATTTTATGTGTTGAGTATTTTATGTGTTGAGTATTTTGTTCTCTTGTTATGTTTATTTAAATTTTTTTCTCTTTTTGTTTTGTTTTTTTATGGGAAAAAGAGGAGATGTGATGTTTGTATTCGATCACTGTGACCCTTTACCCTTTTCTTCTGATGCATGCTGGGGGAGGGGCTGTACCAGGAAGTAAGTTAGTGTGTGTGTGGGACTGGGAAGCAGCAGTATGATACACAGAAGGAATTACATCTGGTAATGACAGAAGCCTGTTGTATTAGGACTCCATGTAACAAAGTCATCATGTTTCTGAGTGAGTAATAAACCCTCTCTATGGTTAAAAAGTTAATCCAGCCTTTGTGTAACTTGCTGAGCAGATAGTGGCAGCATTGCTAGCAGCACCCTGAGAGACCCCGTGTCTAAGGGACATAACAGTTTTATGCTGGTCTCAACATGTCTCAAGGTGGGTACCTCTTAGCGTTGGCCTCTTTTGGCCATGTATTTTCTGGGCTGACCTTTTTACTTCCTCTCTACCTAGGCCTTCAGGCTACTTCCTACTCTTCCGACTTTTAAGGGAACCTATGGACCTGTGAACTATTGCTCTAGGAAGATTCAGTGTTCCTGTCTTGGCCCGTCTATCTTTGTGAATTTTTAGATATCCTTTGGGGCTTTATATTAAAAACCCCCCTTTTACCTCTCTGTGGCCCCTTGGACCTTCTACATATGTCCTAACCTGTGGGTCTTTGATACTATGGTGAGTTTATTGGCTTGCAATCACCACTACGATCATTTGCTTGTTTTAAGTGCATTTTGACATATATTTATGTGACGACCCATTTCTGTATCTATATTTTTGTTGCAGCCTGATTTATCACCTTCTTGTCCGATCATCTACCAGTTTGGCCTCTATCTAAAACCCTCTCCTGATTCTGTCTACCAGACGTGGCTCTAATATTTTATTTTATTCTATTTGATCTAATTGGGTTACCTTATACTGCAGTAAGTAGTGTTTTTGTATATTACTACCAATAATATCAAGGGTCTCCTCTTCAAAGTCCCCCTTTTATGCAAAGTTGATATCCATGACAGTACTTTAGTCTTGGTACTGCCCCCCTATATTTACAAACCTACCTGTATTTAGTCACTACTTTATGCGCTATTTTTCATTATTATTTTTAATACATTATTATCTATGCCCCCATGATGGTCATATGCTTTTGAAGAAGCGTGTTCACACGTGAAACATGTCATGCCTCCTTGTCTGATCAATGCAACTTATACCATTTTTGCTGCTGGTGTTCAGCCACTTTTCAGGACTCTGATACCATGGAAAGACAACATTTATTTTCCCATGGTTCCGCTTATTATGTGGTCATCCATACAGCTAATGTATTGATATGATTGTTATGTATGCATTTTTTGCATGTAAAGGTGTTTTAGAATTTAATTTATGCTAATTATTGAATACATTTTGATATTTTTCTAATTTAGTCTAATTTGTGCCTACAAAGTCCAAAGCCCCACAATTCTCCTTTTTCCTATATCTCTATATGAGGACGCGGCACATGTCACACCTAGATGTATCCACAGTACCACTCTGTGTTATGATACATTAAACTAACTATTTCCAAAGATTTGGGTGTGAAAACCCGGGCAACTTAGTCATTTTTTTGACTGTCAGTGGTTATACCATTTAAAAAAAAATAATTCTCGATACAATTTATTGCAATCTTCTGTGATTTATTCGTTTTAACTTTTATTCCCCTTTTTTTTGGAACCATGGACTTTGTGGGTACAGCATGGATAGGGTATATGTCAGAAATACAGACAAACTGTAATGTCGATAATGAACAAGAAATCGGCATTAATCAATAAATGGCGAAAATTAAACGATCACTCAAAAAGAAATCCAACCTACACTGGCATATAGAGTTCCTCAATAAATATGTTTGAGAAAACATCAGTCCTCTAGGCCTAATGCCGCGTACACACGACCGTTTTTCATGACGAGAAAAATGCAATTTTTTAAATTGTTCATTAAAAACGATTGTGTGTAGGCTCCAGAGCATTTTTCTCTACGAGAAAAATGGGCATTAAAAATTTCGAACATGCTCTATTTTTTCTCGTCGTTTTTCACGTCGTCATTTTTCTCGTTGTGAAAAACGGCCGCGTGTACGCTTTAATGATGGGAAAAAAATGTGCATGCTCAGAAGCAAGTTATGAGACAGGAGCGCTCATTCTGGTAAAACTAGCGTTCAGAATGGAGATAGCACATTCGCCATGCTGTAACGGACTGAAGAGTACGAGGCTGAAAAGCGCGAATCGTCTCTCACCAAACTTTACTAACATGAGGTTGGCACCGTCCGTATGGAACTTCCCCTTTATAGTGCCGATGTACGTGTTGTCGAACGTGTTGTACGTCACCGCGCTTTGCTCGAGCATTTTTTTTCACGATAGTGTGTAGGCAAGGCAGGCTTGAGAAGAATCACGTTGAGAAAAACTTTGTTTTTTTCAATGACATTTAAAACGGCCGTGTGTACGCCACATTAGAGTTCAGGTCTATCCTTCATTCCAAAATGCCACTCCAGAATTTAAAATCGCGTGGGAAAAAATACTCACAATGTGCAGCACTGAGTTAATGAAACTTCTAATTATCCAATATCAGTCGGAACTTTTGACATTAGATCAAGATATTGTGCTGCTACAATCTAATAATGAGAATATAAAGACCCACGCTCAATATACTAAACGGTGGCAAGAAATTAAAGATTTTGTCACCAGAATTACCAAAGACATTATTTATAAGAAACAAAACAAACTATCCAAGGACAGACTAGCCTTTATGGAGGGTTTTGCTTACCGTTGGCAGGCACCTACCAAACATAGGGGCTCTAGGACGAATTTCCGTATGCCTAAAAATTGAGACAGTAACCAATTTACAGCTGATGATGATACAAAATCTGATTCTTCTTTGTTTTCTTCACAGCCATCTTCTAGGCGAGGCAATTTGACACTTCCTTCTACCAATCTAGGAGCACGTAAGCGGGATGTTATTGGTGGGTCTCATAAACCTCACTTTAAGAAACGCCTTACTATAGATACCCCTTTACTTCAACATATCTCTATGCATGCCAGCTCTCTACCTAGTGGTGGTGGTGGATACTCACAGACTAAGTATTTGGGTGACACTGCGCTTCAAGCTATTCAACTACTGACTTCTCAAACACAATCACAAACCCCATCCATGATTACCACCTCTGGTTCTACTTTAAGTGAGCCTAACATATCCGCCTCCAGGGGCGCTAGCCCCTTGGATAATTCACATACTGTAGCCCAATTACAACAATTTAGACGGCAAAGTACGTTGGATTCACATGTCTCTCAAACTGCTACTCCACGGACAAATTTTCAGTTACCCCCCAACACCCCACTCCCTACGTAGAATCTAGTCTAGATGTAATTAACTTAACACCTTATGCCTTTTCCTCTCAAGAATTAGATGTTCTTAAACTTGGCCTTAGTTTCTGTCCATCAATGAATATGGATAAGTATAAACTATTAAAGATGTCTACTTATTTTCACGCAATCTGACCTATAAATTTCTATTTGACGGAGATCGCATGCGTTCTATCCAAGATATACGCATTTCAGAGCAAGTCAAGAATTTTATAATGGAAGACTTTGGGCCCTCCGAGATTTGATGTTACTCTTGGATGTGAGCGACTCTGTGAATGACCCGGAAATTATTACCAACAGTCCCCTAGTTTCGGGGAATGCCTCTCCTGTTGTCCCTACATATAGTAAATCCAATCCCAATATTTGGGCCTTTCTTTTGAGCACAGTTAATGATATTAACCACTTAACGACCGCTCACTGTATATGTACGTCGGCAGAATGGCACCGACAGGCACAATCACGTACAGTGTACGTGATCGCCTTTGTACAGTTGGGGGGTCCAATCGGACCCCCCTCCTATACAGTGAGCGGCCGTTTATCGTTGGGGAGCGATCCGAGATGAGGGGACGGCCATTCGATTCCGGCCACCCCCTCGCGATCGCTCCCGGCGAATGAAAATGCTCCCTCTGCCTGTGTAATGTAAACACAGGCAGAGGAAGTGATGTCATCTCTCCTCGTGTCGGTCTTTTCGTTCCCGGCGCCGAGGAGAGAAGAAGCAGGTTAGTGCACCAACAGTCCACTGACACATAGGTACACATAGGCACACATTTCACCCCCCAGTCACCCCCAGGTCACCCCCCAGGTCACCCCCCAGCCCCCAATCACAGTGTCACTGATTGCAGTGTTCATTTATTTTACTGATCACTGCATTTAGTGTCATCTGTGACAGTAAAAAGTTGCAGGGCAGTCAGGTTTAGGCCCCTTTAGGTCCAGGGTAGCCCCCTAACCCCCCCTAATAAAGGTTTAACCCCTTGATCGCCCCCCAGGTAACCCTTTCACCCCCTAACGCCAGCGTCACTAAGCGATCGTATTTTCGATCGCTGTATTTAGTGCCGGTGGTGCCCTAGATAGCCAGTTATTTATTTTTAGTTTTGCCGCAGGTTTTTATAGCGTCAGGTACCCCCATATATTATTTTAACCCCCTGATTGCCCCTAGAGTTAACCCTTTCACCAGTGATCACCGTATAAGCGTCACTGGTGACACTGGTTACCCAGTTAGTTATTTAGTTATTTAGGTAACCCGTCAGGTTTTTATATAGCGTCGGGTACCCCCATATTTAACCTAATAAAGGTTTTAACCCCCTGATTGCCCCTAGTTAACCCTTTCACCAGTGATCGCCATATAAAGGTTACGGGTGACGCTGGTTGGTTAGTTTGCTTTTTATAGCATCAGGGCACCCGCCGTATATAACCCAATAAAGGTTTAACCCCCTGATCGCCCGGCGGGTGAGATCAATTAGGTTTTAGTGCCAGAGAGGGTCTGCGTCCCCCCAGGCAGCGTTAGGTTAGTGCCAGTAACGCTAACACCCACGCGCAAAGCATACACCTCCCTTAGTGGTATAGTATCTGAACAGATAAATATCTGATCTGATCAGATCTATACTAGCGTCCCCAGCAGTTTAGGGTTCCCAAAAACACAGTGTTATCGGGATCAGCCCAGATACCTGCTAGCACCTGCATTTAGCCCCTCCGCCCAGCCCAGCCCACCCAAGTGCAGTATCGATCGATCACTGTCACTTACCAAACACAAAACACATAACTGCAGCGTTCGCAGAGACAGGCCTGATCCCTGCGATTGCAAACAGGTTTTTTTGTAGCGTTTGATATATTTGCTGACGACAGTCAGGTGCTTTTTTTCCTGTGAGTCTCACTAGTGTACCCCTAAATTTAGAGCCCAAAATGGCAAGTCGAAGGTACACTAGTAAAGAGGCCTACGAGATTCTGAGCATGACAGATAGTGAAGAGGAGGTCACGCATCTGTCAGATTCAGGCTCAGAATATCTTCCCCTAGAAGACAGTGACATCAGCGGCCCCACGTCAGATAGCTCTGACGACGAAGTTGAGGTCCCTGCTAAGGTCAGGCGTACCCGATCCCGATCTTCTGAGGTTGTTGAGGAGCAAGAACCGCAGGGCTCTTGTATCATGGAGCAGAGTAGTACTAGCGCCGCTATTCCTTCTGGTGAATTGGCAAGCACCAGCGGCCTAGTACAGCCTGGGCGTACATCCAGCACTGAGTCCCATAAGTGCAGTTCAAGCTGGCGAGGTGGCAAGCACAAGTAGTGTCCCGCTGCCACCAATAAGAAGACAAAGGCAGGCCCGTCGTACCCATAGTGCTCTTCCTGCAGAATTTGCCTATCCTGATTGGGTCCCCACCACTTCTGCAGAACCCGTACTTCCCCCATTCACTGCCCAACCCGGTATTCAGGTGGATAAAGCTGATTTTATGCCAATTGATTATTATTCGCTGTTTTTCACGGAAGATCTCTATAGATCTATTGTGGACCAGAGTAATTTATATGCTGGTCAATTCATCGCCGCTAATCCCAAGTTGCCTTCCATTGCCAAAGATTGGAAACCAATTACGGTTTCCGAATTTAAGACCTTTCTGGGCCTTTCCCTCAACATGGGCACACATAAATTCCCATCATTGCGTGCTTATTGGTCCACGCACCCAATTGACCACATGCCCGTGTTCTCTGCCTCCATGCCCAGGAAACGATACGAGCAGATTTTGCGGTTCGTGCACTTCAACGACAATGAACTTTGTCGTCCACATGGGGACCCTGAATACGACCGGCTCTATAAAATTCGGCCCCTCATAAACCACTTCAACAAACGTTTTGCAGCCTTGTTTACTCCTGATCAAGTTGTCTGCGTTGATGAGTCCCTGATTAAATTTTCTGGCCGCTTGGCTTTCAAGCAGTACCTTCCCAGCAAGCGTGCCAGATACGGGGTCAAGCTCTATAAGTTCTGTGACAGGGCAACAGGCTATGTATGGAGCTTTATGGTTTATGAGGGAAAAGATAGTCAGGTTGAGACGGTCAACTGCCCAGATTACATAGGGAGCGCTGGCAAGATAGTGTGGAAATTGGTGTCACCCTTATTCGGAAAGGGGTACCACTTGTATGTGGACAATTATTACACGAGCGTGCCACTGTTTAGTCACTTGTTTGATAATCAGATTGGAGCATGTGGCACCGTGCGACCTAATCGCCGGGGCTTTCCCCAGCGGCTTGTAGATGCCCGTCTTAGGCTGGGGGAGAGAGCCTGCGTAAAGTGTAATAACTTGCTCGCTATGAAGTGGAGGGACAATAAGAATGTTTTCCTTCTTACCTCCCTTCATGCAGACACGACAGTCCAAATTCCTACGGCAACTGGTGTTGTGGAGAAACCCCTCTGTGTCCACGAATATAACAAAAATATGGGAGGGGTGGACCTCAACGACCAGTTGTTGGCGCCGTATCTAATTGACCGCAAGGCGAGACGCTGGTACAAAAAAGTGTCTCTATCCTTATTTTAATTGGCTTTGCTGAACGCTCATGTGCTATACAGAGCTTCAGGCGGGATTTTATCTCTTCTAAAATTCCAGAATGAGATTGTCACAGAACTCCTGTATCCAGGCGGTTCTGCACCTCACCATCCCCAACCAAATGCAGTAAGCCGGCTGCATGAGAGGCAATATACGTATGTCCTCCCGAGTACCCCTACCCAACGAGCCCCCCAAAAAAGATGTCGTGTCTGTAGCAAGCGTGGATTTAGGCATGACACCTGTCATTATTGTCCACTCTGTCCTGACAAACCTGGCCTTTGCCTTGATGAATGTTTTGAACGCTACCACTCAAAAGTGAAGTTTTAGCGTAGGGTACGGCATTTCACAGACTAGGACACACTTACACAGGGTCTCCCAAGATGCCATTACATTTTGAGAGACCCGAACCATTACAGTTGTTAAAGTTACAAAAAAAAAGTGTAAAAAAGAAAAAAAAAAGGAAAAAACAAAACACAAAAAAAAAAAAAAAAAGTTGTTGTTTTATTGTTCTCTCTCTCTCTCTCTCTCTCTCTCTCTCTCTCTCTCTATTTTCTCTCTATTGTTCTGCTCTTTTTTTACTGTATTCCATTCTGCAATGTTTTATCATGCTTGCTTTTCAGGTATGTAATTTTTTGTTTTCAGGTGCGCCATTCAACTGCAGTGCGGAATTATTTATCTTGACTAGAGTTGAGCGGACACCTGGATGTTCGGGTTCGACCGGTTCGGCCGAACTTCGGAAAAAAGTTTGGGTTCGGGACCGAACTTTAACCCGAACCCGAACCCGAACCCCATTGAAGTCAATGGGGACCCGGACTTCTAAGGACTAAAAAGGCTCTAAAAAAGTAATGGAAAGGGCTAGAGGGCTGCAAATGGCAGCAAAATGTTGTTAAGAGCATGGCAAGTGCTCTGCAAACAAATGTGGATAGGGAAATAACTTAAAATAACATAAAAAAATAAAAAAAATAAAACAATATGCTGGAGGCCCCCTTTTCAGCAGAAGAGGAACGGGAAGTCATTAAGAACCTCAGAAACTCAACGGCACGATGCCACACATATGGTGGGAATGCCCCAGAATACGCCCTTTCTGGAATAAATTATTCAATTTAATGGATAAGCTAGTGGGAAAATAAAATACTTTGAAATAAAAATGTAGCGGGGTGCTAAATTTAAGGGAAGTGTTTGAGTGGTAAATAGGCTCAAACACCCTAATTCTGTAGGATTCATGGACCATTTTGTCCTCGGGGTACAGTATTGGTGTGCAGTTCCCTGCGGCCTACAGGTGGCGCTGCCATGGTAGGCTAGGGTTGAACCGCCGATACAGTGCTGTGCCTTTTGTGTCCCCTCTTGGCAGTAGTACAGCGGGGCGGGGAACCTGCTGTGCATGCCGGGAGAGCATATAAAAGGGGCAGACCTTTGGCCTGGGGGCTGATGTCCAGTGGGGTCCACGCCCAGGTGCCTTCGGCCTGGGTGCATGTGTTCCTGTTCCATCTCGGGTACCTTTAGCCCGGGGTGAGGTACTATCCTGGAGTTCCTGCTGCCCTGGGTATGGAAGCCTAGGTGCGGGAGTAAAGCCTGGAGTCCTGTTGTTTTTTTAGTATAGCACAGTAGGAGAAAACTATATAGAAATTGTTTATTTCACACACCTCCACATATGTATAACACACTGCAAACTATTTTTTGTGCCCCTAAATGGCGTTTTTTGGAAGAGCAGAACACACCCACAGTACGTAACCGCTGAATCGCACAGCTACAGAACTGCAGAAAATGCTATTCAAAAAAAATGTTGTTTTTTTAGTATAGCACAGTAGGAGAAAACTATATAGAAATTGTTTATTTCACACACCTCCACATATGTATAACACACTGCAAACTATTTTTTGTGCCCCTAAATGGCGTTTTTTGGAAGAGCAGAACACACCCACAGTACGTAACCGCTGAATCGCACAGCTACAGAACTGCAGAAAATGCTATTAAAAAAAATGTTGTTTTTTTAGTATAGCACAGTAGGAGAAAACTATATAGAAATTGTTTATTTCACACACCTCCACATATGTATAACACACTGCAAAATATTTTTTGTGGCCCTGAATGGCTCTTTTTGCAAGCGTACATTAAAGTGCAAATTTTTATTTATTTATTTTTTGCCCTAAACGGGTCTTTTTTTGCACGAGCAAAATAAAATGCAATTTTTTATTTTTTTTTGCCCTATGGGTCTTTTGGAAAAGAGCACAATAAAGTGCCTTTTTTTCCCCCTAAATGGATCTTTTTCAAAGAGCAGAATACACCCACAGTATGGAAACTGTGTATCTCTCAACGTAATATATGCAGTGCTGGTGCACTGAGCTTGCAGATAAAAGTTAGATTTTCTCTGACACTGGGCTCATGGCAGTGTAAAAAGACTGTGCACTGCAACACAAAACAGGTAAACCTATGCAGATCGCTGATTTTAATCTCTGAATCTGGACTCCTATATAATAAATCTCTCTCCCTGAAAGCACCAACAGGAACCTAGCCCTACACTACACTATCTCTCTATCTTTTCCCTCAGATTGCAGAATCAGGACTACCTCATGTATTTTACAATCTCTCCCTATTAGCAACAGCAGCAGCCAAGATCCTCTCCCTATCTATTCTGAAGCAGAATGACCTGTGTGCTGTGTGCCTCTAGCTTATATAGAAGCTGGGTCACATGTTGCACTGACCAATCACAGCCATGCCATTAGTAGGCATGGCTATGATGGCTTCTAAGGGCACACCAGCTAATCAAAAGGTGATTGGCTGGCCCCTGAAGCATTTCTAACTGCGTAATTAGATTGCCGAACCCGAACCTGGACTTTTGCGCAAAGTCCGGGTTCGGGTTCGGGTTCGGGAAAAAGCTAAAGTTCGGTACGGACCCGAACTTTACAGTTCGGGTTCGCTCAACACTAATCTTGACAGCAACAGCGTTTGCTCCCACGATACATAAAGCCGTGACTCCAGTGCTGTAGGAGGTGATTTCACCACCACAGTTAAAAAAAAGAGCATATATGCCGAAGCATGGGGGCAGCAGGGGCGGAGGAGTGATTTTGCTCCTAATGCCGCGTACATACGGTTGAAATTCCGACGGAGGCTTGCCCGTGGAAAAGTCTGACCGTATGTACGCGGCATAACCTTTTATGCCGCGTACATACGGTCGAAATTCCGACGAAGGCTTGCCCGTGGAAAAGTCCGACCGTGTGTACGCGGCATAACTTTTTTGCGGGAGGATGCCCCCATGTTTCGGCATATATATATTTTAGGCACAGGTTGCGTTAAAAAATTTTTTTCTTTTTTACTAGGTTTTGTTTTGGTATTTGCTTTGCAGGTATGGTATGGTAAGGTCTTACTGTTATACTGTAATGTTACTTTGTTTTAATGTTAACCATCATTTGCTTAGCAGGTACACCATTCAGTTGCAGAGCGAATCTATTTATCTTGACAGCAACAGCGTTTGCTCCCACGATACATAAAGCCGTGACTCCAGTGCTGTAGGAGGTGATTTCACCACCACAGTTAAAAAAAAGAGCATATATGCCGAAGCATGGGGGCAGCAGGGGCGGAGGAGTGATTTTGCTCCTAATGCCGCGTACATACGGTTGAAATTCCGACGGAGGCTTGCCCGTGGAAAAGTCTGACCGTATGTACGCGGCATAACCTTTTATGCCGCGTACATACGGTCGAAATTCCGACGAAGGCTTGCCCGTGGAAAAGTCCGACCGTGTGTACGCGGCATAACTTTTTTGCGGGAGGATGCCCCCATGTTTCGGCATATATATATTTTAGGCACAGGTTGCGTTAAAAAATTTTTTTCTTTTTTACTAGGTTTTGTTTTGGTATTTGCTTTGCAGGTATGGTATGGTAAGGTCTTACTGTTATACTGTAATGTTACTTTGTTTTAATGTTAACCATCATTTGCTTAGCAGGTACACCATTCAGTTGCAGAGCGAATCTATTTATCTTGACAGCAACAGCGTTTGCTCCCACGATACATAAAGCCGTGACTCCAACGCTGTAGGAGGTGATTTCACCACCACAGTTAAAAAAAAGAGCATATATGCCGAAGCATGGGGGCAGCAGGGGCGGAGGAGCGATTTTGCTCCTAATGCCGCGTATATACGGTCGAAATTCCGACGGAGGCTTGCCCGTGGAAAAGTCTGACCGTGTGTACGCGGCATAACTTTTTTGCGGGAGGATGCCCCCACGCTTCGGCATATATGCCCATCATTAGAAGTGGGTGGATGAAGGGAGGTATTCTAATGGTGAGCATACCCACCGATCAATCTCTCCAACAGGCTGCATGAAAAAAAAAGATTACAATCCATGTCCAACAAGGACCAGCAACGTACTGGTATGTTGCTGGACTTTGAATGTTTATACCAGAATGATGCCTGCAGGTTTAGGTATCATCTTGGTATCATTCTTTTCAGCCAGTGGCCGGCTTTCATGTAAAAGCAATTCTAGCAGATAATTAGCCGCTAGACTGCTTTTACAAGCAGTGGGAGGGAATACCCCCCGGATATAAACAGCGCCATTGGGAAATTGGGAAAGCATTTTATCACACCAATCTTGGTGTGGTCAGATGCTTTGAGGGCAGAGGAAAGATCTAGGGTCTAACCCCCCATTTTTTTTCAAAAAAAGAGTACCTGTCACTACTTATTGCTATCATAGGGGATATTTACATTCCCTGAGATAACAATAAAAATTGGAAAAAAAAAATATGGAAGGAACAGTTTAAAATAAAATAAAAAAGCAAAATAAATAATAAAAAAAAAGCACCGCTGTCCCCTCCTGCTCTTGCGCAAAGGCGAACGCAAGCGTCGGTCTAGCGTCATATGTAAACAGCAATTGCATCATGCATGTGAGGTATCACCGCGAAGGTCAGATCGAGGGCAGTAATTTTAGCAGTAGACCTCCTCTGTAAATCTAACGTGGTAACCTGTAAAGGCTTTTAAATGCTTTTAAAAATGAATGTAGTTTGTCGCCGCTGCGCGTTTGTGCGCAATTTTAAAGCATGTGGTGTTTGGTATCCATGTACTCGGCCTAAGATCATCTTTTTTATTTCATCAAACATTTGGGCAATATAGTGTTTTTTAGTGCATTAAAAATAAAAAAAGTGTGTTTTTCCCCCAAAAAATGCGTTTGAAAAATCGCTGCGCAAATACTGTGTGAAAAAAAAATGCAACACCCACTATTTTAATCTGTAGGGCCTTTGCTTTAAAAATATATATAATGTTTGGGGGTTCAACATAATTTTCTTGCAAAAAAAAATGTTTTTCATGTAAACAAAAAGTGTCAGAAAGGGCTTTGTCTTCAAGTGGTTAGAAGAGTGGATGATGTGTGACATAAGCTTCCTAATGTTGTGCATAAAATGCCAGGACAGTTCAAAACCCCCCCAAATGACCCCATTTTGGAAAGTAGACACCTCAAGCTATTTGCTGAGAGGCATGTTGAGCCCATTGAATATTTTTTTTTTGTCCCAAGTGATTGAATAATGACAAAAAGAAAAAAAAAATGTACAAAAAGTTGTCACTAAATTATATATTGCTCAAACATGCCATGGTTATATGTGGAATTGCACCCCAAAATACATTCTGTTGCTTCTCCTGAGTACGGGGATACCACATGTGTGAGACATTTTGGGAGCATAGCCGCGTACAGGACCCCGAAAACCAAGCACCGCCTTCAGGATTTCTATGGGTGTAAATTTTTGATTTCACTCCTCACTGCCTATCACAGTTTCGGAGGCCATGGAATGCCCAGATGGCACAAACCCCCCCCCCCCCCCCAAATGACCCCATTTTGGAAAGTAATGCATGTGTGAGCAATATATCATTTAGTGACAACTTTTTGTAATTTTTTATTTATTTTTTTTGTCATTATTCAATCACTTGGGACAAAAAAAAAAAAATATTCAATGGGCTCAACATGCCTCTCAGCAATTTCCTTGGGGTGTCTACTTTCCAAAATGGGGTCATTTGGGGGGGGTTTGTACTGCCCTGCCATTTTAGCACCTCAAGAAATGAGATAGGCAGTCATAAATTTAAAGCTGTGTAAATTCCAGAAAATGTACCCTAGTTTGTAAACGCTATAACTTTTGCGCAAACCAATAAATATACGCTCATTGACATTTTTTTTTACTAAAGACATGTGGCTGAATACATTTTGGCCTAAATGTATGACTAAAATTGAGCTTATTCGATTTTTCTTATAACAAAAAGTAGAAAATATCATTTTTTTTCAAAATTTTCAGTCTTTTTCCATTTATATCGCAAAAAATAAAAATCGCAGAGGCAATCAAATACCATTAAAAGAAAGCTCTATTTGTGGGAAGAAAAGGACGCAAATTTTGTTTGGGTACAACATTGCATGTCTGCACAATTTCCAGTTAAAGCAGTGCAGTGCAAAATTCTGAAATCACCTCTGGTCTTTTAGCTACCAAATGGTCCGGGGCTTAAGTGGTTAAACAGTTAGAGACCGCCCCCATAGCCAACAATCTCACAACAACACAAATACAAGCGATTCTGCGGCTGCAGAATCATCCGGATCTAGAGATCAAGGCGGCAGACAAAGGGGGCAATGTGGTTCTAATGACTAAATTGAATTACAAGAGAATGGTATTTAACATTCTACGTAACAAGGAATGGTATGCACGCATCAGTGAGATACACACCAATAAATGTAAAACTGAATTTCTTAATATCATTGGCTCTGCTCATCAGAGAGGCCTCATTGATCAGGACCTCTATAATTATTTGAATGTGCGTAATCCCAGGCTGGCAACCTTTTATGCCCTCCCGAAAATACACAAACATCCTTCTCTACCTCCTGGGAGACCAATTGTATCAGGTATCAGGGATCAGGGATGAGCCGAACACCCCCCTGTTCGGTTCGCACCAGAACCTGCGAACAGACAAAATGTTCGTGTAAACTTTAGAACCCTATTAAATACAATGGACTTGAACGTTCGAAATCTAAAGTGTTAATTATAAAGGCTAATATGCAAGTTATTGTCCTAAAAAGTGTTTGGGGACCTGGGTCCTGCCCCAGGGGACATGTATCAATGCAAAAAAAAGTTTTAAAAACGGACGTTTTTTCGGGAGCAGTGATTTTAATAATGCTTAAAATGAAAAAATAAAAGTGAAATATTCCTTTAAATTTCGTACCTGGGGGGTGTGTATGATATGCATGTGAAGTGGCGCATGTTTCCCGTGCTTAGAACTGTCCCTGCAAAAAATGTCATTTTTGAAAGAAAAAAATGCATTTAAAACTGACTCGCGGCTATTAATGAATTGTCGGCTCCCGGCAATACATACAAAAGTCATTGATAAAAAAAAAAAAAAAGCGTGGGGGTTCCCCAGAATTCAATTACCAGGCCCTTCAGGTCTGGAATGGATATTAAGGGGAACCCCGCCGCAAATTTAAAAAAAAATTGACGTGGGGTTCCCCCAAATATCCATTCCAGGCCCTTCAGATCTGGCATGGATTTTAAGGGGAACTCCACCCCAAATGTAAAAAAAAAATGTCGTGGAGTCCCCCTAAAAATCCATACCAGACCCCTTATCCGAGCACGCAACCTGGCCGGCCGCAGGGGAAAAGGGGGGGACGAGAGAGCGGCCCCCCTCCCTCCTGAACCGTACCAAGCCACATGCCCTCAACATGGGGAGGATGTCCCCATGTTGATGGGGACAAGGGCCTCATCCCCACAACCCTTGCCCGGTGGTTGTGGGGGTCTGCGGGTGGGGGGCTTATCGGAATCTGGAAGACCCCTTTAACAAAGGGGACCCCCAGATCCCGGCCCCCCCCTATGTGAATTGGTAAGGGGTACATTGTACCCCTACCATTTCACGAAGGAAGCGTAAAAAAATGTTTAAAAAAAACACACAAACACCTTGAAAAAGTCCTTTATTAAAAAACAAAACAAAAAAAAAACATTCCAGCGGTGAAATCCAGTGTCCCGCGGCGATCCCGATGTCCAGCGCTGTCCTTCATTGGTTGTGCCTGAGCGGACCTGATGGGGAACTCCCTCTCAGTATTTTAAATGTATAGACCCGCCCCTTCTAAAGTTCCCCATCAGGTCCGCTCAGCGGACCAGATGCGGAACATGAGAAGGGGCGGGTCTATACATGTATTACCAAAGTGAGAGCAGTTCCCCATCAGGTCCGCCCCCTCGGTATGTCGGACCCGCCTACGTCATTGGCTTGAGCGGGGAACTTCCTTCACTATGTAAATTTAAATTACACAGTGAAGGAAGTTCCCCGCTCAAGCCAATGACGTAGGCGGGTCCGACATACCGAGGGGGCGGACCTGATGGGAAACTTCTCTCACTGTGGTATTACATGTATAGACCCGCCCCTTCTCATGTTCCGCATCTGGTCCGCTGAGCGGACCTGATGGGGAACTTTAGAAGGGGCGGGTCTATACATTTAAAATACTGAGAGGGAGTTCCCCATCAGGTCCGCTCAGGCACAACCAATGAAGGACAGCGCTGGACATCGGGATCGCCGCGGGACACTGGATTTCACCGCTGGAATGTTTTTTTTTTTTTTTTTTTTAAATAAAGGACTTTTTTAAGGTGTTTGTGTGTTTTTTTTAAACATTTTTTTACGCTTTCTTCGTGAAATGGTAGGGGTACAATGTACCCCTTACCAATTCACATAGGGGGGGCCCAGGATCTGGGGGTCCCCTTTGTTAAAGGGGTCTTCCAGATTCCGATAAGCCCCCCGCCCGCAGACCCCCACAACCACCGGGCAAGGGTTGTGGGGATGAGGCCCTTGTCCCCATCAACATGGGGACATCCTCCCCATGTTGAGGGCATGTGGCTTGGTACGGTTCAGGAGGGAGGGGGGGCGCTCTCTCGTCCCCCCCTTTTCCCCTGCGGCCGGCCAGGTTGCGTGCTCGGATAAGGGGTCTGGTATGGATTTTTAGGGGGACTCTACGCCATTTTTTTTTTGAATTTGGGGTGGAGTTCCCCTTAAAATCCATGCCAGATCTGAAGGGCCTGGAATGGATATTTGGGGGAACCCCACGTAAAAAATTTTTTAAATTTGCGGCGGGGTTCCCCTTAATATCCATTCCAGACCTGAAGGGCCTGGTAATTGAATTCTGGGGAACCCCCACGCTTTTTTTTTTTTTTATCAATGACTTTTGTATGTATTGCCGGGAGCCGACAATTCATTAATAGCCGCGAGTCAGTTTTAAATGCATTTTTTTCTTTCAAAAATGACATTTTTTGCAGGGACAGTTCTAAGCACGGGAAACATGCGCCACTTTACATGCATATCATACACCCCCCCCAGGTATGAAATTTAAAGGAATATTTCACTTTTATTTTTTCATTTTAAGCATTATTAACCACTTCAGCCCTGGAAGAATTTACCCCCTTCCTGACCAGAGCACTTTTTGCGATGCAGCACTGCGTCGCTTTAACTGACAATTGCGCGGTCGTGCGACGTTGAACCTAACCAAAATTGACGTCCTTTTTCCCCCACAAATAGAGCTTTCTTTTGGTGGTATTTGATCACCTCTGCGGTTTTTATTTTTTGTGCTATAAACAAAAGAAGAGCGACATATTTGAAAAAAATGCAATATTTTTTACTTTTTGATTTAATAAATATCACAATTTTTTTTTTTAAAACAATTTTTTTTCTAAGTTTAGACCGATACGTATTCTACATATTTTTGGTAATTTTTTTTTGCAATAAGCGTATATTGATTGGTTTGCGCAAAAGTTATAGCGTCTACATAATAGGGGATAGATTTATGGCATTTTTATTTTTTTTATTTTTTTTACTAGTAATAGCGGCGATCTGCGATTTTTATTGTGACCGTGACATTGCGGCAGACACATCGGACACTATTGGCGCGTTTTTGGGACCATTCACATTTATACAGCGATTAGTGCTATAAAACTGCACTAATTACTGTGTAAATGTGACTGGCAGGGAAAGGGTTAACACTAGGGGGCGATCAAGGGGTTAATATGTTCCCTATTGAGTGATTGTAACTGTAGGGGGAGGGGACTCACAAGGGGAGGAGACCGATCTGTGTTCCTCTGTACTGGGAACACACATCGGTCTCCTCACCTCTGACAGGAGGTGGATCTGTGTGTTTACACACACAGATCCACACTTCTGCCGTGATCGTGGGCAATCGCGGGTGCCCAGCGGACATCGCGACCGCTGGGCACACTCACCGGGTCACGAGCGTTGCCGCGGGTGCGCGCGCACGCCGCCGGCGGCGCGCGCGCGCCCCATAGACGGCCGGGAAAAAAGGACGTCATATGACGTCCGCCCGGAGGGAGGGAGGGTTCCTGCCGGCGTCATATGTCTATGACCCGGTAGGAAGTGGTTAAAATCACTGCTCCCGAAAAAACGGCCGTTTTTAAAACTTCTTTTTGCTTTGATACATGTCCCCTGGGGCAGGACCCCGGTCCCCAAACACTTTTTAGGACAATAACTTGCATATAAGCCTTTATAATTAGCACTTTAGATTTCTCCCATAGATTTTTCGAATTTGCCGCGAACACCCCAATTTGTTCGCTGTTCGGCGAACGGGCGAACAGGCAATGTTCGAGTCGAACATGAGTTCGACTCGAACTCGAAGCTCATCCCTATCAGGTATAGGTTCCTTGATGGAAAATGCCAACTGCTTTGTGGATTCCATCCTTATGCCACATGTACTTGCCCTCCCTTCATATACTCGTGACACTTTGGATCTACTCAAACAGATTGAGGACATGGTCGTACCTCCGGATGCCCTGCTCGTGACATTGGATGTCGAGGCTCTGCACTCGAGCATCCCCCACGAGCAGGGCATTCAGACAGTACGTACCTTCCTACGTGAGCAGGACTACCACCAATGGGATTACTGCAAATTCATTGTGGAGTTATTATGGTTTATACTCAATCAAAATTGTTTTACTTTCAAAGAGTCCCACTTCCTCCAGGTGGCAATGGGCATCTGCTGTCCCAGGGCCTATGCCAATCTGTACCTGGGAGGGTCGGAACGAGACATTTTTTCTGACGAATCACTGTCTGCATATACAAGCCATGTGTATGCTGGCTACACTACATTGATGACATATTCATCATTTGGTCAGGTACCTTCGCCTCACTCCACACGTTCATTGATATCCTTAACCACAATCACTACAATTTAAAATTTACATTTTCTAGTGACAATCACAAGATCACATTCTTGGACTTAACTATATTTAAAGATGACAATGGCTGTCTTGCTTCTACTTTGTACAAAAAGGAAACAGCAGGAAACACACTCCTACATGCTGATAGCGCTCACCCGGCCAACTTGATTCGCAGTATACCCTATGCACAATATCTTAGGTTGCGTTGCAACTGCACACATACTGCTGATTTTATCCACCAGGCCAACCTGTTACGGATTCGCCTAAGGGCACGAGGCTACAGCAAATCACTTTTACGCAGGGCCTACAACAAGGCTCTGCGTCAATCACGCAATTCCTTACTGTACAAAGTCAAGACTAACAACTCCAATCAAATTGTGAGATTCATCACTCGCTATTCATGCCAACACCTTGAATTAAGAAATGTTCTAACTAAAAATTGGTCATTGCTGCTTGATGACACGGTGCTTGCTAAATATGTCAACCGAAAACCAGATATCACCTTTAGGAGGTCCAGGTCTTTGCGTGATAAACTCACATCTAGTCATTACTCCAACAATTCAAACTTGAGAGGCCCACTAAGGGTATTACCAAATGTGGCAAATGTGCGTTTTGCCCTTGGATTAATGCTGGCACCAGCTTCACACTCCCCAATGAAGAAGTGTTTGTTCCCAACTTTCATGCCAACTGTGATACCCAAGGCATCATTTACCTCACGTCTTGCAAATATAATGCATTTTATGTTGGGAAAACTGCCAGGCATTTTCGATCTCGCATTAAGGACCATGTATACTATTCTTCAGGGGGGAAAATGATTACATCTGTGAGCAGACATTTTGATCTATATCACAGATTTGATACCTCTTTAGTATCATTTATTTCCTTTGCTGTGGTCCCCAAGGACCCACGCGGTGGTGATTGGGACAAACATATCCTTCGTAGGGAGACGTTGTGGATTGAGCGCCTTGCCCCGGGTATCAATGAGGCCCAGTCCTACAAGCCATTTCTCTAAGGTGTCTCTGCCTTTGGACATGTGTTGGCTCGAGTGCCGCAATGCCTTGCACCTCCCGCTTTCCCCCCTCCCCCCCCTCTTCCCCATAACCCCACCTTCCCCTCCTCTTTATCTGCATTATCAATCTGTGTAATCTCATTTTGTGGTCCAATGATATTTGCTTGTCTGTTGATTTTGATGACAAACTATATATATACTATATTGATGTATTTTTGTATGACACTTGTCCTACCCGTCCATTTCCTTATTTGTTTTATTTTATACATTTTATATTTTATGTTTTTCAATAGTTTATTGTTTTTATATAACTTAAGAAACTGTTAAAATATATTACCATTATATATAATATCCTTTTTTATGGATATATTATTCTGGAAGATTGTATATCAATAATTCTATATATACTACTCAAATTCTCTTATATCTAGTTCTTATTTAATCTTCATTACTATATATTTTTCTTTGCACCACTTCTGGGCTGGTCCCCGGAGTTAGTTGGTCTGTTGCTGTCCTGTTTCTTGGGCTGCGATTCTTGGGACTTTTATCTGACAATCATGCGACCACCCAGCGTCGTACTTGTATGCTTCTCCAACCTTCATCTATGCGACATTGTAACCGACCAGCAGGGGGAGCTTCACCACTTAGTTTCCCTCTGTTGCTGTCTGGTTTGGACACTTACGTTGCTTTCCATCACGCTCTCCAGCTGGTGCCTTCATCGGGCGATGCGGCTTGATGGCGCCTGCGCAGTGTCTCGAGTGGCCGGTCTGGATGACTGATGGTCGGGACATAGGTATTTAAACCACGATGTTTCAACGTGATGGTACAGCTGCCTGGTGAACGGATCTTTGCAGAGGAGGGTTTTATGCTGGTCTCAACTAGGGATGAGCTCGGTGTTCGAGTCGAACATAAGTTCGACTCGAACATCGGCTGTTCGACCGTTCGGCGAACATCGAACGATTTGGGCCGTTCGCGCCAAATTCAAGTGACGCGAACGGCCCACAATACACTGCGGCATTGCAGTGCAATCCCGGCGCTGTGATTGGCCAAGCATGCACTGTGACCCCGCATGCTTGGCCAATCACAGCGCCGGCAGCTAGGAGAGCCATAATTGGCCACAGGCAGGTTGCCTGTGGCCAATTATAGCTCAGGAGGTTTAACACACGCCCCACACTATAAAAGGCCGCCAGCGCGGCGGCCTTGTGTAGTGTGTTCCGGCGCAGGGAAAGAGTTACATAGGCAGGGACAGTGTCAGTGCTATTTGTACCTCAAACTTGTGTGTAGGGAGAGAGAAGGATAGGCAGGGAGAGTGTCAGTGTCATATTCTCTACTAAATCTTGTGTGCAGGGAGAGAGAAGGATAGACAGGGAGAGTGTCAGTGTCATATTCTTTGATAAACCTTGTGTGCAGGGAGAGAGAAGGATAGGCAGGGGACAGTGTCAGTGTCACATTCTTTGCTAAACCTTGTGTGCAGGGAGAGAGAAGGATAGGCAGGGAGAGTGTCAGTGTCATATTCTTTGATAAACCTTGTGTGCAGGGAGAGAGAAGGATAGGCAGGGGACAGTGTCAGTGTCATTGTTGCTAAGCCTCCTGCACATTATACACCTGAAGTTAGCCCATATTGCTGTGTTTTCCTGGTGTATTACACCAACAGGCATTTGCAGCACTTACAGCGGGCGGAGTGTGCCTCCTGCACATTATACACCCGAAGTTAGCCCATATTGCTGTGTTTTCCTGGTGTGTTACACCAACAGGCATTTGCAGCACTTACAGCGGGTGGAGTGTGCCTCCTGCACATTATACACCTGAAGTTAGCCCGTATTGCTGTGTTTTCCTGGTGTGTTACACCAACAGGCATTTGCAGCACTTACAGCGGGCGGAGTGTGCCTCCTGCATATTATACACCTGAAGTTAGCCCGTATTGCTGTGTTTTCCTGGTGTGTTACACCAACAGGCATTTGCAGCACTTACAGCGGGCGGAGTGTGCCTCCTGATCATATTACACCTGTAGTTAGCCTGTATTGCTGTGTTTTCCTGGTGTGTTACACCAACAGGCATTTGCAGCACTTACAGCAGGCGTAGTGTGATTCCTGCAAAATATACTCCTGACGCTAGGCCTTATTGCTGGTTTTCCCATCTCCCTGCAGGCCATTAGAATGTCTGGAAGGCAAACAAGGAGAGGCAGACAGTCAGGAGCCAATAAAAGAGGGCAAGCAGGCTCTGTGTCTAGAGACAACAGTGCTGGTCGTGGACGCGGTGCATCGCCATCAGCACATGGCCATGGGACACGCTTGTCCTTCTTTTCGGCAGCTGGACGTGTTGAGCCGCATCATGCCGAAGACTTGGTAGAGTGGATCAGGGGAGGGCTGGCAGCCTTAGGCCTGGGGGGCAAGTCCAGTCAAGTGGCCCATAGAACCAGTGGTGACAAAGTGATTGATCGGGGAAAACAGTCTAAGATTTTCCATGATCACAAACAAGTCCCTGTATGAGTCCCTTAGAGCTGAGGACCCCCCCCCCCTGTAACTAGTGAAGGACTAAGTCCAAGCATTAACCCCTGAGATCCAAGAATGTTACCCCCTAACTAGTGATGGACTACAAGTCCCAGCATGAACCCCTGATATCTAAGGATGTGGCCCCTTAGATCTCACGTGTTTATGCTGTGACCTGTAGTCCTTCACTAGTTGGGGGGGGGACACATCCTCAGCTCTGAGTGGTTCATGCTGTGACCTGTAGTCCCTCACTAGTTGAAGGGCCAGGGGGACACAGCTGTGAGGGGTTTAAGCTGGGACAGTGGGACCTGTAGTCCTTCATTAGTTGAGGAGTGGGCGCAGGGGTGTGTCACACATCCTGAGCTCTGAGGGGTTCATGCTGGGACCTGTAGTCCTTCACTTTTGGGGTGTCACATCCCAAAAAGTAAAGGACTAAGAGTCCCAGCATGAACCCTGGCTGAGATTTAAGGATGTGATTTCCTCTGAGGACAGCTCATGCTGCCATGACACACATGTCCACATTACACATATGTTCTAATTCATTCACTGCTTCTGACCTCACCTCAGGCAGCTTGACTGAGAGGTGCTTCTGGCACAGTCAGTCAGTGACAGTTCCATTCCCTTAGGCAGGCTCCGAGGCGCATGCCCCTGCACACGGGATAACGGAGGGAGGAGGTGGGTGGAGCAAAACAGTAAAAGGCGTGGATGAGGCAGAAGATCCTCCTCCTCTCTGAATGCGGTGGCCTCAGCCTTGCTTTCCTCTTCGGGACTGTGACATCACTGGTTGCTAGACGCCAGGCGATCCTAGCAACTAGTGCAGACGATTGAGGCCAGCAGTCCAACAAACGTGTCTCTGCCAGCCGGGTCACTCTGTAAGTAAAGCTATGCCACACAGAGAGAGACACTGCTCCACATTTCCCTGAACAGCGAGAGAGAGACCCCTCTCCACATTTTCCTGAACAGCGAGAGAGAGACCCCTCTCCACATTTTCCTGCACAGAGAGAGAGAGACCGACCGCTCCACATTTCCCTGCTCAGAGAGAGAGAGAGACACCGCTCCACATTTCCCTGCACAGAGAGAGCGAGAGAGAGAGACCATTCCACATTTCCCTGCACAGAGAGAGAGAGACCGCTCCACATTTCCCTGCACAGAGAGAGAGACCGCTCCATATTTCCCTGCACAGAGAGAGAGAGAGAGACCGCTCCACATTTCCCTGCACAGAGAGAGAGAGAGACCGCTCCACATTTCCCTGCTCAGAGAGAGAGAGAGAGAGACACCGCTCCACATTTCCCTGCACAGAGAGAGAGAGCGAGAGAGAGAGACCATTCCACATTTCCCTGCACAGAGAGAGACCGCTCCACATTTCCCTGCACAGAGAGAGAGAGAGAGAGAGACCGCTCCACATTTCCCTGCAGAGAGAGAGAGAGAGAGACCGCTCCACATTTCCCTGCACAGAGAGAGAGAGAGACCGCTCCACATTTCCCTGCTCAGAGAGAGAGAGAGAGAGACACCGCTCCACATTTCCCTGCACAGAGAGAGCGAGAGAGAGAGAGAGAGAGAGAGAGACCATTCCACATTTCCCTGCACAGAGAGAGAGACCGCTCCACATTTCCCTGCACAGAGAGAGAGAGACCGCTCCACATTTCCCTGCACAGAGAGAGAGAGAGACACCGCTCCACATTTCCCTGCACAGAGAGAGCGAGAGAGAGAGAGAGACCGCTCCACATTTCCCTGCACAGAGAGAGAGACCGCTCCACATTTCCCTGCACAGAGAGAGAGAGAGACCGCTCCACATTTCCCTGCACAGAGAGAGAGAGACCGCTCCACATTTCCCTGCACAGAGAGAGAGAGAGAGACCGCTCCACATTTCCCTGCTCAGAGAGAGAGAGAGACACCGCTCCACATTTCCCTGCACAGAGGGAGCGAGAGAGAGAGACCGCTCCACATTTCCCTGCACAGAGAGAGAGAGACCGCTCCACATTTCCCTGCACAGAGAGAGAGACCGCTCCACATTTCCCTGCACAGAGAGAGAGACGGCTCCACATTTCCCTGCACAGAGAGAGAGAGAGAGACCGCTCCACATTTCCCTGCACAGAGAGAGAGAGAGACCGCTCCACATTTCCCTGCACAGAGAGAGAGAGAGAGACCGCTCCACATTTCCCTGTACAGAGAGAGAGACCGCTCCACATTTCCCTGCACAGAGAGAAAGAGAGAGACCGCTCCACATTTCCCTGCACAGAGAGAGAGAGAGAGAGAGAGAGACCGCTCCACATTTCCCTGCACAGAGAGAAAGAGAGAGACCGCTCCACATTTCCCTGCACAGAGAGAAAGAGAGAGACCGCTCCACATTTCCCTGCACAGAGAGAGAGAGAGACCGCTCCACATTTCCCTGCACAGAGAGACCACACCTCAAGAAAAATCATTTGATTCTCGTATCAACATAGTAAAGCCTTGTACACACCACTATTTTTAATTTAATTTTTTTTGCTCAACCTAGCGAGTTGAATAAAAAAAAACTGACAGGTCCGGTTAGAGCCGCGCTAAGTACTAGCAAAAGTGACCTGAGCATGGATCACTTTTTAGCAGAGTGACAGTGTCTGCTGCAAGTGTGTACAAGCCTTTGCAGGGCTTGTGTGCAGTTTTGCTTAGCCGCAGTCCCATAGGCTTCTTTTAGGTTGTGCGTTTTTGCTGCATTCTTTTTAAAGGGCACCAAAGATGCAGCATGCAGACGTTTTTGTGCACTTTCAGAAAATGCATCAACAATTTGCAAACTAATAGAAGTCTATGAGACTGACGGGGGTAACATGCAGAAAGACTGAAATCACCAACACTGCAGCCAGACTGTGACACACCAGTGGGATCCCACTTCATAGTACATAGGACCAGGTAATGCACAAGCTGCTGATGGAAACGTCTTTAGCTGCAGAGAGGGGGGGGGGTTAGGGAGAGGCCTGTCACAACTCACTTACTTGGAAGGAAGGACCCACCAGGAGTATCACTGGCTCAGTCATCACATCAGCCTCCATCCAGAGCCTTTCATACAGGACACTGACTGCTCAGTTTAAACGTTCCCGCCCACACATTCTTTTCACAGACGCAGCACACGGGCTGCAAAGAGTGTGGGCGGGCACAGTGAGAGAGGGGGCTGGAGGGAGGCAGAGCAGATCCACCCTCTTACATTCGGCTGTGCTCTGAAATGAAAGGACACAGACTCAGGTGCAGACAACAGCACTGTGACAGGACAGATGTCCGCTCACAGCACAAATGTTTCTGCACACTTCTAGGATGTTATCCAGCCCTGCCAGCCTGCTTGAGCAGTAACATTCACCACTCGGCCAACTACGGAACTGCACATGCCCAGTTCCTAGCTGGCAGCAGATCGGCCCTTTTATCAAGAATCAGTCCGGCCTGGGGGGAAATTGCATGCCTGCCCCCCCCTGCCAGCCCGCCCCTGGAGTGGATGACCAAGCCCTCCTCATCCTCCTCATCCTCTCTCACCCAGGCTCAGGGTACTGGCAAAGCAGCTGCCAAAGCGTCCTCTTCCCTGGTATCAATGTCATGTCATCAGTCACTCCTTCCCTAGACCAACCATGTCCTCCTGAGGAGTCCCCCGAACTGTTTGAGCACAGTGTTGGGTACATGCTCCAGGAGGATGCCCAGTGTTTCGAAGGGTCTGATGATGATACCCAGCTAGAGGAAGGCAGTAGCGTGAGAGCAGAGAGAGGGGATGCTCAAGAAGGACACCAATCTGGCAGTTATGTTCCAGCAGCTGCAGCATACTGCCAGATTGGCTCCAGTGATGAGGAGGGAGGGGATGATGAGGTCACTGACTCCACGTGGGTGCCTAATAGGAGAGAGGAGGAGGAGGAGGAGGATGAGGAGGAGGCACATCTCCAACGAGGCAGGATGCCCTCGGGGGGCCAACATAAGGGCAGCACACTGACGGAATCACACCGCAGAGCTCCGCCTGTGCAGGGCGCTGCCTCTGCCCGTTATTCAAAAAGTTCTTTGGTGTGGGCCTTTTTTGAGTCGAGTGCATCAGATCGCACAGCTGCTGTTTGCAACATATGTCTCAAGCGTATATCGCGTGGCCAAAACATCACCCGCTTGGGCACCACATGCTTGACCAGACATATGTTGACCTGCCATGCAGCTCGTTGGCAAGCCTACCTTAAAGACCCACACCAAAGAACAAAGCGGACCTCTCCTTGCACCGCATCAGCTGGGATCTCCAACCCCACTATACCTTCAGTCCTCTCTGAAACCTGCACTGAGAGGAATGAAGGTGTAGAATTAGGTGTGTCACAGCCAAGTACTTGCGGGCACTCTGCTAGCAGTACACCGGCGTCCGATTCTAGCAGGCAAATTTCCCTGCCCCAGCTGCTGGACCGTCGAAAGAAGTTCACTCCCAGCCATCCACATGCCCAGCGGTTGAATGCTAGCTTGGCTAAATTGCTAGCGCTTCAACTGCTGCCTTTTCAGTTGGTAGACTCGGCCCCCTTCCGTGAATTTGTGCAATGTGCGGTTCCTCAGTGGCAGGTTCCCAAACGCCACTTTTTCTCACGGAAGGTGATTCCGGCTCTCTACCGGCATGTGGAAGGCAATGTCTTGGCCTCGCTGGACAGGGCGTCAGCGGTAAGGTGCATATTACCGCTGACTCATGGTCCAGCAGGCATGGACAGGGATGTTACCTTTCTTTCACGGCCCATTGGGTCACTCTTTTGGCATCTGGGAAGGATGCAGGACAAGGTGCAGTAGTGTTGGAGGTTGTTCCGCCGCCACGCCTCCAAAATGCTACTACTGGTTGTGACACACCTCTCTCCTCCACCCCCTCCTCTTCTTCCTTTCTCCATGGCCTCTTCCTGTGCTTTGTCCTCTGAACCAGCGGTGCTCCGTAGGCGTTCAAGGGGCTACGCAAGTACGCAGGCAAAAAGATGCCATGCCGTGCTTGTGCTGGTGTGTTTGTGGGACAGGAGCCACACTGGGGCAGATGTTCTGTCTGGTGGTTTGCGACAATGGCACCAACCTCCTCTCCGCCCTCTGACAGGGACAACTGACCCATGTGCCCTGTGTGGCTCACGTCCTTAACCTGGTGGTGCAGCAGTTCTTGGGCAGGTACCCGGGCTTACAGGATGTCCTGAGGCAGGCCAGGAAATCTGTGTGCATTTCCGCAGATCTTATAATGCCAGTGCTCGCCTGGCTGAGCTGCAAAAGGAGTTGAACCTGCCCAAGAACCGCCTTATATGTGACATGCCCACCAGGTGGAACTCAACGTTGGCCATGCTGCAGCGGCTGCACACGCAGCAGAGGGCCATCAATGAGTACCTGTGCGACTACGGCACCAGGACAGGGTCAGGGGAGCTCGGGTTTTTTTCACCACGCCAGTGGGGCATGATCAGGGATGCATGCACTGTCCTAGCACCATTTGAGGAGGCCACGAGGATGGTGAGCACTGACAGTGCATGCATCAGTGACACTGTACCTCTTGTCCACCTGTTGGAACATACGCTGCGTGGAATAATGGACAGGGCACTTGAGGCAGAACAGAGGCAGGAAGAGGAGGACTTCCTTGCCTCTCAAGGCCCCCTTTACCCAGACAGTGTTCCTTCTGTCCCACCCATTGCACAGGAAGAGGAGGAGGAGGAGGATTGTGTCAGCATGGAGGTGGAGCCTGGCACTCAGCATCATCAGCAGCAGTCTTTTAGGGATGATTTACAGTCCCAAGAAACCAGTGGACTTGTACGTGGCCGGGAGAAGGTGGCTGCGGATCATGTCGTCCTTAGTGACCCAGAGGACTCCGGACCAAATGCCTCAGCTAACCTACGCTGCATGGCCTCCCTGATCCTGCAAAGTCTGTGGAAGGATCCTCGTATTCTTCGGATCAAGGAGAGGGACCATTACTGGCTGGCCACTCTCCTAGATCCACGGTACAAGGTTGCGGACCTTATCTTACAGTCACAGAGGGAGCAGAGGATGAGACAACTCCGGGAGGCCTTGCAGAAAGGTCTGTGCAACGCGTTCCCAGAGACTGGGAGGTTACAAACTCCTGGTCCTGGACAACGAGTTGCTGAGGCTTCGGTCAGTCAAAGAAGGAGGGAAGGTGGCCGTCTGACCGATGCGTTCAGACAATTCTTTAGTCCGCAGCCCCAAGGTATGATCGGTTCCAGCAACCATCGCCAGCGTCTGATTTACATGGTGCAGGAATACCTAGGGGCAAGGTCAGACTTGGACACCTTCCCCACCGAAAATCTTCTGGCTTACTGGGTCTTGAGGATGGATCACTGGCCAGAGCTTGCACAGTATGCAATTGAGCTACTGGCCTGTCCTGCATCCAGCGTTCTTTCAGAACGCACATTCAGTGCTGCTGGAGGATTTGTCACGGATCACAGGGTGCGCCTGTCCACCGATTCAGTTGATCGACTGACCTTCATAAAGATGAACCAGTCTTGGATCACCAAGAGCTACCAAACACCTGAAGCTGATATAACAGACTAATTTATTTTCAATTGTCATATCCCTTCAAGACTGATGCTGATGCTGAGAGACTGTCCTGTTATGTTGACTGACTATCCTCCTCCTCCTCAATGATCCGATTGATGATGATAGCTTGGAAGAACATTTTTGTTTCTGGGTGCCGCCACCAGTGGCTAAGGCCCAATTTTTCAGCCCCTGTTTAACAGGGGCATATAATTAAAAATTTTTATGCAATGCTTTGCAGCAGGGCTCATTCCTGCACTCCAACTAGAGTATCTGGGAGAGGTTGCAGTGTCGTGGCACCAGCACCAGTGGCTAAGGCCCAATTTTTCAGCCCCTGTTTAACAGGGGCGTGTAATTACAATTTTTGATGCAATAATTCACAGCAGGGCCCATTCCTGTGCCCACCAAGAGTAACTGTGAGGCCTTACAGTGTTGTGTCAACACCACCACCACCAAGGGCCCAATTTTTCAGCCCCTGTTCAACAGGGGCATGCAATTACAATTCTTGATCTAATAATTCACAGCAGGGCCCATTCATGCGCCCACCAAGAGTAACTGTGAGGGCTCACAGTGTTGTGGCAACACCAACATGTAAGGGGCAAATTTCAGCTGAGTATATACGGCAGGCCCCTACTTTCAAACATCCAACTTACAAACGACTCCTCCTTGCAAACGGAAGGATACAACAGGAAGTGAGAGGAAATCTACCCCTAGGAAGGCAAATTCTCTCCTGTAAGAGTTAATATGGGAAAAAAGTGTCTCCTCTCCACTGATGCTTTATCACCATTTCTTGTTTCAATAAAACCCCCAAATTTTCAAAAAACATTTGTCATTAGGACGGAAAGTGAGGTGAACTGTTCTGAACAGGTGCACACTGCACAGACAGCAAAACAAATGTTACAGGGGTGATAACCCTTCCCTATGTTTTCCAAAAAGCTTACAAATAGATTTTTGGGCTGGAGCTACACTTAAACAATGTACCTGTTCAAAATTACAAACAGATTCTACATAAGAACAAGCCTACAGTCCCTGTCTTGTATGCACCGCCTGTATACGGCTGTTCAGAGTATATAGGGCCTTTTTTATTTTGTGTGTGGGGTTCCCCTTAATATCCATACAAGACCCAAAGGGGCTGGTAATGGGCTGGGGTAGGGGGTGTGATGGGGTAGCTATGCCATTTTTCTTAAAGATTTTCATCCATATTACCGGGACCAGACATTGTACATTAAAGCCTCAAGCAGTTTTAAATATCTTTTTTTCCTTTCGAAATGTAATTTTGTGCAGGGACAGTTCTAAACACGGGAAACACGTGGCACTTCACAGGCATACTTTAGACACCCCCCAGGTACGATATTAAGAGGAATATTTGGCCTTTTTTTTTCACTTTATGCATCATTAAAATGACTGCTCCCGAAAAACTGCCGTTTTTAAAACTTCTTTTTGCATTGATACATGTCCCCTGGTGCAGAACCCGGGTTCCCAAACCCTTTTTAGGACAATAACATGCATAATAGTTGTTATAATTAGCACTTTAGATTTCGAACGTTCGCATCCATTGTATTTAATAGGGTTCTAAAGTTCGTGCGAACTTTCGGTCCGTTCGCGGGTTCTGGTGCGAACCAAACCCGGGGGTGTTCGGCTCATCACTAGTCTCAACATGTCTCAAGGTGGGTACCTCTTAGCGTTGGCCTCTTTTGGCCATGTATATCCTATTTTCTTGGTTGACCTTTTTACTTCCTCTCTACCTAGGCTTCCAGGCTACTTCATACTGTCCCGACTTTTAAGGGAACCTATGGACCTGTGAACTATTGTTCTAGGAAGATTCATTGTTCCTGTCTTGGCCCGTCTATCTTTGTGAATTTTTGGATATTCCTTGGGGTTTAAAAACCCCCCTTTTTCCTCTCTGTGGCCCCTTGGACCTTCTACATATGTCCTAACCTGTGGGTCTTTGATATTTTGGTGAGTTTATTGGCTTGCAATCACGCATTTTTGACATATATGTATGTAATGACCCATTTCTATATCTAGATCTTTGTTGCAGCCTGATTTATCACCTTCTTGTCCAATCATCTACCAGTTTGGCCTCTATCTAAAACCCTGTCCTGATTCTGTCTACCAGACGTGGCTCTACTATTTTATTTTATTCTATTTGATCTAATTGGGTTACCTTTTACTGCAGTAAGTAGTGTTTTTGTATATTGCTACCAATAATATCAAGGGTCTCCTCTTCAAAGTCCCCCTTTGATGCAAAGTTGATATCCATGACAGTACTTTAGTCACGGTACTGCCCCCCTATATTTACTAACCTACCTGTATTTAGTCACTACTTTATGCGCTATTTTTCATTATTATTTTTAATACATTATTATCTACACCCCCATGATGGTCAGAGTTGTCTCATTTCGGTTGTTCCAGTGGCATGATTTTTTGCTCCAGTTTGGCATACTCTTAATACCGACCCAACAGTTGTGCGTTGTTTGTTTTTTGTCATTATGCCTATTTCTATTCTATTTTATTATTCAAATTTTTTTTTTCTCTTTTGCTAGTCAATTATGCTATGCTTTTGAAGAAGCGTGTTCACACGTGAAACATGTCAAGCCTCCTTGTCTGATCAATGCAACTTATACCATTTTTGCTGCTGGTGTTCAGCCACTTTTCAGGACTCTGATACCATGGAAAGACAACATTTATTTTCCCAAGGTTCCGCTTATTATGTGGTCATCCATACAGCTAATGTATTGATATGATTGTTATGTATGCATTTTTTGCATGTAAAGGTGTTTTAGAATTACATTTATGCTAATTATTCAATACATTTTGATATTTTTCTAATTTAGTCTAATTTGTGCCTACAAAGTCCAAAGCCCCACAATTCTCCTTTTTCCTAAGATATCATTCTAATTTAATAAGGCATAAAACCGTAGTAAAGTTAGAGATGAGATGAGTAACCTTAGAATAAAGACTTGTTAAATCGCCTCATGATTTATTAATTGGAAAAAAAAAAAAATTAAATATAAAAAATAAATAAAAATTAAGACAGAGTACAGGAAAGGAAAAAGTTAAGAATATGAGGGAAATAATAAACACCCGGGACAGTGGTCTGACTCCTGACACATATGTATATATACTTTGAGAGATTGTATAGATACTAGTTTGGTAACATCAAAGACTGGTCAAAGTTGGTTGGGTAGTGATGTTTCACCCAAGGCTGCCATATTTTACGAAATGTATTTATTTTCTTTTCTTTAATAGATGTCATTTTAGCATATAACAGTGCTCTATTCATTCTGTGTTTGGCTTCCGCTAAAATTAGAGAGTTTGTTTTCCAATCTTTGGCAGTAGTTTGTTTGGCAGCTGTAGTTAGATGAATTAGTAATTGAAATTGAGTATGGGTAAGTGTGGAAGGCTTAGGGTTTAGAAAAGCAGTAGCAGGGTCTGGAAGAATTGGAATTTCAAGACTTTTAGGTGCCATTGAGAATATTTTTGTCCAAAATTCTTGGACAACTGGACATTGCCACCAAATGTGGAAATGAGTGCCTGGTAAATCGCATCCTCTAAAGCAATTTGACGAATATGTGGGGAAATATTTTGCAACTCTAGCTGGGACTAGGTACCAGCACGCTAAAACCTTGTAATTAGTCTCTACTGCATAGCAATTTGGAGAAGATTTTTTTTTAGCTAGCCATATACTTGACCAATCTTTGATATCAAAAGAACGATTCATATCTTGTGCCCATTTAGTTGCGTATAAAGGTAATGTATCGTTAGGGTTTGTAGTAAGTAACTGATATAGAATTGAAATGAGACCTCTTGAATGTGGGTTGCTTATACATATCCGCTCAAATTGAGACATTTGAGTAAGCGATGAATTCATATTAATAAAAGAATCATAAAAATTCTTAATTTGTAAATAGCGGAAATATTCAGTTCTGGGAAACCCAAATGTTTCAGATAGTACTGAGAAAGTGTGAAATTTAGTATTAGATGTTAGTTTGTGTAGACGAATCAAGTTTACAGAGGACCATGCTGAGAATGAATTTGGATATTTCCAGGCCGGATAAAAGGTAGGGTTCTTGAGGAACGAAAGCAAGGGATTATGTGGGGATTGGAGCTTATGTGAGTTTTTTAATTTATCCCATAATGCTAAGGAATGCTTTGTTACATAATAGCAGAGTTGTTTCACAGTGTGTGTGTATGATATGCTAGACAGTGAATACATTTTAAAAGGAAATTAAAATATATTTTCTTAGAGGATAGATGTAAATATAGTATGAAGGCATGGAATGAAGATGTAGCGCTAAGTGAAGAAATGAAGCCCAATGATTTGGGCCTCCAATCAAACCAAAGTGATAAATAATATCAATATAATGAGTCCATACAGTGTCCATAGAATTTTTTTCGTGTTGTGAAGAAAGAACATGTAGCACTGAAGGGTCATCACATAACTCTTGTAGAAAAAGAGAGGTAGAATACTCTTACCGGAACATTAGACCTGTGGTTTAGGCAGGTCAAATAGGCATACGAAATCCCAGTGGCACTCCTCATCAGTTAGTCTGGAAACTGGATCAGATGGGTCCCCAATGTAGACTGTCCGGTAGGCTCTCCGACTTGACAGCAGACTCTGGGTTTCACACCAATCCAGGTGGTCCTCCGATGGAACTGGAACCGCCACTCAGCAAGGAGACTCTTTACCAGGGTGAATATTAGTAACCAGTGGCCAAAGGAAGCTATTACTTGACCAACCACCCATGTGAGGAGAAAAGAAGGGAAGGAATGCTCCAATGGTGCAGGTCAATGAGGGTTTATTCAACCAACATAAAAGTGATCACAAACAATAAAAACGTTTAAAAAGGGGCAGTGAATGAGGTAGTGTACCAAGCCCTACGCGTTTCGAACAAATTTTCTTCGACAGGGGCATCTGGATTGGTGTGAAACCCAGAGTCTGCTGTCAAGTCGGAGAGCCTACCAGACAGTCTACATTGGGGACCCATCTGATCCAGTTTCCAGACTAACTGATGAGGAGTGCCACTGGGATTTCGTATGCCTATTTGACCTGCCTAAACCACAGGTCTAATGTTCCGGTAAGAGTATTCTACCTCTCTTTTTCTACAAGAGTTATGTGATGACCCTTCAGTGCTACATGTTCTTTCTTCACAACACGAAAAAATTTCTATGGACACTGTATGGACTCATTATATTGATATTATTTATCACTTTGGTTTGATTGGAGGCCCAAATCATTGGGCTTCATTTCTTCACTTAGCGCTACATCTTCATTCCATGTTTATTAATTTTAGTCACATTTTATGTAGCAGCTTTATTTTTATTCACTATTTTAGATTAGCGCAGTATTTTCTTTCTTTATAGTATGAAGGCAACCTGTTATTTTTCGTTATTAGAATGCTGAGAAATTGATCTAAAAAAATGGGTAATCTGGCACATGGGAGCTTTATAGGATAATGAACTTGTATTCTATAATCTAATTAATGTTTGTTCCATAAAGTGGATAATCAAATTATCTTCTGAAGCACGATTTATTGAGTTGTGTAGATATTCATATACTGGCAGTTGTTGAACTTCCAGAATGTAAATAGGTCAAGTCAATCTATCTTTGGTTTACATGTATAAAAACGTACAAAATATGCTTAGTTTGTCTTCACATTCTTTCCATATGTAATGCTTTCAGAAGCTTGAGAGGATGAGTACAATTAACATCCTATTAATAGATTTTTGTTCTGTGTATTCTTAAAGCAAGTCTGTACTTTACAAAGTAGTGCATAGTAACAGGTTCCCTGGATAGCAGGTACTTGTACATTCCACTCATGTGCCACCAGTTCACCTGAGGTCAGCAGCATCAAACGAGAAGAGTGTTTTCTAAAATTAAAATAGGAAGACAAATGTGTGCAACTAAACCCTGTGTTTTTATTGTAAATTGTTAGACAGGGTCAATTAGATTTTTTTTTTTTTGCAGGGTAGCTGGTAAGTGTGCTGGTAACTTTTTGTCTGTTTGTGATATGCATTTCCTTTCAATGTATGCCTTACTGCAAAGGATAGTTAAAAACTGGGGTGGTTGCCATCTTTTTGTATCGTTGTCACAGTGGTCACATGATGGGTGCTCCCGATTGTAAACACTGACTGGGAGCTGCCCATGACAGCTCAAGCACCGTGAGTGCACTTACAGCACAAAATGGGGGTTCCCCATAGATGCATATGTGTGGAAGCTTGGTGTGAAGGTCCAGTCATCCTTTATATGGATATGGCCATCAGGAATAAGTTATTATATACAAAAAATCCCTTTAAAAGCCAAATACATGAATGTTCATTACAATGTGTACAATGCATGGAAATAAGACCAGATTATGTGTTAATCCTACATTGTTGAAATCTCCTCTCAACCAGTTTTGCAGCTGGATCCACTTCTTCAGGACCAAGACCACATAGGTATGTAGTACAAGGAGGAAAGTAGCATAATCAATCTAGGACTACATGTATACTATCTATCTATCTATCTATCTATCTATCTATCTATCTATCTATCTATCTATCTATCTATCTACAGTGCCTTTAAAAAGTATTCTTAGCCCTTGAAAGTTTCCACATTTTGTCATGTTACAACCAAAAACGTAAATATATTTTATTGGGATTTTAGGTGATAGACCAACATAAAGTGGCACATGTGAAGTGGAAGGAAAATGATAAATGGTTTTTCCAATTTTTTACAAAATAAATATGTGAAAAGTGTGACGTGCATTTGTATTCATCCCCACTTAGTCAATATTATTATTATTATTATTTTTATTACTATACAGGATTTATATAGCGCCAACAGTTTACGCAGCACTTTACAATATAAAAGGGAGACAATACAGTTGTAATACAATAAAATACAAGAGGATTAAAAAAGCCCTGCTCAGAAGAGCTTACAATCTAATAGGGTGGGGCAGGTGGTACAAAAGGTTGTAACTGTGGGGAATGAGCTGATGGAAGTGGTAAAAGATTAGTTGGAGACGTGATAGACTTCCCTGAAGAGATGAGTTTTCAGGGATCACCTGAAGGTAGCAAGAGTAGGGGATAGCCGGACCGGTTCTGTTAGCGAGTTCCAGAGTATGGGAGAGGCTCTGGAGAAATACTGGAGATGAGCATGGGAGGAGGAGACAAGAGAGGTCTTGAGAAGAGCGGAGAGGACGGTTTGGGTGATGTTTGGAGACAAGATTGGTGATGTAGCTCGGGGCAGGGTTGTGGATGGCTTTGTATGTTGTGGTTAGTATTTTGAATTTAATTTGCTGGGTGAATGGGAGCCAGTGTAGGGATTGGAGGAGAGGGTTGGCAGACACTAAGCGGTTGGTAAGGTGGATAAGTCTGGCAGCAGAATTCATGATAGACTGAAGAGGGGATAGCCTATGGAGAGTCAGGCCAATGAGAAAGGAGTTGCAGTAGTCAAGTAGTCAATAGTGATGAGCCGAACACCCCCGGGTTCGGCTCGCACCAGAACCCGCGAACGGACTGAAAGTTCGCACGAACTTTAGAACCCTATTAAATACAATGGATGCGAACGTTCGAAATCTAAAGTGCTAATTATAACGACTATTATGAATGTTATTGTCCTAAAAAGGGTTTGGGAACCAGGGTTCTGCACCAGGGGACATGTATCAATCCAAAAAAAAGTTTTAAAAACGGCCGTTTTTCGGGAGCAGTCATTTTAATGATGCATGAAATGAAAAAAAAAGTCAAATATTCCTTTAAATATCGTACCTGGGGGGTGTCTAAAGTATGCCTGTGAAGTGCCATGTGTTTCCCGTGTTTAAAACTGTCCCTGCACAAAATTACATTTCTAAAGGAAAAAAAGCCATTTAAAACTGCTTGCGGCTTTAATGTAATGTCTGGTCCCGGTAATATGGATGAAAATCTTTAAGAAAAATGGCATAGCTACCCCATCACAGCCCCCCCCCCCCCTACCCCAGCCCATTACCAGCCCCTTTGGGTCTTGTATGGATATTAAGGGAAACCCCGCACACAAAATAAAAAAGGCCCTATATACTCTGAACAGCCGTATACAGGCGGTGCATACAAGACAGGTTTGTTCTTATGTAGAATCTGTTTGTAATTTTGAACAGGTACATTGTTTAAGTGTAGCTCCAGCCAAAAAATCTATTTTTAAGCTTTTTGGAAAACATAGGGAAGGGTTATCACCCCTGTAACATTTGTTTTGCTGTCTGTGCAGTGTGCACCTCACTTTCCGTCCTAATGACAAATGTTTTTTGAAAATTTGGGGTTTTTATTGAAACAAGAATTGGTGATAAAGCATCAGTGGAGAGGAGACACTTTTTTCCCATATTAACTCTTACAGGAGAGAATTTGCCTTCCTAGGGGTAGATTTCCTCTCACTTCCTGTTGTATCCTTCCGTTTGCAAGGAGGAGTCGTTTGTAAGTTGGATGTTTGAAAGTAGGGGCCTGCCGTATATACTCAGCTGAAATTTGCCCCTTACATGTTGGTGTTGCCACAACACTGTGAGCCCTCACAGTTACTCTTGGTGGGCGCATGAATGGGCCCTGCTGTGAATTATTAGATCAAGAATTGTAATTGCATGCCCCTGTTGAACAGGGGCTGAAAAATTGGGCCTTTGGTGGTGGTGGTGGTGGTGTTGACACAACACTGTAAGGCCTCACAGTTACTCTTGGTGGGCGCAGGAATGGGCCCTGCTGTGAATTATTAGATCAAGAATTGTAATTGCATGCCCCTGTTAAACAGGGGCAGAAAAATTGGGCCTTAGGCACTGGTGCCACAACACTGCAACCCCTCACAGATACTGTACTTGGAGCACAGCAATGAGCCCTGTTGCAAAGTATTGCATCAAAAATTGTAATTACACGCCCCTGTTAAACAGGGGCTGAAAAATTGGGCCTTAGCCACTGGTGCTGGTGCCACGACACTGCAACCTCTACCAGATACTCTAGTTGGAGTGCAGAAATGAGCCCTGCTGCAAAGCATTGCATAAAAAATTGTAATTACACGCCCCTGTTAAACAGGGGCTGAAAAATTGGGCCTTAGCCACTGGTGCTGGTGCCACAACACTGCAACCTCTCCCAGATACTCTAGTTGGAGTGCAGAAATGAGCCCTGCTGCAAAGCATTGCATAAAAAATTGTAATTACATGCCCCTGTTAAACAGGGGCTGAAAAATTGGGCCTTAGCCACTGGTGGTGGCACCCAGAAACAAAAATGTTCTTCCAAGCTATCATCGTCAATCGGATCATTGAAGAGGAGGAGGATAGTCAGTCAACATAACAGGACAGTCACTCAGCATCAGCATCAGTCTTGAAGGGATGTGTCATTTGAAAATAAATTAGTCTGTTATATCAGCTTCAGGTGTTTGGTAGCTGGTGGTGATCCAAGACTAGTTCATCTTTATGAAGGTCAGTTGATCAACAGAGTCGGTGGACAGGTGCACCCTGTGATCCGTGACAAATCCTCCAGCAGCACTGAATGTGCGTTCTGAAAGAACGCTGGATGCAGGACAGGCCAGTAGCTCAATTGCATACTGTGCAAGCTCTGGCCAGTGATCCATCCTCAAGACCCAGTAAGCCAGAGGATTTTCGGTGGGGAAGGTGTCCAAGTCTGACCTTGCCCCTAGGTATTCCTGCACCATGTATATCAGACGCTGGCGATGGTTGCTGGAACCGATCATACCTTGGGGCTGCGGACTAAAGAATTGTCTGAACGAATCGGTCAGACGACCACCTTCCCCACCGCTCCTTCTTTGACTGACCGAAGCCTCAGCAACTCGTTGTCCAGGACCAGGAGTTTGTAACCTCCTTGTCTCTGGGAACGCGTTGCACAGACCTTTCTGCAAGGCCTCCCGGAGTTGTCTCATCCTCTGCTCCCTCTGCGACGGTAAGATAAGGTCCGCAACCGTAACCCTTGTACCGTGGATCAAGGAGAGTGGCCAGCCAGTAATGGTCCCTCTCCTTGATCCGAAGAATACGAGGATCCTTCCGCAGACTTTGCAGGATCAGGGAGGCCATGCAGCGTAGGTTAGCTGAGGCATTCGGTCCAGAGTCCTCTGGGTCACTAAGGACGACATGATCCGCAGCCACCTCCTCCCAGCCACGTACAAGTCCACTGGTTTCTTGGGACTGTAAATCATCCCTAAAAGACTGCTGCTGATGATGCTGAGTGCCAGGCTCCACCTCCATGCTGACACAATCCTCCTCCTCCTCCTCTTCTTCCTGTGCGATGGGTGGGACAGAAGGAACACTGTCTGGGTAAAGGGGGCCTTGAGAAGCAAGGAAGTCCTCCTCTTCCTGCCTCTGTTCTGCCTCAAGTGCCCTGTCCATTATTCCACGCAGCGTATGTTCCAACAGGTGGACAAGAGGTACAGTGTCACTGATGCATGCACTGTCACTGCTCACCATCCTCGTGGCCTCCTCAAATGGTGCCAGGACAGTGCATGCATCCCTGATCATGCCCCACTGGCGTGGTGAAAAAAAAAACGAGCTCCCCTGACCCTGTCCTGGTGCCGTAGTCGCACAGGTACTCATTGATGGCACTCTGCTGCGTGTGCAGCCGCTGCAGCATGGCCAACGTTGAGTTCCACCTGGTGGGCATGTCACATATAAGGTGGTTCTTGGGCAGGTTCAACTCCTTTTGCAGCTCAGCCAGGCGAGCACTGGCATTATAAGATCTGCGGAAATGCACACAGACTTTCCTGGCCTGCCTCAGGACATCCTGTAAGCCCGGGTACCTGCCCAAGAACCACTGCACCACCAGGTTAAGGACGTGAGCCACACAGGGCACATGGGTCAGTTGTCCCTGTCGGAGAGCGGAGAGGAGGTTGGTGCCATTGTCGCAAACTACCATTCCTGGCTTAAGCTGGCGTGGCGTCAACCACCTCTCGGCCTGCCCCTGCAGAGCAGACAGAACCTCTGCCCCAGTGTGGCTCCTGTCCCCCAAACACACCAGCGCAAGCACGGCATGGCATCTTTTTGCCTGCGTACTTGCGTAGCCCCTTGAACGCCTACGGAGCACCGCTGGTTCCGAGGACAAAGCACAGGAAGAGGCCATGGAGGAAGAAGAAGAGGAGGGGGTGGAGGACAGAGGTGTGTCACAACCAGTAGTAGCATTTTGGAGGCGTGGCGATGGAACAACCTCCAACAAGACATTGCCTTCCACATGCCGGTAGAGATCCGGAATCGCCTTCCGTGAGAAAAAGTGGCGCTTGGGAACCTGCCACTGAGGAACCGCACATTGCACAAACTCACGGAAAGGGGCCGAGTCTACCAACTGAAAAGGCAGCAGTTGAAGCGCTAGCAATTTAGCCAAGCTAGCATTCAACCGCTGGGCATGTGGATGGCTGGGAGTGAACTTCTTTCGACGGTCCAGCAGCTGGGGCAGGGAAATTTGCCTGCTAGAATCGGACGTCGGTGTACTGCTAGCAGAGTGCCCGCAAGTACTTGGCTGTGACACACCTAATTCTACACCTTCATTCCTGCACAGGCGGAGCTCTGCGGTGTGATTCCGTCGGTGTGCTGCCCTTACGCTGGCCCCCCGAGGGCATCCTGCCTCGTTGGAGATGTGCCTCCTCCTCATCCTCCTCCTCCTCCTCCTCTCTCCTATTAGGCACCCACGTGGAGTCAGTGACCTCATCATCCCCTCCCTCCTCATCACTGGAGCCAATCTGGCAGTATGCTGCAGCTGCTGGAACATGACTGCCAGATTGGTGTCCTTCTTGAGCATTCCCTCTCTCTGCTCTCACGCTAATGCCTTCCTCTAGCTGGGTATCATGATCAGACCCTTCGAAACGCTGGGCATCCTCCTGGAGCATGTACCCAACACTGTGCTCAAACGGTTCGGGGGACTCCTCAGGAGGACATGGTTGGTCTAGGGAAGGAGTGACTGATGACGACATTGATACCAGGGAAGAGGACGCTTTGGCAGCTGCTTTGCCAGTACCCTGAGCCTGGGTGAGAGAGGATGAGGAGGATGAGGAGGGCTTGGTCATCCACTCTACCAAGTCTTCTGCATGATGCGGCTCAACACGTCCAGTTGCCGAAAAGAAGGACAAGCGTGTCCCATGGCCACGTGCTGATGGCGATGCACCGCGTCCACGACCAGCACTGTTGTCTCTAGACACAGAGCCTGCTTGCCCTCTTTTATTGGCTCCTGACTATCTGCCTCTCCTTGTTTGCCTTCCAGACATTCTAATGGCCTGCAGGGAAATGGGAAAACCAGCAATAAGGCCTAGCTTCAGGAGTATATTTTGCAGGAATCACACTACGCCTGCTGTAGGTGCTGCAAATGCCTGTTGGTGTAACACACCAGGAAAAAGCAGCAATAAAGGCTAACTTCAGGTGTAATATGATCAGGAGGCACACTCTGCCCGCTGTAAGTGCCGCAAATGCCTGTTGGTGTAACACACCAGGAAAAAGCAGCAATACAGGCTAACTTCAGGTGTAATATGATCAGGAGGCACACTCCGCCCGCTGTAAGTGGCGCAAATGCCTGTTGGTGTAACACACCAGGAAAAAGCAGCAATACAGGCTAACTTCAGGTGTAATATGATCAGGAGGCACACTCCGCCCACTGTAAGTGCCGCAAATGCCTGTTGGTGTAACACACCAGGAAAAAGCAGCAATACAGGCTAACTTCAGGTGTAATATGATCAGGAGGCACACTCCGCCCGCTGTAAGTGCCGCAAATGCCTGTTGGTGTAACACACCAGGAAAAAGCAGCAATACAGGCTAACTTCAGGTGTAATATGATCAGGAGGCACACTCCGCCCGCTGTAAGTGCCGCAAATGCCTGTTGGTGTAACACACCAGGAAAAAGCAGCAATACAGGCTAACTTCAGGTGTAATATGATCAGGAGGCACACTCCGCCCGCTGTAAGTGCCGCAAATGCCTGTTGGTGTAACACACCAGGAAAAAGCAGCAATACAGGCTAACTTCAGGTGTAATATGATCAGGAGGCACACTCCGCCCGCTGTAAGTGCCGCAAATGCCTGTTGGTGTAACACACCAGGAAAAAGCAGCAATACAGGCTAACTTCAGGTGTAATATGATCAGGAGGCACACTCCGCCCGCTGTAAGTGCCGCAAATGCCTGTTGGTGTAACACACCAGGAAAAAGCAGCAATACAGGCTAACTTCAGGTGTAATATGATCAGGAGGCACACTCCGCCCGCTGCAAGTGCCGCAAATGCCTGTTGGTGTAACACACCAGGAAAAAGCAGCAATACAGGCTAACTTCAGGTGTAATATGATCAGGAGGCACACTCCGCCCGCTGTAAGTGCCGCAAATGCCTGTTGGTGTAACACACCAGGAAAAAGCAGCAATACAGGCTAACTTCAGGTGTAATATGATCAGGAGGCACACTCCGCCCGCTGTAAGTGCCGCAAATGCCTGTTGGTGTAACACACCAGGAAAAAGCAGCAATACAGGCTAACTTCAGGTGTAATATAAACCGGAGGCACACTCCGCCCACTGTAAGTGCCGCAAATGCCTGTTGGTGTAACACACCAAGAAAAAGCAGCAATACGGGCTAATTTCAGGTGTAATATGATCAGGAGGCACACTCCGCCTGCTGTAAGTGACGCAAATGCCTGTTGGTGTAACACACCAGGAAAAAGCAGCAATACGGGCTAACTTCAGGTGTATAATGTGCAGGAGGCTTAGCAACAATGACACTGACACTGTCCCCTGCCTATCCTTCTCTCTCTCTGCACGCAAGGTTTATCAAAGTATATGACACTGACACTCTCCCTGCCTATCCTTCTCTCTCCCTGCACACAAGGTTTAGCAAAGAATATGACACTGACACTGTCCCCTGCCTATCCTTCTCTCTCCCTGCACACAAGGTTTATCAAAGTATATGACACTGACACGCTCCCTGCCTATCCTTCTCTCTCCCTACACACAAGGTTTAGCAAAGAATATGACACTGACACTCTCCCTGCCTATGCTTCTCTGTCCCTACACACAAGGTTTAGCAAAGAATAGATTTGACACTGTCCCTGCCTATCCTTCACTTTCCCTGCTCCGGAACACACTACTCGAGGCCGCCGCGTTGGTGGCCTTTTATAATGTGGGGCGTGTACTAAACCCCCTCAGCTATAATTGGCCACAGGCATCCTGCCTGTGGCCAATCATTGCTCTCCTCGCTGCCGGCGCTGTGATTGGCCAAGCATGCAGGGTCACAGTGCATGCTTGGCCAATCACAGCGCCGGGATTACACTGCGATGGCGCAGTGTATTGTGGGCCGTTCGCGTCACTCGAATTTGGCGCGAAAGGCCCAAATCGTTCGTTGTTCGCCGAACGCGCGAACAGCCGATGTTCGACTCGAACTTATGTTCGACTCGAACACCGAGCTCATCCCTAGTAGTCAATACTTTGTAGAACCATCTTTCGCTGCAATTACAGCTGCACGTCTTTTTGGTTATGTCTCTACCAGCTTTGCACATCTAGAGAGTAAAATTTTTACCCATTCTTCTTTGCAAAATAGCTCAAGCTCTGTCAGATTGGATGGAGATCATCTGTGAACAGCAATTTTCAAGTCCTGACACAGATTCTCAATTGAATTTAGGTCTGGACTTTGACTGGGGCATTCTAACACATGAATATACTTTGATCTAAAACATTCCATTGTAGCTCTGGCTGTATGCTTAGGATCGTTGTCCTGCTGGAAGTTGAACCTCCACCCCAGTCTCAAGTCTTTTACAGACTCTAACAGGTTTTCTTCTAAGATTAGTGAAAAAATATATAATCAGCGCAATATTCCATTTATGTTTGAAATTAATATATAAATAAAATAATTAATGTAATTAGCCTACTAATAGGCTTAACGTTATTGTTGCCAACACCACTTAGAGCAGCGGTCTCAAACTCAAATTACCTGAGGGCCACAGGACAGGTTTTACATCCAATGGGGGCCGCATGCAAACTTTCCTTTCCCTCAGCATTGGTGTCAGCAGATGCACTATTAACCCCCAGCACTGGTGTCAGCCGACTCACAAATAACCCCCAGCATTTGTGTCAGCAGACACTATTAATACCCAGCACTGGTGTCAGCGGACGCTCTATTAACCCACAGCATTGATGTCAGCGGACACACTATTAACCCCCAGCATTGGTGTCACCGGACGCACTATTAACCCCCAGCATTGGTGTCAGTGGACGCACTATTAACCCCCAGCACTGGTGTCAGCGGACACACTATTAATCCCCAGCACTGTGGTCAGCGGACGCAATATTAGCCCCCAGCACTGGTGTCAGCGGACGCACTATTAACCCCAGCATTGGTGTCAGCGGACGCACTTTTAACCCCCGGCATTGGTGTCAGCAGATGCACTATTAATACTACTTAGCACTGGTGTCACCGGACGCACTATTAACCCCCAGCATTGGTGTCAGCAGATGCACTTTTAACCCCTAGCATTGGTGTCAGAAGATGCACTATTAATACCTAGCATTGGTGTCAGCAGACGCACTATTAACACCCAGAATTACCCTCTACACTCCACAAATAACCCCCCCCCACACTCCACTTTACACAAATACCCCCCAACACTCCAATTCACAAAAACCCCCATTACACTCCACAAATATCACCCCCCACACACACTCCACAAATACCCCCTCTTCACAAATTTCAACCCTAGTCACTCAACTAGGGACTTGCTCAGCCTCGGTGTGATTGCTCACTTACCTCTCCTCCTGGCAATCAGCTGGTAGCCTGATCGTCTGCCTCCCGAGTCCTCTCCTCCTGTCAGGTCCTGGCTTCATCACAGGCCTAGTGGCAGGGCACCCCGAGAATGCCACAATCTTCCGCCCTGAGGTGGCAGCAGTACCCTGGATACGGGGCCGGTGTTCTGTCAAAAAGTGCCCGCTATCCAATAGTGCCCAAGATGAACTGCGCATGTGCTGTATGTAATAGCACAACAGCTGATTTTGCGCACAATAACCGACTGAAGACATTTTTCAGTCAGCTTGTGCCAGATGCTGATGCACGTTCATGTAGGTGAGGGGTGGAATTTAACATGAAGGGCGTGGATGTTTTCAATGATGGGCAGTGCTGCAAAGATGGGGGAGGAATTTTTAACGATGCCCAAACAAATCTGCTAAACAAATCTTTATCTGCTATTCTTCCTTGAGGGCCTATTTAGCTAGCTAAACGTTTACATTTCTGCCCCCATCTTTGCAGCAGTGGCCATCCTTGAAAACATCAGCACCCTTCATGTAAGATCAGCACTGACCATCACTGAAAACATCTGCCCCCTTCATGTTAAATTCCGCCCCTCACCTACATGAATGTGCCTTGGCACAATCTGACTGAAAAATGTCTTCAGTTGGTTATTGTGCGCAGACGCCATCTTGCCGACAAAACAGCTGACCGTGGTATTACGTACGGCGCATGCGCAGTTCTTCCCGGGAAACGTTCGATAAAACTAGGTGGGCGGGGCGATGGGCGGATCCTCCCGGCGCTCTGCTCTCCTGTGTTGTGCGCACTGGGCTGCAGCAGCATGCGGGGGAGAGGAGACAGAGAGACAAAGTTTCCACCCGCCTAGGATCGGCCCTGCCTGCGGGCCATTTGTAGCAGGTCCGCGGGCCGTAAATGGCCTGTGGGCCGGTACTTTGAGACCCCTGACTTAGAGTGTATCAACATGTGACTCTCAATATTTCAAACAAAACTAAATATAGTGTAGCGCAACCAAAAACAATTAAATCAAGTCCAAATAACAAACTTCCACCATCTTATAAGTTTCAGGGACAGTTCATAAATTTCCAGTGACTTCAGTGACCACCACCTCTAGCTGGAATGCCTGCTCACCTCCAAAAGTTGACCCCACTACAGAGTCACACACGCCTGTGATTATATCTCTCAGGATACCTCGGGAAAACAACTTCTCCTCCTGCTATTCCTGGACAAGACAGACCTCCTCCCGGGTTCTTACTAAGTAGACCCCACTGCAGAGTCATACACGCTTGGTGTAATATCTATCAGGATTTGTTGGGAACACAAATCCTCATCACAGTACACCTTGACAGCTCAGACATCCTCCCGGGATACACAAATGTGAAAAACATGCGTGTCATCAAATATGATGTAAACGAATGGTGGCACCTCACACCTGTATGCGTTGCACTCTTTGATGAGCTTCTTCAGAGAACGTAACGCATACAGGTGTGAGGTGCCGCCATTGCGCTACACTATAATTTGTTTTGTTTTCGTCTAAGATTGCCCTTTATTTGGCTCCATCCAACTCTCCATGAACTCTGACCAGCTTCCCTGTCCCTGCTGAAGAAAATCATCCCCACAACATGATGCTTCCACCACCACGTTTCACAGTGGGGATGGTGGGTTCAGGGTGATGTGCAGTGTTAGTTTTCCATCACACGTAGCGTTTTGCTTTTAGGTCAAATGTTCAATTTTGGTCTCATTTGACCAGAGCACCGTCTTCCACATGTTTGCTGCCCCCCCCCCCCACATGGCTTCTTGCAAACTGCAAACGGCACTTCTTATGGATTTGTGGAGTGCACAACTAATAGTTGTCCTGTGGACAGATTCTCCCACCTGAGCTGTGGATTTCTGAAGCTCCTCCAGAGTTACCATGGGCCTCTTGGCTGCTTCTCTGAATAATGCTCTCTTTGCTTGGCCTGTCAGTTTAGGTGGATGGCCATCCATGTCTTGGTACTGTAGGTTTGCATCCGTTTTCGGATGATGGATTGAACAGTGCTCCGTGAGATGTTCAAAGCTTGGGATATTTTTTATAACCTAACCCTGCATTAAACTTCTCCACAACTTTATCCCTGACCTGCCTGGTGTTTTCTTTGGCCTTGATGCTGTTTGTTCACTAAAGTTCTCTAACAAACCTCCGAGGGACTCACAGAACAGCTGTATTTATTTATACTGTGATTAAATTATACACAGGTGGACTCTATTTACTAATTAGGTGACTTCTGAAGGCAATTGGTTCCACTAGATTTTAGTTAGGGATATCAGAGTAAAGGGGGCTGAATACCAATGCACGCCACACTTTTCAGATATTTATTTGTAAAAATTGGTCTATCACATAAAATCTCAAAAAAAATACATTTACCTTTTTGGTTGTAACATGACAAAATGTACAAAATTTCAAGTGGTATGAATACATTTTCAAGACACTGTACATATAAATACATTGCAGGAACTGTAAGTCTGTAGAAGAAAAAATAAAGATTCTTTGTTCAGAAGTCTGATCCATCTAAGGTCAAAATGTAAATCTCCATAAATACATAATGTGAAGTTTGAAGGGTAAGTATGTAGGCAGGTGCCTACTAATGGTGCTACTGTTAGATATAGATTATGGGTTTCCCAGGTGGGGAAGGGTTAATGTAGTACATTTTTCTGGGTTCAGCCCTCCACTCTTTGCTGCATATAAATAGGGGGAAGGCTGGGCTCAGGGGTCAAAAGGGAATGCATGAGGAAGAAGTCCACAAGTGAAGATGTACCCACAAGCAACCTGCTAGCTTCCCGCATGGGAACCTACTTCACAAGGACTCTTCCAGATATGGACTGCTACCTAGAAAGGCATGCCTGGGCTAGATAGTAACTAGATAGTTAGAGAAAGACTGTGTGCACAGTATATTGTTGCAGCATATAAGTAAAGTTGCTAAACATTCAAAAGCCTGGTTTGAAGTTATTGTGAAGGAATGCATGGTGGTACATGGCGTTTTGGAAAAATAGGGCCTCTAAAGCACACATGGGATGAAGAGGAAGGAACAGAAGGCAATCACATAGGGTTAACTCAACAAAGGAGTTGAAGAATGTGTGTAGTTGCCGCGGATAACCATGAACTGGTGGGAATGTAATAGCAGCTAGACAGTAAAGAATGGTACCAGGCATGGGTTGCAGATCCTCCAGTAGTGAGAGGGCCTCCCTAGCGGTCAGTTTCCCAAAGGCCGTAGTATGGAGACTGCATGAACCTAGCCCCATTGGTACGGGAGTTGCTGACAGAGTTGCACGCATGATGTGCGCACTTAGTGCACTACCCCATTCTGTATCACTGGGAGTGAGGTGGCAGAGGAAAGCTGGACTGGTGGAGTGGGACACGGGCTCAGCGGTGTCCCTCTCTCAATGCTACATTCTGGAAGGCAAGGTGTGCAGCAAAAGGGGACAGAGTGTTTCATTCAATGGATCTGTATGTTGCTTCACAGCTGCACAAGGTGTACGGTTCACTTCTAAATCGGGGTTCTTCCTTACTCTCTTGACTTTCACATGAACGCGGCTCCGCCTGGTCCCAGACATTAGTGAGAGTGTGCATGAGAAAGGTGCCCCCATGTGCAGGGTGAGTAGGCCCCGCACACAAGCAGGATCACAGAACACTGGCTTTCCACAGTAGAACAAAAAAGGCTTAACAGAAGCAAAAGTCCACAAAGGAAAAAACAAATGCTCCTTTTCAGGTCAATCTAGTACCAGTAATAGAAAGGACATGAGCTTACTTCAGCCAGAAAGCTTCGCTGGAGTCCAAACACAGAAGCACCACATGGCCCAGCCAGCCATAGATTGTTCTCCTATGTGTGCAGCCAAAACTTGTTGTTGGAAATTCCGAGTGTGTGTACACAATTCCGACGCACAAAATTCCACGCGTGCTCGGTATCAAGCAAAAGAGCTGCACTGGCTATTGAACTTCATTTTTCACGTCGTACGTGTTGTACGTCACCGCGTTCTTGACGTTCGCAATTTCCGACAACATTTGTGTGACCGTGTGTATGCAAGACAAGTTTGAGCCAACATCCATCGGTAAAAAAAACACGGTTCTGTCCGATCGTCTGTATGCGGCCATAGGCGTGCGCACAGGGTGTGCTGGGTGTGCCTGGGCACACCCTAATCACCCCATGAGGTGCGGATTCCTGCTTCCTGTCTCCCCAATGCAGTGCTGCCAGCTTCCCTCCTCTCCTCTCAGGAGTGGTGAAGGGGCTGGTAAATATTTAATTAACCAACCCCTTCCTTTTCTGAATGAACACAGTGAGGGATCTGTACCAATCTCTCCGGTCTTCATTCTTAACTGAAGCTATGTTTACTTCAGGCTGCAGAGAAAGGGACTGGGGAATCTATGTCCTCAGTTTCTTTCTCTGCCTCAAAATTGAGACATCAGGGGTCTAAATAGACCCTTAATATTTCACCAAAGCCCTATAACGAGGCTTTAAAAAAAAATTGTAAAATAAAAAATTATGTAAAAAAATTACAAAAAAAAAAAACGGAAAAAAAACTACGGACACTATCCAATCCACTTCCCTACTGACACCAATCTTTGCTTTACTGGCACCATCCACTGCTCTGCTGTGTTTGTGCTCTGGGGTGCACACCCTAATGCAATAGGTTGCGCACACCAATGTATGCGGCACAAGTGTGCTATGTTCTTTTTATTAATAAACATATGCTGTGATTTTATTGAGGATCCCACATTCCCGTGTTTCTGTCTTTTTGACCTGTCCTGGATTATCCAGGATCTCTATCTGGAAGCTGCAGGATCTAGTCTCCTTGTGAATTACCCTGTTTGGCCTCATTGGATTTCATGGATGTCATTGGTATTGGATTTTGAAAGCTGGGACCTGTAGTGCGCTGTGGTGCTTTGTGCATATACATTTTATTGACATACAACATTTTTAATATGATAAGTTTCACTTTCTGGTCTTGTGTTTACGTCTTCTACGGTGTCATTTTAATGACATATTATTATTATAATTCACAGAAGTGGGACCATCTTCTTCTTTTTACAAATGTTTGTTGTAGCTAGTGAGCCTACATCTGCTTATGAGGCAGAAAAATAGGTCAAGCATTGTTTTCATGTACAACATTTTATAGTCAGTAAATAAAGTAAAACTTGACAAAACTGAGTATGTAATAATACATAATCTGATTTATTCCAATTTTTACAGCCTATGAAACTCTATACAACACTTAGGAATTTGACAAGTGAACTGACTAATAACACAGCTAGGTTTGTTATATAGTGTACCCCCACTCACACACTTTGATCCACAGGTACCAAAATGTTGACAGCTTAGAGAAAATGTCCAACATTCTTTGGGGCCCATGTTTCAACCATGCTGTTACATCTCGGTGGGACTCATGCTTAAGTTCAAGAATATGCTATCTGGAATGCTTTAAAAACAGGCTGTAGACTTATGTTTTCATCCAAGCATGTGATTAATGTGCCACCACTAGTCAGGCATTTACAATGATGTTTCCATTCTGCATCTTATATCTTGTATATGCATCCTGTGTTTGGTTCTCATTACAGTTATAAATGAGTTTGTATGGCTCATTATTATAATGTTTCATTATCATTAGGGCGAAATTGCTGCGTTAAATACATTTTGGTAAAAAAAAAAAAGCCTTGATGTGTAACTCAATACGTATTTCGTTGTGTGTTTAGACGCATCCTAGAGTTATAGCAGGAAAATCCATGCACAGGCATGCTAACTTTTATTAAAACTTGCACTTTCTCAAGCAATTTATTGAAAAAAAAAAATCAAGTTTGAAAGATATTGTCATTTCTACAATTCAGTCTACAATGGAGATATATGATCTAGACATATATTAACTGAATATATGTTTTTTTTTAAATTGAAACTGTTCATACTCAACCTGAAAAGTGAGCATGATATATTGTACAGCAGTGATACCTCTGCGTTTTTGCCACTTCTCAAATAACTGATCAGCTCTGGTTACAAGGGTCTGATGAAGTGGATTACTGAATGAAGCATGGCAAGAGAAGCTCTCAAAGTGACACTAATCTGGTGTTGTCTGCTCTCCTCCTCCTATTTCCACCCTGTCCTTGAACTGAAACTTTCTGCTTGACATTAAACATAAATTCTACTGTTCTATTTTAATCATATGTTAGATAGTCTTAAGCCCTGTACACACGATCGGATAACCTATGGATTTTCGTCCGATGGATTTGTCCATCGGAAATCCGATGAAACTGTTTTTCATCAGTCTTGGCCACACACCATCAGTCAAAAAACCGACCGTTCCAAACGCGGTGACGTAAAACACTCCGATGAGCCGAGAAAAATTAAGTTTAATGCTTCTGAGCATGCGTCGACTTGATTCTGAGCATGCGTGGGTTTTTTAACCGATGGACTTGCCCATAGACGATCGGAAATTCCCATCGGTTTTTTATCCATCGGAAAATTTTAAAACAAGTTAAATTTTAAAACAAGTTCTATTTTTTGCAACCGATGGAAAAAAGACCGATGGGTACCATACACGATCGGTTGGTCTGATGAAAACCATCCATCGGACGGTTTTCATCAGTCAAACCGATCGTGTGTACGGGGCTTAACAAACAGTCTTTATGAGATGATGTTTCCAATGCTATTTTTATTAGGTTTGTTTTTTATTGTTTATATTGCGTAGTCTAATATTATGTTTAGCAATCAAAAATCGACAGCTTTTTATGAGTTTAACAGCTACAGTACTTATTTACAGAGTATATTATAACTGAGTAGGCCTGCAGCACATTATTTCTCTGAATCCTCTTTTTTCTCCTTTTTCTTTGCTTGAAACAAATTGGGAAAAAGGTTGAAGACAGCAATAGAATTAGGTAGGGAAATAGGTTCAGGCACGTGGCACCCAGTCACCCTATTCTCCACTCAAGCCTGAGTGGGTATTGCTGACCCGGATAGATCCCCCTCACAGTTCTAGCAGCCGGAGTGAAGCACGAACATGACACTTTAGTTTTAGTCCCCTTCACGGACAAGTTCAGGAGATCCCCTGCAACAGAATCCCCCAGTTCCTGAATTTAGAACTTCCTAACTCCTGTAGATTATTAGAGACCATAGGTGCCAATGGGGCACGCTACAGGAGCTATCTTGCAACTCACGAATCCTTCCCTCTGATTGGCAACCAGGCCTCCCCGAGACCGTGACTTCCTTCACTGATCCATCAGACAGGTCCTCCCCCGGTTTTCTCTGTTTCAGAGCGGGCCATCCTCCCTCGGGTTCCCTGGGACTCCAGTGGTTGGCCGTAGACCCAGTTGAAGGTACTGGGCCTACCTGGAACTCTGCAGCCTCGGGCTAGAGGTGCCCGAGACTCCTCGACCAGTTCACACACCCCCCCGGCCAGCAGGGCCAAAGGGCACGACTTCGCCACCAGGGGTCCTCCTTGGAATCCCCCCGGCACACCACACCAGATCATGGCGTCTGCCCTTTATGTACCCTCTACCGGCATGCACAGCAGGCAAAACCTGCCCACCGCACGGTAGCTGAGAGAAGACACCCAATCACACCACAATGCCACCTGTGGTTCTTCTCAAGACCTGGGCAACAGCTCCACCCACAGGTCAAGGGGAACTATACTCTAGGCAACATTACAGCAGAGCAGAGTCCAAACTAAACAGAATTGGAGAACCTGAGCTAAACTATTGCTCAGGCTGACCTTAAATTTAGAGCATAGCGACCCCAATTTTGGGGGTCCGCTACACTTAGAATGCATAGTCTGAACTACATAGCAAAATTGTTTTGTTTAATGGGCTTGGACGTTCCCTAAATAGGCAAACAAGTGCTACTTCCAGATAAAACAACCACTGATAGTAGATGTTGTGGATGCACTCATGTGCAATATAAGGCTAGGGCTACAATAGCAGTTAAATCTCTTTGGTACTGAATGACTTAACTACTTGATGCTCATTAATTGAAATGTGTTGCAAGTATAGTATATGTAAACAATAAGTGTCCATTCACAGTACTGTGCTATAGTAAAATGTTTTGCACGTTGCTGTGATGGAGTGCCATTCATTTAAAATCAAACCCCAATGCACTTTGTCAACCAATATGTGTTGCAGGGCAATAAGATGTACAGCAACTTACTAATGGTGTGGTGTGCTGCCCAAAAGGCTACCTGGTTCGGTGCATTTTGGTGTGTTAGGCAACCTATTCAAATGAATGGGCTGCCCTAATGCAATGTATGCTAACATGTGGCCTATCATGTTGCAATAGTGTGAATCAGCCCTAACTAAATTACACTCTGTTTGCTAAAGTACTATTAAGCCGTGTACACACGATCGGTTTTACCAATGAAAACAGTCCGATGGACTGTTTTCATCGGATGAACCGATTGTGTATGGGCCCCATCGGTCTTTTTTCCATCGGTGTGAAAAAATAGAACATGTTTTAAATTTATCCGATGGGAAAAAAAACAATAGCAAAATCCGATCGTCTGTGTGGAACTTCATCGGAGAAAAAACCCACGCATGCTCAGAATCAATTAATTTTTCTCGGCTCGTCGGAGTGTTTTACGTCACGGCGTTTGGGACGGTCGGATTTTTGACTGATGGTGTGTAGGCAAGACTGATGGAAGTCCACTTCATCGGATTTCCGATGGAAAAATCCATTGGATTAGAATCCATAGGAAATCCGATCGTGTGTACAGGGCTTTAGGCTAATTTATGAACACAGGTGTATCATAAAAAAAAATGAAAAGCAGTTTTTTACCAGTCCATCATCATTTGTTGCATTTACAGTAACTGCTGCTGATATCCAATAGCCTATTTGAAGCTAATTCCTATCTATATAAACGCCAGCAATGATGGTGAGGTGACACTTCTGATGGGGACAACATTGGACAGTGTTTGTGTAATCTGTACTGAAAATACCACTTTTAGGCTCCATCAGAACATTGTGTAACATGGTGACAATGCAGGAAAGGTGAGGACAGAGCCCCCTATAACAAGAAGTATCTGAACAAGGACCCTTATGGCAGGATCAATAGGTAAGGATATTGTCAATTCATTTAAAAATTACATTACCATGGTAAAGCTTATATGAGATTTTAGGCAGCTTTCACACTGCCCTGCTGTGCCAAAACACAGCTAACCAGGTTTTTTTGTGTAGATTAGCTGTGCTTTTCTATAGACTTCTATGTGGTCCTTCATATTTGGTGCGCTTTCTGAAACTGTACCAAAACCTTGGGATATCATAGGAGTCTATGGAAAAATGCAGCTAACCCGCACAAAACCTGCACATTGTTTAGGTCCTCCCTTTGTTTCCCTCTTTCTGAAGGCCTTCCACCTCTCCCTGCAGCATCCAGTACCAGAAGACATTTTGTTTTAACAACACGCTGCAAAAACATAAAAGCAGAGAGGATTACAGTGCATACCCTTTCAATCTCAGTATGATTTCTGCTGTGCAGAGTTGTTATATATAAAACAATATTTCAGGCAGTTATACTAGCAGTATTCTAACTTTTTATTAAATACACAACTGAACTAGATGATTTATTTTTATATGTGTTCCTCTTCAACTTTAATACAGTATTTATATACAGTAAATATCAGACAGTATATTACCAAACAGAAACATTATTTTGATATCAACAGATTGTTAACATTAAGGTGAATTGGAGCTCGCTAGTTTATACTACATAGATACAATATGTGAGACATCAGGTGACAGTAGAGCAATTTTTTACCAGCCAACATGCTAAATATGTATCAGTAATAATCCCCAGAGCCCTGAATAGACATCACATATAGACAAGAGGTTAAAAGTCTCTATAAATTTAAAATTACAAAGACAATACTTGTAAAACAAAAAATATGCTGCCTCTGATGGCCTATGCTAGCTTAGTACTGGATTAGCCTCAAGTGACAAAGCATTACCTAAAATGTGTGTCTGTGGATTAATTGTAGAGACCAATTAACTTTTCTTCTGGGTGATAAAAGGGGGGATACTTTTGGTAATATTGATGCATGGGAAATATTTTCTTTTTATGCATCTGTAGAAATGGAACCTCACACATACAGGTCCTTCTCAAAAAATTAGCATATTGTGATAAAGTTCATTATTTTCTGTAATGTACTGATAAACATTAGACTTTCATATATTTTAGATTCATTACACACAACTGAAGTAGTTCAAGCCTTTTCTTGTTTTAATATTGATGATTTTGGCATACAGCTCATGACAACCCAAAATTCCTATCTCAAAAAATTAGCATATCATGAAAAGGTTCTCTAAACGAGCTATTAACCTAATCATCTGAATCAACTAATTAACTCTAAACACCTGCAAAAGATTCCTGAGGCTTTTAAAAACTCCCAGCCTGGTTCATTACTCAAAACCGCAATCATGGGTAAGACTGCTGACCTGACTGCTGTCCAGAAGGCCATCATTGACACCCTCAAGCAAGAAGGTAAGACACAGAAAGAAATTTCTGAACGAATAGGCTGTTCCCAGAGTTCTGTATCAAGGCACCTCAGTGGGAAGTCTGTGGGAAGGAAAAAGTGTGGCAGAAAACGCTGCACAACGAGAAGAGGTGACCGGACCCTGAAGAAGATTGTGGAGAAGGACCGATTCCAGACCTTGGAGGACCTGCCGAAGCAGTGGACTGAGTCTGGAGTAGAAACATCCAGAGCCACCGTGAACAGGCGTGTGCAGGAAATGGGCTACAGGTGCCGCATTCCCCAGGTCAAGCCACTTTTGAACCAGAAACAGCGGCAGAAGCGCCTGACCTGGGCTACAGAGAAGCAGCACTGGACTGTTGCTCAGTGGTCCAAAGTACTTTTTTCGGATGAAAGCAAATTTTGCATGTCATTCGGAAATCAAGGTGCCAGAGTCTGGAGGAAGACTGGGGAGAGGGAAATGCCAAAATGCCTGAAGTCCAGTGTCAAGTACCCACAGTCAGTGATGGTCTGGGGTGCCATGTCAGCTGCTGGTGTTGGTCCACTGTGTTTTATCAAGAGCAGGGTCAATGCAGCTAGCTATCTGGAGATTTTGGAGCACTTCATGCTTCCATCTGCTGAAAAGCTTTATGGAGATGAAGATTTCATTTTTCAGCACGACCTGGCACCTGCTCACAGTGCCAAAACCACTGGTAAATGGTTTACTGACCATGGTATTACTGTGCTCAATTGGCCTGCCAACTCTCCTGACCTGAACCCCATAGAGAATCTGTGGGATATTGGGAAGAGAAAGTTGAGAGACGCAAGACCCAACACTCTGGATGAGCTTAAGGCCGCTATCGAAGCATCCTGGGCCTCCATAACACCTCAGCAGTGCCACAGGCTGGTTGCCTCCATGCCATGCCGCATTGAAGCAGTCATTTCTGCAAAAGGATTCCCGACCAAGTATTGAGTGCATAACTGAACATAATTATTTAAAGGTTGACTTTTTTTGTGTAGCGGGGTCTTCAAAGTTAGTGGGATGCACCTGGGGGTAGAGTGACCCAGGTGTGTAATTGTGACAGGGTTTAGACCCCTTTTTGTTATTCGTGGAGGATTGGGTGGTGCAATATTCTCCTTGGCCTGTGGGTGGCGGGGTACCTACAGGCTTGAGGTAGAATCACTACCACAGTGCTACCCTTTTTGTCCCTTCCTGGAGATGGTACGGCTGGGGCGGGGAACCCGCCGTGGTGTCGATGGGAGGAGATAAAAGGGGGAGACGCCCTCGCCACGAGGTCTGTCTTCGGGGATCATCTCTTCACGTACCCAGGCGCCCTAGGCCTGGGTGCGGGCGGTCTAAGGTTCCGGTCTGGGCACCCTATGCCTGGCCGGAATGAAGCTGGAGTCGGAGTCCATCCCAGGCACCTTCAGCCTGGGGTGAGGTACTTTATAGAAGGCCTGGGACCTGGTGACTTCGACCGGGTCCCGCGAGGGTGAAGTGATTCCAGGGTGCCCCTTGCGAGGGGACCCGCATCTGAGGTAAGGAGGCTGGGGAGGTCACCCGTCTGAAGACTCCGGAGCAGCGTCAACCCGGTGACGGACGGGCCTCCGGTAACTCCCTTGGAGGGTCATCTTCCCCTGATAGGGGCCGCAGCGCAGCGAAGTTGTTCTAATCAAGACTCCTGCAACCCCTGGTCATAGCACAGGGGGTGTAGGGACTACAATCCGGATAGTGCCTCGGCCTGCTCATCCCACCGTATCCTGCCATACATTGTTTGTTGTGGAGCTACGAAATAAAACTAACAGTTGGACTGTGATCGGTGTATGGACTCTGTTGATGGGAGCAAAAGGGAGATTCCAGCATAGCAGGGCTAAGTTCCGCAACCCAATGCACATTTGGCCCGAGGAAGATATTGATACTGGCCTTCACCTCACCCACAGCCGTGGGGAGGACATGGGCCATAGCGCACCTCACTCTCGAAACCCAGGTACCCCTAGACAAGAGCTATCGGATAACCGATAAACATGTGAAGGGGGTGAGGCCGCTACACGTGGGGGCTCGTCCGGGATGAAATGTGTATTGATCCTAAGGGTTGGAACGGCTGTGTCTGGACTTTGCTGCCCGGAGGAGGTCCGAGCAGGTCGGCCATGGGATTGGCCAAAGTGCATCCCTGCTCGGAGTTGTGGACATGACCCTAAGTCGGGAAAGGCCCACGCGGAGGAGCGTGAAAAGGGAGAGGTCCAGCCGTGTGAAGTACTACATGTGGGGACTGTTAATGCACTGCGCCACGAGGCACCCCATGACTGCGCAATTCGTGGGAGGAGACTGAAGGAAGCCCGCGAAAACATGCAAGTCGTGGGAGGAGTCTGGCCACGTGTGGAGATACACGTGGAGACTCCGGCGCGAGGTGAGCGCGTGATGGAACAGCAGGTGGTCGGGATGGCCTCAAGCTCCCCGTGGATGCCGGTACCTTACCCCACGAAAATGACTGCATTTGCTGCGCCCATTACAGACACGGGGATAAGGCTCAGGCCCCGAGGACAGTTGGCTCTGTATTCATGCAGAGATACGGAGGCCCTCGGTGTGATCTGTCCCGGATGCTCGGGACTGGTGGTCCAACTGAAGCCGTTCGGGCGATGTGAAGCGTGCAAAGAATTTCTTTTTGAGGTCGAATCATCCACAGTAAGGCCCCGGGCCCTTCGCCTCAACTGCATCACAGGAACCGCCACTCCGGAGGGAGAGATCCAGGCCTTTGCGGAGGTCCCCATGCGCGCTGACCAGGGCGACGGGACTGCCCGATCAGAGACTGAGAGAGAAAAATCCGAGGACGCTGCTTCGGTCACCACAGACTCCCTGCTCCCACCCCCGAAGAGGAAAGTCGGCCTGGTACAGGCATCCTATGGTCGTGGTCGAGCTTCACCCCGCCGCTTGCCTGACCTAGATGGCGCCGGTAGAGAAGAGAGTCCCGGACATCCCAGTTCTTCAGAAGGTCCAGGTGAGCCAGGGGCTGGGACTGTGGTGTTGGTTGGAGGTGTCGGGGGTCCACAGTCGGTGGAGCCCGAAAGGGAGGGTAGCCTTCCGTCTACTAGAGACTACCTTCCCGCCGAGATGTATGACACCTCCGACCTAGAGTCGCTGTCAGACTGTGGGGATGACGGAGATATAGACGAGCTGTTTCACCGGAAGGGCTGGGACAGACGCCCGCTACCTGTGCTGAGTAAACCACATGATTCCCCCATGTCCATAGAAGACAGTACGCTCTGGGCGCAGGCCCCGGAGTTCCCGAGGAAATCTAATCCTCCGACCAACTTTCCTCATTCAACTACATCACCCGCTCTGATGGAGGGGACGCAGCGTGCTTCGTTGCGGGCACCAAAGACAAAGCAACCCGAGATGGTGAAGGTACCTCGGCACCCGGAGGCCATCGTACAGCCAGGAGAAGGTGAGTGAGATGTGATGCCACCTCTAGCCAGGTTGCAGAGACTTTTCTCCCAGAGAGTCGCCCGTGAATATGGGTGGGAGTACCCCTACTTGCCTCGGGACTTATTGTATGAAGTCGAGGTCCTGCGACCAAGGTGGTATGACGAGTTTGTATGGGAAAAGCTTAAAGTACCCCATGCCAGGCGATACCTGTCATGTTCGCCGCCTGTGTCTAAAAAGTTCAAGGACTGCAGAGCTGATTGGAGACTTGGGCGCCATATTCATGCCGATAAGGTGCTCATCTGCAGGAAAGAAGGAGAGGATGTCGAGTATTCGGTGAAAGTGTGTGACGGGCACCTGAAGCCTCTGTTTCTGCCGGATCCAAGGTTCTACTTATAGGAGAAGTGAGCTCCTATCTTGTTGCTGTTGAAACTTTCTGGAAGAGACATTCCCAGACGCCTAGAACTGTGCCCTACTTTTTTTTTGATTTGGGCTTTTCTTTTACTCACTGGAGACTTGGGAGCTGTTGTTTTTTTTTTCTCCCTTTTCTTCATGTGCCAAAGGCAGAGACTTTTGGGGTAGAGTCAGAGTAGGAAAGCAGGAAGAATGAAGATCTCACCAAGTGTCATTACCGCAGCTCTGTCACCAGGTGGCAGTGTTGTGCAACGGTTGTTCGAAATGCTACACATGCATTACTTACTTATTGGAGTGAGCGTGTCCCTCGGCTGACGGACCCACTCATGCCAAGTTAGGTTGTGTTTTCTTTTTGTTGTTTCCCTTCTGCAGGAGATTCGTCGGTCAAGACTACTGAGTATGGGGTGGTTCTTAGACAGTGACGGGAGGGATTGTATATGTGTACATGACAGATGTTTTATACAAAGGTTTTATTGTTTTATAGTTCCCTTTCCCTGGAGCAGGTCTTGGCACACACAGTATCCAAAAATTTGAGGGATAGCCTCTGGGGCCCACTTCATGTCACCACTCCTTGGGAGACATGGGTGTGCACCTGACGCTGGGGACCAGCGTCAAATCACCAGGGGGAGTGTGTAGCGGGGTCTTCAAAGTTAGTGGGATGCACCTGGGGGTAGAGTGACCCAGGTGTGTAATTGTGACAGGGTTTAGACCCCTTTTTGTTATTCGTGGAGGATTGGGTGGTGCAATATTCTCCTTGGCCTGTGGGTGGCGGGGTACCTACAGGCTCGAGGTAGAATCACTACCACAGTGCTACCCTTTTTGTCCCTTCCTGGAGATGGTACGGCTGGGGCGGGGAACCCGCCGTGGTGTCGATGGGAGGAGATAAAAGGGGGAGACACCCTCGCCACGAGGTCTGTCTTCGGGGATCATCTCTTCACGTACCCAGGCGCCCTAGGCCTGGGTGCGGGCGGTCTAAGGTTCCGGTCTGGGCACCCTAGGCCTGGCCGGAATGAAGCTGGAGTCGGAGTCCATCCCAGGCACCTTCAGCCTGGGGTGAGGTACTTTATAGAAGGCCTGGGACCTGGTGACTTCGACCGGGTCCCGCGAGGGTGAAGTGATTCCAGGGTGCCCCTTGCGAGGGGACCCGCATCTGAGGTGAGGAGGCTGGGGAGGTCACCCGTCTGAAGACTCCGGAGCAGCGTCAACCCGGTGACGGACGGGCCTCCGGTAACTCCCTTGGAGGGTCATCTTCCCCTGATAGGGGCCGCAGCGCAGCGAAGTTGTTCTAATCAAGACTCCTGCAACCCCTGGTCATAGCACAGGGGGTGTAGGGACTACAATCCGGATAGTGCCTCGGCCTGCTCATCCCACCGTATCCTGCCATACATTGTTTGTTGTGGAGCTACGAAATAAAACTAACAGTTGGACTGTGATCGGTGTATGGACTCTGTTGATGGGAGCAAAAGGGAGATTCCAGCATAGCAGGGCTAAGTTCCGCAACCCAATGCACATTTGGCCCGAGGAAGATATTGATACTGGCCTTCACCTCACCCACAGCCGTGGGGAGGACATGGGCCGTAGCGCACCTCACTCTCGAAACCCAGGTACCCCTAGACAAGAGCTATCGGATAACCGATAAACATGTGAAGGGGGTGAGGCCGCTACATTTGTATTAAAAACACTTTTCTTTTATTGGTCGGATGAAATATGCTATCTTTTTGAGATAGGATTTTTGGGTTTTCATGAGCTGTATGCCAAAATCATCAATATTAAAACAAGAAAAGGCTTGAACTACTTCAGTTGTGTGTAATGAATCTAAAATATATGAAAGTCTAATGTTTATCAGTACATTACAGAAAATAATGAACTTTATCACAATATGCTAATTTTTTGAGAAGGACCTGTAAATATAATGACAGAGTATGATATTTTATATGTGAGGTACTTAGGATGAATGTTCTTATTAAATCCCATTTATTATTCATCACCCATAAACTCCAGTGAGCCCAGAAGGAATCTAAAGTGAAACAGAGTGCACAGGCTCCTAGTGCAATACCATTTTTTTGGATTAAGATAAGAATAAAATTAATGCACTTACAAAAGTGTATTGTAACAAGCATCAGTATCCATCAATGTGGCTCCCTCAGTAACAGGCGCTTCGGACACAGTGACCGCTGAGCCATAAGACTCTGTTCCATCTTGGCGTATGGGGACGACAATCGCGGTAAAAACACGTAAATAGCTCATGTACTTCTTTTGGGCATCAGGCGTCCTGCGATTCTGTTTGTGCCATTTTACTGAGATTGTCGCCCGACGAATCACAGAAAAATCATGCCGCATTTTGGGTGCTATTGAAATTGACGGGAAACGCACAGACATCCGACGATTTGCCACTATTGCGGAGCAATTCGGAACGCGGAGATGTGAACAGAGCCTAATGGCACGTACACAAGATCAGAAATTCCGGCAAGAAAAGTTCGATGTTAGCTTTTGGTCGGAAATTCCGACCGTGTGTAGGCTCCATCTGACTTTTTCTGTCGGATTTTCCGACAGCAAAAATTTGAGAGCTGGGTCTCAAATTTTCAGACGGGAAAAGTTCTTGTCGGAAATTCAGATCATCTGTATGCAATTCCGACGTACAAAAAAACACGCATGCTCTGAATCAATTCGACGCATGCTCAAAATCATTGAACTTAATTTTTCTCGGCTCGACGTAGTGTTGTACGTCACCGCGTTCTTGATGGGCGGAATTTCAGACAAGATTTATGTGACCGTGTGTATGCAACACAAGTTTGAGACAAAATTCCGTCTGAAAAAAATCCACGTTTTTCTTGTCGGAATTTCCGATCGTGTGTACGCGGCATTAGAGGGATGGATGTGGATGTCAGTGCGCAGCCGTCAACAAGCTGCATGTGAACCGCTCGTACTCTCCAGAGGCTCGCCAGCCACAGGAAGGATGGGGCAGCCCTCACTGTCACATGACTCGGGAAAACACCAGCAGATGGGAGACACTTACGGTTGCCAGGACAACACATTTCAGAGGGCGTGACCAGCAGTTTCTTTGAAGTGAATTTTAGCCATGATATTGCCATCCTCATCCCAAGACAGTAGCAACGAATGTAAATCGAACATTATATGGGTTACTGTTGCAATGTTCAACGAAATTGGGGATCGCATCTGGCGGACCCTCCCAAATTATGATAATATCATAAATGGAATGTCCATAGTAAACTAAATGTTTTCTGATGGGGTTATTCCTCCAGATGTGTCCATAACAAGGTGCAAAATAGGCACCCATGGCTGTTCCAGATTTTTGTAAATAATGGTTGCCTTGGAACTGATTGTGTTTCAATGCAAATTCCATGCAATTACTAATAAACTTTTACTTAACATAATTGCATCTGCATTATTATTAAAATAATTTTTGTAATTTTTAATTCTTATAATTTCATATGTGAAATATGTGTATACTGTATATATTGCAAAACGATTCTTGCACATGCAATGGTATTGTTAGGTATAAACAGGTATATTTCAGCAGTAAACGGTTATGTAGATTAGCTGTAGATCTTAACAATTTGTAAGTTGCCTTGCAAGTTATGCCCGAGTGTCCTGCATGGAAGCCCAGCAGCCAGCACCCCCTAAGACTACATAAGGGCTTCTACAATGACACAGGGTGGACCTGAAGAAGAAGGCCACGCCCTCGTAAATGCGTTGTGATGGCAACCACAAGCATCTCCCATCTGCTGGTGTTTCCAAGATTCATGTGACAGTGAGAACCAAACACAGGATGCATATACAAGATATAAGATGCAGAATGGAAACATCATTGTAAATGTCTGACTAGTGGTGGCACATTAATCACATGCTTGGATGAAAACATAAGTCTACAGCCTGTTTTTAAAGCATTCCAGATAGCATATTCCTGAACTTAAGCATGAGTCCCACCGAGATGTAACAGCATGGTTGAAACATGGGCCCCAAAGAATGTTGGACATTTTCTCTAAGCTGTCAACATTTTGGTACCTGTGGATCAAAGTGTGTGAGTGGGGGTACACTATATAACAAACCTAGCTGTGTTATTAGTCAGTTCACTTGTCAAATTCCTAAGTGTTGTATAGAGTTTCATAGGCTGTAAAAATTGGAATAAATCAGATTATGTATTATTACATACTCAGTTTTGTCAAGTTTTACTTTATTTACTGACTATAAAATGTTGTACATGAAAACAATGCTTGACCTATTTGACAGTGAGGGTGGCCCCAGCCTTCCTGTGGAAGGTGAGCCTCTGGAGAGTACGAGTGGTTTGCGTGCAGCTTGTTGGCAACTGCGCGCTGGCATCCACATCCATCCCTCAAATTGTTCAGCGGTCACTCTGCCCGGAGCACCTGCTACTGAGGGAGCCACATTGATAGATACTGATTCTTGTTACAATACACTTTTGTAAGTGCATTGATTTTATTCTTATCTTAATCCATTAAAATGGTGTTGCACCAAGAGCCTGTGCGCTCTGTTTCCCTTTATGTTTTCACAGCCCCAAGTGTCCCACTGATTCAAGGAGCTGCAAGGTGGTGTGCACACAAAAGTCTTACGCCTAGTAAACACGGCTGAGAATCTCGTCAGGAAAAAAACAGTTGTTTTTCCTGACGAGATTCTTGACAAGAATCTTGTACCAGCCGAGTGTACACACGTACGATTCAAAAGAACCGCGGTTCTTTTGAATGGCACAAATGCGATGATGTCACCGCCATCTTGCTTCACCCTACCTATGCCTTGGAAGCTACCGCGCATGCGTCAAAGTCATTTCGAGCATGCGCGGGTTTCCGTGGGGGCAGGTAAGTATACACACGCTCGGGTTTCTCGTCAGGAAACAGGCCGACAAGAATCCCAACGAGAAAATAGAGAGTAGGATCTCTATTTTTGTCGTCGAGATTCTGGGCAGATTTCCCGATGAGAAACCTGAAAGCCTCGTACACATGCACGGGTTTCTCAGCAAGAAAGCTCTCCCAGCAGTTTTCTTGTATTTCTTGCCGAGAAAACCGGCCGTGTGTACGAGGCTTCAAACCTTTTTATGGTGGACTAACTTATTGGTCTGTTTACCTCGGTTCTGAGGACATTTGGACTGTAGCACAAGTACTGTAGTTTTCTTTTACATTTTTTTGAAGACCAGAAGGAATAGAATACCCAGAACCAAACTTCCATCACCGAAGCCCGTAGTCAAACGACCTTTGTTGCCAAAGCCATGTCTTTCTGCTAAGTTAATCCCCAGTAAACAGATAACCTAACTTGATTTGTTTTAATGGTTTTTATTTAAAGTTTTCAAAACATTTTTAACATGTAAGTTTAAACTGTATACCATATTTCAGTATTATTATACAGTGTGCCTTTCTAGAAAAGGAAATGATTATCTTCCGTTCTGCACATCTGTTACTGCTTATTGCTCCAATTCAGAAAAGGATAAAATGAAAACACAACAGAACAACATTTCCGTAGTCTTAAAGATAACTATGAGTATCCACTGGTTTCCCCGTCCCTCCTCTACTCTCCCTACGGGGTGGGGGGGGGGGGAGGAAAGGGGAAGACCAAGACCATAGGCAATTCCAGAAAAAGAAAAGGAGAAGAATGAAAGTAAGAAGAAATGAATATTAGCGAGGGAAGTGCACTCCCTAAGAACTTGGTCAATACCTGAGATCTCACAAGGGGCCGACAAGTATTTAATCCAGGGTTCCCAGATCTTAATAAAATAGTGCTTGTTTGTCCTGTAGGATCGCTGAAAGGCGATCATTTACCATGATCCATGACAACTTGTTTTTTACCAAGTCGAAAGGGATCGTGGGCGTCTTCCATGATCTGGCAATTGCTATTCTGGCTGCCTTAAAGATAAAGGCTGCAAGTTTCCCTGCCTGTTTAGGTGTGCCTTCTCCAGGCATGCCAGAAGAGCTTGCTGCAGTGATTTAATAAAATTCACCTCTGTAAGTGAGAAGATGAAATTATGGAGACGGATGCAAAAACATTTCACCTTGGGGCAGGACCACCATATATGGGTCACCGTGCCTTCCAGACAGCCCCCTCGAAAACAGGAGGAAGAGGCCTCTGGGACATACAAAGCTATTATCGTTGGTACCATGTACCATCTGAGTAATACCTTGTAATTTGCTTTGATCAATTAAGTATTTATATTTGATTTTGACGCACACTGTGACATTAGGACCATTCATCTAGAGCGAATGTCTCCCCTATATCTTGTTCCCACTTATTCATATAGAACACTTTTTCTGGAGTAGAGGTCAATATTAGGGATGGGCTGAACACCCCCCGTTCGGTTTGAATCCAGAACATGTGAACTGACCGAAAGTTTGTGCGAACATTCGAATACCGTTAAAGTCTATGGGACTCGAACCTGAAAAATCAAAAGTGCGAATTTTAAAGGCTAAAAGGCTAATATGCAAGTTATTGTCCTAAAAAGGGTTTGGGGACCCAGGTCCTGCCCCAGGGGACATGTATCAATGCAAAAAAAGTTTTAAAAACTGATGTTTTTTCGGTAGCAGTGATTTTAATGATGCTTAAAGTGAAAAAATAAAAGTGAAATATTCCTTTAAATATCGTACCTGGGGCTGTCTATAGTATGCCTGTAAAGTGGCGTGTGTTTTCCGTGTTTAGAACAGTCCCTGCACAAAATGACATATCTAAAGGAATAAAAGTCATTTAAAACTGCTTGCGGCTGTAATGTAATGTCGGGTCCCGGCAATATGGATGAAAATGATTAAGAAAAATGTCATAGGTACCCCCCCAGCCCATTACCAGGCCCTTTGGGTCTTGTATGAATATTAAAGGGAACCCCACACCCAAATTAAAAAAAGAAAAGGCGTGGGGCCCCCAGGGCCTATATACTCTGAACAGCAGTATACAGGTGGTCCCAAGACAGACAGGGACTGTAGCTTTGTTCTTAAGTTGAATCTGTTTGTAATTTGGAACAGGTACATTTTGTAAGTGTAGCTCCAGCCAAAAAATCTATTTTTAAGCTTTTTGGATATCATAGGGAAGGGTTATCACCCCTGTGACATTTGTTTTACTGTCTGTGCCCTTGTTCAAAAGATTTCACCTCACTTTCTGGCCCAATAACAATTGTATTTAGAAAATTTGGGTTTTTTAGGGAAATAAGGATTGGTGATAAAGCATCAGTGGAGACACCTTTTTCCCATATTAACACCTTTTTCCCATATTAATTTCCCTTCCCAGGGGTAGATTTCCTCTCACTTCCTGTTGTCTTCCTCCCTTTGTAAGTAGGAGTCGTTTGTAAGTCAGATGTTTGAAAGTAGAAGACCGCCTGTATATATATACTATACGGCCTGCCCTATATACTCTGCAGAAATTTGGGCCTTAGGTGTTGATGGTACCAGAACACTGTAAGCTCTCACAGATACTCTAGTTGAGCGCAGGAACAAGCCCTGCTGCAAAACATTACAGCAAAAATTTTAATTACATGCCCCCGTTAAACAGAGGCAGAAAAATTGGGCGCTGGTGCAGAACCAAAAATATTCTTAGAAGCTATCAACATGAACATTAAGGAGGAATAGGATAGTCACTCAGCATAACAGGATAGTCACTCAGCATCAGCATAGGCAGTCTTGAAGGGATCTCATTCATAAAAAAAATTATCAGTTACATCAGCATCAGGTGCTTGGTAGCTGGTGATCCAAGACTGATTCATTTTTATGAAGGTGAGCCAATCAACCAAGTCGGTGGACAGGCACACTCTGTGATCGGTTACAAAGCCTCCAGCAGCACTGATTGTGCGTTCCGAAAGAACGCTGGATGCAGGACATGCCAGTAGCTCAATTGCATACTGTGCAAGCTCTGGCCAGTGATCCATCCTCAAGACCCAGTAAGCCAGTGGATTTTCGGTTGGAAAGGTCTCCAAGTCTGATCTTGCCCCTAGGTTTTCCTGCACCATGTAAATCAGACGCTGGCGATGGTTGATGGGACCGATCAGACCTTGGGGCTGCGGACTAAAGAATTGTCTAAACGCATCAGTCAGACGGCCACCTTCTCCACCGCTCCTTCTGTGACTGACTGAAGCCTCAGCAACACGTTGTCCAGGAGGACCAGGAAATTGAAACCTCCCAGGCTCTGGAAACGCATTGCACAAACCTTTCTGCGAGGCCTCCCGAAGATGTTTCACCTCTGCTCCCTCTGCAAAGGCTGGATACGTTCCGCAACCTAACCTTTGTAACGTGGCTCATGAAGGGTTGCCAGCCAGTACTGATCCCTCTCCTTGATCACACGAATCCGAGGGTCCTTTTGCAGGCTTTGCAGGATCAGGGAGGCCATGCAGCTTAGGTTTGCTGAGGCATTTGAACCGGAGTCCTTTGGGTCACTAAGGGTGACATGATCCGCAGCCACCTCCTCCCAGCCACATACAAGTCCATGGGTTTCTGGGGACTGTAAATGATCCCTTGAAGACTGCTGCTGATGCTGAGTGCTAGGCTCCACCTCCATGCTGACACAATCCTCCTCCTCCTCTTCCTGTGTGAGCGGCAGGCCCGCAGAAATACTGTCTGGATAAAGGGGGCCTTAAGAGGTAAGGAAGTCCTCCTCTTCCTCCCTCTGTTCTGCCTCAAGTGCCCTGTCCATTATTCCATGCAGCATGTGCTCCAACAGGAAGACAAGAGGGACAGTATCACTGATGCATGCACTGTCACTGCTCACCATCCTTGTGGCCTCCTCAAATGGTGACAGGACAGTGCATGCATCCTTGATCATTACCCACTGGCGTGGCGAAAAAAATCCAAGCTCCGCTGACCCTGTCCTGGTGCCATTGTCGCACAGGTACTGATTGATGGCCCTCTGCTGCGTGTGCAGCCGCTGCAGCATTGCCAACCTTGAGTTCCACCTGGTGGGCATGTCACAGATGAGGCGGTTCTTGGGCAGGTTGCATTCCTTTTGGAGGTCAGCCAGCTGGGCTCTGGCATTATATGACTGGCGGAAATGCCCACAGACTTTCCTGGCCTGCCTCAGGAGATCCTGAAAGCCCGGGTACCTGCACAAGTACTGCTGCACCACCAAATTAAGGACGTGAGCCAAACAGGGCACATGGGTCAACTGTCCCTGTCGGAGGGCGGAGAGGAGGTTGGTGCCATTGTTGCAAACCACCATTCCTGGCTGAAGCTGTCGTGGCATCAACCACCTCTGAGCCTGCCCCTGCAGAGCTGACAGAATATCTGCCCCAGTGTGGCTCCTGTCCCCTAAGCAGACCAACTCAAACACCGCATAGCATCTTTTTGCCTGAGTGCTTGCGTAGCCCCTAGAACGCCTACGGAGCACTGCTGGTTCCGAGGACAAATCTGCACAGGAAGAGGCCATAGAGGAAGAAGAAGAGGAGGGGGTGGAGGAGAGAGGTGTGGCAGAATCACCACTACCAGCATTTTGGAGGCTTGGTGGCGGAACAAGCTCCAACAATACTGCACCCTGTCTTGCATCCTTCCCAGCTGCCAGAAGGGTTACCCAGTGCACCGTGAAAGAAAGTTAATGTCCCTGTCCATGCCTGCTGGACCATTACCGCTGACCGCCCTGTCCAACGAGGCCAAGACATTGCCTTCCACGTGTCGGTAGAGAGCCAGAATGGCCTTCCGAGAAAAAAATTGGCGTTTGGGAACCTGCCACTGAGGTACCACACATTCAACAAATTCTCGAAAGGGGGCAGAGTCCAGTACCAGCTGAAAAGGCAGCAGTTGGAGTGCTAGAAATTTAGCCAAACTAGCATTCAGCCGCTGAGCATGCGGATGGCTGGTGTGACGAACGCACGTGTCAGATCCCCGCCCTCCGTGCTAATCTTGCGTCGAAGGACCGGCCAACCTCACACTACGCTGTCACTTGCGTAACAATGCCCCTCTCAGCTGCGTCCAGCCCAAAGATTTTCCAGCTTGCGGGACGACAATCTGAGTTCCAGCAGCCTGAGAGCGATTGTTACCGGGCTAATGTCACAATTAACCCTTTCTCTGCCACCACCCCGGTTTAAACAACGCCGAGCCAGGGGATAATCGTGATTTCAACAATACCGATTATGATTTTAGAATAAGCGTCTGCAGCCTACACTGTCACCACAGACAGGTCTGCGCAGAGCCCTACAGTAGCGCTCTTCAAGAGGCAGGTTCGTTATAGCTTGCATTAAGAGTTTCAGAGGCAAGAGTAACACTTTTCAACATAAGGGTTTATTTTGAAAAGGGTCAAGTTGATGCAATAAAATGTTACAGAAAAATATGTTTCAAGAGATAATACTATACAGACACAAGGTTAAGGTAGAAATTAGAAGTAGAAGAATACTTGCAATTAAATGTCCAAAGGTTGAGCAATGTTTCCGGTTCTCCACTGGGCAGAGGTTCTTGCTTAAATGTCCAAACGATAGCTCTGCAGATGTTATTTCTTTGATGGTCAAGGAGAACTGCTTGTGCTCTCTGAGAGCTCCTTTTTCTCTCAAACTCCAGGGGGTGTTGACAGTGATCAGTGGCCAATCGGCGGGTCCTTCTAATGTAGGGGTGGGGTCCGGGGAGGTGCCCCACTCATGCCTACCTTATGTGCACTTTTTGAGATACATTTTCATAACTCTGCAACTGTACGTTTTACACACTAACAATCTTCATATTCTTATTCAGTGTTATTTAACTTTTCATTTGACTCCAAACATGGCCAACCTGTCAGCTCCAGTTGACCCAGGGGCAATAACGGTCACTACTCGGGTTCCCTATGGCCTAACCTATCCATGTCTGGACTTGACGCGTTACAAATTCTCTGAGGAGACTGAATATATTTATGTTATGACAGTGTGTTTTGTTATTTGGAAGTTATGAAACATGTTGAATTTCCATACTCAATTCTTCCTGTGTAAAGCTTGAGGGTCACTCAGGGTTTTATGACCCTGGCCTGTTATAACTCTGAGGCTTTACAAAGGTGACAGCTTTACGACCGGTCAGGAACTGCTAAGCCCCTTATCAAACCTAGCTTCCTCTGCTGAGATAAGGGATGTTTGATGTAGAAAGCTTGAAATTCCAGATACCCTCTGAAATAGCAAGCTGCAAATTCCTTCAGGATGGGGGGGTTGGAGAGTTCAATTCAAATGTACAAGGTTTAGCTAAAACTTTCATGGAAGCTTCTAACACAAAATGGATGCCTGCCCCACCAAAATGGTTGCACTAATGCTCTAGGCAGGTGTCCATTTTGTGAGATCGTCATAGCTGGGACCGAATTTCTTTCGCCCGTTTAGCACCTGGGGTAGGGAAATTTGCCTTCTACAATCGGATGTTGGTGTACCACTAGCAGATTGCCTGGAAGTGCTTGGGACACCTAATTATACATCTTGATTCCTCTCAGTGCAGGTCTCTGAGAGGACTGAAGGTATAGTGGGGTTGGAGATCCCAGCTGATGAGGAGCAAGGAGAGGTCCGCCTTGTTCTTTGGTGCGGGTACTTTAAGTACTGTTGCCAACGGACTGCATGGCAGGCCGACATATGTCTGGTCAAGCATGTGGTGCCCAAACCGCTGGTGTTTTGGCCACACTTGATACGCTTCAGACATATGTTGCAAACAGCAATGGTGCGATCTGCTGCACATGTCTCAAAAAAGGCCCACTCATTGGAGATGTGCCTCCTCCTCGTTCTCCTCCTCTCTTCTATCAGGCACCCACGTAGAGTCAGTGACCTCATAATCCCCTCCCTCCTCGCCACTGGAGCAAACCTGGCAGTATGCTGCAGTTGGGGGAACATGACTGCCAGTTTCCTTTCCTTCTTGGGCACCCCCTCTCTCGGCTTTACGTTACTGCCTTCAACCTCAACCTGGGTACCATCATCAAAGCCTTCAAAATGATGCGCAAACTCCTGAAGCATGTGGGCTACACTGTGGTCGAACAATTCGGGGGACTCCTCAGGGCATGATGGTGGGGCTAGGGAAGGATTGACTGATGATGACATTGAGCCGATGGAAGAGGCCACTTTGGCAGCTGCATTGGCAGACAAAGTACTCTGAGCCTGGGTGACAGAGGATGAGGAGGATGAGGACGGCTTGGTCATCCACTCTACCAACTCTTCTGCATGTTGTGGCTCAACACGTCCAGCTGCCAAAAAAAAGGCCAAGCGTGCCCCACGGCCACGTGCTGAGGATGCACCGTGTCCACGACCACCACTGTTGGCTGTATACACAAAGCCTGTTTGCCCTCTTATAGTGGCCTACAGTCAGGTATAGGCTTGGCTGGACTACAATGCAGTGGATATATATTTTATATACTGCAGCTCACTGAGTCACCTGCCTGAAAGTGTCTTTGAACACCTACACCAGGAATGGCCTACAGTCAGGTAAAGGCTTGACTGGACTACAATGCAGTGGATATATATTATATGAACTGCAGCTCCCTGAGACACCTGCCTGCCAGAAAGTGTCTTTGAACATGTACACCAGGAACGGCCTACAGTCAGGTATAGGCTTGGCTAGACTATATATATACAAGCCTGTATATATATATATATATATATTAAATGCACTGCAGCTAACTGAATCAACTGCCTGCCTGAAGTATTTTAGAAACAGTACACCAGGAACGGTCTGCAGTGAGATCTAGCTAAACTGTATACAGTATATATATATACATACAAAACTGGGATGCATATATATACTAAATACACTGAAGCTAACTGAATCGCCTGCCTGCTCAAAGTAAATGAAAAGAAATGACACTCTCTCTCTCTCTCTATGTCTCTCTCAACAACGCCACCAACGCACCCTGCCTTTGGCCAATTATGGCTCTCTTCGCTGACGGTGCTGTGATTGATCAAAGCATGCGGATCATAGTGCATGCTTGGCCAGTCATCAGCCAGCAATGCACTGCGATGACGCGGTGCATTATGGGCCGTGACGCGTCACTCAAATTTGGCGCGAACGGTCCATAATGTTCGATCTTCGCCGAACAATCGAACAGCCGATGTTCGAGTCGAATTCATGTTCGACTCGAACAGATATCCCATCCCTAGTCAATATACTATAGATTTTGGAGATAAAGCCAGTGTGCGTATCAAAGGATCTGCACAAATATTCCATTGAGGTGGACGTGGTTATATCAGCTACACGTTGTAAGGTCGTGCAGACAATGCACTATGTGCACATAATGAATAATTATGTTTGGAAGAAGGTATTTCTCTTAAAGGGTTCCTTGTGATAGAATCCTCCTATGATCACAGAGGTCAGCAAAATGTACCAAACCCTTGTATGTCCACCAAGCAAGGATATGGGGATTGAGACCTGGGGTGAAGTCTGGGTTGCCAGCTAGGGGGGCCAAGGGAGCGTGTGAGGATTTGAAATTATGCGGTTTCGTTAATCTATCCCATAGGTTTAATGAAAATGATAGTGTGGGATACATCATGACCGGCCAGTCTTTTGGTCTCAGCCAGATCAGGTGACTAATTGGTTTTGTGGCATGTAAGGAAGATTCAATTTTCATCCAGATGGATGGAGGTGTTGAGGAGTGGAAGCCAATTAGCTGTGGCAATTGCACTGCATAAAAATATTTGGCAAAGTCCGGGACTCCCAAGCCTTCACTCATCTTAGGCGTCTATAGAGTGCGTTTGTTCACCCGAGGTCTCTTATTCCCCCATATAAATTTCATAACCTTATTTTGGAATTTGTGTAAGTCTGACATACAGATAGAGATAGTCAGTGTTCTGAATAAATACAATAACCTTGGCAAGAGATTCATCTTGATCGCGTACAGTCTACCGAACCATGGCGGAGGATTATTAACCCATCGTTGGAGCCACCATATTTATATATAGTGGGGGATAGTTTACCTGATATAACTTATCTAAAGTGGGGGATAGGAAAATTCCTAAATATTGTAGGGCATTCGCCTGCCATTTAAAAGGAAATGGTGAGAGGTTGAGGGCAACCGATTTCAAATGAATAATAGAAAGACCAGAAATCATGGAGAAGTGGCGCAATGTTTGGTATAGGTTTGGAAGTGACGGGACTGGGGACGAGAGAAGCAAGAGGATGTCGTCAGCAAACATAGCACACTTGTGCTCGGACTCCCCACAATGTATGCCTTTAATGTCGGGATGACTCATACTTTTAATAAAGGGTTCCAGGGCCCATAAATATAGAATAGGTGATAGGGGGCACCCTTGCCGAGTTCCTCTATGGATATCTATTTGAGGTGGGGCATATCCCTTGACCTGTATTCTTACCGTAAGTATGCTATAAAGAATCTGCAACACCCCCAAACTATTTGGGCCAAGGAGCCAAAGGCCTTACAAAGGTCTAATGACAACAGCATGCCCTTCCTGGGTCCGCAATTATCCCAATTGGACTGAACCGCTGATATGATATCTATTATTGGTCGGGTCTGATCAGGAGCCTGACGATTGGCACAAACCCCACCTGGTCTGGATGGATCTACCGGATAGGAAAGTATTCATTTGGTTTGCCAAAACTTTGGTCATCAATTTAAGATCTATGTTAATTAGTGAAATTGGAGCGATAGTTGGCACAGTCCCCATGGTCCTTCCCAGGTTTAGGGATGACATGGATAAGGGCCGGATTTTCATGCATAGCCAAAGCTGAGCCTTTCTTCAGGTCATTAAAAAAGGAGCATAGGTGGGGTACCAACAACTCTGAATACTTCTTGTAATAGTGACCCGAAAATCCATCAGGGCCATCTTGATGAGATTTTGTAGAGCAGAGAACATACTTGTTTACTCAGCCTCTGTTTGGATCTGGCTACTCTCTCACCTGCCTTCACCTTTGCCTGAAACTGACTATTTTTTCTTCTGCAGCCCCATGAACAGTCTTCAAAATGTAGCTTCTCTGTTCCAGCCATCCATTAGTGGGGTGATATTGAGAGCCATGACCTAGTGTCATTTTGTAGCAAAGTAAATCAAAGCAAAGTGGATTCCCAGGCTCTTCCCTGCCATCAGAAGCTCTAGGAAAGACCAATTGCCACTTTGTGATAGCCTGAGTCGCCTGACAGGTTCACCATAACAAACCTTTGTTTGTTTTTTCATCTTTATCAAATTATTTACCCGGTCATAGTCTTTAGCGTCCTCATCCTCCAGGGCCCGATACGCATCTGCCGCTCTCTCAGTTAAATGACTTGCCAGTATGGCGACCCAATCTTGGGGCAGTACTTCATGTATCTGGCATAGTCTCTCAAAGTCCTGCAGGAACGCTTCAATTTCCTCCTCTCCTTCCTTAAACAGTTTGAACGCCCGAAAGGGCAACTTACGGAAAGGCGCTGCATCTTTAGGTGTTGTCTCCGATTGCCGTATTTCCGCCATTCTCTGCTCATGTTGCCGCTCATTCTGCCACTGGATGTCTCTAATGGCTTCCTGTATGGCGGTCTCTGATGGGTTAGCACCATATAATGCCAACCACTGTCGAACTCGTTGCTGAAACAAGTCTTCAACTGACCGGGGTCCTGCATCACCATCCCTCTGATCCATCTCGGCTAGCTCCCTGATCAAGGTGGCCTTGTTCTTTGTCCCACCGATCCCTCCACGGCTCTGAAGTAAGTCTTTCAGCGTGGCTTTCCTGCAGGCTGCATAGCTGGTCATTCACTGTGGTGGTTTGGAGTGTCCCCATAACTGGAGGGAAAATCCCACCGCTGCCAACCAATGTAACGGCTGCCCAAGTATGAAAGGGGTTAACGCCGTTTACGATATTCCCTCTCCGAACACACATCCACTGGCAACACTCCACATTCAGGCGACCCAAGATCATAGGAATAATTCTCCCCCAGATACAAGACAAACACTCTGTGTTGAAGTTCCAAAACAGGGAAAGACTTTATTAGACATGTGCATTCGTTTTCGTCCGAATGCATTTTCGTCCGAATTTCAGCTATTTTCGTTATCGTTTTAACAAACGAAAACGAAAGCACAGAATCCGAAAACCGAAAGATCCGACATAAACAAATGCTTTATTTTCATTTTCGTTGCTACAACAGTTCGATATAGATAGGAGATTCGACGTGACGCTGACAATAACAATCTGTGTCTATCGAACCTGTGGTCGAATGTGCCTAACCTTAACTCTACTGTATTAGTCCAAGATTATTCTACATAGGAGAGAAAAGATTCGACATTATAGAGAGAAAAGATTCGACATAGGAGAGAAAGATTCGACATAGGAGAGAAAAGATTCGACATAGGAGAGAAAAGATTTGACATTATAGAGAGAAAATATTCGACATAGGAGAGAAAAGATTCGACATAGGAGAGAAAAACGGAAAATTTATATCAAATACTTACCGTAATTTTCCTTTCCTGATGGACTCCATGGCAGCCTACGTGTGGGTTAATCCCGCCCCTCATACCTCATAGGACCCTTCTCCCATAAATCTTTGCTCTGGGCCAGAGGCCGTGTTCCATAATTTAGCCTACTCCAGCCACTGGGAGGGAACTCCTGCTGCCATGGAGTCCATCAGGAAAGGAAAATTACGGTAAGTATTTGATATAAATTTTCCGTTTTCCTGACAGACTCCATGGCAGCCTACGTGTGGGAAATAACTAGCCATACACACCCGGGTGGGCAGAGTGCTGGACAAAAGAAAAAAGGTTTAATTGGCCCCATCAACAGACAAGATACGTAAACCACTATGCAGTAGTGTGCCATGAACGTGTTAATTGAAGACCACAAGGCCACCTTGCAAATGACTTCTGGAGGCACGTGATGTGATGCCGCCCATGATGAAGACACTTCTAGTTGAGTGAGCAGTCACCGCTTCTGGAGGCGCCAAGCCCTTGGCTTTATAGGCCCACTGAATGGCCTGAACAATCCATGCTCCGATAGATCTGGAAGAGGCACGCATTCCCTTATACTTCCTGTGAAAAGAACGAGCAGGTGGTCGGTCTGACGGAAAGAAGCTGTAGCTTCAAGATACTGACTCAGAGCTTTTCCAACATCTAAGGGATAAACACTGGAATCCTCGGTAGATCTGAACGTTGGAAGAGCAATCTCCTGATTGTCATGAAACACAGATGCCACTTTGGGGTTTGAACCCAACATAGGAATTAAAAGGTTTAGAAATGGCTCCTTGCATCCCTGAGAGCTGATTTCAGAGACCCTCTTGGCCGATGTTATAGCCACCAAGAAGGCAACTATTAGAGAGAGTCATTTGACAGAAGATTGATCTTCATGTTCCAACTCTCTACCTAAGAAAAAATCCAGGACAAGGGGAAGATCCCAATTAGAAAAACTTGGCTCTGAGGTCTGAGCCTTATTGCTCCTCTGAAAAACTACTGAGTAAGAGGGTGTCTAGCCCAGGAAACACCCATAAAAGGCAGAGATTACAGCGATTTGGACTCGCAGCGAGCTGACTGACAATGAGAGATCCAATCCTGATTGTAAGAAGCCCAGGATATCATGTATCTTTGGGTTATTGCAAGAACCTGCAGTGGAAGAGGTGTAGTCTGAAAACTTTTTCCAAATCCTCTGGTAGACCCCGTTGGTGCCTGTTCTTCTGGCATTTAATATTGTGGAGATGGCCCTACTTGGACAGCCTAGGGCCTCCAACCTTCCCCTCTCAAGAACCAGATCATCAGATGTAGATGGGCCGGGCATGAATGTAGAAATGCCCCTTGTGATAGGAGATCTGGTCTGGAGGGTAGAGGAACTGGGTCCCGGAAGCTGAGTTGCATCAGCAGTAGAAACCATGGCTTGTTTGGCCAGTACGGGACTATTGCCACTATCTCTGCTTCTTCCATCCTGAGCCTCGACAAAAAAAACGGAGAATGACAGGAACCGGGGGAAAGGCATAGGCCCTGTGGAACCGCCAATGGTCTGTCAGAGCATCTACCCAAAAGCCTGGGGATACCAAGACCTCGTGTAGTATCTCTCTAGTCTGAAGTTGCATGGGGAGGCAAACAAGTCTACTTCCGGAATGACTCCCAGGGACAGGACCCACCTGAAGACTTTGGGGGGGGGAGTCCACTCGTTGTCCAGAGAAACTCTCAACAGAAAATCTGCCTGAACGTTCGGGACTCCAGGGAGATAGACAGCTGTCAGGTTGGCCAGGTTTTTCTGGGCCCAGATCATGATGGGCTCTATTTCTTTTGACAGGGAGAGTCTGCGAGTACCCCCCTGTCTCTTGATGTATGCGACTGCCGTTGTGTTGTCCAGTCTTAGGAGGACTGAGTCTCCTGCTGTTAAGTGGTGAAAGGCCTGCAGAGCGCAGAACGCTGCCCGGAGTTCCAGAACATTGGAGACTATCCTGTGAGAGGGAAAATTCCATATGCCTTGGGCTACTTCTGTCAGCCCCTGTTGCTGGCATCTGTAGTGATGGTGACCCAAGACACAGGTGCGATGGAGTGACAATTGAGGAGGTTCCTCTGTTGTAGCCACCAAGGAAAGCTCTCCCGCATGGATGAGGTTATTTGGATAAAGTGATCCCGAAGCCCTGGATTATACTGCTGGAGGAAACCCTTCTGGAAGGGCCGCATTTTTCCACTGAGCCCACTTTACCATGGGTGTTGTTGCCACTATGGTGCCAATGATCTTTAGGCATTGATAGGCTTGGAGATGAGGACGACATTGCAAGCCAAACTCTGTCCCGGATCACTGGGATTTTTCCAGGGGTAACAAGATGGTGCTCTTGATAGCGTTGAAGTGTGCCCCGAGGAATACCAGGGACTGCGTAGGATCCAGATGGCTCTTTTCCAGATTCAGAAGCCAACCAAACTCGAGTAGAGTGGAGATGACCTGGGATCTGTGGATTAGCAACTGCTCCTTGTCCCGAGACAACAGCAGGTCGTCTAGATAGTGATACAGACGGATACCTCTGGTCCTGATCAGAGCCACGACAGCCAACAAGTTTTGAAAACACACGAGGCGATGTTGTAAGCCCGAAGGGGAGACGGGTGAACTGCAGACGGATTTGATCGACAGCAAAGCGAATGTATTTCTGGAATTCTGACGCTATCGGAACATGGAAGAAGGCGTCCTTCAGGTCTATAGAGACAAGCCAATCGCCTGGTTGGATTGCTTGACTGATCATGAGTAGTGTCTCCATCTTGAACTTCTCCTTCTAGATAAAATAATTCAAGTGGGTTAGGTCTATAACTGGCCTCCAGGAGACGTTTTTCTTCAACACCATGAAGAGGGGCGAGTAGACCCCTTAAAACCTTTTGTCATCTGGAACTGGAATTGCAGCGCCCTGAGCCACAAGAGAGACAGGAGAATTCACTTTTTCTCTTCCGAGAGAGGCAAGGATGCCGACTCGCTCTGTTTTAGGCAGGTGCAATATCATAAAGACTTAGGGGATTCTTGTCCATCGGAAGATGCCCCTTTTGAAAACTTCTGGCCTGAAGGCTGTTTTTTCTTCCAGGTCTTCTTGAACTCACGGCCAGGCCTATAGTAGCGAGCATTCCTTGCTCGATCTGAACTTTGCCTGGGCTGTGTTCTCTTCTGGTTTAGCAGACGGCGATCCTGGGGAAGGAACCCCGACTTGCCCCCTGTGGCACGGGTGATGGCACTGTCCGATATGTTCCCAAAGAGGGACGAACCGCCAAATAGAATCCTGCACCATGCCTGCTTGGAGGCAGGGTCAGCTACCCATGGGCGCAGCCACAAGGCACGCTTAGCCGTGACAGATGTCAGCATGATCCAAGCCACCAGGCGAATTATGTCTAGGGAAGCCCCACGAGAAAAGCCAACATCAACCTTAGCCCATGAATAGGTGAGCTCCTGGCCAGTTCTTCCGAGATGCTCCTCAGAGAAGCATCTACGTCGTCTGCCCAGACTTCCATCGCTTTAGAAAGGGCTGCGAGAGCTAGAGCTGGTTTGCAGGTCATACCCGCTGTAATGTAGATCTGCTTGAGGTCGGTATAAATTTTCCACTCCAGGCAATCCCTAAAGGAAACAGTATCCTCCAATGGGAGTGTGACATGCCTCACCATCCTCATTAGGGCTGAGTCAATGAGAGGAGCCGACTCCAGGTGTTTTACATCCTTGCTTTTAAATGGGTACATTTTTGATACCTTCATTAACAGGCAATTCTTCCTTTCAACACCACCCCATTTGTCGGTAATTATTGCGCTGAGTTCACCCAAAAAGGAGAAATTAGGGTGTTCTTTTTTGAGGTGTTTAAAATATTTCCTCTGTTTGGAGGGTGCCTCCACTGGCTCTTCCATCTCAAAGCTTCTTTGACAGCTTTTGACCAGCTGTGGTACTAGGGCAAATTCAAAACCTGCACCAGGGTCATCTACCTCCACCTCACTGAGGCTTCAATTGAGGAATGGCTCGGCTGTGAAGGGCCTGGAGCCTTGAGATCATTCCTAATAGGGACTGATATAGTGTCGCCAGCAGGGTTGTGGGTATGACCAGAATCCCCTTTACTCAGGGACTTATGGACCACCTTTCTGACCAGTGCTTCCACTTGTTGGTCTCCACCCTCTCTTTCTTATGCGACTTTAGAAAAGCATCGCTTGCAGAGCGATTTGCCTTCAGGAACCTGGGCCCCGCATACCCAGCAGGCTTTCCTCACAGAGCGGCTGGAGTGGCGGTGAGAGTGACGCCCAGAGGTGGTTTTAGACTCCTATCTGTGGTACCTAGATCTAAAGGAAGATCTGACGCCTGGACCTTGAAGAGGAGTGACAACGTTGAGACCTAGGACGGTCTTTGCCGTGCTTTGGTGTTCAGACCTAGAAGAGCTGAGTGAAAAAGAAAGGGTTAAGAGCTCCTGAATGAGTGAACCCAAGCATCACAGGTAGAAAATAAATAAATCCTACCTGCAGCGCAAGGGTTGGCCACAAGAGGGTGGTGACAGATCCATGGCAAGGCAGTTTGAAAGTGAAATGAATCATTAAAGCCTTATGAGAAACAGGCATGAGAGAGCACATAACAAAACATAGCCAGCACCCAGGGAGCCTGCAGCAAACAATTTACCTTGTAAACCAGAGCCCAGTGCCTGGATAAATACCGCATAAGCCTGCAAGTCATCCCAAGTAATAGCTGCTTTGACAGCTATTTAAATCTGCCACCGTTAACGATGTCACCGCCCCATAGCGGTTGCCATCCGGTGACAGCCAATCGCATTCGTGACCGCCGCCGCCATTTTGGCGAAACTGCGCCTGCACGAACCAAGCACAGAATCTTCGTTCGCGGCTTGCGGATGCGCAGCGACTTCCTGAAACGGCGAGCTGGAACGCAGCTGCGCTCCAGCCGCTGTGGCCACTCACTGGAGCTTGATAGAAAATAAGGAGACACACAAAACACAGAGATACGGCTGCCATATAAAAGGAATATCTTTTTACATTACCACCACCACGGCACGATCCGGACCAGAACCTGGGACTGGGGAGCTGTTTGCTCGACCCACCGCACGATCGGGCGTTTACAAAGCCTCCCGCTAATAGCTGGGACGTTTGGCCATATTGCCGCTTGCCTGCCAATGGCCAGGTTAGTAAGCTCTTCGTGGTATCACATCATATCGCCCATGTCCACCTGCTAATAGCTAGGATTGCTGGACTGCAGAGAGGATCACCGCTAACCACCAACGTATCGCCGTGCACACCGCCAGGCCTGGATTACAGGAAAACTTCATGAAAAGGTAAGACTAGATCTTGGTCCTAGGAGGAGGACAAAAAAAGGAACACGGCCTCTGGCCCAGAGCAAAGATTTATGGGAGAAGGGTCCTATGAGGTATGAGGGGCGGGATTAACCCACACGTAGGCTGCCATGGAGTCTGTCAGGAAAGATTTGTTATTATAGAGAGAAAAGATTCGACATAGAGAGAAAAGATCACTGCTGGAATTGGGTGGGGGAAGTAAAATAAAAATAAAGTTGATGATGAATGTTATTGGCTGATTGTAACCAAAGAGGAGGAGCAGTAAAATAGCTAGAATGACGAAGATTCGACAAAGCATCGAAAGTTAGAAGATTCGACGGTGCAGCAAAACTGTACGACGCTGCAATCGTACATTTCCGGTCAAATGCATCCGCCCATAGGCTATAGAAGAATTCTAATGTTGGTTGACTAGTAATAGTAATGAATAAATATAATTATTACTAGTCATACAACATTAGAATTCTTCTATAGCTTGTGGGCGGAACATTCGACCGGAAATGTATGATTGCAGCGTCGTACAGTTTCACTGCTCCGTCGAATCTTCTTTGAACATTCGACAGACACCATGAGCCTTCAATGACAGATTCAACCTTAATTAATTCAGATTTTCGGACGAATGCAATTTCTAACGAAAAACGAAATAAATAAAAACGAATTTCGGGAGTAACTAAATAAATTTATTTTTCGGACGAAAACGAAATTCCGAAACGAAATATTTTAGTGTGCACATGTCTAGACTTTATTACAAGCACATGGTAACACATTTCTCTTCAAAACCCTTCCCTCCTATCCTTGGGGAACAGGGCGGGTTAAACTGTCCAATGACAATGGTCATACAGGTCAGGTGTGTTCAAACTTCTCTTTCAGTAAACAGTCTTAGCAGGAGGGGTGACTCCCCCCCTCCTCACAGAAAGACACTTAAACATCCCATAATAGGCAGCCAGACGGCCTACCAAGCTCCAATCCCCATCACCACAGTAGCAGACTTAATTACCACAAGCCACAATAGACAATAGAATGCAATCACACCCCATCACAGCAAATATTACACAACAGCCAACACCCAATATACACATAGTATATACAGCTTTGAATCTGATTAGCACAGATCATAGTGGGGTTCTCCTTCACCCTGTGCCCAAAGTGACCCCTGTCACACATCTCCCCTTTCGGCAAGAGACTAACACAGGAGGAGACCCCAGACGGGTTGACTCCGAAGTTAGTCCATAGTTCCATTCCTCTAATGCCTGGACAACAGATCAGCATTGCCATTTTGCTTACCGGGTCAGTAGCTGATGGTGACGTTGTAAGGTTGCAGGACGAATAATGGAATTCAGTTCTGGAACAGTCACTTGCTTTGCTCTCTCAATGGCTCCCAAAACTTGTTGCTGGTGCTCTTGGGAGAGGTAAGGCAAAACCTGGGCGCAAATCCCATTTAACCTTTTGACAATTTCAGCCTGTTTGTGCATTTCAATGTTCAAGCCATGGGACTTCTCATAATACATGACGTAGTGTCATTGCATCTCTGATTTCTCACTGGCCAACTTGTCACATTCCAATTTTAGACTGTGATATTGTGCCTGATCTAAGGTACATGTCGGGGACGATAATCTTACCCCGTTCTCAGCTGCAATTAGGCCGGTTCCAGCAGCATGGGTCTGGGCACAGGTAGTCACTGGGTTGGCTTCAGCGGGGCCCATCGGGGCGTAAGCAGAAAGGAGGGGGGCCAAATCATTCCCCAGTAGTACATCCGCTGGCAAATCCTTCATCACCCCCACATTCACGTGTCCCGAACCAACCCCCCAATCCAGGTGAACACGGGCAACGGGTAGCCGGAAGACGGTACCTCCCGCTACTCTTACGGCTACAGTGTCTCCGGTGTGTTGGCTCTCTAGGATGAGGTTCTTCTGTAGTAGGGTCATGGTGGCACCAGAATCACGTAGGCCATTGGCTACCTTTCCATTTACCCAGACAGTCTGCCTGTGTTGCTGCCGGTTGTTCCGGTTAGCTGCTTGTATTGGATCAGCCTCATGCAGGACGCCCCAATGTTCTTCCTCCTCAACGCAGTGGGCCACAGGCATGGGTGTGCGGGGGCTCCTCCCCCTTGCTGGCTGTCTCCATGACTGGGACTGGATGGCTGGATTAAATGGACAGTCTGGCTTTTTGTGCCCTAGCTGTTTACATCTGAAACACCTGATGGGTTGTGCGTAGTCCTGGGAGTTGAACCTGGGCTGCTGAGGATAAGTGGCCGCTGGAGGTGGTGTTGAAGTTGGGTTAGAGGCTGGTAAACTGGGCCGAGATAGTGGATAGCGCTCGCTTCCGCCTGACCTTCGAGAGTCCAGATATTCATCGGCAAAAGTAGCCGCTTGCTGTACAGTCCGTGGTCGCTTATCTCGCACCCAATCCCGTAATACCGGAGGGGTATGGTTAAAGAACTGTTCTAAGAGTACTAGCTGGGTGATGTCGTCTATGGTATGAGCGCGGCTTCCCTGGAACCAGCCCTTAAAGTGGTTGTATACCCACTTTATAAACAAACACCTACAGGTAAGCCTAGATTAAGGCTTACCTGTAGGTGCATGAAATATCTCCTTAACCTACACGGTTAAGGAGATATTTGCATTTAAATGCGGCGACGCTGACGTCACGCGCATGGGGTTAACCCCATTCACAAATTCGGCTAGGTCGCAACATTCGACGACGTAGCCGAATCCGACGGCTCACGCGCGCATGCGCGGAGTCACGTCCTCGCCGCTCTTGCCAATCACAGCGCCGGAGCGGCGCTGTGATTGGCTGCAGCGGCGATACCCGGAAGTAACCTTCCGGCTATCGCCGCAGTGATGGATGCGGCTGAAGAGGGAGACGAGGACGGCTTCGGGGGCCCCGATCTAAGGTAAGTGATGCATAATGAGCTATTATGCTAGTCATAATAGCTCATTATGCCTTTCTCTTACAGCTAGTTAAAAAAAAAAAAAAAAATTAGGAGGGTTTAAAACCACTTTAAGGTTTCGCTGCAGACGATGTGCCCACTCCACGTATGTTATGTGGGTTTGTTTCCGGGATTCTCTAAACTTAATCTGGCTGGCTTCGGGTGTAATGGCAAATCGGGCTAGCAGAGCTTCTTTTACCCGGTCATAGTCTTTAGCATCCTCATCCTCCAGGGCCCGATACGCATCCGCCGCTCTCTCAGTTAAATTACTTGCCAGTACGGCGACCCAATCTTGGGGCAGTACTTCATGTATCTGGCATAGTCTCTCAAAGTCCTGCAGGAACGCTTCAATTTCCTCCTCTCCTTCCTTAAACAGTTTGAACGCCCGAAAGGGCAACTTACGGAAAGGCGCTGCATCTTTAGGTGTTGTCTCCGATTGCCGTATTTCCGCCATTCTCTGCTCATGTTGCCGCTCATTCTGCCACTGGATGTCTCTAATGGCTTCCTGTATGGCGGTCTCTGATGGGTTAGCACCATATAATGCCAACCACTGTCGAACTCGTTGCTGAAATAAGTCTTCAACTGACCGGGGTCCTGCATCACCATCCCTCTGATCCATCTCGGCTAGCTCCCTGATCAAGGTGGCCTTGTTCTTTGTCCCACCGATCCCTCCACGGCTCTGAAGTAAGTCTTTCAGCGTGGCTTTCCTGCAGGCTGCATAGCTGGTCATTCACTGTGGTGGTTTGGAGTGTCCCCATAACTGGCGGGAAAATCCCACCGCTGCCAACCAATGTAACGGCTGCCCAAGTATGAAAGGGGTTAACGCCGTTTACGATATTCCCTCTCCGAACATACATCCACTGGCAACACTCCACATTCAGGCGACCCAAGATCATAGGAATAATTCTCCCCCAGATACAAGACAAACACTCTGTGTTGAAGTTCCAAAACAGGGAAAGACTTTATTACAAGCACATGGTAACACATTTCTCTTCAAAACCCTTCCCTCCCATCCTTGGGGAACAGGGCGGGTTAAACTGTCCAATGACAATGGTCATACAGGTCAGGTGTGTTCAAACTTCTCTTTCAGTAAACAGTCTTAGCAGGAGGGGTGATTCCCCCCCTCCTCACACTTAACCACTTCCCTACCCAGCCATAGACAAATGACGTCCACAGATGGGATCTCCCATCCTGGGTGGACGTCATATGACGTCCTCGGCTTTGTAGGGGGATATCTGAATGATGCCTGCAGCTAGAGGCATCATTCAGATATCCTTTTGAAGTGCCAGCGATTCTGTGCACCATAAGAATGATCATAGCGGCGGTTCCGCCGCTTGATCGTTCTTATAGGCGGCGGGAGGGGACACCCCCCCCTCCCGCCGCCATCCGGTGCTTCTCCGGGCTCCCCCGTGCGATCGGGGACCCGGAGCGAATCTTTCGGCATCGTTGGTGGAGTCACGTGATGAGCATAGAGATGACTGGTGACCAGATGGTCACCAGTCATCTCTATGATCGTCGGAGGCCCGGGCGCGATGTGATGACGTCACGCCCGGGTCTCAAAAATGTAAACAAAGCCGCCGTTGCGGCTGTAAGTATGAAATCAGTGAAAAAATTTTCACTGATCTCATGCTTTCCAGCCTGGAGGAGAGATGTGGAGTCTTATTGACCCCGCATCTCTCAATAAAGAGAACCTGTCACACACATTCCTATTACAAGGGATGTTTACATTCCTTGTAATAGGAATAAAAGTGATCAAAAAAAAAAAAAAGTAAAATCATTGTAAAAAAATAAATAAATAAGTAAGTTAAATAAATAAATAATAAAAAAAAAATATTAAAACGCCCCTGTCCCCGGTAGCTCGCGATCAGAAGCGAATGCACACGTAAGTCGCCCACATATGTAAACGCTGTTCAAACCACGCATGTGAGGTATCGCCGCGTGCGTTAGAGCGCGTGCAACAATTCTAGCACTAGACCTCCTCTGTAATTCTAACCTGGTAACCTGTAAAAAAAATTTAAGCGTCGCCTATGGAGATTTTTAAGTACCGAAGTTTGGCGCCATTCCATGAGTGTGCGCAATTTTAAAGCGTGAGATCTTAGGTATCTATTTACTCGGCGTAACATTATCTTTCATATGTTCCCAAAAAATTGGGCTAACTTTACTGTTTTGTTATTTTTTAATTCATGAAACCATTTTTTTTTTAAAAAAAAAAGGCGTTTGAAAAATAATTGCGCAAATATTGTGCAAGAAAAAATGTTGCAATGACCGTCATTTTATTCCCTAGGGTGTCTGCTAAAAAAACATATATAATGTTTGGGGGTTCTGAGTAATTTTCTAGCAAAAGAATGATGATTTGTACATGTAGGAGAGAAGTGCCAAAATAGGCCCGGTATTGAATAGGTACAAAAAGCCCTGTATTGAAGTGGTTAAACATCACATAATAGGCAGCCAGATGGTCTACCAAGCTCCAATCCACATCACCACAGTAGCAGACTTAATTACCATAAGCCACAATAGACAATAGAATGCAATCACACCCCATCACAGCAAATATTACACAACAGCCAACACCCAATATACACACAGTATATACAGCTTTGAATCTGATTAGCACAGATCATAGTGGGGTTCTCCTTCACCCTGTGCCCAAAGTGACCCCTGTCACACTTATGTTTTAGGGCCAGATTGTATTTTAGGCTGAATGCTAAGTATCAGGGGGCAGGTTAAAGGTTAAAGTGATAATAATACTCTTGAATAAGCCCACTGAAGTGACTAGTCTCAGGTGATACACAATGATGAAGCAAATCCTATGGGATAAGCTGTACCTGTTTATCTGCAGCACTCTCCACCACAGCCTTCCAAAGTACACAGATGAGATGGTAGTTCTCATCAGTGTGTGTGATGTCAGGGATCTGAAAAGTATTTTATTGTCACATCTGTAAAAATGTGATAAAAAATGTGCATCAAATACGTAGCCAAAAGTCATCATATATACCAGATGAGGTTGTAAAGGACACTCCAACTCATAGGGACACATGGAGACATGGACTTAGGATCTCTGATTGATAGTATTTGCAAGCTATAAGGACAGTAAACTTACTGATTTTTATCTTTGAAGCTTGCAAGTTATGCAAGTGTCCTCCATACACCATTGTATGTGATATTGGTGTAGCGGCCTCCACTCTCTCTCCCTGATATCAGTTCATCTGTCTCTGGCTTTTGTCTAGGGGTACCTTGGTTGAGAGAGTGTGGGGTCACCACGCCAAGTTCCCACCACAGGTGTGCGTGTGGTGTGGGAAAGTCCTCTTTACCTTCGGGTCGGTGTCCTGCATCAGAGCCTCCACCTCCTTTGTGGCGATGTCTTCCAGAAAATGAGCACCACACCATTAAAGTCCAACACTCCTTTATTCTTCCAATATCAGAGTAAAACACTTACAGTTGGACTCCCTCAACGAGCAGAACAGACAGGGGGGGTGTGGATACGAGTAGGCCCAGACACAATGAACTCTTCTCGCTCTTCTCGAAAGTGTATTGCGGTCCCTGGTTGAAAGAGATTTCCCTCCAGGCGGTCCCTGGAGGCTCACCTGTCACTGGCAATATGCTGCACCAGGTCTTTAGGTGAGTACCCCTTCCGGTCCCTTACGCCTCTGGATTCGGGTACCCACTCCCGGGGTTCCCTAGGACTTCCTTCCCTCGTGGAACCCAGTGAAGGACACTGGGTCCCAGACCTCCATCCGAGTACCTCACCCCAGGCTGAAGGTGCCTGGGATGGAACACGACCTCCGAGCGTTCTCTAGGCCTAGGCCGCCTAGGACCTGGAACACGACCACCGCCCTCAGGCTGAAGGTGCCTGGGACTCTGACTCCGTGACAAAGATGGCCGGCCCCTTTATACCCTCCCCCAGCAAGCACGGCGGGTTCCTCGCCCCACCATACAACCGCTGAGAGAGGATAAAAAGGGGTACGGCACACAGCAATGGTTCAACCCCAGCCCAAGGTGACAGCGCCACCCGCTGGGCTGCAGGGAACTGCACATTACTGGTGTCTCTGCCAGTTCTAAATACACAGGGAAAGTGCATGCCCACTACATTGGTATTGTGGGAAATGATTTTAAAAGGACTTTGTGATCCTCTCATGCCTTTTAGAAAATATAGATCAGAAGTGCAACTACTTGACTGTTACTTTTGGAGCCAGTCATGGGTGTAGTTCAGAGAAATTTGCCCTGTTCAGTCAGTTCATTTTAATGTTCAGATATCTATTTTAGTATGTGTGATTTATATTTAGAGTAGTCACACCTTGCTCCTAGTTTTGACAGTCAGTGAGCAAATAATGGTGAAATTAGAGAATGGTCAGTTGGAATTACCACCTTCAAATTAGCAAAAAAATAAAAAATAGCTCAAATATAAAACATTCAGCAATGATAGATGATCTGATATATATGTAAGTTTGCTTAGTCTAAAACACCCCTGGCCTGGTCAATGGGGATGGGACCTTACCTTCCTTTTAAAATGGACAGGTAGGTTGTACATAAGCCCTTTGAACACCCATACCACCTTCTAGTAAATCACAGTCTTGACCAAAATTGTATAGCATCATCTTGAACCAGGGGCCCATTGACATTGTGCTGGTGTTTTGACGTTGTTTTTAAGATACCAGTCTTTAAACACCTACGTGATAGTGAAAGGCATACAGGTTGGTATCACCATGGCAGTGGTTATGTTTGCAACCTTCTAGCCATTATTTCCAGATAGTCTGTTGGGAGGGTAAGGCACATTTTATAGTAGAAACTGGCATTTAAAAAATGCAACAACATCAATACCAAAGTTTCTAATACAGTAGTGCTGAGTTTCATCTATTTTAATTTCATTAAAAACAATGGCTATCACTTTGTTTACACTTTTTTCCTTATTCGTTGTCAATGCAATGTAATGCCGCGTACACACGATCGGAAATTCCAACAAGAAAAGTCCGATGTGAGCTTTTGGTCATAAATTCCAACCGTGTGTAGGCTCCATCGGAATTTTTCTGTCGGGATTTCCACCAAGAAAAATTTGAGAGCTGGTTCTCAAATTTTCCGACAAGAAAAGTTCTTGGAGGAAATTCCAATTGTCTGTATGCAATTCCGACACACCAAAAACCACGCATGCTCGGAATCAAGTCGACGCATGCTCGGAAGCATTGAACTTCATTTTTCTTGCCTCGTCGTAGTGTTGTGCGTCACCGCGTTCTTGACGGTCAGAATTTGGTGTGACCGTGTGTATGCAAGACAAGTTTGAGCCAAGATTCCCTCGGAAAAAAATCCACGGTTTTCTTGTCGTATTTTCCCATCGTGTGTACACGGCATTAGAATGCAATTCTGGCATTTTACAAATAGATTTTAAGGGATATTTGTCAGATCATCAGTAAAGCTCAGGAAAATTAACTTCTTTTCAGATCTTTGGAAATAGATCATAATTTTAATAATATGTCACATTAATTGTTGTGATACTGAAAAGTTCTAAAACCGGAGCACCAATTTGTGTAACTAGAGTGACAATTGTGTATGCTGGTAATATTGTGTATACTGTGTCTAAAAGTGAAAAAAAAAAAACTTTTGTAAAAGAAATCCCTTTAAACACAGTTTAGCTTCTACTGTTAATCTGGTTGATCAAAATCGCCATACTCCACGAGAAATCAAGGATATGTGGTCCTGCTATGCAAATTTTTTGCTAATGTATACCTAAACAGTGTAGTGTTCCCTATTGAGATACCACGTTTCTTTCTGTCTCTGAATGGGTTATATCTCATGTCTTATTATAACTCAAGAAAACTAATGATAAATCTCTATAAATTCAAGCCAGGTTTTCCATTCACAAGGGAGGTATTATGTTGACCAAATTCTATTTAATCATAAATCTTTCATTGCATAATAGATATTCTTTAGCACCACGCTAATTAGAAAGTATGTTACAATATTATTCCATGTAATTTTTCCTGTTGGACCTGCTGTTACACATCCCAGTCTTTCTGTTTTTAATATAAAAATATCTTTTGTATTAAGCAAACATTGTATATAAAGTTTAGCAGACTTCACACTTTACCAAGAGATCATATCTGGAATTTAAATTACTGTGCACTATGCTCAGATAAGGCTTAAAAAACTATCCAGAAATTCAGAACATTTATTTGTCTTGCCTAAATATTAGGATAATGCAGTATTAGTGCTCATGTGAATAAAAGAGGCAAAAGTAGACAATAACCTAATAAATCAACCTGAAAAAAAAGCACAGGGTAGATTAAGGCTGTGTTGGGATTGTAGTTGAAAGTAGTTTTTTATACAGCTAGGGGTTCTGCAAAGGGGTAAATATATGTTACCTAAATTTAGGATGGCTAATGTAGATACCATTCAGAGTTATCATTTCCCACAATGTAACAATGCCTGAATTTAATAAGTTTCTAACATTTTTTTCAGAATGAGATCAAAAAACTTCTTAAAATATGTTCTCATGACAACTTTCTTGATTTACAGCATATATATACACCTTTGTTCACAAATGCTCCCACTATACGCTTTTATATGATTTAAAAAAATATATAGTATACATTTATTTAATTTTTTTGTGGAAAAGCAGACAACAAAATATTTCCTGCTGAGTTCCCACACACATTTCACCCTGGTTTGACCTGAACACACATCTATAAATGTGTCCAGAGTAGATATGCATTGTCCACATATAAATACAGGAGGAAAATGTTTTACTAAGGACATTGGGAGCATTTTGTATACTTTTTGTCAGTAGCATCTGTATTATTATTATTATTATTATACAGGATTTATATAGCGCCAACAGTTTGCGCAGCGCTTTACAACATCAGGTTAGACAGTACAATCATAATACAATTCAATACAGAGGGATCAGAGGGCCCTGCTCGTTAGAGCTTACAGTCTAGAAGGGAGGGTCACGTGAAACAAAGGGTATTAGCTGTGGGGGATGATCAGGTGGACAGAACCGAAATATAGTTGTTAGGTGTGGGTGGGATAGGCTTCTCTGAAGAGGAGGGTTTTTAGGGATCCTCTAAAAGCTAATAGAGAAGGCGATAGACGGACAGATTGGGGTAAGGAGTTCCATAGGCTTGGAGAGGCTCTGGAAAAGTCCTGTAGACGAGCATGGGAGGAGGTGATGAGCGAGCTAGAGAGCAGGAGGTCTTGAGAAGAACGAAGAGAACGATTAGGTTGGTATTTAGAGACTAGGTCAGTGATGTATCTAGGGGCGGTGTTGTGAATGGCTTTGTAGGTGGTCGTTAGTATTTTGAATTTAATTTGTTCGGTGAGCGGAAGCCAGTGGAGGGATTGACAGAGAGGAGAAGGAGACACAGAGCGGTTGGTAAGGTGGATGAGTCTGGCAGCAGCATTCATGATGGACTGAAGGGGGGTTAAAGTTTTCCGAGGTAAGCCAATGAGGAGGGAGTTGCAGTAATCGAGGCGAGAAATGACCAGGGAGTGGATAAGGAGCTTTGTTGTATCTTTGGTTAAAAAGGGGCGTATTTTGGAGATGTTGCGGAGGTTGATGCGGCAAGATTTGGGCAGTGATTGGATGTGAGGATTAAAGGAGAGTTCAGAGTCTAGAACTACTCCTAGGACCTTGGCGTGTGGGGATGGGCTGATAGTTGTGCCATCAATTTTAACAGAGAGATCGGGGGAGGAGGCACGAGGGGGAGGAAAAATGACCAGTTCAGTTTTGGATATATTAAGTTTGAGGAAGTGGTGTGACATCCAAACTGATATATCTGTTAGTAAATTAGAGATACATGAGGAGAATGAAGGAGTGAGTTGAGGGGCAGAGAAATAGATTTGAGTGTCATCAGCGTAGAGGTGGTATTGGAAGCCGTGGGAGGATATCAGCTGACCCAGGGAGGAGGTGTAGATTGAGAATAGGAGAGGTCCAAGAACAGAGCCTTGGGGGACCCCAATTGAGAAAGGAAGGGGAGAGGAGGAAGTAGAGTTGTAAGTAACGCTAAAGGTGCGGTTGGATAAGTAGGTAGAGAACCAGCGAAGAGCACAGTCGCGGAGACCAAAGGCATGGAGTTTTTTGAGGAGGAGGGGGTGGTCAACTGTATCGAAGGCAGCAGAGAGGTCCAGGAGTAGGAGTACGGAGTAGTGTCCCTTAGTTTTGGCCGTTAGTATATCATTTGTTAATTTTAGGAGGGCAGTTTCTGTGGAATGCTGAGGACGAAATCCAGACTGAAGGGGATCAAGAAGGTTATTATCAGCAAGGTGGATGCTCAGTCGGTTGTAGACTAGACGTTCAAGGAGTTTGGATAAGAAGGGGAGCAAGGAGATGGGGCGTAGGTTGTCAAGATTGGATGGGTCCAGAAAGGGCTTTTTAAGTATGGGGCTGACTAGTGCATGTTTCAAAGAGTTAGGGAAGATGCCAGAAGAGAGGGAGAGATTGAAGATGTGGGTTATGGAGCGTAGAATAGAGCCAGAGGGTGAACGTAGCATTTGCGAGGGAACAGGATCCAGAGCACTGGTGGTAAGATGGACATTAGCAAGTAATTTAGCAACCTCGTCTATAGTGGTGGGATTGAAAGAGGGAAGTAAAGGTTGTACCTGTGGGCATGAGGTGTATAGCATAGAGGGTATCTGAATCGTAGAGATTTCCTCGCGAATTCTATCAATCTTCTGTTTGAAGTGATTGGCAATCTCCTGGGCAGTGAGTGAGTTAGTGGGTGGAGGCAGTGGGGGACGTAGGAGCGAGTTGAAGGTAGAGAAGAGTTGACGGGGACGGGATGATAAGTTTTTAATGAGGGTGATGAAATAGGTCTGCTTGGCAGTGAGGAGGCTGGAATTGTATATTTGGAGGGCAGATTTATACTGGCTGAAATCTTTCTGGGACTTAGTCTTACGCCATAGGCGCTCGAGAGCACGGCTGTGCTTTTTCAGCCTTCTAGTATCATCTGTTTGCCAGGGTTGAAGGGGGCGGGGCCTTATTCTGCGTGTAGTGAGGGGGGCCAGTCTGTCCAGTGATGCTAGAAGTGTAGTGTTGTAGACAGAAGTGGCTAGGTGGGTGCAGGACAGGGGTGCAATTTTGTCATAGAGGTGGTCAGTTGCAGAGCATAGAAGAGAAGGGTTGATATTGTGAAGGCTTCTACGTGTAATTGTTAGGCGTTTGGGGGGAGAGGAGGCGGAGGAGAGGGAGAGCGTGAAATTAATAAGGTGGTGATCAGAGAGGGGGTAAGGATAGTTGGAGAGGTTGAATGGAGTGCATCGGTGGGAAAAGACAAGGTCAAGGGTATTACCTTCGGAGTGAGTAGGAGCATGTATCCATTGCTTCAGATCAAAGGAGGAGGTTAGACTGAGAAGTTTGGAAGTTGCAGGAGAGTTATTAATAGGGATGTTGAAGTCACCAAGAATGACCGTGGGGATTTCAGAAGAGAGAAAGTAGGGCAACCAGGCGGAGAAGTCATCAAGAAAGGAAGATAGTGGACCGGGGGGCCGGTAGATCACAGCTATTCTTAATGAAACTGGGGAGAAAAGGCGAATGCAATGTGCCTCAAATGAGGAGAGTGACAGAGAGGGAGGAGGGTGAAGTACCTGAAAGGTGCTATGTGGGGCTAAAAGGATTCCAACACCCCCACCTTTGCATCCACTGGGTCTGGGGGAGTGAGTCCAGAGAAGACCACCGTGGGATAGAGCAGCAGAAGCCGCAGTGTCGGATTCGTGAAGCCAGGTTTCGGTGACGGCGAGTAGATTAAATGAGTTAGCGATAAAGAGATCATGGAGGGAGGTGAGTTTATTACAGACAGAGCGAGCATTCCAAAGGGCCCAGGAGAGAGGGAGTCTGGTCTTGGGAAGGAGAGGAATGGAAACTAGATCGTGTGCATTGCGGCTGCAGCCAGAGGGTGTAGGGTAATGGGTGTGTTGAGCACAGTTAGATGAAGGAGGCCCAGGGTTTGGGGATATATCACCTGAGGCGAGGAGAAGCAGAAGGGTGAGGGAGGTGATGTGGGAATGTGATTTATGTGGGGGGACATGCCTCAGTGGTTTGGAATATTGGGCGTGTGAATATACAATTAGCCAGATTTGGTGAGTGCAGTAATAGGGAGAGGACAGAAGTGAGGATGATATGTATAAGCTGGGGGGTGGAGAAGGGGGGTGTAGGAAGGACAGTTTAAGTATAGAAGATACAGCTGTCAGCAGGAGTGGTAGACAGAGCATTTTAGAAGGGGAAGGAAGAGCTGAATTAAAAAAAACAACTTGTGATCTAAATGCCTTTTGTGTTGCTTCGCTTCGTGCATCCGCTGAAGTGCAGAGTCAGAAGTGCATCACTTATAAAAATCGCCCACTTTGAAAAGAGCCCAAGATGCAAGCCCCCTGCTAAAGCTTCCCCCAAAAAGAATGCCTACATTTATACTGATGGAGATAGGGGAGGTTGTAGTCAATTAGCTAATCAGGAGGTAATAAAGTTTGCTGGTCAGGAGGGGAAGAATTCTTGGTTCAGAAACAGATCAGAAAGAGGGCACTAAAGTCACTGGGCCATAATTTTGGGTAAGACAGGAGAGATAATTAAGCGATGTGATGTGGACAGGTCTAGAGAGGGCTAAGCAAACATAACATGCTAGTAATAAATAGACATAAGCAAAGCATATAGCAGTGTTTCACTTCAGGGTGGAATGATCACATCAGCTGACACATACCATTGCAATATTAAACTAGACAAAACACTTTGCAGATTTCACTTCAGGGTGGATGTCTCTCAGCTGACACATACCTGCAAGGAGACAGAGAATATAGAGAATATTTAGAGACGAACTTTGAAAATCCACTTCACTTCCAAATTTTTTAGTTTGACTTTTATTTGAGGGGGAAGTCATAAAAAAATAGGATTTTTTACTCACCGTAAAATCCTTTTCTCTGAGTCCATGGACCGACACAGCTTCTCTATTGACAAAGTGGGTATTATCCGTTAATTAGGAGTGACTAGGCAGAAAAACTTGTAAAAAGTGTTGCATCACACCTTCTACAGTACCGCCCAGGGGGCGGACCCTCTGGGTATACCCTCTCAGTCTGCACATCGCAGATCAGTTCGTCAAAAAGCAGTACAAACTTAAAAGGAGGGGTGGGTGCTGTGTCGGTCCATGGACTCAGAGAAAAGGATTTTACGGTGAGTAAAAAATCCTATTTACTCTTTCGTCCATGGACCGACACAGCTTCTCTATTGACAAAGTGGGACGTCCCAAAGCAGTGTCAGAGAAAAAACGAGGGGTGGTAACAGCATAAAAACAAACTTCACCCCAAAACACAAAACAGCACTCCTCCAACGGAGGAGTTGCAACTCTAAACAGCCGCCTGCAAAACCTTGCGGCCGAAAGAGGCATCCGAAGATGCACCTACATCAACTTTGTAGATTTTTGTGAAAGTGTGAGCGGACGACCAAGTCGCCGCTTTACATAGTTGGGAAACAGACGCTTGATGTCGGAAAGCCCAAGAGGCACCTATTGCCCTGGTCGAATGCGCCGTGACAGGAAAGGGGGGCGCCTGACCCTTTAAGGCGTAAGCCTGGATTACTATCTGTCGGATCCACCTAGAGATGGTGGCCGATGAGACTGCTTGGCCCTTCTTGGGACCAGCCACCGAAACAAACAGTGAGTCTGACTTCCGGAACAGGGAAGTAGCAGATATGTATACTCTCAAAGCTCGGACAACGTCCAAGGAATGCAACGCCGACTCCTTAGGATTCGACGGCTGAGGACACAAGGATGGAAGTACAATGTCTTCGTTGAGATGAAAAGCCGAAACGACCTTCGGAAGAAAGGAAGGCTGCGGCCGCAGCACCACCTTATCCTTGTGGAAAATCAAATAGGGAGCCTTGCAGGACAAGGCTGCCAGCTCAGAGACTCGTCTAACTGACGTAACAGCCACCAAAAAGACCACCTTCTGAGAAAGTGTCAACAGGGGAATATCTCTAATATTCTCAAACGGTGCCTTCTGAAGCACCGAGAGGACCAGGTTCAAGTCCCACGGAGGTAACGGGGGGCGGACCGGAGGGGCCACATGTCGAACCCCCTGCACAAATGTACTCACGAGAGAGTGAGTCGCCAGGGGTCGCTGAAAAAAGACAGCCAGGGCAGATATCTGTCCCTTAATCGTACTTAGGGCAAGCCTTTGGTCTACCCCATGCTGTAAAAACAGCAGGATTCTGGAAACCAAATAGGTACGCGGATGCCATTTCATTTCCTCACACATGGAGATGTAGGCCCTCCAAGTGCGGTGATAGACCTTCCTAGAGGACGGTTTCCGAGCACTTCTCATAGTAGAAATTACTGAGTCTGACAGGCCCCGGTCTCTCAGTACCTGGTTCTCAACAGCCATGCCGTTAAAGCCAATGACTGTAAAGCAGGATGGAATATGGGACCTTGTGACAGCAGGTCCTTCCGTAGTGGTAGGCGCCAGGGGACGTCTGCTACCAGACGTACTAGATCGGCGTACCAAGGACACTGAGGCAAATCTGGAGCGATTAGGATCATTGGAATTCCCTCTGCCTCCACTCTGCGGAGCAGAAGAGGAAGAAGCCTTAAGGGAGGGAAGGCATAGATTAGCCGATACTGGCCCCACGATGCTACCAACGCGTCCGTTGCGTCTGCCCATGGGTCTCTTGACCGGGCCACAAACCTCAATACCTTCCGATTGAGTCGGGAAGCCAGAAGATCTACGTCTGGTGTGCCCCATCTTTGGCAGAGGAGTTGGAACACCTCCGGGTGTAAGGACCATTCTCCCTGGTCCAGCATCTGGCGGCTCAGGTAGTCCGCCTGCCAGTTTTCCACACCCGGAATGTACACGGCCGACAGTGCCGGTACGCTCCTCTCTGCCCACTTCAGGATGCGAGCGATCTCCGATGCTGCAGCTGAGCTTCTTGTTCCTCCTTGATGATTGACATATGCCACTGCTGTGGCGTTGTCTGACTGGATCCTGACTGGACGCCCTTGCAGTCTCTGAGACCATTTGAAGAGGCACAGCTTGATCGCCCGGATCTCCAGGACATTGATCGGCAGGAGGGCTTCCTCTGGGGTCCAGCGACCTTGCGCCGACTGGACACCCCAGACTCCCCCCCAACCTGTAAGGCTGGCGTCCGTCGTGATCACTATCCAGTAAACCGGAAGAAATGACTTCCCGGCCATTAGAGCCGGTGCTGTCAGCCACCATACCAGGGATCTCCTGACTAGGTGGCTCACTCGGATTTGATAATCCAGAGATGAAGGGCATCTGTTCCATCTGGACAGAACTTCCCTCTGTAACACTCGAGTGTGGTATTGAGCATATGGGACCGCCTCGAAGGAGGCTACCATGAGGCCCAACACTCGCATGCAAAAACGGAGTGACGACCAATTCCTGGAAGTCAGCTGCCGTACTGCAGCCCGGAGGGTCTGCAACTTCTCCACAGGGAGGAATACCTTTGCCTCTGAGGAATCCAGAATCAACCCCAGGTACACTAGGCGTTGAGTGGGCACCAATACTGACTTTTGCGTGTTTAGTATCCAACCACAGTCTCGAAGAGTCTGACAGGTAATGGACACGCTTACCTCTAATTCTGAGCTTGAAGGGCCCTTCAGCAGAAGGTCGTCCAAGTAACCTGTGATAGCGATACCCCGCTGTCTTAGAAGTGCCAGAATCGGAGCGAGCACCTTGGTGAACGTCCTGGGTGCTGAGGCAAGGCCAAACGGGAGGGCCACAAACTGGTAGTGGTTCTTCCCGATAGCAAATCGCAGAAACCTCTGGTGTCTGGAGTATATGGGGACATGCAGGTATGCGTCCTTGATGTCCAAGGAGGCCAGAAAGTCCCCCGGATGGAGAGCCGTGACTACGGATCGAACCGACTCCATCCGAAATCTTTGTACCTTCACAAAGCAATTGAGGGCTCTGAGATCCAAGATTGGACGAACCCCCTCCTTCTTTGGCACAATGAACAGATTTGAGTAAAAACCCTGACCCCGTTCCTGTTCTGGAACTGGAATAACTACCCCGCGTTCCAGTAGACCCTGGACCGCCCCATACAGGGCCTCCCGACGGGTCGGTAGTAGCTGGAGATTGGAGGTGATGAATCTGTCTGGTGGACAAGAGAGAAATTCTATCTTGTAGCCTGAGGAGATTACTTCGCAAACCCACCTGTCGGAGACTAGAGCAGTCCACTGAGTCGCGAATTTGCGAAGACGTCCCCCCACCCGAGAGCTGGGTGGGGGCGGACCTTCATGTGGACGCAGATTTGTCCACAGGCTTGTTGGGTCTGCGGGACCAAGGACGCTTTTGTCCTTGGGCAGGCGCTTTATCGGCCTGGGGTCTTTTCCCTGTCGCCTTAAGAGGGCGAAAAAACCGCTTACGTGCAGTAAAGGAGGGGCCTTGCCCTTGGCGTGGTCCCCTACCCTTGCTAGTTTGGGGAAGCAAAGTGCTTTTACCTCCTGTAGCATCCTTGATGATGTCATCCAGAGAAGCCCCAAAAAGTCTGTCGCCCTTAAAAGGCAGATCCAATAGGGCTTTCTTGGAAGTCTGGTCCGCAGACCAGCCCTTTAGCCAGATCAGGCGGCGTATTGCTACTGCATAAACCGAAGCTCTTGACAGCAGGGGAATAGTATCCATGTCTGACTCGCAGACAAACTTAAGGCCCTGGACCAACTGGTCGGCCAAAGTTATCTCATTAGGAGGAGCATCTCGCTCCTTTAACCCCTGGAGTAGCAATTTTGCCCATTCAGTAAGTGTCTGAGACACTAGGGCCCCCGCCAATGCCGGGCGTACTGCTGAGCCTACCACTGAGTATAGGTAGCGAGCGAGTGCTTCAGCCTTCTTATCCACAGGGTCCTTGAAAACAGGAGCCCCTTCTACTGGAATAGTGGTGGCTCTATTAAGTCTGGACACCGAAGGGTCCACTATAGGGGGAGAGGTCCATATCTTCAGAAAACTCTCCTCAAAGGGGTACCGTACTGCAAACCTCTTTGGGGCTGTAAAGACCCTCAGTGGGTTCTCCCATTCCTTGTATAAGAGTTTGTCAAAATAAGACACACAAGGGAACACCTTAGCAGTGCGGGCAGGTTTACGAAACCCAAAGGGGACTGGAGTATCTGCTACTTCTTCAGTCCTTTCCAACTTTAGCGTATCCCGCACTGCAGTAATAAGGTCAGATACCAAAGCCGTCTCGCGTACTGACCTGGACTTGGAGTCCTCCTCACTGTCCGATCGGTCACGGTCTGCAGTCTCTGATGCATCAGAATCTGGGCCATGAGCCGTAGCTGGACCTGGTTCTGCATCAGAAATATCCCCAGAAGATTGCAGGGGACGGGGGCGTTTATTACCCCCTGTATTCCCGTGTGCTGCTTCCACCCTGGCAGCAAACGCCTCTAGGATTGCCGACATAGCGTCCATAGACACCTCAGGGACACCAGCTGCTAAATCTGGTGTTTCAGGGGAGAAGACATCTGGCTCAGATGCCATGCTGACCACACGCTGACACTCACAGGGCTCCAGGCAAGATATCAATAGGCCACCCTCCTGCGCTGCAGAGATGCTGGGTTACCCAGAGGACTCACCACCCTGGATAGGTACTGCTATGCTGCGTCTATGATGCTGTCCCCTTGCTGCTGTGTCAGTCTGCTTCTTTTATCAGCACTTCCTGTGTGAATTTTCGCGCCAGTGTAATGCACCCTAGAGGCCGGAGGCTCTCGCAAAATGGTTGCCAAAACCGTCTGTATGGAAGATAATGTGGGCTCTAAGAAAATGGCCGCCGACAGAAGATAGAGGTCAGGCAGCCATAGCCCACAAAAAAGATGGCCGCCGAACGGCAATATCTGCATACAGGGTGGACAAACATGGCCGCCGATCACCTGATAGGGGCCAGTGGGTGTGGCCGAACTACAGGAAGATGGCCGCCAGGCAGTTACAAGAGGCCAAACTTGGCATGGACCACCTCAAAATGGCCGCCGACAGCATGGAGACACAGAAACACAGGTAAGCAAAAATGACATTTCTTTTAAATGTTAGTTACAGCCAGCCCCGCTCCAGTGGGACCCCCTAGGTGACCCCCAGCACCCAGCAACCTTTAGCTAGAAGCCCAGGGAGGAGGGAAAGGCAGGGAGAGAGGGAAGAAAGGGGCCACAACCACTTACTTGATCTCTCCAGGAATGTCCAGCTAAATCACCCAGCCGAGGCAGGGGAGTTTTACTTACCTATCCTGCATGTATTCTGCTGGAAGACATTCCAAACAGATCATCGTCCGCGCACGGAAGGTGACTGTTGGCCAGGCATGCTGTGATTGGACCCAGAAGGGACGATCATATGTATGCCCTGGAGCATGACGCTCACCGGACAGGCTGCTGCGACTCGGCCGTAAGGTCAGCCGAAGCTGAGCGGTCCGATGCAAGCCTTGGAGCGTAAGCTCACCGGCCAGGCTGCTGCGACTCGGCCGTAAGGTCAGCCGAAGCTGAGCGGTCCGATGCAGGCCCTGGAGCGTAGGCTCACCGGCCACCCGTGGAGCGACGGGCATGTCGTGGAAAACCCAGCGCGTAGCTAGGGTCGGCACACGCTCGATGGCCGAAACTGGGGAGACTACAAGGATCGAGGATCCAGCCTGTCACCCAGTCGGCAGTTGATCGAAGATCGCAGGAAACAACAAATGTAGCAAAAAAATAAAAAATATATATATCTTTTTTCCCCGGACCAATGAGCCCGAAGGGAGCCATGTCCTACTCCTTGCTAGACAGAAAAAAACTGATCTGCGATGTGCAGACTGAGAGGGTATACCCAGAGGGTCCGCCCCCTGGGCGGTACTGTAGAAGGTGTGATGCAACACTTTTTACAAGTTTTTCTGCCTAGTCACTCCTAATTAACGGATAATACCCACTTTGTCAATAGAGAAGCTGTGTCGGTCCATGGACGAAAGAGTAAATACATTTTATATAGTTACCTTCATGCTGCACACTAATCCTGAGCACACATGTAGAAACGTGTGCAGATCAAGATATCAACTAAAAGTGGTCCTGATGAATTAAAGCGTGGTGCAGGAAAAAAAAAAAAGTCAGCAGCTACTAACAGTGTAGCTGCTGACTTTTAATAAGGACTTACCTGTCCTACTCTCCCGCGATGTCGGTCCTGCCGCGGCGATCGATCGCTGCTGGCAGGCTCCCGGCTCCTCCCTTCTGAGTAGGGGAAACAGGCAGTGAAGCCGTAAGGCTTCACTGCCCGTTTCCTACTGCGCATGCGCCACTCGCACGGCGCTTTGTGAATGGGCGGCTTGCCTCCTGGGATACACACAGTTCCCAGAAGGCAGCGCGGCCCATTCACAAGAAGAGGAAGTGGAAGGAGAGCCACCGTGGACGGAGAAGAGGAACATTAGCGGCAGATTAGGGGACTTCCGCATAGCAACAGGCATTTAGGGTGAGTATATATATTTTTTTTTTTCTATTCATTTTTTTTTTTTTTTTTTAGATTTTTTAGTGTGAAGATTTTTTCGGGGTGGACCTCCACTTTAAACTGTGGATTCACATACCACATGCTTAAAGTGGCTTATCGAGTGAAGACATGACATACCGTATATACTCGAGTATAAGCCGAGATTTTCAGCCCTTTTTTTGGGCTGAAAATGCCCCCCTCGGCTTTTACTCGAGTCAGTGTACCTGAAAATATTGAGAGGCTGCGGGCGTCCATCGTTTAAAACTCGCGGTCTCCTCCTGGTCCCTTCCATGATAGGCAGAACTGTGTCTGCTGAGAAACGCCTATCACGAACGTTCTCTCATCCTCACCCATCCCAGCAGACACTGTGTTCAGTGTTCCACCAATCACGGACGCCTTTTCATCCTTGGACAAAAGGACGTCCGTGATTGGCGGAACACTGAACACAGTGTCTGCTGGGAAACTGAGTCTGACGATGAGAGAATGTTTGTGATAGGCGGAACTGTGTCTGCTGAGAAACGCCTATCACGGAAAGGACCAGGAGGAGACCGCAAGTTTTAAACAATGAATGGATGCCCGCAGCCTCTCAATTTCAGGTACACTGACAACGGGCACAGTGAGGATTGGCACAGTGACGATGGGCACAGTGAGGATTGGCACAGTAAGCATGGGCACAGTGAGGTGGCAATGGGCAGAGTGAGGTTGGGCACAGTGACAATTGGCACAGTGAGGTTGCAATGCGTACAGTGAGGCGTGCAAATGGGCATTGTTGACCCTCTTCCACTTACAGTAGCTGCTGCATTCTCACCCTCGGCTTATACTCGAGTCAATAAGTTTTCCCAGTTTTTTGTGGGAAAATTAGGTACCTCGGCTTATACTCGCGTATATACGGTATATACATTTCTCCTTTCTAAAAAATTTAAATAAAAGAAAAAAACAAAGGTTAACTTATTAATTGTTGGATTTTGGATGGGAAAAATTAGACAGTCAAACACAACAACACAAGAGAAAAGTTAAAGAAGAAAAGAGATGTTGCAATCTATAAGTCCATGGTTGTCTTTCTATTTCAGAGTCAAGCCTCGTACACACGACCGAGTTTCTCGTCCAAAACCGGCAAGAAAAGTGCCGCGTGAGCTTTTTTGGCGAGAAAAACGTTCGTGTGTATGGTTTTACGACGAGAAAATTGCTGTGAATCTCGACGAGAAAATAGAGAACCTGCTCTCTATTTTCTCGTCAGGATTCCAGATTTCCTCGTCGTGTTTCTCGTCGGCCTGTTTTGTGACGAGAAAATGGTTCGTGTGTATGCTTTTACGACTCTTCCAAAAGCGCGCATGCTCAGAAGCAACTATGAGACGGGAGCGCATCTTCTGGTAAAACAAACCTTCGTAATGGAGATAGCACATTCGTCACGCTCCAAATTTTTGCATCGTTTAAATGTTGTGCATTGAAATCTTCGTTAGAATGTTACATTAATCCAAACGAATGAACTTCTTTTGCTGCTGATATTCACACAGAGTTATGACTATCTTTTTTTAACCTTTTTCATGCTGCTCTTAAGAAGATTTATGTGTATTATATCGTGCAAGTTTTTAGGAATATTTAAAAATTTGATTTTTTTCTAACTGATGTTAATTGTAATTTCGCAATGTTTTGATAGTGATCTCCCATTGAATCTTTTAATATATATTATTAAAATTTTACACCCTTTTTTGGGAAATACGATTTAGTTATTTTTTTGGGGGGTTGTTATCTGTCCCTTTTTTTGTCAGTCAAATGTATCTGCTTACTCCAAAGCTAGATTTTACATTTTTACAAATATACAAAGTCAAGTATGAACTTAAAGAAAAATAACATTTATTCATGTTTGAACTAAAATAAAGATAAGGCAGCGCTGGAGAAGCTGCTGCCATTTGTGCATCCCAGGGACCCCAGAGCACACAGCAACCCTGTGTGGACACTAAAATTGGGAGCTTGAGAAGGCCAACATTTCTGAACACAATCTGATGCTGGCCTCCCAGAGGTCAGGAACAGCAGCAGGTGATATATATGTCCCAAGTGTGTGGTACTACAACAGGCTGCCTTCTGTCTGACCACAATGAAGCAAGGCCATCACTTCCTCGTCTTCCTGGCAACCTTCCCTGCAACCTTCCTTCTTCGTTTGGCTGGAGGCTGGGCCACTGGAGGGGTACTCCTGTCAGGAGGAGGAGGAGGTGGAGGAGAAGGGGGTGGGGTGGAAGAACAAGGTGGAGGTGAAGGAGAAGGGGGTGGGGCAGAAGAAGAATGTGGAGGTGGAGGAGGAGGTTGAGGTTGGGACAGTTGTGCCACCTCACAAATAGCTGTATTGGGGGTAATTTTTTCCATCATCCCCTTGTTGAGCAAGGTGATGAGCAGGGGCTCGCATAGGAGGCGTTGCTCCATGCTCATCACCTTGAACTTTGCCTCCACTAGGCCGGCAATGGCCTCTTCAGGGGATGTGGGCTCTTTGAGGGTGGCATGGGCCTCTTTAATAAGGGCCATTGCTGCCTCACTGGTGGTCCTGTCCCTCCTGCCTCTTTTGGGAAGCCGGATGGGAGGCACCTGGGATCTGGTGCTTCTCCTTTGCCCTGCCACCTCCTGGCTGCCACTGGGCCCTGCCACCTCCTGGCTGCCACTGGGCCCTGCCACCTCCTGGCTGCCACTGGGCCCTGCCTCCTCCTGGCTGCCACTGGGCCCTTCCTCCTCCTGCCTGACAGTTTCCAGACCCTCCTCCTGGCTGATTTCATCCTGTGTATGAAAAAGGGACATAGTTTAATATGTTGGTTTAATCTGCATCAAACTTTATAAACATGATTGAAGCAATTAGAATGTAAATCCAGAAATCATTTTTTCTAATTTACACCTACATCAGATTGACTATTTAGCACCCAATTAAGTGCAGACTAATGTCTAGAGATCTTGATTTCACTTGTGGAACCCAAAATATTGTATGTTTCTCATCTTGACATATTTGTCAAGCATTAATTTTATCACAATGCAATTTCATTTAATACTATACCTGGCTCCAGATGGCCAAATCAGGATCATCCAGGATGGCTGCCTCCTCTTGCTCCAGAGAAGGCTCAGGTTGGCTGCAGGGAAGTCTGGGGGGAAGAGTGGAGAGTGATGGCCTTGCCTCAATGTTGTCATCCAGAAAGGACATCCTGCTGTAGTACCACAAAATCAGGACATACACATCACCTGCTGCTGCTCCTGACCTCTGAGAAGCCAGGACCTTAGAGTGTTCATTCCTGTAGGTGCCTCTCAAGCTCCCAATTTTAGTGTCCACCTGTTTTGCTGTGGCTGTGGGCACCTTGGTCTGCACAAATGGGAGCAGCTTCTCCAGCGCTGCTTTTCTCACCCCTCTTTTTTTGTGGATGGGGTTTTTCATCTCCCACAGAGCCGGCAGCTCCCTTACCCGGTCAATAAATTCCACCAGGAACTCTTTGTCGCTAATAAAGACGTTCATATTGTATCTGCAAGTTAAATAAATAACATATAACTAATGTGAGGCAAACAGTCTAACCTCCTTAACATCGTAGTCACCATATATATCCTACAACATTCTCAAAACAGTATAGGCCAACAATTTGGCACAGTCTCAAAATCACATACCTTCGTTCGCACGTCCGTCACTTGAACTCCTCTCTCCGCACACCGAACGTACTATAGTCACATGTGTGTTTGCTATATACACACCACACATGCGTCAAAATACGAACACGTCGCTCCGCACACGTCGCCCGCCCATGACGTTCTAACTAACATCTTTTCCCCGCCCCTTCTCTTTCGGCACGCAGACAGATATGGCGGAGTTACAGCAGGTGTCTGATAATTCCGCAACTAACGAGGAGGAGACAAGCCCGGAGACCGAGGAAACGTCACGTTCAAGGAGGAAATTCAAGGCATCTAATATGTCTTTTGCGGAGATGGCGGAGATGGTGGACATCTTGCTCAAGTCTGATTATGACGCAAAGCATGGGCCATATAGCAAACCAAATAGAAGGAAGGCCAAAATCCTCACTAAAGTCGTGAAGAGTCTGAAGACGAATTTCGGGGTGAAACGCTCAAATGAGCAGCTCAGAAAGAGGTGGTCAGACCTCAAACTGAGGGAGCCAGAGCAGTTAAGGAGCATTAAGAGAATGCTAGCAAAAAGTAAGTAAAATGTACACTTTTCTGCTATTAATCCTTTTCTAAACTGACATGTTGCTGGTTTTGGTTTTTTTTCTTATTGGACTCCCTTCCAAAATGTAATATTTTGAACTTGGTTGGGCACAGTAATCGTTCGTTACGTTACAGACACTTCGTTCGGCCACTATCCGCTGTTTTGGCTTATTTTACAGCCACAAAAGTAATTAGACATCTGCCATTTTTTGAGAAATATGGGGCACAAAGTTTTAGGCTAGAGGATGTGTTTGTAAAGAAAATGAAATGCAAACTGTAAACTGTGTAAAGGAGAGGACACTCAGCAGCTGCTTCCACATCTATACTTTGGAGCACTATAGTGTGGGCCAACAGAACCGCCTTTTTTGGGTGTCCCACACAGGTGCATCAGAGAATTTTTGTGTTGCCTACATGTCTAAAAAATGACAGACAAAGGTGAATACTAAACATATTCTTGGTCAGAAATAATGCATTCATCTTTAACTTCCGGCCAAACACACACTTGTACCCCACTTCCAAGCAATTTAGCCATTTTTTTTTTTTTACATAGAGAATTTCTGTGTGATAACTCTACCTTTTGTTTGATTCTCATAGGGGAGAGAAGACTGGGAGGAGGACACTCCAGGGAGCACAGGAACCCCACAGCTTCACAACAACCCCAAACTCCAAAAGACCAACAACCTAAAGATGTGGAGGAAGTTGAGGTGGAGGAAGGAGAAGTGCAGGAAGGAGAGGTGGATGACGTTGTGGAACTGGTCACCACAACAGGTCAGTATCTGACACCACAGCTTCAGGTAAGAGAGGTAGGCCTGCAGAGTTATAATACTTTTTTTTTTTTTTAGGGGATGTGAATGTTGGGGTGAAGGATAGTACAGGTTTCTCTGCTGACAGTGCCCTCCGCCTCATCCAGCAAGTGATGGAATGTAGCACGTAACTGGACAAAATTAAAGAAAGTATTCATGTGATGGATCAAACATTTAAAGACATTCTCAATGTTTTGGGGAGAATTCAATAAGGCATCCAAAACCCCTTTTTTTTCATGTTTGTTCTTCCACTTTTTAAAAAATTTTTGACAATCAAACCAGCCAAAAATTGAATCTGCACACAGTGTGTCAACATGTGCTATCTGCCATCAGGGGTGATCAATGGACGTGTTTTGGGGGTGCAACCCCTTCCTCGTATCTAAAGTAGGTGAACTGAGGAAGGGGTTGCACCCCCAAAACACGTCCATTGATCACCCCTGATGGCAGATAGCACATGTTGACAATAGGGATCAGGAGTCTAAAATCCCTATAGGAAAATAATCCCAATTGTGTGCATATTAAATTTTTGGCTGGGCAAGGGGTGGCAGGACCCCATATTAGGACGGGCACATAGAGACATATATAGTTTGTGTAAGTGAATGTCTCAGATTGCTCCGAGGTATCCAATTTTGTAATTTTTGGAATGCAACTGTTGTTTTTGTATTTTCCTAAGAAAACAATTGCCGGTTTGTGGCCAGGCAAACAAAAAATGTAAAATAAAAAAAAAGGTGTGTGAATTTGCACATAGTAAAATATTTGAACACAAACAACATGTAGCTTCTTTTTCTAATACGCTCTAACCTTATTTGGTTATTTTTTAAAGGTTACATAGTGAAATGGTTGGTATTTACTAAAGGAAAATACACTTGGCACTACAAATGCACTAAGACAAACTAGGAGACAGGAAACCAACAAAAGTTAGAAGTTTAAACCAGATTTTTATTTTGATCGTTAGACAGGAATCTTTAGCCATAGCCTGGCATAGAAATTGCCCCCCTACCCGTGAAATAGTCCATGTATTTTTCCCGAACCTCACAGGCATTTTGGGGGGGCAAGCCAGCACGGGCAGATTCCAGGCCCGGCAGGGGATTATCAGGGGAAAGTCCAGCCTCAGGCAAAACTGAGGCCATATAGGAATTTGAGTTGCGGCAGAGAAAATTGTGTAGCACACAGCAGCATAATACTACATAGTTTATTTTGTAGTCCGCCAAGTGTATTGAAGTCATAAAAAGGCGGAACCGGCTGGCCATTATGCCAAAGGCATTTTCAACGACTCTTCGGCCCCTGGCCAGCCGGTAATTGAACACCCTCTTCTCTGGGGTCAGGGTCCTCTGAGGAAATGGCCTCATAAGATGCGGTCCGAGCCCGAAGGCTTCATCAGCCAAAAAAACAAAGGGGAGTCCTTCAACATTCCCTGCATCCGGTGGCAATGCAAGGTCGTCACTCTGGAGACGGAGGGCAAACTCCGTCTGGATGAAGGATCCCCCATCGGACATCCGGCCATTCTTCCCTACATTAACATAGAGGAATTCATACCGTGCTGACACCACCGCCATCAGCACAATGCTATGAAACCCCTTGTAATTGAAGAAGTAGGACCCAGAACGGGGTGGCGGCACGATGCGGACGTGCTTCCCGTTGTGACAGCAGGAAGGTAAAGTCACCTGGTTGCATCCAGGGGGGTAGATATATTTCGCCCAGATTCAGGCTTTACGCCGACTTATACAACTAGGTGGAGAGTTGTATAAGGCTAGTGGGCTCATGGATGACTCATACCTCTAGGGAGAGTGTGGGGCGTCGTACAGACAGGGAGTTGATGAGGCCAGCTGAAGCTTGTCAGCTCATTTAGGCCTCTATAAGAACTCCCAGATTCATTATGTGTTAGCTCATGCCTGGAACCAGACCTGTGTGGACTGTCTAGGGAGAGTGAACCCCTGTGCGGTGAGAAAAAGCCTGTGTGGCTATTTGCTTGGACATTTAAAACCAGGGACTTAGGGACTAGGACAGCACTAGGCTGATCCCAGTTGTTAGTTAGGAAACCTGTATGTTTAGTCAGAGGTCAACTTGACCAGGATTTATTTTGGTTATGTTTCTTTTGCTTTGCTGTGTTTTAACACTGTAAATAGAAAATAAACCGCACCTTTTTGATTTTGAAAACCACAACCTCCGTTTGCTGGGCCTGTTTTGTGTGGGGAGCCCATCCCGGGGGTCACACACACCCGCTGCCGTGCTAACCCCCTCACACCGTCTATAGCACCACCGCAGTTGGGGAAGTCCCACCGCATGGCAAACTCTGATGCCACAGTCTGCCATTCCTGTGGCGTGGAAGGAAGCTGTGGAGTCAAACCAGATGAAAAAATATTAGAATACACAAATCAAACATTACAAGGAGATTCTAAGAAAATACATTAGAGGCCAACATCAAGCAAAGTCTACGTTTATTAAGGTGTTTTAAATAAGTATAATGGAAGGCTCATGTATCATATTCATCACCCCCTATGATGGTCCATGAATCAATTATAATGGGGAGGGGGGGTAGATGTGTTTGGCCACAGGATAGCATTGCAGTGGCGGTGCGTCCAGAGTGGGCGCTGGAGCACTGCCCCCTCTCTCCTGTGCCCGTCACTCAGAACAATACATAGGTTCATGCCTTGCATTAACCTATGTATTGTCTATGCCGCCCACTATTCAGGTGGATGGCCCCCTGTTAAGCGACCGGCATATGAAGAACTGCAGCATTTATGGGCTTAAAATTGCATATCAGAAACAGGAAGGAAAATTGTCTTGCACATTACAGCCTGAGGGATGTAATTGGCTTCAGAAAAGTTAAATAGGGGACGCAGGGGGGGGGGGGGGGCATTCCTTGGGTAAACACTGACAGGCTGCTCTGCCAATCATGTTCACCAAGTCTGTTTAATGGTAACATGATTGGCTGATGCAACATCAAGGGAAGGAGAAGACATCAAGGACAGAAGAAGGATGGCGCTGACCACAAGAAGGTAAGTGCAGGGCTGGGGGGGAACTGGCTGCATTGGAGGGGACAAAATGGCTGCATTAGAGGGAACAAAATGGCTGCATTGGAGGGAACAAATGGGGGCGTTTAATAGGCACCAGAGCAAAAAAGGAGGAAGTTTATTTCCTAAATTGGGGTTTGAACCCCCAAACATTTGGAGCAACAGGCGCCCCTGCTGGAAAGGTTAGTGAAGGGAAATATGCATGGAGGAGAAAAAAAGGGGCAATCTAAAGCTTCCAGCATTCATGAGGACAAAGGGGACTTTCTCAGCATATTACAATCATGGTAATTAGGGAAGGATGAAAGAAATACAATACATTAGCATACATGAAATACATAAAATGTGATGTTAAAGGAGAAAACTTACCCTAATATAGTCCTCCTGCAGGACTTGTATAATGGCAGAACAGGTGTCTGGGATTATGAGGCCCAGAGCCTGGGGGGAGATGCCTGTCATGAACTTCAAGTCCTGAAGACTTCTCCCTGTCGCCAGATAACGTAAGGTGGCGATGAGCCTCTGCTCAGCTCTGATGGCTTCCCGCATAACGGTGTCCTGCCTGGTAATATAGGGGGACACCAAAGCCAACAGTTCCTGAAAAACGGGGTCAGACATCCGCATAAAATTCCTGTAGTCCTCAGGATTATTCTCGACGATCTCCCGCAGCAGAGGCATATGGCAGAATTGGTCCCGCTGGAGCAACCAATTCTTGGTCCATGAACTCCTCCTCACACCATTCATGGACTGGTCTTGGTCCAAAACAAGCAGACCAACACCAAGCGCACGCACAGCACAAACTCGACGACGAGAACGTCCAGGCGACATGGCTAGGAAACGGTCGTCTTATCAGAACGTACAGAACAGAACGCACTTTAGAACAGCAAGGCCTATGAATAACGAACTGTAAAACAGATACGACCTGCCTAGGCGCCCTGAAAGTCAATATATGAACCCACAAGCACAAACTGAACCGCAGAAAACGAACTGAAAAGTACGAAGACTGAAAAGCGCAAATCGTCTCTTCCCAAACTTTTACTTCACACACGGTGACACGAGATCAGCAAAAGCAGCCCAAGGGGTGGCGCCAAGGAAATCGATCTTCCCCTTTATAGTGCCGTCGTACGTGCTGGACGTGACCACGGAGAACAACGAGGAAATTGGGAAATGTCAGTGTGTACGCATGGAAAGCTTGACGAGAAAATCGACAAGGTTAACAAGAATCTCGTCGAAAAAAACGACGTGTTTTTTACGACGAGAAACTCGGTCGTGTGTACGAGGCTTGACAGTCATTTTTTATTAGAGAAATATATTAAGGCTGCTTATCTTTGTGTAAAATGTTGGTGGTGAAGCATACATCATGATCTTTATGTTTCAACAACTGTGATCCAGAAAATCTAAAGGTTTCTTCTTTTATCTGTTAAATTGAGCTTTTTCATATTAAATAAATTAAATACTCAAGTACCATAAATGTTGTACTGTACGAAAATGAAATACTTTACTTTTGTGGCCAGCATATTAATATGACTTATTTCACATAATAGAGTAAATCATGAGTTGGGGGTTCAGTGTCTGATTGCTTGAGACACCAAAATCCAGCACTGCAATGTAAATACTTTTTTTTTCCATATAACTAAAATCTGAAAAATATATGTTTCAAATAGGATGCCATACATTTTTGATGAAGCTATTTGTTGGACAACAGTGGCAGCAAAATTTCATTTTACCAATATATATATTTAAGTTTTTTTAATTCTATTTTAAATAAAGAGAAATGAGAAATAAAATATTGAGGATTTGAGAGAATGAAAGAAATGAGAAATAAAATACTGGACTGACAGATGCTCCACAAGAATAATATTAAGAATACTATAATATTAAAAAGCATAATATACTTTCCTTTGTTTTAGATTTATTTTTGTAAAAAAACTAGGTACCGGTAATTTGTTATGAAAAACAGTAAGTATTTATATTATTTACATGTGCACATACACACACATACATATATATTTTAGTACAAAAGATTAACGAGTTACTAATCGTTTTTTGATTGACTGAAACACAGCAACAATTATAGCTTCAGTGGCCTAAAATGCATAGAGTATTTGTATAACAGGAAGAACTTTTGAAAATAATAATGGACAACAGCATAGAGGTTATTCCTTGTATAATAGCAACAACTGTAAATTGATATTTCCTTTATAAAGACACTGAGAGACACTTAAGCCCTGTACACACGATCGGATTTCCTATGGATTCTAATCCAATGTTTTTTTTTTTCCATCGGCAATCCGATGAAGCTGACTTCCATCAGTCTTGCCTACACACCATCAGCCAAAAATCCTACCATCCCAAACGCTGTGACGTAAAACACTCCGACAAGCCGAGAAAAATAAAGTTCAATGCTTCTGAGCATGCGTCGACTTGATTCTGAGCATGCGTGGGTTTTTTGTCCGATGGAGTTCCACACAGACGATCGGAATTTGCTATAGTTTTTTTTCCCATCGGATAAATTTAAAACATGTTCTATTTTTTCTCACCGATGGAAAAAAGACCGATGAGGCCCATACACGATCGGTTTGTCCGATGAGAAAAGTCCATCGGACTGTTTTCATTGGTAAAACCGATCGTGTGTACACGGCATAAAGCCCCGTACACACGGTCGGACTTTTGCCCAACAAACTTTGTTTTAAGCAAGTTGGACCAACAATCCGACCGTGTGTACGCTCCATCGGACAAACTTTTTTTCGTTTGGTTTTGTTTTCATCGGACAAAAGTTGGGTCTGCAAACGGACAAACGTTTGCCCAACAAAAGTCCGATGGAGCAAAGTCCGACCGCGTGTAAAGAAAACCATCGGACTTTTGTCCTATGTACGAACGCGCATGCTCCGAAGCAATGAACAGCCGGGAGCCTTCAGTCTTGTAAAACTAGCGTTCGTTATGGAGATTTCACATTCGTGACGCGGCAATTCTGAACTATTTTAATACAGAGCACATTTTTAATATTGTTTCCAATGCCGTAATAAATCTAAAAGCATTTTATCTGTATATACTGATGTAATTATTTGCAAACAACGTCTTTCCTCTTTGTTTAATGGTTTTTTTTTTATAAATTTTTTTTTTTTTTTTTTTTATTGGCTATTTAAGCACACCCACATTATCCCATATGTATTTGATGCTGTAATACAAGCTACTATATTTTTGTCCCTTATTAATATAATAAAAAATTAACTGCCTACTCACAAACATAAATTATTATGATAAAAGACAAAATTAATATTTGTGCAATCATTTTATTTTGTTTACTAACAAAAAAAACATAAATAATAATGACATAATACTATAATTTAGAGAAACAGGAAGGCAGCAATCGATCAAATGGTGGAAATGGTGAGGCCTCTGTACCCCAGGGCATACAAATATCCAATGAATGTTGGCATTGGTCACCAGAGGAGTACATACAACAGGGAGCTCAAAGAAGATCAAGAAATAAAAAAGATCGGGAGCAGCAGCAGAAGACATATCTGTCCCCAGGCCGTGGTACTCCAGCAAGGGTCTGGTATTTGTGGCATACCAGACTGAACCACATACATTGCTTTCCACACTTCCATCCACATCAGCTGAGGCCATTTTGTTAATAGTGTGCATTAACCTACACAACTTAAATAATGCCTTTTTTTTCAGGCTGACCCCCTAAAATAGGTTAGTAAAAGTAAACTTTTTAGCATAAATCATACTTAAATCTTTAGTAGCCCCTAAACTCCCCAGACCATTGGCCTTGTTGTGGATCCTGGGGCTGATGTTGCCACTGACCCCCATGTTGCTGGGGTGGGTGGGCTTGCTGGGGTGGGTGGCCTTGCTGGGGTGGGTAGTTTGGATGGGGTGGGTAGTTTGGATGGGGTGGGTAGTTTGGAATTTGAGGAGCTGTGTGCTCCAAATCACACAGATGTGTTGTAGGGGTTATCTCCCCTTTTCTTGCCTTGCTGAGGAGCTGGATGATGAGCCCCTCACATCGCTCTCTTTGTTCCACATCCACCTCCCTCAGCTTGTTCGCTGTAAAGCACCCAAATCCTTCGGCACTATCGGGTGCCGTGGTGATTACAGCAGTAGCCCGATGAAGAAACTCTGCAGTGGCCTCGTCAAGGTGGTGCCTCTTCCTGGCCCTTTTGCTAGGAGGGCGCAGGGTAGGCACTCTGGACTCAGTGCTTATGCTGCTGGGCCCGGCCTCCTCTTGTTGCAAAGTTTCCTGGGTCTGTAAATTAAACATAATTATAAAATAATTTATTAGTAGGACACATTTTCACAACACATTTTAGCATCCTTGGTTTCTTAAAAATAGAATGTCATCAAAAAACAAAGGTTAGCATTGTCACTGCAGCATTTTTCATTATTTTAACTTTATTTTATATCATATTTTTGTATTGGTTTCTCATTTCCACAGATTTACATTCCTAATTTTTTTTTTTAATTTAGAACAACACATTGCCCTCACTTTCTCAAATATTTTAATTTGTAGAAAATGCTATACCTGGGTCAAGCTGAGCTCCTCCTCCTCATCCTCTTGTGTAGGATCCGCCTCTGTATCAGTGGCCTCAGCTGATGTGGAGGGTAGTGTGGAGGGTAGTGTGGAGGGTAGGGTAGAAATATGCCTGCGTGGCACAGTCTGGTTCTTCAAAAATCCCAGGCTTGCGAAGTACCACAGCTTGGGGACATAAATGTCTTCTGCTGCTGCTCCCAATCTCTTCGATTCATCGATCTTCTTTATCTCCCTGTTGTACATACTCCTGAGGCCTCCAATTTTTGTCTTCACCAATGTCTCGTCTGCCCTGGGGTACACAGTCTTCGCCAATTCCACCAAATCATGGATTGCTGCTTGCCTTTTGTTTTTATTCGAATAATCTTTGTGTTTCACCTGCCACAGACAGGCGTGATGGCGATATTTTTCAATGAAATCAGCCATAAATTCAGGGCTATTGAGAATTGTCCCCTTCATTATTTAGTAAATTTGATAAGATGGCTGCAAGAAATAACAAAAGAACAAATAATATTTTTTACCTTCAAGCTCATAACCTGATAAGAATATAGGCCTTTATGCATGTCTGCCATCATAAATTGATGTTCCCCTTAACCAGCTTCAGGCATGTGCCCCCTGGAGCCTAGGTGAAGTGGGGGGGGTGGGCCTTTACGCCGTATTATTTAAAGCGGGGTATGCTGACGCATCAAATTTTTTAGATTGTGTTTGCTTTGGATGCTGATGAACAAGTAAATAAAAAGTGTGTGATTGCATCCTGTGCCCCTGGGACCTCCAGGCATGTCCGCCATCATGTGGGTACAGGCAGTACACCTGTAAGTGGCCCGGAGGTCCCTAGGGCCCTGGATGGCCCCCAGACCTTTTTTTAAGTTATTTAGTGTTCGTTAGCACCCAAAGACCCTTGTCCTCCACAATTAGCGTTGGCAGCACCCCCCCTTCTCAATTGGCATCACCTCCCCTTCTCAATTCGTGGCACCCCCCTTCTCTATTCGTGGCACCCCCCGCTTTTCTTTTGGTGGCGTCAGCAAACCCCCCCCCGGTTCTCCTCTGCTCCAGGGGGCCCATGCCTGAAGCTGTGTAAGGGGCCCCTACATTCCTGATGGTGGCCCTGCCTCCATGACCCTTACAGGTGTACTGCCTGTACCCCCCTGTTGGCAGCCCTGCCTTTAGGTAATTCTAATTTTGTCATTAGGCCCCATGCACATGAGACGCTGCTCAATGCACATTCAATAGGCATTAGTTACACTTTTTCTAACTGCCCCAGCACTCATTCAATGTTATGCTATGTGTCCATTGCACACACTGTCACAAAGTTGTCACGTACCTTTCTTTCGACTATGCGATCGTCTGAGTTTCGTTTCCCAAAGGTTACGTTCCAGCGTCCGGTATGGCGAACGGTCGTTAGGTCTTTTTATACCTTGCGCATGCGTCAAACTCCGCTCTCAGTACGTCATGACGCTGGGGCGTGCCAAAATACTTTTTACTGCATGCGACATAACGGCGGAACATTTGTGAGGGAGAACAAGATGGATGCCGCACCGAAAAAGACCAGGCCCCGCGGTGGAGAATATATAAAACACAAGGCCACCCCCATGAGCAAGGGGGAGATGGTGGAGATGGTGAGGATATTTGACAAGTATGACTACGATTGTAAGCAGGAGAACTATGGCAGGCCCAACAGCCATAAAGATTATATTTTGGAGAAGGTAATTGCGTTATTGGATCATGAATATGGCGTACAACGAACAAAAGATCAAATTAGGAAAAGATGGTCTGATTTAAAACACAGAGAGAAAGTACAGTTGGACTCAATTCACCGCATCATCATCAAAAGAAGTAAGCACAATTCCTGACTGTAGTAATTTTTTTGATGTGGGAATTACCTGACTTTCCTTTTTTTGCTTAACAAAATTATGATGTGGGGAATCTTATTTTTTTGGAACTTTAATGCATATATGTTTGATTAAACGTATTCTTGATGGCTCCCCATGCTTGGAACAATAATTAAAATACATTATCAATTGAAATTCACAGGAAAAAGGCACAGAGCAAGTCAGCAGATAAGCCAGCAGAGGGGAGAAAGGGAGGCTTCTCTTGGCAAGGCCCCAACAGGGGAGACAACAGTGGCATCATCCACAAATCGTAAGTAAAACCTCTAATAAAATAACGCTTTCCTCCGACAGGGGATATTCTTGGTTGTCACAAGGACATGGTCACATATAGTTACCTTTAATAAGGTGTACTAAATATTGAAGGTCTGCTGTGGAAATCATCACTGCACATTAATGACGCCTTTCAAGACTATACATGGGTAGAGGAGAGGGCCTGGGGATCACAGTCACACAGAGTCACGTCTGATGGAATTTTCATCATAATAATAGATTAGAGTAACATCTTGGCATTTTTATATTTTGCTCCTCATTTTAAAGTACATCATCTTACATTTACAATGCACATTAGTAATTGTCAATTTGATAATTGCACATGATCGTCCACTCGGCTGGAGAAAACATTGTCACTAGTGCAAGGTTGGTCTCATAATTCTGCTCCAGGGATTATAGTCATATTTTGATTTATTTGGGTGATTTAGTGATAATATTTGTGTATAATTTTTAGAGGAACATGAGTGTGGTGATGCCCCAAATTCTGAGGAGTGTGATCAGAGAGCTGGACCCAGCAAAGAGCCTCCAGTGGACCTCGCATCCCCAGACACCAGTCATGCAGAGGGTGGAGTAGGGCATCTACTAGAAGATGATTTAAATGAGCCTGTTGTTTGCCCCAGTAAGTATTTATTACATATAGTTGTTTCTTTAAAAAAGCCAAATCTAATTTGCACTACAATTGCACTGAAAGTGCACTTTCAAGTGCAGTCACTGTAGATCTGAGGGTGACACGCAAGGTACAATTTTGACTAACAAAGTTTCTTGCACATAATTGGATGCTAAAATAAGCAGAGCTTCCTCTAATTTCAGAGCTTCACCTCAGAACTACAGCGAACTACAATGACTGTAGTTCCAAGTGCATTTTCTAAAGCAGTTGCAGTGCAGAGTGGATTTTCCTTTATTAAAACAACCCCATTGTCTTTAAAAGTGTATACAGTATTATTTTGTTAATGTAACTTGATATCTTTTGTGGGCCGCTTACAGGGATGAGCCGAACACCCCCCTGTTCGGTTCGCACCAGAACCTGCGAACAGACAAAATGTTCGTGTAAACTTTAGAACCCTATTAAATACAATGGACTCGAACGTTTGAAATCTAAAGTGTTAATTATAAAGGCTGATATGCAAGTTATTGTCCTAAAAAGTGTTTGGGGACCCAGGTCCTGCCCCAGGGGACATGTATCAATGCAAAAAAAAGTTTTAAAAACGGCCGTTTTTTCGGGAGCAGTGATTTTAACCACTTCAGCCCTGGAAGAATTTACCCCCTTCCTGACCAGAGCACTTTTTGCGATGCAGCACTGCGTCGCTTTAACTGACAATTGCGCGGTCGTGCGACGTTGAACCTAACCAAAATTGACGTCCTTTTTCCCCCACAAATAGAGCTTTCTTTTGGTGGTATTTGATCACCTCTGCGGTTTTTATTTTTTGTGCTATAAACAAAAGAAGAGCGACATATTTGAAAAAAATGCAATATTTTTAACTTTTTGATTTAATAAATATCACAATTTTTTTTTTTAAAAACAATTTTTTTTCTAAGTTTAGACCGATACGTATTCTACATATTTTTGGTAATTTTTTTTTGCAATAAGCGTATATTGATTGGTTTGCGCAAAAGTTATAGCGTCTACATAATAGGGGATAGATTTATGGCATTTTTATTTTTTTTATTTTTTTTACTAGTAATAGCGGCGATCTGCGATTTTTATTGTGACCGTGACATTGCGGCAGACACATCGGACACTATTGGCGCGTTTTTGGGACCATTCACATTTATACAGCGATTAGTGCTATAAAACTGCACTAATTACTGTGTAAATGTGACTGGCAGGGAAAGGGTTAACACTAGGGGGCGATCAAGGGGTTAATATGTTCCCTATTGAGTGATTGTAACTGTAGCGGGAGGGGACTCACAAGGGGAGGAGACCGATCTGTGTTCCTCTGTACTGGGAACACACATCGGTCTCCTCACCTCTGACAGGAGGTGGATCTGTGTGTTTACACACACAGATCCACACTTCTGCCGTGATCGCGGGCAATCGCGGGTGCCCAGCGGACATCGCTGCCGCCGGGCACACTCACCGGGTCACGAGCGTTGCCGCGCGCGCCCCATAGACGGCCGGGAAAAAAGGACGTCATATGACGTCCGCCCGGAGGGAGGGAGGGTTCCTGCCGGCGTCATATGTCTATGACCCGGTAGGAAGTGGTTAATAATGCTTAAAATAAAAAAATAAAAGTGAAATATTCCTTTAAATTTCGTACCTGGGGGGTCGTGTATGATATGCATGTGAAGTGGCGCATGTTTCCCGTGCTTAGAACTGTCCCTGCAAAAAATGACATTTTTGAAAGAAAAAAAGTCATTTAAAACTGACTTGCGGCTATTAATGAATTGTCGGCTCCCGGCAATACATTCAAAAGTCATTGATAAAAAAAAAAAAAAAAGCGTGGGGGTCCCCCAGAATTCAATTACCAGGCCCTTCAGGTCTGGAATGGATATTAAGGGGAACCCTGCCGCAAATTTTAAAAAAAATTGACGTGGGGTTCCCCCACATATCCATTCCAGGCCCTTCAGATCTGGCATGGATTTTAAGGGGAACTCCACCCCAAATTAAAAAAAAAATGGCGTGGAACCCCCCTAAAAATCCATACCAGACCCCTTATCTGAGCACGCAACCTGGCCGGCCGCAGGGGAAAAGGGGGGGACGAGAGAGCGGCCCCCCCTCCCTCCTGAACCATACCAGGCCACATGCCCTCAACATGGGGAGGATGTCCCCATGTTGATGGGGACAAGGGCCTCATCCCCACAACCCTTGCCCGGTGGTTGTGGGGGTCTGCGGGCGGGGGGCTTATCGGAATCTGGAAGACCCCTTTAACAAAGGGGACCCCCAGATCCCGGCCCCCCCCCTATGTGAATTGGTAAGGGGTACATTGTACCCCTACCATTTCACGAAGAAAGCGTAAAAAAATGTTTAAAAAAAAACAAAAAACATTCCAGCGGTGAAATCCAGTGTCCCGCGGCGATCCCGATGTCCAGCGCTGTTCTTCATTGGTTGTGCCTGAGCGGACCTGATGGGGAACTCCCTCTCAGTATTTTAAATGTATAGACCCGCCCCTTCTAAAGTTCCCCATCAGGTCCGCTCAGCGGACCAGATGCGGAACATGAGAAGGGGCGGGTCTATACATGTATTGCCAAAGTGAGAGCAATTCCCCATCAGGTCCGCCCCCTCGGTATGTCGGACCCGCCTACGTCATTGGCTTGAGCGGGGAACTTCCTTCACTATGTAAATTTAAATTACACAGTGAAGGAAGTTCCCCGCTCAAGCCAATGACGTAGGCGGGTCCGACATACCGAGGGGGCGGACCTGATGGGGAACTGCTCTCACTTTGGTAATACATGTATAGACCCGCCCCTTCTCATGTTCCGCATCTGGTCCGCTGAGCGGACCTGATGGGGAACTTTAGAAGGGGCGGGTCTATACATTTAAAATACTGAGAGGGAGTTCCCCATCAGGTCCGCTCAGGCACAACCAATGAAGGACAGCGCTGGACATCGGGATCGCCACGGGACACTGGATTTCACCGCTGGAATGTTTTTTTTTTTTTTTTAAATAAAGGACTTTTTCAAGGTGTTTGTGTGTTTTTTTTAAACATTTTTTTACGCTTTCTTCGTGAAATGGTAGGGGTACAATGTACCCCTTACCAATTCACATAGGGGGGGGCCGGGATCTGGGGGTCCCCTTTGTTAAAGGGGTCTTCCAGATTCCGATAAGCCCCCCGCCCGCAGACCCCCACAACCACCGGGCAAGGGTTGTGGGGATGAGGCCCTTGTCCCCATCAACATGGGGACATCCTCCCCATGTTGAGGGCATGTGGCCTGGTACGGTTCAGGAGGGAGAGGGGGCCGCTCTCTCGTCCCCCCCTTTTCCCCTGCGGCCGGCCAGGTTGCGTGCTCGGATAAGGGGTCTGGTATGGATTTTTAGGGGGACTTCACGCCATTTTTTTAAAATTTGGGGTGGAGTTCCCCTTAAAATCCATGCCAGATCTGAAGGGCCTGGAATGGATATTTGGGGGAACCCCACGTCAATTTTTTTTTAGATTTGCGGCGGGGTTCCCCTTAATATCCATTCCAGACCTGAAGGGCCTGGTAATGGAATTCTGGGGAACCCCCACGCTTTTTTTTTTTTTTTTATCAATGACTTTTGTATGTATTGCCGGGAGCCGACAATTCATTAATAGCCGCGAGTCAGTTTTAAAAGACTTTTTTTCTTTCAAAAATGACATTTTTTGCAGGGACAGTTCTAAGCACGGGAAACATGCGCCACTTCACATGCATATCATACACACCCCCCAGGTACGAAATTTAAAGGAATATTTCACTTTTATTTTTTCATTTTAAGCATTATTAAAATCACTGCTCCCGAAAAAACGGCCGTTTTTAAAACTTTTTTTTGCATTGATACATGTCCCCTGGGGCAGGACCTGGGTCCCCAAACACTTTTTAGGACAATAACTTGCATATAAGCCTTTATAATTAGCACTTTAGATTTCTCCCATAGATTTTTCGAATTTGCCGCGAACACCCCAATTTGTTCGCTGTTCGGCGAACGGGCGAACAGGCAATGTTCGAGTCGAACATGAGTTCGACTCGAACTCGAAGCTCATCCCTAGCCGCTAACAAAGTGGCCAAAAAAAGCAACAAATAAGCCAATGTGGCCATTAAACGCAGCCAGTGTGGCCCAAGGGCAACAGTTTGGCTAATAAAAATGCCCCAATTTAGGCTAAACATCAAGCCACTTTACACCCAGCCATGCATTTACCAGCCTTGGCTCATCAATGTCCTTCTTCAGTAATAGATGTCTTCTCTCGCCCTCAATGTTGCTTGAGACAATGATGTTACTGGTCAGTGGCGTCACTAGGGTTGGCGTCACGCGTTGCCTCAAAAAATGGTGTCATCCACCAACAACTCAAGACCCCCTCAGTACAGACCCCCCTCAACTAACTACAGACCCCCCTCCCGCAGTATAGATCCACCTCTCTCAGTAAAAACTTACCCACCTCAGTGCAGACCCCCCAGCAGGACAGACACCCCCTCATTTACAGACAACCCTCAATTACAGTCCCCCCCCCACTTACATTACAGAACAGCTGAATGACTATACACAAAGCGGTGAGACCCTCGAGCGTGGGCTCCGCCTCCTCTGTGTATGTAAACAGAGAGGAGGAGGGGGGCGGCGTGTTCATTTTGATACGCAGAGTGACACAAGCTGCGGCAGAGGTGAGCGGGTGGGCGGTGTTAGCGTTGTGACACTATCCATGGGTGTCACCCGGTTGCGGTCCGGCCCCCCCGCACCTTGCTTCCAACGCCGCTGTTACCGTTAACAATATACAATAATCCTGATTGGCTGAGATGCATGTCATAGTTTTAAATAAAAATAGTTCACTGTGTGATACCAAGTCAATTTTTTTATGAAAAATTACAGTGTGAGGTATTTTCAAATGTAAAGCCTATTCAGAGAAACTTGCTGTGATAATAGACACTTCCAAAACACAACCATTGATATTATAAATAAAGATGTCCTGTACTCAACAGCAGGGATGAGCCAAACACCCCCCTGTTCGGTTCGCACCAGAACCTGCGAACAGACAGAATGTTCGCGTGAACTTTAGAACCCTATTAAATACAATGGACTCGAACGTTCGAAATCTAAAGTGCTAATTATAAAGGCTAATATGCAATTTATTGTCCTAAAAAGTGTTTGGGGACCCGGGTCCTGCCCCAGGGGACATGTATCAATGCATAAAAAAGTTTAAAAAATAGAAGTTTTTACGGGAGTGGTGATTTTAATAATGCTTAAAATGAAAAAATAAAAGTGAAATTCTCCTTTAAATTTCGTACCTAGGGGGTGTGTATGATATGCATGTAAAGTCGTGCATGTTTCCCATGTTTAGAACTGTCCCTGCACAAAGTGTCATTTTTGAAGGAAAAAAAGTCATTTAAAACTCACTCGTGGCTATTAATGAATTGTCGGCTTTTATCAATACATAGAAAAGTCATTGATAAAATAAAAAAAAGCGTGGGGGTTCCCCCAAATTCAATTACCAGGCCCTTCAGGTCTGGAATGGATATTAAGGGGAACCCCGCCGCAAATAAAAAAAAAATGGCGTGCGGTTCCCCCTAAATATCCATACCAGGCCCTTCAGATCTGGCATGGATTTTAAGGGGAACTCCACCCCAAATTTAAAAAAAAATGGCGTGGAGTCCCCCCAAAAATCCATACCAGACCCTTATCTGAGCACGCAACCTGGCCGGCCACAGGGGAAGAGGGGGGCCGAGAGAGCGGCCCCCCCTCCCTCCTGAACCGTACCAGGCCACATGCCCTCAACATGGGGAGGATGTCCCTATGTTGATGGGGACAAGGGCCTCATCCCCACAACCCTTGCCCGGTGGTTGTGGGGGTCTGCGGGCAGGGGGCTTATCGGAATCTGGAAGACCCCTTTAACAAAGGGGACCCCCAGATCCTGCCCCCCTATGTTAATTAGTAAGGGGTACATTGTACCCCTACCATTTCACGAAGAAAGTGTAAAAAAATGTAAATAAAAACACACCAACACCTTGGAAAAGTCCTTTATTAAAAAAGAAAAAAGAAAAAAGAAATAAAAACATTCCAGCGATGAAATCCAGTGTCCCGCGGCGATCCCGATGTCCAGCGCTGTCCGTCATTGGTTGTGCCTGAGCGGACCTGATGGGGAGCTTCTAAATTTCCCCATCAGGTCCGCTCAGCGGACCAGATGCAGAACGTGAGAAGGGGCGGGTCTATACATGAATTACACAGTGAAGGAAGTTCCCCATCAGGTCCGCCCCCTCGGTATGTCAGACCGCGCCTACGTCATTGGCCTGAGTGGACCTGATGGGGAACTTCCTTCACTGTGTAAATTTAAATTACACAGCGAAGGAAGTTCCCCGCTGAGCGGACCTGATGGGGAACTTTAGAAGGGGCGGGTCTATACATTTAAAACACGGTGGAGGAAGTTCCCCATCAGGTCCGCTCAGGCACAACCAATGACGGACAGCGCTGGACATCGGATTTCATCGCTGGAATGTTGTTTTTTAAAAAAAATATTTTTTTTTTTTAGTAAAGGACTTTTCCAAGGTGTTGGTGTGTTTTTATTTACATTTTTTGACACTTTCTTAGTGAAATGGTAGGGGTACGATGTACCCCTTACCTATTCACATAGGGGGGCCTGGATCTGGGGGTCCCCTTTGTTAAAGGGGTCTTCCAGATTCCGATAAGCCCCCTGCCCGCAGACCCCCACAACCACCGGGCAAGGGTTGTGGGGATGAGGCCCTTGTCCTCATCAACATGGGGAAATGTGGCCTGGTACGGTTCAGGAGGGAGGGGGGGGCCCTCTCTCATCCCCCCCTCTTCCCCTACTGCCGGCCAGGTTGCGTGCTCGGATAAGGGTCTGGTATGGATTTTTGGGGGGACTCCACGCCATTTTTTTTTACATTTGGGGTGGAGTTCCCCTTAAAATCCATGCCAGATCTGAAGGGCCTGGTATGGATATTTGGGGGAACCCCACGTCAATTTTTTTTTAAGTTTGCGGCGGGGTTCCCCTTAATATTCATTCCAGACCTGAAGGGCCTGGTAATTGAATTTGGGGGAACCCCCACGCTTTTTTATCAATGACTTTTCATTAATAGCTGCGAGTGAGTTTTAAATGACTTTTTTTCCTTCAAAATGACACTTGTGCAGAGACAGTTCTAAGCACGGGAAACATGCGCCACTTTACATGCATATCATACACACCCCCCAGGTACGAAATTTAAAGGAATATTTCACTTTTATTGTTTCACTTTAACCATTAATAAAATCACTGCTCATAAAAAAAAGGCAGTTTTTAAAACTTTTTTTTGCATTGATACATGTCCCCTGGGGCAGGACCTGGGTCCCCAAACACTTTTTAGGACAATAACTTGCATATAAGCCTTTATAATTAGCACTTTAGATTTCTCCCATAGACTTTTTGAATTTGCCGCGAACACCCCAAATTGTTAGTTCGGCGAACGGGCGAACAGGCAATGTTCGAGTCGAACATGAGTTTGACTCGAACTTGAAGCTCATCCCTACTCAACAGTAGCCCAGCCATCAGAAGATTGTTTTGAAGAGGCAACAATACACAGCTTCATGCAATGCATGAATATGTGTATTGTCTTTGAGTGGCGTTACAAGACAGAGTGGGGGTGTTTAGACGTCACCATATATTGACGCAACATAACTGGTATATACATGTCTAGGGATTGGTTAAATTATATTGGAATTAAAAGCCAAACACAGAGGCAAACTAGGTAGTGCATTGAACATTTTCATGGAGAAGGAGACAGGAGGTGCAATGAGCTGGCAATGTTCCTAGATAAACAAGTGTGGGAGACCCAGCCACCAGGGACAAGATTGAAGAGTAGGTACAGTGTGTACATTCCTAGTAGTGTAGGTGTCTGAAGAGCAAGCAGGTTTGGTCATCATAATTTGATTGGAGGGAAGTATTTTCCACAATTGGCAGGCTTAATAATTTGAACATAATTCCCTTTTGTATGGCCCCAGCCACTTGGCCTTTATTCACATTAGTATGTTTTCTATTTTTCAAAGGCCACGAACTACCAAAATGCACAATTGGACGGATCACTGCTGATATTCTGCAGGCAATGACAGAACTAGAAAAAATAAAGGAGGCTGCCACTGGTGTTCAGAGGCGTATGCAGGATTATGTTGACCTGTTAGCAAAATTTTAATTTCTTTTTTTATTTTATACTTTTTTGACTCTACTTTTAAACACATATTATGATTATTGATATGTTTAAATAACAATAGTTCCATGTATTTGCTGAGTTTTAGGAGTAGGAAATAACAATGCCATATGCTGTGTCTTTTAATGTGAATTGTCATGTGGAATCGCATGACAATTCACTTAAAGGGGTTCTTACAAAAATGTTTTGAATTTAAAAAAATCTAACTTTACCTTACTGCAGCCCTCCTTCACTGACCTCATCCTTAATTTTTAATTGGAAATGTCCTTAATTTGTCCTCTAATAATCAGCATTTACTGTTCTTCTGTCTGGAATCCACACTGGAATGCGGGCCATGCTCTCTGGTGTGGAGTGTCGTGCTCGCCCCCTCCCTTGGACTACAGGAGAGTCAGGACGCTCTCTACGTAGCAGATTTCAAAAGGACCTGTGTTTTAGTGGTCGTCCTGACTCTCCTGTAGTCCAAGGGAGGGGGCGAGGCTGACACTCCACACCAGGGAGAAAGCCTCGCAATACTGTGTGGATTTACACACAGAAGAACACCAAATGAGGATTACTAGTAAGAAAATAAGGACATTTTTTCACAAAAATCGAAGGATGAGGTAAGTGAAGGAGGACTGCACTAAGATCAAGGAAGATATTTATTGCTTAAAAATGGGAGCTTTTCAAAAAATTAAACTGTCACAAAATAAGTGTGTTATTAGGTTTCTAGGTCAGTGTTTCTCCACCCGCCTTCTCTAGGTGCTTGACCACCTCCTTTAAGATTTGTGTAGTCAATATACACAACATCTTATGTTATTTTTAAAAAAAGTTAAAAAATAAGGTCACTATAGTTACAAATAGCAAAAAATAAAAGACCAAATGCACCTGGAGAAGGAGAGATGGCAAACACTGTTCACAAATTAAAAAATTTAAGAATGTTTTGCATACTAGGGTATTTTTGAGAATACAAAAGAGAATATGGCTTGAAACCATGAGTGGTGAAAATGTTAGCAAAAACATAGTGTGTTTTGAAAATAATCGAAAAATATTTTTACATACAAGTGCAGTGTCAAGTGCACTTGTATTTTCCGACAATTTTTTTGTAAGTTACAAAACAGCACTGTGCACACATGTGCAAGCTGACATTAACCAAAAAAAAAACCTATCCCATGATGTCAGCTAGCACATGTGGACAAAGTGGGCTTTGTTTACTAATGTCATAAGTGCCATCAAAGAATTGGCCCTTTTTAACATTTGTTGCATAAAAGTATGAGCTCTTTACACCTGAGGAAGGCAAGATATTCTCACGTTGAAAATCCAATGCAAAATGTCTTGTATTGTATGGCCTTTTTCAAAAAGATTTGTACGGTAGTTATTTTGGGATGTGTATTGCTGTGCTTTGAAAAAAACATGTTTACCCACCTCAAAGTTGAGAAGAAACAACCAAAAGAAAAAAAAAAAAGATATACTATAAACGTTGTTTTGTTGTTAAAGCAAAACCCAACTTTTTTGGGGTGCTGAAAGTAAAAATTTAGATTATTTCCTATGTCTGGCTTCTTATTTATATGATTAATACGAACAGTATATTTGTTAAGTTGGTGTAGTTACATTGACAGTGTACTTGAAATGGGTGTAGCAGAGCCACAGCACAACATAATACACTACATATGTAAAGGCAAGATTTATAGATAATACTTTACAATTCTTGTTTGTGAACTAAAATAAAATACTTAACAATTACATTCGAGAAAGAATTCAAAATAATATACACATACAACAGTATTTTAAAGATATATAGAGGTTTAATTGCCAAAAATAAGCTTATTAGGAAACATTCTTCTAAATATTTGCTTGCCAGGGCACTGCCCCACTACCCACAAAGTACATAGCGGTTAAAAAAAGACGGAACCTGTTTGACAGAATTCCAAACGCATTCTCTACAACCCTCCTGGCACGGGACAGCCGGTAGTTGTAGATGCACTGGTCTGGGGTCAAGTTCCTCATCGGAAACGGCTTCAATAAATGAGGCCCCAAAGCAAAAGCATCATCTGCCAAAAAAACAAAATTAAGGCCCTCTATATTGTCCTGGGCAGGGGGCAAATTCAATGTGCCATTTTGTAAACGGGTATTAAACTCCGTGTGGAGCATCACCCCACCATCAGAATGGCGGCCATTGATGCCCACATCCAAAAAAAGAAATTCATAAGTAGCGGACACAAGGGCTAACAAGACAACACTCGAAAAGCCCTTGTAGTTAAAATAATATGACCCAGAGTTGGGTGGGGGGATGATTCGCACATGTTTGCCATCAATGGCACCCCCACAGTTGGGAAAATTCCAGAGGTTGTTGAACTGGGCCGCAACATTCTGCCACTGCTGATGACTTGAAGGAAACTGAAAAGTAAAACCAAAAAAAATTATTACAACTTGAGCCTTGAAATTGGTAATTAGTTATCACACATACATTCTGGTGCCAAAATTCAACAATTTTAAGCTGTATGTAATCCATAAAAAAAAAAAAAAAAATCTTATTATTATATGCTTACTCACTCCCTCTGGTGGCACATTTAGGGAATTTGGGGGGGGGGATTTTGGGGACAAGTAAGAACCCTCTCCACTTCCATTAAAGATAAATGAGTAACAAATGAAGGTTCATTTTACAAGCCACTGTGTTTTAAAAATATTGACAGCACAATGTGAAAATAAATATAAACATTCTATGTCATTTTAGATATTAATATTTATAATACATTAAAGATCATTAAAAAACGTGATGAGTAAGAATTAAAAGTATACTACATGCTAGTGACTACATGTTTTTTTTAAGTCATGAAGAAACATTTCTATAAAGTAAGAAAATAATAGGGATTATTAAAAATGCATACAAATAGTACTTGGATCAGTTGATTATGCATTTTGGGGAGGGGAGGGAGGGTTAAAAAATATTTTATGTAGACCAAAAATTACAAAAAAAATGAAATAAATAAGAATAATAATGTGACACAGTTTAGGGGATGTTTAGGGTAATCCACTATAAGAATTGTCAGAACTAAAAAATAATCAAAATGTGGATGTGCCAAGGAAAGCATGCTGGGGAGGTAAGTGCTGACAAATATGCATGGAGGACAGGGAAAAAAAATAACATCTACATAAAGGACATTGGGGCAAAATACATTACTGGAAAACATGAAAGAAAACATACAGAATCAAATAATAAATTGCAACAAATATAAAGAATTGGAGATAATATCACATTACATACCCGAATATACTCCTTCTGCAGAACTTGGATAATAGCACAGCAGGTTTCTGGTATAATATGGCCAAGAGCCTGGGGAGAGATACCTGTGGTAAATTTCAGGTCTTGGAGACTTCTCCCTGTCGCCAAGTAGCGCAGCATTGCTATGAGCCTTTGATCTTCAGGAATAGCACTCCTCATGCAGGTGTCCTGCTTCCTAATGTGGGGGGACAGTAAGGACAATAGGTGCTGGAAGTATGAGTCGGACATCCTGAGATAGTTTCTAAAATCATTGGGATTATTCTCCCTCAGCTCTCTCAGCAACGTCATGTGGGAAAATTGGTCGCGTTGCTGCAACCAATTTTTACACCAGATAGTCCTCCTCCTACCCCTTGACCTTGACTGCGCATGGGAAATGGCCACAACTCCCAGGCTATACACAGCACACTCTCGCTCTGCGTTCCTCAACATCTGCAAGAAAGAACGGAGGATTAAAGACACAAACGTAAAGGAACAGAACGAATCTGCTGACGCCAAACCGTCACTACCTCGCGCTTAGCAGATCGAGTCCAGAGCGTAACGCAGGAAAATTGAAGGATCCTCTTTTGAAGGCTCGTCAGAACGTTGAAACGTCACTACGTTCATGTTTGTAGGCTAAAAAGTCTGAGCGTGTGTATGCTATGGGTGTGCCCGTCAAACTCTGTTCGGACCAAAAAACACGGAAAAGTCCGATGGAAGTCCGACCGTGTGTACGAGGCTTTAGGCTCACTGTCTGACAAACACTGCTAAATAATATGTTCTAATGTGACTTGAATGTCAAAATATAAATATAAATAAGTCAATATACGAGGTTGTTGTATCTTGTGATACAACAAGTCAGGAGAAAACTATTCCCTGTGTTTCCTTTTTTAACCATAACTTTTTTTTTGCTCCATAACTAAGACCATCAGTCACAAGCAATCCATAAAGTCAAAAACCTGCTTGCCTGTATATGTAACAAAGGTCAAAGCATGCCTCCCAACTTTCTGAGATGAGAACGAGGGACGCACAATGTACACTGATGAGCCATAACATTATGATCAACCACCTAATTTTAGGTCTCCTTTTGCCACCAAAATTGTCACTTTTGCCACCAAAAGATCCCTGACCTGTCAAGACTAGGGATGAGCTTTATGTTCGGGTCGAACATGAGTTTGTCTCGAACATTGGCTGTTCGCCCGTTCGCCAAATAGCGAACAATTTGGGGTGTTCGCGGCAAATTTAAAAGCCGCAGAACACCCTTTAAAAATCTACGGGAGGAATCAAAAGTGCTAATTTTAAAGGTTATTGTCAAAAAAAGTGTTTGGGGACCTGGGTCCTGCCCCAGAGGACATGTATCAATGCAAAAAAAAGTTTTAAAAACTGAAGTTTTTTCGGGAACAGTGATTTTAATAATGCTTAAAGTGAAACAATAAAAGTGAAATATTCCTTTAAATTTCATACCTGGGGGTGTCTAAAGTATGCCTGTAAAGTAGCGCATGTTTTCCGTGCTTAGAAAAGTCCCTGCACAAAATGACATTTCTAAAGAAAAAAAAGTAATTTAAAACTACTCGCGGCTATAATGAATTGTCTGGTCCTGGCAATACAGATAAAAGTCATTGAAAATAAAAACAGCACGGGTTACCCCTTAGTCCATTACCAGGCCCTTTGGGTCTGGTATGAATATTAAGGGGAACCCCGAACCAAAATGTAAAAAAAAATGCGTGGGGTCCTCCCCAAATTCCATATCAGGCCCTTCAGGTCTGGTATGGATTTTAAGGGGAACCCTGCGCCAATATTTTTTTTAAACAATGGCGTGGGGTTTCCCCCAAAAATTCATACCAGACCCTTGAAGTCTGGTATGGATTTTAAGGGGAACTCCGCTCCAAATTGTAAAAAAAAATTACGTGGAGTTCCCCCCAAAAATCCATACCAGACCCTTATCCGAGCACGCAACCTGGCAGGCCGCAGGAAAAGAGGGGGGACGAGAGAGCACCCCCTCCTGAACCGTACCAGGCCACATGCCCTCAACATGGCGAGAATGTCCCCATGTTGATGGGGAGAAGGGCCCCATCCCCACAACCCTTGCCCGGTGGTTGTGGGGGTCTGCGGGCGGGGGGCTTATCGGAATTTGGAAGCCCCCTTTAACAAAGGGGACCTCCAGTTCCCACCCCCCTATGTGAATAGGTAAGGGGTACATTGTACCCCTACCATTTCACAAAAAAAGTGTCAAAATGTTTAAAACCACAGGAGACAGCTTGGGACAAGTCCTTTATTAAAAAGAAAAAAAGAAAAAAGAAAAAAATATTCCAGCGATGTAATCCAGTCTCGATCTCCAGCGATGTAATCCATTCTCGATCTCCAGCGATGTAATCCATTCTCGATCTCCAGTGAGAATACGACGCACATGATCCTGCCTCCACGGGAGGCACCCGATGAATGGCGCGCTCCAGCCTCACAGCTCTTATATAGCTGAGGGCGGGGCCACCCGTCACATGCGTGGGTGACCCTGTCTCCCTCTGACATAAGGGGAAACGCCGGGGTTACCCAGTGACATGTATGGGTGACCCCGCCCCCTCTGACTCGTCGCGGGAAACCCGCGTTGCTTCAGAGGGGAGGGGTCACCGGTACACATCACTGGGTAACCCCAGGTAATTCCCGTTGCATCAGAGGGGGGTGGGGTCACCCATCCACGTGACGGCTGGCCCTGCCCTCAGTTATAAAAGAACTGTCAAACGGGTCGCGCATCATTCGGCGGGAGCCTCCTATGGATGCTGTATTGTTCGTAGCGGCGGGTCGGACTCGTAGAAGGATTATGGCGCTGGATTTTTTTTGTCCCAAGCTCTGTGTGTGTTTTTTCCTTTTTTCTCACTTTTTTGGGTGAAATGGTAGGGGTACAATGTATCCCTTTACCAATTCACATAGGGGGGGCCGGGATCTGGAGGTCCCCTTTGTTAAAGGGGGCTTCCAGATTCCGATAAGCCCCCCGCTCGCAGACCCCCACAACCACCGGGCAAGGGTTGTGGGGATAAGGCCCTTGTCCCCATCAACATGGGGACATCCTCCCCATGTTGAGGGCATGTGGCCTGGTATGGTTCGGGGGGGCGCTCTCTCATCACCCCCTCTTTTCCTGCGGCCTGCCAGGTTGCATGCTCGGATAAGGGTCTGGTATGGATTTTTGGGGGGAACCCCACGCCATTTTTTTTTTTCAATTTTGGTGCGGGGTTCCCCTTACAATCCATACCGGACCTGAAGGGTCTGGTATGGATTTTTGGGGGAATCCCACGCCATTTAAAAAAAAAATTGGCGCAGGGTTCCTCTTAATATCCATACCAGACCTGAAGGGCCTAATATGGAATTTGGGGGGGACCCCTACGCATTTTTTTTTATTAATTTTGTTTCGAGGTTCCCCTTAATATTCATACCAGACCCAAAGGGCCTGGTAATGGACTAAGGGGGGAACCCATGCTGTTTTTTTTCAATGACTTTTATCTGTATTGCCGGGACCCGAAAATTCATTATAGCCGCGAGTAGTTTTAAATTACTTTTTTTCCTTTAGAAATGTCATTTTGTGCAGGGACTTGTCTAAGCACAGGAAACATGCGCTACTTTACAGGCATACTATAGACACCTACCAGGTACGCAAATTTTAATAAATATTTCACTTTTATTGTTTCACTTTAAGCATTATTAAAATCACTGCTCCTGAAAAAACTGCAGTGATACATGTCCCCTGGAGCAGAACCCAGGTCCCCAAACACTTTTTATGACAATAACTTGCATATTAGCCTTTAAAATTAGCACTTTTGATTTTTCATGTTCGTGTCCCATAGACTTTAACGGTGTTCGCGTGTTCGAACAAATTTTTTGCCTGTTCACATGTTCTGCTGCGAACCAAACCGGGGGGTGTTCGGCTCATCCCTAGTCAAGACATGGACACTAGGCTTGTGCACAACGGAAAAATTCGTTCCGTTTCGGTTCGTTTCTTTCCGGTCCTGTTGATTCGTAATCATTCGTAATTTTGCTAGACGGGATTTTTCGTGTTCGGACTCATTCGTATTTTTGCAAGCGACATTTTTCGTTGAATTTTTTGTTGCTTTATAATTCGTACTTTCGGTAGAGTACGTTGTTTTTCGTTGATTCTGGACACAACTCCTACTTTCGTAACTTTTTTTGGGTTCGTTGATTCGTAATTTTCTGTGTCTCTCTCACGACGACGCTGCCTATTATGCCTAATGTGCTTCGAATGGATTTGTACTTTTCGAAATACATAGCGGTTATTTGTAACGATTCGAAATCTCGTATTTTACTTTCGTTTTTTACATGCGGCTATAGCCTCCGCCCCTGTACACCATTTTGAGAGGGTTCAGCACGGTGAGGGAGAAGCAGAGAGCAGAGCAGAGTGTTATTGTGCTTCGAATGGATTAGAAATCTCGTATTTTACTTTCGTTTTTTACATGCGGCTATAGCCTCCGCCCCTGTACACCATTTTGAGAGGGAGTTCAGCACGGTGAAGGAGAAGCAGAGAGCAGAGCAGAGTGAGTGTTATTGTGTTTCCAATGGATTTGTACATTCATAAGTTTTTTCATAACGAATTATGCCGAAGACATTCGGGCATTCGCTATTTTGCGGTATAATTTATTTCGGATTCGGTTTTATTCGTAATTGCTTTGTTCGGAAATTCGAATGCTTCCGAATGTCCGAAAGTTGCTAAATTCGGACGAATTTCGATTCGTTACGAAACGAATTGCACAAGCCTAATGGACACCACTTGACCTCTGAATGTATGATGTGCTATCAGTAGCAGATCCTTTAAGTATTGTAAGTTGCAAGGTGGGGCCTCCATGGATTAGACTTGTTTTTCCAGCACATCTCACAGATACTCGATTGGACTGAGATCGCAAGAATTTGGAGACCAAATCAACACCTCAAACCAGTTGTTGTGTTCCTCAAACCCTTCTTGAACCATTTTTGCAGAGTGGCAGGGCACATTATCCTGCTGAAAAAAGCCACTGCCATCAGGGAATCTTGTTTCCATTAAGTGGTGTACTTGGTCAGCAACGATGTTTAGGTAGGTGGTACATGCCAAGTAACATCTACATGAATGGCAGGACCTAACTGCCTCTGCCAGTTTGCCTTCTTCCCATACTGCATCCTGATGCCATCTCTTGCTTGCCAGTGGTTATATAGTTATGGATGATAGGTGGATAAAAGCAATGCGCACACCCCCACCACACCCTCAGTTTTTCAGACTATTAAGAATGGCAAAACTAATTGGTTATACCCAGAATCGTTTTTCTTTTTCTTTTTTTTTTCCCACCATTACTTTTCCTTTATTTCTTTTTTATTTATTGATTTATTGATTTTTCAAAATAGCAAACAAGATAATTAGAGCCCATTCACACAGGGGCAACACGACTTCCAGCACGATTTTATGAGGCAACTCAGACACGACCTGAGTATGAATCACAGCGCGACCTGGAGCTATTTACAAGGCAACTCCAAGTTGCCTGCAGGACAAGAGACATTCCAGTGACCAATCAAACAAGAATCAGCTCTGTGGGAGGGAGGGGGAAGAGAGAGTTTTGCCTGATAAATGTATGTTTTCTTCCCGGAGAGTTGCTCCTATTAAGACAGTGAGAGGCGACTCCCATTGAAATGAATGGTTACAGGTCGCCTAGGAGTCGGATTGAAGTAGTACAGAGACCTTTTTTGAAGTTGGAGCGACTGCAGTAGTGTGCATAAGGATGGCTCCATTAACTTACATTGATTTCTTCAGCCAGCACGACCTGAGGCGACTAGGGGCGACCTGGGGCGATTTGGAGTCAGATCCAAAGACGCCCCTGTGTGAATGGGCTCTTAGGAGATAGTTACATAGTTAGTCAGGTTGAAAAAAGACACAAATTCATCTTGTTCAACCAATAAAAAAAAACAGAAAACAAAAAAACAACCATACAATCCCACAATCCTATACCCACAGTTGATCCAGAGGAAGGTGAGAAACCCCGGCAAAGCATGATCCAATTTGCTACAGCAGGGGGAAAAAATTGCTTCCTGATCCCCCGAGAGGTCATCGGATATTCCCTGGATCAACTTTCTCTTTAAATGTTAGTAACCAGTTATATTATGTATATTTAGGTAAAAATCCAGGCCTTTTTTAAAGCAATCTAGTGAGATGGCCAGAACCACCTCTAACTGTGAGGAAACCTTTCCTTATTTGGAGATAAAATCTCTTTTCCTCTAGATGTAAAGAGTGCCCCCTTGTCCTCTGTGATTACCTTTAAGTGGTTGTAAACCCACTTTTGCAACTTGCACCTACAGGTAAGCCTAGATTAAGGCTTACCTGTAGGTGCAAGAAATATCTCCTAAACCTACACGGTTTAGGAGATATTTACTAAAATCACAGGCGCCGCTGTCTACGGCGCATGCGCGCCGTAGACAGCGGTGCATTCATGGGGTTAATCCCATTCACAAACTCGGCTAAGTCCCAGCAACGCTTGGGCTTAGCCGAATTTGACGGCTCCCGCGCGCATGCGCGGAGTCACGTCTTCGCCACTGGAGCGGCGCTGTGATTGGCTGGAGCGGCGATACCCGGAAATAACATTCCGGCTATCGCCGCAGCGATGGCTGCGGCTGGAGAGAGGGACACGGATGGCTTTGGGGGCCCCGATCTAAGGTAAGTGGTACATAATGAGCTAGTATGCTAGTCATACTAGCTCATTATAGCTTTGTCTTAAAAGGTTGGATAAAAAAAGAAAAATGTATATGGGTTTACAACCACTTTAAAGTGAATAACTCAACAGCAAGTTCACTATATGGACCCCTTATGTATTTGTACATGTTGATCATATCCCCCTCTTAAGCCGTGTACACACGATCGGTTTTACCGATGAAAACAGTCCGATGGACTTTTTTCATCGGACAAACCGATCGTGTATGGGCCCCATCGGTCTTTTTTCCATCGGTGTTAAAAAATAGAACCTGTTTTAAATTTATCCGATGGAAAAAAAAATGATAGCAAACCGATAGCAAATTCCGATCATCTGTGGGGAACTCCATCGGATAAAAAACCCACGCATGCTCAGACTGAACTCTGAGATGGGAGCGCTCGTTCTGGTAAAACTAGCGTTCCTATTGGAGAGAGCACATTCGTCATTCTGCAAATTATTGCCTCGTTCTTCTTTATAATGGTCTTTAAAATGTTTTTTTTTGCTGCAGATATTTATCGCGAGTTCTGACAAACTTATTTCTTTATTGTTTCTTGTGATGTCATGAATAATTTTATCTTTTTTTAAAGCCAGATCTCCCTCATTTTAAATTTTATTTAGAATCCAGATCGACTTTTATTTTTATTTTTTCTTTCTTGTGGGCTCATTTATTTTTGTGTCAAGTTCTCACAACAACATTTTTTTTTTTTTTTACCCTCAAGGAGGTTGGTGTCCCTTGTTAATTACACATTGTCTTTATGAAATGTTATTGCTACTCACAATAAAAACACATAGGCAAATATTTTGCTTAAATCAAAGATCCATTTATTCTGGAAAAACTAAATAAAAATGAAGGGCAACAATTGGAAAATTAGTAGAATTTATGCAGACTTCGGACCCTGAAGACAGACATGACTTTGATGAACAATAAAATAAACAACATAAGGAAATCAGGAGAAGCAGCCGAAGACACACATGATCCCAAGCTGTGGTACTCCAACAAACTGCAACTTCTGGCAGAGCAGCTTGAAGCAAGGGAATCACCTTCTGGTCTTCCCTGTAGCCTTCCCTCCACGCTTCCCTGCAGCGTTTCTTCCACGGCCCGTCCACGCCCCCTTGCAGGCTGTGGCTGTGTCTGAGGAAATGTGGCAGGAGGAGAACGAGGAGAAGGATGGGCCAGATGGCAAAGATGAGTGGCCTCTGTCAGCTGCCCCCTCCCCGCCGTGTGAATGGCAGTGTAGATCAGGTGCTCACAGAGGGCACGTTGTCCCTCCTCCAGTTTAAATAGCTTCTCTGCCAGGTAGGCGTTAAGCACTCCACAGGGTTGAGGGGGCCCTCATTATGGCAGCAGCGTCCCTGATCATTTTAAGTGACTCCTCCTCCACCTGTGTCATCCTCCTCGATTTTTTGGGTCTGACGTGGAGGGGAGCCACTTGGGACTGGGTGCTGCCACTAGGCCTGGGGACCTGCTGCGTGCCACTTGGGCTGGCCTCCTCCTGTCTGCCACTCACCCCTGCCTCCTCCTGCCTGCCACATTCCGGAGCCTCTTCCTCCTGGCTGAGCTCATCCTGTGTATAAAAAAGGGACATAGTTTTATTTTTTGTTGAATCAATCACAAACAATTTTCATCTCATGACTTTTCCAATTTGAATGTTAATAATAAATAGAAAAGACACTCATTCTGACCACAGCTTTTTTAAATACGGTACCAATAATTTCTGGCCACTAATTTTTCTTTAAATTTTTTTGTATTGTTTTTTTTTATTTTTTATTATTTTTATTTATTTTTTTTGTGCTAATTTTTTTATTTATTTTTTGTTTTATTTTTTTTGTGCTAATTTTTTTTTGTTGTTAATTTAATTATTTCATTTGTGAATAATAACATCCAGTTCACACTAATAATTTGAGGCCAATAAATATGTTTTGAAATATTATACCTGGCTGAAGATGCGCAGATCCGGCTCTTCCAGCTCAGGAGGCTCAACTTCCCCCTCTGCAGGGGTGGAGGGAACGGTGGAAGGAACGCTGGAGGGAAAGGTGGAAGGAACGCTGGAGTGAAGGGTGGAGGGAAGGGTGGAAGGAACGCTGGAGGGAAGGGTGGAAGGAACGCTGGAGGGAAGGGTGGAGGGAAGGGTGGAAGGAAGGCTGGAAAGTGATTCCCTGGCCTCAATCTGGTCGTCCAGAAATTGCAGATGCTTGTAGTACCACAGCTTGGGCTGAACTACTTTGTCTGCTGCTGCTCCTGATCTCATTGAAGCACAGACTTTTTTATAGCGTTTTTTGTAGGCATTCCTCATGTTGTTTATTTTATTGTTCATCATTTTATAGTCTGCCTCTGTCCGCTAATGTTCCAATTGTTGCCCTTCGTACCACACTATTGTGGTACAAACTATTTTTAAGGTCCCATAAGTTCCGCAGTTCACGATATTTCTCTATGAACACCAGCATAATTTCAGGCTCCTTAAATTTATGCATACTTCTTTCTGCAAGATAAAACACAATACAAAAACAGTAGGTCAGCTTCAATTGTCCTAAACTTATCCCAATATAGGCCTTTACAATCATGAACCAGTATAGGCCACTTATGCCCCAAGTTTCATTCTTACCTTATTAGGATTCGTCCGGCACTTCCGGTCGTCCTTACTCTGTGCAACCACTACCTTGTTTACCATTTATATACCCTGCGCATGCGTGAAACTCCGCCTGCGTCGCCCGCCCATGACGTTCTTTTTTGGAATTTCCCCGCCCCTTCTCGTTTGGCGCACAGTGGGAGACGACGACATGGCGGTGACACAGGTGTGTGCTTTATTATTAAGTACCGACGAGGAAAGCCCGGAGGCGGGAACGTCCCGATCCAGGAATAAAAGATACAGGGCGACTAATATGTCATTTGCTGAGATGGTGGAGATGGTGGACATCCTGCGGAGGAAAGATTACGATGGGAAGCATGGGCCATACGACACCCCTAATCTCAGGAAGTCTAAAATAATGGACAAAGTGGCGAGGAGTCTCTATAATAAATTTGGGGTCAGGAGATCCAAGGAGCAGCTCCGTAAAAGGTGGTCTGACCTGAAGCTGAGGGAGCCGGAGCAGTATAGGAAGCTTATCAAAATCCTGGAAAAAGGTAAGCTTTTATTTTTACTGTGTTATTTCAAATTGGAATATGTATTCTTGCATGTTTTGCTCCATGTGCTTGGAATGGCAACTTTCATGTTAAGTTTAGTGGCCCAATTTTAGGGAATGTTTCGTAGTAAACAGCGATCGCCTAAAAAAAATCACATGTTTTGCACAGATACATGTAAAAAACATGTGGTCATGCCTATTTGTCTTAAAACAACGTTTATAAACATTGTTGTCTAGATGATGTGTTGTAAGTAAGTAGAATGTGAAATGCTAAACTAGATTCTGTGTAAAGGAGAGGACACTCAAGCAGCTGGTTACACATCTTGACTCAGGAGCACTATAGTATTGGCCACCAGAACAACCTTTTTAGGGTGTTCCACACAGGTGCTCCAGTCGATACTTTGGGGGGTCTCCATGTGTGTTTTTTTGGACCAAAAATGAAAGTATTCTTGCTTTGTTGAATTCCCAAAATCTCTTGTGTTCATCTTGGAAATCTGCCAAAAATAAAAATTGTACCCCACTTTCAAGCAATGTTTACAATTTTTGACCTCAAATATCTGTGTGCTAAGGATACCTTTTGTTTCATTCTCATAGGGGAGAGGAGACCTGGAGGACACCAATCAGAGGGGCTGAGGAAGCACAGACTACAGAAAGAACCCCAATCTCAGAAAGAACCCCAAGATCAGCATGTGGAGGAAGCAGAGGTGGAGGAAGGAGAGGTGGAGCTTCTCACCACAACAGGTCAGTGTCTGTCAGACTGTCACCACAGCTTCTGGTAAAGAGATGTAGGCTTGTATATTTATAATACCTTTTTTTTTAGGGGATGAACACGGTGGTGTGTCAGAAACTCCTACAACTACTCCATTCTCAAGTGCTAGTGCCCAAATCATAATTCAAGAAATAATGGTATGTAGTAGCGAAATGGACATTATAAGGAATAAGATGAATGTGATTGAGCAAAAATATAAAAACATCATTGATATTTTGGGGTGAATAGTCTGACCCCCCCCCCCGTTTTTTTATTTCTTTTGCAATAAAAGAATTGCACTTGTTTTACCACAAGCCAAAATTTGAAGATGCACACAGTGTGTCAACATGTGCTATCTGCCGTCACAGGATATCTATGTCCCTGTTTTGTGGAAGCAACCCCTTCCTCGCTACTCAAGTAGGTGAGAGGAAGGGTTTGCACCCCCAAAACACGTCCATTGATCCCCCATGATGGCAGATAGCACATGTTGACTTTAGCCATGGGATCAGGATGAAAATACCCATTTTGCCTACACAAACTGTGTGCATCTTCAAATTTGGGATGGTTCAGGGGTGACATCACCCCATCTCATATTTATCTTTAAGGTTGAACTTTGTAAGTTCCATTGTTTTTCTATGTTTTCTTTTTTGACCCATGCATGTTTCTGCATACCAAAAATAAAGAAAAATGTCTCCAAAATTTGGAGCCAAAAATGTCAAGATTTTATTTTCTAAATAAATAAAATGCATGTTGTGCACAGAGTAAAAAAATATTTGGACACTCAACAATGTGTGGCTTGTTCTTTCTATGCTCAATAGCAGTTCTAGAAAATGTCAAAGTTCATGTTTTACTGTGACAATTGTGGCTATTTACTAAAGACAAATACACTTGACACTACTACAAAAAGTGTACTATGAGAACCTGGGAGACACATAATAAAAAAAAAAAAAAAATGACAAAACAAGTTTTTAAAATATATATATATATTTTAATTTTTTCCCAAAAATTAGCATGTATGGTCTGGCATAGCGATGGCCACCCAACCCGTGAGGTACTCAACGTATTTATCACGTACTTCACGGGCGCTTTGGGGGGCCAAGCCAGTACGGCCAATGTCCAGGCCTGTCAACAAGTTGGTTTCGGTGACACCGGCCTCAGGCCCAACAGTGGAAAGGTAAGAACTTGGGTATGTGCGCATAAAATTGTGCAGTATGCAGCAGCTGTACACAATGTGGTTTAGTTTATATTCAGCCATGTGGATGGCTGTCTGAAACAGGCGGAACCGGCTGGCCATTATCCCGAAGGCATTCTCAACAACCCTCCGGGCTCTGACCAGCCGGTAATTAAAAACCCTCCTCTCCGGGGTGAGGGTCCTTTTGGGAAACGGCGGTTTCCCAGTCCAAAGGCTTCATCCGCTAGAAACACAAAAGGAAGTCCCTCCACATTGTCCGCATCAGATGGCAGTGTCAGGCCCCCAGACTGCAGACGGTGGGCAAACTCCGTCTGTGCGAAGACTCTGCCATCGGACATCCGGCCATTCTTCACCACGTCCACATATAAGAACTCATAGCGTGCCGACACCACCGCCATTAACACAATAGTATTAAAACCTTTATAATTATAATAGTACGACCCCGAACGGGGTGGCGGCACTATGCGGACGTGTTTCCCATCAATTGCCCCTCCGCAGTTGGGGAAGTCCCACCGCTGGGCAAATTGGGAGGCCACGGTCTGCCATTCCTGTGGTGATGAAGGAAACTGTGGAGTCAAACAAAAAGAATAAATTAGTACTTTTGCACATTACATTGCAAGCAGATTAGCCAAATACATTCTTGGCCAACGTCAGTATAACATTTATTTGAAGGAGTATTTAAACACAAAAATAGAAGGACCACTTATCAGATGACTCACACCCTCTGATGGACCATTGTAAAAAAATAAGGGGGGGGAGGGGGTTAAAGCTGATTTTGTGGCCCGCCCAAAAAGACTCTACCACTCTGCTGAACTTGAATGTGCAATAAAACATTTGGACACAGGGGGGGAGGGGTTCAAAACTACAATGGAGCGGACAAAAAACATTGTTAATAACAGACTAGTCTAGGTGTGTTTGAGCCCAGGATAGCATGCTGGAGAGGTTAGTGGAGGGAAATATGCATGTAGGCCAAAAAATTAGCATTTAAAAGTAACAACATGCATGGGGAGAAAGGGGACATTCCCAGCATATTACAATCATGGTAATTAGGGAAGGATGAAAGAAATACAATACATTAGCAAACATTCAAAACATAGAATGTGATGTTAAAGGAGAAAACTTACCTTAATAAAGTCCTTCTGCATGATGTATGATAGCAGAACACGTTTCAGGGATAATGATCCCAAGAGCCTGGGGGGAGATGCCTGTTGTGAACTTGAGCTCCTGCAGGCTTCTCCCTGTCGCCAGGTATCTCAACGTAGCAATAAGCCTCTGCTCGGCAGTGATGGCCTGGCGGATCACAGTGTCCTGCCTCGTGATATAGGGGGACAGCAAATCCAACAGACGGTGAAAAACGGGGTCCGTCATCCGGAGATAATTCCTGAAATCATTAGGATTATTCTCCTGGATTTCCCGCAGCAGAGACATGAGAGAATTGGTCCCGCTGGAGCAACCAATTCTTGGTCCATGAACTCCTCCTCGCCCTGTTCATGGACTGAGCTCGGGTTACAGTATTAACCTCAACACCAGGCCCATACGCAGCATGAGCTCTACGACGAGAACGTACTTGCAACATGGCTTTAAACCAGTCGGCTGTCAGAACGAACTTAAACAGAACGCACCGAGGAACAGCAAGGCCTGTGAAGAACGACCTGAAAAAAAGTAACGAGCGGCCAAGAAGGCACTGTAAAACAGAAACAACCTGACTGCACGCACTGAAAGACAAATACGAACCCACAAGCACAAACTGAAACGCAGAAAACGATCTGAAAAGAGACCGAAAATCGCAAATCGGCTCTAACCAAACTTTTACTAACACGCGGTAACATGAAATCAGCAAAAGCAGCCCAAAGGGTGGCGCCATTGGATTTGAACTTCCCCTTTATAGTGCCGTCGTACGTCACAGCGTTTGGGACAGTCGGTTTTTTGACTGATGGTGTGTAGGCAAGACTGATGGAAATCAGCTTCATCGGATTACCGATGGAAAAATCCATCGGTTTAAAATCCATAGGAAATCTGATCGTGTGTACAGGGCTTAAATCTCCTCTATCAAGAGAGAATAAATTCAGTTCCTCTGATCTTTCCTCATAGCTGAGCTCCTCCTCCATGCCTCTTATCACTTTGGTTGCCCTTCTTTGCACTTTCTCCAGTTCCCCGATATCCTTTTTGACAACTGGTTCCCAAAACTGAACTGCAAATTCCAGATGAGGTCTTACCAATGATTTGTGCAGATGCTAAATGATATCACTCTCTCTGGAGTCCATATCTCTCTTAAAGGGTTTTTTTTTTTTTAAATAACAAACATGTCATACTTACCTCCACTGTGCAGTTCGTTTTGCACAGAGTGGCCCGATCTTCCTCTTCTGGGGTCCCTCAGCGGCGCTGGTGGCTCCTCTCCACATCAAGTGTCCACATTGGAGAAGGCTCTCCCATGGTGGACATGCATTAAGGTGAAAAACCATGAGGTTTTACAACCCCTTTAACCACTTGACCACTGGGCACTTAAACCCCCTGTCTAACCAATTTTCAGCTTTCGGTGCTCTCACACTTTGAATCAGTGTTTCTCAACTCCAGTCCTCAAGGCGCACCAACAGGTCATGTTTTCAGGATTTCCCTCAGATAAAACAGCTGTGGTAATTACTAAGGCAGTGAAACAGATCAAATCACCTGTGCAAAATAATGGAAATCCTGAAAACATGACCTGTTGGTGGCAATGGCGTCCCTAGGGGGGGACCAGAGGGGGCCTTGCCCCCCCCCAACATTATGCTGTGCCCCACCATGTGCCCCCCAAAAAAAAAAATGTTTTTTTGCATTTTTTTTTTCGCTCGGGCTGCTGCTGGGGTAACATAGTCTCTACTGAGAGGGAGAGCGTCCGCAGTCAGCTCCTGTGGGGGATTCCTCCCCCCTCCCTCTGCTCGCTGACACTGCATAATGCGAGCGCTCACAGCCGCCCAATCTGCTCATTTCCCTGCATCCTCATTGGCACGGAGAAGAGCGAGTTGCAGGAAGGACTCCACGAGCACTGTGGGAGGGGGGGAGGGGGGCCCAAGCCTTCATCTCAGTTACTGAAAAAACAGACTGATTTCTCCCGTCCTTAGGACAGGAGAACCAGCCTGTAAATTCCGAGAGTGGTGACTGCAAGCTGAGCCGAGTGTCAGCCTATGACACTCTTGCACAGCCCAGCGAGTCCAGCCACCCCCCTCACTCTCCTCACATACGAGCAGGGAGGAATACAGATCCTCCTCCTCCTTCCAGTCCCGCCCACACTATCCCGGGGTGCTGTATCTGAAGAGAGGGGATGTGTGGGCGGGAAATATGAAAATCAGCAGCATTCCTGGCTGTGTGTGAATGATGCCTGAGATTCTAGCCTGGACCGTGGGTAAGTGTGTGCACTGCAGACTGCAGTACACTGTAATCACTGAACTGCATTATCTCCATCCCTTCTCTCCCCCATCTGTCTCCCTCCCCCTCTCCTGTTCTTTCAAGACATTCACAATTTACTTTCACTTTCAGTTAGGCAGGTAATATACAGTGCACATTTCTTTCCTGCATCCACAGATTGCAGGAAAGAAACTTGCATGATTCCCCCATCAACACAGACAGTGCTGACAGGGGAATATCCCTCCTGCCCAGCAATTGTATTCTCCTGACAAACAGTGATTATCACTAGTGGCTATAGCAACCACTAGTGATAATCATAAGAGAATCTGCTCATTAATGGTTCGAATCTCAGCCAGTTCCTGCTGAACCAGCTGAAATTTAAATGGCTGGTCTTGGCTCTTAGGCAGCCCATACATTGATCACTTTTTTTCATTCAACTATTAAGTTGAATGAAAAAAAAAAGGAAATTATCCAATTCCCCCATCTACACATTATAGGTGGATGGGGGAATCCTCCCAGTGTGGACCAGTGCTGGAACAACCAGAGTTGCTGTCCTGTCCCGGCTATTCACAGCGCTGGCCTCTGCCTCCAGGGTAGCGGCGGCAGCACATTGGAACCCAGTGCTGGTTACTTTATGGGGCTGATGTACAGGAGGGCCAGCACAATTTGTTGTTAGAGATGGGCTGGGCATGTTCAAAATTCCACATTCCACATGCCAGAGCCTGCCAGGAAGCCCACACTGCCCAGCGCTAATCACAGGCAGTGAGACATTTCCCGGTCCGCAGCTCCACAGATCAGGAAATGTCTCACTGGCTGTGATTAGCACTGTGGAGTGTCGGCTTCCTGGTGGGATCGGGCATGTGGGATTTCAAACACACCCAAGCCCATCTCTATTGGTTGTAGACAGTTGAGCTCCCTGCAGGTTTCTTAGCAGCAGTGGACCCTTCTCTGACATGCTGATTGTGATGCAATACAGGTGATGCTCCTAGTCAAATCCTAGTGTTAAATATCAGTGATTTTATTTATCAAAGCCCATACTTTACAGGCATAGAGCCCACATGGCTGCTGAACATACGGTTGATTATATATATGTGGTTGTACTCTTGATGCTAATAAATACTGTGTTTATTAGATCTGACTGGGAGCATCATTAGGATCACATCCCGATCAACATGTCAACAGAGGAGGTTATACAGCATTACTGCTGCTAGGTGACCAGCTGGGGGCTCAGCTCTCTATAACCAATAGTGCCAGCCTTCCCCTACATGCACGCATAATGTCACCAGCACAAAGTCCTAATAGACTGCCGCCGGTGCCAAGGAGACAGATGCCAGACCAGCTCTGTCAATAACAGGACAGCTGGGGAACCCCACTGTGGCAGAACACCAGGGCCCGGTGGCAAGACAACCTTTGCAACCGTGATAGTTTTCCCACTGCTTTGGACCCTTATATTTTCTTGGTGTGCTGGTGACATATATCTCTTGTTTTCTGCCACCCTGGTGGGGCCCTAGTTAGTAGGAAGGGAGCTCACTGCAGAACATGTGAAAGGGCCCGTTGTGGGATCGTAGTAAAGGGCCCCAGGATATATATATATATATATATATATATATATATATATATATATATATATATATATAATTGCATTTTATAGTTGGCCCCCCTACTTTTGTCCCTGTCCCCCCATGTGCCCCCCCTAAATTTGAAAGCTGGAGACGCCACTGGTTGGTGCGCCTTGAGGACTGGAGTTGAGAAACACTGCATTCAATGACAATTACTCAGTCATGCAACACTGTACCCAAATGATTTTTGTTGTCCCTTTTTTCATACAAATATAGATTTCTTTTGGTGGTATTTGATCACCTCTGGATTTTAATTTTTTTGCGCTATAAATGAAAAAAGGCCTATAATTTTGAAAAAAAACAAATTTTTCTTAATTTCTGTGATAAAATTTTGCAAATTAGTAATTTTTCTTCATAAATTTTTACCACAATTTATACTGCTACATATCTTTGGTAAAAATAACCCAAGTTAGTGTATATTATTTGGTCTTTGTGAAAGTTATAGAATGCAAAAGCTATGGTGCCAATCTATGAAAAATGATCACACCTGAAGTACTGACGGCCTATCTCAATTCTTGAAACCCTCAGGCCTGGTTCACACTGGTCCGACAAACGCTCCGACATTAGGAGCTCATGTCGCATGACGTGTGAAAATCAATGTTTCCCTATGAGAGCCGTCTTAACTGGTCTGACACAAGTCGGTCCGACTTTGAAAATGCTCCCTGTACTACTTTGGTCCGACTTTGATCCTACTTCAGCCCATTAAATATCATTGAAGTCGGATCAAAGTAGGATCCTTGTCCTAACCATCCGACATTTGACATCAGACATGGTGATTACAGCAGCAGTAAAAGGAATTTATCTCACCCTGGGATTGTTTTGATTGGTCAAAGGACAAGTCAGACTAGCACAAAGTCGGATCAAAGTAGTATCCTGTTCATGAATGTCGGATGGATGTCGGACCAATGTAGGATCAATGTAGGACTGATGTGGCAGAGCAAAGTAGGATGAAAGTCGGATGAATGTCGTGTCGTATCAGTGTGAACCCAGCCTAACATGCCAGGAAAGTACAAATACCCCCCAATATGACCTCTTTTTTGGAAAGTAGACATTCAAAGGTATTTAGAAAGAGGCATGATGAGGTTTTTGAAGTTGTAATTTTTTCTCACAATTCTTTTGCAAAATCAAGATTTTTTTTCACAAAATTGTGATATTAGCAGGTTATTTCTCACACACAGCATTAGGGATGAGCTCGGTGTTCGACTCGAACATCGGCTGTTCGATCGTTCGACGAAGATCGAACGTTTTTTGCCGTTCGCACCAAATTCGAGTGACGCGAACGGCCCACAATGCACTACGCCATCGCAGTGCGATCCAGGCGCTGTGATTGGCCAAGCATGCACAGTGACCCTGCATGCTTGGCCAATCACAGCGCCGGCAGCGAGGAGAGCCATAATTGGCCACAGGCAGGATGCCTGTGGCCAATTATAGCTCAGGGGGATTTAGTACACACCCCACACTATAAAAGGCCGCCAGCACGGCGGCCTTGTGTAGTGTGTTCCGGTTCAGGGAGAGGGAAGGATAGGCAGGGACAGTGTCAGTGCTATTTGTTCATTTAACTTGTGTGCAGGGAGAGAGAAGGATAGGCAGGGACAGTGTCAGTGATATTCTTTGCTAAACCTTGTGTGCAGGGAGAGAGAAGGATAGGCAGGGACAGTGTCAGTGATATTCTTTGCTAAACCTTGTGTGCAGGGAGAGAGAAGGATAGGCAGGGGACAGTGTCAGTGTCATTTTTGCTAAGCCACCTGCACAGTATACACCTGAAGCTAGGCCTTATTGCTGTGTTTTCCTGTTGTGTAACACAGGCAGGCATCTGCAGCACTTACAGCGGGCGTAGTGTGCCTCCTGCACATTATACACCTGAAGCTAGCCCTTATTGCTCGTGGTTTTTTTCTTTGTGTTACACTAACAGGCATCTGCAGCACTTACAGCGGGCGTAGTGTGCCTCCTGCACATTATACACCTGAAGCTAGCCCTTATTGCTTGTGTTTTTTTTCTTTTGTGTTACACTAACAGGCATCTGCAGCACTTACAGTGGGCGTAGTGTGCTTCCTGCAAAATATACACCTGAAGCTAGCCCTTATTGCTGTGTTTTCCTGTTGTGTAACACAGGCAGGCATCTGCAGCACTTACAGCGGGCGTAGTGTGCTTCCTGCAAAATATACACCTGAAGCTAGCCCTTATTGCTGTGTTTTCCTGTTGTGTAACACAGGCAGGCATATGCAGCACTTACAGCGGGCGTAGTGTGCCTCCTGCACATTATACACCTGAAGCTAGCCCTTATTGCTCGTGTTTTTTTTCTTTTGTGTTACACTAACAGGCATCTGCAGCACTTACAGCGGGCGTAGTGTGCTTCCTGCAAAATATACACCTGAAGCTAGCCCTTATTGCTGTGTTTTCCTGTTGTGTAACACAGGCAGGCATCTGCAGCACTTACAGCGGGCGTAGTGTGCCTCCTGCACATTATACACCTGAAGCTAGCCCTTATTGCTCGTGGTTTTTTTCTTTTGTGTTACACTAACAGGCATCTGCAGCACTTACAGCGGGCGTAGTGTGCCTCCTGCACATTATACACCTGAAGCTAGCCCTTATTGCGCGTGTTTTTTTTTTCTTTTGTGTTACACTAACAGGCATCTGCAGCACTTACAGCGGGCATAGTGTGCTTCCTGCAAAATATACACCTGAAGCTAGCCCTTATTGCTGTGTTTTCCTGTTGTGTAACACAGGCAGGCATCTGCAGCACTTACAGTGGGCGTAGTGTGCCTCCTGCACAGTATACACCTGAAGCTACCCCTTATTGCTGGTTTTCCCATCTCCCTGCAGGCCATTAGAATGTCTGGAAGGCAAACAAGGAGAGGCAGACAGTCAGGAGCCAATAAAAGAGGGCAAGCAGGTTCTGTGTCTAGAGACAACAGTGCTGGTTGTGGACGCGGTGCATCGTCATCAGCATGTGGCCATGGGACACGCTTGTCCTTATTTTTGGCAGCTGGACGCGTTGAGCTGCATCATGCCGAAGACTTGGTAGAGTGGATGACCAAGCCCTCCTCATCCTCCTCATCCTCTCTCACCCAGGCTCAGGGTACTGGCAAAGCAGCTGCCAAAGCGTCCTCTTCCCTCGTATCAATGTCATCATCAGTCACTCCTTCCCTAGACCCACCGTGTCCTCCTGAGGAGTCCGCCGAACTGTTTGAGCACAGTGTTGGGTACATGCTCCAGGAGAATGCCCAGCGTTTCGAAGGGTCTGATGATGATACCCAGCTAGAGGAAGGCAGTAGCGTGAGGGCAGAGAGATGGGGTTGCTCAAGAAGGACAGCAATCTGGTAGTCATGTTCCAGCAGCTGCAGCATACTGCCAGATTGGCTCCAGTGATGAGGAGGGAGGGGATGATGAGGTCACTGACTCCACATGGGTGCCTGATAGGAGAGAGAAGGAGGAGGAGGATAAGGAGGAAGCACATCTCCAACGAGGCTGGATGCCCTCAGGGGGCCAGCGTAAGGGCAGCACACTGACTGAATCACACCACAGAGCTCTGCCTAATTCACAGCAGGGCCCATTCATGCGCCCACCAAGAGTAACTGTGAGGGCTTACAGTGTTGTGGCACCAGCACCACCACCAAAGGCCCAATTTTTCCTACCACTGTTCAACAATGGCATGTAAATACAATTCCTGATATAATAGTTCACAGCAGGGCGTTCCAGCGCCCACCAAGAATAACTGTGAGGGCTCACAGTGTTGTGGCAACACCAACATGTAAGGGGCAAATTTCAGCAGAGTATATACGGCAGGCATCTACTTTCAAACATCCAACTTACAAACGACTCCTACTTGCAAACGGAAGGAGACAACAGGAAGTGAGAGGAAATCTACCCCTAGGAAGGGAAATTCTCTCCTGTAAGAGTTAATATGGGAAAAATGTGTCTCCTCTCTACTGATGCTTTATCACCAATCCTTGTTTTAATAAAAACCCCACTTTTCAAAAACATTTGTCATTGGGACGGAAATTGAGGTGAAATGTTCTGAACAAGGGGCACAGACAGCAAAACAAATGTTACAGGGGTGATAACCCTTCCCTATATTTTCCAAAAAGCTTAAAAATAGATTTTTTGGCTGGAGCTACACTTAAACAATGTACCTGTTCCAAATTACAAACAGATTCTACTTAAGAACAAACCTACAGTCCCTGTCTTGTTTGCACCGCCTGTATACTGCTGTTCAGAGTATATAGGGCCTTTTTTATTTTGTGTGCGGGGTTCCCCTTAATATGCATACAAGACCCAAAGGGGCTGGTAATGGGCTGGGGTAGGGGGGGGGGGGGCTGGTGGGGTAGCCCTGCCATTTTTCTCAAAGATTTTCATCCATATTACTGGGACCAGACATGACATTAAAGCCGCAAGCAGTTTTAAATGGCTTTTTTTTTCCTTTACAAATGTCATTTTGTGCAGGGACAGTTCTAAACACGGGAAACACATGCCACTTCACAGGCATACTTTAGACACCCCCCAGGTACGATATTTAAAGGAATATTTCACTTTTTTTTTTTCACTTTATGCATCATTAATATGACTGCTCCAGAAAAAACGTCAGTTTTTAAAACTTCTTTTTGCATTGATACATGTCCCCTGGGGCAGAACCTGGGTCCCCAAACCCTTTTTAGGACAATAACATGCATATTAGTCGTTATAATTAGCACTTTAGATTTCGAACGTTCGCGTCCATTGTATTTAATAGGGTTCTAACGTTCGCACGAACCTTCGGTCCGTTCGAAGGTTCTGGTGCAAACCGAACCGGGGGGTGTTCGGCTCATCCCTACACAGCATATGCATACCACAAATTACACCCCAAAATACATTCTGCTATTACTCCGGAGTATGGCAATACCACATGTGTGAGACTTTTACACAGCATGGCCACATACAGATGTCCAACATGCAGGGAGCACCAGCAGGTGTTCTAGGGGCATAAATTTCAAGTCTAATTTGACTATCTATTACACTTTGAGGCACTGTCGTGGCATGGATGCGAACTGATGTGGCATGGATGAGCCGTGGAGGGGGATGGCTGAGCATGGTTGAGCCATGAATGTGGATGGCTGAGTATGGCTGGGTATGGCTGAGTATAGCTGGGTATGGCCGAGTATGGCTGGGTATAAATGGATGAGTATTGCAGAGTATGGATGGACGGATGAGTATTGCAGTGTATGGATGGACAGATGAGTATTGCAGAGTATGGATGGACGGATGAGTATCGCAGAGTATGGATGGATGGAAGAGTATTGCAGAGTATGGATGGATGGATGAGTATTGCAGAGTATGGATGAGTATGGATGAGGTATTGCAGAGTATGGATGGGGTATTGCAGAGTATGGATAAGTATGGATGAAGTATTGCAGAGTATGAATGGGGTACTGCAGAGAATGGATGGGGTATTGCAGAGTATGGATGGGGTATTGCAGAGTATGGGGTATTGCAGAGTATGGATGGGGTATTGCAGAGTATGGATGAGGTATTGCAGAGTATGGATGGGGTATTGCAGAGTATGGATGAGTATGGATGAGGTATTGCAGAGTATGAATGAGGTACTGCAGAGTATGGATGGGGTATTGCAGAGTGTGGATGGGGTATTGCAGAGTGTGGATGGGGTATTGCAGAGTATGGATGAGGCTGGAAAGGGAACAGAGCAGCGCTGTGGGCACTACACATCCAGCCCACAGCACTGCTGCAAACAATCACTCCCCTCACCCCTCACACTGAACCGATCGGTACAGAGAGGGGAGAAAGGAACCGGACATGACGCCGTTTGTTGTTGTGATCGCTCCGTCATTTGACAGAGCGATCACGTGGTAAACGGCCACTATCTTCTGGACCCGGCGGTTACGGATATTTTCTGGGGCGCGCGGGAGCAAGATTCTGGGAGGACGTCCATGGACGCCCCCCCAGAATAAGCCAACCGCGCTGTAGCCGTCTTTCGGCTATGGCCCGGTCGGCATGTGGTTAACCGACTTTGCTCGCTTTGGAAACCGCAGCTTGGCATTGCATGCTTTTATTAAGCTTATGATCTACCAAAACCAACACAGATCCTTCTCCACTATAGATTCCCCCTGTTGTACTCCACCTAGTATGTATGACACATACATATTCTTAGCCCCCTAGTGCATAACTTTACATTTATCAACATTAAACCTCATTTGCCACAGAGTCGAACTATTAAACAGTGTATTGAGGTCGGCTTGTAAATTGGAGAAATCCTGTAAGGATGTTATTCCACTGCATAACTTGGTGTCATCTGCAAAGATTAAAATGGTACTTTTAATCCCAGACCCTATATCATTTATAAAGATATTAAAAAGTAAGGGTCCCAACACTGAACCTTGGGGTACACCACTAATATCCTTAGACCATTCAGAGTAAAAGTATTTACCCACTACTCTCTGAATTCAGTAATTTAGCCAGTTTTCTATCCATTTACAAACTGATCTTTCCAAGCCTGTAGACTTTACCTTACACATTTGTCATGTGTGGTGAATAGGGATGAGCCGAACACCCCCCAGTTCGGTTTGCATCAGAAAATGCGAACAGGCAATAAATTATTTCGAACATCCGAACACCGTTAAAGTCTATGGGACACGAACATGAAAAATCGAAAGTGCTAACTTTAAAGGCTTATATGCAAGTTATTGTCATAAAAAGTGTTTGGGGACCTGGGTCCTGCCCCAGGGGACATGTATCAATGCAAAAAAAAGTTTTAAAAACTGCAGTTTTTTCAGGAGCAGTGATTTTAATAATGCTTAAAGTGAAACAATAAAAGTGAAATATTCCTTTCAATTTCGTACCTGGGGTGTGTGTATAGTATGCCTGTAAAGTAGCGCTGGTTTCTCGTGCTTGGAACTGTCCCTGCACAAATGTAATTTCTGAAGGAAAAAAAGTCATTTAAAAGTACTCGCAGCTGTAATGAATTAACGGCTCCCAAATTTAACGCATTTTTTTCCCTGGGGCAGGACCCAGGTCCCCAAACACTTTTTATGACAATAACTCGCATATAAGCCTTTAAAATTAGCAATTTAAATTTCTCCCATAGACTTTTACAGGGTGTTCGAATTTGCCACGAACAGCCCAAATTGTTCACTGTTCGGCGAACGGGCAAACAGGCAATGTTCGAGTCGAACATGAGTTTGACTCGAACTTGAAGCTCATCCCTAGTGGTGAACTGTGTCAAATGCTTTTGCAAACTCCAAGTATACTATGTCCACAGCCACCCCTCTGTCCAAGGTTTTACTTACCCCTTGATAAAAATAAATCAGGTTTGTTTGACAATTTCTGTCTTTCATGAAACCATACTGTCTTTTGCTTAAAATGTATATATATATATATATATATATATATATATATATATATATATATATATATATATTTTACAGCAAGAACTCATCTATGTGGTCTTTTATTAAACTCTCCAGTATCTTCCCGGCTATAGAAGTTATACATATAGGTCTATAGTTACTTGGTAAAGACTTTGACCCCCTTTTAAATATAGGCACTACATTGGCCCTACACCAATCCAGTGGTACTATTCCAGTCATTAACGAGTCCCTAAAAATTAGAAACAATGGCTTTGAAATGACAGAGCTCAATTCTTTTAGGATTAATGGGTGGATGCAATATGGTCCTGGTGCTTTATCCACCTTTATTCTGTCTAAATATTTCTTGACCATATCACTTTTGAGCCATTGTGGATCATTTGGGGCTGTGTCAATACCATTTCCATTATGGACGTGAGCTCCTCCATGCTCCTTTGTATACACAGAGCTGAAGAAAGTATTTAATACATTTGCCTTCTCTTTGTCCCCAATCACCCACTCCAGATTATTTTTTAAAGGGCCTACATGCTCAGACCTGACCTTTTTACTGGTAATATATTTGAAGATTTTTTGGGGGTGTTTGTGTTAGCATCTTTTGCAATCTGTTTATTTTGAATTTTTGCATCATTGATTTCCTTTTTATATATTCCGTTATATTCTTTGTAACATTTAAACAATGATAGTGTTCCTTCACTTATATTTTTTAACAGCTCTTTTCTTATTATTAATAGGAAATAAAATAAGATTAATAAGAAAAAAAAAAAAGATAGGATGAAGGCTTATTGCAGAATAACACATTTAATGATTGAATTTTACATTTTAATAGATATTTGTGTAGCGGGTATATACTTTCCCGGGTGTAATTTGAACTTGGCAGAGACATCAGTGATGTGTAATTCCCTGCAGCCCAGCAGGTGGCGCTGTCGCCCTGGGCTGGGGTTAAATCATTGCTGTGTGCCGTGCCTCCTTTTTGTCCTTCCTCGGCAGCGGTATGGTGGGGCGGGGAACCCGCCGTGCTTGCTGGGAGAGGGTATAAAGGGGCCGGCCATCTTTGTCATGGGGTCGAGTCCCAGGCACCTTCAGCCTGTGGGCGGTGGTTCGTGTAGGTCCTCCAGGTGGCCTAGGCCTAGAGGACAGCCGAAGGTCGTGTTCCATCCCAGGCACCTTTAGCCTGGGGTGAGGTACTCGGATGGAGGTCTGGAGCTCAGTGCCCAACACTGAGTTCCGCGAGGGAAGGAGATCCTAGGGTACCCAGGGATTGGGTACCCGAATCCGGAAGGCGTAATAGACCGGGGGGAGCTCCTCGCTCGAAGACCTGGTGCAGCATATTGCCAGTGACGGGTGAGCCTCTCATCGGAGACCGCCTGGAGGGAAATCCCCCCCAGCTCGGAGACCGCAACTCACTTTCAGGGAGGAAAGTGGAGAACACATTGTGTCTGGGCCTACTTGCATCCACACCTCCTTTTCTGTTCTGTTTCTACCAAGGGAGTTCAACTGATTGTGTTCATTCGAGAAGAATAAAGGAGTGTTGGACTTTAACTACTTCCCACCCGGCCACTGTACATATACGGCCGGGTGGGCGCTCTCTCCTTCTGAGTGGACGTTCAGGAACGTCCCTCAGAAGGAGGGGGATCGCGAGCGCGCGTTCCCGCGCAGCAGCGTGATCCCGATGCACTCGTGTCACCCGGACACAGTGCATCTCGATTCGGCAGGAGGGCTCTGTGATTGGCCCTCCTGATCACATGACGGCCGTGTCCAATCACAGCCATCATGTGATGTAAACAGAAAGCTGGTTGCTAGGCAATCAGCTCTCCTCTCCTCACACAGAAGTCGTCGGTGAGGAGAGGAGAGCGGATCGCTGCAGCTGGCTGGTGATCAGTGAGTATGAGCTGTTTTTTTCAGCTTTTTACTCACTGATCACCAGCCTAGTGTCACCCCACACAGTATAAACACTCAAAGTAAACAAACATGTCCCCAAAATACATGTCCCCACACACACACATGTCCCCACACACACATGTCCTCACATAGTAAAAACACCTGTCCCCCACATATATGACAGTAAAATCATATGTCCCAATGATCATTTGCACACATATGTCCGTGATCACCTGCGCACATCTGTACATGATCATTTGCGTACATATGTCCGTGATCACACAAACCAATTATTATACACCTAACAGGATTTTTTTTACCAAAAACATGTAGTAGAATACATTTTGGCTTAAATTTATGACAAAATTCAATTTGATTGGATTTTTTTTAAAATAGAAAGACGAAAATATTTTTTTTTTCAAATTTCTGCTCGTTTTTCGCTTATATCGCAAAAAATTAAAAATGTAGTCGTGAATAAATACCACCAAAAGAAAGCTCTATTTGTGAGAACAAAATGATAATAATTTCATTTGGGTACAGTGTAGCATGACCGCGCAATTGTCATTGAAAATGCGAGAGCGCTGAAAGCTGAAAATTGGTCTGGGAAGGAAGGGGGCTAAAGTGCCCAGTATTGATGTGGTTAATGGTGTGGGGCTCATTTCCTGACAGACATTGTTCAAGGTAACTCTTGGTGGAGGCTCCAGGTGCACAACACTGACCCGAAGGTAAAAAAACTTTGCTTATACCACACTGACACCTGTGGTGAAGGCCAGGCGTGGTGTCCCCGCTCCCTTCCCCTCTGAAGGTACACCTAGACAAGAGACAGACGAGCTGAAGAAAAAGAGGGGAGTGAGGAGGGCGTTACATTTGATTTGTACATCAGACCCAAAAGGGGAATACTAAGAGGGAAATAAGGAGATAGAGATTTAATTCCAATGGAAAGAAGGAGCCCTTCCAAATGAGGAACAGTTGGGAGGTATGATTAAAGCAAAAATGTAGGGATAGGCTGTTAAGGTATGATAAACTGTGTACAAGGTCTTGCGAGCTACCTGCTACTGCTGAAAAAATTAACTTGATGAGCAGCTGCTGGCACTAATCACGTACTCATTTAGTTGTGTGGTAATATGTAAATTAAGGAAAAAATGCTGTGCTATCTGCCTAAAATCTTAGCGTGATAGCTATAAACTCATCAATGACAGATTTATATAATAACCGTGTCTAGTAAATAAACATGATAATCATAATCCATATAACAAAAGATCAAAGTGCATAATAGACATGTGCATTCGTTTTCGTCCGAATGCATTTTCGTCCGAATTTCAGCTATTTTCGTTATCGTTTTAACAAACGAAAACGAAAGCACAGAATCCGAAAACCGAAAGATCCGACATAAACAAATGCTTTATTTTCGTTTTCGTTGCTACAACAGTTCGATATAGATAGGAGATTCGACGTGACGCTGACAATAACAATCTGTGTCTATCGAATCTGTGGTCGAATGTGCCTAACCTTAACTCTATTAGTCCAAGATTATTCTACATAGGAGAGAAAAGATTCGACATTATAGAGAGAAAAGATTCGACATAGGAGAGAAAGATTCGACATAGGAGAGGAAAGATTCGACATAGGAGAGGAAAGATTCGACATAGGAGAGGAAAGATTCGACATAGGAGAGGAAAGATTCGACATAGGAGAGGAAAGATTCGACATAGGAGAGAAAAGATTCGACATAGGAGAGAAAAGATTTGACATTATAGAGAGAAAAGATTTGACATTATAGAGAGAAAAGATTCGACATAGGAGAGAAAAGATTCGACATTATAGAGAGAAAAGATTCGACATAGGAGAGAAAAGATTCGACATTATAGAGAGAAAAGATTCGACATAGAGAGAAAAGATCACTGCTTGTGGGCGGAACATTCGACAGACACCATAAGCCTTCAATGACAGATTCGACCTTAATTAATTCAGATTTTCGGACGAATGCAATTTTTAACGAAAAACGAAATAAATAAAAACGAATTTCGGGAGTAACTAAATAAATTTATTTTTTGCACGAAAACGAAATTCCGAAACGAAATATTTCAGTGTGCACATGTCTAGTGCATAATCCAAATATCACATAATAAAGTAGTGACAAAGTACATAGTATAAAGTGACAAAAATAAGTGAATTAATATAAAGTGCTGAGGTGCATAAATGCTGTGCTGCGCTGATCGCATGAGCCAGTGCAGCCCCAATCGCATCAAAAGTCCTTCTGTGATTTAAGATCTATGATTCCATCAGTGTTGTTCAAACGGTGCTGTGACATCCACACACAGGTGCTCCCCACCCTTAGGTAGTAGCCGTTCACCTTAGTCTAAGCTTAAACTCAGGTCACACGCTCAGAGGTGAGCGGCTACTACCTAAGGGTGGGGAGCACCTGTGTGTGGATGTCATAGCACCGTTTAAACAACACTGATGGAATCATAGATCTTAAATCACAGAAGGACTTTTGATGCGATTGGGGCTGCACTGATTCATGCGATCAGCACAGCACAGCATTTATGCACCTCAGCACTTTATATAAATTCACTTATTTTTGTCACTAAGTACTTTGTCACTACTTTATTATGTGATATTTGGATTATGCACTTTGATCTTTTGTTATATGGATTATGATTATCATGTTTATTTTCTAGACACGGTTATTATATAAATCTGTCATTGATGAGTTTATAGTTATCACGCTAAGATTTTAGGCTGTTAAGGTATGTTTGTCAAGATTAGCCAATGTGCAAGTGTCCCTAAAGTATTTGTGGCTGTTCAGTAATATTACAGAAATTATCATAGAATTATCATAGAAAGGTTGGAGATGAACTCTGGGCTCCTCCCTCCATGCCAGAGCCCCCTCCCGTATTGTATGTTTTTATATACTTACATTTTCCTGTTGTCCTTGGGCCATCATTTAACACACATGTTCCCCTTTCTCTTCAGGCTTTCTCCAGGGGGGCCTCAATGATGCAGAGAGCAATGCTATTGTGATGACATGGGGAATGTTTTCTACATTATTGTATGAGGGTGAAAGGTGCTATGGTTGATTGGTATCAGGGGGTGGAACCATGATGCCCTGCACTCACAAAGCAATCCTACATCTTTGGATTTGAATGATGCTGGGCATCACTCAACCTGAACGACTGAGAACATCTAGTGGTGAAAGGAATTACTTGAAGGAACAGACCACTAAGGCGATGAGTAGTAAATTCAGATGTGCTTTTTGTTTTACACACCTGCTGGAGGACCATTTAAAAAATTGTAAGAAGCTGGGTTTTCAGCTTTGACCAATATTTTGTTTGGTGTATTTGACCTGCAGAGCCGATAACAGTCCTTTGGGCTACTGTTGATACAGTTAACCCCTTGCGCTATGATGTCTTTTTTTACCTAAATTAATTTTCAAAATTAAAAGTAAAAATTGAAAGTAAGCTTGTAAATTGTGAATGCATTTGGAGAAATTGCATGAGACTCTTAAAGGTGTAAATAATTATTTGGCAGTAGAATGCATTTCATTTACTACTTCTTTTAAAGCGGTTGTAAAGGTTTGTTTTTTTATTTTCTAAATAGGTTCCTTTAAGCTAGTGCATTGTTGGTTCACTTACCTTTTCTTTCGATTTCCCTTCTAAATGTTTTTTTTCTTTGTCTGAATTTCTCACTTTCTCATTTCTCAATAACCAAGAGTGAAAACAAACTAGGAGACTGGAGCTAGACTTTGACTAGGAAATAAGGGACACCAGAAGGACAGATTGACAACAGTAAGCATTGAGACTAAGACCAGGATAAAAGACACAAGAGAGATACAAGATGTTAGTATCAGGGGAGGGCTGGCGGCCTTAGGCCTGGGGGGGGCAAGTCCGGTCAAGTGGCCCATTGAACCGCCGAATCAGCTCACCATCCATGGCCCACCTGGTTTTTCAAAGCAGCCTCACCAGTGCCCATCAGTGCAGCCAACTCCAGTGCCTATCAATGAAGCCTGATCACTGGGGCAGGTTACATGGGGGTATATGGGGGGTTAGCTAGGGGTGTCGGGTCTCTCACCTCAGTGATCTCAGCAGGTCCTTGCACGCCACTGTCTCCTGGGGGGGGTAACGCTCCTGATCCTGGGGTCAAGTTGCAGCCAGCGCCCAGCCCTGCAGCCCGACTCCCTGGCACGCCCTGCCTCTGCCTGCTTCCAAGAATCTGGTCCCAGGGAGTTGTAGTTTCCTCTGCGCTGCTGTGTTTTCCACCCACCAGAAGCTTGAGTGCGGACTACAACTCCCAGAATGTAACAGCTAGTGGTCGGCCGCCATGGCCATGCCCCCGGCCCGACTTCCTAGACCAGAATAAAAAAGAAAATGGTAGTGGGCAGCGGCTGCCGGCCATTTTGAACATAAGTTAGGGCAGCCTGGGAGGCAATTGCCACCCTGCCCCCTGGCCCAGCCCTCCCCTGGTTAGTATCATATGCTGCTTGGCACTTTAACAGAAAACTAGAGCATTTATTGTTGTGTCCTTTTGAAGGGGTATAGAGCAATCAAGAGTTATTTCATTTAACCACACCAGTGTATGTGCACAGTCCACCTGAACAAATAAGTGGGGCAGGTGCACTTATGCCAGAACAGAGGGAAGAGACCTGGAGTTCAGTAAGCCAGACATAATTACATGAAAGGTAATAAACACATTAGCATGAATAGGCCAACAGTTGGACATATGACGGACAGAAGAAACAGCAGCTGAAGCAACAGGTGGACACAGTGAGCAGCTTACAGGTATATTTCTGACACTTGCCTGGTGAGCTTTTATGTAATGTTCATGTTCTTTGTGTCTTTTAGCCTTCGTGGGCATTGAACAATACCTAAATCACAGTAAAGCCCAGTTAGAGTCATTTTTAAATGATTTAATTTTTGGTTATGCCCCCTGCACGGTGCTCTAATCAAAAATGCTGAGCGAGGTAGTGTGAATGTTATGACAGCAGAAGTCTGGAGCTCCAGTGTGCTTCTGGCACAGGGCAGCTTGCTATAGTTCTAAAGCACTTTTAATACATTAACAAAGCAAAGAAGCATTACATATGCTTTACTTTTTATGAAGCCTGACTACATAACAGCAATAAAATATAATAGATTTGGTTTTTTTTTTTTATTTATTTAATGGTACTGACAGTAGTTATGTATGACATTTTTGCAAAAAATAAAATAAAATAAAATATGGATAAGGAAAAGTATGTATAAGAATGGATTACAGGACAATGGATGGCTAAGCTCAGTCTTCAGCAAATGGTATTGGGGTTATAAAATTTCTTTATTTGAACCTTTGGACTGAGCTGTTTTTTCAGTCCTGATCAACAATCTATCAAAGTATCCCTCAAGCAAGCATATCTGCTGTGCAATCTCCTTAGCTAATCCATAGATTTTTGGTAATCTTTTGTAATATATTGCAAAAAAAACAACAACTATTGAATTGAATAACTACAAGAGTCATGAGAAGACTGGTTGTGGAGAATTGGCATCATTGGTTCAAAACTATAGTACAGAGTTATAGTAAAGTTAATCTGAACAAAAGTAGGATGTAGACATTATCCTGGACCAAACGGCATTCCCTTGAGAAAGGGGTCATGGGGACAGGTGGCCTATATTTTTCTGCATTTTTACCCACTAGTATACTTGACTTATCACTTACTTATTGTGGGGTATTTCTGACATAGTTAATAATATCCTGGATTTGTTTAACATTGTTTTACTATGTCCTTTTGGCAACTTCTTTAGTGAAGGAGCCAAAAAGGTTACACATTGCTTATTTTATTTTGGGTTTTGGTATTTTGAGCTGTGTCGGGGGAGTATGGCTAAGAATAAGGAGTAGGTCATGAGAACATAGGTTTGTTAAGAAAACTGAACACATCTCTCATAAAATGCTCTGTGTGACAGTGTTGTGTTATGCTGTGAATTAGAAAAACACTAGCAATAAGAATTTATATGAATATATAAATATGTGCCGTGCTGTGTATACTATTAACAAATGTGCCACTACATAAAGTACAAATGCCAGTGATGTATATTACCACTATATATAAGTGTCTCTATTGGCAATCATTAATATCAACCCTGATACCAAAGTGCAAGTGCTAAATCAAAACGTACCTGGGTACTCATACATAAATATATAATAAACCCTCAATAAATGAATATAATACAAATATTTTAAATACATCACTTCAAACAAATCTGATATTATATCCAGTGATTCAAAGGCAAAATCCACAATCTAAAGTGAAAGTGCTAATCAAAAAATACCTCTGTATTAATACATGAATGCAAAATATAAATAAATAAATGAATACATCTGGTGCAAATATCATAAGTAATAATATAGTAAATAAGGTGAACAAATATCTGCGCTGACAAAAAAAAATTAATTAAATAAATACAGCAGCCAGCACAGTCTGTTGATAAGGCAAACATAAAAGTGTAGTAGTCCAAAGTGCAGCGCTTAGCGAAATCAAAAACAGTCCAGGTGCAAAATCAGCATATAATGAGATGTGGAAACTGATAAAGGAACCACCACCAAACTTCAGTGCGCAAAACAAAAACACACCACACCAATTGTGCTCACAAACTGCTTACCAGAAGACAAACATACACAGGCGATGTACGTATAATTGCAGAGGGTCAATGATAGACACGGCTGTCCAAGCTTGATGGATCACAATCAGAAATAATCAACTTCCCCCACATCAGAAAAAGCATCCAGGACTTGGTTAAGGATGGACATATTATGCAGTCCTCAGCAGGAAGTGTTTTCCCAATGAAAAGAAAAAAACAGCATAGTGAAGTCCATAAGGTAAAGAACAAGGGTTTTATTGTATTCTACTTACAGGAGGTAAAGAACATCATGGCATAAAAGATAAATATCCGTGGCTCTCAGCATGCTTGTATCGGCCAGCCTGACATGTTTCATCCGAGTGGATATCATCAGAGGCGTGGCCACCAATACAAGCACGCCCATATATATTCAAAAAAACAGTAACCAAACTGACCCATGATAAAGCAGTATAGAAGTATGTCCAGCTGTTCCCTGTCAGAATCATCCAACTCGCAAAGGCCGCGCATGCGCATCGCGGCCGCAATAGTAGTAAACCGGAACCAAAATAAATAAATAAATAAATAAATATAAAAAGCAGACGACCGTGCGGCTCATGTAAACAGGAAGAAAAACCAGGGGTAGGTCAGCATTTCCTGGTGGGCGGAACAGAAGGCGCGATAGACGCGGCCACGCTTACGTCAATGGTCACGCTATGCAGAGTGAGTGAAGGCATGTAGATTGACAGCTCCGATGGGTGGACCAAAGTCCTCCACCACTAGGAAGGGAAATAGGCACCCAATCACTGCGGAAAGCACCTTCCTTCAAGATGTAAACTTCCAGTCTAGGGAAGTTCACTGCCTCAGATATAACATCAAAAAGTATTCATCCCATTCAATCACTGTGTTCCATTGCACACCAAATAAAGGGGACTGACAGATGTATCAAAACTATTAGAGACATGATACAAAACAGGGGACAGCTCGACATAATTACATGCAAAACTGTCAAGAAAATATTAAGATACAATAATTCATAAAATCAACTAAAAATTATCAGTATAAGAGTTGACAATATACATGATATGACATACGCATATAATGAAAAATATACACATTTAAACAATATGAAAAATATGTATATATGCACTAAAGGGAGGAAAAAAGAGAAGGGAGGCTCACCATAATGTATAAATATATATCATTGAATGAACAAGTAATATAAAAATGAAAAAAAAAAAAAAAATGAAATATGTATAGACACTGCCCGCTAATGTCCAAAAAGGATGTTTACAATTTTATATATTAAAACAATATATCTAATAGCAGGGATTGGAGGAGGCAAAAAACTCCACACGATTGCATGTAAATAATAAAGTCCAAATAAATTTGATATAGTATCCAGTGCTCCAAAGGAAAAACCACAGTGACTTGTGACAGTACTTCACAGATGGAAATTTTTCAGTGACTTTCAGTAGTTCCATACATGTGCCCCCCCCCCCCCCCCCGTGTGACTGCGCTCACCTCAAAGATTTTGACCGCACACCTAAGTTTGGTCAAAATGTGCAGTAGAACCAACACTGGGCTCAGGGTTAGTGGACTCTGTGGAATGCCAATCCCTTCGCTGTGGATGTCCTCGGTGTGTATATGCAAAGAAAGGCTCAATAATATAATAACGTTTAAACTCGGTTTATTAAAAAATATGTTAATTGTGCTCACATCTTAGAGGTGCTACCAGCACACCACTCTATACATAGCATGGGTAAATCGAACAATCCCAATCCGACAGGTATATTGTTATGCCTCTAGTCACCTCACTGAGAGATCAACATCACAGCTAGCTTCTCCTCCATCCTAGCCCCTCCCCAACACGTATTCGACACAGGGCTTGTCACGTGTCTTCATCAGGGGAATCCCTGATGGTCCCAGGGGGAGGGGCTAGGACGGAGGAGAAGTTGATCTCTCAGCAAGGCGACTAGAGGCATAGCAATACACCTGTTGGATGGGGATTGTTCGATTTACCCATGCTATGTATAGAGTGGTGCGCTTTGGGGGCACACAGTATTTTATGTTTAAGTCTGGGGGGGTGGTGTTGCCATAGGAATTTGACCACCAGGGAGCACAGTGTATGGAAAAAGGCACTTGGGAGAAGGATGGGAAGTGTTTGAAATAGATAAAGTAATTTAGGGAGAATATCCATTTTAAGGACATTCATTCGTCCAAACCAAGAGAGTTTGAGGTGATGCCAAGCTTCCAGCGAGTGCCTGGTTTTGGTCAACAAGGGACTGTAGTTCAGTGCGTAGATGTTGTGTGGTTCCCTAGGTATCTCTGTACCCAGGTATTTAATCGAGCGCGATTGCCATCGGAACTGGAATTTTTTTTGGACTAGAGATGCTGTTGTCTGGGAGAGGGAGATGTTAAGAGTTTCTGTTTTGGTGATATTCAATTTGAAGTTGCTGAATGCTCCAAAGCAGTCAAGCTCCTGGAGTAGAGCGGGGATGCTCGTATGTGGTTGTGTGACATAAAGGAGAAGGTCATCCGCATATAGTGACAGCTTGCAATGTGCTGAGGGGGTGGGGATCCCATGAATATTGTTGTTATTACGATTTGCTTGGGCCAGATGTTCGACCGTTAGCGCGAACAATAGTGGGGACAACGGGCACCCCTGTCTTGTACCGTTCCTAATCTCAAAAGCTTTAGAAGACTCCCCATTGGCTGCTACTTTCACTGAGGGGCTGGTGTAGAGTGACATTATTTTGTTCAAAAGTCTCGGGCCCAGGCCAGCTTACTCCATCAAAAGCTTTCTCGGCATCACACGCTAAAAGGCATGTGGGGATATTATGGTGTAGGGTTGTAGGGTTTTTGTGATGTTATCCCTCGCTTCCCGGCCCAGGATGAAGCCAACTTGGTCACAACGTATAAGGGAAGGCAGTAAAGGGGCTAGGCGATTTTCTATGATTTTTGAAAAAAGTTTGAGATCCACATTCAGTAGTGAAATGGGTCTGTAGTTGCTGCATTGTAAATGGTCTTTACCGGGGTTGGGCAGTACCACTATCTGGGCCTGTAAAATTTGTGGTGACAAGGGATGATGTTCATCCACTTCCTTGAAGGCTCAAGCCATAATCGGGGCTAGCTGATGAGCGAAAGTTTTATAGAACAAGGGGGTATACACATCTGGGCCCGGGCTCTTGCCAATCTTAAGTCCTTTAATCAATGTGAGAAAGTCAGACGAGGTGATTGGTTGATCTAGACTGTCTATGTCAGGGGGGAGATCTCAGGCAGGGCCGTGTCCTGGACATATTTTTGTAAATTGGAGTCGACCGAGTTAGGTGGCGTGCTCTGTGTCTGGAGTGGGGGAAGGTTGTATAGAGAGGAGTAATAATTTTTAAATTCAGAAACAATCTCTGTGTTCTTGTATTTTTTTTTTGATCTGTTGGGGACATTATGTGTGGTATGTTTTGTCTACATGGTCTGGGGTGGATGACTGTGGCTAGGTTTCCCACATTTATTCACCTGGGAGTAGTGGATATGGCGTCCTTTGTTGCGGGCGGTCAGTGAGCGCTCCGCGAAGAGAAGTAACAGGTCTCGACGTGCATTTGACAGTTCGACTAACATCTTGGGGTCTAATGTACTTTTATGTCTGGATTCAAGAGAGGCAATTTGGGTGAAGAGGTGAGTTATATCTGCCGTGTGAGCCCGTTTCAGTCTAGAGCCATGTTGAATAAAAATCCTGCGTAACACGCATTTCAGGGTCTCCCATTTATTCAAAGCAGAGGTTTTGTCACTGGCGTGGAGGTGGACAAAGTCTGAGATGGCCTTGGACACTGCTGCAGTGCACACAGTGTCCATGAGTAGATTGTCATTCAATCTCCAGGTGGCTCTATGCGTGCGCTGGGGGATTCTGACAAGAGTTATGTGCATTGGAGCATGGTCCAACCACAGATTCACGCCGATCCTGCTAGTGGGATCAGAGTCTAGGCGTGTTTGTGAGAGTAAAATGTAGTCTATCCCACTATAGGATTTGTGTGCCGGTGAGTAATATGTGTAGTCCCTCTCATTAGTATGTAATAATCTCCATGCATCAACCAGGGAGAGGTCTGCTAGTGTGGAGCGAATTTTGGATAGAGTAGAGTGAGTGATGTGTGACTTACCAGTGGAGGAATCCAGTGGAGGGATGAGGGGAACGTTGAAGTCACCTCCCATAATTAGATTGTGGGTCCCAAAGGCTTTTAGGCGGGATGTCACAGGGGAGAGGAAATGAAGCTGCTCCTGGTTTGGAAAATAAACATTAGCAATTATAAAAAACGTTTGTTGGTATTGCAATTTCATAAACAAATAACGACCTTTAGGATCTATTTCTGTATCAAGCACTTCTGAGGTGAAAGAGCTATAGAAGGCCACTGAGACGCCCATCGTTCTGGCATCTGGGTTAGTGCTATGGAACCATGTCGGGAAGTGTTTGTCAGGCAGTAACGGAAACTTGTCAGAACGGAAATGGGTTTCCTGCAGCAACAGTATCTGTGTTTTAGCTTTGTGGAAGTGATGTAGTATTTGTCTGCGTTTTTCAGGGGTATTGAATCCTCTACAGTTCAATGAGTATATCTTAAACTCTAAGGTGGGAGCCATAACCAATGGATCTTGGATTTGTGATTCGAACTACAATGTGTCAAAGCGCGAAAAGACCCGTTTGTGGAACTCTTAGCTGAGGTGGAAGGGGGAAAGGGGGAAGGTAGGAGGAAAGCGGGTAAAGTAGGGGGAGAGGGGATATGCATCGGAATAATTGAAGAGGCATCTTAGCTATGTATGAGTCCAGTGCATTGTAGTCTGGGGGGGAGTAGCGTAGGGAGCCGGGTGTTATTGTCATAGTTCGCGTATGTATAGACGTACACCTTCTATCAGTGGGGGGGTAGCTCCCTCTAGTGTCCATTTCAGGGGAAGGGTAATGGACACTACCGTGTAGGTCTAAAGTACACAATGAATACAGAGGCAGTAAAGACTGTGCCAACCCTATCGGTGGCTGATCTGACTGGGGGAATGCCGCCCCCGTCCAAGGTAACTTTTAAACAAAACAGGTACCGCAGCACCAATGGCGGTGTAGACATTGTGTAATCTAAAAGTGTAACTTCAGGGACAAAATATGTCTAAACGAAAGTAATGCATAAAACAATTAACATTTAAGGCATACAACTTGAGTGCATATCTGAACATATCCCTGAAGACAGCTGAAAATGCTGTCGCGTCCAAGGGGATTTGGAAGCTTTGGAGCAGGAGCGTTTGTTGTTAGAGACAGTTTCCCATCCGGAGCGAAGTGGGAGGCCCGTGGCTGCCGATCTCATGGGCCAGTCCGGGACCCGTTTTAGTGGCAGTTCAAAGGTCCCCAGAAAATTTGCAAGATCCCTTAGGGTACGGAAGACAGCCGACTTGCCATTGTGGGATGCAGAGAGTTGGAACGGAAAACCCCATCTGTATTTGATCTGTTTGGCTTGCAGGGCATCCGTGACTGGCTTCAGGGCTTTCTGCATAATCAAGGTCTGTCTGGACAAATCAGTCAGGAGCATGACAGTGGATTCTTCAAACAAAATGGTCTCCTGAGAGCGGGCAGGTTGCATAATGTAAATTTTCACGTTGAAAAAATGTATTCTGCAAATCACATCTCTGGGATAGGTGGGATTTGGGTTGCGGGGCCCCAGTGACCGGTGGATTCTGTCAATTTCGATCTGTGTCTCTGTGGGCCTGTTCAGCAGACAGTAAAACATGGAAGTAGCCGCCATTGCGAGATCTTTATTTTCCACTGATTCTGGCAATCCGCGTATGCGGATATTGGTGCAACGGCTTCTGTTCTCTTGGTCATACAGACCATAGAACAGCTGTTGGATTTGGTTTCTGTGTTCTGGTCACAGAGTCCTCCACTGTGCTTTCAATGTCCTCCATGAGGCCTATATCTCTGCGGAGGTCACTAATCTCCCTCCTGTAAGACTGCTCGAGCCTGCCCATATAGGATTCTATGTCCTGTCTTGTGGGGAGGGCTTTTATGTAGGCCTCCATGTCCCAGTTGTCTTTAGGGCTGTGGGGGGGGGAGAGGAGCTTCCATGGTGAGAGTAGCCCTTGGAGTGTGAGGGCTCTGGCCCTGAGGACCAGGGGGAGTGAGGGGAGCTTGCGGCCTGTACCTTAGTTACGGCCTGCACAGCCGCCGAGCGGGTCGCCGCCATCTTAGAAGCCGGCGGGGCAGTGGTGTCCGGTCCCCTCGCGGAGAAATAACTTCCAATTTCCCCCGACTTGTGGTTCCCGAGGTGCGGGGAGTATTGCTGCCTCCTCTCCTGCTCATATGGTGGGTTGGGATGTGTTCTGTCTGCGGTGCTGTGGGCTATGAGACGGACGGGAGCTGGAGCCGGTCTCTCACACGTCCTTCTCCTTCATGTGCCGCTGAAAAAAATTTAGACATCTCCTTACACCTGTGGGATGTTCATTTTTAATTTATAATTTTTTGGACTGGTAGCTCGCAAGATTTTCAATTAAATAAGAATTTATATAAAATATAAAACTGTTAACTTATCCTTTTATTTTTTAATTTGTTTGATCAATCAAGTCAATAAATCTGATAAATCAGAAGTTACTGTATCTTTCAAGACTTATTTAACCAAGCTGTACTTACATCGGAATAATTGAAGAGGCATCTTAGCTATGTGTGAGTCCAGTGCATTGTAGTCTGGGGGGGAGTAGCGTAGGGAGCCGGGTGTTATTGTCATAGTTCGCGTATGTATAGACGTACACCTTCTATCAGTGGGGGGGTAGCTCCCTCTAGTGTCCATTTCAGGGGAAGGGTAATGGACATTACCGTGTAGGTCTAAAGTACACAATGAATACAGAGGCAGTAAAGACTCTGCCAACCCTATCGGTGGCTGATCTGACTGGGGGAATGCCGCCCCCGTCCAAGGTAACTTTTAAACAAAACAGGTACCGCAGCACCAATGGCGGTGTAGACATTGTGTAATCTAAAAGTGTAACTTCAGGGACAAAATATGTCTAAACGAAAGTAATGCATAAAACAATTAACATTTAAGGCATACAACTTGAGTGCATATCTGAACATATCCCTGAAGACAGCTGAAAATGCTGTCGCATCCAAGGGGATTTGGAAGCTTTGGAGCAGGAGCGTTTGTTGTTAGAGACAGTTTCCCATCCGGAGCGAAGTGGGAGGCCCGTGGCTGCCGATCTCATGGGCCAGTCCGGAACCCGTTTTAGTGGCAGTTCAAAGGTCCCCAGAAAATTTGCAAGATCCCTTAGGGTACGGAAGACAGCCGACTTGCCAATGTGGGATGCAGAGAGTTGGAACGGAAAACCCCATCTGTATTTGATCTGTTTGGCTTGCAGGGCATCCGTGACTGGCTTCAGGGCTTTCTGCATAATCAAGGTCTGTCTGGACAAATCAGTCAGGAGCATGACAGGGGATTCTTCAAACAAAATGGTCTCCTGAGAGCGGGCAGGTTGCATAATGTAAATTTTCCAGTTGAAAAAATGTATTCTGCAAATCACATCTCTGGGATAGGTGGGATTTGGGTTGCGGGGCCCCAGTGACCGGTGGATTCTGTCAATTTCGATCTGTGTCTCTGTGGGCCTGTTCAGCAGACAGTAAAACATGGAAGTAGCCGCCATTGCGAGATCTTTATTTTCCACTGATTCTGGCAATCCGCGTATGCGGATATTGGTGCAACGGCTTCTGTTCTCTTGGTCATACAGACCATAGAACAGCTGTTGGATTTGGTTTCTGTGTTCTGGTCACAGAGTCCTCCACTGTGCTTTCAATGTCCTCCATGAGGCCTATATCTCTGCGGAGGTCACTAATCTCCCTCCTGTAAGACTGCTCGAGCCTGCCCATATAGGATTCTATGTCCTGTCTTGTGGGGAGGGCTTTTATGTAGGCCTCCATGTCCCAGTTGTCTTTAGGGCTGTGGGGGGGGGGAGAGGAGCTTCCATGGTGAGAGTAGCCCTTGGAGTGTGAGGGCTCTGGCCCTGAGGACCAGGGGGAGTGAGGGGAGCTTGCGGCCTGTACCTTAGTTACGGCCTGCACAGCCGCCGAGCGGGTCGCCGCCATCTTAGAAGCCGGCGGGGCAGTGGTGTCCGGTCCCCTCGCGGAGAAATAACTTCCAATTTCCCCCGACTTGTGGTTCCCGAGGTGCGGGGAGTATTGCTGCCTCCTCTCCTGCTCATATGGTGGGTTGGGATGTGTTCTGTCTGCGGTGCTGTGGGCTATGAGACGGACGGGAGCTGGAGCCGGTCTCTCACACGTCCTTCTCCTTCATGTGCCGCTGAAAAAAATTTAGACATCTCCTTACACCTGTGGGATGTTCATTTTTAATTTATAATTTTTTGGACTGGTAGCTCGCAAGATTTTCAATTAAATAAGAATTTATATAAAATATAAAACTGTTAACTTATCCTTTTATTTTTTAATTTGTTTGATCAATCAAGTCAATAAATCTTATAAATCAGAAGTTACTGTATCTTTCAGGACTTATTTAACCAAGCTGTACTTACATCGGAATAATTGAAGAGGCATCTTAGCTATGTGTGAGTCCAGTGCATTGTAGTCTGGGGGGGGAGTAGCGTAGGGAGCCGGGTGTTATTGTCATAGTTCGCGTATGTATAGACGTACACCTTCTATCAGTGGGGGGGTAGCTCCCTCTAGTGTCCATTTCAGGGGAAGGGTAATGGACATTACCGTGTAGGTCTAAAGTACACAATGAATACAGAGGCAGTAAAGACTCTGCCAACCCTATCGGTGGCTGATCTGACTGGGGGATGCAGAGAGTTGGAACGGAAAACCCCATCTGTATTTGATCTGTTTGGCTTGCAGGGCATCCGTGACTGGCTTCAGGGCTTTCTGCATAATCAAGGTCTGTCTGGACAAATCAGTCAGGAGCATGACAGGGGATTCTTCAAACAAAATGGTCTCCTGAGAGCGGGCAGGTTGCATAATGTAAATTTTCACGTTGAAAAAATGTATTCTGCAAATCACATCTCTGGGATAGGTGGGATTTGGGTTGCGGGGCCCCAGCGACCGGTGGATTCTGTCAATTTCGATCTGTGTCTCTGTGGGCCTGTTCAGCAGACAGTAAAACATGGAAGTAGCCGCCATTGCGAGATCTTTATTTTCCACTGATTCTGGCAATCCGCGTATGCGGATATTGGTGCAACGGCTTCTGTTCTCTTGGTCATACAGACCATAGAACAGCTGTTGGATTTGGTTTCTGTGTTCTGGTCACAGAGTCCTCCACTGTGCTTTCAATGTCCTCCATGAGGCCTATATCTCCATGAGGCCCAGATCTGGATAAACCTGTTCTATCTAAACATCATTGTACGGACCTGTCCGCCTGGGCTCAGGCGATGGGTCTTGTAGAGATCTGGAGGTGGAAACACCCTACCACCAGGTCCTATTCGTGTTTTTCAGGCTCCTACAAGACTGCATCACGAATTGACCTGGCCTTCTCTAACCCCACACTGTTAGCGGATGTGTTAGAGGCATCCTATCTACCAAGTGGGCTGTCAGATCATAGCCCATTAGCTGGGGCATTCTGGCCTCTGGCCTCCCGGAGCACGGTGCTTTGGAGGCTGGGTACCCACTGGGTCTCTCATCCAGATATCTCCGACAAGATACCTCCCCTGTTAGCTGAGTTTTGGAAACAGAACACAGGGTCCTCCTCTCCCGAAATAATTTGGGATGCATTTAAGGCGTACACTAGGGAGCAATATATTTCCTCTATCGCTAGCATAAAGAAACAACAGACGATCGAGACTCAATTGCTGAAGTAGTCAGTGACGGACCACGCCACTGCCTACAGCAATGACCCCACCCCCGTTCACTTTGATCTGCTGATGGCAGCTCAGAGGGAACCACACTTGCACCTCACATGACTGGACACATACAAAGGTAAACAGAGAACCTCTGAACAGGGTGATAGGAATGGCTGTCTTTTGGCCATGATGGGGCAACATGACCAACCGCTCACTCTTGTTTCCACCCTGTAGACCTCTGGGGGAGGGATGGCAACCTCCCCATACTGCAAACATTCAACACTTTTTATGAGACTTTGTATACCTCCGCTCTCCCCTCTGATTTCCAGCCTGAGATATTAAGTGACCTGTTGGACCCGTTGGCAGTCGGCTGGCTCTCCGATCAGGAGCAAAAGACGTTGGTCCAACCGTTCACGCCCTTGGATATCCAAAAAGTCATTCAGTCCTTCCCCTCTGGAAAAGCGTCAGGGCCAGATGGACTCCCGATTGACATTTATAAGACACATGGAGACCTATTAGCACCTTTATTGGCCCAATTATACACCACCTGTTTAACTGATGGTAGACTGCCGGAATCCATGTATCATGCATACCTGTCACTAATATATAAGTCCCCCAAAGATCCAACTTCCAGTGCCTCCTACCGGCCAATAGTGTTATTGAATAACGATCTAAAAATTTTAACGAAACTCCTGGCCCTTCGGTTATACCCCTTGTTGCCCTCAGTGATAGACCCAGATCAGACTGGTTTCATGCCACGTAGGTCCACGGATGTTAATCTTCGATGGTTGTTCACAAACATACATACCCAACACCTTAACATGGGCTCACGAGTGGTGGCCTCACTTGACACAGAAAAGGCCTTTGATACGGTTGAGTGGCCCTTCCTATGGGAAACGTTGCGCAGAATGGGTTTCCCTCTGCTGTTTATCAAATGGCTTCAGGTGATCTACAAGTGTCCCACCTCCTCGGTGCACTTGGGCGGCGGACTGTCGGCGGACTTTCAGGCTCTACAGGGGAACGCGGCAGGGCTGCCCTCTTTCTCCGGCATTGTTCGCTCTGGCTGTTGAACCGGTGGTAGAGGCAATATTCACCTCACCGCACATTAAGGGTCTTCGTATTGGATTGCTGGAGGAGAGGGTAGCCTTGTACGCAGACAATATGTTACTTTTCCTCAATGACGCTGGTCCGTCCTTGCAGGGTGCACTAACAGTTTTGGATAATTTCACTGCAGTGACTTAGGGTTAACTGGTCCAAGTCCCTCCTCTTTCCAATAGATCAGGCAGCTAAGGCTACATCCCTCCCTGATATCCCCCTTCAATGGGTGGATTCCTTCAAATATTTAGGGGTTCATGTCTCCACTCAAGCTTCAGACTTTATCTCGTTAAATCTCACCCCAGTACTTCTTGACGCCCAGACAAAACTCAAATCATGGAGTAACTTGCCATTGTCCATTTGGGGACGAGTCAATCTCCTTAAAATGAAACTCATTCGTAAATTGACTTACCTCTTCCGCCATTCCCCACAATGGGTACCTAAATCCTTCTTTAAAAAACGTAACCAAATTTTCTCTTCCTTTCTATGGGGTCCCTCACCGCCAAGATACAGACTGTCGACCTTGATGAGGCCGAGGACGCAGGGTGGCATGGCATTCCTGGACTGTTACAAATACTTCCTAGCCGCACAGCTGGTGACTGCGGCCTGGTGGCTTCTCCTGGACAAAACAAACTCATCCACTGTGCTGGAGGCTACGGTGGTAAGCTCAATAGAAGCCCTCCAATTTCTAATCTACAGGGGCCCTCGTGCCCCTTATCCCCTGACCCCCTCCATGCTTACCACCCTGCGGGCTTGGCGAGCAGGACTAGCTATTGAAAAATGCAAACACTCTGAGGTTTCCCTGAATGCCCCGATCTGGCGAAACCCTAGCCTCCCCCATATTTAAAAACTTTTAGATCCATACGCATGGACCAAGTATGGTGTCAAACTAATTTCTCATATTGTATCACAGAATTCTCTATTCCCCCTATCACATCTCTCCTCCCTGTATAATATACCTGTACACTACCACTTTCATTTCCTCCAGCTATCCCATGCTTTCGCTGCACAATTCCCACACTCCTCCTGCATTATGGCCCAGTCAGAGTTGAAGAGGACACTCAGGTTCAACTGTGCCGAGAAACCCACCTCGCATTTGTATGCATACTTGAACTTTGTGTGTCTCCCACCTCTTGACAAACTTTGGTCTTGCTGGCAGCGTGACATTCCCACACTGGACAATGATGACTGGGACGATGTTTGGGATTTTCCTTTCAGTTCGCTAGTTTCCATCCGTGACAGACTGATGCAGTTCAAAATAGTTCATAGGGCATACTTCACCCCACACAGACTTCATAAGATGGACCCTGCACATTCCTCAGAATGCTGGAGATGTGGAGCCTCGCCAGGAGATTTCTCCCATATCTTTTGGCATTGTCCTAAGGTCCAGCAATATTGGGGGGCGGTGCTTGACTTGATTAATAGAGTCGCGTCAGTCACACTACCATTGGCAATGGAGGTATGCCTCCTAGGACTCATTGAAACTATTATACCGACCACGGCAAAACGCACAATGATTGGCTTGTTACTATTTTACAACCGGAAAGACATTGCAATGCAGTGGAAACGGTTGGTGAACAACAGCCTTCCTTTGTACAAAGATACTTACGTAAACAGAGGCTGCCCACTAAAGTATGATAAAGTCTGGCGTACATGGTTGGCTGAACCTGAAACGGCCTAAATGATAGGGATTGTATACCGATCACTTGCTTAGGTATTGGCCAACACCTCATGTGGGGTGATGGTTTTTGGGCATCGTTATTGTTAGATGTTTTTTGTTAGAGCCATTCTGACACTTTCTGAGAGCAAGTTCTAGGCGTGAGGTTGCGTACCGTACAATTGATGTATCTTTATCCATCACACCCGTATCTGCAGAATTGTAATGTAACACCGTCGTTGTTCATGAGTACTGTAAGCACTTAAGTTGTATGTGTCTTGTTTGTCTATAAAACTTGCAATAAAAAAATAAATAAAAAAAAGATGCAGGTCTGCCTACTAGGGATGAGCTTCGAGTTCGAGTCAAACTCATATTCGACTCAAACATTGCCTGTTCGCCCGTTCGGCGAACAGCGAACAATTTGGGGTGTTTGCGGCAAATTCGAAAAGCCGCGGAACACCCTGTAAAAGTCTATAGGAGAAATCTAAAGTGCTAATTTTAAAGGCTTATATGCAAGTTATTGTCATAAAAAGTGTTTGGGGACCCGGGTCCTGCCCCAGGGGACATGTATCAATGCAAAAAGAAGTTTTAAAAATGGCCATTTTTTGGGGAGCAGTAATTTTAATAATGCTTAAAGTGAAACAATAAAAGTAAAATATTCCTTTAAATTTCGTACCTGGGGGGTGTCTATAGTATGCCTGTAAAGTAGCGCTTGTTTCCCGTGCTTAGAACAGTCTCTGCACAAAATGTAATTTCTGAAGGAAAATAAGTCATTTAAAAGTACTCGCGGCTGTAATGAATTGCCGGTCCCGGGAATACAGAGAAAAGTCATTGATAAAAAATAAATAAAAAATGCGTGGGGGACCCCCAAAATCAATTACCAGGTCTGGTATGGATATTAAGGGGAACCCTGCGCCAAATAAAAAAAATGGCGTGCGGTTCCCCCCAAATATCCATACCAGACCCTTCAGGTCTGGTATGGATTTTAAGGGGAACTCAACGCTAAATTAAAAAAAAAATGGCGTGGGGTTCCCCCCAAAAATCCATACCAGACCCTTATCTGAGCACGCAACCTGGCAGGCCACAGGAAAAGAGGGGAGGACGAGAGAGCGCCCCCCCTCCTGAACCTCCTGAACTGTACCAGGCCACATGTCCTCAACATGGGGAGGATGCTTTGGGGTCTGGACCCCAAAGCACCATGTCACCATGTTGATGGGGACAAGGGCCTCATCCCCACAACCCTTGCCCGGTGGTTGTGGGGGTCTGCGGGCGGGGGGCTTATCGGAATCTGGAAGACCCCTTTAACAAAGGGGACCCCCAGATCCCGGCCCCCATGTGAATTGGTAAGGGGTACATTGTACCCCTACCATTTCACAAAGAAAGTGTAAAAAATAAAAAATAAAACACACAGACACAGTTGGGATAAGTCCTTTAATAAAAAAAAAGAATAAAAAAAAAAGACTCCAGCGGTGGTAATCCACTCTCGATCTCCACTCCAGCGATGTCGGTATCCTGCGATGGATGATCTCTCCAGGCTCCAGCGACGATGTCCAGCTACGAGGAACAGCACACGGTCCTGTCTCCACCGGAGCGGAGACACCCCGGGAATGACGCAGCTATACGTGCCCCCATAGCTACCCATTGTCTCCTAGACTTCCCTCCTTTGGTGGTTGTTCGTCCCGGGTTTGGTCTACCAGGGGTTGTGGCAGTCCATCGTTCCCTAGATATTCCGGTACATATATGTACTGTTATATACCAATGTAAAATTCTTAATGTTCTTTTTGTTTTAAATTTCTTGTTTGTCTATTTGCGATGCTCCTGAAGAAGCGTGCATACACGCGGAATTGTCGAGTAAACGCCTATCATATGCAACAACGTTTACCACCTTATTTCTATCCCATATTCCATGGACTATGTATTGTATGGAAAAAAAATTTGTTTCGTTCCATCGAGGGTCATAGAAATTTCTACTATAAAGGCGATGGTTGTTGCATTGATGTATAGATATAGGCTTATCTACAAGACTGTATATGTTGTTATTTATGTGCAATAAATTTATACTTTTTTAATCAAACCCTTGTACTACTGTGCCTAAAAAGTCCAAGTCGCACAAATTCCATTTTCTATTCAATAATTATAGGACGTGGCACACTATTATCCATGTTGATATCCATAGATACCACTCTATGCTGTGATACAACATTTTCTTTCTCTGTATTCATACAATACTCCTTGCCACCCTCAAGGGAACCCACAGCCTGAGTGGTTTACCTGTACCCTTCTGAAAATGTTGGGGATGCTTCTACCTTCAAAAACAAAACAAACAAAAAAAACACTGAAGTTGATACGTATCAGCATGAAGCATGATGTGACTTGGTATTCACCTTACATGCTTGTTTAGAAGAAAAGCTTACCAGTGGATCTTGCCTTTGTTATCTCCATTGATGCGACATTGTCTGTATCTTATAAATGCTATGTCAACTGGCTTCAAAATGTAGCGGGCATATATTTTTCTATCATGTTTAAAACTGGCAGAGACACCAGTGATGTATGGTTCCCTGCGGCCCAGCAGGTGGCGCTGTCCCTGTGGGCTGGGGTTGAGCCATCGCTGAGTGCCGTACTCCTTTTTGGCCTCTCTCAGCAGTTGTATGGTGGGGCTGGGATACCCGCCGTGCTTGCTGGGAGAGGGTATAGTGGGGCCGGCCATCTTTGTCACGGGTGGTCGAGTCCCAGGCACCTTCAGCCTGAGGGCTGTGGTTCGTCGTTGGTGTCCAGGCGACCTAGGCCTGGACGCCCGGAGCTCGTGTTCCATCCCAGGCACCTTCAGCCTTGGGTGAGGTACTCGGTTGGAGGCCTGGGTCCCAGTTTCCTTCGCTGGGCCCCGCGAGGGAAGGATTTCCTAGGGGGCCCTGTGAGTGGGGTGCCCGAATCCAGAGGCGTAAGGGACCGGAGGAGCTACTCACCCGAAGACCTGGTGCAGCAGATTGCCAGTGCCGGGTGAGCCTCAGGAGACCGCCCAGAGGGGTATCTCTCTGAACAGGGGCCGAGTTCAGTCAGGAGGAAGGTTCACAGTTCACCCGGTCGGTGGCAGCGACCAAAGTATTCACGGTTGGTGGCGGTGACCATGCGCCAAGCCTATTCGCTGATAGAGGAATGGGAGAGTTAATTGTGCCTGGGCCTACTCGTATCCACACCCCCTGTCTGTTCGTTGAGGGAGTCCAACTGATTGTGTTTCATCCTGACATTGGAAAATAAAGGAGTGTTGGGCTTTTATTGGTGTGGGGCTCATTTACTGGCAGACACTGTTTCACAGAAGAAGCGGAGGCTCCAAACACCAAACACCGACCCGAAGGTAAAGAAACTTTGCTCACACCACACAAACATCTGCGATGAAAGCTTGGCGTCGTGACCCCGCACTCTCTCCTCCAAGGTACCCCTAGACAAAAGCCAGAGAGAAAGAAACCGATACAAGAGAGAGAGAGTGGAGGCCGCTACAAAAATAATCTATGAGAAGGCCCAAACTGCTGTCAACACCCATGTATTTTAGAACAAAAGACAATGGGGGTATTTACTAAAACTGGAGTGTGCAAAATATGGTGCAGCTCTGCAGAGAAACCAATCAGATTCCAGGTTTTATTGTCAAAACTTAATTGAGCAAGCTGAAGTTAGAAGCTGATTGGCTACCATGTACAGCTGCACTAGATTCTCCTGTTTTAGTAAATCTCCCTCAATATGATTTGAAAGTTTTAGTTCCTGACTTACAATTTAGTGACAGACAGCAAAGAAACTTAAATTCCACATGTAGCTCCCTGCTCCCAATGAGTGGGCGCTATGTGTTTCAATTTATAGTTGTCTGAGCAATAGTTTGGCTCAAAAGGATTGTGTTACAAATTATGCTCTGTTTCAGTTTAGCTGGCTGCATGATTTTCCTCCTGACGGTGGGTGTTGCTGTCACCACTGGTCGGGATAGGAAAGTCAGCGGGCTGAATGTATTGGGTATCTCTTTCCCAGCAGCAACCCAGGGGGCGCGGTGAACCCGCTGTGCATGCTGGGACGGGTACTTAAGTGACAGACGCCATTAGGATTGAGATTGGAAGAATTGGAGAGTTGGGGGTCGTTCGCTGGTGGTGGGCACCACCCGCCCGATCCCGACATGAGGGCCCTCATGGCCTCAGGGAAGTGCTGGCAGTTCCCGCCTCGGGGCCACGTTGGCCTGAGGCTCCGTTACTGAAAGGTAGGCCCAGGAGTTGCTGGGGCCTACTGATCCAGGGATGGTCCTGTGTCTCCTTACCTGCTGGAAGGGACCAAGCAATTGAGGACTCAATTGGAGGATGCATCCGGATCATAATCTACCTCACAGTGCTGCCAGAACGGCTGGAAGATCCTGGCACTGAGAGCTGTGTTCTTTATTCAGAAGGTAACCCGGGGAAGGGTTACACCAAGTCTGTGGCAGAGACTGTTCTATTAACACCAAGTATGTGGCAGAGACTATATGTAATCGAGCTATGCATCGGTTGCTAGGCCAGTGAGATTAGGCCTATCCAGTGTTTGCTGAGGCCAGCATGGAGACAGTTGTTTCTCTGGACCTAGAAAGATTCCTGTGATCCGCAACTAAGGTACCTTAGTCCTCCCCATCCCTTCAACCCCCTCTGTTGAAACTTTATTCAATAAAACCCTTGAAAGAGACTTTGTGTTGGTGCAAACTTCTGGACAACTCTTCAAGGAGAACCCCTGAGACGAGCATACGGAACAGTAAGGTAACGGCAGGCCCAAATTTAAACCAGCAGATCCTACGGGGGTAGTGCTACACACAGAATGCATAAATTGGCTGGCCAGTGGATCTTTCAGTTGTAAGCCATGTATCAGTCTCACCCAGAGAGTAAGAGAGGGCCTTGGACGACTTGGCACTGCAACCACCTCTTACTACTGAGTGAAGCAGTATGGATGCCTGCCTATACTGAGTCACCTCTTCTAGGTGAATTCTACTGATTCAGTCACAACCATCCCCTCCTGAGGATGATGAAGAGACATCTTCTTTACAGCCTCCCAAAGTTGCAGTGGGAGAAGAGTGGTGAGCAGCATTCGATCACTGTTTATGTGTTAAACTTTGCTTACGCCTGTTTGGAGACAATACTACTTCTTGCAAAGCTTTACTAAAGGGAATTACCTCACCCTTTCACCGTTTTCTACTTCATAACAGAGGCGCCACTCACGCCCATAATAGGAAAAATAATGAAAGCGATCGATAAAAATAAACTGTATTAGTAGGGTACAGTATAGGGGGAGGGTAGGTGGACAGTACACAGGTCAGGAGGGTACAGTACAGGAGGGTAAGTGGACACAGTACAGGGGGCAGGAGGATACAGTACAGGGGGGAGCAGGAGGGCACAGTACGGGAGGTAGGTAAGTGGACACAGTACAGGGGCAGTAATGAATGTTAGATATGGTCTCCTCAAGCAGAGCTGCACAGGGAAGCTGCTCTCACGGATCCCACCTATTCTCAGAGGCGTTGCTAGGGGGGTGCGGGGGGTGACACCCTCCCGACGGTGAGAATTTTTTTTTTTACTTTTTTTTTTTTTTACAGCTGACACTTTCATTCAGCAACTTCACCCCGCTGGGCTGGAACAACACTTCCAGCGCCGCGGCCGCGCCTGGTGTGTGTGTCCTCCGGTTCCTTATTCTTCTTCCTCCTCCCTCCCTACCCTACAGAGCCATCGAGCGTCAGCCTGTCACATCATCACACTGCACTGTGATGATGTGACGTCACACACAACTTTCTCCGGCTGCACGCTGTGAGGGTCGCTGCCCAGCCCTCCTTCTCTCCAGTCAAGACTCCAGAACAGGTGCGGGGGGGGGTCTCCACCACTGGCCCGACTCCCGAGCACAAGATGAGGTGTGTGTGTGGGGAGCGGGGGAGCGGGGGAGGGCGGTTGCCATTGTAAGAGGCAGAGCTAGTGTGGGAGGAGGACTCAGTCTGTCTGGCGCCCTGACCTGTATTATATGATAATGAATGGGGGGTGCAAGGTGGTCTGCTGCTGCTAGACACAGCTATAGATTATATATAGATATTATGTAATATAGCTGGTCCATCCGCCCCTCCCCCCACCAGACCAGCTAACTCAACTACTGTGCCTATTATATGTAATATAATATATCTGTGTCCATCATCACCCCCCCCCATTATCAGTCAGACAACACTGACTATATAATTTATATTAGCTGACTGAGACACCCCCACCCTGAGCTGGTCTGATGATGATGATGTGGGGGGGGGGAGTGATGCTGGACACAGATATATTATATTACATATAATAGGCACAGTAGTTGAGTTAGCTGGTCTGGTGGGTGGAGGGGCGGATGGACCAGCTATATTACATAATATCTATATATATATATATATAATCTATAGCTGTGTCTAGCAGCAGCAGACCACCTTGCACCCCATGATGGAGTCCTAACCTGGCACCATACAACCCCAGCCTGCCTATGCCACCGCAACCTCCCCTATGCCACCGAAACCTGCCCTATGCCACCCCAGCCTGCCCTATACCACCGCACCCTGCCCTATGCCACCCCAGCCTTCCCTATACCACCGCAACCTGCCCTATGTCACCCCAGCCTGCCCTATGCCACCGCAACCTGCAGTATGCCACGCAAACTGCTCTATACCACCCCAACCTACCCTATGACACCGCACCCTGCCCTATGCCAACTTAGCCTTCCCTATACCACCGCACCCTGCCCTATGCCACCCCAGCCTTCCCTATACCACCCCAACCTGCCCTATGCCACCGCAACCTGCTCTATGCCATCACACCCTGCCCTATAAAACCCCAACCTGCCCAATGCCACCCAGCCTGCCATATACCACCCCAACCTGCTCTATACCACCCCAACCTGCTATATACCACCCCAGCCTTCCCTATACAACCCCAACCTGCCCTATGCCACCCCAGACTGCACTATACCACCGCAACCTGCCCTATATTACCCCAACCTGCCCTATATCGCTCCAGCCAGCCCAATACCACCCTATACTTTAATTTACAGGGGTAATTTGGGGTGCGCCTCGTGACTGTGCGCTGCCTGCAGGGCGCTGGGCAGGATTGACAGGAGGGGGGTGACACCATGTTTTGCCGCACCAGGTGACACCAACCCTAGTGACGCTACTACCTATTCTGGCAGGCTGTCACTGGGCTAAATCTACACTAGAATGACAACTCCCCCTCTACCTTCCCCTCCAGAGTTTTTTGCTCTCTTGCGGCACTTTACAAGGGTTAAGGAAGGACCCTGAGGTGGAACATCTTATTACTGCTGCTGCTTGTGTGGGTGGGATGTGTACTGCACCAATCACAAGGGAAAGAAAGAAAGAAAGAAAGAAAGAAAGAAAGAAAGAAAGAAAGAAAGAAAGAAAGAAAGAAAGAGGATAAAGGGAGAATGAAAAAAAGAGAGAAATAAAGAAAGGATGAAGGGAGAATAAAAAAAAAGAGAAATAAAGAAAGGATGAAGGGAGAAATAAAGATAGATAGATAGAGGGAGAGAGAGAAAGAAAGAAAGAAAGAAAGAAAGAAAGAAAGAAAGAAAGATAAAGGGAGAGAGAAAGAAAGAAAGATAGATAAATAAAGGGAGCGAGAAAGAAAGAAAGATAGATATATAGACAGATAGATAAAAGGGAGAGAGAAAGAAAGATAGATAGATAGATAGATAGATAGATAGATAGATAGATAGATAAAAGGGAGAGAGAAAGAAAGATAGATAGATAGATAGATAGATAGATAGATAGATAGATAGATAGGTAGATAGATTAAGGGAGAGAGAGAGAGTACGAAAGAAAGAAAGAAAGAAAGAGAGAAAGAAAGAGAGAAAGAAAGAAAGAAAGAAAGAAAGGAAGAAGGAAAGAAAGAGATAGATAGATAGATAGATAGATAGATAGATAGATAGATAGATAGATAGATAGATAGAGGGGAGAGAAAGAATGAAATAAATAAAAATAGATAGATATACAGATAGATAAAGGGAGAAAGAAAGAGATAGATAGATAGATAGATAGATAGATAGATAGATAGATAGATAGATAGATAGATAGATAGATAGATAAAGGGAGAGAGAAAGAAAGAAAGAAATTGTAACGGCACCCCAGGTATGAAAGGGGTTAACGCTGTTAGGATATTCCCTTTCCAAACACACAACAGCCACCAGACACTCCAACCAGCCGAATAAGACCATATACAAATACTTCTCCCTCCACAGACGAGACAACCACTCTGTGTTGAGGTTTCAAAACAGGGAATGAATCTTTATTGCAAGCACATGGTGACACACTTCTCTTCAAAACACTTCCCTCCCATCCTTGGGGAACAGAGCGGGTTAAACTGTCCAATGACAATGGTGATACAGGTCAGGTGTGTTCAAACTTCTCCTTCAGTAAACAGTCTTAGCAGGAGGGGTTGCTGGAGTGATCCCCCCCCCCTTTCCTCACAGCAAGACACTTAAACATCCCATAATAGGCAGCCAGACTGTCTACCAGCTCCAATCCACATCATCACAAACAACAAAGAAAAGGTCTTTGGAAGCTAGTCTGGATTCATTAACATTACAACAGGCATCCAGGTGGATTAATATTACAGACCCATTTTAAAGCAATCCAAGACATATTCTCAATGTCCATTATTTTCTGGCTCATACTTTCTAAGAACTTCTGGGTTCCACGGGCCCACCCGTTACAGAAATATAGATAGACAGGTAGATAAAGGGAGATAGATAGATAGATAGATAGATAGATAGATAGATAGATAGATAGATAGATAGATAAAGGGAGAAAGAAAGAAAGATAGATAGATAGATAGATAGATAGATAGATAGATAGATAGATAGATAGATACAGTCAGGTCCATAAATATTGGGACATTGACCCAATTTTAATCTTTTTGGCTCTATACACCACCACAATGGATTTGAAATGAAACGAACAAGATGTGCTTTAAATGCAGACTTTCAGCTTTAATTTGAGGGTATTTACATCCAAATCAGGTGAACGGTGTAGGAATTTACAACAGTTTGTAAATGTGCCTCCCACTTTTTAAGGGACCAAATGTAATGGGATAATTGGCTGCTCAGCTGTTCCATGGCCAGGTATGTGTTATTCCCTCATTTCAAGTGTGCTATTTGCATTTGGAATATGTTGCTGTCAACTCTCAATATGAGATCCAAAGAGCTGTCACTATCAGCGAAGCACGCCCTCATTAGGCTGAAAAAACAAAACAAACCCTTTAGAGAAATAGCAAAAACATTAGGTGTGGCCAAATCAACTGTTTGAAACATCCTTAAAAAGAAAGAACGCACCGGTGAGCTCAGCAACACCAAAAGGAAGACCACGGAAAACAACTGTGGTGGATGAACGAAGAATTCTTTCCCTGGTGAAGAAAACACCCTTCACAACAGTTGGTTGGCCAGATCAAGAACACTCTCTAGGAGGTAGGTGTATGTGTGTCAAAGTCAACAATCAAGAGAAGACTTCACCAGAGTGAATACAGAGGGTTCCCCACAAGATGTAAACCATTGGTGAGACTCAAAAACAGGAAGGCCAGATTAGAGTTTACCAAACGACATCTAAAAAAGCCTTCACAGTCTGGAACAACATCCTATGGACAGATGAGACCAAGATCAACTTGTACCAGAGTGATGGGAAAAGAAGAGTATGGAGAAGGAAAGGAACTGCTCATGATCCAAAGCATACCACCTCATGGTGGTGGTAGTGTCATGGCGTGGGCATGTATGGCTGCCAATGAAACTGGTTCTCTTGTATTTATTGATGATGTGACTGCTGACAAAAGCAGCAGAATGAATTCTGAAGTGTTTCGGGAAATATTATCTGCTCATATTCAGCCAAATGCTTCAGAACACATTGGACGGCGCGTCACAGTGCTGATGGACAATGACCCGAAGCATACTTCAAAAGCAACCAAAGAGTTTTTTAAGGGAAAGAAGTGGAATGTTATGCAATGGCCAAGTAAATCACCTGACCTGAATCCGATTGATCATGCATTTCACTTGCTGAAGACAAAACTGAAGGGAAAATGCCCAAAGAACAAGGAGGAACTGAAGACAGTTGCAGTAGAGGCCTGGCAGAGCATCACCAGGGATGAAACCCAACGTCTGGTGATGTCTATGCGTTCCAGACTTCAGGCTGTAATTGACTGCAAAGGATTTGCAACCAAGTATTAAAAAGTGAAAGTTTGATTTATTATTGTTAATCTGTCCCATTTACTTTTGGTCCCTTAAAAAGTGCGAGGCACATATACAAACTGTTGTAATTCCTACACCGTTCACCTGATTTGGATGTAAATACCCTCAAATTAAAGCTGAAAGTCTGAAGTTGAAACACATCTTGTTCCTTTCATTTCAAATCCATTGTGGTGGTGTATAGAGCCCAACAAAATTTAATTGTGTCGATGTTCCAATATTTATGGACCTGACTGTAGATAAATAGATAGATAGATAGAGGGAGAAAGAAAGAAAGACAGACAGACAGACAGATAGACCGATAGACCGATAGACCGATAGACAGATAGACAGATAGACAGATAGATAGATAGATAGATAGATAGATAGATAGATAGATAGATAGATAGATAGATAGATAGATAGATAGATAGATAGATAAAGGGAGAAAGAAAGAAAGAGCGATAGATAGATAGATAGATAGATAGATAGATAGATAGATAGATAGAAAGAAGGGTCAAGAGAGAAAGAGAGAGAGAAGGGAAGGAAGGGCACCCCTACATCGGTGTACAGTGTACTCATTTGGAGGCAGGAGGGACTGAATGGATGGATAGATGGATCAGACAGACTCCATCTTTCCTTTCTGTTTGCTGGGCTTTTAGCTTCAATCTTCCCGCCCACATCCCTTAGGCAGCAGAACAGTGTCTGTCGGGGAGAGTGGGCGGGGCAGACACAGGAAGAGAGGACGGGAGGAGGGGAGGAGTAGAAGCAGCTCCACTTCTCTTATTGGCTGTGCGGGCAGCAGGGGGAGGGGAGGAGTGTCAGAGTCGGCTGTGATACGCCCAGCTCATCTCTCTATCTGGACAGAGCTCTCAGTGAGCTCCGATCCCGTGCTAATCTGTCCCGCTCGCAGACGGTTTTCTCTGTGTCACTAGGAGGACACTCTGTGCTGCGCTGGTGGCAGGGATGTCTGCTACTAGAAGAGGCGACTCTGTTATAAGGTAAACTAAGCGACCGCAAGGCCTCTCTGATCGCGTGGCCTAAGGCGATCGCCTAATTTGCCTAATTAGAGAGCCGCCTCTGCTTCAGAATACTTGATTAAGTTACTTTCTTGGTGGATTACAAATAACTTGAAGGTGAGAGCTCCACTGTGTTGAGTGTAAAGGGCTCCACCACCGTTAGACTTTGAAACAGATATACCCACTGAACAGTGGTTAGTTGGGGCCTAAAGAATGTAGTTAAACCCTAATGGTTTGTTTCACCCCTCTAGCTCTTGCTTGAAGACATTTGATTGCATTGATTGTTGTTTACTATTGTTTGCCGCGTCAATCACCCACTTGCCTAGTGCATCCATGCAAAGCCTCTAACGGATGGTAAAGAAAATGAACACAGGTGTCATTCACTTCATTGTCTCATTGTGTCATGGATCTGCCACCTAAGGGTTAATAGTGCAGACTGATTTCAGTGATTGGCAACAGGCTGCCTTATTTAAACACCTCAGCAGCACTGTGTCTTCGCTAGGGTGCCCACATGTCCCGGATTGCCCGGGACACTCCCGCAATTAGCAGGTCTGTCCCGGGTCCCGGGCACCTTTGTTCTGGGACAATACAGAGTCCCGGGATTGCCTCCTGGCCCTGGACTCATCTGATGCCCCATAAAATATCCCTCACATCGCTGCTGTCACTCCCTGACAGCCTGTGGTGGACCCCTGGCTGGTGAGACCCTTTTTATTAGCCGCTGGCTCAGTGCCCAAATGGTTGCTAGCTCTGCCGCCCGTTTGGCTGTAGCAACCAGTGACGTCATGAGGAGGAGAGAGGTAGAGCCCCAGCATGCACAGCGCGTGAGTGGGGAAGATTTAACTTCCTCCTCCGCGCCAACTCATTAACTCCACCCACCTCCTCCCTGCATCGTCCAGCCAGCAGCATCCAGAAGTTCAGGAAGGAGAGATGAACGGAAGGCAAGTACACAATCCAATGCACTCACACTCACCATGACAGATGGGGTTAAAATCCTCAGTCAGCTCTCCCCCCCAGCAGCCAGCGTTCTGTCTTCTGTGCTGAACTGTCAGCACTTCACAGGAGCTCTGAGTGTGTGTCAGCCTGGAGATAGCAGTCTAGCACTGATAAGAGGATGGAAGGCAGATAAGAGGTCGGCAGAAGAAGAGAGGACACTGACAGATGAGATTACACCCTCAGAGGGATGGAAGGAGGACAGATCCTTAAATATCAGGGCAAGGTTCATGCTGGGATGTAACCCCCCCCCCCAAAAGTGAAGGACTACAGTTCCAATAATTAAATCTCCCCAGAACTGAAGATGGGCCCCCCTTAATCAGTGAAGAACTACAGGTCCCAGCATTAGCATGTGAAAAATATGGGCTCTCACCTTTAATTCTCAGGGGTCCATGCTGGGTCCTGTAGTCCTTCAATTTTGGGGGGGATCACATCCTTAGGTATCAGGGGTTCATGCTGGGACTTGTAGTCCTTCACTTTTGGGGGCTGTGACCCCCCAAAGTGAAGGACCACAGGTCCCAGCATGAACCCCTCAGAGCTGAAAGCTGAAGATGTGACAACCCCGGCCCCCGCATGGGAGGAGTCACGTCAGCAGCCAGCGGCGGGAGGGTGTTCACTTTCCCGGGGCTCCGGTGTGTCAGACTGGTGGCAGGCTATAGGTGAAAAGTGGCACACTGCATCTGGTGGCAGGCTACGGGTGGAAAGTGGCACACTGCATCTGGTGGCAGGCTATGGGGGGAAAGTGGCACACTGCATCTGGTGACAGGCTACGGGTGGACCAATTTCTGTATCAGGTCTGCAGTCTCTGAGCATTTTCTGTATCATGTCTGCAGTCTCTGATCATCTCCTGTACTATGTCTGCAGTCTCTGACCATCTCCTATATCAGGGATATGCAATTAGCGGACCTCCAGCTGTTGCCAAACTACAAGTCCCATGAGGCATAGCGAGACTCTGACAGCAGCAAGCATGACACCCAGAGGCATGATGGGACTTGTAGTTTTGCAACAGCTGGAGGTCCGCTAATTGCATATCCCTGTCCTATATCATGTCTGCAGTCTGACCATTTTCTGAATCATGTCTGTAGTCTCTGACAATCGCTTGTATCATGTCTGCAGTCTCCGACAGTCTCTTGGAGCATGTCTGCAGTCCCCGACAGTCTCCTGTATCATGTCTGTAGTCTCTGACAGTCTCTTGGAGCATGTCTGCAGTCTCTTGGAGCATGTCTGCAGTCTCTGACCATCTCCTGTATTATGTCTCTTGTATCATGTCCGCAGTCTCTGACCACCTCTTGTATGATATCTGCAGTTACTGACCATCTGTTGTATCATGTCTGCAGTCTCTGACCATCGCTTGTATCATGTCTGCAGTCTCTGACCATCGCTTGTATCATGTCTGCAGTCTCTGACAATCTCTTGTATCATGTCTGTAGTCTCTGACCATCTTCTGTATTATGTCCATACCTCTGCTATGCAGTCTCTGACTATTTTAATGAAGATCTTTAAATTAGGCTCAGACAAAGCAATCAAAGCATATTTTATAGGTACAAGGAAGCATGGGAGGGGGTCTATGGTTAGTGGAGGGGGTCCATACTGAGGGAGGGGGCCTATATTTAGTGGAGAGGGGGGTCCGTAATGAGGGAGGGGGTCTATACTTAGTGGAGAGGGGGGTCCGTACTGAGGGAGGGGGTCTATAGTTAGTGGAGGGGATCCGTACTGAGGGAGGGGGTCTATAGTTGGTGGAGGGGTCCGTACTAAGGGAGGGGGCCTATAGTTAGTGGAGAGGGGGTCCATACTGAGAGAGGGGGCTATACTTAGTGGAGAGGGGGGTCCATACTGAGAGAGGGGGGCTATACTTAGTGGAAAGGGGGTCCATACTGAGGGAGGGGGCCTATACTTAGTGGAGAGGGGGTCCAGACTGAGGGAGGGGGGCTATACTTAGTGGAGAGGGGGGTCCGTACTGAGGGAGGGCGGTCTATACTTAGTGGAGAGGGGGATCCGTACTGAGGGAGGGGGTCTATAGTTGGTGGAGGGGTCCGTACTAAGGGAGGGGCCTATACTTAGTGGAGAGGGGGTCTATACTGAGGGAGGGGTGCTATACTTAGTGGAGAGGGGGGCCGTACTGAGGGAGGGGGTCTATAGTTAGTGGAGGGGATCCGTACTGAGGGAGGGGGTCTATAGTTTGTGGAGGGGTCCGTACTAAGGGAGGGGGCCTATACTTAGTGGAGAGGGGGTCCATACTGAGGGAGGGGGGCTATACTTAGTGGAGAGGGGGGTTCGTACTGAGGGAGGGGGGTCTATACTTAGTGGAGAGGGGGTCCGTACTGAGTGAGGGGGTCTATAGTTAGTGGAGGGGGTCCGTACTGAAGGAGGGGGCCTATACTTAGTGGAAAGGGGGGTCTATACTGAGGGAAGGGTGTCTATTATTACAATATAATAATAGAAATACATTCCAAGCATGGTATTGGAATGATATAAGTGCTATAACCAGCCATTCACCCGACAAATCACTTGCCGCCAAAGTCGCGTCAACCCCGAAACTACATCTAACACAACCCCCCAACCCCCCCTGTCTTGGCAAAATTGTCCCTGAATGGCAGTTTGGAAATGTGGTCACCCTAGTCTTCGCTGCCTGATCAACAGTTCATACCTGTTCCAGTGACTTCCTGTTCCTGTGATCTGATCTGTTTCCTGTGTTTGACCCAGCTTGTTTGACTACGATTGATCTCTGTTATCCTGATCCCGGCCTGCCTTGTAACCACGCTCAGCTCTACACTGCTTGATTTCCTGTTGCCGAACTTTGCCTGTATCCTGACCATTCTCTGCCTGTCGTCTATACCTACATCTGATCGTCTGTTACCAAACCTGGCTTGTCTGACTACGTATTCAGTGTCTCCCCAGCCAGTGCACCTACCAGCCTGCTTCCTGTTCCCTGCTGCACCAGCTGAACTGACAAGACCAAAGACGAACCAGGCACCCATACACCGCCAGGCTCTTGTAGCCACTGTTGTAACATCGGTGGCCCTTGAGCCGGGGTTATACGAGAAGCCTTCCCACTGCACATCAGGCTCATCCAGCAGGTGCGTAACAGTATCAAGCAGCCATGTCTGAGCCTGCAAGTGGGAAGTTGGCCATGGATAACATCTGCCAGCACCTTGCAGCCCTTACCCAAGCAGTCAAATCTCTACAGGAGGGTTATACGCAACTGGAACAACTTGTACAGACTCTAGCTACACCAGCAAGCACTGCTGCGCCTTCTGCCTCAAGGACTGCCACTGCAGCAACTTCAGTGGTGATGCTGCCCCCTGAACCCAGAGTTCCAGCACCAGAGAGATTTTCAGGTGACCGGGGAAAATTTAGATCCTTCCACAACGCATGTGAACTGTACTTCGCACTGCAACCTCGAACTTTCTCCCTTGAAACCACCAAAGTAGGATTCATCATATCACTATAAACAAAAAAATCCTGTGGGCGCTGCAAACTTCTAGTCTTAGTATGGTAATGTCCAACCTGTTTTAGGATTCAAGTGAGTCAGTGACAGTGCGGCTGCAAACCACTTGAAGGGCGGATAGAAACACACAAAAAAACACAACTGCAGCGCTCGATGAAACTGACATAAAACTTTATAGTCTTGTTAAAATAGATGAATAAATGTCAAAAAATTGCATAAAATTATATAAGATTGCACAAATAGCTAGAGACACTAACATCCATATATATAAAAGATATATAAAAAAATATATAAAAAATATAAGAGAGATCTTCAGTTAGTGAGCAATGTTTATGGTGGAAGTAAATAATGCTGATGCCACTGCGGAATCTTGGGAAAGAGGGGTTAACATCAGAACAATGTAGTAAGGGTCCCCAGAGACAGCCTGTAACAGTACAGCCAGATAGCCACCATGATAGGTGGAGTAAGTGCCTGGTGTAGTAGCTAGTGTACCTGCTTGAGTGAGGTCATGCCTGACCACCGAGATTTTGAAGCGTAGAGCTGGGTTCTCAGGGATTGCAGATGTCACAGCAGATAGCGGGCAGGCGGACTGCTCCGAGGGACCAGCCTGTTGGGGACGGATGGATGCAGTAGACCCTACGCCGGAGGCTCCGAGGGGGTGGATGGATAGGCAGCTCTGCAGGAAACACGGAGGGCGATGTAGGCACCAATGGCAGCCAGGCGCACGCTGATGACGTCAGCGCCGTCCAATATGGTTGGAGGCAGAGGTGTCAGCGAATCAGGGACCCAGGTGAGCTGATGATGGCGTCAGCGGAGATATGGATGTCACTCAATGATTCACAGACCAGTGGCAATGTAGTAGCATGGATGGAGGGCCGTGACTGACATGTTTCGCGTTTGCTACGCTTTTTCAAAGTCTTTGCTTATCTTATATATATGGATTTTAGTGTCTCTAGCTATTTGTGCAATCTTATATATTTTTATGCAATTTTTTGACATTTATTCATCTATTTTAACAAGACTATAAAGTTTTATGTCAGTTTCATCAAGCGCTGCATTTGTGTTTTTTTGTGTTCATCATATCACTGCTTCAGGGTGAGCCCCAGTCCTGGGCTCATCGGATGTTGGAAAAGAACGATGTATTGTTACAGTCCATGTCCGCCTTCTTCGGCGCAATGGCCGATATATACGACGACCCGCAACGAACTACCACAGCAGAGGCTGCCCTTCATGCACTCCAGCAAGGCCGCAGAACGGCCGAATATTATGTTACAGACTTTAGACGCTGGAGTGCAGACACACAGTGGAATGACGCAGCCCTGCGACACCAGTTCCGCTTGGGGTTATCAGAAGGTCTGAAAGACGAATTGGCACGTGTCGAAGTCCCAAATACCCTGGAGGCCCTTATCACACTGGCCATTCAAATTGACCGTCGTCTCCGTGAGCAACGATCCGAAAGATAAGCCCAGCAGCCACGTCTAGTCTGGATGATGCCCTGGATCCCAGCTCCCTCCGCACCTGTTAGCTTCACTCCAGTTCAGCCCGCTCCTGTTACGTCTGCCACCGAAGCACCGGAGCCTATGCAAATCGGTCTAATATGCCCCTCTCTGTCTCTAGAGGAACGCCTGCACCGTCGACAGAATAACCTCTGCCTATACTGTGGGGAAGCGGGCCACTATGTACGTTCCTGTCCAACCAAGACACGTAAGTGGCGGATGATTTCTTCAGTTAATAACTTTTCTTTACCTACCAATGCCACCAACCTAACCCTTCCCATCTCTTTTCAGCTGCTAGAAAGGGAAGTGCAGTTGCTTCATCGATCTAACCTTGCAACACAACAACGCATCCCCTTGAGACCTAAAGCACAAGAACTTTCTGTTTTTCTAGCTGACGGGTCATGTATCAAGTCTGGGCCTGTGACCCAGGAGACATTTCCCTTACCCGTGTTGGCTTCCTCCCAACATAAGGAAATCCTAAGCCTTGATGTCATCACCTCCCCGCTATTCCCTGTTATTCTGGGCCTACCCTGGTTGCAGGCGCATAATCCGCAAGTTGACTGGGCCACAGGGAGAATCAACTTCCACTTAGCCTATTGCCAGGAGCACTTCCTACCTAGGTCCCCAGCTTCTTCTACAACACTATTTTGTGTGGACTCTGAGTCTGAGGTGCGGCAAGTCGTACCTGAACCCTACCATGAGTTCCTGGATGTCTTTAGTAAGTGAGGGGCTGACATTCTTCCCCCGCATCGGCCATACGACTGCCCAATTGAACTGCTTCCAGGGTCTGAAATCCCTTTCTGTAGAATCTTCCCCCTCACTGAACGAGAACAGGAGGCACTAAAAGAGTATATCCAAGAAAACTTGAAAAAGGGGTTCATCCGACCATCTACCCCCCCAGCAGGAGCAGGAATATTTTTTGTTGAGAAAAAGGACCACTTCCTACGACCTTGTGTGGACTATCGGGAGCTCAACAAAAATACAGTTAAAAACCGATATCCTCTCCCTTTAGTACCCAAACTATTTCAGAGATTAAGGTCGGCAACCTTCTTCACCAAACTAGATCTACGGGGGCCTACAATTTAGTCCGCATTCCTCAAGGGGATGAGTGGAAGACGGCCTTTGGCACCCGATTTGGCCACTATGAATACCTAGTGATGCCCTTTGTACTATGCAATGCCCCGGCTACTTTCCAACACTTTGTCAATGATATATTCCGAGATATCCTGGATATATTTTTGATTGTTTACCTAGATGACATCCTGATTTTTTCCATTTCTCTAGACTCTCATTGAGGTCATGTCAAAAGGGTGCTGTCACGTACCTGGTAGGTGAGCCCAACGTGCAGGGAGTGGCCTCTCGTAAACCTCTGACTCGAGAACCCCTGATAGAGCAGACAGGGGCTCAAGAGGGCAAAGGGACACAAGTGCCTTGCAGGAACTGAAGCAGGTGGAGGTAGAAGTCTGCAGCTGAAGGTAGCTGATGGGAGGCGTGCAGAGGTCCACAGCAGACACTCGAGGATCAGGAGACAGACTTGGAGAAGACAGGCCGGGTCAAACACAAGCGGGCAGATAGGTACAAAGCAGGATCCAAGGGTAGTTAAAGTCCAGGCCGGGTCAGTATATCAGGCGGGCAGCAAACTGGTTAAAAGGAGCAGGCAGGAGCGAAGTCGGGACGAGCCGGGATCAAGGCAGGCAGCAAACAGGAGAAGTCAAGGGAAGCCGGATCAGGTATCAGAGTAACACAATCAGAGGTTCAGGCAGCAAGGGTCTCAGGAGAACGCTGTAGACCGGACAGCAAGGATGCAAGGTGACAGCTCTCTTTAAATAGGCAGTCTTGGCGCCAAGTACCGTCATAGGTGCGCGCGCGCTGCTATCGCGCATCCGCGCGCGCCTGTGTGCCGCTATCGCGCATCTGCGTGCACCCGTGCGCCGCTATCGCGCACCCGCGCACTGCTATCGCGCATGCGCGTGCGCCAAACAGGTCTCCTGTGCACAGGTATTCTGAAACCCAGAATGCTGGGATGATTGTGAGAACGTCTTTCCTGACATTGCCCCCCTCCTACGGGCAGCCTCCGGATGCCCAACTGGGCCAGCCTACCTGGGTGAGACCTTTTGAAGGCCATGATCAGTCTCTTGGCATGGATGTTGGTTTCCGGTTCCCATGAGTTTTCCTCAGGGCCATAACCCTTCCATTTAACCAGGTATTGGATTTGGTTGTGCCTTTTCCTGCAATCCAGGATGGACTCGATTTCAAACTCCTCCTCACCATTAATGAGCACGGGCTCAGGAGGGCCGATACCTCGATTAGGAAAGGGATCTGGAACTGCAGGCTTGAGTAGGGACACATGAAATATTGGGTGTATCCAAAAAGATTCTGGTAGTTTCAGCTCATATGCCACGTCATTAATTTTCCTTGTCACAGGGAAGGGACCCACAAATTTAGGGCCCAGTTTCTTAGAAGGGCATGCCATTTTTAGATTCACTGTGGACAGCCAGACTTGATCTCCTGGTGTTAGGTTAAGTTCCCCCCTCCTTTTCTTGTCGAACGCCTCCTTATTACGCTCCCGAGTCCTTGCCATTGTTTCCTGAAGTAACTTACTGTTTGTACTGAGGAAGTTCAGGGTCTCTTGGGCGGCTGGAACCGCACACTCCGGAATGTTATTGGAAAGGAACAGAGGGTGGAAGCTGTCGTTCGCAAAGAACAGTGACTGCTTGGTAGCAGAGTGGACGGAGTTGATGTATGCGAACTCGGCGAGGGGTAATAATGGTACCCAGTCGTCTTGGGAGAAGGCAGAGAAACAGCGTAAATATTGCTCCAGGGTCTGATTTGTGCGTTCCGTCTGACCATTGGTCTGGGGATGATAAGCTGAAGAAAAAGAAAGGTCAATCTTTAAAGATTCGCAGAGTGCCCTCCAAAACCTGGATGTAAACTGCACCCCCCGGTCAGATACAATGTTCACAGGAATGCCGTGCAGTCCTACTATTTCTTTGATAAATAGTTTTGCGGTCTCGGGGGCAGAAGGTGTGCATCTCATGGGCAGAAAGTGGGCCATTTTGGACAGTCTGTCCACTACCACAAAAATGGTAGTGCAGTTTTCTGACGGTGGTAGTTCAACAATAAAGTCCATCGAGATCATTCTCCAAGGTCTGTCTGGAATGGGTAGAGGTCTCAACAGACCCCAAGCTTTGGTCTTGCTGCCTTTGTTTTGAATGCACGTAGTGCATGATTCCACGTAGTCTTTGCAGTCCTTAGACAGTTGAGGCCACCAAAACGTGCGTTGGAGAAGTTCAGATGTCTTATGCCCCCCAAAGTGGCCAGCCAGCACATGATCGTGACAAGATTTGAGAACGTTAATCCGTAATTGCTGAGGTACGAAGATCTTGTCCTTGAACCATAGCAGGTCGTCCTTCAACTGCAGGGTCACATCCGGTGGGTAGGACTCATTGGTGGAAGCCTGTTTGATCTGAGAAAGTAAGTCTCCTTGTAGCAAAAGGAAATTCCCGGGAGTCAGGATGGTGTCTGGAGGTGAGGGAGCTTTGGCTCCGCTAAACATCCGGGAAAGCGCATCCGGCTTGGTGTTTTTTGACCCGGGCCTGTAGGTTATGTGGAATGAAAATCTGGTAAAAAAAAGTGCCCATCTGGCTTGACGTGGTTTCAGCCTTTTGGCTACTTTCAAGTACTCCAGATTTTTGTGATCCGTATAGATCAGAATAGGATGTGCTGCCCCCTCTAGCAAGTAGCACCACTCTTCCAACGCGGCCTTAATTGCGAGTAGCTCTCTGTCCCCCACATCATAGTTCCTCTCAGCTTCGGACAACTTCCGAGAAAAGAAGGCGACTGGATGCAACTGAGACTTGGGACCCTGTCTCTGGGAGAGCACTGCCCCCACTGCGATCTCAGAGGCATCTACCTCCAGAATGTAAGGCAGAGCGGGGTCTGGGTGTTTTAGGACAGCGGCAGAGACAAACTGATCCTTTAAGGTGGAGAAGGCAGCCTGGGCTTCTGGGGTCCAGTGGAATCGAATGCCTTGCTTCGTCAAGCTGGTGATGGGTGAGATGATGGAGGAAAATCCTCGGATAAACTTGCGATAAAAGTTCGCAAATCCTACAAAGCGTTGGATCCCCTTTTTGTCTGTAGTAATTGGCCAATCCAAGATGGCAGAAACCTTTTGTGGGTCCATTTTGACCCCTTCTATGGAAATAATTAGTCCCAGAAACTGAATGCTCTGTTGTTCAAATTCGCATTTCTCGGGTTTTGCATAAAGGCCATGCTGACGGAGTCGGGTTAACACTTTCCTGACATGCTCTCGGTGGATGGACAAGGTAGAGGAGAACATCAGGATATCATCCAGGTAAATTATAACAAACAAGTCTAGGTAATCTCTGAAAATGTCATTCACAAAGTGTTGGAATGTGGCAGGGGCGTTGCACAGACCGAAGGGCATTACAAGGTATTCAAAATGCCTGAATCGGGTACGGAAGGCAGTCTTACATTCGACCCAACTACGAATCCGGACCAGATTGTAGGCCCCACGGAGATCCAATTTGGTGAATATAGCTGCAGCTCCGAGTCTCTGGAATAGTTCTGGCAATAAGGGAAGGGGGTACCGGTTTTTAATGGTAATTTTATTGAGCTCACGGTAGTCTACGCAGGGGCGTAGAGAATGGTCCTTTTTTTCGACGAAAAAGATTCCTGCCCCTGCTGGTGAGGTAGAAGGGCGGATGAACCCCTTCTCCAAGTTGTCGTCGATATAGGTTTTGAGGGTCGCTAGCTCCAGTTCGGTCAGAGGGAAGATCCTTCCAAATGGCACCTCTGCCCCGGGAAGGAGCTCAATCGGACAGTCATAGGATCGGTGTGGGGGAAGTGTTTCTGCACCCTTTTTGCTGAACACATCCAGGAAATGGTGGTATACTTCGGGAACGGACTGGCGGGTTTCAGCGTCAGTGTCCAAGCAAAGCAGTGAAGAGGGGACGTCAGCAACTTCTGGCACACAGTGCTGACGACAGTAGGGGGAAAGGAAGCTGATCTTGCTCGTGGCCCAGTCAATTTGTGGGTTGTGTGCCCTCAGCCATGGCAAGCCCAGTATGATGGGAAATAGGGGGGACTCGATGTCCAGGCAAAGTAACTCCCGGTGATTACCGGAGATGGTTGCACTTAAAGGGACGGTTTCCTGTGTGACTGGCCCAGATTTAATAGCCGATCCATCGGCCAAGTGCACAGAAAGTCCCTTAGCTCTGGGTTGCAGGGGGACTTGGAATCTGCTGGCAAAGGAAGCATCCATGAAACCGCTGCATGCTCCGGAATCAATTATGGCGGTAGTTTGTATACTCCTTCCTGGAAGCTGTAGGGAGACAGAGACAGCCAGATGAGTTGCGTTGTCAAACGGAGTAGGTGAGTAGGTAGAAGAGATAGAGGAAAACTTACGGGTCTTTGGGCAGAGGTTGTTGAGTCGTCGCCGTTGGCGTTCCTCGGAGGTGAGCGAGGGGCGAAGCAGGCCAAGTTGCATCGGTTCCGGAACATCGGCAGAGGGGTGAACAGGAGCCATAGGAGCGGAGTGAGCAGGGTTGAACACACGGGGTAGCATCCATACAGGACGAGAAGGGCCAGCGGTACGTTCAGCTCTTCGTTCCCTTAACCGTCTGTCAATTAAGGTAGATTGAAGAATGAGAGCATCCAGTGTTGCCGGGATGCCGACCCGAGCCAGTTCATCTTTAAGGGGCTCGGAGAGGCCCATACGGAACTGGTGGTGCAGGGCAGCATCGTTCCAATTCGTGTCCGAACTCCAACGTCTGAATTCGGACACGTAGTCCTCCACGGGCCTACGACCCTGTTGCAGGGAACATAATGCTGCTTCCGCGGTGGCTGCTTGTTGGGGATCCACGTAAAGGAGATCCATGGCTTCAAAGAAGGAGCTCAGGAGATTGAGGCAGTTGTCTTTATGCTCCAAAAGGCGATGGGCCCACGACTGAGGTTCGCCTGATAGTAGGGTGATGACAAATCCCACCTTGGTAGTTTCAAGGGAAAAAGTCCTGGGTTGTAGAGCGAAGAAGAGCTCACAGGCGTTACGAAAAGCTCTATATTTACTGCGATCTCCAGAAAACCTCTCGGGAGGCGGAACCCGGGGTTCAGGCGGCAACATGACCACCAAGGGTGCAAAGGAAGTTCCTGATGCGGCAGGTGCTGTGCTGGACAGGGTCTGGACACGCTCCTCTAGACGGGTATAGCCTTCCTGTAAGTTCCTGACTGCCGTAGTAAGTCCATCTAGGTGACGGCAAAGTTCCTCCATGGGAGAGGCTCCCTGCGTGGGCTCGGACATGGCTGTCCGGTACTGTCACGTACCTGGTAGGTAAGCCCAACGTGCAGGGAGTGGCCTCTCGTAAACCTCTGGCTCGAGAACCCCTGATAGAGCAGACAGGGGCTCAAGAGGGCAAAGGGACACAAGTGCCTGGCAGGAACTGAAGCAGGTGGAGGTAGAAGCAGCAGTCTGAAGCTGAAGGTAGCTGATGGGAGGCGTGCAGTGGTCCGCAGCAGACACTCGAGGATCAGGAGACAGACTTGGAGAAGACAGGCCGGGTCAAACACAAGCGGGCAGATAGGTACAAAGCAGGATCCAGGGGTAGTTAAAGTCCAGGCCAGGTCAGTATATCAGGCGGGCAGCAAACTGGTTAAAAGGAGCAGGCAGGAGTGAAGTCAGGACGAGCCGGGATCAAGGCAGGCAGCAAACAGGAGAAGTCAAGGGAAGCCGGATCAGGTATCAGAGTAACACAATCAGAGGTTCAGGCAGCAAGGGTCTCAGGAGAACGCTGTAGACCGGACAGCAAGGATGCAAGGTGACAGCTCTCTTTAAATAGGCAGTCTTGGCGCCAAGTACCGTCATAGGTGCGCGCGCGCGCCCGTGCGCCGCTATAGCGCATCTGCGTGCGCCGCTATCGCGCACCCGCGCACTGCTATCGCGCATGCGTGTGCGCCGAACAGGTCTCCTGTGCACAGGTATTCTGAAACCCAGATTGCTGGGATGATTGTGAGAACGTCTTTCCTGACAGGTGCTGAGCCGGCTCCGCGAACACGGACTATATGCTAAAGGTGAAAAATGTGAATTTGAACCTAGCAGCATCCAATTCCTGGGACTGATATCTCACCTGAAGGGATCAAGATGGGCTCTGAAAAGGTCTCTGCTATTTTAGACTGGCCTGCACCTACCGACAAGAAGGGGGTGCAGCGCTTCGTAGGATTTGCCAACTTTTACAGGAGGTTCATTAAGCGCTTTTCCGCCATCATCACCCCTATCACACAGCTGACTAGACTGAACCTTTGCTTCAATTGGACACCCGAGGCACAAGCCGCATTTGAAACCTTGAAGAGACTGTTTACTTCAGCACCTGTTCTTGGTCACCCGGACCCGTCTCTGCCGTATACACTAGAAGTAGATGCATCTGAAGTCGCTATTGGAGCAGTCATCTCCCAACGCCAAGGCCCTAAGGATCTGATGCATCCAGTAGCCTATTTCTCCCGCAGGCTCTCCCCAGCAGAGAGAAACTATGACGTTGGGGACCGAGAATTACTGGCCATTAAGGTGGCTTTAGAAGAGTGGAGATTAGACATGTGCACAACCAAAAAATTAGTTTCCTATCGTTTCGTTTCGTCTCGTTCCGTATGTTCGTAAAGATTCGTAATTTCGTAAGACGCGAGTTTTCCTATTCGGACTCGTTCGTATGTTCGTAACAGTTTAATTTTCGTTGATACTGAATGATTCGTAGTTCTGTCTAAGTTATTTTCGTTGATTTGAAATTCGTAATTTTGTTGATATTGAATGATTCGTATTTCTGTTTAAGTTATTTTCGTACTTTCGTAACAGTTTGATTTTCGTTGATACTGAACGATTCGTAATTCGTAATTTTGTTAGATAATAATTTTCGTTTTTCTGTACACTACTCTGCCGTTTCTGTTGATTCGTAACATTGTTTTGTTTTCCTTGATTCGTGTCTACTACCGTGCTTCGAATGGATTCGTAATTTTTTTATACTTTCGTAAATACATCTCGGCGCGGTCATTCGCAATCTCGCGTTACTAGTTATTTTTATTTTCAACACGCGGCTATAGCCGCGTGTTGAAAATGAAACTAAAATACGTCCACGTGCTTCGAATGCATTCGTACTCCCGTAAATACATCGCGCCCATTCGCAATCTCGTATTTTAGTTTCGTTTTCAACAAGCGGCTATAGCCTCCGCCCCTGTACGCCATTTTGAGAGGGTGTAAGTGGTGTGGTGAGGGAGGAGCAGAGAGCAGTGCAGAGAGCATAGTTGCCAACATTGCAAAAAAAAAATCCGTGACACTTTTTCGCATGTAGGCGGAGCCTTGGTATAATTAGGGGGTGGGGCATTCATTTGAAGGTGTGTTATACTTTAGGAGAAAAAAGTGGCGCACGAAGCGTGGGCGTGGTTTACACGGGTAGTGGGAGTGGCTTAAATGAGCGTGGCTCAAAGGGGGTGTGGTTAAAGTCTGAGATGAATGAGGGATGAAGGGAGAAAGAAAGAGGGAGGGAAGGAAAGAGAAGGAAGGATGGAAGGACAGCAGGCCCAGATCCTACACCATAATAGAAATATGTGTATTCCAGAGTTTAACAATCAACAGATAAAGATAATCCAAACATCTGGTGTTAGCTCTTTAATCATCCCGGCACCATGGTTGTTAGGGTGTCAGGATGACTGAAGTGCATTATTTCTCTTATTACATTTTAATATAAAATGAAATCATTCAACTCACCAAAATGCCGAATCAGTGTTAGCCCCGAGTGTTTCACCTGCCACGTCGCCTGCCACCAGATGCCATCAGGTGTCCCCAGGGGAGTCCCTCCTTACATCAGGCGTCCCCAGAGGAGTCCCTCCTTACATCAGGCGTCCCCAGAGGAGTCCCTCCTTACATCAGGCGTACCCAGCGGAGTCCTTCCTTACATCAGGTGTACCCAGAGGAGTCCCCCCTTACATCAGGCGTCCCCAGCGGAGTCCCCCCTTACATCAGGCGTCCCCAGCGGAGTCCCCTCTTACATCAGGCGTCCCCAGTGGAGTCCCTCCTTACATCAGGCGTCCCCAGCGGAGTCCCCCCTTACATCAGGCGTCCCCAGCGGAGTCCCCTCTTACATCAGGCGTCCCCAGTGGAGTCCCCCCTTACATCAGGCGTCCCCAGCGGAGTCCCCCCTTACATCAGGCGTCCCCAGTGGAGTCCCCCCTTACATCAAGTGTCCCCAGAGGAGTCCCTCCTTACATCAGGCGTCCCCAGCGGAGTCCCTCCTTACATCAGGCGTCCCCAGCGGAATCCCCCTTACATCAGGCGTACCCAGCGGAGTCCTTCCTTACATCAGGCGTCCCCAGAGGAGTCCCTCCTTACATCAGGCGTCCCCAGAGGAGTCCCTCCTTACATCAGGCGTCCCCAGCGGAGTCCTTCCTTACATCAGGTGTACCCAGAGGAGTCCCCCTTACATCAGGCGTCCCCAGCGGAGTCCCCCCTTACATCAGGCGTCCCCAGCGGAGTCCCCCCTTACATCAGGCGTCCCCAGTGGAGTCCCCCTTACATCAAGTGTCCCCAGCGGAGTCCCCCCTTACCTCAGGCGTCCCCAGCGGAGTCCCCCCTTACATCAGGCGTCCCCAGCGGAGTCCCCCCTTACCTCAGCCGTCCCCAGCGGAGTCCTCCCTTACCACAGGCGTTCCCAGCGGAGTCCCCCCTTACCACAGGCATCCCCAGCAGAGTCCCCCCTTAACCACAGGCGTCTCCTGTCTCGGCCGCCATTATTGTTTCCCCTTCCCCGAAGGGGAACAAAATAGAGGCGGAGCCGACAGTGTGGCTGCAAAAAAAAAAAAATTAAGCTGTGGCGCTGCCGACCCCCGCCCCTTTCCATTACAGACAGACCTGCAGCGGGGCGGGGCGGGGCGGGGGGTGGACGGCCGGCCAGCCAAAACACAGATGTAGTACAATAGAAGATAAAGCTGCTGCGGCGCCGCCCACCCCCGGGGAGGTGCGGGGTGTGGGCGGCGCCGCAGCGGCTTTATTTTCTATTGTACTACATCCGTGTTTTGGACTTCTTGAACATGGCGGCCGGCCGAGACATTGTCTCCGCCAGCCGTGGACCTCTAGCGGCGGCGGCCTGCGGCGTCCAAATTCGGGGAAAACGGGAAAAATCGGATTGGCCGGGACATTGGCCGGGACAAAATAAAGGGTTTGAATCCCGGGAACGTCCCCGGCCAATCCGTGACTGTTGGCAACTATGAGAGAGTGATATTGTGGTTTTTGTAGTTGTTTTTGTGTGGTTTGGTGGTTTTATTGCAATTAGAATGTCTGGGAGTGAGAATGGACGTGTGAGTCTTGTAAGTGAGAATGTTGGTGTTAGTGAGTGTGTTGGTATGAGAGTTGGTGTTGGTGTGACTGAGAGTGGAGGGATTGAGGACTGGAGTATTCTTATTTTACCGGTCCATGCAAAAAAAAATATATACTAATCTACTTCTCCTACCATGAATACGTAGTATATGCTGCCTGGGCTGGCCTAGTAGTGGCACTGGCTAACACAACAAAAAAAATAGGTAGGGGCAGACAGACAGCAATATAATAAAACACAGTCCCAGAAAAGGGAAAAAAACTAACTTTAGAAAATCCTAGGAGTAATAGAAATAGTAAGAAATTTATAATTTCTATATCAATCTCTTTGAATGACTCACAAATCAAACACCACCCACACCCTGTCTAGAATGTAGTCTGACAAAGAAGAAAAATTCAATATGTCAGAGATATTACATAAATAAAATTATAAATTAGAATGTAGACTCTAGAATCTCAATCTAATATCCTTAAGAAACAAAGAATTTCTCTCTCCCAAGTAAAAAATTTACTCACAAAATCCAACAGAACAGTGCAACCTACCCAACCACACCCTATCTGGACTCTGGATGGAATGCACTGCAGTCTAACACAGAAAAACACACATACACACACATTATAGCACATGTCTATAAGAAACAAGCTCATTGGGGGAAGAGACAACCTCTTCAGGGGAAGGGACAAGCTTATTGGCCATTGGCCAAAGTCCAGAACTAATTCAGAACTAACGAAATAGAATTTAAGTTTTTACGAATTGTCGTTATTTTCATTTCCGTTTTCCGAAGATTCGTAATTTTTTTTCCGTTCATTTTGATATTCGTTAATATGGATCTTTGTTCGTTATTCGTTGTTTTGTTTTTCGAATATTCGTAATATCTCGTTTTCGTTCATTTTTATTTTCGTTATTTTTTATCTTTTTTCTGTGTTTTCGTTGTTTTTATGTTTTCGTTTTTCACTTTTTCGTTTTTTGTTTGTTTCAAATTTACTAAATTCGTATTTTATTTGTTTTCCATATTCGTTCGTTTAGATTATTCGTTGTTCGTTTGTAATGTTATCGAACCGTTCGTTCATTCGTATGTTTACGAATCAACGAATATAACGAATTTTGACGGATAACGAATTCGTAACTAAACGAATTGCACATGTCTAGTGGAGATACCTCCTGGAGGGAGCAGCGCATCCCATATTGGTCTATACTGAACACAAAAATCTTGAGTACTTGAGGACTGCTAAACGTCTAAAGCCACGTCAAGCACGTTGGGCCCTGTTCTTTTCCCGATTTGTGTTCCACATCACCTATCAGCCGGGCTCGAAGAATGTCAAACCAGATGCACTGTCTCGTATGTTCGATGACCCCAAGGAACCACCAGTAGCAGATGCCATCTTGTCTGAAAATAACTTCTTACTTTTACAAGGCAACCTCCTCAACCGAATGAAGCAGGCTTCGACAGACGTTCCTAACCCTCCAGGGGTCACGCTGACACTCCGGGAAGGATTGCTGTTTAACGGAAGCAAGGTATTTGTGCCTGAATGTTTACGTATAACCATTTTAGGTCTTTCTCATGATCATCCCCTAGCAGGTCATTTTGGGGTCCACAAGACGCTTGATCTCCTGAAACGTACATTTTGGTGGCCGGACCCAGAAGAAACCTGTAAGAGGTACGTGAATTCCTGTGCAATCTGCAACCGCAGCAAGGGTACAAAGAACCGAGCTTGGGGTCTACATCGGCCACTGCCAGTCCCTGACAGACCATGGAAAATGATAGCCATGGATTTCATTGGGGAACTCGACCCCATCGGAAGGATGCACAGCCATCTTTGTGATAGTGGACCGACTGTCCAAACTGGCCCATTTCTTGCCTCTGAAGAGTACTCCCTCGGCCATGGAGACGGCTCAAGTATTTATCAGAGAGATTGTGAGGCTTCACGGAGTCCCTATGAACATTGTCTCCGATCGGGGGGTTCAGTTCACTTCCAGATTCTGGAAAACTCTGTGTGAAGCCCTTAAAATTGAAAGATCCTTGTCCTCCACCTACCATCCCCAGACCAATGGACAGACAGAGAGAACCAATCAGACATTGGAACAGTATATCCAATGCTTCACCACTTTTGTCCAGGATGACTGGGTATCGCTGTTGCCACTGGCGGAGTTCGCCTACAATAATGCCACTCACTCTGCCACAGGTCAGTCACCCTTCTTTGCAAATTATGGTTTTCCCCCATCCTTCTTGCCCGACTTTATTCCAGAGACCACAGTTCCTGCTGTCCAAGACACAGTGGATTTTCCTAAACCGCAACAATAAGTTGCTTCAAGAAGCGGTTACCAAGGCACAAGCAGCAAGCAAGATGGCTTTTGACAGGAAAAGGAGGGGTGAACTGATTCTCCACCCGGGAGACCAGGTATGGTTGTCTACTACGAATCTCAGGTTGGCATGTCCCTCAAAGAAACTGGCACCTAAATTTGTGGGACCATTCCCAGTCAAGAGGAAACTTAATGAGGTTGCTTATGAATTATCTTTACCTGATTCACTTAAGATACATCCTGTCTTCCATGTTTCTCTCTTGAAACCCACAGTCCCTGACTCTTTTCCAGATAGAGTATCCAAGCCACGAGAACCTGTGACCATCAATGGCGAAGAGGAGTATGAGGTGGAGGCTATCATGGACTGTAGAGCCGTGTACACACGATCGGTTTTACCGATGAACCGATCGTGTATGGGCCCCATCCGTCTTTTTTCCATCGGTGTGAATCAAGTCGACGCATGCTCAGAAGCATTGAACTTAATTTTTCTCGGCTCACCTGAGTGTTTTACGTCACGGCGTTTGAAACAGTCCGTTTTTTGACTGATGGTGTGTGGGCAAGACTGATGGAAGACAGTTTCATTGGATTTCCGATGGAAAAAAAACATCGGATTAGAATCTATAGGATATCCGATCGTGTGTACAGGGCTTAGGAGAAGAAGGAATCAGGTACAGTACCTGGTTAAGTGGAAAGGTTATGGCCCGGATTATAACTCTTGGGAGGTTGAACAGGATGTGCACGCCAGAGACCTTGTTAATGCCTTTTTTCGCAGAAATCTACAGAAAAGAGACCTGTTGGGCACCCGGAGGTTGCCCGCAAGGGGGGGGGGCAATGTCATGGATCTGCCACCTAAGGGTTAATAGTGCAGACTGGTTTCAGTGATTGGCAACAGGCTGCCTTATTTAAACACCTCAGCAGCACTGTGTCTTCGCTGCCTGATCTGCAGTTCATACCTGTTCCAGTGACTTCCTGTGATCTGATCTGTTTCCTGTGTTTGACCCGGCTTGTTTGACTACGATTGATCTCTGTTATCCTGATCCCGGCCTGCCTTGTAACCACGCTCAGCTCTACACTGCTTGATTTCCTGTTGCCGAACTTTGCCTGTATCCTGACCATTCTCTGCCTGTCGTCTATACCTACATCTGATCGTCTGTTACCAAACCCGGCTTGTCTGACTACGTATTCAGTGTCTCCCCAGCCAGTGCACCTACCAGCCTGATTCCTGTTCCCTGCTGCACCAGCTGAACTGACAAGACCAAAGACGAACCAGGCACCCATACACCGCCAGGCTCTTGCGGCCACTGTTGCAACATCGGTGGCCCTTGAGCCAGGGGTTGTACGAGAAGCCTTCCCACTGCACATCAGGCTCATCCGGCAGGTAAGTAACGCATTGCATATACTATTGTCAACCCTGCTTAATCAACTTTCCTCATGGCATATTGCTATCACTTTAATAAAGACCAATTATAGCAATTTGTATGTATCAGTGTTCTGTCAGGCCCTATGCAAGTCATTACCGGAAATAGAGCTTATCATATCCAGCAGTTCCTTGGAGGTGAGTGCATGTAACCAATCATACACAAACTTTTGAGTTTCGTAATAATGATTTTGCTTACACTTAAATGAACATATTTCTGATATGGGGATGGCTGTTGATGTTCCTTTATAAGCACCTGACATTACTTGTCATCTAGTTTTTACCCATTTCAGCTCTGGAGGTTTTAACCCCTTCATACCAGGCCATTTTTTGCTATTTAGCAATGCACTACTTACATTGCACAGTCATGAAATGCTGTATCCATACTAAATTTATATAATTGTTTTCATACAAATAGAGTTTTCTTTTGATAATATGTGATCATCACTGTGTTTTTTATTTTGTATAATATAGAAAAAGACAGAAAATTTTGAAAAAAAAATATTTTTACTTTCTGCTATATAAAATATCCAATAAAAACTTAAAAAAAAATCAAGTTTCTTCATAAATTTAGGCAAAAATGTATTCTGCTACAAGTCTTTGGTAAAAAAATCCCAATAAGTGTATATTGACTGGTTTGCTTAAAAGTTATAGCGTCCACAAACTATGTGTAGCGATACCCCCAAACTAAGAGAGCCGCTGGTTTTGTTTCGGGCCCTGTACACAGCACAGCCACCCCCCGGCAATCTACTCGACTCTCCTCTGGCACAGCTAGTCTAGGGGTGGTATATTTGTATAGCTCTATACCTGTCCATGAACAATCCCACAATAATCCAAACAGTTGTAAAGTATAGTAATGGACACTAATACCGGAATGATTAACTATAGCAGATTTACTCGGATATAAAAGTCAACGATCAATACAATACAGCACATAAATGCAGAGCCCTGCAGTAATAATAACATTAGTCAACTTTAGTATATAAAGAAATCACACACCACATGTAGCTATTCTCCCCGTGAGCAATATGGCGCTCAATAAAGTTCTACACTCCCAGTCAGGCCTGACTCAGTTAAAGCTCAGTCTTAAAGTGAAGAATCTTCGCATGCAAGATGATCTGTGGTGCACATACAGGAACAATAATTTGTAATCCAATAACGGTTTATAGTAATAGAAACAACTCCCCGGAGACTACAGTAGGTGCCACCGATATTGTATATCTATCGCGCTCCCATCGCCGAGATTCTCGGCGACAGGAGTGCCGACATCCCGCGCTCGCTGCAATAGCGAGAGGGAGACGCGACACTGTATTGAACAGGGATCCGACGTGGATTCCCGCCAATACCAGGCACTGCGTTTGGTATGAATCCTGAGAACTCCACGCCAATTTTTAAAGAAAAAACCGGCATGGGTTCCCCCTCCAGGAGCAGACCGGGCCTCCGCTAGCAAAAGAGCTAAAAGAAGTTAGCGGAGGCCCGGCGGAAGAAAGAAAGAACCGGAGAGGGGAGAAGGCGACGGAGAAGACCGGGCCCCGCTAGCAAAAGAGTTGGAAGAAGATAGCGGTGGCCCGGTAGAAGAAAGAACCGGAGAGCGCGGCGACGACACCGGAGACCCCCGAAGTCGGAAGAAGACCCCCGGAGCTGTGCAATAAAATACCTTAAAAAGCTGTGTTTTTTTTTTTTATTGCAATTTTTTTCCACCAGGTGAATGGGTAGGGGTACGATGTACCCCATACTCATTCACATAGGGTGGGGGGGCCGGGATCCGGGGGCCCCTTTATTAAAGGGGGCTCCCGGATTCCGATAAGCCCCCCGTCCGCAGACCCCAACAACCAACGGCCAGGGTTGTCGGGAACAGGCCCTGTCCTCATCAACATGGGGGCAGGGTGCTCTGGGGTGGGGGGGCCGCAGGTCGCCCCCCTGCCCCAGAGCATCAAACCCCCCATGTTGAGGGCATGCGGCCTGGTACGGTTCAGGAGGGAGGGGGGCGCTCTCTCGTCTTCCCCTGTGGCCTGCCAGGTTGCGTGCTCGGATAAGGGTCTGGTTTGGACCTCGAGGGGGACCCCCACGCTGTTTTTTTCGGCGTAGGGTTTCCCCTTCAAATCCAGATCAGACCCAAGGGCCTGGTATGCTCCTGGAGGGGGCCGTTTTTTTCTTTAAAAATTGGCGTGGAGTTCCCGTTTAGGATTCATACCAAACGCAGTGCCTGGTATTGGTGGGAATCCACGTCGGATCTCCATCTACCGGCAATGCGTGTCGCTCATCATGAAAGGAACATTTTTCCTTTCCCGATGACGAGACAGCTCGGCGCTGGCTCTCGCGACGGAGCTCATAGGGTGTCAATCTCGCCGCTAGAAGTGGCGAGATTAACACAATATCGGCGGCACCTACTGTATATAACTCAGTTCTGCAACTAGTCTCCTGTCAGGACAGCAAGTATAACACGATGGGCCAAGGCAGTCAATAGGCCTAACAAAAGTACTCGGTTATAGTTGTGAGCAGGTGCTCTCTCAACCGTCCGGACTCGATCCTAGTCTGGGACTCCCACTGCTGTGTCTCCGCACACAGGGTCCGCGACAGCCGGGTCACTGGTCCAACTGATGTCCGCGAAGCAGGTAGATATCAGGTGCCACACAGGCTCCGCAGTGGGGTTGAAGGCTCTTTGGATGTGCGCAAGGCCCAGGCCTCGGGTCTTGCACTTGTAGCAGGTCCGCACAGGGAGTCCTCTTGCTAGCAGTGCGGTGTCCAAAGAGGCCGGGCTTGGCCTTGCACTCCCCTTTTATACCCCACCCATGAGACTCTGCGGTGGCTAAATGCACCTTGGGTGCCAAACGGGGTTCTGGGTAACGTAGTCCATGGGGCCTCAACGGAGACCCCGCTACATATGTAATATACAGTATACAGATTTTTTTTATATACTACTAATGGCATTGATCCGCAACTTATAGTGGGACTGTGCTAGTGCAGCAGACAATCTGACACTAACTGACATTGCATGGGAACTGACTAACTGCCACTGACATTACCACTGACACTAATACAGTGATCAGTACTAATACTATACACTATCACTGTATTAATGACACTGGTTGAGAAGTGGTTAACATCTAGGGCGATCAAAGGGTTAACTGTGTTCCTAAAAATGTGTAATGTGTGCAATATGTGCTGCTTTTTACTAATAATCACTTTATTTCTTAGCCCTGCTCTGCAAAGAGATTGTTTACTCTGTACAGAGTCCTGTGTTGCAAATGAGAAGGTAAGAGGGACAGAGTGACTTTGTTAGAAATTAGGGACAGTCCCTCAAAAATCAGGTACAGTTGCGAGTTATGTATTATGGGTGGGCGGTCTGCAAGTAGTTAAAATTTATCAGTTATCTGGAATTACATTGATCATAACCGTGTTAGGACAGATGGGTATGTTTTCTGCTTTTATAAATTAAGCTTACACTTTTTTACACCGCGTATTAAAAAGATAAGTTCATATTTCTGACCATATTTCTCCCATATTTAGGGTGTAATATGAAATATAGTCACAGTCTGCACTCTCCAAACTTACAGAATCATTATTTGAATATATATTATTTGAAAAATTTGACAGTCTGCCCACACAGCTGCATCATTTATTCAAAGTCCCATCTGCCATACTGGGAGAGGGACTTACTCAATGGAGCACAAGTGCAATGACGTTGATACACTTATAATCGAGCATGTCACCTGTTATACACTGATTGCTGGTGCAATGCTTTGCAGGCTCTAATGAAGAAAAATAATACATGCACATTTTTATTAATCAATATAGGTGCATTTATTAATATTATTATTATTTGTTTTGCTAAAGGTGGAATTCAAATTTAGCTCCTTCACTGCCAGGTACGAACCTGGCATTCCTCCTTCTGCCTTTAAGCTCATGGTCACTTCAGTGATCATTAGCTTATAGCAAAACTGTTCAACAGACTCTGCTGAACAAACCGATAGCTCTGATTAGTGGCTGGCAAGGCACTGATCAGAGCTATTCACCAAAAATGTGCCCCCCCTGCCGCGGTCCCGATTCTCTACCCTGCATCTCCTGCTTCTCCACCTCCCACCACTGTTCTTAACATCCTAAATCCCCCCCACTCTTTTGTCCCCTTTCTCTGCTGCTTCATCCCCCGGGACCTGTTTCCTTCCCTGCCCCTATCTTCCTGCAAACCTGATTCCCTGTAGCTACCCTGCAGTTGCCGGCTTCCCTCCTCTCTTCTCCCACCAGCTTCAGGTGCTGCAGGGGGCCACAGGGGGAGAAAAAAAATTGCAATGCATCCACCTGCCACTTCCACCCCAGTAATGGACCCCCCCTCACTTACCCCCCAGCATCCATCCCTGCTGTGTTGCTGGCCAGTTTTCCCTTCTATCCTCCCGTCAGCTGCAGCTGCTGCTGCCCAGGAGATTGCTGTCAGGGTGGAGCTTTCTTCTTTTCCTGAATGAACACAGTGAGCGATTGGTACCGATCCCATCTGTGTTCATTCATCACTAAAGCATAGTGTTTACTGTGCTTCAGTTAGTGAATGAATAGGAATATCTATATGGAGACTTCTTTTTATTCATATGCAGTGTAGTTGGGGCTGAGGACTTTATGTCTTCAGTCCCTTTCTCTGTCCCAAATAGAGACATCTGGGGTCTGTTTAGACCTTTGATATTTAACCAAAGCCCTCACCAAAATGTACAAAATATTAAAAATACTTTTGATTTTTTTTTTTTATATATATATAAAATCCCAGTATGTCCTTGTTCACACAGGGCATACTACAGTGTATGCCCCCTGTGAGGCTGTGTTTACCCACTCAAGGATGCACAGGTGTTTTATCCATCACTCTGCAGGCAGTCCCATTGATGTAATTTGGGGTGTAGCAACTGCACGAACAGCAGCTGTTGCTTTCAATTTGACATGCATATGGGTCTGAGTGCATGCCCCTGAGCTCACTCTGTCTGCGTTCGGGGTCGTGCACCACACCCACACGCATGTCAGATTGGAAGCAGCAGCTGTGCCTCTGCAGCTGCTGCATCCCAAATAACATGAATAAGACTGCCTGCATGGGGATACACACGGAAAACCTAACTTTAGTACGCCACATGTGAACGAGGCCTTAGTAGGAATTTAGCAGGAATTGTGTACATTATGTTGTGTTTGTGCGTGCTAATAATGATTTTTGTGTATTTTTCGTGAAAATAGCGATTTGATGAACGTTGCACAACTACTGTGGGGCCTAAAAAATCAGTAGCACCTTTTTTGAGCCTACGGGTCATAAAATGTATAGTTGGGGGGCAGTCTTTTAAAAACCCTGAAAGCTGTAAATTAAAAATGATTACCTCCAGATTGTTTTTATTTACTGTTTTGGGCACCTTCAGTTTTCGTCATTTCACAAAAAGGCACAACTTAAAAAATGTACAAATATTTGTTAATTATTAATGCAATAGTGTTTTAGTTTTTCCATTTAGTAGGAATTTAGCAGTAATTTAGTAAATTTTGCCATGTATGTATTGACTAATATTGATTTTAGTATATTTTTATCAAAAATATTGTTTTGATAAACATTTGCGCAAATATTACAGGGCCTTTCTTTTATTCTACTGGTCCTATGCTTTCAGAAAATGTATGGTTTAGCTGGTCTTTCACAAACTCTGAAAGCTGTAAGGGAAAAATAAAAAAGCAATGGAAAAATTGCAAAAATTGTCTGGCCACATGAGTTAAAAATGGAGCGCAGGTTCTGGCAGTGAAAGGGTTAAAGACAGCGGGCACTTAATTTGTTCATGCTGTAAACAATAGATTAATAATTTGTTCCAACTAAAACATGCCATAGTGAAAGTCTGGCATTGCAGGTGTAAATATATATGAGATTACCATGACTTTTCAGGGGAGGTCGCAATCATTTTTAACATTCTGTGTATAGAGTGCAATGTGGTGCTCATCAAATGGGAACTTGGCACTGTTATCCTGGCCATTAAATGTATTAATGCAAGAATTGGCACATAGTCCTGCAAACTGATCTGAAATTACAGTGCCCCTGATCTACTGAATGAATGAAATCTTTACACTTGCACTGTGTTTTCCATTACCTCATTTACCTGTTCCGCTAAATGAAAAGTCAACTGAAAATCGAACTGGAGCTTGGGATAGAGGGATTTAGAGAATAGTTATAAATAACCACTTTTGATGCAGAGCTTAGCACTTGGCATGACACATCTAGAGGCCAAAATGGATCAAGTTCTAGTTACAGCAATTAATTTGACTGTATTCAAGGTAGTGAGTCCCAGCTATGCTGGAAGATTGTAGCTTACAGTTTTCATATTCAAGCTAAAAGAGAATACTAATGCTATTATTGAGTTATAATAAAATGAAATAATTTGCTCTCAATTCAAAAGTTTAAATTGTATGTAGCACTGTAGACACTAAAACAAGATTTACACTTATTTAATATCATGTGTAGCGGGGTCTCCTTTAAGGCCCCGGGACTACGTTACCCAGAACCCCGTTCAGCCACCGCAGAGACTCATGGGAGGGGCTATATAGGAAGAGGGCGAGGCGGAGCTCGGCCTCTTTGGGACACCGCGCTGCAATCAACAGGTCTTCCTGTGCGGATCTGCTGCAGTGCAGGGCTTGAAGCCAGGGCCTTGCACAACTTCCAGAGAGCCTTTCACCCCACTGCAGAGCCTGGGTGGCACCTGACCTTGTCGAGTTTGAACATCAGTTGGACCGGAGACCCAGCCGTTGCAGACACTGTGTGCGGAGACACAGTAGGTGGAAGTCCCGGACTGGGATCGCGTCCGGAGTGGTGAGCGAGCATCTGCTCATTCATATAAACAGTACTTTGACTATGCCTAGAGACTGCCTTGGCCCTCCTGGTTCTATTTACTGTTCCGCAGGAGACTAGTGGGAGAACTGAGTTGAGTAGTCTCCTGTGAGTGGTTCATTCTGCCCTTTCTATTTTTCTACCCTTTGGATTACAAATGACTGTTCCTGTTGTGCACCACCAGTCAAGTTGCATGCGAAGAAACTGTTCTTCTAGAGACTGAGTATAAAATCCGGATCAGGCCTGATCTGTAGTTAGAACTTAAGTTGCTGCGCCATAAGGGCGCATAGATAGAGATAGCAGGACTTGGCGGGCAATCGCCTGTGTTAGATTTTCTGCTGCAGGGCTCTGCAGACATATATGTGTTTATGTGTTAACCTTATGCCTTTTACCCAAAGTAAAGAAACGTTATATTTTATCTCTTGCTATCAGTGTGTTGTCTTTATGCAAAGAGGTTACCCATGCAATACAGATAGATTGTGTATACACACCCCCCAGGTACGAAATTTTAAGGAATATTTCACTTTTATTGTTTCACTTTAAGCATTATTAAAATCACGGCTCCCGAAAAAAACGGCTGTTTTTAAAACTTTTTTTTGCATTGATACATGTCCCCTGGGGAAGGACCCAGGTCCCCAAACACTTTTGATTTTTCATGTTCGTGTCCCATAGACTTTAACAGTGTTTGCGTGTTTGAACACTTTTTTTGCCTGTTCGCATGTTCTGGTGCGAACCGAACCGGAGGGTGTTCGGCTCATCCCTAGTCTCCATAATGGACACCATTAAATCTATGGACATGCCTTAATTTCCTTTCTGTAACAACAGCAGTGGGCCACAAAACATATTTGATGGAACCCAGTTTAATCCTTGAATGTTTTCCGATGAAGTATATGGACACAAGTTTACTGTAGGCATATAAAGATTGGAAAACATGAAAATCACCTCCATTATTCCCTGCTCCCTACAGTGCCTCCCACAGAAGCTGTAGTGATACAAGCTCATATGCCCCCCAAGCAGGAACAAAGTAATGTATACTAACATTTATTCAAGCATCCTATCTACAGTATATACAGTATATACAAAATGCTGATATTCACCAAATGCAGGTGTGACTAGATCTGTTTAGCTGCAGAAAGGAGACTGGACCCAATCCAAGTTCAGTTATGAAAAGATATATTAATAGGGATAGTCCCGCGGTTCGAGACAAACGTAAGATCGACTCGAACATTGGTGTGTTTGTTCGCAGAAGAACCAAACATATGGGTCGTCCACTGAGGGCCCCATAATGCACTACGAGATTGCAGTGCATTGATGGCTGCTGATTGGCCAAAGCATGCACCTGACCACTCCCCACACTATATAAGGCTGCTTACATATGTAGTGTGATAACATGGAGATTGAGAGAATTTGAGCTAAACCAGGCAGGTTAGTTAGTGGCATGCAGGCAGTTTAGTATATATATATATATATATATATATATATATATATATATACATACATACATACATATAAGAGGATAGTATGCGACTGGTCTAAATTACGTGGCATGTTCACCAATGCCAGGAGCCTGGCGGACAAGATGGGTTGACTAGAGATACTGTTGTACGAAGAGGATTTGGATTTTGTGGGAATTTCAGAGACCTGGTTCAACAGCTCTCATGATTGGCTGGCAAACATTCAAGGGCATACCCTTTATTGCAAGGATAGAGAGGGTAAAAAAAGGGGGAGGGGTATGCCTATATATCAAGAATAATGTACAAGTGAATATGAGAGATGACATCACTAAGTGAGCTAGGGAGGAGGTGGAATCCTTATGGGTAGAGCTTCAAAGGGATGAAGCTAAGGGGAAAATAATACTGGGAGTATACTATAGGCCCCCTAACATGAGGGAGGAGGGGGAGACAGATCTCCTATAACAATTTGGATTAGCAGCAAGGATGGGAAGTGTTATCATAATGGGAGATTTTAATCATCCAGACATAGACTGGGTGGAGGGAACCACTCATTCATCTAAGGCTCACCAGTTCCTAAATGTCTTGCAGGACAATTGTATGGGTCAGATGGTAGACGCACCAACTAGAAATAAAGCGTTACTAGATCTACTGATTTCCAACAATACAGACCTGATCACGGATGTGGAAATACGGGGCAATTTAGGTAACAGGGATCACAGGTCAATTGGCTTCAGTATAAATCACACAAATAGGAAACATAAGGGGAATACAAAGACACTGAATTTCAAAAGAGCCAACTTCCCTAAACTAGGAACCTTGCTAGAAGGCATAAATTGGGATAAAATCTTAGGAAAAAAGAACACGGAGGAGAAATGGATTTGTTTTAAGAGCATATTAAATAAGGGCATTAGTCAATGCATCCCATTGGGTAATACATTTAAAAGAGCGAGCAAAAAACCTGGATGGCTTAACTCCAATGTAAAAAATGCATATAAAAGCAAAGGAGAAGGCCTTCAAAAAATACAAGGTTGAGGGATCATCATCAGCATTCAGACTTTATCAAGAATGCAACAAGAAATGTAAGGGTGCAATTAGGGCGGCTAAGATAGAACAAGAAAGACACAGCGGAGGAGAGCAAAAAAAATCCTAAGAAATTCTTTAAGTATGTAAACAGTAAAAAAGGGAGGACAGACCATATTGGCCCCATAAAGAATGAGGAAGGACATCTGGTTACAAATGGTATCTTCTTCCATTGCCCCACTGATATGGGCTCTAGGTCTTCTTCCCATTTGCCCTTACTTTTGAGGGATCCGGGGCCCTCGATACTTCCTTTACATATGTGTGAATAAATTTCAGAAATAAAACCCCCAGTTCTACTCTGATTATCCAGTCTCTGGAGGATAGGAGATTTACACCAGGCTGGTCCTGTCCTGTCAAACTGAGCATTTAAAGCGCATCTAATTTGAAGATATCTATAAAATGTGTATCTTGGGACATCATATTCCTCTCTCAGTTCAGTAACGGTTTTTAGAGTACTTCCCTAATACAACTGGGCTAGCCTAGCTATCCCCTTTACTTCCCATTCCTTAATTTTCCCCACCGCCTCCAGCTCCTGAAGATTCCTATTGTCCCAGAGGGGCGCATGTTCTGTTACTCCACCCTGTCCTCCAATTGATTTTACTGCTTTCCATACTTTTATGACCATCTTAACCGTAGAGGATCTATAGGCAAATGAATTTGCCTCCAATACCTCCGTCATTATTTTATGGGGTGCCCCCACTGTCATTAATCCCCCGTTTATATCTCCTCCTAGCTCTGATCTTCCTCCTATATGCTGAAATTGCAACTTCTGAAGAAGTCATGTGACATGACGATACATATGTTAGGATCAGCACAGATACACCGACAGCTGCAGGAGAGGAGACGAGCTAGGTGCTCGTTTTAAATTGTCTTTTGTCCTACCTCTGAAATGTGAGTGTTTTACTTCTTTTACAATAAATACCCTAGTGGTTACAGACCCACACTATGTGCACCTTATATGTTTCCTATACATGTTCCACTGGAACTCTGGGGTTTCTGCAAGCCTAAGGACCGCATGATTGGTATCACTATATCCTGCATTATATACGAGCTCGGCGTTCGTAGGATTGATGTCCACGCTCACTAGTTTCATGTGAGTGTGAGAATACATCTTTTGGTCACTAGGTTGCTGGACGCACAGAGTTATGCTATAAATTTCCTTTTGAGTTTATGTATTTTTATGCATCCGTGTGAGTGAGAGCCCATTTCCATGCAAGATTGTTGCATCGCTGTCAGCATTTGAAATCCCAGTGCATGCTGTCTCTTCCCAGCAGGAAGGTAAGCTGCTAGTGAACACTGGGTGGATTTGCACTGCATTTTTTTTCCAAGCAATTTATTGGTGACGGGACTTTCCATATATTGGACTTTTGGTTATTATCCCCTGGAGGAGTTCACTGTGATAATTTGTGTCAGACTTTTTATTATACACTGTCATTTGATATTGTTTTTGGTTTATTTTACTGTTTTTAGTTCTGTGTCATATACTTTATTATTATGATCAATATTATTTCATTGTTGTTAACATAGAGTTATAGTGTCTGGCCTTATACTCTATGCACAGGTTTTTATCTAGAGTGATGCACGCTTTGGCATACATCATTATTTGTTCACTGTTGGTTACACATTTACCAGACGCACAGGTGTGATTTATGTAGTTTATGCACATACTATTTATGTCACACATTGGTTGTTAATATACCATTGCATCTGGTTACAAAGGATGGGGAGATGGCGAAGGTATTGAATTTATTCTTCTCCTCAGTCTTCACAAGGGAATCGGGGGGCTTCAGTAACCAAAACTGCAGTGTCTATCCTCATGACACATCACAGGAAGCACCTCCATGGTTAACAGAGGAAAGAATGAAAATTAGACTTGGGAAACTTAACATTAATAAATCAACAGGACCAGACGGCTTTCACCCGAGGGTACTTAGAGGAGTTCTCTAGTAATTGCCAGACCATTGTTCCTAATTTTTACTGTAACCATTCCCCAAAAAACAAATTATTCTCTGTGGAGACTTTAATGACATTGCAGATTTATCCCTAGACACATCCAGTACCCGCAAAAGACAGTCTACCATGTTGTCCTCTCTTGCGCAATCTGAAGATCTTTATGACCCCTGGCGGTGCCTGCATGGCTCAGAAAGGGGTTACACCTATTATTCTACAGCCCAAAAATACTATTCTAGGATTGGCCTTTTCCTGGTACATAAATCTCTATTAAAAAGTATCTCGCAAGCGATCATAAGGCTCATTACTTGGTCGGACCATGCACCTGTCGCTATTGTGCTTGCCCATGACCCCAGAGCCTCACAAACTTTATGTTAATACAGCCATACTAAAGCCTCGTACACACGATTAGATTTCCATCAGACAAATCCGTGGAATTTTGTGCGAAGGGCGTTGGCCGTGAACTTGTATTGCATACAGATGGCAGAACTTTCTCAGCCAACATACAAGAAACAACTTGGTTTTTCAGCTCTTTAGCGCCACCCTTTGGGCAACTTCTGATAATATTGTCCTATGGTTCGTATTGGTTCGGAGAATGCGTGTTTGTACTTTGGATTTTTTTTTTTTTTTACACACGATCAGATAATCCGACGGCACACATTTGTTGTCGGAAAATTTGAAAGCATGCTATAACACATTTGTTGTGGGAAATTCTGACAACAATTGTCCGATGGAGCATACAAACGGTTGGATTTTCCAACTAAACCCTGCCATCACAAATTTGTTGTCGGAAAATCCGATCGTGTGTAAGAGGCTTTACAAATCCTAAGTACCAGAAAGAGGTTAAGAAAGAAATAGAGTCTTAAAGGGGTTGTAAAGGTTTGTTTTTTTATTTTCTAAATAGGTTCCTTTAAGCTAGGGCATTGTTGGTTCACTTACCTTTTCCTTTGATTTACCTTCTAAACTTTTTTTTTCTTTGTTTTCTTTGTCTGAATTTCTCACTTCCTGTTCCTCCTCAGTAAGCTGTTCAGTAAGCTGTCCTGGCTGACTCCACACCACTCGGATGATGGTGTGAAGTTCAGTGAGGAAAAACAGGAAGTGAGAAATTCAGACAAAGAAAAAAAACATTTAGAAGGTAAATCAAAGGAAAAGGTAAGTGAACCAACAATGCACTAGCTTAAAGGAACATATTTAGAAAATAAAAAACAAACCTTTACAACCTCTTTAAGCCTCGTACATACGATCAGATTTCCATCGGACAAAGTCATGGAATTTTGTCCGAAGTGCGTTGGTCGTGAACATGTTCTGCATACAGACGGCAAAACTTTGTCAGCCAACCAATACGAAACTACGTGGTTTTTCAGCTCTTTAGCGCCACCCTTTGGGCAACTTCTTAATGTTGTGCTATGGTTAGCATTGATTATGAGCATGCGTGTTTGTATTTTGGATTTTTTTTCCGACGGACTTGTGTACACACGATCGGATAATCCGACGGCACACATTTGTTGTCAGAAAATTTGAAACCCTGCCATCACACATTTGTTGTCAGAAAATCCGATCGTGTGTACGAGGTTTTACTTTACTCACAAAGTTAGATCAACCAGTGACGCCTCTGTTGTATGGAACGCACATAAGGCCTTTGTCAGAGGTCTCTTTATTAAGCTGGGTACCGGAGAGAAGAGGAAGAGGTCTGAACGTAGTAATACCTTTCTAGACAGCACATGACATTTAGGAAACTCTAATAAGCGACAACCTAACGCAGGAAGAGGTCTGAATGTAGTAATACCTTTCTAGACAGCACACAACATTTAGAAAACTTTAATAAGCGACAATCTAACGCAGCAGACACAGATTCATTACGTAAACTGAGAAAGGAACCACGAGCCTTCTTATTCTCTATTTTTGACATTAAGAAACTTTGCCTAACATGGTACACACAAGATAACAAGCTACTGGTGCAACAGGTTAAGCGCAGGATGGGACACAGCAAAGGGACAAAGAATCAGTAATCCCAAAGATATAGCTAATTGTTTTAACGAGTTTTACTTGAAATTATATAATCTTAATAAATAGCAAACTGAACCCTCTCCCGACCTGAATCAGATACAATTCCTAAGCTACACTCGGCTCCCCTCCCTTACAAACTCCCAACTCTCTGAATTAAGCAAACCTTTCTCTGAACAAGAGGTCCGAGACGCAATCCATGATATCCCACTACACAAAGCTCCAGGGCCTGACAGATTTTGGAATGAATATTACAAAATCTTCTCCCCACTCCTCGCTCTTCACCTATGCAAAACATTTTATCCGTTTTGCAGACACAGGGGTCATACACAAGGAATCTCTTGCAGCATTGATTGTCACCATACCCAAACCGGGCAAGTCTCATGTGGATCCAGCCAACTATAGACCAATGTCATTGCTTAACACAGATCTTAATATGTATGGGAAAATTATTGCTACCCATCTCTCCAAATTTATCCCACACTTGATTCATCCTGACCAAGTCAGATTTGTCCTGCATCTCCAAGCACCAGATGGCACCAGGAGATTTATCAACCTCATCAAATGGGTTGAGCATCATCAGTTTACAGTACTGACTTTAAAGCACAATGGGGAAGAATAGGCCCCAAACACCTGCTGTGTGTGGTCTGTGAAGAAGTAGGTTCACATTCGTGGAACTACAAGTATCACCAGCCAGTCTGTGAAAGAATTACTCAGCAATACTGTTATCAACTATCACAATGGGCTATGCCCGCTCACCACTACAGATCTCAGATGGATAGGGGGTTCCAGCCGGAAATCTCAGTGTCTCTGTCCTGTGGAAAATGGCGCTGCCACGCCGCGCTGCAACTACCGGTGAACTGGAACGCAGGTGTACCCAGATGGGCTGGAGCGTAGGCAGGTCTGCTGCGCTGGAATAGCGATGCTGTCCTCTGAGATCCCTCTGAGGCTGGCGATCCGGCTCTCCGCTGTGTAGGTCGCAGACTCTCACACCCTGTCACACAGACCTCCTGCTGGCAGGGTCAGAATCGCGTCCAGAGAGAGCGAAAATAGGCCATACCCACCCTTTTATTTCTTCTACCAGCAGGCTGCCTGTGGTCCAGATTGGTCCGGCCAACAGTGTCACTTCCTCATCCCAGACTACATGTTCCAAGATGCATTGCTCTAGTGATTCTCACAGGAGGAAAAAACACACATAGAGTCCAGCATGCACTAGAGGGAGCCAAACTCATACATAAAAACAACAAACTGTCCCTTAATGAAAACCACAGTAGCAAACCTTGGCTACACACTCCCTCCCACTTGAACTCTTTGGTCCCCAAAGATATGGAGAAATCCATTTTAAACTTAGTGAGAAGGAAAAAAAGGAATCATTAGTGATTTTCATAACAACATCAACCACAATCTAGATCTAACAAATATTGACACACTTCTGGATTCCTCTGAAACCATCTATACATTGGTGTCAGAGGTTAGAGCAGAGTCGCCCCCCCCCCACCCAATTAACAGTAGGGGGTGTAGAATTAGGAGCTTGTCTGCGAATGGTATGAATGAGTTCTTCAGAGCTCTCTCCCAATGTGTTATAGGTAAGTCTTTTGGGAGGATGTACATTTCGTCTCAGTCGTACTGGGGAGTACTTTCCAGCAGTCTGTACAGAGTCTTCTGTTGTTTCTTTGGCACTGCTCTGAACATCAGGCTCCACTAAAAGACCCGCACTTGCAGGTTCAGGACTCAACGTGGGGTATGAAACATTAGACCCCTCCAGGGGAATAGAAGAGTTCTCTTGACAATCCATACTCTCCCTTTCTGGGCAAAGGCCTTCTATTTCAGTAGAACAACTTGTTTCAGGAACTGGTAAAAGTTCACCAGAGAAGTCTACACAAAGGGCCTGGTAATGGACTGGGGGGGAACCCATGCCGTTTTTTTCAATGAGTTTCATCTGTATTGCCTAGACCCGACAATTCATTACAGCCGCATTGCATTGATACATGTCTCCTGGGGCAGGACGCTCATCCCCAAACACTTTTTATGTGTTAAGAACAGTCCCTGCACAAAATGTCATTTCTAAAGGAAAAAAAGTCATTTAAAACTACTCGCGGCTATAATGAATTGTCGGGTCCCGGCAATACAGATAAAAGTCATTAAAAAAAATGGCATGGGTCCCCCCCAGTCCATTACTAGGCCCTTTAGGTCTGGTATTAATATTAAAAGGAACCCCGAACCAAAATTAAAAAAAATTGCGTGGGGGTCCCCCCAAATTCCATACCAGGCCCTTCAGGTCTAGTATGGGTATTAAGGGGAACCCTGCACCAATAAAAAAAAAATGGCATTGGGGTCCCCCTCAAAATCCATACCAGACCCTTACCCGAGCACATGGTCACCCCCTCATGATCGCTCCTGACGAATGGGCTTCTTCCTCTGCCTGTGAAAGTGTAAACACAGGCAGAGGAAGTGATGTCATCTTTCCTTGTGTCGGTCCTCGAGGAGAGAAGACATTAATAGTAAGTGCACCAACAGTACACTGACACCAGTACACATAGGCATACTTTTCACCCCCCAATCACACCCTGATCACCCCCCAGATCACCCCCTGCACCCCAAGTCACAGTGTCACCGATTGCAGTGTTCATTTATTTACTGATCACTGCATTTGGTGTCATTTGTGACTGTAAAAAGTGTTAGGGCAGTTAGTGGTAGGCCCCTTTAGGTCTTGGGTACCCCCTAACCCCCCTAATAAAGGTTTAACCCCTTGATCTCCCCCCCAGCTAACCATTTCACTACCTGTCGCCAGTGTCACTAAGCAATCTTTTTTCTGATCGCCGTATTAGTGTCGCGGGTGACGCTAGGTAGCCAGTTAGTTATTTAGGTTCACCGTCAGCTTTTTATAGCATCAGGTACCCCCCATATACTACCTAATAAAGGTTTTAACACCCTGATTGTCCCCTAGTTAACCCTTTCACCAGTGATCACAGTATAAGTGTTACAGGTGACGCTGGTTAGCTCGTTTGTTTTTTATAGCGTCAGGGCATCCGCCGTTTATTACCCAAAAAAGGTTTAACCCCCTGATCGCCCCACGGGTGATATCAGTTAGGTTTTAGGGTTAGATAGGGTATGCGTCGCCCCAGGCAGCGTCAGATTAGTAATACAGAAAAAATGGTGCTTGGAATAAATACTAATAATGGGATCAGTGCAGCTGCTGCGCAAAGAAGTGCTAGAACTTCAAACGGGGACTAAAAGAATTAAGGTGCAGCGCTAGCAACTAATATGTGAAAAAATGGCAGTAGCCATACCTAGTGAAATCACAACAAAAATAATATAACATATGGTGCTGAGTCAGAGTGCAATAAATTGGTAAGTGATCTTCAATGGCTGAATAGAGATAATCACGCCTAGTATAAACATGCAACACAATCAAATGGTGCTAGAAATACAGGTGAATGATGAAGGATCTCCAACAGTTCCAAGGTTCCCCAGGAAAGGCTAGATTATCCCCCTTGAGAGACCCCACTCACCAGATTAACGGGATCCGCAGCTTTTCAGTCTGGGATCATGTAGGCATTGGACAATCTCTCAAGATTCAAAAAAGCTTGTGTAAGTTCGTAGTAAATGCTTGATAGAAGGAGGATGGCGTTATCCACCGGTAAATGAAAGGAGAAACACATATAGTGAAGTACTGCTGGGCAGGTGATGGTCAGCGCTGTAAGGCAGAAGCAGGCTATCAGAGAAATTCCGCGAGTGCCGCTCAGATGGCGTGCGCTCCACGGAGGCAGGAAATTGCGCCAGTGGTTGCCGCAGACCAGAAGTTTCGTCAACGCGTTTCGCCCCTCCTCCAGGGTGTCATTAATGGACATCACTTCCGGCTTGCAAGGACTCAAATTTATAGTAAAGGGGAGGGATCTCCCCGGGGGGAAAACTCACAGACCAATCACGGTCAATCTAAGTGCACACCTACTTTTTGGTAGTACATCATTCCCTGTCTACCAAACATAACTTTATTAAAAGGAAGACAAAACAGGCGCACGCTAATTTGTCTTGGTGACAGAGACATTCAAAATCAAATAAATTACAAAAACATATATAAACATGATAGGAATTAATGAGAAAAATGATAATTGATAAAAAGCCAGTAGCAGAACCAATCAATTGGGAAAATAACATGAATAGAAAATGAAAATAAAATAAAAATAAAAATAGAAATGAAAACAAAATAATAAAAATAAAAATGAAATTAAAAATTTAAATTGATTGGAATTACCAGTTGGACAGAAAACAGTTGAGATCCAACTCAATATTGAGTCCGTAAGGACTTAAAGTGCGAAGTCTATGGATCCATTGGGATTCATTCTGTGAGGTGGGCTTCTTGAGGTTGGACCCACGCCAATGCTCTTCAACCCTGTCTATCCCACAGTAAGTGAGCCCACTGGGATCTCTGTTGTGAAACAGCCTGAAATGGTTGGACAAGCCATGATGTTTATAACCTTTCTTGATCCTGTTGACATGCTCCCTAAGTCTCACCCCTAAATGTCTAGTGGTCCTCCCTACGTACTGGAGCCCACAGGGGCAGGACAAGAGATAGGTGACGTGCGTGGTCCCACACGTAATACATTTCTTGATCTCAAAAGACCTTCCCTCAGAGAATGAGGCATACTTAGCCCCCATAGCCACACCACTTTTTTGTCTATAATAATCTTTTTCATGCCAGAAGAAATTGTGGCTCATCGCCAAATCTAAGGCTTGCAGGAGAAATTCCTTCTGTTTCCTTTTCATACTGGTACTACCCAGTGCCCATTCAACAGCTTTAAGGGCATGATGCTGCTGGATATTTGTATATAAGGAATTGACATCAACACTTGCTAAAATGCAGTCATCATCTACCGTCATGGGTCTGATAAGTTCAATCAAATCCTCACTGTCTTTTAAATAGGCAGGGCATTCTTTGGTGAGGGGTTGAAGACAATCGGTCTTCCAGGAGGTTTCATAGGATTGGTCTCCACTCCAGCTACCAAAAATCCTATGAAACATCCAGGAAGACTGATCGTCAGTGGAATTGAATCTTTGTTCTCAAGGATCGGCGAATATTTGAATTTTTTTCTTCAACCCCTCACCAAAGAATGCCCTGCCTATTTAAAAGACAGTAAGGATTTGATTGAACTTATCAGACCCATGACTGTAGATGACGACTGCATTTTAGCAAGTGTTGATGTCAATGGGGCTAAGAATCCCCCATCAGTAGCCAACCTCTTCATGAGCTTCTGGGAAAGTGAGGCCATCTATAATACCAATGTACCCAAACTTTTTTCAATTTCTTGAATTTGACACTCTACAAGGAAGGAGACAAATTGTTTACCAAAACTTTCTTCAAAAGTGTGGACAGGAACGGATATATCCCGTTGGGGAGCTGTCACCATCCAAGATGGCTGAGTGGGATCCCTAAGAGTCAAATGTTGAGAGTCAGAAGTAATTGCAATAAAATCGAGGATTACAACACACAAGCAGATGTCATTCTGGAGCGTTTCTATGAGAAAGGATACAATTTGGAAGATCTAAGAAGGACCAAAGCGACCATTGGTGAGATCATGGATAGAAATAATTTGTTTAAAAAGAAAGATAAAAAGCTAAAAGATTATGGAGTAGCGTTTCTGACTGGCTACAAACGGCAGAATAGAGACTTGGGAAGATGGCGAATTAAAAAAGGTTTTACCTACCCAACCTAAGTTTATTTACACCAAACCACCGTCTCTTAGGCTCCAACTGGCCTATAATGTGGTTATCAAAAAATTGTTTACCTTTCTGAATCAAACTGGCTTTTTCAGTTGTGGAAAATGTAAGATGTGCAAAACCTTGAGATTTAGGAAAAGAAAAACAACACACTTTAGTTCATTCTCTGAGGGAAGGTCTTTTGAGATCAATAAATTTATTGCGTGTGGGACCACGCACGTCACCTATCTCTTGTCCTGCCCCTGTGGGCTCAAGTACGTAGGGAGGACCACTAGACGATTAGGGGTGAGACTTGGGGAGCATGTCAACAGGATCAAGAAAGGTTATAAACATCATGGCTTGTCCAACTATTTCAGGCTGTTTCACAACAGAGATCCCAGTGGGCTCACTTTCTGTGGGATAGACAGGGTTGAGGAGCATTGGCGTGGGTCCAACCTCAAAGTCCATCTCCCAGAATGAATCCCAATGGATCCATAGACTTCGCACTTTAAGTCCTTACGGACTCAATATTGAGTTGGATCTCAACTGTTTTCTGTCCAACTTTAATTTCATTCTTATTTTTATTTTTGATATTTTATTTTCATTTCTATTTTAATTTTAATTTTATTTTAATTTTCTATTCATGTTATTTTCCCAACTGATTGGTTCTGCTACTGGCTTTTTATCAATTATAATTTTTCTAATGAATTCATATTCATGTTTATATTTGTTTTTGTAATTGATTTTGATTTGAAATGTCTCTGTCACCAAGACAAATTGGCGTGCACCTGTTTTGTCTTCCTTTTAATAAAGTTATGTTTGGCAGACAGGGAATGATGTACTACCAGGAAGTAGGTGTGCACTCAGATTGACCGTGATTGGTCTCCATGTTTTTTCCCCCGGGGAGATCCCTCCCCATGTACTATAAATTTGAGTCCTTGCAAGCCGGAAGTGATGTCCATTGATGACGCCCTGGAGGAGGGGCGAAACGCGTTGATGAAACTTCTGGTCTGCGGCAACCACTGACACAATTTCCTGCCTCCGTGGAGCACACGCCATCTGAGCGGCACTCACGGAAGTTCTATGATAGCCTGCTTCTGCCTTACATCTCGTAAGTAGCGCCTTACAGCGCTGACCATCACCTGCCCAGCAGTACTTCACTATATGTGTTTCTCCTTTCATTTACCGGTGGATAACGCCATCCACCTTCTATCAAGCATCTACTACGAACTTACCCAAGCTTTTTTGAAACTTGAGAGATTGTCCAATGCCTACATGATCCCAGACTGAAAAGCTACGGATCCCGTTTATCTGGTGAGTGGGGTCTCTGAAGGGGGATCATCTAGCCTTTCCTGGGGAACCTTGGAACTGTTGAAGATCCTTCATCATTCACCTGTATTTCTAGCACCATTTGATTGTGTTGCATGTTTATACTAGGCGTGATTATCTCTATTCAGCCATTGAAGATCACTTACCAATTTATTGCACTCTATGACTCAGCACCATATGTTATATTATTTTTGTTGTGATTTCACTAGGTATGGCTACTGTCGTCATTTTTTCACAAATTAGTTGCTAGAGCTGCACCTTAATTCTTTTAGTCCAGCGTCAGATTAATGGCAGTAGCGCTAATACCCAGGCACGCAGCATACACCTCCCTTAGTGGTATAGTATCTGAATGGATCAATATCTGATCTGATCAGATCTATACTAGCATCCCCAGCAGTTTAGGGTTCCCAAAAACGCAGTGTTAGCAGGATCAGCCTAGATACCTGCTAGCACCTGCGTTTTGCCCCTCCGCCCAGCCAAGCCCACCTAAGTGCAGTATCGATCGATCACTGTCACTTACAAAACACTAAACACATAACTGCAGCATTCACAGTCAGGCCTGATCCCTGTGATCGCTAACAGTTTTTTTGGTAGCGTTTGATACAGTTGCTGACAGCCTAGGTGCTTTTTTTTTTCCTGTGAATCTTACTACTGTACCAGTAAATTTAGAGCCCAAAATGGCAAATCGAAGGTACAGTAGTGAAGAGGCCTACACGTTTCTGAGCATGACAGATAGTGAAGAGGAAGTCACTCATTTGTCAGATTCAGGCTCAGAATACAATCCTGTAGACGACAGCGGCTCCATGACAGATAGCACTGATGACGGAGTTGTGGTCCCTGCCAAGGTCAGGCTTACCCGACCCCATTCTTCTCCTGCTGTTGTTGAGGTGCAAGAACTGCAGGGCTCCCGTATGGAGCAGAGAAGTACTAGTGCCGCTCATCCTTCTGGTGAAATGGCAAGCACCAGTGGCCTAGTACACCCTGGTCGTACATCCAGCACTGCAGTAACACTTGACGTGGTGAGTCCCATAGGTGCAGTTCAAGCTGGCGAGGTGGCAAGCACAAGTAGTGCCAATCCTGATTGGGTGCCCACCACTTCTGCAGAACCCATACTTCCCCCATTCACTGGCCAACCCGGAATTCAGGTGGAATTGTGGACCAAAGTAATTTGTATGCTGGTCAATTCATCGCTGCTAATCCCCAGTCCTCCCATTCTTTGGCAAGGAAACCAATTACGGTTTCTGATAACCGTGATAACCCTCATAAACCACTTCAACAAACGTTTTGCAGCCTTGTTTACTCCCCATCAAGTTGTCTGTGTTGATGAGTCCCTGATTACATTTTCTGGTGGCTTGTCTTTCAAACAGTATCTTCCCAGCAAGCGTCCCAGATATGGGGTCAAGATGTATAAGCTCTGTGACAGGGCAACAGGCTATACATAAAGTTTTATGGTTTACAAGGGAAAAGATAGTCACGTAGAGCCGGAGAACTGCCCACATAACATAGGGAGCGCTGGCAAGATTGTGTGGGACTTGGTGTCACCCTTATTCGGAAAGGGGTACCATTTGTATGTGGACAATTATTACACGAGCGTGACACTTTTTAGTCACTTGTTTGATCATCAAATTGGCGCATGTGGCACCGTGCGACCTAATCGCTGAGGCTTACCCCAGAGGCTTGTAGATTCCCGTCTTAGGCTGGGGGAGAGAGCCTGCTTCAAGTGTAATAATTTGCTCGCTGTGAAGTGGTGGGATAATAAGAATGTTTTCGTTCTGTCCTCCCTTCACGCAGACACGACGGTCCAAATTCCTACAGCGACTGGTGTTGTGGAGAAACCCCTCTGTGTCCACGAATATAACCAAAATATGGGAGGGGTGGACCTCATTGACCAGTTGTTGGCACCGCAGCTAGCTACCCGTAAGGCCAGACGCTGGTACAAAAAAGAGTCTGTATACTTATTTCAATTGGCTTTGCTGAACGCTCATATGCAATTAAGAGCTTCAGGATGGACTGGATCCTTCCTTCAATTCCAGGAAGAGATCGTCAGAGCCCTTCTGTTTCCAGACGGTGCTTTACCTTACCATCCCCGACCAAATGCAGTAAGCCGGCTGCATGAGAGGCATTTTTTCCATATGTCCTCCCTAGTACCAGCACCCAACGAGCCCCCCAAAGAAAATGTCATGTCTGTAGAAAGCGTGGATATAGGCGTGACACCCGCTATTTTTCTCCCTCCTGTCCTGACAATCCTGGTCTTTGCATTGGTGAATGTTTTGAACGCTACTATACACTAGTGCAGTTTTAGCGTAGGGTACAGCACTGCACAGACTAGGACACATTTACACAGGGTCTCCCAAGATGCCATTGCATTTTGAGAGACCCGAACCTGGAACCGAACTGTTATGCCGTGTACACACGGCCGTTTTTCTCGTCGAGAAAAACAAAATTTTTCCCATTCGACGAGAAAAACGATCGTCTGTGGGCTTTCTGTCGTTTTTTTCGACGAGAAAAACGGCATTAAAAACGACAGGTTTTCTGTGGTAGTGTTTCCCATAGGGAAACACTGCCGCGGAGCCCACACACGGTCATTTTTTTCGACCAAAAAAAAAATGACATTTAAAACGGCCGTGTGTGAGGGGAACAAGCTGTTCCTCATTTTTAACGTCGATTTTCTCGACGGTGTTTTCACCGTCGAAAAAATCGATCGCGTGTACGCGGCATTACAGTTACAAAAAAAAGTATTTAACCACTTCCCTACCGGGCAAGAAAACCCCCTTCCTGCCCAAGCCATTTTTCAGCTTTCAGCGCTGTCACACTTTGAATGACAATTGCGCTGTCGTGCGAAGTGGCTTCCAAACAAAATTTGCGTCCTTTTTTCACATAAATAGAGCTTTCTTTTGGTGGTACTTGATCACCTCTGCGGTTTTTATTTTTTGCGCTATAAACAAAAGAAGAGCGTCCAGTTTGAAAAGAAACACAATATTTTTTACTTTTTGCTATAATAAATATCCATTTTTTTTATTTTTATTAAAATTTTCCTCAGTTTAAGCCGATACATATTCTTCTACATATTTTTGGTAAAAAAAAATTGATTGGTTTGCGCAAAAGTTATAGCGTCTACAAAATAGGGGATAGATTTATAGCATTTTCTTTTATTTTTACTAGTAATGGCGGCGATCTGCGTTTTTTATTGTGATTGCGATATTGCGGCCGACAGATCGGACACTTTTGACAAATTTTTGGGACCATTCACATTTATACAGCGATCCCTGCTATAAAAATGCATTAATTACTGTATAAATGTGACTGGCAGGGAAGGGGTTAACACTAGGGGGCGAGGAAGGGGTTAAATGTGTTTCCTCGATGTGTTCTAACTGTGGGGGGAGGGGACTGACTGGGGGAGGTGACCGATGGTTGTCGCTATGTACAAGGGACACACCATCGGTCTCCTCTCCCTCACAGGACGTGGATCTGTGTGTTTACACACACAGATCCACTTTCCAGCTTGGTTACTGGGCAATCGCGGGTGCACGCGCATAGGGTCCCCAGCAACGCGGCGGGTGCGCGCGCGCACCGCCGGCAGCACTCACGTGCCCCCTAGCTCCTTTTAAAGGCAGGACGTCACTATTGGGAAAGTCCTTTATTAAAAAAAAAAAACATTCCAGCGATGAAATCCAGTGTCCCGCGGCGATCCCGATGTCCAGCGCTGTCCAGACGAAATGTCATTGGCTGAGCCTGAGCGGACCTGATGGGGTACTTCCTCGGCAGTGTATTAAATGAATAGACCCGCCCCTTGATGCGGAACATGAGAAGGGGCGGTCCTATTCATGTATTAAAACTGTGGAGGAAGTTCCCCATCAGGTCTGCCCCCTCGTATGTCAGACCCCGCCTACGTCATTGGATGAGCGGACCTGATCTGGAACTTCCTCCGCAGTATAATACATTTAATACACTGCCGAGGAAGTTCCCCATCAGGTCCGCTCAGGCTCAGCCAATGACATTTCGTCTGGACAGCGCTGGACATCAGGATCGCCGCGGGACACTGGATTTCATTGCTGGAATGTTTTTTTGTTTTTTTTTAATAAAGGACTTTCCCAATGGTGTCTGTGTATTTTTTTTTACAATTTTTACACTTTCTTTGTGAAATGGTAGGGGTACAATGTACCCCATTACCAATTCACATAGGGGGGGCCGGGATCCCCTTTCTTAAAGGGGTCTTCCAGATTCCGATAAGCCCCCCGCCCGCAGACCCCCACAACCACCGGGCAAGGGTTGTGGGGATGAGGCCCTTGTCCCCATCAACATGGGGACATCCTCCCCATGTTGAGGGCATGTGGCCTGGTACGGTTCAGGATGGGGGGGGCTCTCTCGTCCCCCCTCTTTTCCTGCGGCCTGCCAGGTTGCATGCTCGGATAAAGGGTCTGGTCTGGATTTTTGGGGGGCCATTTTTAAAAAAAAATTTGGGTGGAGTTCCCCTTAAAATCATTTCCAGACCTGAAGGGCCTGGTATGGATATTTGGGGGGAACAGCACACATTTTTTTTTAATTTGCGGCTTTTTTTAAAAAAAAATTATCAATTCATTAATAGCCACAAGTGAGTTTTAAGTGACCTTTTTTCCTTCAGTAATGACACTTTGTGCAGGGACAGTTCTAAGCATGGGAAACAAGCGCTAATAGTCCTCAGAAGTTCGGGTTCCCATTGACTTCAATGGGGTTCGGATTCGGGGTCAAGTTCAGGTCAAGTTCGGTCCCGAACTCAAACTTTTTAGCGAAGTTCGGCCGAACCCGTCGAACCCGAACATCCAGGTGTCCGCTCAACTCTAATGTTGAGTCCATGGAATATTTTATATTTTGCCAAAAAATTTCTGGAAAATTATTTTTCTTTTTTTTCTTTTACAGAAAGTTTTTACTGAATGATATATTGCTCAAACATGCCATGGGTATATGTGAAATTACACCCCAAAATACGTTCTGTTGCTTCTCCTGAGTACGGAGATGCCACATGTGTGAGACTTTTTGTGAGCCTAGCTGTGTACAGGACCCCAAAAACCAATCACCACCTTCAGGTTTTCTAAGGGCGTAAAATGGTGATTTCACTTCCTCACTACCTATCACAGTTATGGAGGCCATGAAATGTCAAGATAGCACAAAACTCCCCCAAATGACCCCATTTTGGAAAGAAGACACTTCAAGCTATTTGCTGAGAGGCATGTTGAGTCCATGGAATGTTTTATAATTTGCCAAAAGTTTCTGTAATATTATTTTTTTTTTAATTTGTATTTATTTTTTACAGAAAGTTGTCACTAAATGATATATTGCTCAATCATGCCATGGGTATATGTGAAATTACACCCCAAAATACATTCTGTTGCTTCTCCTGAGTACGGAGATACCACATGTGTGAGACTTTTTGGGAGCCACGTACGGGACCCTGAAAATCAAGCACCGCCTTCAGGCTTTCTAAGGGTGTAAATTTTTGATTTCACTACTCACTGCCTATCACAGTTTCGGAGGCCATGGAATGCCCAGATGGCACAAAACCACCACAAATTACCCCATTTTGGAAAGTAGACACCCTGTAGGTGCAAGTTGTCTGGTTGGGTTTACAACCACTTTAAGTGGTTAATATCCATACCAGACCTGATGGGCCTGGTATGAAATTTGGGGGGACCCCCACGCATTTTTTTTTAAAATTTTGGTTTGGGGGTTCCCCTTAATATTCATACCAGACCCAAAGGGCCTGGTAATGGACTGGGGGGGGGGGACCCATGCCTTTTTTTCCTTTAGAAATGTAATTTTGTGCAGGGACTGTTCTAAACACGAGAAAAATGTGCCACTTTACAGGCATTCTATAGACACCCCCAGGTATGAAATTTAAAGGAATATTTCACTTTTTTAGTGTTTCACTTTAAGCATTATTAAAATCACTGCTCCCGAAAAAACATCAGTTTTTAAACCTTTTTTTTGCATTGATACATGAACCCTGGGGCAGGACCCAGGTCCCTAAACACTTTTTATGACAATAACTTGCATATTAACCTTTAAAATTAGCACTTTTGATTTCTCCCATAGGGTATTTTGCGGATTTCGAATTTGCCGCGAACACCCTAAATTGTTCGCTATTCTGCGGACATCGGGCTCATCCCTACTTCTCAGGAAGGAACAACTGCCATTTCTCCTCTTTATTACCCGAAGGGCCTCACCTATACAGCACTCCATCCTTTAATTGCAGTCGGTTCCATTCCCTGTGTAGGATCTTTGCTCCTTTTTTATAATGCTTTTCAGCATAAATCCGGGATCCTGCTTGTTCAGAGCCTGGCTAGCCAGATTGCTCAAAGGATCCTGTTCTTGATCTTTTCTCAAATCTCTTTTTGTCAACTGGGTTAGTCCTTCTCCTCTCACTTGTGTCAATCCACAGTAGCGTCTTGGTATTCCAGAGGGGTGAACCCCGATATATTCAGCAACCACACCATCTTCTGGGCCATGCCCTGACACAAAGCCCGCACACCTTCTTCAGTTACATAGGCCCAACCTTCCAGCTCTTTTTTTTCCAATTAGGTCTGCGGGACAAAGCATCTGTATCTCAGTTTCTGACTCCGGCCGATACTTCAAACTGAACCGGAACCCTGCCAAGGCTGCCAGCCACCTGTGTCCTGTAGCATCCAATTTAGCTGAAGTCAAAATGTATGTTAAGGGATTATTATCAGTCTTGACAATGAACTCAGCCCCATATAGATAGTCCTTCAGTTTGTCCACCACTGCCCACTTAAGGGCCAGAAATTCCAGCTTATGAACGTGGTAGTTCCTCTTAGATAGGGTAAGGCTTCGACTCTCACATAGGCCACTGGTCTGAGTCCACCATTCTGTTCTTGATATAGAACTCCTCCTAACCCTTCTCTACTAGCATCTACATGAAGTTCATAGGGCAGGCCAGGATCAGCATAAGCCAGGACTGGGGCTTCCATAAGACTCCTTCAACTGCCAAAATGCTCTTTCACATTGCGGGGTCCACTGTCCATAAACCGACTCTCCCTTCCTGAGAGCACCCAGCCTTCTTAGCTTTGACTCCATCTTCTCCCTCTCCCGTGGCCACTTGCAACAGCTCATTGAGAGGCCAGGCAATCTTGGCAAAGTTAGCCACGAACCGTCGATAGTAGGAACAGAATCCCAGGAAAGATCTTGGCTCTGTTAAGCCCTGTACACACGATCGGTTTTACCGATGAAAACAGTCTGATGGACTTTTTTCATCGGACAAACCGATTGTGTATGGAACCCATCTGTCTTTTTTCCATCGGTTTTAAAAAATAGAACATGTTTTAGATTTTTCCGATGGATCAAAAACCGATAGCAAATTCCGATCGTCTATGGGCAAGTCCATCGGATAAAAAACCCACGCATGCTCAGAATCAAGTCGATGCATGCTCAGAAGCATTAAACTTCATTTTTCTCGGCTCATCGGAGTGTTTTAAGTCACCGCGTTTGGAACGGTTTTTTGACTGATGGTGTGTAGGCAAGGCTGATGGAAGTCAGCTTCATCGGATTTCAGATGGACAAAACCATTGGATTAGAATCCATAGGATATCCGATCGTGTGTACGAGGCTTAACAGTCCTTGGCCTGGGCCAGGTGGTAACAGCCTCCAACTTCTGTGGGTCTCTGGCAGAGACAACATGGCCCAGATAGGTGACCGAGGGTCTATAAAACTGACATTTCTCCGACAGCTTCAATCCAGTCGGATTTCATGTTCTTCTAGCGTTCTTCCAAACACAATGATTTCATCCAAATACACCAGCACCTCCACAAGATTCATGTCTCCTACTGTTCTTTCCATTAGCCGTTGGAAGGTTGCGGGGGCCCCCGACAAGCCTTGAGGCAATCGTCTGAATTAGTAGAATCCCAAAGGGCAAATGAATGCCGTCTTTTCTTGGTCTTCCGGGTGCATGGGGGATCTGATAAATACCTGCTCTTTAAATCGAGCACACTAAACCACTTGGCTCCACTAAGGCACTGATCATCTTCAATGCGGGGTGCTGCGTACTGATCCGGGATGGTGCGCCGGTTCAGAGTTCAGTAGTCGATACACATACGTAGCATCCCATTTTTCTTCCTCACCACTACAATGGGGGATGCATAAGGACTCTGAGACTCCTGAATGACTCCTTGTCTCTTCAACTCCGCCAACTGCTCTTGTAAATCTTCCAAATCACTGAGAGGTATCCTAGCTCACTCGAAAGGGTTTGTCCTCCTGCAGCCGGATTCTATGTTGGGCACTCCTAGCACATCCCACATAAAAATTGTCCTTGGAAAAGATCTTCTCCCATCTCATCAATTGGGACCTCATTCTTTTCTGCCAAGCAGGAGATAAAACTTCAGCACAACGCTGGAACTCCTTCTGCAGCTGTTGTCCACCTTTTCGAGTCCTTGACCTCTTCAGGGAATACAGGAGTGGCTGCACTCACCTGTCTCACCAGCATAAGGGCCCCCAGCGTGATCGGTTGATCTGTCACATTCCTCAAGCTGATGGGCACTATTTTCCCAGTTCTAGACAGATCCCTGGTTGGAAGCAACTCAGGAACCATTTCCATTCCAACAGCTCTGGCTCCTTCATCTGTTTCCAACACAACAAAGGGGCCTGGTTGGTCCCAGGTCAGCTTGATGGTGGCTTTCACATGAGCAATTTCTCCAGGCTGTAATACTCTCTCCCTGGCCTCCAGCTTCCACAAGCGCCCCACTCCCCCTTCAGGAGCATTCTTTTCTCTTGCCACTCGCCGACAGGCCTTCAGTAGCTGAGGATGAATCTTGTTCGTAGTGGACCCGTCTTCTCCCAGCACTGATGATAACAGCTTCCTTACCAAGTCAGTATTTGTTCTAACAGGATTGAGTTTTACCCAGCCCAGCCCCGGGTGGTCTGGGGCACACAACGGCCAGAGTGTCGAAAGCTTCCACTTTCTCAACAGCCGTTGGCCCAAAGGATATTTGGGTAGGGATGTAGCCGTCATATGGGCATTTAGCAGTTCCAATTCCCCAGATCTCCAGTTCTTCTTCAAGTTTGCGTAGAGGGATGTGACTCAGATGTTTGTCGTAGAAGTCTTGATACAACAGCGTGACCTGGGCCCCAGTGTCTAGTAAGGCTCTGGTATAGACACCCTCTATTTGTACAGACACAATTGGGGAGCTTGCTGCATTGTTCTGGGTGGGGTTAGGCTTGCAGTCCCTCCTTGGGCATACTCTGTGGGGACCTAACAGCGACCCTAGGTGGTGACACTGAGTTGTCTCTGATTGAACTAGGCTTGCAATCTTTCTTAGGTGTGTTCTGATAGGACCTAACCGTGGCCCTAGGTGATGGCAAAGCATTGACTCTCTGTGCCCAGGTCCTTGACCCCGGTGCCGGGTTACTTGACTGCAAAGACGGGGAGGGTAAGTGTGTCACACTCTTCTTCTGTGGCCTCCTTCTGGCCCTTCTCCGTCTTTCAATTCCGGAGCTCTGTTTTTCATTGGGGTTCTAAGTTCGCTCCCTCACTGAGACCCCCTGAAGTTTCCCGTCTGCTGATCTTTGAATAATTTCTGTAATATCTGCACCAATTCTGCCAACAGCTCTGCACTTACTTCCTTCTGTGGACACTGAGCTTTGAAGTGTCCTGGGTCGCCACACTTGTAGCCTGTGCTTTTGCCTTAGCCTCCATAACATGCAACAAAGCTTGCTGTACTTGCTCTTGAACTTGAACTCCATTCTCTGGTCGACTTGACAGGAGTAGTGATGAGCCGAACACCCCCGGGTTCGGTTCGCACCAGAACCCGCGAACGGACCGAAAGTTTGAACGAACATTAGAACCCTATTAAATACAATGGATGCGAACGTTCGAATTCTAAAGTGCTAATTATAACAACTATTATGCATGTTATTGTCATAAATAGGGTTTGGGAACACGGGTTCTGCACCAGGGGACATGTATCAATGCAAAAAGAAGTTTTAAAAACGGTCGTTTTTCGGGAGCAGTCATTTTAATGATGCATAAAGTGAAAAAAAAAAAGTCAAATATTCATTTAAATATCGTACCTGGGGGGTGTCTAAAGTATGCCTGTGAAGTGCCACGTGTTTCCCGTGTTTAGAACTGTCCCTGCACAAAATGACACTTCTAAAGGAAAAAAAAGCCATTTAAAACTGCTTGCGGCTTTAATGTAATGTCTGGTCCCGGTAATATGGATGAAATTCTTTAAGAAAAATGGCATAGCTACCCCATGACCCCCCCCCCCTACCCCAGCCCATTACCAGCCCCTTTGGGTCTTGTATGGATATTAAGGGGAACCCCGCACATAAAATAAAAAAGGCCCTATATACTCTGAACAGCCGTATACAGGCGGTGCATACAAGACAGGGACTGTAGGTTTGTTCTTATGTAGAATCTGTTTGTAATTTTGAACAGGTACATTGTTGAAGTGTAGCTCCAGCCCAAAAATCTATTTTTAAACTTTTTGGGAAACATAGGTAAGGGTTATCACCCCTGTAACATTTCTTTTGCTGTCTGTGCCCCTGTTCAGAACATTTCACCTCACTTTCCGTCCCAATGACAACTGTTTTTGAAATGTGGTGTTTTTCTTGAAACAAGGATTGCTGATAAAGCATCAGTACAGATGAGACCCCTTTCTCCCATATTTATTCTTACAGGAGAGAATTTTCCTTTCTAGGGGTAGATTTCCTCTCACTTCCTGTTGTCTTCTTTCGTTTGCAAGTAGGAGTCGTTTGTAAGTTGGATGTTTGAAAGTAGGGACCTGCCGTATATACTCTGCAGAAATAGGCCCCTTAGTTGTTGGTGTTGGCACAACACTGTAAGCACTCAGTTACTCTTGGTTGGTGCTGGAACGCCCTGCTGTCAACTATTATATCAGGAATTTTAATTACATATAATTGTTGAACAGTGGTAGTAAAAATTGGGGCTTTGATGGTGGTGCTGGTGCCACAACACTGTAAGCCCTGACAGTTACTCTTGGTGGGTGCAGCAATGGGCCCTGCTGTGAATTATTAGATCAAGAATTGTAATTACATGCCCCTTTTGAACAGGGGCTGAAAAATTGGGCCTTTCGTGGTGGTGGTGGTGGTGGCGTTGCCACAAGACTGTAAGCCCTCAGAGTTACTCTTGGTGGGTGCAGCAATGGACCCTGCTGTGAATTATTAGATCAAGAATTGTAATTGCATGCCCCTGTTGAACAGGGGCTGAAAAATTGGGCCTTAGGCACTGGTGGCACAACACTACAACCCCTCACAGATACTGTACTTGGAGCACAGCAATGAGCCCTGTTGCAAAGTATTGCTTCAAAAATTGTAATGACACGCCCCTGTTAAACAGGGGCTGAAAAATTGGGCCTTAGGCACTGGTGCCACAACACTCCAACCCCTCACAGATACTGTACTTGGAGCACAGCAATGAGCCCTATGGCAAATTATTGCTAAAAAAATTGTAATTACACGCCCCTGTAAAACAGGGGCTGAAAAATTGGGCCTTAGCCACTGGTGGCGGCACCCATAAACAAAAATGATCTTCCAAGCTATCATCATCAATCGTATCATTGAGGACTCGGAGGAGGAGGATAGCCAGTCAACATAACAGCACAGGCACTCAGCATCAGCATCAGTCTTGAAGGGATGTGACATGTTAAAATCAATTAGTCAGTTATATCAGCATCAGGTGTGTGGTAGCTGGTGGTGATCCAAGACTGGTTCATCTTGATGAAAGTCAGTCGATCAACCGAGTCGGTGGACAGGCGCACCCTGTGATCCGTGACAAATCCTCCAGCAGCACTGAATGTGCGTTCCGAAAGAACGCTGGATGCAGGACAGGCCAGTAGCTCAATTGCATACTGTGCAAGCTCTGGCCAGTGATCCATCCTCAAGACCCAGTAAGCCAGAGGATTTTCGGTGGGGAAGGTGTCCAAGTCTGACCTTGCCCCTAGATATTCCTGCACCATGTTTATCAGACGCTGGCGATGGTTGCTGGAACCGATCATACTTTGGGGCTGCGGACTAAAGAATTGTCTGAACGCATCGGTCAGACGGCCACCTTCCCCACCGCTCCTTCTTTGACTGGCCGAAGCCTCAGCAACTCGTTGTCCAGGACCAGGAGTTTGTAACCTCCCAGTCTCTGGGAACGCGTTGCACAGACCTTTCTGCAAGGCCTCCCGGAGTTGTCTCATCCTCTGCTCCCTCTGCGACGGTAACATAAGGTCCGCAACCTTACCCTTGTACCGTGGATCAAGGAGAGTGGCCAGCCAGTAATGGTCCCTCTCCTTGATCCGAAGAATACGAGGATCCTTCCGCAGACTTTGCAGGATCAGGGAGGCCATGCAGCTTAGGTTTGCTGAGGCATTCGCTCCGGAGTCCTCTGGGTCACTAAGGACGACATGATCCGCAGCCACCTCCTCCCAGCCACGTACAAGTCCACTGGTTTCTTGGGACTGTAAATCATCCCTAAAAGACTGCTGCTGATGATGCTGAGTGCCAGCCTCCACCTCAATGCTGACACAATCCTCCTCCTCCTCCTCCTCCTCCTCCTCTTCCTGTGCGATGGGTGGGACAGAAGGAACACTGTCTGGGTAAAGGGGGCCTTGAGAGGCAAGGAAGTCCTCCTCTTCCTGCCTCTGTTCTGCCTCAAGTGCCCTGTCCATTATTCCACGCAGCGTGTGCTCCAACAGGTGGACAAGAGGTACAGTGTCACTGATGCATGCACTGTCACTGCTCACCATCCTCGTGGCCTCCTCAAATGGTGCCAGGACAGTGCATGCATCCCTGATCATGCCCCACTGGCGTGGAGAAAAAAAACCAAGCTCCCCTGACCCTGTCCTGGTGCCGTAGTCGCACAGGTACTCATTGATGGCCCTCTGCTGCGTGTGCAGCCGCTGCAGCATGGCCAACGTTGAGTTCCACCTGGTGGGCATGTCACATATAAGGCGGTTCTTGGGCAGGTTCAACTCCTTTTGCAGCTCAGCCAGGCGAGCACTGGCATTATAAGATCTGCGGAAATGCACACAGACTTTCCTGGCCTGCCTCAGGACATCCTGTAAGCCCGGGTACCTGCCCAAGAACCGCTGCACCACCAGGTTAAGGACGTGAGCCACACAGGGCACATGGGTCAGTTGTCCCTGTCGGAGGGCGGAGAGGAGGTTGGTGCCATTGTCGCAAACCACCATTCCTGGCTTAAGCTGGCGTGGCGTCAACCACCTCTCGGCCTGGCCCTGCAGAGCAGACAGGACCTCTGCCCCAGTGTGGCTTCTGTCCCCCAAACACCAGCGCAAGCACGGCATGGCATCTTTTTGCCTGCGTACTTGCGTAGCCCCGTGAACGGCTACGGAGCACCGCTGGTTCATAGGACAAACCACAGGAAGAGGCCATGGAGGAAGAAGAAGAGGAGGGGGTGGAGGAGAGAGGTGTGTCACAACCAGTAGTAGCATTTTGGAGGCATGGCGGTGGGACAACCTCCAACACTACTGCACCTTGTCCTGCATCCTTCCCAGCTGCCAAAAGAGTGACCCAATGGGCCGTGAAAGAAAGGTAACGTCCCTGTCCATGCCTGCTGGACCATGAGTCAGCGGTAATATGCACCTTACCGCTGACCGCCCTGTCCAGCGAGGCCAAGACATTGCCTTCCACATGCCGGTAGAGAGCCGGAATAGCCTTCCGTGAGAAAAAGTGGCGTTTGGGAACCTGCCACTGAGGAACCGCACATTGCACAAACTCACGGAAGGGGGCCGAGTCTACCAACTGAAAAGGCAGCAGTTGAAGCGCTAGCAATTTAGCCAAGCTAGCATTCAACCGCTGGGCATGTGGATGGCTGGGAGTGAACTTCTTTTGACGGTCCAGCAGCTGGGGCAGGGAAATTTGCCTGCTAGAATCGGACGTCGGTGTACTGCTAGCAGAGTGGCCGCAAGTACTTGGCTGTGACACACCTAATTCTACACCTTCATTCCTCTCAGTGCATGTTTCAGAGAGGACTGAAGTTATAGTGGGGTTGGAGATCCCAGCTGATGCGGTGCAAGGAGAGGTCCGCTTTGTTCTTTGGTGTGGGTCTTTGAGGTAGGCTTGCCAACGAGCTGCATGGCAGGTCAACATATGTCTGGTCAGGCATGTGGTACCCAAGCGGCTGATGTTTTGGCCACGCGATATACGCTTGAGACATATGTTGCAAACAGCAGCTGTGCGATCTGATGCACTAGCCTCAAAAAAGGCCCACACCAAATAACTTTTTGAATGACGGGCAGAGGCAGCGCCCTGCACAGGCGGAGCTCTGCGGTGTGATTCCGTCGGTGTACTGCCCTTACGCTGGCCACCAAAGGGCATCCTGCCTCGTTGGAGATGTGCCTCCTCCTCATCCTCCTCCTCCTCCTCTCTCCTATTAGGCACCCACGTGGAGTCAGTGACCTCATCATCACCTCCCTCCTCATCACTGGAGCCAATCTGGCAGTATGCTGCAGCTGCTGGAACATGACTGCCAGATTGGTGTCCTTCTTGAGCATCCCCTCTGTCTGCTCTCACGCTACTGCCTTCCTCTAGCTGGGTTTCATCATCAGACCCTTCAAAACGCTGGGCATCCTCCTGGAGCATGTACCCAACACTGTGCTGAAACAGTTCGGGGGACTCCTCAGGAGGAGGACATGGTGGGTCTAGGGAAGGAGTGACTGATGATGAGTCTGACATTGATACCAGGGAAGAGGACGCTTTGGCAGCTGCTTTTCCAGTACCCTGAGCCTGGGTGAGAGAGGATGAGGAGGAGGAGGAGGGCTTGGTCATCCACTCTACCAAGTCTTCGGCATGATGTGGCTCAACATGTCCAGCTGCCGAAAAGAAGGACAAGCGTGTCCCATGGCCATGTGCTGATGACAATGCACCGCGTCCACGACCAGCACTGTTGCCCCCAGACACAGAGCCTGCTTGCCCTCTTTTATTGCCTCCTGACTGTCTGCCTCTCCTTGTTTGCCTTCCAGACATTCTAATAGATGGCCTGCAGGGAGATGGGAAAAAAGCAATAAGGGCTACCTTCAGGTGTCCTTCTCTGTCCCTTGAAACAAGGACTTTGACAGTGAAAGAAACTGACACACTCTCCCTACCTACAGTTTTCTGTCCCTAGAAAAAATGTTTTTTTTAAGCACAATTTAGCACAAGGAGAATTCACTCACTGTCCTTCCAGGTCCCTGGAAACAAGGACTTTGACAGTGAAAGAAACTGACACACTCTCCCTACCTACAGTTTTCTGTCCCTAGAAAAAATGTTTTTTTTAAGCACAATTTAGCACAAGGAGAATTCACTCACTGTCCTTCCAGGTCCCTGGAAACAAGGACTTTGACAGTGAAAGAAACTGACACACTCTCCCTACCTACAGTTTTCTGTCCCTAGAAAATTTTTTTTTTTAAGCACAATTTAGCACAAGGAGAATTCACTCACTGTCCTTCCAGGTCCCTGGAAACAAGGACTTTGACAGTGAAAGAAACTGACACACTCTCCCTACCTACAGTTTTCTGTCCCTAGAAAAAATGTTTTTTTTAAGCACAATTTAGCACAAGGAGAATTCACTCACTGTCCTTCCAGGTCCCTGGAAACAAGGACTTTGACAGTGAAAGAAACTGACACACTCTCCCTACCTACAGTTTTCTGTCCCTAGAAAAAAATTTTTTTTTAAGCACAATTTAGCACAAGGAGAATTCACTCACTGTCCTTCCAGGTCCCTGGAAACAAGGACTTTGACAGTGAAAGAAACTGACACACTCTCCCTACCTACAGTTTTCTGTCCCTAGAAAAAATGTTTTTTTTAAGCACAATATAGCACAAGCACAAAACACACTGACACTCTCCCTACCTATCCTTCTCTTTCCCTAAACTAAAGGAATCCAGGTTAAGCAAGAAAGAAATAAAAGTCACTGTCCCTGCCTATGCTGCTCTATCCCTGCTCCGGAACACACTACACTAGGCCGCCGTGCTGGCGGCCTTTTATAGTGTGGGGCGTGTACTAAACACCCTCAGCAATAATTGGCCACAGGCATCCTGCCTGTGGCCAATCATTGCTCTCCTCGCTGCCGGCGCTGTGATTGGCCAAGCATGCGGGGTCACAGTGCATGCTTGGCCAATCACAGCGCCTGGATGACACTGCGATGGCGTAGTGCATTGTGGGCCGTTCGCGTCACTCGAATTTGGCGCGAACGGCCCAAATCGTTCGATCTTCGTCGAACGATCGAACAGCCGATGTTCGAGTCGAACGTATGTTCGACTCGAACACGAAGCTCATCCCTAGACAGGAGTAACTTTTGGTGTGGATTGCACCATGGTGGTCTTGGAGCACTCCTCCCACTCAGACTCTTCATCACTTTCCGCCACACTGGCATCCACTTGGGCTGATTGTGCTGTCACCTTCTCACCCTTCTGGGGTGTCTTCACCATGAGCTGAGCTTCCTGATTCTTTTCGTCCAGGAGGGCTTCCTCCTCTCTTACTAGCCCCATCAGCTCTGGGTAGGAAGGGGCCTCCTGTGTGCCCTTCAATAGTAACCGGAGCACAATTGGATTGGTTGGCCTAGCCCCTTGTAGGATCTGGTCTAACCTGACCCTGTCTTACCTCCCGAGGGTCATTCCCCTTCTTCAAGATAATCTGATGCAGGATCCGATCCACCCGGACAACATAATCAGACAACTTCTCTCCTCTCCACTGATGAGTATGTTCAAACTTGTGCATTAGATCTGGTAGCTTCTCTACCCTTAAACTGCATATAGAGCCTCTATATAATCCATAGCCTCACAATCCGGTTTCCCCTTCTTTAGGCTTCGAATAACATCTGCTGCTGGACTGCGGAGACTTTCGCTGATCCTCTGTCTCTTCATCGTTTCTGACACATTCCTCTCCTCCATTGCCTGCATGGCCTGATCCATCCAGCTGTCAAACTCTTCTTCCCTTTCTGGTCTGGGAAACGACCCAAGAAAATCTGTAGCCTCCTATACCCTTTATTGACAGAGATGGCATGATTTTTTATCAGGCTCTCAACTAAACGACTCATGTCTGTATAGAAAGAGGCAGGAGGCATTCCTGCCATCAGGCTTCCCACAGCTGGGCTGGTTGTGACTGGACTTACTGCAACTGGGCCGCTTGCAAATTCATGGTAGCGACAGTGGGGAATCCTCATCCTCTTCCTCCGAAAAACTGCACTGGGATCACTTGACCATCCAGGCCTTCTGCTAAGCTCACAACACTCTTCTGAAACTCCGCCGGAATACTCCCCTTCAATTTCAAAAGGACATATGTGCAGTCCTCATCAAACTCATGCTTCAGGTCCAAAAGGTAGGACCCTTGTTCTGGGGCGGCCTTCCTCAACAACTGCCGCACCTCCCTGTCAAACCACTGGACTCCTGGTAGCCTCAGAACTGTGGTTTGCTCCAGCCTACTTCCATACTCCCGACTCCACTCGGTGGCAGTGGCCGGGTCCATGTTTTCTTCCACCCTGGACACATCATCTGATCTGCTCGAGTGTCCCAGATGGGGTATCTCGCTGGGACCTCCAAATGTAGCGGTACCCCCCGTGAGGGCTGCTAATAGACTCTATACCCCATTGGTTACCTCGACTCTGCAAATCCTCTGTTACATCTGACACCTTGGGTTCCATTCTGCAATGCTGCGATAGTAATGAGAAACTCACACAGTATCACTGAACCACTCAGATATGTTTACTGAGATAATATGAACACAAAGAATGGCATGAATAAAACACAGCTTTAGTTTAACAGTAGACAGATCTCATAACTGATATACAAAGGTGCTTAACATAAATCTACTACAAGACCTATGTGAACAGGTAGACAGAGAAACAAACATCCAACACTGTAACACATATATTGGATACCTTCTCTCTGGGACCTCAGCACAGAGACCAGCAAACAGTGATAGACATATGCATGTATTGAACATAATGTAAATTTAACAATATCCTACAGATTGGCTCCCCCTGTGTCTATAGTTCAATGCTTTGGAAAAGAATGCAAAGTGGTTGTGCACAGCAAAGAAGAAATGATAAGTGTTCCTTCAGTTCCGGATATCTTCAGCTAGCCTGCTGTTTATACTGCAGTATAATTTGTAATCCAAGGTAGAAAAAGGGAGAACAAAGATGAACTAGACTGTGCTTTATCTGAAGGAGTGTTAACACATGTATACTCCTCTTTCAACTGGATCAGGAAGATGTTTACAGTACTGACTTTAAAGCACAATGGGGAAGACTAGGCCCCCAGTGCCTGCTGTGTGAGGTCTGTGAAGAAGTAGGTTCACATCCGTGGAACTACAAGTATCACCAGCCAGTCTGTGAAAGAATTACTCAGCAATACTGTTATCAACTATCAAAATGGGCTATGCCCACTCACCACTACAGACATCAAATGGATAGAGGGTTCCAGCCGGAATTCTCTGTGTCTCTGTCCTGTGGAAAATGGCGCTGCCACGCCGTGCTGCAACTCCCGGTGAACTGGAATGCAGGTGTACCCAGATGGGCTGGCGGGTAGGCCGGTCCGCTGCGCTGGAATAGTGATGCTGTCCTCTGAGATGCCTCTGAGGCTGGCGATCAGGCTCTCCGCTGTGTAGGCTGCAGACTCTCACTCCCTGTCTCACAGACCTCCTGCTGGTAGGGTCAGAATGGCGTCCAGAGAGAGCGAAAATAGGCCACACCCGCCCTTTTATTTCTTCTCCCAGCAGGCTACTCTGTGCACACAGCATTCTGTTTCCTGTGGTCCAGATTGGTCCGACCAACTGTGTCACTTCCTCATTCCAGACTACATGTTCCAAGATGCATTGCTCTGGTGATTTTCACAGGAGGAAAAAACACACATAGAGTCCAGCATGCACTAGAGGGAGCCAAACTCATACATAAAAACAGCAAACTGTCCCTTAATGATAACCACAGTAGCAAACCTTGGCTACATAAAGTACAGATAGCTCATCTCTCAAACCAAAGCTCTACTCCCTCAATACTGAAACATGAAGAGGGAGCGGTGTTGGGTCAATGCTTCTGTACCAAGTGAAAAACAAAGTCTGCAGCACAGAAAATGGGAGCCTTATTTTGACTTGCATAGTAAATCACTCTTTACTTTCAAATTCATTGAAACAGAATGACTGAAGAGGGGTACAAACTATGAGAAAATCGGAAGAAAAATTCCGTACTAGGCACGATCGTTCATTTTTTTTATAGTGTGTACACAACTTCCGATATCCAATTCCAACTTTGCAAACAAAAATTTACGAAGGTACAAACTCCAAAATGTTTCTTGTACGTGAACAGAACGAACGATTTTTGTTTAATGTGTACCGGTTTTGTACAATTTTCTTTTGATCGATCAAAATTCTTTGGGCTTGCCGTGTCCATCTGAAGGGCTCCTTTGCTGTGCCTTCATATCTGCATGCCGGCGGGACCTTACTATCTGCCACAGGCAAGAGCTGTTACACTTCCCTCTATCACTTCCCTCTGTCAACCTGGGATTCTACAGCCATCCACTGGGAGTTGTGATAGTTCCCTTCACGGGACATCTACATGATGACGGACTGATGTTAGCCCCTTCTCATCTGGATTCAGCAGTGGTATTGTTGTACACATTTTTATACCAGTATCATACTTGACTACATGTTTTTATGACTGCTTTTGCTACCGTTTGGTATTACTCGCACCATTTTTACAGTTTATGTAGCTACATCGATTTTATCTCCAGTGCAATATTTATTTTGTTACCTACTTGAAGACTATAAAAGTTTTTTAATGCTATTCCCATCGAGCACTGCCTTTTGTGTGTTTTTTGTATCCTGCTATCCATTTTTCCAGTGGTTGGTAGCTGCTCTGGGAATCGGCATGCAAGGAGATCAGCTAAAAGTAGTTGGCTCTATGTGCGTTATAATTAATCGAAATTAGTCGATTATTGGTTAAAAAAAAAAACGATTAATCGAACAAAAAAATTTGCATCAGTAACAGCCCTAAAGTCTTTATTAAGTAACTATAGACCTGTTTGTTTAACTTCTAAAGCCGGGAAGATACTGGAGAGTTTAATAAAAGACCACATAGATGAGTTCTTGCTGGAAAAAAAAATATTTTAAGCAACAGACAGCGTGGGATTCATAAAAGACAGAATTTGTCAAACAAATCTGATTTCTTTTTATGAAGAGGTAAGTAAAACCTTGGACAGAGTGACTGTGGATGTGGCATACTTGTGTAGCGGTTGGTTGCTACTAGTTACTGACATCCACGCATATTCACCCTGCTTCTAGACATCCATATGTCACACTTTGCAGACAATGAAAAATAGGATTTTTATAACAGCTTACCTGTAAAATCCTTTTCTTGGAGTACATCACGGGACACAGAGCGGCATAGTATTTACTATGTGGGTTATAGAGCTTACCTTCAGGTGATGGACACTGGCACACCCAAGACAGGAAGTCCCCTCCCCTATATAACCCCTCCTATACCGGGAGTACCTCAGTTTTGTAGCAAAGCAATAAGTGTCCCCAAAAGAGGGGCAGGAGCTCTGTGTCCCGTGATGTACTCCAAGAAAAGGATTTTACAGGTAAGCTGTTATAAAAATCCTATTTTCTTTCTCGTACATCACGGGACACAGAGCGGCATAGTATTTACTATGTGGGACGTCCCAAAGCAATGCCACCATGAGGGGAGGGAGACACCATACATAAGCTGGGCACCATCAGACATGAGGATCTATTGCAGCCTGTAGCACACTGCGCCTAAAGGTGACATCCTCCTGACTTCTTACATCCACCTGGTAGAACCTAGTGAACGTGTGTACTGAAGACCAAGTTGCGGCCTTACAGATTTGAGCCAAGGAGGCCTGGTGATGCACTGCCCATGAAGTTCCAATTGCTCTCGTAGAGTGTGCCCTAACTTTGAACGGAGGCAGTCTTCTTTTCAAGCCATAGGCTTGCATAATGACTTGTCGAATCCACTTGGCCAAAGTAGATTTCGATGCTGCCTGATCCTTTCTTGGGCCCTCCGGCAGAATAAACAAAGCATCCGTTCTCCGAATCTGAGCAGTGGCTTTAAGATAAGCTTTAACTGCTCTTACTACATCCAAGGAATGTAATAATTTTTCTTCTACCGAGCTAGGCTTGGGAAAAAAGGAAGGAAGAACCACATCTTGGTTCAAATGAAACCTCGACACCGCCTTAGGAAGAAAGGCTGGATGAGGAAGTAGAACTACTCTGTCCTTATGGATAACCAGATATGGCTCCTTACAGGATATAGCGGCCAATTCTGACACTCTCCTAGCCGAAGATATGGCTACCAAAAAGATCAATTTCCTGGTGAGAAGAACCAAGGGAATATGCCGCAAGGGTTCAAATGGTTGCTTCTGAAGAACCGATAGAACCAGGTTTGGGTCCCATGGACATATGGGAGCTTTAACTGGTGGGTTAATACGGGTCACCCCTTGTAAGAAGGATTTGACAAGAGAATGCGTAGCTAGGGGCCTTTGAAAGAGTATTGACAAGGCCGAAACCTGACCCTTGATAGTACTTAAGGCTAACTTCCTGTCTACAGCCCATTGCAGGAAGTCCAGAATTCTGCCTATAACGTACTTACGTGGATGCCAGTCCCTGGCCTCACACCAAGCGACGTACGCCTTCCAAACTCTATAGTAAATATGCCTAGATACTGGCTTCCTGGCATTGATCATAGTAGATACCACAGAGTTAGAGAGACCTCTCTTTTTTAGGATGTGGGATTCAATAGCCAGGCCGTTAAACCTAGAGTTAGTAAGGAAGGGTGGTATATCGGTCCTTGCGAAAGCAGGTCCGGACAATGTGGAAGGGTCCAAGGACTCCCCACAGACATTTTTACAATCTCCGTGTACCAGGATCTTCAGGGTCACGCTGGAGCCACCAGGATCACCGGCTTCTTTTCCAACCTGACCCTGCGGAGGAGTCGAGGCAGCAATTGTAGCGGTGGGAACGCATATATCAGTTTGAACTGATCCCAAGAAAACACGAAAGCATCCGAGCCGCAAGCGAGGGGATCCCTTGTCCGAGACACAAATTTGTCCACCTTTGCGTTGAATATGGATGCTAGCAGATTTACATCTGGTGTTCCCCACCGTTGACATATTGATCGGAATATGTCGGGATGCAGGGACCATTCCCCTGGGGATAACTGTTGGCGACTCAGAAAGTCCGCCTTCCAATTTTCCACTCCTGGAATAAAAACAGCGGATATGCATGGGACATGCTTCTCTGCCCATTCCAGGATGTGATTTACTTCTCTCTGGGCTGGACGGCTCCTGGTGCCCCCCTGATGATTGATATATGCCACTGTTGTGGCATTGTCTGATTGAATTCTGACAGGGGACCCTTGAAGCTTGGATGTCCATGCTTTTTAGGGCATACCAGGCTGCTCGCATCTTCAGAAGGTTGATGGCCAGGGCCTTCTCTGTTTCTAACCATCTCCCCTGGAGAGACTATTGCTCCAGTACTGCCCCCCAGCCTACAAGGCTGGCATCTTTAGTGACCACCTTCCAAGAGATTGGACTGAAGGATTTCCCCTTTTGCAGATTTTGGGGAATCAACCACCAACAGAGACTCTTCCGAACAGAAGGGGACAAGGACATTGGGAAGTCTAGAGCCTGAACCTTTTTGTTCCATGCTGACAGTATGGCCCCTTGCAAGTTCCTTGAGTGCAACTGGGCGTATGGCACAGCTTCGAATGATGCCACCATCTTCCCCAGCAGGCGCATGCACAGGCGTATGGACGGCTGTCTTTTTTGCACAAACCAGGTGGACCAAGTCCCTCAAAGAAGATACTTTTGCCTGGGGCATGAAAATCCTTTTCTGGTTTGAATCCAGCCGTAGCCCCAAGTATTCCAGACTTTTGACTGGTTGTAAGGCTGACTTGTCCAGGTTGATGATCCAACCGTAAGACTCTAGATACCTGATCATGTCGTGAATCACTACCCTCAGTTTGGTAACTGAGTGGTCCATCAATAATAGGTCATCTAGGTATGCCATTATCGTCACACCTCAGGTTCTTAGATTGGCCAACAGAGGAGCCAGAATTTTTGTGAACACCCCTGGTGCTGTGGCCAGACCAAAAGGTAAGGCCCTGAACTGAAAATGGCGCCCTTCTATCGCAAAGCGTAGAAACCTTTGATGACCTGGAAAGATGGGAACATGCAGGTAGGCATCTTTGATGTCGATGGAGGCTAACCATTCCTCCCCTTGTAGGGCAGCGGCTACCGACCGGATCGACTTCATCCGAAAAGACCGGATGGCCAGGAATTTGTTTAGACCCTTGAGATCCAATATGGGCCTTATGTCCCCGTTTGGTTTCGGGACTGTGAAGAGTTTTGAGTAGAATCCCAACCCCCATTTTCCTATAGGAACCTCCATAATTACTCCTTGGAGCAACAGTTGGTCTAATGCCAAAAGGAGAGATTCTCTCTTTAGCGGATCTTTTGACATGTTTGACATCATAAAGTGGGGAGGAGGAGACTCTACTAACTCCAACTTGTATCCTAGAGTTACAGTGGAGAGCACCCATCTGTCTCTGATCGTCTCCCGCCAGGTCTCTGCGAACAAATGAAGTCTTCCCCCCACCCATTTGAGTGGGCGCAGCCCTTCATAGGACCGACTTGGAGGCTGGTTTAGTACCTCTTCGGATCCAGGGTTTTTTATTACCCTGTGATTGTCCTTGAGTTTTACCTCCGGCACTTGATCGGGGAGGCCGTCGGAACTGCTTAGAGGCAGACGTCCCAGGGACTGGAGAGGTAGGCCTCTTAAGAGGGACCTCTAAACCTCTTTTTAACCGGTAAGAGGGTACTTTTACCGCTGGAAATCTTCTGGATATATTTATCCAGGTCCTCGCCAAATAAGCGCTCACCATGAAATGGGAAACTAGCTAGCAGCTTTTTACAGGGAGTCTCAGCAGACCAGTTCTTGAGCCATAGAAGTCTACGCATGTGTACTAAAGACAGCGTAAGGCGGGAGGCCTAATGGATCGAATCCTTGATGGCGTCAACTGCAAAGCATAGTGCTCTAGGCAAATCAGCCAGATCATGGGCCTGCTGATCCGGTAGATCCCTTAAGACCAGTTTCATCTGATCCTTTAAGGCTTGGCAAACCCCAATAGCTGCTACTGCTGGCTGTGTTACAGCTCCTGCTGTAGAAAAAGCAGTCCTTAACAAGGATTCCAATTTTTTTATCTATTGGGTCCTTGAACATTTGAACATTATCTACTGGACATGTCAGTGATTTGTTCACACAAGAGATGGCCGCGTCTACTGTAGGCAAACTCCACTTTTGGGTGAACTTCTCCTCCATGGGATAGATCACCGAAAACCTCTTAGGAGGAACAAATAGTTTATCAGGATGTTCCCAGTCCTGGTAAATAAGTCCTTCCAGTAACGGATGAATTGGAAAGGAACAATTATCCTGGGGAGCTTTTAAAGACCCCAACGAGGAGACCGAAGTAGTCGACGGTTCAGAAAGAGGCAACCTAAATGCTGATCGAACCATGACAGTTAGGGACTGAACCAATAATCTTTCAGCTTGTGATGCTGAGAATGGTTCTTCCATAGTCGACTCATCTGAGGCAGAGTCATCCTCAGCCTGATCCCCCTCAGGCAGGTCAATCCCTTCCTGGGACTGTTGCTCTGCTAACAGGTACTCTGACGGAGGAGACGGAGATCTGGCGCGCTTTCTCTCTGGTAGGGAAGTAGCGATCAATGCTGCCAATCTTTGCTCCAATCCTCCCAGAGCTGAGGCAAAAGCCTCCTCTGTTACATACACAGGAGCAGGTGCACTGAGGGCAGCCGCAGTACCTAGCACACCTGAGGGCTCTCTACGGGTACACTAACCTATGATTTTTCAGGGGAGGCTGGTGCAGTGGAAGCATGCCCCAGATCCTCAGAGCCCGATGGAGACCCTTTTTGCTTCCTAGGAGTTTTAGTCCCAGAGCCTTTGGATGGCATATTCCTAAGCCCAAAGCTGAGGTATTTAGCCCAATACACCACTTACTGAACTATAGTCTAGCGTACTTGCTGCTATGTATATCAGTTGGTGCTTTATTAATGTGCCTTCTTAGGGGATGCCTGTATCAACCGCCTGCTGTATGCCTCGCTTTTAGCTTGTCACCAGCCCTTGCTCTGTCCACTCCACAGCCAGTCTCACAGAACACTGTGCTTTTAACCAGGCTGGGACGCCCGCACATGCGCAGAAACGCTCCGGCGCGCTCAGAGCGTCATCCGCCAAGCCCCGCCCCTTCTGGCCTATTTCTTATATATTGAGTGCGCGCGCGTGCACGTGTGCGCCGTCTGCGCTACTGGAGAAAGCATGTCGGAAAACACAGGGAGAGGAGCCAGGGTCTACTGATTACCACAGAGCCCGGGGATGACAGGGCACATGGCAAGCATGACAGAGGATATGCAGCTTCCCTCAGCGAGAGCTCATCATCTGCCTGGACTTACACACCAACAGCAGGAATAGCCCAAAAGACATCCCACAGCGGCCTCTACTGGTTTAACACAGGTACCGCACCGATGTCTTAAATCCCATGTGAAAGAAATTTCTAGGATTAGCAACTAGGCAAATATAAACCAGCGGGAAAACCGTTAGGTAACAGGCAGAAAACACATTAGGATTGAAGGTCCCCATAGAACCAAGTACCTCAGGGACCTCCACTTACCTTTTCCACGCCGCAGGACTCTGTTTGGCACAGAAGCCCAAACTTCGCCTCTCACGGCGGGCAATGTCAGTAGACCTTCAGGGACCGGGGTCCCAAGGATCACCACTCCCCTGGACCTGTATAGCACCCTGCCAGATACCTCTTGGTGTTGGGTATGACCAGAGTACTGGATCCCAGGGTCCAGCCTTCCTAAGAGAAGCATTACAGGCAAAACCTCGTTCTTCTCTGCCGAGGCCCAGGTACCGACTGTTTGGCTATGAAGCACTTTGGATGGATCCGGAATAGCTTGCTTAGGCCCAAAAAAGAACCTATGCACAAGCCCAGATGAATACATGTTTAACCGTGGCCAACACCTTAGACACTGGCAAAAAACAGAGGTACTCCCGGTATGGGAGGGGTTATATAGGGGAGGAGACTTCCTGTCTTGGGTGTGCCAGTGTCCATCACCTGAAGGTAAGCTCTATAACCCACATAGTAAATACTATGCCGCTCTGTGTCCCGTGATGTACGAGAAAGAAAGTCTTTTGCTTTCTTTTGAAGTTTTATTTAACTTGGTTGGGGGAAGGGTTATGGGATGTCCATAGAATAAATTGGTATTTGCAATGTTATAGCAGCTCCGGCTTTACAATGAAAATGTCATAGTGGTTTTCTCATTACTTTGAAAATGTTATAGCAGTTATGCTTTACATTTCCTTGGAATAGAACAAAAATGGTGGACTCTAATCTTGTCAGCGTTACTTCAGACCGTTCTCCTCCTCTGTACTCTCCCTGCAGACTTCTACCTCCAGGACACTTCTCCTCCTGCATATTACTTTCCTGTCACAGCATTAGAAATCCTGTCCCACCATCTTGAGCTGACTAGGCCTCACTCTGAATAAGTCCTAGAAGTAGTTTCACTTGATGATTCTTAATAGGCCAGGGGCCTTCAGTACCCCTTCTTGATGGCCATGAACATTAGTTGAAAAGCATATTTGATGATGGACTACTGATCCCAGCAAGCCCGACTTGCAAATCCTGCGCCCTCAGGCTGCAACGATTTGGCACAAAACCCCCACAGTCTCTCCTCTGGCTCTGCACCCAGCTCCCCTGACATGCCTCTTCTAGATCTCCACTGTGCTTCACTCACCGACTCCTTCCCTGAGTCCTTCCTGAAGGATTTACCTGGACCGTGCGGACCAACTGCTTCTCCAGCTCCTGTTCCAGGACACCTCTCCATGACCGTGTAAGGAGAGGCTCCCTCCCAGCTCCCGAGCTCCTCCGCCTTAGTCGCACCCCCCCAGATGGGGGTGTTCCTCCTGCACGCAGTCTAGCACTCCATCCTTCAGTTCACCCAGCCAACAATCCTCCCCAGCAGGCTGACTTTGAGTATATGTAGGAGGCCTGCCCCCTGCCAGTCCTAGTTGGGGATTGGTCAAGGCACCTCAAATGTACTCCATGCCACTCCAACTCTCAGCCCTGCACCTCTTCCTGAACATTCTCACTGGAAGCTGGGGAGGTGCCCAAAAGCTGAAGTACATGTCAGTCACACCTACTGCTACATTAACCACTCCCTACCCCAGATCAACAACAAACAGGCCTAGCTCGCAGCATAGGCCTGCTTAAATTTACCTGCACTGACAGAACCTACAAAAACACTACACCTCTAGCACCTACCTATGGTAGAGGGTGCTACACGTGGATTTTGCAAAATTGTTCGATACAGTTCCCTACATGTGACTAATGTGTAAGGTAAAGTCTACAGGCTTGGAAAGATCAGTTTGTAAATGTATAGAAAACTGTCTAAAAGGCAGAATTCAGAGAGTGGTAGTTAATGATTCTTATGCCGCGTACACACGATCGTGATTCATGGCGGTGAAAACACTGCCGTGAATGCCGGCAGGAAAAACAGGAAAAATGAGGGAACGGCTTGTTCCCCCACACACGGCCGTTTTTCCCGTCATTTTTTTCTTGGTCGAGAAAAACGACCGTGTGTGGGCTCCATGGCAGTGTTTCCCTATGGGGAAACTGCCGCGGAAAAAAATGACGGGAATCACGACGAGAAAAATTAGAGCATGTTCCGTCGGGAAAAATTACAAAAAGCCCCCACACGGTCGTTTTTCTTGTTAAAAAAAGAAAAATCATTTTTCCCGACGGGAAAAATGATCGTGTGTACGCAGCATGACTCTTATATCTTTATAAATGATATAGGGTCTGGGATTAAAAGTACCATTTCAGTCTTTGCAGATGTCACCAAACTATGCAGTGGAATAACGTCCTTACAGGATGTCTCCAATTTACAAGCTGACGTCAATGCCCTGTCTAATTGGGCGACTAAGTGGCAAATGAGGTTTAATGTTAATGAATGTAAAGTTATGCACTTGGGGGCTAAGAATATGCATGCATCATACATACTAGGAGGAGTACAACTGAGGGGATCCGTAGTGGAGAAGTATCTGGGGGTTTTGGTAGATCATAAGCTCAATAATAACATGCAAAGCCAAGCTGCGGTTTCCAAAGCGAGCAAAGTCCTTTCTTGTATTAAGAGAGGTATGAACTCCAGAGAGATATAATTTTGCTCCGAACAAATCCTTAGTAAGGTCTCATCTGGAATATGCAGTTCAGTTTTGGGCACCGGTTCTCAATATCGGGGGGTACTGGAGAAAGTGCAGAGAAGGGCAACCAAACTAATAAGAGGCATGGAGGAGCTCAGCTATGAGGAAAGATTGGAGGAACTGAATTTATTCTCTCTTGAGAATAGGAGATTAAGGGGGGATATGATCAATATGTACAAATATATAAGGGGTCCATATAGTGAACTTGGTGTTGAGTTATTCACTTAACGGTCAACACAGAGGACAAGGGGGCACTCTTTACGTCTAGAGGAAAAGGGATTTCATCTCCAAATACGAAAAGGTTTCTTCACAGTAAGAGCTGTAAAAATGTGGAACAGACTCCCTCCAGAGGTGGTTTTGGCCAGCTCAGTAGATTGCTTTAAGAGAGGCCTGAATTATTTCCTAAATGTACATAATATAACTGGGTACTGATATTTATAGGTAAAGTTGATCCAGGGAAAATCCGATTGCCTCTCGGGGGGTCAGAAAGGAATTTTTTCCCCTGTTGTAGCAAATTGGATAATGCTTTACTGGGGTTGTTAGCCTTGCTCCGGATCAACTGTGGGTATAGGATTGGGTATATGGGATAGTATGATATTATTTGTTATTTATTTTTATGGTTGAACTAGATGGACTTGTGTCTTTTTTCAACCTGACTAACTATGTAACTACGCAACTATAGGACACACCTTCTCCCCATGCATAGCTAGTGATGTCTCTGGAAAGTGCCTGGCTCTTGAAACAAGTGCTGTCAATCATAACTAATTAACCAATTTGTCTCCTTGCTAGATGAGTGAGTAAAAAGCAGTGTGGTGGGAATGTTCTGTCAACCATGTTATCTCAGCAATGAGACAAACTCAAAGACAGGACAAGATGTTACATATAATTTATCACATGGGGACAGCAGCAGAAAAGAAGGTGTAGTAAGACTTCTTTATGATACTGCAGATACAACTGTGTAAAATTGTCCAGTAGTAGGACAGTTTTAGTCAGGTCTATTAGGCATAACTGGTGCATTCCTAACTTTAATTTTATCTACTATGGGGATAGGGGAGTGCAGTGAATATGAGTGATATATTGTGAGGTGGTTTAGGTGCAAACTGTTCTTGTACTTGTGTTGTTTTTCTATAACGTATAAGAAAAAAATCTCAATTTTTTCTAAAGGGAAACTTTGCAGAAAAAAATCAGTTAAACTTATAAAGGCCCTATTACCATAGAATAAAGAAAACAATACAACCCCAATTTAAAGGAAAAACACCCAAATCGTACACCCTGAAACAAAAATGCATGTTATGGAAGCTTTGCAGCAAAAAAAAAGAAAAAAAAAAAAAAGAAAAAGTGTGCTACTGATGGAGTAAAATTCTAAATTAACTGCTGTTATCAAATCAACCACAAATAAAATGAAAAACAAGGGCCCCCAATAAGAAGAACATAAAAAAGACAGCAAATGGATTGATTGTCAAGAGAGTTAGCTATCAGAATTAAAGTACGTTCCTTACTGACCCTAAACCCCCATACATTTTTTCAGATTTCCTTATGCTTTCTTTGTAACAGTTTCTCCAGGATTTGCCTTGAACCCATGGTAGCAGCAAGCCTGAAAACCCATCCCTACTCACAAACCTGCATACCCTGTGGGAGTGTGTAATTGATTTGTACAAGCTCACTTCTCCATGTTAACTTTCTAAATAATTGGAGAGTCATATATCAGCTATCTTTACAGAGAGTGCTGTGCTGCTGGCAGGGGGCAGGAGGTGTGCTTGTGGTATGCAATATTTTACACACAGACATCTCTGTTTCAGACCCTTTGTCAGGATAAAACAGCAAATGGATTCAATAACTTGGATATATGAAGACAATTGCTCTTGAAAAAAAAAATCAGAGCGGGTCTTAAAGAAAACAAAATCCAGACGTGGCCTGTGACTCCGGAACAGACACAAAGTACAGATGTAGATTTTCCTTTTTAGCGGAGGAGTGGGTGCAAATTATGATTTAGAAGGGTCGATACACATGTTACTTAGTTCATTGTAAGTATTTACTTCACTGAACATCATTCAAATTCAAGACACATTTTTTAGTCCTAGAGAGATCCAACATTACTTCACATAATAAATAGCAATGTATTCCAATTTCTGTGTTCTTTTAAACAACATTTTCAAGTTTCTTTATTTCCCTATTTTTATAATCTTACAATTATACTATACAATCTCATTTTTAAAGATACACATATAAAAATGTTGTTTTTAGTTGAACAACATGTAATATATATGTATATACTCTGTATATAGTGTGTGTGTGTGTGTGTGTGTGTGTGTGTGTGTGTATGTATATATATGTAGCGGGTATGTACTTTCCCGGGTGTAAATTTGAACTTGGCAGAGACATTAGTGATGTGTAATTCCCCGCAGCCCAGTGGGTGGCGCTGTCGCCCTATGTTGGGGTTGAATCATTGCTGTGTGCCGTACCTCCTTTTTGTCCTCCCTCAGCAGCGGTATGGTGGGGCAGGGAACCCGCCGTGCTTGCCGGGAGAGGGTATAAAGGGGCCGGCCATCTTTGTCATGGGGTCGGAGTCCCAGGCACCTTCAGCTTGTGGACGGTGGTTTGTGCCGGTCCTCTGGGTGGCCTAGGCCTAGAAGATCGCCGGAGATCGTGTTCCATCCCAGGCACTTTTAGCCTGGGGTGAGGTACTCGGATGGAGGTCCGGAGCTCAGTGCCCAACACTGAGTTCCGCGAGGAAAGGAGATCCTAGGGAACCCCGGGAGTGGGTACCCGAATCCGGAAGGCGCAATGGACCGGGGGGAGCTCCTCACTTGAAGACCCGGTGCAGCATATTGCCGGTGACAGGTGAGCCTCTCGTCGGAGACCGCCTGGAAGGATATCCCCCTCGTGCGGAGACCGTAACCCACTTTCAGGAAGGAAAGTGGAGAACCAAATTGTGTCTGGGCCTATTCGCATCCACACCTCCTTTCCTGTTCTGTTAACCAAGGGAGTTCAACTGATTGTGTTCATTCGCAGAAGAATAAAGGAGTGTTGAACTTTAATGGTGTGGGGCTCAGTTCCTAGCAGACATTGTTCAAGGTGACTCTTGGAGGGAGGACCCAGGTGCACAGCACTGACCCAAAGGTAATACAAGAACGTTGCTTATACCGCACTGACACATGTGGTGGAGGCCAGGCGTGGTGTCCCCGCTCCCTCCCCTCTAAGATACCCCTAGACAAGAGAAAGAGAGGTTTGCCTGATAAATGTATGTTTTCTTCCTGGAGAGTTGCTCCTATTAAGACAGTGAGAGGCGACTCCCATTGAAATGAATGGTTACAGGTCGCCTAGGAGTCGGATTGAAGTAGTACAGGGACCTTTTTTGAAGTCGGAGCGACTGCAGTAGTGTGCATAAGGACGGCTCCATTAACTTACATTGATTTCTTCAGCCAGCGCGACCTGAGGCGACTAGGGGCGACTTGGGGCGATTTGGAGTCGGATCCAAAGACGCCCCTGTGTGAATGGGCTCTTACTCCAGTCCCTACCAATAAATGTAAACAAAAAGGCCGCATATGCCCAGTAATGTCATTGACCAAATATTGGCTGTATGTCAGCCACTATCTCTGCCCCTTTGTTTACATGGTTGGGAATTTCTGCTCGACTTCCACTGAACAATTTAGACATTCGTTTTTCAGATGAATGCCCAAACAAGAAAAGTTTAGTCAGAACCTGTGTTTTGGCATTTTGCCTTATTTATTTGATATATTACAGGTACTTATTAGTGTTGTCAATTTACTCAAGGAGCTTACAATCTAAGGTCTCTAACTCACATTCATACACTAGGGCCAATTCAGACAGGATCCAATTAACCTACCAGAATGACTTTGGAGTGTGGGAAGAAACCTGAGGAAACCCACAGAGGCACAGGAAGAAAATGCAAACACCAGCTTACTTTTATTCTGATCCAAGAGCAAGGTTAGGCAGGTGAGGAGTAGGTAATACCTGTTGAACACCCAATATTCAAATATAAACCTAAAAGCCTCCCCCTTTGAGTTACAATAGGTATGTTCAGTTGTTTATGAAAATGGTGGCAAGAGATATTAAACAAATCAACTTGTCTGTGAAGAAAAGTAATACCCTTACACATGTGAAAATCCCTGGAACAATAAAAGATTTGAAGGGCATACTGATAAAGTTGAATGACAAAGGAGGCAATGTGGTCCTGCTGACTAGCAAGTATTAAGAGGTGGAAGCTTATCACCAGTAGAGTGATATTTCTCCCTTCCTATTAAACATTTTCCCTCCCTTGTCTCTAGGGTGAATGGGTTGTGGGCACAAGGTTGGCAATTGGGGTAATCACAAAATAAGAAAAAATGCATATATGGGTCAATGAATAAAATTACCCTCTTTCTTTATTTAATAAAAAAGATTCATAAGAGCCCAGTAACGCTACCCAGGAGACCAATTGTTTTGACCAAAAAAGTGAACTGGTAAATTCAGTGAATCCATGTGCAATCTCATTACACATTGATACCCCACTAGATTGGTCTTGAAGCCACATATATGTTAAGACAGTACAGCTGGCAGAGTGAAAAATTTCGCTAGTTTCAACCCCAATAAGTTGTAATTGATTTTGAACCATAGTTTCTTTGTGCTTGCAGGAAAATACCAGGACCAAGCATGTGGAATGTCAATGGGAGTGGCATGTGCTTCCTCCTATGCCTGCCTTCCCCTTAGCTGGCGGGAGCAGCAGAAGGCGTTGTGGTTGCACTACATTAACATTGTGCTGACGACAGTAGTGTATTGAGGTTTTGTGCTGCCTGCCCTAGGCCTGACTAAACTCGTGCACCCCCTAATTTAAATATGACCCATGCCTTCCTGTCAAGGCCACACCCTTTTCTGTTTAAGACCCACCCTGAAATTTTCGAGTGGGGACACTAGTTCTTAGTGCCTGGGGGGGGGCAATGGATTCCCTTAATTTGCATAGATTTCCTCTCACTTCCTGTTTGACTATGGAGCAGGAAGTGAAGGGAAATCTCTGCAATGGGACAGGGATGGTAAAGAATAAACTGACATGGGCTATAACCCTCCCTTACTCTATCCAAAATGAAAAAAAAAGTGTTGCCTATAGTTCTACTTTAAGCACAAATTTCTGATAATTTTATGGAGAGGACTAAGAAGATATAATCATGCCAATGGTGCAGCAGAAAACATCTAGCACAGTGAGGAAGGTTTGTGGTCCAGGCTGATAGGACAGTCAAAATTAGAAGCAGCTTGCGTTACACTAACCGTGTAGCACAAGCCAGCGGGGACTCTTTCCGTGTTGCCCCCCTGCAAAGTGCTGCCCTATGCCTGGGCCTTGTTGGCCTAGGCCAGGATACAGCGTTGGCTGACGATGTGAAAGGGGTCTTGTGAGCAACTGGATGAATTCATGTGCGTACTAGGTACGCATTGTGGGAATATTCATCTTGTCTAAACTGCTGATTTTCAAGTGATCCTTTTTTTGGATCACAAATCAGCATTCAGACAGAACATACAGTATGAAAAACAATACCTACCATAAACCTACGGTGGGTAATATACTCCTTCACACTGCCATCCTACAGCAACCATTAAGGTCAATTCCTCAGATTCGGAGGAACTGCTCCAATGATCACAAGTTTTATGAGGAGGCCAAAGAGTTAACAAAACATTTTGGGGAACAAGATTAAAAGTTAGTTATTAATTGTGGTGAGTGCCATTTCTGTTAAGAACTAATATCTACCTGTTAAGGAGAAAGTTAAAGCCATAAAAAGGTGACTGACTTTAATAAATATTTTCACTTTTGTAGCCAAATTTAAATAAAACCTACTTTTTACAGTATTTGTTACATGTCCATGGTCATATAGCATAACTTAAAATAAAAAAATAAATACAAATTGCAGCTTAAGTTTTTGGATAATTTTAGAATTTCTAGCAAGGAAAACATCTACTTATTTATTTTTGTTATTAAGGGGCTGGGAAGTGGTGTTCACCATAATTAGTGTGCAGGCAGATATCATCTCATCAATTGTACTAGATTTGAACACTGTCTGTCTCAACAAAATGTTAAATGTTTAGGAGTTGGGCTTCTCCATTGTATGCTAATGAGAATTTAACTCAGCCAGTAACCAACCTTTCTACTGGGACATATCAGGCTGAGCTAGTTGAGAAATTCTTCAGCCACAAAACATCAAAAAGGTAAGATTTTTATTTTTTAAAGGCTTTTTAGGTATGTTGTGTGAACAGGTACACATAAAAACATATAGCGGGGTTTTCTCTAAGTTGACTGCAAACGTGGAAATACAATTTAAGTCATTTAAATTTATGAACGATTGACATCTATGTGTAAGCAATAATTAATATTGGCCTGAAAGAGCACGTGAGACTATGGATAGTTAAAAAGTTCACGCAGCCACAGAAGAAACACGTTGGTATGAAGCCAACCTTCAGCTGATGCCTTTCACATGGTGGGGTTTTTTCAGGCACATGACGTCACCCTAGTGCCTAATACACTGACTTTTCCAAGAGCTGGAATGGAGGAACTTGCAGCAAGGCTGTTTTAGATACTAGCTAGACGGATGCACCACTCCATTGAAAGACTTTGTGAGTCCCTGCTCTTAGAGCTATGCTAAAATTATTGCAGTTCTGCTTGTTACAGATGGTGGCCTGCATCTGCTATTTGCATTATTATGTTGGTTGCTTGATCTGTGCACACTGAAATGGGGGATGCCTAGTGCTGTAAGTGGGGTTTCTGGCATTGCAATCTACACAGTGGAAGGCTATTAATGTGCTACCATGGAGTGCCCTATCCAGCTTGCACCTAAGATGCGCATTGGACTGCATTAGCACTTTACATCTGAGTGTGGTTGAAGTGTGTTGGTGTGTATAGCTGTTGGCTGAAAGATAATGCCATCACCATTTTAATATTCACAGGGGTTAGTTTTTTATAGGGAAGTGCTAGAGCATTCTATTTATTCAAAATAAAATAAAGGTGCGCTGTCAGTTAAAATATATCAAACTCTATTAATAGTGACCACAGTGATAGTCAAATTAACGTGGCAAATTATCTTGCTCAAACTAGCAAATTGGTAACAGTGAATAAAAACAAAAAATAAAACAAACATGTGTCATCCACATGAAATGTGTCACTTAGTGTCCATAGTGTTCATTACTCAAAATGAGTAACGACACCAATGTGATATATCAACATGAATGTCCAAAAACAAATCAAAAAATAAAGAAATACATAAATAAGTTGTGTCCAGACGATTTTTCAAAAAAGACAAACAGATGAGTAAAGGTGCACTGTTCCCAGTTTTCCTTAATAATGACATTCAATAAAGTGTTTCTGTGTTCCACCAGTGCTCAAAAATAGAAAAAATGGCCTCTTACCAAATCTCCATGATCTCCAGATTATAAGAGATCATGAACAGCATGAATTGCAGAGCTTCCTTCAACCTCCCAGGTTCAGCTGTACATCGGCACTGTGTGGAAATGGATCATATGTTCAACCATAGACTCCTCAATCTCCACACCAGATCTCGCTGTGAGCCTCGAGCCAGCTATTCTTAGTATTGGGCCATGTTGTATATATAAAAAGAAGGAAGACTGGGAACAGTGCACCTGTTTGTCTTTTTTTGCAAAAATCACCTATATGCATTTATTTTTTATTTTTTTATTTGTTTTTGGACATTTATGTTGATATATCACATTGGTGTCTTTGAGACATATTGCACAGTCGATTTTGAGTAATGAACAATATGGACACTAAGTTACACATTTTATGTGGATGACACATGTTTGTTTTATTTTTTGCTTTTATTCACTGTTGCCAATTTGCTAGTGTGAGTAAGATAATTCACCATGTTGATTTGACTATCACTGTGGTCACTATTGATAGAGTTTGATATGTTTTAATTGAAAGTGCACTTTTATTTTATTTTTTTGCCTACCTTCCAGTATTCAGGGAATTTTTAAGTCAAGCAGTCTGTTATAAATTATTTTAGCACAAGGTTGTTTTTATATATACATTTTATTTGCCACCAGTTCATGTTGAGGGCATGTATCTTGGTATGGTTTAGAAGCCTGGCATGCCAGGTGGTGGGGGGATCAATGATGCCCCCCTCTCTTCTTTACCTGCCAGGCTGCATGCTGTTGTACAGGTGAAGAAGGTGTGACTTTTTACGAGTCCTGTCATGGCTGTGAGAGTTTGCTTGTATGCCAGCAATACGGCAGCTCTGTGGCAGTTCACGTGAAGATGCAACTGAATATGGAATATCTGATCTATCTGTATCTGATATACAGTTGCAAAAAAAAGTATGTGAACCCTTTTGGAATGATATGGATTTCTGCACAAATTGGTCATAAAATGTGATCTGATCTTCATCTAAGTCACAACAATAGACAATTACAGTCTGCTTAAACTAATAACACAATGTTACCATGTTTTTATTGAACACACCATGTAAACATTCACAGTGCGGGTGGAAAAAGTATGTGAACCCATAGACTAATGAGATCTCCAAGAGCTAATTAGAGTGAGGTGTCAGCAAACTGGAGTCCAATCAATGAGATGAGATTGGAGGTGTTGGTTACAGCTGCCCTATAAAAAACACAAACCAGTTCTGGGTTTGCTTTTCACAAGAAGCATTGCCTGATGTGAATGATGCCTCGCACAAAAGATCTCTCTGAAGACCTACGATTAAGAATTGTTGAATTGCATAAAGCTGGAAACGGTTATAAAAGTATCTCCAAAAGCCTTGCTGTTCATCAGTCCATGGTAAGACAAATTGTCTATAAATGGAGAAAGTTCAGCACTGTTGCTACTCTCCCTAGGAGTGGGCGTCCTGTAAAAATGACTGCAAGAGCACAGCGCAGACTGCTCAATGAGGTGAAGAAGAATCCTAGAGTGTCAGCTAAAGACTTACAAAAGTCTCTGGCATATTCTAACATCCCTGTTAGCGAATCAACGATACGTAAAACACTAAACAAGAATGGATTTTATGGGAGGATACTACAGAGGAAGCCACTGCTGTCCAAAAAAAACATTGCTACATGTTTACAGTTTGCACAAGAGCACATGGATGTTCCACAGCAGTACTGGCAAAATATTCTGTGACCAGATGAAACCAAAGTTGAGTTGTTTGGAAGAAACACACAACACTATGTGTGGAGAAAAAGAGGCACAGCACACCAACATCAAAACCTCATGCCAACTGTGAAGTATGGTGGTGGGGCATCATGGTTTGGGGCTGCTTTGCTGCATCAGGGCTTGGACGGATTGCTATCATCGAAGGAAAAATTCATTCCCAAGTTTATCAAGACATTTTGCAGGAGAACTTAAGGCCATCTGTCCACCAGCTGAAGCTCAACAGAAGATGGGTGTTGCAACAGGACAACGAGCCAAAGCATAGAAGTAAATCAACAACATAATGGCTTAAACAGAAGAAAATAAGCCTTCTGGGGCGGCCCAGTCAGAGTCCTGACCTCAACCCGATTGAGATGCTGTGGCATGACCTCAAGAAAGCGATTCACACCAGACATCCCAAGAATATTGCTGAACTTAAACAGTTCTGTAAAGAGGAATGGTCAAGAATTACTCCTGACCGTTGTGCATGTCTGATCTGCAACTACAGGAAACGTTTGGTTGAAGTTATTGCTGCCAAAGGAGGTTCAACCAGTTATTAAATCCAAGGGTTCACATACTTTTTCCACCTGCACTGTGAATGTTTACATGGTGTGTTCAATAAAAACATGGTAACATTTAATTCTTTGTGTATTATTAGTTTAAGCAGACTGTGATTGTCTATTGTTGTGACTTAGATGAAGATCATATCACATTTTATGACCAATTTGTGCAGAAATCCATATCATTCCAAAAGGGTTCACATAGTTTTTTTTGCTACCGTAGCACTATACAAAGTTATTGCAGTGTTTATTTACTGTGGCATGAATTTGTATTTATCCTATGGTACAACTTGAGTTGTTGCAGTACGAATGGAGTGATCTTGGGCTAGTTCCGTAGATATGGATCTAGTCCATGAAGTTGATTAAATCTATAAAGTTTTCTATTTGTATTATGGGGATGCAATCTTTTGTTTGATACTTTTAATTCATTATTTTTATTATTATTATTATTATTATTATTACCATTGGTTCCTGCACAAAGGGAAGGGCTTTGACTCACCTTGTTTTCTGATTTAATATATTTAAAGGCCTATTCAAGGATAATTAAAAGCATGCATGTAAATAAATAAATGATGCTGCGCTGCTCACTAGATACTATGTGCGGGACAAGGGCATCCAGCGCCCAGGGCAAGGATGCCAAACTACACCGCCCCTCCCTTCCCTTAGGGTTAGGGTTAAGGCCAGGGCACCCCCCCCTATCCCTGCAATAAACCATTGCGCCCAGGGCAGCTGCCCCTACTGCCTACCCCTTGTCCCAGCCCTGCATCACCTCATCACCTACCTGAGTGATGTGCAAGCAGCAGCACCAATTTGTACCTGTATTGAACAAGAGTGCACAGGCTGCCTGTAGGCATCAGAATTTGTGCATAATTTTCATTCCTACACCCATGTTGCTATTATCAAAATATAGTAGGGTTGATTTAATAAAACTGGAAAGTACAAATCCTGGTGCAGCTGTGCATGGCAGCCAATAAACTTCTAACTTCAGCTTGTTCATTTAAGCTTTGACAAAAAAAAAACTGGAAACTGACTAGTTTCTATGCATAGCTGCACCAGATTTTGCACTTTCCAGTTTTAGTAAACCAACCCCAGTTGTTGAACGTGGTAAATACAATATATTCGGGACAACTTTTACACTTTATACCGTATTTATCGGCTTATAACACGCACTTTTTTCCCCTTAAAATCAGGGGAAAATCGTGGGTGCGTGTTATACGCCGATACTCCGTCGAATTCCCCTGCTGAAAACGAGCGAGAGGAGCGAGCGGAGCCGAAGCCGAAGTACAATCGGCTTTACTCGGCTCCTCTCGCAGTTCCGCCCATCTCCACTGACTGCGCCGCTGACATAGAGAAAGCCGAGTGTACTTCGGCTAGTCTCGGCTCCTCTCGCAGTCCTGCCTGTGACTGTGAGCAGAGCCGAGTCTAGCTGAAGTACACTCGGCTTTCTCCGTCAGCGGCGCAGTCAGTGGAGATGGGTGGAACTGCGAGAGGAGCCGAGTAAAGCCGAAGTACACTCGGCCCCGCTCGCTCCTCTCCACAGAAATCGGCGCCAAATTTTAAAAACCGCCGGGACTGACACGATCGCAAAGGCACTGGGCAAGTCTGCAGATGGACAGATGGACACTGGGCACGGCTGCAGATGGACAGATGGACACTGGGCAAGGCTACAGATGGACACTGGGCACGGCTGCAGATGGACAGATGGACAGATGGACACTGGGCAAGGCTGCAGATGGACAGATGGACACTGGGCACGGCTGCAGATGGACAGATGGACACTGGGCAAGGCTGCAGATGGACAGATGGACACTGGGCATGGCTGCAGATGGACAGATGGACACTGGGCAAGGCTGCAGATGGACACTGGGCAAGGCTGCATGCTGCATTTAAATGTAAGTTTTTTTTTCCTTGAATTTCCCTCCTAAAAGTTTTTTTCCTTAAAATTCCCTCCTAAACTTGGGGTGCGTGTTATACGCCGGTGCGTGTTATACGCCGATAAATACGGTACATGTTATAATAGATTTTTAAATTCTAACCACTTGCCGACCAGCCGCCATCATTATACTGCAGCAGGTCGGCTCATTCTCACAAATCACCCAAGGTGTAGGTCGGCTCCTTTAAGAGCTATAGCAGGCATTCGCTGCACGGCGGGGATGTTCGCTGGCCACCCCCGATCGCTCCACAGAGAGCCAGAATGGGGATCTGTCAATGGAAACAAACGGATCCCAGTTCTGATAGGGGAGTAGAGAGAGGTCTGCTGTTCCTAGTGATCAGGAACAGCGATCTCTCTCCTCCTCCAGTCAGTTCCCTCCCCCCAAAGTTAGAAACACCTCCCAGGGAACACTTTTAACCCCTTGATCACCACTAGTGTTAACCCCTTCCCTGCCAGTTTCATTTATACAGTAATCGGTGCATTATTATAGCACTGATCGCTGGTTCCAAAAAGTGTCCGATCTGTCCACCGCATTGTTGCAGTCCTGATCACTGCCATTACTAGTAAAAAATAATAATAATAAAAATGCCATAAATCTATCCCCTATTTTGTAAACACTATAACTTTTGCGCAAACCCATGTACACTTTCTGTGATTTCTTTACGAAAAATATGTAGAAGAATATATATTGGCCTAAATTGATGAAGACATTTTTTTTTTTTTTGGGGATATTTATTATAGCAAAAAGTAAATTTTTTTTATTTTATTTTTTTTTCCAAAATTGTCGGCCTTTTTTGGTTTATAGCGCAAAAAATAAAAACCACAGAGGTGATCAAATACCACCAAATAAATCTCTATTTTTGGAAAAAAAAAGGGCATCAATTTTGTTTGGGTACAGCATCGCACGCAGTTAAAGCGACTCAGTGTCGTATTTCAAAAAATGGCCTGGTCATTACAGGGGAAAATCACAAATAAACACTTATGAAAAAGTGTTTATTTGTGCAGAAAATATAGACAGATGAGTAACACACAACACAGAAAAAGTGTGTGTGTTTGCGTGTGTGTCTTTGTACATGTGCATGCGTGTGGCACTTTCACACTATATTTTCAAGCAGGGAATGTGATAAATTGCCCCTAAGTGTCTCTCCTCTGAGAAAAAACACAACTCAACCCAAGCCTTGTCCAAGTCTTAACTCATTGAAAAATATGTCTGTTTGTACTTCCTGATTAATTACCTCCTTAGAAACACTTTGCTTCCTTTGGGGAACTAGAATTCTGAAACTGTATGCCTGTCATTATTATGGATTATATTCCAAGTCTGACCTCATTCTTTACCACCGGCCTCTTATCTACCTAAATAACTAAAATTAAATAGCAGGAAAACTTGTTTCTTTTGTTTAGTTGAAAACTAGCTTTAAAATGCAAACTAGATGCATTCTTTAATACGTCTAATGACTGGCTACTCACCTCGCCTGCTCCTCTTTTCTAGCATAATCTTGCTGGGTAACAGTCTTGTTATTGCTGCTATATAATCCAGGGCTAAATTCTTGGGTGCACTTAGGTGCTATAAAAATCCTGTATATTAATAAAAAATAATAAAAAATAACATGATTTACAAGTATTAAAGCCAGGGTGTCAACATCATAGACAGGTGACTAGCAATGACAGCCTTATATTTCTCCCAGTAAAGGTTTCCTTTAAAGGTCACCTGTCTTTCACTGTGTAGAGAGCCTATTAACTGCAAAATGCACAAAGACAGGACAACTCATCGTGTGTATGAATGCTTACATTAGGTTTTTGCAGTATTTTGCACTATTAAATTAATATCAGTGTGCTAAAATCAATGAACCACTAAGACCCGGTTCACACAGGGGCGGCACGACTTTGGGGGCGACTCGGCAAGGCGATCTCAAGACAACTTCAGAGGCGACTTGCAAAATGACTTTTGTATTGAAGTCAATGCAAGTCGCCCCCAAAGTCGTACAAGAACCTTTTTCTAAGTCGGAGCGACTTGAGTCGCTCCTATTAGAACCGTTCCATTGAACAGAGCGGAGCGCGACTTGTCAGGCGGCTGAGTCGCCTGACGAGTCGCCCCTGTGTGAACCGGTTCTAAGGATTTCGGTTGTCCTTTGTTTTCAAAACAGCTTTAGTCCTTCTTGGAAGGCTAACACAGAAATTGGAGCTGTGTGTAGTAAGATTTTATACCATTCATCCAGAAAAAATCCTCCAGCTTTTTAGGAGAAAAAGTAGAGCTCTGCCTCCCACTTTGTATTTCAGATTCCCTAACTTTCCATTTATGGTAAACAAACTCTGTCCCCAGATTATTAAAAAAAAAAAAAAACCTTCCTATAACATTGCATTGATATTTTCCTTATACAGTTCATTTAATATATCTGAAAACAAAAAAATATGGTTTATACCGCGCTAAATTAACTGTGAACAAATACCATCTATAAGGCTGCAGCGATTGATCCAAGTGATATAAACAAGGTAAACGTGTAAAACAAAAAATAATTGTGCTAGTCATACATTATCACGTGCAATGCATAAATACAAAAAAGTGAAAATACATAAGAAGATATGAATTAGTGTAAAAGCAAAATCCTTATGATTGAAGCATATAAGAGTCCAAAAAATCATTAGAGCAGGTAATCCACCACCAAGTAGTCATGCAAGGCTTCTTATGACACTCCACACCCAGTAAGCAGGGACCAGATGGTAGGGACCACCTATCGCTAGGATGGTCAAACGGGCAGGAAGAATTAACCTCTTCAGAGTATATGGGACAGGAAATCCTCTGGAACGCTCCAATGATAAACCAGATCCTCTATAGTAGTCACATTCACAGCGGGATCACAGCAAGACCAGTACGACCAGAAAGGGACCATGTAAAGGAAAAACTCCAATAGTGTGATACCGTTTATAAAATTTATTGAAAAGAGAAGGCCAATTGGCTACTTACAGTATATAATATTTAACCTCACATGGATAAAAGTCTTCTGCCAAACTCGAAAAAACAATCGACCGCACTTCCGGGTCAAATGGGGTGTGATGGCGTCAGCGCGTTGATCTGCCCGACATGTTTCGTCACTCGTGACGTCTTCCAAATGTAGCGGCCTCACTCTCTCTCCATCTTTATCGGTTACACGCCAACTCATGTCTAGGGGTTCCTGGGTTGTGAGAGTGAGATGCGCCACGGCCCATGTCCTCCCCATTGTAGTAGGGAGGTGAAGGCCACTTACTGATGTTTCCTCGGGCCGGTGTGTTCTGTGAATGCACTGAGTCTGTAATTACAAGCTCACCAGCCTCCCCTTTGCTTCCAGTAACTGGAGTTCACACACCGGAGAAAGGTCCAACACTTGTTTATTTGACACTCCAATACGCAAAGCACAATAAACAGTTCTTTTGCAGCAAACTGGTTGGGACCTATAACCTTGCCAACGGTGGGCCGAGCAGATCAAGGCACTTCCTAAAGTTTAAGTTCTATGCCACTGTACTATGACCAGCGGCGCCTAAGCCAATCCGGCTGTTACAGAACAGGAAGGATGGGGTCTCTTCCAGCAACCCCTATGAACAGCAATGGAGCCCTCTTCGATGCGCTGTGGCCCCTATCAGGGGGATGTGTCCCCCCAAGAGAGTTCCCAGAGGCCCACTGTCACCGGGTTGGTGCTGCTCCGGGTCTCCAGTGGGTAACCTCTCTGGCCTCCTCACCTCAGGTACGAGTCCCTCCGCTCAGGGACCCTCGGACAGTCCACCATAGCGGGACCCAGTCAAAGGTACTGGGCCCCAGGCCTCCTCGATAGTACCTCACCCCAGGCTGAAGGTGCCTGGGATGGACGCCAACGTGACTCCGGACCAGGCCATGGGCACCTGGACCAGACTCCTGGATCTCCAGCACCCAGGCCTAAGGGCCCTGGGTGCGGACCGCAACCCTCCTCCTCCGAGGACCTCCTTCTCCGCAAAGACCTCGTGGTAAGCGCGTCTCCCCCTTTTATCTCCTCCCATCAACGGCCCGGCGGGTTCCCCGCCCCAGCCATACCATCTCCAGGAAGGGACAAAACAGGGAGCACTGCGAAGATGATTCTACCTGAAGCCTGTGGGTACCTCGCCACCCACAGGCAAAGGAGAATATTACATCCTCCAATCCTCCACGAAACAAAAAGGGGTCTGAATCCTAACACAATTATACACCTGGGTCACACTATTGCCCAGGTGTATCCCATCAATTTGAGGACCCCGCTACACACTCCCCCCTGTAATTTGACGCTGGTCCCCAGCGTCAGGTGCACACCCATACCTCCCATAAAGTGGTGGCATGGAGTGAAACCCCTGAAGCAATTCCTCTAAAATTTTTTCCCAAGTGCCAAGACCTGCTCAGGGAATGGGGAACATATAAAACAACTTATGTCATAAAACATTTTTAACATCTGCATAATCACAACCCCTCTCCCACACTGTCTAAGAGCCACCCACTCTCAATGATCTTGACTGACGATTCTCCTGCAGGGGAAAGAAAAAAACAACATCCTAACATAATTTTGTGTCATTTGGGATGAGTGGGCCCGTCAGCCGAGAGACCCACTCACTCCAACAAGCAAGGTGTTGTGTGGGTGAAATATTTTCAAACATTTGTTGCGCAACACCGCCACCTGGTGACAACGCCGCGGTCATGACACTCAACGAATCTTCATTCTTCCAGCTTTTCCCTACTCTGCCACTATTCCCAAATGTCCTTGCCTTTGGCACATGAAGAAAAGGGGAAACACGAAAACACAACAGTCCCCAAGTCTCCAACGAGAAAAAGAAAAGCCCAAACAAAAACAAAAGCAGGGCACAGTCCTGCGTGTCTGGGAATGGCTCTTCCAGAAAGTTCAAGTGCACAAAAGAAATAAACAGGAGTTCTTTTCTACTATAAGTAAAACTTTGGATCCGGCAGGTACAGGGGTTTCAGGTGTTTGTCAAATGCCTCTATCGAATACTCGACATCTTCTCCTTCTCTTCTGCAGATGACTATCTTGTCAGCATGGATATGGCGCCCCAATTTCCATTCAGCCTTGCAGTCCTCAAACCTCTTAGACACTGCCGGCACACATTCCAGGTACCTGCGAGCATGGGGCACCTTCAACTTGTCCCACACAAACTCGTCATACCATCTTGTTCTCCAGACTTCCACCTCATACAGCAAGTCCCGGGGTAGATACGGGTACTCCCACCCATATTCCCGAGCTACTTTATGGCAAAACAGTCTCTGCAAGCGGGCCAAAGGTGGCATAGTGGCTTTCTCTCCAGTTCCAGGCAGCACAATAGCTTCCGGATGCCGAGGTACCTTTACCAGCTCCCTGGAAATGACTTTCGGCGCTCTCAGAGAAGCGCGGGGTGTCCCCACAACCAAAGTAGGTGAGGTAACAGTAGCTGAGGACACAGGTGGAGGGGTAGGTTCCCTCGTAAGCTGCGGGTCTTCCACCCGAGGCGTGCTGTCTCCTGTGTACATAGGTGAATCCCGTACCGCACGGGAAGCAAGAAGTGGCACTCTATCCCAGCCCTTGCGGCTGAACAGTTCGTCTATCTCGCCATCATCTCCGCAATCAGACAGCGACTCTAGGTCGGAGGTGTCATACATCTCCGCAGGCAGATATCTTCCGGTGGACACAGAATCAACCTCCCTGGGGGGCTCCACCTCCAATGGGCCCCCGACACCTCCAACCACCACCACAGTCCCAGCCCCTGGCTCACCTGACCCTTGTAGACTGGGATGTCCGGGACTTCCTTCTCGACCGGCGCCATCCAGGCCAGGCAAGCAGCGGGGTGAAGCTCGACCACGTCCATAGGATGCCTGTACTAGGCCAACTTTCCTCTTCGGGGGTGGGAGCAGAGAACTTGTGGCGACCGAGGCAGCATCCTCGGATTTTTCTCTGTTGGGCAGTCCATCGCCCTGGTCAGCGCGCATGGGAACCTCGACAGAGGCCTTGACCTCCCCTTCCGGAGTAGCAGTACCCGTGAGGTGGTTGAGGCGAAGGGCCCGGGGCCTTGCTGTGGACGACTCAACCTCAAAAAGGAATTCTCTGCACTCCTCACATCGCCCGAATGGCTTCAGGGTGACCACCAGTCCCGAGCAGCCGGGACAGATCACACCGAGGGCCTCCGTGTCTCTGCAAGTGTACAGAGCCAACCGCCCTCGGGGCCTAAGTCTTATCCCCGTGTCTGTGATGGGGGCAGCAAAGGAAGTCATTCTCGTGGGGTGAGGAACCATAATCCACGGGGCACTTGAGGTCATCCCGACTGTCTGCTGCTCCATCATGCACTGACCCCGCGCCGGAGTCTCCACGTGTATCCCCACACTTGGCCAGACTCCTCCCATGAGCTGTACATTTTCGCGGGCTTCTTCTTGACTCCGCCCACGAACGATGTCGCCATGGGGTGCCTCGTGGCGCAGTGCGTTAACAGTCCCCACGTGCAGTACGTCACACGGCTGGACCTCTCCCTTTTTCCGCTCCTCCGCATGGGCCTTTCCCTTGTTAGGGTCATTTCCACAACTCCGAGCAGGGACGCACTTTGGCCAGTAATATGGCCGATCTGCTCGGAACTCCTCTGGGCAGCAAAGTTCAAATGTAGACATTCTCAAGTCCATCTTTAGAACACACTCTATCCCGGACGAGCCCCCACGTGTAGCGGCCTCACTCTCTCTCCATCTTTATCGGTTACACGCCAACTCATGTCTAGGGGTTCCTGGGTTGTGAGAGTGAGATGCGCCACGGCCCATGTCCTCCCCATTGTAGTAGGGAGGTGAAGGCCACTTACTGATGTTTCCTCGGGCCGGTGTGTTCTGTGAATGCACTGAGTCTGTAATTACAAGCTCACCAGCCTCCCCTTTGCTTCCAGTAACTGGAGTTCACACACCGGAGAAAGGTCCAACACTTGTTTATTTGACACTCCAATACGCAAAGCACAATAAACAGTTCTTTTGCAGCAAACTGGTTGGGACCTATAACCTTGCCAACGGTGGGCCGAGCAGATCAAGGCACTTCCTAAAGTTTAAGTTCTATGCCACTGTACTATGACCAGCGGCGCCTAAGCCAATCCGGCTGTTACAGAACAGGAAGGATGGGGTCTCTTCCAGCAACCCCTATGAACAGCAATGGAGCCCTCTTCGATGCGCTGTGGCCCCTATCAGGGGGATGTGTCCCCCCAAGAGAGTTCCCAGAGGCCCACTGTCACCGGGTTGGTGCTGCTCCGGGTCTCCAGTGGGTAACCTCTCTGGCCTCCTCACCTCAGGTACGAGTCCCTCCGCTCAGGGACCCTCGGACAGTCCACCCTAGCGGGACCCAGTCGAAGGTACTGGGCCCCAGGCCTCCTCGATAGTACCTCACCCCAGGCTGAAGGTGCCTGGGATGGACGCCAACGTGACTCCGGACCAGGCCATGGGCACCTGGACCAGGCTCCTGGATCTCCAGCACCCAGGCCTAAGGGCCCTGGGTGCGGACCGCAACCCTCCTCCTCCGAGGACCTCCTTCTCCGCAAAGACCTCGTGGTAAGCGCGTCTCCCCTTTTATCTCCTCCCATCAACGGCCCGGCGGGTTCCCCGCCCCAGCCATACCATCTCCAGGAAGGGACAAAACAGGGAGCACTGCGAAGATGATTCTACCTGAAGCCTGTGGGTACCTCGCCACCCACAGGCAAAGGAGAATATTACATCCTCCAATCCTCCACGAAACAAAAAGGGGTCTGAATCCTAACACAATTATACACCTGGGTCACACTATTGCCCAGGTGTATCCCATCAATTTGAGGACCCCGCTACACAAATATATCTGAAAAGGCCTCCCTCTGGCTCTGATTAACCGATTGCCTCACGTATGAGCACGGCGGCAGAGAAAATCTCCTGAGCCAGATCATGTACCTAGTACGTGATCAGGCACTTCTGGGTAGGGGGGTGCGCGCTGCCAGAGCTGTGGCTTTGCTGTGTTTAAACACAGCACATGCCGATCAGTGGGTGCTGGCCAATGGATGTCCGCTGGCACTCCCTGATCAACGAGGAGAAACACAAAGCAAGGCAGGGCTGCAAAGCAGGGAATAAAATCCACCACCAGTCTCGTTAGTAGAGTGACAGTACATATTTTTAGCTCTGATCACTGTATAAGGCCTGATTCACACTTATGCAGGTTGCAGTTTGCATATTGCAGGTGCATTTTGCATTTTTTAATACATGCTTTTCATCCATTGAAGTCTATGGAACAAAAAAACAGAAAAAGTCCCTGGCCCTTTCCATAAAATGCATAGATATGAACTAAAACCATAGGAAACCATGTTAAATGGACTGTAGTGTTTCTGCAAAACTGAAAACACATTAAAAAATACATAGGTGTGAACCAGAATTTAGTGTGACTGGTTCCCACAAAGTGTCAGTTAGTGTCAGATTGTCTGACGCAATATTGCAGCCCCGCTATAATTCGCTGAACACCGCCATTACTAGGATAAAAAAAACTCTGGTGTATATATATATATACCATAGTTTGTAGATACTATAACTTTTACACAAACCATAGACGCTATAACTTTTACACAAACCAATCTATATACGCTTATTTATTTTTTTACCAAAAATATGTAGCAGAATACATATTGGCCTCAATTTTTTAAGAAATTTGATTTCTTATTTTTTTTTATTGGATATGTTTTTTAATAGCAGAAAATAAAGAATATAGTTCTTTCTAAATTGTCAGTCTTTTTTCCTTTATAGCGCACACACTGGAAGACCCAGTGGTGAGCAAATTTTACCAAAAAAAAGCTCTATTTGTGGAAAAGAAATTACAAAAATGTCACATGGGTACGGTATTGCATGACCATGCAATTGTCATTCAAAATGCGACAGTGCTGAAAGCTGAAAATTGGCCTGGGCAGGAAGGGGATGAAAGTACCTGGTAGGCAAGTGGTTAAAGCAGTATTATATATTTCATCACATTTTTAGGGGTTCAAGCAGGCAGTGAGGAGGTGATACAACACTTCCCCACTGCCTGTCTAATGCTCTCTGAAGAGTGATCTGAACGGGATTTCTCTTCAGAGAGCAAAGCCAGTGTAAATGAACTGTAAGAGTTAAAAATTAAGCAAGTAGAGGGAGGGATGGACAAAAGACACAGACATCATGCATTCTTTTCTCCCAGTCAGAGTCTGTAATAAACAGGATTTCTGCTGGTAGAAAGGAATGCATTGGGTCTGTGTTCTGTCTATCTGACACTCTCACTAAGAACAATACTTTAGAGTCAGCCTGGTCTTAGGCCGGTGTAGAGTTTGGATCACATGAAGATTACGTCCAGTCTGATGTTGCAGGAATCACTGGTCCTCTTTGGGAGGCTTTCAGTAATCTTTAGTAATCCCAATGGCAAAACAAGATCTTTCAACTGCATGCGCTGCCATATTTTCCTGTTCCTGGAGATGGTGTTGCAGAGCTACCTAACCCAATGAAAGGGATGTGTTGTAGAAGTGCTGGAGCATTTAACATTGCCCAGCGGACACGCCCTTACCTCCAGCTATCCTGGGTAGATCTATATTTCCATTAGACAAGGTTTAACAATCCCAAAAACAGCACATTAATTAGCAGAACGAAACTACAATTTGTTAGATGTCAAATATGACAGGTCTGTGATGTGTTTTTTTTGTTTTTTTTCCCCTAAGGTCTAATGTGTTTTATTAGCCTTCTAGACCTTGGAGTTACATAGTTAGTCTTATTGAAAAAACACATAAGTCCATCTAGTTCTACCAATAGGACAAAAAAAAAATTGAATAGAAAAAATAAACAGAAAACCTCTACATACAGAATCTTGTACTCACAGTTGTTCTTGATATAGACGTGTCTGGTGTCTGAGTGGTACTTCTTTTTAAATATGTGTAGCCACTTTTTAGGAAGGTAACAACATTATGGAGTTATGGAATATAAAATGAAACCTAGGAGTTTTAGATGTACGGGACTTCAGCTATAGGTAAATATAGTCTCACAGATGTGTATTCCTTCTGATTTGGTCAAATTTCGAGCCGTGGGTGGTCAGCTACACACGGATCAACAAAAGATGATTTAAAAACAACTGAGCTGGGTGAAAAAATTCACAGCTGAATCCTTTCTCCACTGTTTGGGTTATCAGGCAGCTGTAGGGTTGACAATAGTTGCATAGATGGGCGAACAGTTTGAGCTGAGCATAAGTTTGGCCCGAACTTTGCCTGATGGCCTGTTTGGCTTCACAGTGCATTCTAGGGCCCTAATTATATGAAGCCTTGCACCTGACCACTGGTCAGGTGCAAGGCTTCATCCAATAAGCCCTGTCAGAGCCCTGATTTGACAAAGTGATGATTACTTTCTCCAATCACGGCTCAGTACTCATAGTCCCACCCCACACTATAAAACTAGCTCTTGTAGTCTGTTGGAGTGGAGAGCAGGGCTTGTTTTGCTACTAGCAGTTAGTGTGTTCACTGTTTACTTATTGTGACTCTTGAGTGCAGAGTGTTATAGCAAGAATACACGGTTAGAAAATCGACCGATCGCTCGACCGCCGACCAACGACAACGAAACAGCGTTCGTTGGTCGAAATCGTCGTCAACATTAACTAATCAAAAAAATACTTTAACTACTTATGGACTGAGCATCTTTCTGAGATTTGTTGTTTACAAGTTAAAAACAATTTTTTTTTCCTAGAAAATGACTTAGAACCCCCTAGAGATTAAAATGGCGGTTGTTGAAACACTTTGTCACACCGTATTTGCGCAGCGGTCTTACAAGCGCACTTTTGAATTAAAAAATAAGACAACAGTAAAATTAGCCCAATTTTTTTTTATATTGTGATTAGGGATGAGCCGAACACCCCCGGGTTCGGTTCGCACCAGAACCCGCGAACGGACCGAAAGTTCGCACGAACGTTAGAACCCTATTAAATACAATGGATGCGAACGTTCGAAATCTAAAGTGCTAATTATAACGACTAATATGCATGTTATTGTCCTAAAAAGGGTTTGGGAACCCGGGTTCTGCACCAGGGGACATGTATCAATGCAAAACGAAGTTTTAAAAACGGCCGTTTTTCGAGAGAAGTCATTTTAATGATGCATAAAGTGAAAAAAAAAAGTTAAATATTCCTTTAAATATCGTACCTGGGGGGGGCGTGGCCTGGCAAGCGATGGAGTAGGAAGCAGATAGACAGAGCTCCTCTTGCCGTCTATCCTGCATACCAGCCTGCACACAGAATCCAGCAAATTAGCGCACACAAAGTCGCCTGTGAACCCCGGGACCGGGACTACATATGTCGCCACCGAAGAAACCATCCTCGGCGGCCGAGAAATTCAAATTAGCCAAATATCGGTGTGGAGAGGGGGGCGAGCGGACCCAAGATGGCGCCGCCGCGTGCATGGGAGAAGACAGGTATGCGGCTGAGACTGCAAAGGTCCTGGAGGCCATGGCTACGCTTCAGGGCACCCTCACCGCAAAAATAGATGAGGTGAAAATAGACATCTCCCTCATGCGCCAGGATCTGTCGACTGTGCGGGATAGAGTTACCGAAGCAGAGGTTCGCATAGGGGAAGCGGAGGATATATTACATCCCCTGCAACATACTACAGAGGACATACAGAGGCAGATTCAACAGTTGCACTCCCACCAGGACGAAATGGAGAACAGACTCCGCCGCTGCAACCTCCGTTTCATTGGTCTGCCTGAGCGGGTAGAAGGAGGAGACCCGACTGACTTTCTTGAAAAGCTTCTGATCACTGCCTATGGCAGGGATGCGTTCTCAGTGATGTTTGCGGTGAAGAGAGCGCACCGCATCCCAGCAAAGGCACCGCCGGCGGGGGCCCCCCTAGAACATTTATTGCTAAATTCCTAAACTTCCGAGACAGGGATAAGATCATGAGACTATCTAGAGAGAAGGGCAATATCCCTATAGAAAACGGCCATGTGGCGGTATTCCCGGATTTCTCCAGTGAAGTGCAGAAGAAGAGGTCTCAGTTTCAAGATATCAAGCGCCGCCTTCGGATTCTGCACCTTAAGTATGCCATGCTCTTTCCGGCTAGATTAAGAGTGGAGGAAGACGGAAAAGTCCAGTTTTTTGACACCCCCGCCGCAGTGAATGCCTGGCTGGACCGGAGGGAGGGACCGAAGTGACCGGGGATCTGGCTATCGGGAGCTGTGAGTACATTCTGACATGGGGGGCCTGAGCATGCTTCTCCTTGTCCCATGCCCGTAGGTTCCCGACCTCCCCGTCCATTTTGGGGACCATCTGACCTGTGGACATGGCGGGAGAGATAGGTACAATATACTCCCCACCTGTAACCTCCCTTTTCCAGATGGCTGCGGCTCCTGACCGCCCCCCGCTCCCCCTGGGTCTCTCCATTTCCATGTAGTCCCCCCCCCCTCGGAATAGCTGAAAACCCTGATGAACAGTATGATAGCTGTGCTAAACGTGCTGAGAGGCAAGAGGAATACTCTTACAGGAAAACCCCCTTGGGAACACTGTTGTTTAAAAACTTTTATTTTGCATTTTTTCTAACTTTTTTCTTTGTTCCCACGAAAGACCCGTGGACTCATTATCCACGCTTGGTTCAGAGAAGAATCGCCCCCTTAGAATTACCGTTCATTGCTTTATACGCAAACTCATGATTACAAGCCATAGACCTCCATCCAGAGGCTCTGGATGGATGAAAGTTGCAATGAACTTGTTTGGGATCCAGATGCTCTCACCATGTTGGGGAGGTGCGGAGCTGGGAGGGAGGGATGTTGCCCAAATACAGGGCTTATGTTCTCATTATGACGGCAATGATGGTTGCTGTACTGTTTCTAGGCATGCAGGTTTCTATATCTTGAAAGTTTGTTCGCAGGGCACAAAACATGTTATAAAGGTATTACTACAAATGTATTTCACAATGCAATCACACGGGTATAATCTATTAGAACAGTTTAAATGCTTAAATGACCACGATTAAGTTTTTGACGTGGAATGTACGGGGAGTGAGAGATAAAGTCAAACGCACTGCAGCACTAAAATTTCTTAAAGCGCAGAGAGCTAATGTTATCGCATTAACTGAGACGCACGTTACTGGTCATTTGCAATCATCTCTCAAGCGACCGTGGGTGGGCTGGGCTTACCATAGTACTCATACCAGCTTCTCTAGGGGAGTATCTTTGTTGGTGACTAAAGCCACCCCATTTGAACTTATTTCCATGGAGTCGGATCAACAGGGGAGGTATATTTTCCTGCATGCATGTATAGGGGGAAGGCCTATGTTACTGATTGCCTGCTATATCCCCCCCCCCGTATAGCTCGGAGGTCGTCACGGCTGGGTTGCTGTTTATGACCCGACACCCGACGGTGCCGGCTGTATGGATGGGGGACTTCAACATGACCATGAACCCCTTTCTGGATCACCCGGTACAGCCCGGAGGTATGGGCAGAATCTCTGAACAGACTAGACTGGGTCGTCCGATGACAGAATTTGCTCTGATAGACATATGGAGATACAGGAATCCTACCACACGGGCCTATACCTGTCATTCTACTGGACATGCTACTATGTCCAGGATCGACTTTGTGCTGATCTCTAAGATATTACTCTCTAGAGTGACCGGGGCGGGATTTGCACCTAGGGCCCTTTCAGACCATTCCCCATGCTGGGTCCAACTGTCATTATTAAATACGGCTCCTCAACGGGTGTGGAGACTTAATCCATTTTGGCTATCAGCTCTAACAGATCATGAATCCATAGATGTAGAACTGAAATTTTTCTTCCCTAAGGACCAGAGCCTCCTCACATTTAACTCCCAGTGGGATGGGTTTAAGCTTCATGCGAAGCGGGTGTTGCATAATAGAATTAATAGACTTAAACGGTCTTCTAAAGTGCTGATAAACATGTCTGAGGATACCCTTCGGGACTTAGAGGAGGCCTTTAATGTCCTCCCCAGTCCTGAGAATCTAAACAAGATTAAGATGCAGTCCAGAGTAGTATCGCAGTTGCATATGGAAAGGGCCAAACAAAACCTGTTCTTCTGTAAAGCCCGAATATACGAACATGGCGAAAAGGCGGGGAAGATGCTAGCCTACCTAGCACATATGGACGACAAGCCTCCTGTGGTGGTTTCTCTGGCAGAGACAGATGGCTCGGTTGTCACTGATCCTCCACGGGTGGCAGAAAAGTTTATGAGGTTCTACAGGGACCTATATAGCTCCCAATGCCATTACCCACCCCAGGAAGTAAGAGATTACCTGCACACTCTGCAGTTCCCACATTTGACAGTGGAACAAGTTCAGGCTTTAGAGGCCCCTATCACCGAACAGAACATTGCCACAGCAATTTCACAGCTAGCTAAATCCAAGGCCCCGGGGTTGGATGGTTTGCCTTTAGAGTTTTATGCCACATACTCTGATACTTTAGTCCCCAAATTGAATACCCTATTCCAATCCGTTTTTGAAGTGGGGACGCTCCCCCACTCTATGCAGGAAGCCCAGATTATAGTTCTCCCTAAACCTGGGAAAGACCCAATGTATCCAGAGTCATATAGACCCATATCCCTACTATCCGTGGATATTAAAATACTAGCAAAAATCTTAGCTTCCAGACTGAATGCAGCCATACTATCCTTGGTTCACCCAGACCAGACGGGGTTCATGCCAGTGAAAAATACAGCGATGAATATTAGGAGACTGTTCATGAATATTCAAGCCCAGCACGATAATACAGGATCTAGAGTGGTGGTGGCCCTTGACACGGCCAAGGCCTTTGACTCGGTTGAGTGGCCGTACCTATGGGAATGCCTGCAATGTTATGGCTTTGGCCTTCGCTTTGTTAGATGGGTGCAGCTCCTCTACCAGACTCCTAAGGCTCGGGTCTTTGTTAATGGATGGCTTTCTGAAAAATTCACCCTGGAGAGAGGTACGAGGCAGGGATGCCCTCTGTCCCCGTTACTTTACGCACTGGCCGCCGAGCCCTTGGCAATAGCTATAAGGACGAGTCCAGATGTGGTGGGCCTGAGACGGGGGGACTCTTGGGAAAAGATAGGTCTATATGCTGACGATACGGTATTATATTTAGCTGACCAGGGCCCCTCGTTACAAGCCGCATTGACCATCATAGAAAAAATGGGTAACTACTCAGGCCTACGAATTAATTGGGACAAATCACAGATTCTCCCACTGGATCACTTCCCCCCACCTGAGTCGGTCCCGGACCTTCCCTTAAAGAGAGTGGCGGAGATCAAGTATCTGGGGGATAAGGGTTACCAGGCACCTGGGAGATTATGTGGGTAAAAATGTAGAGCCACTGTTTGCCATCCTTAAGTCCAAGACCCAGACCTGGTCGAGACTGCCCCTAGGGGTGATAGGTAGAATCAACTTGGTGAAAAATGATTTTGCTGCCCAAATTTTTATATATGGTATGGCATGCCCCATTGTACATCCAGCTGAAGGTGTTTAAGCAGATGGAGGCTATTTTGAACTCCTTTGTATGGGGTACCAGTAGGCACAAACTGGCATGGCATATTCTTAAGAATCCCACTCAGGAGGGAGGATGCTCCCTTCCTGATTTACAAGATTACTATGTAGCGGCGCAACTTGCCCACCTCTACTATTTCAACACATCTGAGTCTCAGAGATATAGATCTCTGGTGTGTAATGCACCTGAGAGCCAATTTCATACACCTATACAGGCGATATTCCGCAAGGATCGAGCCCACCGCAAAACTCTACATGATAAAACAGACATGCTATCACACCACCAGAAAATATGGGACATAGCCCTCAAAAAACAGAATAGACAACATATCCACTCACACTCCCCGCTGTGGTTAAATGACCATTTGCCTGAGTTGAAAATGGTGCCAGACCCGCAGCTCTGGGCGAGGTATGGCATACTATATCTATCTCAGGTCGTGACGGAGACTGGACCTAAATCCTTTCATGTCCTTAAAGAAGAGTTTTCTATTCCACATAAGTTCCTGTTTAGATATCTCCAGCTCAGGCACGTGGTTAGAGCACAGATGTCCTCCCTCACGGTAACTCTGGACACCCCACCTGTTTTAAACGTAGTTTTCGGAGCAGATTCGACCAAACTGATATCTAACCTATACTATACTCTCCGAGTGCACAGAGTGAGGGGGGTGTCACAGACGGCCAAAATAGCATGGGAACAGGACGTAGGACCTATTGAGAATTCAGATTGGGAGGAGGTACTGGAGGGGGTCAGGATGGCTTCTCCTAAATTATCGGATAGATTAACGCAACTGTATATAGTGCATCATGCGTATCTAACGCCCCCGCAGCTAGTGAAGTTCCAACCTACGAGAAGCCCTTTATGCCCTAAGTGCTTGTTAACTCCTGGCACGTTTTATCACCTAGTGTGGAGTTGCCCACGGATACAAACGTATTGGTTGCAGGTGATTCAGTTCCTTCATGATAACAGGGGTTCCCCAGTGGGACTGGACCCCAGGACGTGTCTCTTGGGATTTTTACCAGACGCAGGAATAGATAAATACCTAACCATATTCCTATCTGAGGCGCTGTTCCTGGCTAGGAAAGCAGTTGCAAAAGCTTGGATGTAGGCACTACCCCCGACTTTACAAACCTGGAAAAAAGAAATGAATGCTGTTCTATCATATAGGAAGCTGATGTATATACACAGAGGATGCCCTCAGAAGTTCTCAAAAATTTGGGATAGATGGTTGAAGGATGGGGAGACATGCTCTGTGTAAAGTATGTATTAAAGGTTGAGGCAGATGAGACGGGCCTTTGGCTGACATGAGCGACAAGATTATACTTATGGTATACTGCCAATGTACATTTATGTGATTACCTCCCAGAATGTTCACCTGTGTACTGTACTCCAGATATCCTATGTAAGAGATTTACATGTATATATGTATAACATGTGTGCAACTCAAACATGCCTTTTTGGTTAAAAAAAAAATATTGTACCTGGGGGTGTCTAAAGTATGCCTGTAAAGTGCCACGTGTTTCCAGTGTTTAGAACTGTCCCTGCACAAAATGACATTTCTAAAGGAAAAAAAAGCCATTTAAAACTGCTTGCGGCTTTAATGTAATGTCTGGTCCCGGTAATATGGATGAAAATCTTTGAGAAAAATGGCAAAGCTAACCAATCAGCCCCCCCTACCCCAGCCCATTACCAGCCCCTTTGGGTCTTGTATGGATATTAAGGGGAACCCCGCACACAAAATAAAAAAGGCCCTATATACTCTGAACAGCAGTATACAGGCGGTGCAAACAAGACAGGGACTGTAGGTTTGTTCTTAAGTAGAATCTGTTTGTAATTTTGAACAGGTACATTGTTTAAGTGTAGCTCCAGCCAAAAAATATATTTTTAAGCTTTTTGGAAAACATAGGGAACTGTTATCACCCCTGTAACATTTGTTTTGCTGTCTGTGCCCCTGTTCAGAACATTTCACCTCACTTTCCGTCCCAATGACAAATGTTTTTGAAAAGTGGTGCTTTTATTGAAACAAGGATTGGTGATAAAGCATCAGTAGAGAGGAGACACCTTTTTCCCATATTAACTCTTACAGGAGAGAATTTCCCTTCCTAGGGGTAGATTTCCTCTCACTTCCTGTTGTCTCCTTCCGTTTGCAAGTAGGAGTCGTTTGTAAGTTGGATGTTTGAAAGTAGGGGCCTGCCGTATACACTCTGCTGAAATTTGCCCCTTACATGTTGGTGTTGCCACAACACTGTGAGCCCTCACAGTTACTCTTGGTGGGCGCTGGAACACCCTGCTGTGAACTATTATATCAGGAATTGTATTTACATGCCATTGTTGAACAGTGGTAGGAAAAATTGGGCCTTTGGTGGTGGTGATGGTGCCACAACACTGTAAGCCCTCACAGTTACTCTTGGTGGGCGCATGAATGGGCCCTGCTGTGAATTATTAGATCAAGAATTGTAATTGCATGCCCCTGTTAAACAGGGGCTGAAAAATTGGGCCTTTGGTGGTGGTGGTGGTGGTGGTGGTGGTGTTGCCACAACACTGTAAGGCCTCACAGTTACTCTTGGTGGGCGCAGGAATGGGTCCTGCTGTGAATTATTAGATCAAGAATTGTAATTACATGCCCCTGTTAAACAGGGGCTGAAAAATTGGGCCTTTGGTGGTGGTGGTGGTGGTGGTGGTGGTGTTGCCACAACACTGTAAGGCCTCACAGTTACTCTTGGTGGGCGCAGGAATGGGTCCTGCTGTGAATTATTAGATCAAGAATTGTAATTACATGCCCCTGTTAAACAGGGGCTGAAAGATTGGGCCTTAGGCACTGGTGCCACAACACTGCAACCCCTCACAGATGCTGTACTTGGAGCACAGCAATGAGCCCTGTTGCAAAGTATTGCATCAAAAATTGTAATTACACGCCCCTGTTAAACAGGGGCTGAAAAATTGGGCCTTAGCCACTGGTGCTGGTGCCACGACACTGCAACCTCTCCCAGATACTCTAGTTGGAGTGCAGGAATGAGCCCTGCTGCAAAGCATTGCATAAAAAATTGTAATTACATGCCCCTGTTAAACAGGGGCTGAAAAATTGGGCCTTATGCCCCATACACACGATCGTTTTTCTTGCCATTTTTTTTCTTGCCGTTTTTCACGTCGTTTTTTTTCATGTTTTCTCTCAAGCCTGTCTTGCGTACACACGATCATTTTAAAAAACGATCAAGCAAAGCGCAGTGACGTATACCACGTACGACGGCACTATAAAGTGGAAGTTCCGCTCGAATGGCACCACCCTTCATGTTAGTAAAGTTTGTTGAGCAACGATTCGCGCTTTTCAGCCTCGTGCTTTTCAGTCCGTTACTGCGTGACGAATGTGCTATCTCCATTACGAACGCTAGTTTTACCAGAACGAGCACTCCCGTCTCATACTTGATTCTGAGCATGCGCGTTTTTTTTCACGTCGTTAAAGCATACACATACAAAACGATACACACTATCGTTTTTCACGTCGTTGAAAAAAAACGACATGAAAAACGACGTGAAAAAAGAGAGCATGTTCGAAATTTTTAATGGCCGTTTTTCACGTCGTTAAAAATGCTCTGGAGCATACACACGATCATTTTTAATGGCCATTTTTAAAAATGGCATTTTTAACGGCATGAAAAACGATCGTGTGTATGGGGCATTAGGCACTGGTGCTGGTGCCACGACACTGCAATCTCTCCCAGATACTTTAGTTGGAGTGCAGGAATGAGCCCTGCTGCAAAGCATTGCATAAAAAATTGTAATTACATGCCCCTGTTAAACAGGGGCTGAAAAATTGGGCCTTAGCCACTGGTGGCGGCACCCAGAAACAAAAATGTTCTTCCAAGCTATCATCATCAATCGGATCATTGAGGAGGAGGAGGATAGTCAGTCAACATAACAGGACAGTCACTCAGCATCAGCATCAGTCTTGAAGGGATGTGACACTTGAAAATAAATTCATCTGTTATATCAGCTTCAGGTGCTTGGTAGCTGGTGGTGATCCAAGACTGGTTCATCTTTATGAAGGTCAGTCGATCAACCGAGTCGGTGGACAGGCGCACCCTGTGATCCGTGACAAATCCTCCAGCAGCACTGAATGTGCGTTCTGAAAGAACGCTGGATGCAGGACAGGCCAGTAGCTCAATTGCATACTGTGCAAGCTCTGGCCAGTGATCCATCCTCAAGACCCAGTAAGCCAGAGGATTTTCGGTGGGGAAGGTGTCCAAGTCTGACCTTGCCCCTAGATATTTCTGCACCATGTATATCAGACACTGGCGATGGTTGCTGGAACTGATCATACCTTGGGGCTGCGGACTAAAGAATTGTCTGAACGCATCGGTCAGACGGCCACCTTCCCCACCGCTCCTTCTTTGACTGACCGAAGCCTCAGCAACTCGTTGTCCAGGACCAGGAGTTTGTAACCTCCCAGTCTCTGGGAACGCGTTGCACAGACCTTTCTGCAAGGCCTCCCGGAGTTGTCTCATCTTCTGCTCCCTCTGCGACGGTAAGATAAGGTCCGCAACCTTACCCTTGTACCGTGGATCAAGGAGAGTGGCCAGCCAGTAATGGTCCCTCTCCTTGATCCGAAGAATACGAGGATCCTTCCGCAGACTTTGCAGGATCAGGGAGGCCATGCAGCGTAGGTTAGCTGAGGCATTCGGTCCGGAGTCCTCTGGGTCACTAAGGACGACATGATCCGCAGCCACCTCCTCCCAGCCACGTACAAGTCCACGGGTTTCTTGGGACTGTAAATCATCCCTAAAAGACTGCTGCTGATGATGCTGAGTGCCAGGCTCCACCTCCATACTGACACAATCCTCCTCCTCCTCCTCCTCCTCTTCCTGTGCGATGGGTGGGACAGAAGGAACACTGTCTGGGTAAAGGGGGCCTTGAGAGGCAAGGAAGTCCTCCTCTTCCTGCCTCTGTTCTGCCTCAAGTGCCCTGTCCATTATTCCACGCAGCGTATGTTCCAACAGTTGGACAAGAGGTACAGTGTCACTGATGCATGCACTGTCACTGCTCACCATCCTCGTGGCCTCCTCAAATGGTGCCAGGACAGTGCATGCATCCCTGATCATGCCCCACTGGCGTGGTGAAAAAAACCCGAGCTCCCCTGACCCTGTCCTGGTGCCGTAGTTGCACAGGTACTCATTGATGGCCCTCTGCTGCGTGTGCAGCCGCTGCAGCATGGCCAACGTTGAGCTCCACCTGGTGGGCATGTCACATATAAGGCGGTTTTTGGGCAGGTTCAACTCCTTTTGCAGCTCAGCCAGGCGAGCACTGGCATTATAAGATCTGCGGAAATGCACACAGACTTTCCTGGCCTGCCTCAGGACATCCTGTAAGCCCGGGTACCTGCCCAAGAACCACTGCACCACCAGGTTAAGGACGTGAGCCACACAGGGCACATGGGTCAGTTGTCCCTGTCGGAGGGCGGAGAGGAGGTTGGTGCCATTGTCGCAAACCACCATTCCTGGCTTAAGCTGGCGTGGCGTCAACCACCTCTCGGCCTGCCCCTGCAGAGCTGACAGAACCTCTGCCCCAGTGTGGCTCCTGTCCCCCAAACACACCAGCGCAAGCACGGCATGGCATCTTTTTGCCTGCGTACTTGCGTAGCCCCTTGAACGCCTACGGAACACCACTGGTTCCGAGGACAAAGCACAGGAAGAGGCCATGGAGGAAGAAGAAGAGGAGGGGGTGGAGGAGAGAGGTGTGTCACAACCAGTAGTAGCATTTTGGAGGCGTGGCGGCGGAACAACCTCCAACACTACTGCACCTTGTCCTGCATCCTTCCCAGCTGCCAAAAGAGTGACCCAATGGGCCGTGAAAGAAAGGTAACGTCCCTGTTCATGCCTGCTGGACCATGAGTCAGCGGTAATATGCACCTTACCGCTGACCGCCCTGTCCAGCGAGGCATGGACATTGCCTTCCACATGCCGGTAGAGAGCCGGAATCGCCTTCCGTGAGAAAAAGTGGCATTTGGGAACCTGTCACTGAGGAACCGCACATTGCACAAACTCACGGAAGGGGGCCGAGTCTACCAACTGAAAAGGCAGCAGTTGAAGTGCTAGCAATTTAGCCCAGCTAGCATTCAACCACTGGGCATGTGGATGGCTGGGAGTGAACTTCTTTCGACGGTCCAGCAGCTGGGGCAGGGAAATTTGCCTGCTAGAATCGGACGTCGGTGTACTGCTAGCAGAGTGGCCGCAAGTACTTGGCTGTGACACACCTAATTCTACACCTTCATTTCTCTCAGAGCAGGTTTCAGAGAGGACTGAAGGTATAGTGGGGTTGGAGATCCCAGCTGATGCGGAGCAAGGAGAGGTCCGCTTTGTTCTTTGGTGTGGGTCTTTAGGATAGGCTTGCCAACGAGCTGCATGACAGGTCAACATATGTCTGGTCAAGCATGTGGTGCCCAAGCGGCTGATGTTTGGCCACGCGAGATACGCTTCAGACATATGTTGCAAACAGCAGCGGTGCGATCTGATGCACTCGACTCAAAAAAGGCCCACACCAAAGAACTTTTGGAATAACGGGCAGAGGCAGCGCCCTGCACAGGCGGAGCTCTGCGGTGTGATTCAGTCGGTGTGCTGCCCTTACGCTGGCCCCCGGAGGGCATCCTGCCTCATTGGAGATGTGCCTCCTCCTCATCCTCCTCCTCCTCCTCTCTTCTATCAGGCACCCACGTGGAGTCAGTGACCTCATCATCCCCTCCCTCCTCATCACTGGAGCCAATCTGGCAGTATGCTGCAGCTGCTGGAACATGACTGCCAGATTGCTGTCCTTCTTGAGCATCCCCTCTCTCTGCTCTCACGCTACTGCCTTCCTCTAGCTGGGTATCATCTTCAGACCCTTCGAAACACTGGGCATCCTCCTGGAGCATGTACCCAACACTGTGCTCAAACAGTTCGTGGGACTCCTCAGGAGGACACGGTGAGTCTAGGGAAGGAGTGACTGATGATGACATTGAGGACGCTTTGGCAGCTGCTTTGCCCGTACCCTGAGCCTGGGTGAGAGAGGATGAGGAGGATGAGGAGGGCTTGGTCATCCACTCTACCAAGTCTTCGGCATGATGCGGCTCAACACGTCCAGCTGCCGAAAAGAAGGACAAGCGTGTCCCATGGCCACGTGCTGATGACGATGCACTGCGTCCACGACCAGCACTGTTGTCTCTAGACACAGAGCCTGCTTGCCCTCTTTTATTGGCTCCTAACTGTCTACCTCTCATTGTTTGCCTTCCAGACATTCTAAAGGCCTGCAGTGAGATGGGGAAACCCAGCAATAAGGGGTAGCTTCAGGTGTATAATGTGCAGGAATCACACTACCGCCTTCTTTAAGTGCTGCAGATTCCTGCCTGTGTTACACAACAGGAAAACACTGCAATGAGGGCTAGCTTCAGGTGTATATTTTTCAGGAATCACACTACGCCTGCTTTAAGTGCTGCAGATGCCTGTTAGTGTAACACAAAAGAAAAAAAACTACGAGCAATAAGGGCTCGCTTCAGGTGTATATTTTGCAGGAATCGCACTACGCCTGCTTTAAGTGCTGCAGATGCCTGCCTGTGTTACACAACAGGAAAACACAGCAATAAGGGCTAGCTTCAGGTGTATATTTTGCAGGAATCACACTACGCCTGCTTTAAGTGCTGCAGATTCCTGCCTGTGTTACACAACAGGAAATCACAGCAATAAGGGCTAGCTTCAGGTGTATACTGTGCAGGAGGCTTAGCAAAAATATCACTGACACTGTCCCTACCTATCCTTCTCTCTCCCTGCACACAAGGTTTAGCAGAATATCACTGACACTGTCCCTACCTATCCTTCTCTCTCCCTACACACAAGGTTTAGCAGAATATCACTGACACTGTCCCTACCTATCCTTCTCTCTCCCTACACACAAGTATTAGCAGAATATCACTGACACTGTCCCTACCTATCCTTCTCTCTCCCTACACACAAGGTTTAGCAGAATATCACTGACACTGTCCCTACCTATCCTTCTCTCTCCCTACACACAAGGTAAAAGTACAAATAGCACTGACACTGTCCCTGCCTATGTCACTCTTTCCCTGCACGCCAGAACACACTACACAAGGCCGCCGCGCTGGCGGCCTTTTATAGTGTGGGGCGTGTACTAAAGCCCCCTGAGCTATAATTGGCCACAGGCATCCTGCCTGTGGCCAATTATGGCTCTCCTCGCTGCCAACGCTGTGATTGGCCAAGCATGCGGGGTCACAGTGCATGCTTGGCCAATCACAGCGCCGGGATTTTGGGCCGTTCGCGTCACTCGAATTTGGCGCGAACGACCCAAAACTTTCGATCTTCGTCGAACGATCGAACACACGATGTTCGAGTCGAACGCTGAGCTCATCCCTAATTGTGATAATGTTTCGCCGAGTAAATTGATACCCAACATGTTACGCTTCAAAATTGCGCCCGCTCGTGGAATGGCGACAAACTTTTACCCTTAAAAATCTCCATAGGTGACGTTTAAAAAATTCTACAGGTTGCATGTGTTGAGTTACAGAGGAGGGCTAGAATTATTGCTCTCGCTCTACCGATCGCGGCGATACCTCACATGTGTGGTTTGAACACCGTTTTCATATGTGAGCGCTGCTCACATATGCGTTAACTTCTGCACGCGAGCTCGGCGGGATGGGGCGCGTTTAAATTTCCTTATTTATTTTACCTTGTATTTACATTTATTTACACTGTTCTTTTAAAAAAAATGGTGTCACTTTTATTCCTTTTACAAGGAATGTAAACATCCCTTGTAATAGAAAAAAGCATGACAGGTCCTCTTAAATATGAGCTCTGGAGTCAAAAAGACCTCAGATCTCATATTTACACTAAAATGCAATAAAAAATACTAAAATAAAAATGTTGTCATTTGAAAAAATAAATAAATGGCCCTTTAAGTGCTATGGGTGGAAGTGAGGTTTTGACGTCGCTTCCGCCCTGCTATGGTATGGAGACGGGTGGGGGCCATCTTCCCTTCACTCGGCTCCATACCCAGCCACAGGAAGGACCCATTCAGCGGAGGGCACAGGAGAGCGGCGGGAGGGGGGCCCCTCTCCCGCCGCCGATAACGGTGATCTTGCGGCGAATCCACCGCAGAAACCATCATTATCGGAAAACGGACCGCCAGCTGAAGAAGAGGATACCTGGGTTATGGCAGGTAGCTGCTGCCATAACAGAGATATGCCTCTTCAAACAACCGATGTATAACGGCACGCGGCGGGCCGGAAGAGGTTAAAAGAGCAATCTATTTCATACATAGTGTTGACATCTCATGTACAAGTAGGGTCATCTACTAGTTCCGCTCACACGTGATAATGTTCAAGAGATGTTTTGCGGACGACCTTCACACCAACAAATAGAATATCGTTCATTCGCAAACGATACCACAATTTTTCTATTTTTTCAATCAATCTTTTTCGTTCACAATATCGATATTGGGTATTACTTGCTGGGCATCAAACCAGTAGAAAATTGGCCGATTGTTCGTAGAACGGAAATTTTCACCTGATTTTCTTATCCTGTATTCCTGCCATTCGTTTATTGTTAGTATAGTGTGTAAGAAAAGTGTGTCAGTGTAGTGTGTTCATGTAGTGCAGTGTTTAACACAGCTTTACATAGCATTTGACTGAGTGTAGAGTGTTAGTTTAAAGTTAATATAGTGTGTGATAATAGTTTGTCAGTGTAGTGTGTTAGTGTAGTGCAGTGTTTACCAGTTCTACATAACATTTGACTGAGTTTAGAGTGTTAGTTTAACCACTTGACAACTGGGCACTAAAAGAGGAAGTAAACCCGCTTTAAAAAAAAAAAAAAACCCTGCAAGAGAAAGGCATAACGAGCTAGTATGCATAGCATACTAGCTCATTATGAATGACTTACCTTAGATCAATGCCCCCGAAGCGCTCCTCGTTCCCCTCCACTGCCATCGCCATCTTGCTTTCGAGTCCCTTCCATCTATCGCCGCTCCAACGCTGTGACTGGCCGGAGTGGCGATGATGTCACTCCCGCGCATGCGCGCCGGACCGGCACGATCGCGGGACCGGCGCGATCCCGCGCATGCGCGCGGGATCGGCATAATCCCACCATGTCCCATTCAGAAAACCGGGACGCTCAGTGCGCCTGTGCCGTTGTCTACGGTGCACATGCGCCGTAGACATCAGTGCAGTGTTTTCTGCAAATATCTTCTTAACCGTGTAGGTTAAGGAGATATTTCTTGTACCTACAGGTAAACCTTAACTCCTACAGGTAAGCCTTGATTCGTCCCAGAAATGGAGAAGGGAGACGCACAGCGTTCCTGTGCGATCCGCAACCGGTTCCAATGTGAACCGAGCCTTAAGTTAGTATAGTGTGTCAGTGTAGTGTGTTATATAGTGTGTATACCCTTTTTTGTTTGTTGTTTTTTGGTTGCTGCGTGTTTTTTTTTGTGTCTTTTTTTTTTTTTTGGTCCCCTGCCTGCCCCCTTTTTTTTAAAACTGTCAGCCGCAGTTTTTCTGACTGCAACCTGGTGTTCCCCTTCTTTTTTTTTTTCTTTATAGTTTTTACATTTCTGTCAGCCTCAATTTAAAGTGCACCAAACACCAATTTTCTGTAAATAAAGTGCATCCAATTGCACATTTCCCAGTACCTTTAAAATTTGGGTAATAAACACCCCCATCATGTCTGGGAGGCCAACAAGTAGAGGCAAACGCTCCCATGCCACTATGAGTGGGCAAGCAGCGTCTGTGTCCACAGGCAAAGGTGGAAGTTGTCCGTGCTCAGGCAGAGCACCTTTGTCTCTGTTTAGTGATCTTGCTCGTGCTATCCAGCAATAGCATGCAGAGGAGGTGGTGGACTGGCTTACTAAACTATCATCATACTCCTCATTAGGGATGAGCTCGGTGTTCGAATTGAACATAGGTTCGACTCGAACATCGGCTGTTCGTGCGTTCGGCGAACAACGAACGATTCGAGTGACGCGAACGGCCCACAATACACTGCGCCATCGCAGTGTAATCCCGGCGCTGTGATTGGCCAAGCATGCACTGTGACCCTGCATGCTTGGCCAATCACAGCGCCGGCAGCGAGGAGAGCAATGATTGGCCACAGGCAGGATGCCTGTGGCCAATTATAGCTGAGGGGGTTTAGTACACGCCCCACACGATAAAAGACCACCAGCGCGGCGGCCTTGTGTAGTGTGTTCCGGAGCAGGGAAAGTGAAGGATAGGCAGGGACAGTGTCAAATCTTGTCAAATCTATTCTTTGCTAAACCTTGCGTGTAGAGACAGAGAAGGATAGGCAGGGAGAGTGTAAGTGTCATATTCTTTGCTAAACCTTGTGTGTAGGGAGAGAGAAGGATAGGCAGGGAGAGTGTCAGTGTCATATACTTTGATAAACCTTGTGTGCAGGGAGAGAGAAGGATAGGCAGGGGACAGTGTCAGTGTCATTGTTGCTAAGCCTCCTGCACATTATACACCTGAAGTTAGCCCGTATTGCTGCTTTTTCCTGGTGTGTTACACCAACAGGATTTTGCGGCACTTACAGCGGGCGGAGTGTGCCTCCTGACCATATTACACCTTAACTTAGCCTGTATTGCTTCTTTTTCCTGGTGTGTTACACCAACAGGATTTTGCGGCACTTACAGCGGGCGGAGTGTACCTCCTGACCATATTACACCTTAACTTAGCCTGTATTGCTGCTTTTTCCTGGTGTGTTACACCAACAGGATTTTGCGGCACTTACAGCGGGCGGAGTGTGCCTCCTGACCATATTACACCTTAACTTAGCCTGTATTGCTGCTTTTTCCTGGTGTGTTACACCAACAGGATTTTGCGGCACTTACAGCGGGCGGAGTGTGCCTCCTGACCATATTACACCTTAACTTAGCCTGTATTGCTGCTTTTTCCTGGTGTGTTACACCAACAGGATTTTGCGGGACTTACAGCGGGCGGAGTGTGCCTCCTGACCATATTACACCTTAACTTAGCCTGTATTGCTGCTTTTCCCATTTCCCTGCAGGCCATTAGAATGTCTGGAAGGCAAACAAGGAGAGGCAGACAGTCAGGAGCCAAAAAAAGAGGGCAAGCAGGCTCTGTGTCTAGAGACAACAGTGCTGGTCGTGGACGCGGTGCATCGCCATCAGCACGTGGCCAAGGGACACGCTTGTCCTTCTTTTCGGCAGCTGGACGTGTTGAGCCGCATCATGCCGAAGACTTGGTAGAGTGGATGACCAAGCCCTCCTCATCCTTCTCATCCTCTCTCACCCAGGCTCAGGGTACTGGCAAAGCAGCTGCCAAAGCGTCCTCTTCCCTGGTATCAATGTCATCATCAGTCACTCCTTCCCTAGACCAACCATGTCCTCCTGAGGAGTCCCCCGAACTGTTTGAGCACAGTGTTGGGTACATGCTCCAGGAGGATGCCCAGCGTTTCGAAGGGTCTGATGATGATACCCAGCTAGAGGAAGGCAGTAGCGTGAGAGCAGAGAGAGGAGATGCTCAAGAAGGACACCAATCTGGCAGTCATGTTCCAGCAGCTGCAGCATACTGCCAGATTGGCTCCAGTGATGAGGAGGGAGGGGATGATGAGGTCACTGACTCCACGTGGGTGCCTAATAGGAGAGAGGAGGAGGAGGAGGAGGATGAGGAGGAGGCACATCTCCAACGGGGCAGGATGCTATCGGGGAGCCAGCGTAAGGGCAGCACACCGACGGAATCACACCGCAGAGCTCCGCCTGTGCAGGGCGCCGCCTCTGCCCGTTATTCAAAAAGTTCTTTGGTGTGGGCCTTTTTTGAGTCGAGTGCATCAGATCGCACAGCTGCTGTTTGCAACATATGTCTCAAGCGTATATCGCGTGGCCAAAACATCACCCGCTTGGGCACCACATGCTTGACCAGACATATGTTGACCTGCCATGCAGCTCGTTGGCAAGCCTACCTTAAAGACCCACACCAAAGAACAAAGCTGACCTCTTCTTGCACCGCATCAGCTGGGATCTCCAACCCCACTATACCTTCAGTCCTCTCTGAAACCTGCTCTGAGAGGAATGAAGGTGTAGAATTAGGTGTGTCACAGCCAAGTACTTGCGGGCACTCTGCTAGCAGTACACCCACTGGAGGACTGGGCCGACTTCTCAGTCGATAACCAGTACTATAGAAGGGACGGACTGCACCTAAATGAGGAGGGTGCAGATCAGCTGGGAATAAGGATGGCCAAAAAGTTAGAGGGGTTTTTAAACTAGGCGACGGGGGGGAGGGTCCAGAGATAGTGAGAGTCAGCGGGGAACATATTCTAGAGGGTAGTATTAGGGGCATTAGTGGTAGGGTAACCAAAGCACATAAACCCAAGGTAAGTATAGTAGCAAGTCCTAGTTGCAATCTGGGAACACCCAAGAGGATAGTATGTGACCGGTCAAAATATATTAATGCATTAAAGTGTCTGTTCACCAACGCCAGAAGTCTGCCAAGCAAAATAGGTGAGTTGGAAGCTCTGGTGCATGAGGAGAGCTATGATGTAATTGGTATTGCTGAAACTTGGCTTCATTCCTCACATGACTGGGCTATTAATATTCCTGGCTATGCACTCTTTCGGAAAGACAGGGTAAAAAGGAAGGGTGGAGGGGTCTGTCTCTATGTGAGAAGTGATCTCAAAGCGAGTGTGAAAGAGGACCTGGTGGATGGAGAGTGTGATGAGTCTAAAGCTTTATGGGTGGAACTGCATACAGATGTGCGTAGTTCAAAGCTAATCATTGGAGTTTGTTATAGACCACCCAATGTTAATGAGGAGTTAGAGACTCAGCTCCTTGCACAGATGGAAAGGGCTGCAAGGGCTGGGACGGTGATAATAATGGGGGATTTTAACTACCCAGAAATTGACTGGAGTAATGGAACTGCTGGGACAGTTAAAGGGCAAAAATTTATAAACCTATTGCAGGACAATTTTATGGTCCAGTTTATTGAGGCCCCAACTAGGAATGATGCTCTGTTGGACCTGGTAATCTCAAACCATGCAGAGCGTATTACTAATGTTCAGATAAAGGAACACCTGGGTAGCAGTGACCATAACATGATTTCATTTGATGTTAGTTGTAAGCAAAAATCACATACAGGAAAGATAAAAACACTTAATTTCAAGAGAGCAAATTTTCCAAGGATGAGCGCTGCTCTCCAGGACTTAGACTGGGAAGGAATATTGGCATCAATGGGCACAGAACAGAAATGGGAATTCTTCAAAAAGACTGTTTGTGAACTCACTGCAAAGTATATTCCCATGGGAAATAAGTTTAAAAGGCTAAAAATAAAACCTATGTGGCTCACTGCCAAAGTTAAAAAAGCTATAAACTATAAGAAAAGAGCTTTTAAAAAATATAAAAATGAGGGAACACTAGTGTCATTTAAATGTTACAAAGAATATAACAGGATATGTAAAAAGGAAATCAAAGATGCAAAAATTCAAAATGAGGGACAGATTGCAAAAGATAGTAGGACAAACCCCAAAAAATTCTTCAAATATATTAATAGTAAAAAGGTCAAGTCTGAGCATGTAGGCCCTTTACAAAATAATCTAGAGTGGGTGACTGGGGACAAAGAGAAGGCTAATTTATTAAATACTTTCTTCAGTTCTGTGTATACAAAGGAGCATGGGGGAGCTCATGTCCAAAATGGGGGTGGTAGTGACACAGCCCCAAATCCACAATGGCTCAAAAGTGATATGGTCCAGAAATATTTAGATGGAATAAAGGTGGATAAAGCACCTGGACCAGATGGCATACACCCACGGATCCTAAAAGAATTGAGCTCTGTAATTTCAAAGCCATTGTATTTAATTTTTAGGGACTCATTAATAACAGGAATAGTACCACTGGATTGGCGCAGGGCCAATGTGGTGCCTATATTTAAAAAGGGAATTAAGTCCTTACCAAGTAACTATAGACCTGTTAGTTTAACTTCTATAGTTGGGGAAATACTGGAGAGATTAAAAGACCACATGGATGAGTTCTTGCTGTAAAAAAACTATTTAAGCAACAGACAGCATGGATTCATGAAAGACAGAAGTTGTCAAACAAACCTGATCTCTTTTTACGAAAAGGTAAGTAAGACCTTGGACAAAGGGGTGGCTGTGGACGTGGTATACTTGGATTTTGCAAAAGCGTTCGATACAGTTCCCCACACACGGCTCATGTGTAAGGTAAAGTCTACAGGATTGGAAATATCAGTTTGTAAATGGATAGAAAACTGGCTAAAAGACAGAATTCAGAGAGTAGTGGTTAATGATTCTTACTCTGAATGGTCCAAGGTTATCAGTGGTGTACCCCAAGGTTCAGTGCTGGGACCCTTACTTTTTAATATGTTTATAAATGATATTGGGTCTGAGATCAAAAGTAACATTTCTGTCTTTGCAGATGACACCAAGCTATGCAGTGGAATAACGTCCTTACAGGATGTCGCCAATTTACAAGCCGACCTCAATGCTCTGTCTAATTGGGCGACTATGTGGCAGATGAGGTTTAATGTTGATAAATGTAAAGTTATGCACTTAGGGGCTAAGAATATGAATGCATCATACATACTAGGGGGAGTACAACTGGGGGGATCCGTAGTGGAGAAGGATCTGGGGGTTTTGGTAGATCATAAGCTCAATAATGGCATGCAATGCCAAGCTGCGGTTTCCAAAGCGAGCAAAGTCCTTTCTTGTATTAAGAGAGGTATGGTCTCCAGAGAGAGAGATATCATTTTGCCCCTGTTCAAATCATTAGTAAGACCTCATCTGGAATATGCAGTTCAGTTTTGGGCCCCAGTTCTCAAAAAGGATATTGGGGAACTGGAGAAAGTGCAGAGAAGGGCAACCAAACTGATAAGAGGCATGGAGGAGCTCAGCTATGAGGAGAGATTAGAGGAACTGAATTTATTCTCTCTTGAGAAGAGGAGATTAAGGGGGGATATGATCAACATGTACAAATATATAAGGGGTCCATATAGTGAACTTGGTGTTCAGTTATTCACTTTACGATCAACACAAAGGACAAGGGGGCACTCTTTGCGTCTAGAGGAAAAGAGATTTCACCTCCAAATACGGAAAGGTTTTTTCACAGTAAGAGCTGTGAAAATGTGGAATAGACTCCCTGCAGAGGTGGTTCTGGCCAGCTCAGTAGATTGCTTTAAGAAGGGCCTGGATTCTTTCTTCAATGTACAGAATATTACTGGGTACTGACATTTATAGGTAAAGTTGATCCGGGGAATATCCGATTGCCTCTCGGGGGGATCAGGAAGGAATTTTTTCCCCTGCTGTAGCAAATTGGATCATGCTCTTCTGGGAGTTTTTTGCCTTCCTCTGGATCAACTGTGGGTATAGAATTGGGTATATGGGATTGTACGATATATTATTATTTTATTTTATTTTTTTTTTATTTTTTTTTTATGGTTGAACTGGATGGACTTGTGTCTTTTTTCAACCTGACTAACTATGTAACTATGTAACCAACGTCCGATTCTAGCAGGCAATCTTCCCTGCCCCAGCTGCTGGACCGTCGAAAGAAGTTCAATCCCAGCCATCAGCATGCCCAGCGGTTGAATGCTAGCTTGGCTAAATTGCTAGCGCTTCAACTGCTGCCTTTTCAGTTGGTAGACTCGGCCCCCTTCCGTGAGTTTGTGCAATGTGCGGTTCCTCAGTGGCAGGTTCCCAAACGCCACTTTTTCTCACGGAAGGCGATTCAGGCTCTCTACCGGCATGTGGAAGGCAATGTCTTGGCCTCGCTGGACAGGGCGGTCAGCGGTAAGGTGCATATTACCGCTGACTAATGGTCCAGCAGGCATGGACAGGGACGTTACCTTTCTTTCACGGCCCATTGGGTCACTCTTTTAGCAGCTGGGAAGGATGCAGGACAAGGTGCAGTAGTGTTGGAGGTTGTTCCACCGCCACGCCTCCAAAATGCTACTACTGGTTGTGACACACCTCTGTCCTCCACCCCCTCCTCTTCTTCTTCCTCCGTGGCCTCTTCCTGTGCTTTGTCCTCGGAACCAGCGGTGCTCCGTAGGCGTTCAAGGGGCTACGCAAGTACGCAGGCAAAAAGATGCCATGCCGTGCTTGCGCTGGTGTGTTTGGGGGACAGGAGCCACACTGGGGCAGAGGTTCTGTCTGCTCTGCAGGGGCAGGCCGAGAGGTGGTTGATGCCACGCCAGCTTAAGCCAGGAATGGTAGTTTGCGACAATGGCACCAACCTCCTCTCCGCTCTCCGACAGGGACAACTGACCCATGTGCCCTGTGCGGCTCACGTCCTTAACCTGGTGGTGCAGCGGTTCTTGGGCAGGTACCCGGGCTTACAGGATGTCCTGAGGCAGGCCAGGAAAGTCTGTGTGCATTTCCGCAGATCTTATAATGCCAGTGCTCGCCTGGCTGAGCTGCAAAAGGAGTTGAACCTGCCCAAGAACCGCCTTATATGTGACATGCCCACCAGGTGGAACTCAACGTTGGCCATGCTGCAGCGGCTGTACACGCAGCAGAGGGCCATCAATGAGTACCTGTGCGACTACGGCACCAGGACAGGGTCAGGGGAGCTCGGTTTTTTTTCACCACGCCAGTGGGGCATGATCAGGGATGCATGCACTGTCCTGGCACCATTTGAGGAGGCCACGAGGATGGTGAGCAGTGACAGTCCATGCTTCAGTGACACTGTACCTCTTGTCCACCTGTTGGAACATACGCTGCGTGGAATAATGGACAGGGCACTTGAGGCAGAACAGAGGCAGGAAGAGGAGGACTTCCTTGCCTCTCAAGGCCCCGAGGAGGAGGAGGAGGAGGAGGAGGAGGAGGCTTTTAGGGATGATTTACAGTCCCAAGAAACCAGTGGACTTGTACGTGGCTGGGAGGAGGTGGCTGCGGATCATGTCATCCTTAGTGACCCAGAGGACTCCGGACTGAATGCCTCAGCTAACCTACGCTGCATGGCCTCCCTGATCCTGCAAAGTCTGCGGAAGGATCCTCGTATTCTTCGGATCAAGGAGAGGGACCATTACTGGCTGGCCACTCTCCTTGATCCACGGTACAAGGGTAAGGTTGCGGACCTTATCTTACCGTCGCAGAGGGAGCAGAGGATGAGACAACTCCGGGAGGCCTTGCAGAAAGGTCTGTGCAACGCATTCCCAGAGACTGGGAGGTTACAAACTCCTGGACAATGAGTTGCTGAGGCTTCGGTCAGTCAAAGAAGGAGCGGTGGGGAAGGTGGCCGTCTGACCGAAGCGTTCAGACAATTCTTTAGTCCGCAGCCCCAAGGTATGATCGGTTCCAGCAACCATCGCCAGCGTCTGATATACATGGTGCAGGAATACCTAGGGGCAAGGTCAGACTTGGACACCTTCCCCACAGAAAATCCTCTGGCTTACTGGGTCTTGAGGATGGATCACTGGCCAGAGCTTGCACAGTATGCAATTGAGCTACTGGCCTGTCCTGCATCCAGCGTTCTTTCAGAACGCACATTCAGTGCTGCTGGAGGATTTGTCACGGATCACAGGGTGCGCCTGTCCACCGACTCGGTTGATCGACTGACCTTCATAAAGATGAACTAGTCTTGGATCACCACCAGCTACCAAACACCTGAAGCTGATATAACAGACTAATTTATTTTCAAATGTCACATCCCTTCAAGACTGATGCTGATGCTGAGAGACTGTCCTGTTATGTTGACTGACTATCCTCCTCCTCCTCAATGATCCGATTGACGATGATAGCTTGGAAGAACATTTTTGTTTCTGGGTGCCGCCACCAGTGGCTAAGGCCCAATTTTTCAGCCCCTGTTTAACAGGGGTGTGTTATTACAATTTTTTTATGCAATGCTTTGCAGCAGGGCTCATTCCTGCACTCCAACTAGAGTATCTGGGAGTGGTTGCAGTGTCGTGGCACCAGCACCAGTGGCTAAGGCCCAATTTTTCAGCCCCTGTTTAACAGGGGCGTGTAATTACAATTTTTGATGCAATACTCTGTGCTCCAAATACAGTATCTGTGAGGGGTTGCAGTGTTGTGGCACCAGTGCCTAAGGCCCAATTTTTCTGCCCCTGTTTAACAGGGGCATGTAATTACAATTCTTGATCTAATAATTCACAGCAGGGCCCATTCCTGCGCCCACCAAGACTAACTGTGAGGCCTTACAGTGTTGTGTCAACACCACCACCACCACCACCAAAGGCCCAATTTTTCAGCCCCTGTTCAACAGGGGCATGCAATTACAATTCTTGATCTAATAATTCACAGCAGGGCCCATTCATGCGCCCACCAAGAGTAACTGTGAGGGCTCACAGTGTTGTGGCAACACCAACATGTAAGGGGCAAATTTCAGCTGAGTATATACGGCAGGCCCCTACTTTCAAACATCCAACTTACAAACGACTCCTCCTTGCAAACGGAAGGATACAACAGGAAGTGAGAGGAAATCTACCCCTAGGAAGGCAAATTCTCTCCTGTAAGAGTTAATATGGGAAAAAAGTGTCTCCTCTCCACTGATGCTTTATCACCAATTCTTGTTTCAATAAAAACCCCAAATTTTCAAAAAACATTTGTCATTAGGACGGAAAGTGAGGTGAACTGTTCTGAACAGGTGCACACTGCACAGACAGCAAAACAAATGTTACAGGGGTGATAACCCTTCCCTATGTTTTCCAAAAAGCTTAAAAATAGATTTTTTGGCTGGAGCTACACTTAAACAATGTACCTGTTCAAAATTACAAACAGATTCTACATAAGAACAAACCTACAGTCCCTGTCTTGTATGCACCGCCTGTATACGGCTGTTCAGAGTATATAGGGCCTTTTTTATTTTGTGTGCGGGGTTCCCCTTAATATCCATACAAGACCCAAAGGGGCTGGTAATGGGCTGGGGTGGGGGGGGGGGGTGTGTGATGGGGTAGCTATGCCATTTTTCTTAAAGATTTTCATCCATATTACCGGGACCAGACATTACATTAAAGCCGCAAGCAGTTTTAAATGGCTTTTTTTCCTTTTAGAAATGTAATTTTGTGCAGGGACAGTTCTAAACACAGGAAACACGTGGCACTTCACAGGCATACTTTAGACACCCCCCATGTACGATATTTAAAGGAATATTTGACTTTTTTTTTTTTCACTTTATGCATCATTAAAATGACTGCTCCAGAAAAACGTCCGTTTTTAAAACTTCTTTTTGCATTGATACATGTCCCCTGGTGCAGAACCCGGGTTCCCAAACCCTTTTTAGGACAATAACATGCATAATAGTCGTTATAATTAGCACTTTAGATTTCGAACGTTCGCATCCATTGTATTTAATAGGGTTCTAAAGTTCGTGCAAACTTTCGGTCCGTTCGCGGGTTCTGGTGCGAACCGAACCCGGGGGTGTTCGGCTCATCACTACTCCTCATCCTCTGTCACCCAAGCTGAGACTAGTGCACAGTCCACCGCAGATGCCAGAGCGGCTTATTCTGCCTCCTTATCCATGGCTACTCCTGCCATAGCACCAGCATCATGCATGGAGGAGTCAGCTAAATTATTTAAACACAGCACCAGCCACTTGCTGCTTGAGGATTCACAGACATTCTCTGATTCAGATGTTGGTTCTGAGATAGAGGAAGTGACTAATATAAGCCAACAGAGAGGGGAGAACACTGATAAACAACAAATTGGCAGTCATGTTCCCCCCCATCCACATCGTATTGCCTAGTTGGCTCCAGTGATGATCAGGATGGAGGGGATGCTGATGATGTGGTCACTGATGTGACTTGGGTGCCAGAGCAGAGGAGGAAAGTGAGGGGGAGAAACAACCCCAACGAGGCAGGATGTCCTCCAGAGGCAGGCATCGTGGAAGAGAAGAGAGCAGCGAGCCTATGCCATCTGATTGTGGAGCTGTAATCTCCGAGCCTACTTCCCAAAGCTCAGCTGTGTGGGCCATTTTCAGCACATGTGCAGCCAATCGCACTGTTGCAATTTACATACTCTGCCGCAAGCAGATAAAGCGTGGCAAAAATACCAGCCATTTGGGTACTACATGCTTGACAAGACATTTAACCTCCCACCACTCAGCCTGTTGGAAAGAGCACCTAAAAGCCACACACAAAGGACCAAATTCTTGTCCTCGCTCTTCACCTCTCATGTGTAACCTTGCTATATCTTATGACCTCTCAGCAGCCTCCACTGAAAGGGATGATGGTATAGCAAAAGGGTGTTACAGGTCTTTGCAACACATCTGCCAGCAGCACACCACCAGCTGTAGAGTATAGCAGGAAAATTTCTGTAGCAGCACAAAAAAAGAAACACTCCCTGCCACCCATATGTCCAGCGTCTAAATTCCAGCTTGTCAAACTCGCTGGCTTTACAACTCCTGCCTTTCCGACTGGTGGTTTCTGCACCCTTTGCAGACTGTGCTGTACCACAACGGCAGGTTCCCAGTCACTATTTCTTTTCACGTAACAAAATTTCCAGCTTTGTACTATCACTTGAAAGGCAATGTTTTGGCATTGTTAGGTAAGGCAGTCAGCCAAAAGGTCCACCTTACTGCTGACTCATGGTCCAGTAAGCATGGTCAGGGACGATATATTTCATTTACAGCACACTGGGTAATTTTGCTTGCAACAAGGAAGGATGCAGGACAGGGCTCAGTGTTGGAGCTTGTTTTGCCACCACATCTCCATACAGCTGGTGGTGATGATACGAGATCTGTCAGCTCCACCCCCTCCTCCTCCCCTTCCTCCATGCCCTCCTCCTCTTCCTCCATGCCCTCCTCTGCTGGATTGTCCTATGAACCACCAGTACCCCCTAAGTGTTCAAGGGGCCTCTCAACGATTCAGGCTAAAAGATGCCATGCAGTGTGTCAGCTGGTCTGTCTAGGGGACAAGAGCCACACCAGAGCAGAGATTATTTCCGCTCTGCAGAGGCAGACCCAAAGGTGGTCCACGCCACGGAAGTGTCATGGATGTGCAGTAATCTTTGTCTGTCAGCTTACCTCTCCATGTGTTCAGCTTAAGAGGCCAGCTACTCTCACCTGGCTGCTTAAGTAATCTCTCCTCAAAGCATGACTCCACCCCAGCCCCTATCAGGGAACTCTATATTAACCTGTGCACTGCAAGCCAGCACTACTGATCAATATTGTGTGTCTGGCTTCCATGTTCTACTTGCTGTGTGTTCTACACCTGATTCCAGTTACCGATCTTGGCTTGTTCTTGACTATCCTTACCTGCTTGTTGCCCCAACCTTTGGCTATCCCCTGACTATACTTACCTGCTTGTTGCCCCTGACTATCCTTTGTTGTCGCAGTCTGCTGCTTTCACTCTACCTCCCTGTAGCCTAACGTGAGCGTGAGCTGGGAAGTCCTAGGGGTCACGACCTGGAGCCATATTGCGTCTAAATCCATCCCCACCACTAGGGGCCTCTGGTGAACACCCACTGGCTCTTAGATTCCACGCGCTGGGAAATCTCATCTCTAGCTCCCTGTGTCATCCGTGTTGGTACTACAGAGTACCTGCTTTCCTCTATTACCTGGAGCTCCATCCGCAGCAGTCAGCCATAGGGTCCACTACCTTGTGGTGCACTCTAGACCCCAACGCGGTGCATCTGTCACCTGGACTCAGTTAACCCGACGGGAAGCTTGAGCCAGGAATGGTGGCACTAACCTTCTGTCTGCCCTTCAACAGGGAAAGTTGACACATGTTCTATGCCTGGCACATGTCCCAAATTTGGTAGTGCAGCGTTTCTTAAACAGGTACCCAGGTTTACAAGATCTTCTAATGCAGGCCAGAAGAGTCTGTAACCATTTCAGGCGGTCATACATAGCCAGTGCTTGGTTGGCTGAAATTCAGTGGGAATTCCACCTGCCTGTAAACTGCCTAATTTGTTACATGCTTACCAGGTGGAACTCAACTTTGGTAATGCTGCAGCAGCTGCACATGCAGCAGAGGCCTGTCAACGAGTACACATGCAACTTTTTTCCCCCCATGCCAATGGTTTCTGATAAAGGATGCATGCAGTGTACTGTTGCCATCTGAGGAGGTGACAAGGATGGTGAGCCTTGACAATGCATGCATCAGTGACACGATCCCTCTTGTGTTCCTGCTGGGGCAGACTCTGCGTGACAGTATGGACAGGGCACCCAAAGCAGATCAGCGTGAGGAAGAGGACTTCCTTTTCTCTCAAGGCCCCCTTTATGCACACACTGTTTTTGCCACGCCATAGAACGCACAAGAGGAGAGGGAGGAGGAGGATTATGGCAGTGTTGGAGGCATTGAAGCAGAGGAAAACATTTGTTAAACCTTAAGAGTAGTGATGAGCCGAACACCCCCGGGTTCGGTTCGCACCAGAACCCGCGAACGGACCGAAAGTTCGCACGAACATTAGAACCCTATTAAATACAATGGATGCGAACGTTCGGATTCTAAAGTGCTAATTATAATGACTATTATCCATGTTATTGTCCTAAACAGAGTTTGGGAACCCGGGTTCTGCACCAGGGGACATGTATCAATGCAAAAAGAAGTTTTAAAAACGGACGTTTTCCGGGAGCAGTCATTTTAATGATGCATAAAGTGAAAAAAAAAGTCAAATATTCCTTTAAATATTGTACCTGGGGGGTGTCTAAAGTATGCCTGTGAAGTGCCACGTGTTTCCCGTGTTTAGAACTGTCCCTGCACAAAATAAAATTTCTAAAGGAAAAAAAAGCCATTTAAAACTGCTTGCGGCTTTAATGTAATGTCTGGTCCCGGTAATATGGATGAAAATCTTTAAGAAAAATGGCATAGCTACCCCATCACCCCCCCCCCCCCCAGGGCCGGCCCTACCATGGGACCCAGTGGGACCGTGGTACCAGGCGGCATTTAGGAGGGGGCGGCAGTCCGGCCGGCAAGATATTTTCATCAGCGTGAGAGACTGAGTCAGTGTGTGACATTCAGTCAGGGCAGACAGCAGAGCGAAGCGGAGCGGAGCGGATGCTGGTCGGCGCCGCGGTGCGCTATGCCTGTGCGGTGCAGCTGCTAATGCTGCTTTCTCCTGCACTGTGTCTGCCGAGTCCCGTCCGTTGCCTAGCAACCGGTGACGTCAGGAGGCCGCGGCCGCCCCAGCATTCACAGCGCTCAGCCTCCGCGCCAATCAAGATTGCTCCGCCCACACACCTCATCCACCACAGGGTTGGGAATGGGATTCAGTGTAGGAGGAATTCTGCTGTGGCTGTGCCCTGGACAGTGACCTTGTGAGTTGAGCCTGGGCTGCCTCTCTGCCTCTGATAAAAAGGGTGAGTTAGGTGGGATTTTTAATGTGTATTGTACCCATGTTTTCCCTGTAATTTAAAGCAAAACTTTATTCTTTTAAACACTTTGCGCCCGCGCTATAGACAAAAGACGTCTACAGCGCGGGCGCGGGGCTCAATTGCCGGGAGGGCGTCCATGGACGTCCTCCTGTTTACTTCCGCGATGCGCGCCGCCGTGGGCGCGCATCGGGGAAAAGCTGTGCCCGCCGTGTCACTCGGGTGCCGATGCGCGTGCCTGGCGGTCGCGATGTCCGCCAGGTACCCGCGATTAGCTGTCACAGAGCCAAGGACGTGTATCTGTGTGTGTAAAAACACACACAGATCCACGTCCTGTCAGGGAGAGGAGACCGATGGTGTGTCCCTTGTACATAGGGACAACCATCGGTCTCCTCCCCCAGTCAGTCACCTCCCCGCACAGTAAGAATCACTAATAGGGAACACATTTAACCCCTTCCTCGCCCCCTAGTGTTAACCCCTTCCCTGCCAGTCACATTTATACAGTAATCAGTGCATATTTATAGCACTGTTCGCTGTATAAATGTGAATGGTCCCAAAAATGTGTCAAAAGTGTCCGATGTGTCCGCCATAATGTCGCAGTCACAATAAAAATCGCAGATCGCCACCATTACTAGGAAAAAAAAAGTAATAAAAAAAATTTCATAATTCCATCCCCTATTTTGTAGGTGCTATAACTTTTGCGCAAAGCAATCATTATACGCTTATTTTTATATTTTTTTACCTAAAATATGTAGAAAAATACGTATCGGCCTAAACTGAGAAAAAAAATATATATTTAAAAAAAAAATTGGGATATTTATTATAGCAAAAAGTAAAAAATATTGTGTTTTTTTCAAAATTGACGCTCTTTTTTTGTTTATAGGGCAAAAAATAAAAACCGCAGAAATGATCAAATACCACCAAAAGAAAGCTCTATTTGTGGGGGAAAAAAGGACGTCAATTTTGTTTGGGAGCTACGTGGCACGACCGCGCAATTGTTTTTCAAAGCGTGACAGTGCTGAAAGCTGAAATTTTGCCTGGGCAGGAAGGGGGTTATGTGCCCAGTAAGCAAGTGGTTAAAAAAATGCAAACTATAAAATGATTTGTATTGTTTTCTTGGTTTCTAATCAAGATGCAATGGTCATGTCATGAATTTTAATGGGAACAGGCATAAAAAAGGTTACTGCTGTGTTTCAACTCCCTCTCTGTGCAGGATAGATCATTGTCAGTAGAGGTGACATATGGCACATGTTCTTCTCAGGATGCCATTGCCTGCCCTGTATGTACAGCACAAAAAACACAATTTAAAAAAAACATTAAGGCTGCTTTCACACGGGGGCAGGTGGGCATTGATGGTAAAACACTGCTAGTTTTAGCGGCGCTTTACCGTCGTTTTAGCGGCGCTATTCGACCTCTAGTGGGGCGTATACACCGTTCCTCCACCGCCCTATAGATGCAGCCTGCAGGACTTTTTTTTAACATCCTGCCAGCGCATCATCCCAGTGTGAAAGCACTTAGGCTTTCACACTGGGACTCCAGGGGAGGCGCTTTACAGGCGCTATTTTAAGCCCAAAAGCGCCTGAAAAATGCCTCCAGTGTGAAAGGGGTCTAACAAAACTGCATGAAAACACTGAGGTGCATTATAGGCATTTTAGCGCTAAAAAGCTTTCACACTGGGGCGCTGCGCTTGCAGGATGTTAAAAAAAAGTCCTGCAAGCAGCATCTTTGGGTCACTTTAGGAGCGCTGTATACACCACTCCTCCACTCCTTGCGGGCGATTTTAACCCTTTCTCGGCCATTAGCGGGGGTTAAAAGCGCCCCGCTAGTGGGTGAAATGTGCCACAAATCCGACGGTAAAATAGCGGTGTTTTGCCGATATTTTACCGCCAACGCTATGGGCGTGTGAAAGGGGTCTCAAGGTTTCTTACCTTAATGCATTCTATGCATTAAGGTAAAAAACCTCCTGTGATGCAGCAGCCTCCCTTTTACTTACCTGAGCCTGGTTTTTCCCACGACGGGGACGAGCACACCAGCTCCACAGCCGGTGTCTCGGGTCCTGATTGGATAGATTGATAGCAGCGCAGCCATTGGCCCCGCTGCTGTCAATCAAACCCAATGATGCGGGAGCCGACTGGCGTGGCAGAGTCTTACTGTGTGTGGCAGGATCGCCTGTCTGCACCCTGCTGTCTTTCTGTGGCTCCAGTGTTTACCGTGTTAGAAGGTAAGACCTTGTCATTACCACAATAAAACCATCTCCTGTATCATTGTCTGCACACAGTCTCTGACCATCTCCTGTATCATTGTCTGCACACAGTCTCTGACCATCTCCTGTATCATTGTCTGCAAACAGTCTCTGACCATCTCCTGTATCATTGTCTGCACACAGTCTCTGACCATCTCCTGTATCATTGTCTGCACACAGTCTCTGACCATCTCCTGTATCATTGTCTACACACAGTCTCTGACCATCTCCTGTATCATTGTCTGCACACAGTCTCTGACCATCTCCTGTATCATTGTCTGCACACAGTCTCTGACCATCTCCTGTATCATTGTCTGCACACAGTCTCTGACCATCTCCTGTATCATTGTCTGCACACAGTCTCTGACCATCTCCTGTATCATTGTCTACACACAGTCTCTGACCATCTCCTGTATCATTGTCTGCACACAGTCTCTGACCATCTCCTGTATCATTGTCTACACACAGTCTCTGACCATCTCCTGTATCATTGTCTACACACAGTCTCTGACCATCTCCTGTATCATTGTCTGCACACAGTCTCTGACCATCTCCTGTATCATTGTCTGCACACAGTCTCTGACCATCTCCTGTATCATTGTTTGCACACAGCATTTGACCATCTCCTGTATATTTGTGGCGGGATCGTCTGTCTGCATCCTGCTGCCTGTCTGCGTCTCCAGTGTTTGTTACCGTGTTAGCAGGTAAGAGCTTGTCATTACTGTCGTTTGACAAACATTTACTAGCCTGTCATCTAACTGTAGCACTGCCCCGTAGGAGCTGCTAGTTTAGTTTTGGGCCTGCACTCTGCCTGTCAGCCCCCAGAATTTGGCTCAATCCCCTCTGGCACAAATGGGCAATAGTGTGATTGAGTACCCCAATTGGCTGTTAGGGACCTCAATGGTGTATACACAACAATATAGGCATTAAAAGTAAATGTTACCTTGGTGTTGTTCACCTGCCACTCAGCTGCAAAGACAGAGTTCCACACAAATTGTAGCTTAACCAAAAGTGATATGTTTACTTGGTAAAGAAATGAGATTATGATTATACAACAGGCATTCAATGCATGTAAAGCGCTGCGTAAACTGTTGGCGCTATATAAATCGTGTATAATAATAATAATAATAATAATAATAATAATAATACTACAGCTCCCTGTATAAATCAATGAAGGAAATACCATTGGTTCAAAATACCTCTGAGATCCGATCCTGCTAACGTAGCCTGAGGGCCAGATCTGAGCGAGAGTTTGGTGGAGGAATCTCCCAGTGTGGTAACATCAACACTGGGGCACCCCTCCACCAAGTCTCGCACAATGCAACAGGAATACAAAATGACACAAACAGCTATTATTAATATGTAAAATCACAGTTCTATGGCTCCCCCTAGTGGATAGTTCAATTAATGCGTGTCCTATAGCAACCACTTGTAAGGGTAGGAAACCAGATGGCTATCCCTTTAAGAGCCAGGTAATCTTCAGCTAGCCACGTTGGTGTAAATAAAGATTTGTAATCCAAAAGATAGGGTGCAGAAAGAACTGTTACTTGAAACACACGGACTGACAGTACTAGTTTCCCCAAGGCGTTGAGTTCCTACGTGCAGAGATGTAAGCACCCGCAATATAAGTGAAGCTTGTCACACTCCTGGTAGTCAGTTAACTAAGTTGATGGGCAAGTGCCCGCTCACCAGATAAGGCCTTGTCTTGCTGCTTTTCCTCTCAGTCCGGAACCCTCCGTCAATGGTCCGTGTCTCGGTGTCACGAGGCCCCTGGTCCTTCACCCGCCCGTCCTCTGGATAGCGGTGGACAAAAGGCTCTGGATACTGCGAGCTGCAGACCGATCTTCCTCCGGTTGATCTACGAGACTGTTCTGCAGGGATCCCTCTTTGGCTAGGCGATCCGCTCTCAGTCTCCATAGGCCCAGGTTTCTCTGGCCTAGGTATACTCACAGCAGGCCTTAACACAGGCCTCCTGCCGGCTTGAAGATGGCGTCCAGAGAGAGCGGCTGGCTTTAAAACGGTCTTCCCATCAGGCTTTGTGCGGCGCACTCCCCTCTGGTAGCACAGTGGCCTTGTGGACAATGTAGTCTCTGTGCTACTTACTGCAACAGAGTCTTTTTCTCTCAATAACTGAACCAAACAAGTTGTAACCAATTAACATAAGATAAACACTAAAGAGAGCCAAGCTCATATTTACAGCACAGACTGCAGTCCTTAACGATGCTTTCAACCATAACACCTTGCTACATAACATTTGTTATCGTAAAATTGGACAACAATTTTCAAAAGGAGAGTACTAGCGGTAAGAATTTCATACAACAGTCTGTCAACGGACAATCAATCCCCTTCCGAACATCGAACCGTGTGTACGAGGCTTAAGAGATTAGAACATAATTTTGCATCAGTGGTAAGACTGCATCTGGAATATGCAGTGTAATTTTATGCACCAGTAGAAAAGAAGGACATACTGGAAATAGAACAGGTTCAGTCACTGGTTATTACAAGTACATAGGCAAAATAGCAAGTGATTTGGGGGGTAATGTAGCATGTGATTTGTCCTCCTGATACGCAGTGGCATAGTCCTTTTTTGTTTTCTATTTTTTTTGGGCAGCAGTATACAGCAGCCATGTCTGATGGAAATAAACGCATACGTCTTTCTGGTGCACAATATGCAAAGGTTCGAGCAAAAAAGGAGGCTTTTTTACTAAAGCAGAAAGGAGCCATGCTGAAATTTATTAAGCCAGGGAGTCAAGAAAAATCTCCTATGGAGCAGGAGCTTCCATCTGAGGAGCCAACTGTTAACCCAGATAGTGAGACCCCTGGTGAAATGAGTCCTACTGCATCCACATCTGCACCTCAAAATGCTGAAGCTGTACATGTTCTGCAAGAGGAAAGTACAACGGATGGGAGCATGGTGGAGGAGCTGGTTCCTGGTGACTCTGATTTCAGTTCTTCCTTTCTAGAAGACCCAGGGCTTTGGCCAAATATGACCATTAAACTGAGGGACTTCCTGGTAAAATACGGCCCACACCAGGTGAAAAGTTTCAACTTTCCAAAAGACAAGTCTGAACGCAAAAGAAGCTTTCACCGGATGCATTATTGGCGGACACTACCTAATATGGAGAAAGTGGAGAGACCGTGGCTGATGTACTCAAAGAGCAAGAATGCTGCATATTGCTTTTGCTGCAAGGTTTTCCAAAAGGAACTTATTGCATCTGCTTTAAGTTCTAAAGGAACAAATAACTGGCAACATCTGTGTAGGAATTTGACATGTCATGAGAAGACCCCATCTCACGAGAGAGCATTCCATAGCTGGCTAGAACTGCGTACAAGACTACAGTTAAAGTCTACCATAGATGCAAAACATCAAGAGAAGATAGAAGCGGACACTAAGCACTGGGAAAATGTACTAAAAAGGCTCATTGCCATTATTCGAGTCCTCGCTACTCAAAACCTAGCACTGTGTGGTACATCAGATAAGCTGTTTATGCCAAACAATGGTAATTATCTTAAAATTGTGGAGTTGATGGGAGAATTTGAGCCAGTACTTAAAGAACATCTCAGAAGAGTAACCAGCAAAGAAACCCACATTCACTATCTTGGCAAAACTGTTCAGAATGAAATTATCCAGTTACTGGCAGGACAAATCAGACAGACAATTGTGGGAAACCTGAATGCTGCAAAATATTACTCTGTAATTCTTGACTGTACACCGGATATAAGCCATTCTGAACAAATGACTTTAATGGTGCGTTTTTTAACAGCAACAGACTCAGGTGTAAATGTCAGAGAACATTTCTTGGGGTTCATCGACATAGATGATACTACAGGATCTGGGATGACAAAGATACTTCTTGAGAAGCTTGAAGAAATGGGAATTGATCTTAAGGATATGAGAGGACAAGGATATGACAATGGAGCCAATATGAAGGGAAAAAACAGTGGTGTACAAACACGAGTGCGAGAGTTAAATCCCAGAGCCTTTTTTGTCCCGTGCAGTTCCCATTCTTTGAACTTGGTCATCAGTGATGCTGCCTCGGCATGTTCTGAAGCTTCTGAATTCTTTAATGTAATACAAAGTGTATATGCATTCTTCTCTGCATCTACCCATCGTTGGCAAATCTTAAAAGAATATCTTGGACATTCACAAATTACAGTGAAACCACTGAGCACCACACGATGGGAGAGTCGCATGGAAGCAGTGAAAGCTATCCGAAACCAGATTGGAAAAATTTATGATGCCATAACTGCTGTTATGGAGGATGGTACTTCAACAGGAGCAGCTCGTGGCAAAACACAGGCAGAGTGCAGAGGAATTACAAGAAATATATGTGATTTTAAATTTCTTTGTGGTCTAGTGTTGTGGCATGATGTACTCTTCCATGTAAATATTGTGAGCAAAAGACTGCAAGAGATTGATGTTGATATTTCTGGAGCAGTTCAACAACTTCAGATGACAAAATCATTCCTCCAGACTTATCGATCAGATGAGGAATTTGAAAAGGTTTTGAAAAGTGCAGAAAAGATGGCAGAGGAACTTGACATTGAGCCGGTTTTTCACTTTGCAGACGTTCGAAATCGCCGCAGAAGAACCCATTTTGACTATGAGGCAGATGATGAAAGCATCAGTGATCCTAAACAACAGATGAAAGTACTTTTTTTTTTCCAAGTTCTAGACTCTGCTATCCAGTCACTGGAACGTTTTTTACAGCTCCATGAACACAGCAATGTCTTTGGGGTGCTCTATAACATTCCCAAACTCAAGGATGCAATACCTGAAGACCTACTCCAGCAGTGCAAAAAATTGGAAAGCATTTTGTCCCATGATAACATGCAGGATATAGATTCAAATGATCTCAATGATGAACTGAAAGCTCTGTCAAAATATGTCCCTGCAGACTTGTCGCCAAAGGGCGTGCTGGAGTATATCTGCACAAACAATCTGACTACCCTCTTTCCAAATGCCTTCATTGCTCTGCGTATACTGTTAACACTCCCTGTGACCGTTGCTAGTGGAGAGCGAAGCTTCTCAAAGCTGAAGCTAATAAAAACATACCTGCGCTCCACAATGACACAAGAAAGGTTGGTGGGTTTGGCGACCATATCAATTGAACATGAACTAGCCCAAACTATAAACCTGAAGGAAGCAGTGTCTTTATTTGCAGCCAAGAAGGCACGGAAAGCACCATTTTGATTCAATCTGTGGTTGATTACAATATAGTTGATGTTATCTGTCCATGACAAACTGTTTTGCCATATAATAGAACAGGGGTAGGCAACCTTTTAGTAGTACTGTTCCAAAACAAGATTTTGAAGTCCCATGCAGACTCACCAGAGCCCATGAGATGCAGTCTCACCAGAGCCTATGCAGTCTCATCAGTGCCTATGCAGTCTCATCAGTGCCTATGCAGTCTCATCAGTGCCTATGCAGTCTCACCAGAGCCCATGAAGTCTCACCAGTGCCCATGGTATGCAGTCTCATCAGTGCCTATGCAGTCTCACCAGAGCCCATGAAGTCTCACCAGTGCCCATGAAGTCTCACCAGAGCCTATGCAGTCTCACCAGAGCCTATGCAGTCTCACCAGAGCCTATGCAGTCTCATCAGTGCCTATGCAGTCTCATCAGTGCCTATGCAGTCTCATCAGTGCCTATGCAGTCTCATGAGTGCCTATGCAGTCTCATCAGTGCCTATGCAGTCTCACCAGAGCCCATGAAGTCTCACCAGTGCTCATGATATGCAGTCTCATCAGTTACTATGCAGTCTCACCAGAGCCCATGCAGTCTCACCAGAGCCCATGAAGTCTCACCAGTGCCCATGAAGTCTCACCAGTGCCCATGAAGTCTCACCAGTGCCCATGATATGCAGTCTCACCAGAGCCTATGCAGTCTCATCAGTGCCCATGAGATGCAGTCTCACCAGTGCCCATGCGGTCTCACCAGTGCCCATAAACTATATAACGCTCTGTAAAGCACTGTGTCTATATTTACAGCCAAGATGGCACATAAAGCACTGATAGTCAATTGATATATAGTTGAGTGCAATATTGTTGTTGTTCTTGTCTGTTGTTTATGACAAGCAGTTTTGCAATATCTTTTCACCATTTAAGCTATTTATATAAATAAAGATATATATATATATATATATATATATATATATATATAAAACAAAATAACACTGGAGTTTGTGGTTTGGATTTGTACGTAATGGTATGTCATGTAATTTTGCATATGGTGCTGTTGCATGTAACTCTGCTTTTCTGATAAATGAAATTTTACTTATGATATAAAATACTGAATGTGGGGGCGTTTTGGTGGGCGTGTTTTTTTTTTTGGGGGGGGGGGGGGCAGCATTTCATTCTTGGTCCCAGGCAGCACCATGTCTTGGGCCGGCGCTGCCCCCCCCCCCCCACCCCAGCCCATTACCAGCCCCTTTGGGTCTTGTATGGATATTAAGGGGAACCCCGCACACAAAATAAAAAAGGCCCTATATACTCTGAACAGCCGTATACAGGCGGTGCATACAAGACAGGGACTGTAGGTTTGTTCTTATGTAGAATCTGTTTTGTAATTTTGAACAGCTACATTGTTTAAGTCTGGCTCCATGCCAAATTCCTTTTTTTAAGCTTTTTGGAAAACATAGGGAAGGGTTATCACCCCTGTAACATTTTTTTTGCTGTCTGTGCCCCTGTTCAGAACATTTCACCTCACTTTGCGTCCCAATGACAACTGTTTTTGAAATGTGGTGTTTTTATTGAAACAAGGATTGGTGATAAAGCATCAGTAGAGAGGAGACACCTTTCTCCCATATTAATTCTTACAGGAGAGAATTTTCCTTCCAAGGGGTAGATTTCCTCTCACTTCCTGTTGTCTTCTTCCGTTTGCAAGTAGTAGTCATTTGTAAGTTGGATGTTTGAAAGTAGGGACCTGCCGTATATACTCTGCAGAAATTGGCCCCTTAGGTGTTGGTGTTGGCACAACACTGTAAGCACTCACAGTTACTCTTGGTGGGTGCTGGAACGCCCTGCTGTCAACTATTATATCAGGAATTGTAATAACATATAATTGTTGATCAGTGGTAGTAAAAATTGGGCCTTTGATGGTGGTGCTGGTGCCACAACACTGTAAGGCCTGACAGTTACTCTTGGTGGGCGCAGCAATGGGCCCTGCTGTGAATTATTAGATCAATAATTACAATTGCATGCCCCTGTTGAACAGAGGCTGAAAAATTGGGCCCTTTGGTGGTGGTGGTGGTGGTGGTGGTGTTGACACAACACTGTAAGGCCTGACAGTTACTCTTGGTGGGCGCAGCAACGGGCCCTGCTGTGAATTATTAGATCAATAATTATAATTGCATGCCCCTGTTGAACAGGGGCTGAAAAATTGGGCCTTTGGTGGTGGTGGTGGTGGTGGTGATGGTGGTGCTGGTGCCACAACACTGTAAGGCCTGACAGTTACTCTTGGTGGGAGCAGCAATGGGCCCTGCTGTGAATTATTAGATCAATAATTATAATTGCATGCCCCTGTTGAACAGGGGCTGAAAAATTGGGCCTTTGGTGGTGGTGGTGGTGGTGATGGTGGTGCTGGTGCCACAACACTGTAAGGCCTGACAGTTACTCTTGGTGGGCGCAGCAATGGGCCCTGCTGTGAATTATTAGATCAATAATTATAATTGCATGCCCCTGTTGAACAGGGGCTGAAAAATTGGGCCTTAGCCACTGGTGGCGTCACCCATAAACCAAAATGATCTTCCAAGCTATCATCATTAATCGTATCATTGAGGAGGAGGAGGAGGATAGCCAGTCAACATAACAGCACAGGCACTCAGCATCAGCATCAGTCTTGAAGGGATGTGACATTTTAAAATCAATTAGTCTGTTATATCAGCATCAGGTGTGTGGTAGCTGGTGGTGATCCAAGACTGGTTCATCTTGATGAAAGTCAGTCGATCAACCGAGTCGGTGGACAGGCGCACCCTGTGATCCGTGACAAATCCTCCAGCAGCACTGAATGTGCGTTCTGAAAGAACGCTGGATGCAGGACAGGCCAGTAGCTCAATTGCATACTGTGCAAGCTCTGGCCAGTGATCCATCCTCAAGACCCAGTAAGCCAGAGGATTTTCGGTGGGGAAGGTGTCCAAGTCTGACCTTGCCCCTAGGTATTCCTGCACCATGTATATCAGACGCTGGCGATGGTTGCTGGAACCGATCATACTTTGGGGCTGCGGACTAAAGAATTGTCTGAACGCATCGGTCAGACGGCCACCTTCCCCACCGCTCCTTCTTTGACTGCCCGAAGCTTCAGCAACTCGTTGTCCAGGACCAGGAGTTTGTAACCTCCCAGTCTCTGGGAACGCGTTGCACAGACCTTTCTGCAAGGCCTCCCGGAGTTGTCTCATCCTCTGCTCCCTCTGCGACGGTAACATAAGGTCCGCAACCTTACCCTTGTACCGTGGATCAAGGAGAGTGGCCAGCCAGTAATGGTCCCTCTCCTTGATCCGAAGAATACGAGGATCCTTCCGCAGACTTTGCAGGATCAGGGAGGCCATGCAGCGTAGGTTAGCTGAGGCATTCAGTCCGGAGTCCTCTGGGTCACTAAGGACGACATGATCTGCAGCCACCCCCTCCCAGCCACGTACAAGTCCACTGGTTTCTTGGGACTGTAAATCATCCCTAAAAGACTGCTGCTGATGATGCTGAGTGCCAGCCTCCACCTCCATGCTGACACAATCCTCCTCCTCCTCCTCCTCCTCTTCTTCCTGTGCGATGGGTGGGACAGAAGGAACACTGTCTGGGTAAAGGGGGCCTTGAGAGGCAAGGAAGTCCTCCTCTTCCTGCCTCTGTTCTGCCTCAAGTGCCCTGTCCATTATTCCACGCAGCGTGTGCTCCAACAGGTGGACAAGAGGTACAGTGTCACTGATGCATGCACTGTCACTGCTCACCATCCTCGTGGCCTCCTCAAATGGTGCCAGGACAGTGCATGCATCCCTGATCATGCCCCACTGGCGTGGTGAAAAAAACCCGAGCTCCCCTGACCCTGTCCTGGTGCCGTAGTCGCACAGGTACTCATTGATGGCCCTCTGCTGCGTGTGCAGCCGCTGCAGCATGGCCAACGTTGAGTTCCACCTGGTGGGCATGTCACATATAAGGCGGTTCTTGGGCAGGTTCAACTCCTTTTGCAGCTCAGCCAGGCGAGCACTGGCATTATAAGATCTGCGGAAATGCACACAGACTTTCCTGGCCTGCCTCAGGACATCCTGTAAGCCCGGGTACCTGCCCAAGAACCGCTGCACCACCAGGTTAAGGACGTGAGCCACACAGGGCACATGGGTCAGTTGTCCCTGTCGGAGGGCGGAGAGGAGGTTGGTGCCATTGTGACAAACCACCATTCCTGGCTTAAGCTGGCGTGGCGTCAACCACCTCTCGGCCTGCCCCTGCAGAGCAGACAGGACCTCTGCCCCAGTGTGGCTCCTGTCCCCCAAACACACCAGCGCAAGCACGGCATGGCATCTTTTTGCCTGCGTACTTGCGTAGCCCCTTGAACGCCTACGGAGCACCGCTGGTTCCGAGGACAAACAACAGGAAGAGGCCATGGAGGAAGAAGAAGAGGAGAGGGTGGAGGAGAGAGGTGTGTCACAACCAGTAGTAGAATTTTGGAGGCGTGGCGGCGGAACAACCTCCAACACTACTGCACCTTGTCCTGCATCCTTCCCAGCTGCCAAAAGAGTGACCCAATGGGCCTGCTGGACCATGAGTCAGCGGTAATATGCACCTTACCACTGACCGCCCTGTCCAGCGAGGCCAAGACATTGCCTTCCACATGCCTGTAGAGAGCCGGAATCGCCTTCCGTGAGAAAAAGTGGCGTTTGGGAACCTGCCACTGAGGAACCGCACATTGCACAAACTCACGGAAGGGGGCCGAGTCTACCAACTGAAAAGGCAGCAGTTGAAGCGCTAGCAATTTAGCCAAGCTAGCATTCAACTGCTGGGCATGTGGATGGCTGGTAGTGAACTTCTTTCGACGGTCCAGCAGCTGGGGCAGGGAAATTTGCCTGCTAGAATCGGACGTCGGTGTACTGCTAGCAGAGTGGCCGCAAGTACTTGGCTGTGACACACCTAATTCTACACCTTCATTCCTCTCAGTGCAGGTTTCAGAGAGGACTGAAGGTATACTGGGGTTGGAGATCCCAGCTGATGCGGTGCAAGGAGAGGTCCGCTTTGTTCTTTGGTGTGGGTCTTTAAGGTAGGCTTGCCAACGAGCTGCATGGCAGGTCAACATATGTCTGATCAAGCATGTGGTGCCCAAGCGGCTGATGTTTGGCCACGCGATATACGCTTGAGACATATGTTGCAAACAGCAGCTGTGCGATCTGATGCACTCGCCTCAAAAAAGGCCCACACCAAAGAACTTTTTGAATGACGGGCAGAGGCAGCGCCCTGCACAGGCGGAGCTCTGCGGTGTGATTCCGTCGGTGTGCTGCCCATACGCTGGCCACCCAAGGGAATCCTGCCTCATTGGAGATGTGCCTCCTCCTCATCCTCCTCCTCCTCCTCTCTCCTATTAGGCACCCACGTGAAGTCAGTGACCCCATCATCCCCTCCCTCCTCATCACTGGAGCCAATCTGGCAGTATGCTGCAGCTGCTGGAGCATGACTGCCAGATTGGTGTCCTTCTTGAGCATCCCCTCTCTCTGCTCTCACGCTACTGCCTTCCTCTATCTGGGTATCATCATCAGATCCTTCGAAGCGCTGGGCATCCTCCTGGAGCATGTACCCAACACTGTGCTCAAACAGTTCGGGGGACTCCTCAGGAGGAGGACATGGTGGGTCTAGGGAAGGATTGACTAATGAAGATAATGATACCAGAGAAGAGGACGCTTTGGCAGCTGCTTTGCCAGTACCCTGAGCCTGGGTGAGAGAGGATGAGGAGGATGAGGTGGGCTTGGTCATCCACTCTACCAAGTCTTCGGCATGATGTGGCTCAACATGTCCAGCTGCCGAAAAGAAGGACAAGCGTGTCCCATGGCCATGTTCTGATGACAATGCACCGCGTCCACGACCAGCACTGTTGCCCCCAGACACAGAGCCTGCTTGCCCTCTTTTTTTGCCTCCTGACTGTCTGCCTCTCCTTGTTTGCCTTCCAGACATTTTAATGGATGGCCTGCAGGGAGATGGGAAAAACAGCAATAAGGGCTACCTTCAGGTGTATACTGTGCAGGAGGCTTAGCAACAATGACACTGACACTGTCCCCTGCCTATCCTTCTCTGTCCCTAAACACAAGGATTTGCAATATGCTTCAGCAAGATTGGTTTAGCACAGAATAGCACACTGACAGTTTCCCTCACTGTCCTTCTCTGTCCCTACAAACAAGATTTAGCACAGAATAGCACACTGATAGTTTCCACGAGTGTCCTTCTCTGTCCCTAAACTCAAGGATTTCAAATATGGTTCAGCAAGATTGGTTTAGAACAGAATAGCACACTGACACTTTCCCTCACTGTACCTCTCTGTCCCTAAACTCAAGGATTTCAAATATGGTTCAGCAAGATTGGTTTAGAACAGAATAGCACACTGACACTTTCACTCACTGTCCTTCTCTGTCCCTACAAACAAGATTTAGCACAGAATAGCACACTGATAGTTTCCACGAGTGTCCTTCTCTGTCCCTAAACTCAAGGATTTCAAATATGGATCAGCAAGATTGGTTTAGAACAGAATAGCACACTGACACTTTCCCTCACTGTACCTCTCTGTCCCTAAACTCAAGAATTTCAAATATGGTTCAGCAAGATTGGTTTAGAACAGAATAGCACACTGTCAGTTTCACTCACTGTCCTTCTCTGTCCCTACAAACAAGATTTAGCACAGAATAGCACACTGATAGTTTCCACGAGTGTCCTTCTCTGTCCCTAAACTCAAGGATTTCAAATATGGTTCAGCAAGATTGGTTTAGAACAGAATAGCACACTGACACTTTCCCTCACTGTCCTTCTCTGTCCCTACAAACAAGGTTTAGCACAGAATAACACACTGACACTCTCCCTACCTATCCTTATTTGTCCCTAAACACAAGGAATCCAGGATTAGTAAAGGAAAAAAATGACACTGTCCCTGCCTATGCTTCTCTTTCCCTGCTCCGGAACACACTACACAAGGCCGCCGCGCTGGCGGCCTTTTATAGTGTGAGGCGTGTACTAAACCCCCTCAGCAATAATTGGCGACAGGCATCCTGCCTGTGGCCAATCATTGCTCTCCTCGCTGCCGGCGCTGTGATTGGCCAAGCATGCGGGGTCACAGTGCATGCTTGGCCAATCACAGCGCCTGGATGACACTGCGATGGCGTAGTGCATTGTGGGCCATTCGCGTCACTCGAATTTGGCGCGAACGGCCCAAATCGTTCGATCTTCGTCGAACGATCGAACAGCCGATGTTCGAGTCGAACGTATGTTCGACTCGAACACGAAGCTCATCCCTACTTAAGAGATGGTTTTCAGTCCCCAGAAACTTTGGGAGTAGTACGTGGCTGGGAGGAAGCAGTTCCAGATACTGTAATCCTCAGTGACCCCGAGGACTCTGCTTCCCATGCCTCTACAAACCTCTCTTATTCTTCTAAGCCTGCGAAAGGACCCAAAAATTTGTGGCATCAAGGATAGGTTGACAACCCTCCTTGACCACCGTTACAGGTAATTTTTTGGTCTAGGTTTCATGGGCACAATTAACACCCAAGGACCAATTTTTCCACACCTGGTGCATCAAATATTAATTTTTTTTACAGTAAGGCCAATTCTTGCTTTCATCAAGACTACCTCTAGAAGGTTACGGGGCGAGGGCACCAACAACACCCAAAGATCAATTTTTCCAAAACTATTTGACATGTGTGTCAAACTTTAATTTATAACAGCAAGGCCAATTCTTGCTTTCATCAAGACTACCTCTAGAAGGTTTACGGGGTGAAGGCACCAACAACACCCAAAGACCAATTTTTCTGCACCTGTTACTTCTATTCAAGTCTGCGAAAGAGACACAAGCCTTTATCTAAAAAAAAATGTTAATCTTGGCCTGAGTGTACTATAATTTGGCTTCTTCACATAAGGCTTGCTCAGTGTGGTGCAAAACTTTGTTATTTCCATCCAAAGTCTGCCAAAGAGACACCAGAATTTTCAGAGTGCAGTAAATTGTGGCCCCAAGTCGTGGTTAACTAAATAAATAAAGCTTGCAGGGAAAATCTATTTAAATGTAATTTTTTTCTTTATAAATGTCAGTTTTGCTGCAGTAGTTTCTATACACTGTACAGATGCACCACTTTACAGGCAGACTAAAGGGATCCCACAGGCACCATATTTAACCACTTCATTACCCAGCCATAGTCAAATGATGTCCACAGATGGGATCTCCCATCCTGGGTGGACGTCATATGACGTCCTTGGCTTTCCGCCGCTACTGCAGGCCCCTGGGGCGGCGATCGGGGATCCGGTGTGTCCCTCGGGACACAGTCGTCCCCCGATGGGGGTAATGAAGTGGCGGCGGAGCGGCGACGGCGGGCAGCGGAGCTTTCCGTGTGGCTAACCGGCTCCCATATGCAGAGCTTCAGCAGCGGCCCGCGCGTGCCCCCACTGTTGCTGCGTTCTCCTCTTCACACACCGATCCAGTGTGAGGAGGAGATCAGCTAACAGTGAGTTACACATATGTTATACACTACATATGTACTACTGTGCCCAGATTGCCCCCCTAAATAAAGAGTACCTGCCACCAGAGTACCTGCGACCTCACCAGAGTACCCACCACCAGAGTACCCGCCACCAGAGTACCCGCCACCTCACCAGAGTACCCGCCACCTCACCAGAGTACTCACCACCTGCCACCAGAGCACCTGCCACCAGAGTACCTGACACCTCACCACCTGCCACCTCACCACCTGCCACCAGAGTACCTGCCACCAGAGTACCTGTCACCTCACCACCTGCCACCAGAGTACCTGCCACCTCACCACCTGCCACCATAGTACCTGCCACCTCACCACCTGCCACCTCACCACCTGCCACCAGAGTACCTGCCACCTCACCACCTGCCACCAGAGTACCTGCCACCAGAGTACCTGTCACCTCACCACCTGCCACCAGAGTACCTGCCACCTCACGAGTACCCGCCACCTCACCACCTGCCACCAGAGTACCTTACACCAGAGTACCCGCCACTAGAGTACCTGCCACCTCACCACCTGCCACCAGAGTACCTGCCACCAGAGTACCCACCACCTCACCAGAGTACTCACCACTTCACCACCTGCCACCAGAGTACCTGCCACCACAGTACCTGCCACCAGAGTTCCTGCCACCTCACCACTTGCCACCAGAGTACCCACCACCAGAGTACCCACCACCTCACCAGAGTACCTGCCACCAGAGTACCTGCCACCAGAGTACCTGCCAACCAGAGTACCTGCCAGAAACCAGTACCTGGTTGAGAAATGAGATGTGTAATTTATGCTTGTAGAACGCCTGACAGTGCTACTTCAATGTTGGGCCTCTGTATGTGGCCAGGCTGTGTAAAAGTCTCACACATGTGGTATTGCCATACTCGGGAAGAGTAGAAGAATGTATGTTGGGGTGTCAGTTTTGCTATGTACATGCTATGTGTTTGAAATATCTTATAAATGGACAACTTTGTATAAAAAAATGCGTTTTCATTTTTTTCCCACATATTCCAAAAACTTCTGGAAAAAAATTAACCGTTCAAAAGACTCATTATGCCTCATAGATTATACGTTGGGGTGTTAGCTTTCCAAAATGGGGTAATTTTGTGGGCGTTTCCATTGACCTGGTGCTCCAGGGCCTTCAAAAGTGTGATAGGTTGTAATCAAATGAGATGTGCAATGACTGACGGTGCTACTTGGATGTTAGACCTCTGTATGTGGCCAGGTTGTGTAAAAGTCTCACACATGTGGTATCATTATACTCAGGATGAGTAGCAGAATGTATTTTTTGGGGTTTCATTGCAAGTATGCATGTGCTGTGTGAGAGAAATAACTTGTTATTATGACAATTTTGTGAAAAAAATAATAATAATAAAATAAAAAATGTTCTCAAGAATTTTGGGAAAAAATTACAACTTAAAAAAACTCACCATGCCTCTTACTAAATACCTAGGAATGTCTGCTTTCCAAAAAGGGGTAAGTTGGGGGGGTATTTGTACTTTCCTGGCTTGTTAGGGTCTCAAGAAATGAGATAGGCCTTCAGTACATCAGGTGTGATCAGATGTGATCATTTTTCAATGATTTGCACCATAGATTGTAGACTCTAAAACTTTCACAGAGACCAAATAATATACACTTTTTTGGGTTATCTTTACTAAAGATATGTAGCAGTATACATTTTGGCCCAAATTCATGAAGAAAAATTACTTATTTGCCAAATTTTACAATAGAAACTAAAAAAAAGTGTTTTTTTTTTTCAAAAATGTCTCTCTTTTTCCACTTATATTGCAAAAAATTAAAAACCCAGCAGTGATTAAATACCACCAAAAGAAATCTCTGTTTGTGAGAAAAAAAATTGGTTTGGGTAAAGTGTAGCATGACTGAGTAATTGTCATTCAAAGTGTGAGAGAGCTGAAAGCTAAAAATTGGTCTGGGAAGGAAGGGTGTATAAAAGCCCTGTATTGAAGTGGTTAAAGGAATCTTTCATTTTTATTGTTTCACTTTAAGCATCATTAAAATCACTGCTCCTTGATCTTCTATATGTCAAGATATTGGCCCACACCTTTATTGCTGATTCTCAAACTTCTGTTAAGTAGAAGGGCTGCGTCCCGCTTTTCACTTTTGAAATTTTTGTTTGCATCATTGTTATCTCTTTTTGCAATTTGGGAATGACCCTCCCTTTAACCCTCTACTCTGTATTACATTTTCCAATAAAATGTTTGAACAATAAAAATCACTGCTCCTTTAAAAACGATCTTTCTTAACAGTTTTTTTTAGGGTTGTCCCGATACCGATACTAGTATCGGTATTGGGACCGATACAGAGCATTTGCGCAAGTACTTGTACTCACACAAATGCTCCCGATGCCTGACCCGATACCTGGTCGGCTGAGTTTGCGAGCGACGAAGGCGGGCGGAGTTTGCGAGCGACGAAGGCGGGCGGAGTTTGCGAGCGACGAAGGCGGGCGGAGTTTGCGAGCGACGAAGGCGGGCGGAGTTTGCGAGCGACGAAGGCGGGCGGAGTTTGCGAACGGAGAGGAGAGCGGAGTGGGCGGGACACGTCCGTAGGCGGAGTCAGTGGGGCGGAGAGCGAGTCCTCAGCTAGGTAAGCTGGAAGTGTGCAGCCGCATCAGGATTGGGTGACTGTCAGCTTGGACATCCCGACGCCCATCTTGGTACACCCTGCACTTGGCCACAGTAAGCCAGCAGCAGACATCTTGTTACACCCAGCCCAAATAGTTTGGGCTGGGTGTAACAAGATGTCTGCTGTTACTTACTGATGCTGAGTGCAGGGTGTACCAAGATGGCCGTTGCAGCATAACATTTCAGAATCTTTTCCTCATGTCATTTATTGCAGCATTTCAGTGCCTGCACATAAGTGCCAGCCACATATCAGTGCCCATAAGTGCCGACTATCAGTGCCATCTATCAGTGCCCATAAGTGCCGTCAGTGCCAGCCAACTGGCAGTGCCATCAGTGCCCATAAGTGCTGCCCATCAGTGCCAACAGTGCCAGTCATCTGTCAGTGCCAACTATCAGTGCAATCCATCATTGCCACCTATCAGTGCCCATAAGTGCCATTAGTGCCGCCCATCAGTGCCAGCCATCAGTGCCAGCCACCTGTCAGTGCCACCTATCAGTGCCCATAAGTTCCGCCTATCAGTGCCATCTTTCAGTGCCCATCAGTCAAACTGTCACATGACATTAAAAAAGTATCGGTAATCGGTATCGGCGAGTACATGAAAAAAAGTATCGGTACTTGTACTCGGTCCTAAAAAAGTGGTATCGGGACAACCCTAGTTTTTTTGCATTGGTACATGTTCCCCATAAGTTCAGGTCCTATAGACTTTAATGGGGTTCGTCGTTCGTGTCTGACCTTTTGTGATGTTCGATAGTTCTGGCGCAAACCAAACATGGGGTTGTTCGGCCCATCTCTACTCCCAACGATCCTTGATTTGCTGGGACTGTCCCAGGATTTGCTGTATGTCCTAGCGAGCCAAGGCTGAGTCCCGAAATGCAGCCCAAAGCTGGGAATTGGCTCTAGTGACTTGCACAGCAGGGATGCACTAGCGCAGGCTCCAGTTGTCTGGGATCCCACACACTGCAAGAAAAACTTTGTATGACAGTTGGCATCTCTCCCTGCTGGCTGCCTCTGACACATAAACAATGCAGAGTGGAGTACACTGAAGCCGCCCCTTGCTCCTCCTGCTGTGATGTTTTCCTGTACATAGACAGAAGGGGAGGCAAGGATGAGGCATAGTGCTGTGCCTGAGCAGCGCTGATCTGGAGTGTGCAATAAAGACTCTATACATGAGACTTGCAGAGGACGGGGACATGGGGAGGGGGGAGGGGGCAAGGGGGGAAAGTTTACAAAGTTCACTTGGAGTGATTTTGGAGGGACAGGATTGGGATTGGGGAGGACTTGTGCTAAAAGGGGGGTTGGATATGAAACTTGTCTCCCCTCACCCCCCCCCCAGCACAGGTCTTCTCCCCTCCCAAAGCACCACCTAGCACATATCCTCTCCCCCCAAATCCAAGAGATAATGCCTGCAATAGAGGGGACAATCTCAGACAGCCCGCATAGGGCTCCAGGACACAGGGCTGTTTCACACCATGTATCACACAGGAACGTGAATTCTGTGTGATTTACATGTGACCCGGGTGCAGTGCGATTTCAGCCTATGCATTTGAATGGGCTAAAATCATGCCAGACAGCTCCAAAAGTAATGCATTGTGACAGCAGGAAGGTAAAGTCACCTGGTTGCATCCAGGGGGGTAGATATATTTCGCCCAGATTCAGGCTTTACGCTGACTTATACAACTAGGTGGAGAGTTGTATAGGCCCAGCTAAGGCTAGTGGGCTCATGGATGACTCATACCTCTAGGGAGAGTGTGGGGCGTCGTGCAGACAGAGATGAGGAGACCAGCTGAACCTTGTCAGCTCATTTAGGCCTCTATAAGAACTCCCAGCTTCATTAGATGTTAGCTCATGCCTGGAACCAGACCTGTGTGGACTGTCTAGGGAGAGTGAACCCCTGTGCGGTGAGGCAAAGCCTGTGTGGCTATTTGTTTGGACTTTTACTAAACCAGGGACTTAGGGACTAGGACAGCACTAGGCTGATCCCAGTTGTTAGTTAGGAAACCTGTATGTTTAGTCAGAGGTCAACTTGACCAGGATTTATTTTGGTTATGTTTCTTTTGCTTTGCTGTGTTTTGTCACTGTAAATAGAAAATAAACCGCACCTTTTTGATTTTGAAAACCACAACCTCCGTTTGCTGGGCCTGTTTTGTGTGGGGAGCCCATCCCGGGGGTCACACACACCCGCTGCCGAGCTAACCCCCTCACAGTTGGTGGAGAACCAGTGGCAGTTTTTTTTAAGCCAGCATGGAGGAGATACTGAAGCAGCTGGCTCTAGCAAATGCCAATCAACAGCAGACAAATGCAGGTTTGCAAAAGAGCCTTGCAGCTCAACAACAGAGCCTTGCAGCCCAGCAGCAGACAAACGCAACTTTGCAACAGAGTCTGGAGGCTCAGCAACGAGCCCAGCAGCAATCTGAGGCCCGCTTCATAGACCTGTTGCAGAAGCAAGAGCAGAGACTACAACAACAGATGGAAGCAGTAATGCAGCAACGTCCGCAGACCAGTGAGGAAAGCCGTCCCACTAATACCGCGTCCTTTGGGGTGAGTCGTTTATTGACAAAAATGACTGGAGAGGATGATCCAGAGGTATTTTTGACCACATTTGAAAGGACCGCTGAAAGAGAAAAGTGGCCTGAGGAGCAGTGGGCTGGACTGGTGGCTCCTCTGTTAACTGGTGAATCGCAGAAAGCTTACTATGACCTAGAGCCTAACCAAGCAAAAGACTATGTGATGCTAAAAGCTGAAATATTGGCAAGGCTGGGTGTCACCCAGGCTGTCCGGGCTCAGCGTGTGCATAACTGGACTTTCCAGCTTGGAAAACCCCCCAGGTCTCAAATGTATGATCTCATTCACCTGAGCAGAAAGTGGCTACAGCCAGAGACTTTGTCCGCACCAAAGATTGTGGAACGTGTTGTAATGGATCGGTTTTTGAGAGCTCTTCCTACTGCCATCCAAAAGTGGGTAAGCCATGGAGACCCAGAGACGGCCGATGGTCTTGTGGATCGTGTGGAGAAATACTTGGCTACAGAGAACCTGACGGCCTCTTCCAGAGACACTCGGACTTTCCACCCTAAGACCAGACCATCCCCAGGGGCGGATAAGAGGATTCCAAGGGGTGAGGGTGGAGAGAGTGAGAGGGTGGGAGCTCTACCCCAAGTTTGGCGAGAACAGCCTGGGAAATCAGCGGCTCAAGAGGCGGCAAGAAGGATCGTTTGCTACCGCTGCCGGCAAGCGGGACATATTGCAGCCAATTGCCCGGTTGTGGAGGAACCCATGCAGTGTGACTTTCTGACGGGCAGACGTCAGTCGCTGTGTGCGACAGTCGCATGCACTGCCATTCGAGGAACTGAGAAACATTTATGCAAAATGTGTGTTAATGGTAGAAATGTTGTGGTATTGCTGGATTCAGGTAGCCTTGTGACCCTGATAAAGGCTGAGTTAGTTAAAACAGAGGTCTCTGGGAATAGCAAGGTAGCTGTTATTTGTGTGCATGGGGACACCCGAGAGTATCCAGTGACTACAGTGTGTTTCAAGACCCCCAAAGGTACCCTCTCTCATCCAGTGGGCTTAGTATCTCAGTTACCGCATGACGCCATTGTGGGAAGGGATTTTCCGAAGTTCTGGGAACTGTGGGATGATCCTGAGCCCCTCACTGGTGCCCCTATGTACCAGGAATGTGATAGCCAGAACTCCCCTGAGAGTGGTGAGGACTCTCCGGAATTTCCCTTATCAGTATTGGCAGGGGAGACTCAAGAAACTGGAGAGGAGCCCACCTCCTCAGACGAAAACCTACCGTCTGTGGAGTTTTCTGATCTTGAGGTTCACAGGGAAAACTTTGCCACAGAACAGTTGAAAGACCCCGCCCTAATAAAGGCACGGGAAAACGTAGTGAAAATAGATGGCGAGTTAGTGAACCCAGATAATACCTGCACTTACCCATACTTCAGCGTAGAGAAGGACCTACTGTATCGGGTGGCAAAAAGGGCAGAAGAAACCGTTGAGCAGCTTGTGGTGCCCAAACCTTACAGGAAGTTGGTGTTGGAGTTGGCCCATGGGCACATTCTTGGAGGTCATCTGGGGACAGAGAAAACCCGAGAGAGGGTATTACAGAGATTCTATTGGCCGGGGGTGATGAAGGACGTAGAAAATTATTGTTCCTCCTGCCCTGTGTGTCAGAGGTTGGCCCCGATGCCACATTTCCGTAGCCCGCTGGTCCCTCTACCCATCATTGAGGTCCCGTTTGAGAGGATCGCCATGGATTTGGTAGGTCCTATAATCAAGTCCGCTAGGGGGCACCAGTACATATTAGTTATAATGGACTATGCCACCCGTTATCCAGAAGCGATCCCTCTCCGAAATACCTCGGCCAAAACCATAGCCAAAGAGCTATCTCTTGTTTTTAGCCGGGTGGGTATTTGTAAAGAACTGCTTACGGACCAAGGTACACCCTTTATGTCCCGGGTTATGAAAGAGCTGTGTAAATTGTTCAAAGTGACGCAATTGCGTACGTCTGTGTATCACCCCCAAACCGATGGGCTGGTTGAAAAATTCAACAAAACCCTAAAACAAATGTTGAAGAAAGTGGTGGATAGAGATGGAAAGGATTGGGACTGTTTACTTCCTTATTTGATGTTTGCTATTAGGGAGGTGCCCCAATCCTCTACGGGATTCTCCCCCTTTGAGTTACTGTATGGGAGACACCCAAGAGGGCTGTTGGATATTGCCAAGGAAACTTGGGAAAGTGAGAGTTCTCCCCACAGGAGTGTGATTGAGCATGTCGCCCTGATGCAAGATCGAATTGCACAGGTAATGCCCATCGTGAAGGAACATTTGGCCCAAGCGCAGTTGGCACAGCAGAGAGTGTACAACCGTGGAGCCAAGACCCGTACCTTTTCCCCGGGGGATAGGATATTGGTACTTGTCCCTACGGTTGAAAGTAAATTCCTTGCCAAATGGCAAGGCCCCTACGAGATAATGGAAAAAGTGAGCAAAGTGAATTACAAGGTCAGACAACCAGGAAGGCGAAAGCCCGAACAGATCTATCACGTTAATCTGTTGAAAGCCTGGAGGGATAGAGAGTCCCTAGTCGCAGACACTTGGTCACCAGCTCAAACTGGTTGCGTGATTCCTGAGGTTGGAATAGCAGCCACCTTGTCACAACCCCAACAACAGGAGGTTAAGGAGTTTGTGCTTCGCAACAAGGAGGTATTCTCTGAGCTGCCGGGACAAACATCTGGGGTAGAGCATGACATCATTACCCCGCCCGGTGAAAGGGTGAAGTTAAAACCCTATCGGATCCCAGAGGCTCGACGGGAGGCAATACGGGAGGAAGTACAGAAAATGCTGAACTTAGGGGTGATAGAGGAGTCCCAAAGTGATTGGTCTAGTCCCATCGTGTTGGTGCCTAAACCGGATGGGAGCTGGCGATTTTGTAACGATTTTCGTCAGTTGAACAAAGTTACAAAATTTGACACCTACCCCATGCCACGTATAGATGAGTTGATCGACCGGCTGGGAACAGCCCGATACATGACGACTCTTGACCTCACAAAAGGGTATTGGCAAATCCCCCTGGCCAAGTCGGCCAAAGAGAAAACCGCATTTGTAACCCCAGACGGGGCGTTCCAATATAAAAGAATGCCGTTCGGGTTACAGAATGCGCCGGCCACATTCCAGCGGAAAATGGACCAGATGCTGAGGCCCCATCGGAAGTATGCTGCGGCTTACCTGGATGACGTAATTGTCCATAGCACAGATTGGGCCTCACATCTGCCAAAAGTGCAAGCAGTCCTGGACTCTGTTCGGGAAGCGGGGTTTACGGCTAACCCCAAGAAGTGTACCATTGGGCAGGAGGAGGCCAAATATCTTGGGTACACCATTGGGAGGGGAGTAATAAAACCCCAACTCAACAAAGTCGAGGCCATCCAGAGTTGGCCACGTCCCAACAGCAAGAAGCAGGTACGAGCCTTTCTGGGAATCGCTGGGTATTATCGGCGATTCATTCCCCACTTTGCTTCTAAGGCTGTGCCCCTAACCAACCTGACGAAGGGGAAAGGGTCGGTCATGATTAAATGGACCCCCGAGGCTGAGGCAGCATTCCAATTCTTGAAACAAGCCTTATGTAGCCAGCCAGTGTTGTACTCACCCGACTTCTCTAAAGACTTTGTCGTACAAAGTGATGCGTCAGATGTGGGGTTAGGAGCAGTATTGTCCCAGGTCTGGAACGGGGAAGAGCACCCAGTCATTTACCTCAGCAGGAAATTGAAGTCCCATGAGGTAAATTACGCCACCGTTGAAAAGGAGTGTTTAGCGGTGAAGTGGGCTCTAGATTCCCTTCGGTACTACCTGCTAGGTAGGCACTTTGACATGGTTACGGATCACGCTCCGTTAAAGTGGATGGCTCAAAACAAGGAAACAAATAGAAGAGTGAATAGGTGGTTCCTGGCCCTCCAGGAATTCAACTTCACAGTAAAGCATCGCCCTGGCGTTCAAATGGGGAATGTGGATGCTTTGTCTCGAGTACATGAATGCCTGATTGCTGGTGTTCCAACCCCGAGGTTAAAACAAGAGGGGGGGGTATGTGACAGCAGGAAGGTAAAGTCACCTGGTTGCATCCAGGGGGGTAGATATATTTCGCCCAGATTCAGGCTTTACGCTGACTTATACAACTAGGTGGAGAGTTGTATAGGCCCAGCTAAGGCTAGTGGGCTCATGGATGACTCATACCTCTAGGGAGAGTGTGGGGCGTCGTGCAGACAGAGATGAGGAGACCAGCTGAACCTTGTCAGCTCATTTAGGCCTCTATAAGAACTCCCAGCTTCATTAGATGTTAGCTCATGCCTGGAACCAGACCTGTGTGGACTGTCTAGGGAGAGTGAACCCCTGTGCGGTGAGGCAAAGCCTGTGTGGCTATTTGTTTGGACTTTTACTAAACCAGGGACTTAGGGACTAGGACAGCACTAGGCTGATCCCAGTTGTTAGTTAGGAAACCTGTATGTTTAGTCAGAGGTCAACTTGACCAGGATTTATTTTGGTTATGTTTCTTTTGCTTTGCTGTGTTTTGTCACTGTAAATAGAAAATAAACCGCACCTTTTTGATTTTGAAAACCACAACCTCCGTTTGCTGGGCCTGTTTTGTGTGGGGAGCCCATCCCGGGGGTCACACACACCCGCTGCCGAGCTAACCCCCTCACAGCATGCACTACTCTAAAAAAGGCATAGCAACTGGGTCACATGGTATTACCATGCGGTAATGGTATGTACCATGCGATCCGGTGCAGGCAAATGCAGTGCATTTGTGACAAGCATTTGGGATGTCGTTAAGTTAACATTGGTATCTGCTGCAGATCACGACTGCAGTGTGTTTTCAACACGGTGCCGAAAAACAAGCATGGAACACAGAGGGAGGGGGGATTTAGGGGCTGGAAGAAGATTTGGGAAGAGGGAAAAGGACAACACCCAAAGACCAAAGAACAAGGATCTGTGCTAGAAAAGGGATTAAGGGGGGTTTGCTGGGAGAAGAAATTTGGGGGGGATTTGTTGCGCTGGAAAGGGGGATTGGGGGAAAGAGGGTTTGTGATGGATAGGGGTATTTGGAGAAGGGTAATTGGGTGGGAGAAGATTTGTACTGGAATGGGGGGTTATGCTGGGACAGGGGGTTAGGGGGGTGGAAGAGGATTTATTCTAAGAGGGGTTCTGGGAGGGAGGAGGATTTATGCTGTGAGGAGGAACTGAGGGGCATGGGGATAAGTCGCTAGAATAGGGAAGAAGGGGGAATTTTGTAGGGACTGGGGACTTGGGGAGGGTGGAGGAGGACTTGCATGGGAGGATTTGTTCTGGGAGGGGAAAGAGCATTTGTACTGGGAGGGGTTAGCATGCAAATTAGTGCTGGATTATTATTTTTTTACGAGGGGAAGGAGTGGGATTTTTAGCTGAAAGGGTAAACTGGGGGAGAGTATTGCTTGTGGGTAAGTATTTTGCACTCTCCTTACCCCTACGTGTGTGCACTCTGCATTCTTCCTACTGGGACTGTGTTTTGTCAAATGTGTGGAAAAAGAGATTTCCATCTCTATGACCGTCGGAGGCCCGGGCACGACGTTATGACATCACGCCTGGGTACCCGGAAGTAAACAAAGCCGTGATCAGCGGCTGTCAGCATGAGATCGTGAATTTTTTTTCCCGATCTCATGCTTTCCAGCCTGGACGAGAGATGTGGGGTCTTATTGACCCCTCATCTCTCCATAAAGAGAAACCTATCACAATAGATTCCTATTACAGGGGATGCTTACATTCCTTGTAATAGGAATAAAAGTGATAATTTTTTTTTTTTAAAGTGTAAAAAAAAAAAAAAAATTAAAACGCCCCTGTCCCCGGTAGCTCGCACTCAGACGCAAACACACACGTAAGTCCCGCCCACATATGTAAACGTTGTTCAAACCACACATGTGAGGTATCGCTGTGTGCGTTAGAGCGTGTGCAACAATTCTAGCACTTAGACCTCCTCTGTAACTTTAAACGGGTAACCAAAAAAAATTTTTTAAAGCGTCGCCTATGGAGATTTTTAAGTACCGAAGTTTGGCGCCATTCCATGAGTGTGCGGAATTTTAAAGCGTGACAAGTTGGGTATCTATTTACTCGGCGTAACATCATCTTTCACAGTATATAAAAAATTGGGCAAACTTTACTGTTTTGTTATTTTTTAATTCATGAAACCGTTTTTTTTCCCAAAAAAAAGGCGTTTGAAAGATTATTCCCTAGGGTGTCTGCTAAAAAAATATATATAACGTTTGAGGGTTCTGAGTATTTTTCTAGCAAAAAAATTATGATACTAACATGAAGGAAAGAAGTGCCAGAATAGGCCTGGTATTAAGGTGGTTAAATAATGTTTAGCATTTAACTTTATTCTTGGGGTTTAAAAACAAAACTAGAATACATTCTGTGTACACATCGTTTTTCATAAACCTTTATTGTATTTATTCTTCAATGAATTGCATTTACAATAATACAATAATATTAGCAACATAACTGTAGCGGGGTCTCCTTTAAGGCCCCTGGACTACGTTACCCAGAACCCCGCTCGGCACCCAGGGTGCATTGGGCCACCGCAGAGACTCATGGGTGGGGCTATAAGAGGAGGGGGCGAGGCGAAGCTCGGCCTCTTTGGACACCGCGCTGCAAGCAATAGGACTCCCTGTGCGGATCCGCTGCTGTGTAAGGCCTGAAGCCTGGGCCTTGCATACCTACCAAAGAGCCTTCCACCCCACTGCAGAGCCTGGGTGGCACCTGTTCCTGCTCGAGTTTGCTGACATCAGCTGGACCGGAGACCCGGCCGTTGGAGACACTGTGTGCGGATACACAGTGGTGGAAGCCCGGACTGGGATCGCGTCCGGAGTGGTGAGCGAGCACTTGCTCACTTCATTAACCTTTACTTTGTTGGGCCTAGTGACTGCCTTGGCCCACCTTGTTCATTTACTACCATTGGATTACAAATATTGTTTCCTGAAAGTGCACCACCGTTCAAGTTGCATGCAAAGAATTGTTCTCATAAGGGACTGAGTTTAATCTGAGTCAGGCCTGACCAGGGGGGGGTTAAATCTTTGTTTGCTGCGCCATATTGCGCATAAGGAAAGAAGATAGTTGCACGTGGCGGGTGACCACTCTGCACTATCACTGATGAATATGTTTATTGCTGCAGGGCTCTGCATGTATGCTATGTGATGTGTTTAACCTTGAACCTTTATACCAAAGTAAATCCAGTTATATTTTATTACCTTGGTATCAGTGTTATCCTTGCAGATTGTAGTTATCTATCAATACTGCCAGATTGTGTATAATCAGGCATTGACCGTTACGAGGTAACATTCCCTAGACTAACTGTGCCAGTGTGGGTTGAGTAGATTGCAGGGGGTTGGTGGTGCTGTATACAGGGCCCTAAACAAAACCCAGCGGCTCTCTTAACTGGGGGTAGCGCTACACGTGGTAGCTTAATACATGCGCTGCCAGTCAGGGGAGGATGGTTTCAGACACCAAAACCATCACCTCCACAGATATCTCCACCGCAGTCCCTAAAACCACGAAAGCAGAAGGCTAAAGAGAGTCCCGGGTCATCACCGGCCACCCTCAGCGCAGAATTATGCGCGGTCCTGGGGGAGATTGTAGCCCAGTGTAAGAAGGATCCTACAGACTACCTGATGTCGGGATACAGAAAACTCAGGATATTTTCTGGAAGGAAACCTGTACCTTTGGGAGAAGAGGGATTTGAGGAGTGGCTAGACGGTGCCACTCAGGCTTTAGAAGAATGGGAAGTCCCAGAACACCGAAAGAAGCAGAGAATCACAGAGAGTCTGAAGGGGCCTGCTTTGGAGGCCATACACAACCTCAAGCTGAGCAAGAAAGACTGTGATGCACAGGATTATCTGGACATTTTGCAGAATGTGTTTGGTGGAACAGAGAAAGTCACTGAGCTCACTTACCAGCTGGAGCACTGCTATCAAGACAGGAGAGAAACTGTCAGAGTTCATGAGGCGTCTGGATAAGATCCTGCATAAAATTATACTGAAGAAGGGGATCGACCAAAGGAAGGTGGATGAGGCCCGTGTTCAGCAGGTGTTGCGGGGAGCTCAGCCCCTGGACCCCATCGCATTGGCGTTACGCACTCGACAGGACGGGAAGAGCCTGGAGTACCCCAACTTAATCCGAGTGGTCAGAGAAGAAGAGGCTATGTTGGAAGACAAAAGAAGGAACCAACCAGTCGAGCCAACCAATCCTCCGGCGGTGATGGTCAGGACGGCCATGACCCTCGAGAGAGACTCAAAGGTGGATACCTTGAAGTGACAGATGTCCCAAGTATTGGGGTTACTGACCTCCCTGATGGCCAAGGATCAAGGGGTACCAGAGAGGGAAAGTCCGAAGAAGGAGCTGTTTCCAAACACCTCAGTGCCCGCATCCCTGCAAGATTGGGGGGATGCGATTTGTTTCAACTGTGGAGGGGCTGGCCATGTCTCCAAAGTGTGTGCCAGTCCAAAGAAAAAAAAGATGAATAACCGCAAGCCGGCGGAAAACTTCGGAGGGCCCCGGTGAAGGAGTCAACCAGGTGCCCATCATCTCCAGTGAGCTCCAAACTGAATGAGAAGTGTAGAAAGAGAGAGGACAACACCCCTCAGAAGAAACACAGTGTTCCCCAGCGGGAATATACACCAAAGAAAGAGAATAGTGTCCCTCAGCGGGTAGCTACACCCATTAAGAGGAGGGAGATCAATGCATACCGAGCCCAAGAGAGACTAAAGTCCAAGGAGAAATGGAAGAAAGAGAGTCCAAAAGGGAAATGCAAAGATCAAAAGAAAGAGACCCCTTCGAAGCAGTATCCAGAGAAGCTGGTAGGCCCCTCCCCCATTGTACCTGTCCAAGTGGAGCGAGTCTACACAAGAGCCATATTGGATACTGGGGCACAAGTGACCCTGTTATACAGGGACTTTTATGACAAGCATCTAAGTCACCTACCCATCCAGAAGATTGAAGAGTTGGAAATATGGGGGATTGGGACCAGGAGCTTCCCTTATGATGGCTATCTGTCCATAAAACTGACCTTTGACCCATCTGTAGCCGGGAAGGCTGAAGTGTTCGACACCCTGGCTGTGGTATGTCTCCGACCGCCTGGAGCTAACAAGAGCTCCATAATAATAGGGACCAACACAGACCTGGTTCGGAGACTCTTGGCCCCTCTAGTACGAAAGAAGGACCCCACGGTCACCAAGATCCACCCAATGCTAAAGACAGCCTACCAGCGACTGGTCTTAGAGCAGAAGGCCCCGGAAAAGGGGGTAGGAAAGGTCTGGAGGCTGGGAAGGAGAGGAATAGTGCTGCAGCCCGGCGAAGTAACCTGTCTCAGAGCCACTGTGAAGCTCACTTGGGAGCAGCCTGGGCCTTTTGTCATGTTGGAACCTGACCCAAGGGAAGAACACTCGGGCTTAGAAGTGGTCCCAGAAGTGGTCCCGTTGAGGGCCTTGAAGAAGGCACACTGTAAAGTACCTGTGAGTGTCAGGAATACTACGGATGGCCCCATGGAAATCCCAGCCAGGATGTTGCTGGGCCAGGTGAGCCCTGCTACCCCGGTAGTCTTGTCGGATGTGGAGAAGACAGAGGGAGAAAGGACTATTTGGGAGAAGCTCTGCATGGAGAACCCAAACCTGCCAAGGGCTTGGAAAGAGAGAGCCAAGGCCCAGTTGACCAAGTGGAGAAGGATCTTTTCCCAAGATGAGTTCGATGTGGGTTGTGCGAAGAGTGCCACCCACCGAATCCGCCTCCTAGAAGACAAACCCTTCAGGGAGAGGGTCCGGTGAGTCCCGTTGGCAGACCTCGAAGACTTGCAGGAGCAGCTCGCCGAGCTCAAGCGAACCGGTGTTATCCGGGAGTCCAGAAGCCCCTATGCCTCCCCGATAGTGGTGGTCAGGAAGAAGAATGGGTCATTGAGGCTATGTATAGACTACAGGACCCTCAATAGGAGAACCATACCCGACCAGTATACCACCCCGAGGATAGAGGATGCCTTACAGAGCTTGTCCGGAGCAAGGTGGTTCAGTGTAATGGATCTCAAGAGTGGGTACTATCAGATCCCCATGCATCCAGAAGATAAGGAGAAGACAGCTTTCATAACTCCTGTGGGGTTCTTTGAGTTTGACAGGATGCCCCAAGGTCTGTCTGGAGCTCCAGACACCTTTCAACGCCTTATGGAAAAGACTGTGGGAGACATGAACCTCATTGAAGTCCTTGTATACTTGTAAGTCCTTTGTATACTTAGATGACATCATTGTCTTTGGGAGAACCCTGGAAGAGCATGAGGAGAGACTGGAGCAGGAGTCTAAACCCTCGGAAAAGAACTACCCCACTCACAAGTTGGAGTTCCTTGCCCTCAAATGGGCTGTAGTCGACAAGCTCAAAAGACTATTTGTATAGGGCAGAATTCACTGTGAAAACTGACAACAACCCCCTTACTTATCTTTTCACCACAGCAAAGCTGGGTGCCATGGGACACAGATGGCTGGCGGCCCTGTCTGCTTTCAACTTTAGCCTGAAATATAGACCTGGGGCTGGAAATCGAGATGCGGACGCCTTGTCAAGAAGATCCCATGCTCCCACCAGCAGTACAGAAGACTGGACCCAAGTGGCACCCGACGGGGTGCGGGCCCTCTGTCAGGCGGCTGAACTCCAGGCCAGTGGCGGTTCAAGAGCAGAAGAGATAGGAGTCACTGTAGTAGGGGTCCCCAAACAATACAGTGGGATAACCCAGCTGGAGGAGGCTGACTTACCAAAACTGTCAAAAAAGAAGTTGAGGTGCGACCAATTGGAAGACCCCATGGGGAGATTGGTTCTGGAAGCCCTGGAGAGTCAGGATCCAGATAAACTCTTACGCCACCCATCAAAGGAAGCTCGTCTGCTGAGGAAGGAATGGGACAGGCTGCAGGTGCATCAGGGAGTGGTCTACCGAAGGGGCCCCTCTGATGACCTAGAAGACAAATGGCAACTGTTTCTACCCGGGAAACATCGAGAGACTGTCCTGGTCGCCCTGCACGACAATCATGGCCACTTGGGAGCGGAAAGGACCTTCCAGCTCGTTAGGAACCGGTTCTATTGGCCCTGCATGAGGGCCAAAGTCGAGGAATACTGTCACTCATGTGCACGCTGCATCCAGAGGAAGACTTTACCCCACCAAGCTGCCCCAATGGGCCACCTGCAAAGTCAAAGCCCCCTGGATTTGGTATGCATTGATTTTCTCTGCCTCAAACCCAACTTGAGTGGACTAGGAAATGTTCTGGTGATAACCGACCATTTCACCTGGTATGCCCAGGCCTTTCCAACCAAAGACCAGAAGGCTTCCACTGTAGCTAAAGTTCTCATGGAGAAATACTTTGTACACTACGGGCTACCACAACGGCTCCACTCGGATCAAGGAAGGGACTTTGAAAGTCGGCTGATTCGGAAGCTCCTGGATTCCTTAGGGATCAAGAAGACCCGAACCACCCCCTACCATCCACAAGGTGATGCTCAGCCGGAGAGGTTCAACCGAACCCTGCTCAACATGCTGGGGACTTTGAGCAGTGAAAAGAAGCAGCATTGGAGCAAACATATAGCAGCAATTGTGCATGCATATAACAGTACCACAAGTGACGCTACAGGGTACTCACCCTATCGACTTATGTTCGGAAGAGTAGCAAGACTACCGGTAGATCTGGCCTTTGGTACCTCCATAGACCATTGCTCGGCCACTTCCCACAAGGGATATGTAGATAGGCTCAGACACAGTTTAAAATTGGCCTATGAGCAGGCACAAGCAGCCTCGGATCAAAGGGGAGCCTGCAACAAGAAAAACTTTGATTTGAAAGTCCGGATTCAGGATCTATAACCTGGGGACAGAGTGCTGCTATGGAACTTGGGGGTCCCTGGAAAGCACAAGCTTGCAGACAGATGGAGACCTGAACCCTATGTTATTTGCAAGAAACTGCCGGGCCTACCTGTTTACAGACTAAAACCAGAAGGAAAGGTGGGGCCCTGAAAGACTTTGCATCGGAACCATCTACTCCCACTTGCCGAAGCAGTTCGGATACCCCCTGCGAGGGATTCCCCTGAGTCAACTTCCATCCTGGATACTCCCAAGCCAAGCACTCGGTCCCAGACTCCTCAGATTGAAGAATCAGATGTCTCTGAATTAAGTGAGGATGAGAGAGAAGAACTTGATTGGCTATGGCCTTCCCAGGTCCCAGAAACTTCTGCTATAGATCTTCCATCTACTAAAGACACCATAGACAGTACACTGAATGCAGAAGCTACTGAGTTCATCCCGTCCAGTCCTTTGTCGGATTCTTGGGAAGATGCCTGTGACTTACTCTTATGCCCCGTACACACGATCGTTTTTAATGTCATTTTTTAAACCGACGTTTTTCTCCTCGTTTTTTTTCATGTTTCCTCTCAAGCCTGCCTTGCGTACACACCATCATTAAAAAAAACGATCAAGCAAAGCGCAGTGACGTTCAACACGTACGACGGCACTATAAAGGGGAAGTTCCGTTCGAATGACGCCACCCTTTGGGACGCTTTTGCTAATTCCGTGTTTCCGCGTGTTAGTAAAAGTTTGGTGAGAGACGATTCGCGCTTTTCAGTCTTCGTGCTTTGAAGATCGTTTTCGGGAGTTCAGATTGCGCCTGTGGGTTCGTATCTGTTTAGCACTGCTTGTAGTCAGTTCGTATCTGTTTATTCAGTGCGGCCTGCTCTGCACGTTCGTGTTTTTCAGCTTGTTCTTCATAGGCCTTGCTGTTCTTCCGTGCGTTCTTCTAGTTCGTTCTGTTCAGCCGACCGTTATCTAGCCATGTTGCGGCTACGTACTCGTCGTAGAGTTCGTGCTGTAGTTGGTGCAGGGGTTCATGCTGTATCCCGACTCCATGCCATGAGCAGGGTCAGGAGGAGTTCATGGACCAAGAATTGGTTGCTCCAGCGGCACCAATTCTGTCACATGCCTTTGTTGCGGGAGATCAGGGAGAATAATCCTGATGATTTCAGGAATTTTCTCAGGATGTCTGACCCCGTATTTCAGCAGCTGTTGGCTTTGGTGTCCCCCTATATTACCAGGCAGGACACCGTTATGCGGGAAGCCATCAGTGCTGAGCAGAGGCTCATCGCCACGTTGCGATACCTGGCTACTGGGAGAAGCCTGCAGGACCTTAAGTTCTCCACAGGCATATCCCCCCAGGCTCTGGGGATAATTATACCAGAGACTTGTTCTGCCATCCTTCAAGTTTTGCAGGAGGACTATATTAAGGTAAGTGTTCTTCTTCAAAAATTCACATTGTATGGTTTTTATTTTTGGATATTTTTAATTTGCTTTATTTGCAGTCCCTAATTTACATGATTCTTAGCTGCAGGGAATGTCCCCTTTCTCCCCATGTTTTATTATTTAAAGTTTGGGGTTTGAGGCCTACCTGTAAATTTGGCTTACCTAACCTCTCCAGCATGCTATCCTGGGGCCATACCTACCTTGCCTAGTCATTTCCATGTTTTTTATTATATGTTCCATCGTAGTGCTTTACCCAAAACGCACCCTAAATTTGGCCTAGGAATGTTTCATTTTTGTTAACTTCAATACAGAGTGCTACAGCCTTCATGTGTGATATTCCCAACTCATCTTCAACCCTTACCCCCCCCCCCCCCCCCATAATTTTTTTTTTTCTTGCTTCCAATTTTTTATGTTTTGAACAGTTTCTACCAATGTTGGCCATGAATGTGTGTATGAAATCCGCTTTCAATGTTTCTGGCTCCAAGTATTAATTTGTTATTTCTTTAATTCCACAGTTCCCTTCTTCGCCACATGAATGGCAGAATGTGGCTTCCAAGTTTGCCCAGCGATGGAACTTTCCGAACTGTGGAGGAGCCATCGACGGCAAACATGTTCGGGTCGTCCCACCACCCCATTCGGGATCCTTTTATTATAATTATAAGGGGTTCCACAGCGTCGTGATGATGGCAGTGGTGTCGGCCACCTACGAGTTCCTCTATGTGGACGTTGGCAAGAATGGCAGGATGTCTGATGGAGGAGTTTTTGCCCAGACGGAGTTTGGAGAACGGCTCCTTTTGGATCTGCTGGCCTTGCCACCAGCGGAGCAGAATGTGGAGGGACTACCTTTTGTGTTTGTGGCGGATGAGGCGTTTGGCCTTGGACCCCATTTGATGAGGCCATTCCCGCAACGCACCCTCACCCCTGAGAGGAGGGTTTTCAATTATCGGCTGGCCAGAGCCAGAAGGGTGGTGGAAAATGCGTTTGGGATCATGGCCAGCCGATTTCGCCTCTTCCTTACCTCCATCCACCTTGCCCCATACAAATGGAACCATGTGGTTATGACGTGCTGTGTGCTGCATAATTTCCTAAGGGTGCATTCAACGAGTTATATATCTTTGAGTGGGCCTGAGGCCTCTTTAATCAATGCCGAAACTTTGGTGGCCCTGGAACCTGGCCGTCCTGGCTTGGCCCCCCCAACCGGACGTGAGGTCCGTAACCAATATGTGGACTATTTTATGGGTAGGGGGGCCATTGAAATGCCAGACAATCTCTAATAATTTTAGACCAAAAAAATAAAACTTTTAAAAAAAGTAAAGATTGGTTTGTCATTTTTATTGTATAATGTTTGATGTTTCTGGTAGGTTTACCTAGTGCACTTGTTTTGCCATGTGGATTAAAAAATCTTTTAATTAGCCTTCATTGTCAGTGTAAACACCAAACATTGATTAGTTCACTCAGCACCACATTTACATAATGAAGCCACAATGATTTGTTATGTAAAAATACCTTTATTTTTTTTGTTTAGGTGGGCAACTTCCTTAGAAACGTGGATGTTCCCTTAATTTCAGGTGTATTAAAACGCATGACCAGCCATGCATAAACAAACTATATTTCTACAAATTTAGAAAAAGCTAAACATGTGCTAGTCATTAAAGGGTAAAATAACCAAAAAAAATAGAAATCTCTGCAAGTAAAACGTTATGTGGTGTAAAAACATTAGACACGCCCAAGCACAGCCATGATATTTTGGAGCCTTTCCTCCACCCGCTTTGTATTTGCCCTGATCTCTAGCAAATCTCCCTTAATTTTTTCGAGGTCACGACAGCAGACCATCAGGTATTGGATCAGGATCTGGGCACTGTGATGTGTCAACTTATTGGGGTCTTCGGCCAGAACTGCACCTAAATGTAAAAAGAAATATGTAGGATAGAATATGTAGGCCTACATCTATTTAACATGCATGTGTCTGGTTTCACTCTGACCTGTGGTGGTGCCACTTTCCACTTCCACAACATCACATTCCTCTCCATCCTGGGGTTCTGGGGGTATTGTTGTAGGTATTGCAATTCTCGTCTCATCTGAGGTAGCTTTTCGAATCCCTAGGGAGATTGAAATAAAAGGAATAGTTTCATTAGTAGCGACTCAATTTTGCTAAAATAAGAAACATGAAAAAAAACTTTGTAATCATTCTTTTGAAGCATGCTCCATTTTAATTTTTACCCCCTGTGCCAACCGGGACAAATGATTGGATACATAGGCCAAAACAGAGCATATACATTTTGTAAACAAATTTGAAACATTGTAACACCCCAAAGTATCTACACTGGATCACCTGTGTGTGACTCCCTCAAGCTTTTTGGCTTTAGGCCCACACTTGTACTACTGCGTTCAGATGTTTCATCAGCTGCTGAGCATTCACTCCCTTTAACATTACCATGCATATCGTTTTTTCAAATGAACAAATGTCCTTTGGATTAGCACACCAAAAATAAGTGTGGCCCAAATGTACTCCCCCAAATAAACCAAAAAACATGGGTGTTCACACTGGATGATCCTAAAACATCGTTTGAGGAACTGTACGAAGAAAGAGGTTTAATACGTCCGTTTACTATGCGGACGAACCTAAAAAAGATGGTATCTTTCAGTGTACTATATGAAAGTTAAAAATACACGACAGAATACAAGAAAATAATATGTACCATTGAAACTCAAAAAAAACAACTTACTTTTTAATATAACTTTCTTGATTCTTTTATATTGGTCGGCCTCCCGCAACTTCAGATCTGACCATCGTTTTCTGAGCTGTTCCTTCGTTCTGCACACCCCGAATTTTTGGTGGAGACTTTTGACCACTTTGCCCATAATTCTGGACTTGACCAGATTAGGCCTTTTATACGGACCATGCTTGGCATCATAATCCTCCTTCTTTAAAATGGCGACCATCTCCACCATTTCCTCGAATGACATGTTGGATGCCTTATATCTCCTGGGTCTTGATTTGGGCTCCTCTGTAATTTCATCCTCTGTAGAGGTAATCTCAGCCACCTGTGTCTCCGCCATGTTTTGTTCAGCACTACTAGCGAGAAGGGGCGGGGAAAGTACAATATCGAACGTCAGGGGCGGGGAAAGCGTGCGGAGTTTCACGCATGCGCTGTGTATATAAAGTGAAGATCCATGTCTGGGAAATACGTTCATTTTTCGGGAGAGAGAGTTAGCAACGAACGTCGTGACCAAGGTACCTAACAATTTTACTTTTTGAGGTTCATCAGACGAGGAGATTTGTGTGCTCAAAATATGTAGACAATGCACAGTTGAGGAATGTTGCCTGAAATATATATTTTTTTTGGTTTCTCGCTTTTACAGATATCATGAATACTTTTAAAAACCCAGACTTCATGGGGGAGTTCATCGATAAATGGCAAGAGCTCCCTATATTATGGCAAACAAAAAGTGGCGGTAATAAAAATAAAGACGCCAGGAAAGCAGCACTGGAGAGCCTGCTTGCATTTGTGCAAACAAAGATACCCACAACAACTCTCCAAGATGTCAAAAACAAAATTGGGACCATCAGAGGGACATACTGGACCCAGAGGACTATGGTCCTGAGGTCCCAGAGGTCAGGTGCACCAGCAGATAAGGTTTATAAACCCAGTCTGTGGTACTACAGTAAGCTTGCTTTTCTGGATGACCAGCTGGAAGTGCGGGAATCTCTCTCCACCCTTCCCCCCAGAGGTCAATCCAGCCTTCCTTGTACCCAACCCTCCAGCCTTCCCTGCAGCCAGTCCTCCAGCCTTCCTGTCAACCCTGCTCTGGCTTCCTCTGAGGATCAAGATCAGGGCCTTGAGGAGGCAGATTTGGAGATATGGAGCCAGGTAAAGTCTTGCTATCTATATTTCTATCGTACAAAATTGTAGATTTTAAATAGATGTTAGTATTGTTAAAGGTATGTACACTTCTACCAATAAAGTTTGTGAAGAGCAAGATACAGTAGTGGCCTAATTTTATGTGTCCAAGACAACAAAACCAGGATGCGTAATCAATGAAAAGGACATAACTTTTGGCATTGATTTCAACAATGTCTAGAGGTGAACAATGTCTGTGAATAATGATGTGGCAAAATAAATAATGTCCCTTTCTTTTTTTACAGCCAGAGCAGAGCCAGGAAGAGGGTGATGTTGGGGATCAGGAGGAGGCAGGGCCCAGTGGCACCCAGGAGGAGGCTGGGCCCAGTGGCACCCAGGAGGAGGCTGGGCCCAGCACAAGAGCCCAGATGCCTCCCCTGGTAGTTAAACCACGAGGGCCAAGGAGAGGTAGGCAGGTGGAGGAGGAAACCAGGGCCTTCCTCAGAGAGGCAACAGCGGCCCTCAGAGAGGCACCCTCTGTTGATGAGGGATTTGCCACAGTCCTCGCCCACAAACTAGGGCAAATGTAGTTGCAGCAAAAAAAATTCAGTGAGACCCTGCTATTGAAAGTCATCAATAAGGGCGTGCTGGGTGAACTCACTAGGTACACGGACATAACGGAGGTTGTCCCTACTCCTCCACCTCCTCCTCCTCCTCCTACTACTCCTCCTGCCACAACCTCTCCTCCTGATCCCCAGCCTCCAAGGAAGAAACCAACCAAGGCTGCAGAGAAGGCTGGAGAGAAGGCTACAAGGAAGAGGAGAAAATAATGCCTGCTGTAGTACCACAGACTGGGGACATATAGGACTTATCTGCTGTGGCTCCTGACCTCTGGGAGCTCAAGACAAGATTGGGCTCATTTTTTGGGGGGATCTAATCTCTATTTTGGTTTGGACATCTTGTATGGTTGTTGTGGGGTGAAAGGGATGCACAAATGCAAGCAGGCTCTCCAGTGCTGCCTTCCACTTTAATTTGCTAATGTTCTGAAATAAAAAAAAATTGAGTGCCCTTTAAATACTTGACTATGTGATTTGTATTTCAAAAGAGAGCTTGCTAGGAAGCAGGCAGGGACATCTCAAATTATATTATTGTTATTATCAGGGGACACAAACCTCCCTGAGGCCAAATGAGACACATTTGGAAGGTTGTTGTGGTAACTTTACACAAGAATAATTTAAGCCAAAATACTTAAAAAAATAACCAAAAATAATATAAAATTTAAAGAAAAAAGGAGAATTACATTATTTTATTATTATTAGTATTATTTAGGAGGGAGGTGCGGCTTATAAATAATATTTTATAATCATTAGAGCAATTTGGAATTACTTTAGAAACAAGTTTGGCATAAAACTCTCAATGTCATTATCAAAAGAGGGTCATTTTAAAGCATTATCAAAAGAAGAACGGAATGCGCAGCATTAAAACAATGCTATTAATTCCACCGTGACGAATGTGCCATCTCCATTTCCAACATTAGCTTTACCAAAACGAGCGCTCCCGTCTCATAGTTGCTTCTGAGCATGCACGTTTGTTTCACGTCGTGAACGCATACACACTATCGTTTTTCACGTCGTTAAAAAAAAGACATGAAAAACGACGTGAAAAAAGAGAGCATGTCCGGAATTTTTAATGGCCGTTTTTCACGTCGTTAAAAATGCTCTGGAGCCTACACACGATCATTTTTAATGGCCATTTTTTAAAATGGCATTTTTAACGGCATGAAAAACGATCGTGTGTACGGGGCATTAGAAGAGGATCCAAGAGATTCCATGTATCTCCCTACTCCTGAGTCGAGTGTCCCAGAACCAGTGGAAACTCCCAAGTCGGTTCCAGAAGAGAAACCTGTATTATCCGAACCAGAAATCCCAAGAGAACAAAGGATGAGAAGGGCCATAAGGCTTCCCCGAAAATTGACTTACCCACAGATGGGGAAAAGCTCGGAAGACACTGTGGTCACTGCCAGGAGGAGTGTGGAAGACCCTGATCCCTCCACTGTTTATTTAGTGGGGGGTAACCCCAACTCACCCGCTGGCACAGCTAGGCAGGCCACGAATGACAGTGTGACCTGTGGGCAAGGAAGTCCACCCCCTCGTTTTTGGTGGGAACTTCCTCTGCCGACATCTTACGCATCTTTGTCTCATGTTGTGCGTAGTATGTGTTAACATTTATCTTTGGGGACTAAAGAGTTTAAGTGGGGGGAGTGTGTAGCGGGGTCTCCTTTAAGGCCCCTGGACTACGTTACCCAGAACCCCGTTCGGCAACCAGGGTGCATTGGGCCACCGCAGAGACTCATGGGTGGGGCTATAAGAGGAGGGGGCGAGGCAAAGCTCGGCCTCTTTGGACACCGTGCTGCAAGCAATAGGACTCCCTGTGCGGATCCGCTGCTGTGTAAGGCCTGAAGCCTGGGCCTTGCATACCTACCAAAGAGCCTTCCACCCCACTGCAGAGCCAGGGTGGCACCTGTTCCTGCTCGAGTTTGCTGACATCAGCTGGACCGGAGACCCGGCCGTTGGAGGCACTGCGTGCGGATACACAGTGGTGGAAGCCCGGACTGGGATCGCGTCCGGAGTGGTGAGCGAGCACTTGTTCACTTCATTAACCTTTACTTTGTTGGGCCTAGTGACTGCCTTCGCCCACCTTGTTCATTTACTACCATTGGATTACAAAAATTGTTTCCTGAAAGTGCACCACCGTTCAAGTTGCATGCAAAGAATTGTTCTCATAAGGGACTGAGTTTAATCTGAGTCAGGCCTGACCAGGGGGGGGGGTTAAATCTTTGTTTGCTGCGCCATATTGCGCATAAGGAAAGAAGATAGTTGCACGTGGCGGGTGACCACTCTGCACTATCACTGATGAATATGTTTATCGCTGCAGGGCTCTGCATGTATGCTATGTGATGTGTTTAACCTTGAACCTTTATTCCAAAGTAAATCCAGTTATATTTTATTACCTTGGTATCAGTGTTATCCTTGCAGATAGTAGTTATCTATCAATACTGCCAGATTGTGTATAATCAGGTATAGACCGTTACGAGGTAACATTCCCTAGACTAACTGTGCCAGTGTGGGTTGAGTAGATTGCCGGGGGTTGGTGGTGCTGTATACAGGGCCCGAAACAAAACCCAGCGGCTCTCTTAACTGGGGGTAGCGCTACATAACTATAGGACACTCCATAGCATCAATAAAATTCAAAGCATAATATGTTTATCAATAAACATCATTAATTGAGACATCAAGCTGTACTGTCAGCTTTTTACAAAATGGCAGGCTAAGTGAATTACAGCAGACAATTCTGGCCCACTTTTTAAATCATTCTGCCCCTTCCAGTAATAGATGAGGAATGCTAGAGTGATCATATAGATATCAAAATGGCACACACAAAATTATGGTAACCAAAGAAATAAAATAATATCTACTTCTGACATTCAGTGAGAACTATACTGTATTATATTATGAGAACTATACTGTATTTCCTCCAACGTACCCAGTCCTTGCATAATGCTGTGTGTATTCAAATAACAATGAAAAGGTATGACGCTAACTCAAACACAAACTAAAATGTTCGAAAATTGTGATAATTAACATCAATCAAAAAATCTTTAGTCATCAGCATAAATTGTACAGTCCATACAGTGAAAGTTCTACAGGCAGTCTTCACAGAAGAATATAACAATCACTGTGATTAAGAGATAGGCGCAAGGGAGGTTATTCCTTTAAACTGTGCTCCACCACAAAACGTGTGTGAGAAATGCAAACTCACCAAAAACTTTTAATAAATGTGCCCTATAACAATTCCAATCTCTTGATCAGAAGCATATATGGAGGAAATGGCTCTTAACCCCAGAGGTGTCTCCTTACATTAATCCATCATTAAAGCTCGGGAGAAGCATAATGAAAATCATTGTGCAATACGTTTATTAAAAGTTAAAATCCAACAAGTCAATAAAATGTGCACTTACATTTATGGGTGCTGTAAGTCAGCACCAACATGTACAGCTTAGCAAGTGCGCTTGCCGTCTCTCCAGGATGCTGTGTGCATTCCAAAGCACCGGAGGTAGGAACCAGAACACCGGAAGTAACCATCAGTACAGGCGGATATGCAGCCTCAATGCATTTCGTGATCAACACGTCATCAGGAAGCTTCTCTTTCCTTTCCACTTGTAAAAGAGGCAGCTGCAGTCACTTATTTATACATACAGTTGTGCTCAAAAGTTTGCATACCCTGGCAGAAATTGTAACATTTTGGCATTAATATTGAAAATATGACTGATCATGCCAAAAAACTGTCTTTTATTTAAGGATAGCAATTACATGAAGCCATTTATTATCTTATAGTATTTTGGATCCTTTTGAAATCATATTGATAACAGAAATCACCCAAATGGCCCTGATCAAAAGTTTACATACTCTGGAATGTTTGGCCTTGGTACAGACACAGAAGGTGGCACACACAGGTTAAAATGGCAATTAAAGGTTATTTTCCCACAATTGTGGCATTTGTCAATATAGTCAATTAGTTTGTTAGCTCTCACATGGATGCAGGCTAGACACTGAGCCATGAGGCGGTAGAAAAGAACAGTCAAAAGACCTGAATAGCAAGGTGATGAAACTTTACAAAGATGGAAAAGGATATAAAAAAATATCAAAAGCCTTAAATGAGCCAGTCAGTTCAATCACTTACCGTAATAGGAAGTGGAAAATTTGGGGATCTCTTGATACCAAGCCAAGGTCAGGTAGATCAAGAAAGATTTCAGCCACAACTGCCACAGGAACTGTTCGGGATACAAAGAAAAAAACACAGGTAACCTCAGGAGAACAACAGGCTGCTCTGGAAAAAAGATGGTGTGGTTGTTTTTAAGGAGCACAATACTTGATACTTGAACAAAAAAGAGCTGCATGGTCAAGTTGCCAGAAAGAAGACTTTACTGTACAAGTTCCACAAAAAAGCCTGGTTATAATATGTCCAACAACACCTTGACATGCCTCATTGGCTTTTTTGTGGCATTGGCACAGTAAAGGCTTCCTTCTGGCAGCTCAACCATACAGCTCTTTTTTGTTCAAGTATCATTGAATTTTGCTCCTTAAAAACAACCACACCGTCTTTTTGGTGAGCAGCCTGAATTTCTCCTGCGGTTACCTGTAGGTTTTCCTTTGTATCCTGAGAAATTCTTCCACCAGTTGTGGCTGCAAATTTTTTTGGTCTACCTGACCTTGGCTTGCTATCAAAAGAGCCCCTAATCTTTTCCACTTCTTAATACGTGATTAAACAGTACTGACTGGCATATTCAAGGCTTTGGATATATATTTATATCCTTTTCTATCTTTGTAAAGTTTCATAACCTTGTTACGGAGGTCGTTTGACTGTTCTTTTCTACCTCCTCATAGCTAAGTGTCTAGCCTGCTTAGTGCATCCATTAATTAACCTTTAAATGCCACATTCTGTGTCTGTGTGATTGCTATCCTTAACTTGTTGGAGCCTGGGCCATAGACAAATGACGGCCACAAGGTGGCTCTAGAAATCCGGGAGGCCGTCAATAGACGGCCTCGGCTCCTCTGACCACTGCGCATGCCCGGCAAATCACTGAGATGCCGATGCGCGTGCCTGGCGGCCGCGATGTCCGCCAGGTACCCGCGAACAGCCGTTACACAGACAAGGACGTGGATCTGTGTGTGTAAACACACAGATCCACGTTCTGACAGGGAGAGGAGACTGATGCTGTGTCCCTTGTACATAGGGACACAGATCGGTCACCTCCCCCAGTCAGTCCCCTCCCCCCACAGTAACAATCACCCCTGGAGAACACTTTTAACCCCTTCCTCGCCCCCTAGTGTTAACCCCTTCCCTGTCCGTCACATTTATACAGTAATCAGTGCATATTTATAGCACTAATCGCTGTATAAATGTGAATGGTCCCAAAAATGTGTCAAAAGTGTCCGATCTGTCCGCCATAATGTCGCAGTCCCAATAAAAAATCGCAGATCGCTGACATTACTAGTAAAAAGAAAATAATAAAATAAAATGTCATAATTCTATCCCCAATTTTGTAGGCGCTATAACTTTTGCGCAAACCAATCACTATACGCTTATTGCAATTTTTTTTTACCAAAAATATGTAGAATACATATCGGCCTAAACTGAGAAAAAAAATAGTTTTTTTTTAAAAACAATTGGGATATTTATTATAGCAAAAAGTAAAAAATATTACTACTCAGTAGAAGAAACTGTTTATTGTTTGGCAAGAAGAATAAAACTGAGTTGGACCTATTCACTGTGTGGAACTCTGGTTACTAGGAGCAAAGGAGTCAGGGACGAAGTACTGGATTTGACTCTAGGACACCTACACAAGACCCAATCTTCTGGCCTTCACCTCTTAGCTATGGAGGACATGGGCCGTGGTGTATCTCATCCCTCCCCCCAGCACTGAGACCCCTAGACAAAGAAAGACGAGTATGAGAAGGGGAGAGAGGGGTGAGGCCGCTACACGTGGGGGCATTGCGTCCGGAGGAGTTCCGAGTAGGTCGGCCATATTGGCCAACGCGCCATGAGGCAACCCATGGCTGCGTAGTTCGTGGGCGGGGAGAGGAGAAAGCCCGCGAACACGTGCAGAGTGTGGGAGGAGTCTGGCCATGTGGACGTAAGCACGTGGAGATTCCGGCACGGGTGGGTCGGTGCGCAATGGAGCAGCGAAGAGAGAAGATGACTTCAACTACTCCAGGGATTTCAGTTTCTTCCGGAATGGACATGACTTCTCTGGCTGCTCCAATCATGGATACGGGGATAAGACTAAGGCCCCGGGGGCGAATGGCTCTGTACACCTGCAGAGACACGGAGGCCCTCGGTGTGATCTGTCCCGGCTGTTCGGGACTGGTGGTCCAGCTGAAGCCATTCGGGCAATGTGAGGTCTGCAAGGAGTTTCTCTTCGAGGTGGAACCATCCACAGAAAAGCCTCGGGCTTTCCACCTCAACTACCTCACAGGGACTGCCACTCCGGAAGGAGAGATCGATGCTGGTGCGTTTCCCATGCGCACTGATCCGGAGCGAAGTGACTGCCCAAGCGGAGATGAAAAGAGAAAAATCCGAGGATGCTGCCTCGGTCACCAGCAGCTCCCTGCTCCGAACACCGAAGAGGAAAGTCGGCCTAGTGATGGCCTCGTGTGGTCGTGGAAGAGCTTCGCCCCGCTGCTTGCCTGGCCTGGATGGATCCGGTAGCAAGAGTCCTGGACATCCCTATTCTTCTGAAGGCCCAGGTGAGCCAGGGGTTGGGACTGTCTGTGTGGTTAAAAGTGGCGGAAGCCCACAGTCGGTAGAGGCCGTCAAGGGGGATAGTTCCGGGACTGGGAATTATCTGCCCGCTGAATGCTACGACACCTCTGACCTGGACTCATTGTCTGACAATGGCGATGATGGGGAGATAGACGAAATCTTCCATCAGAAGGGATGGGACAAGATGAAGCTACCCTCGTCCTGTGTCACAAGGGACCTGTCCATGTCTACTGGAGATAGTACACCCCGGGTGGAGGCCTCGGTGCCTAGGGAGGAATCTGGTCCCCTGTCCGAAGTTCCTCTTCTGGACTCAACATCCATTTCACCTGTTCCTGATGCGGGAGTGCAACGTAAGTCATTGCGGGCTCCTAGGCCCAGATCTACCGAGGTGGTGAACGCACCTCGCCGCCCAGAAGCGATTGTTCCGCCTGGAGAAGGAGACCAGGCCATCATGCTACCTTTGTCAAGGCTGCAGCGTCTCTTCGGCCAGAAGGTTTCGCAGGAGTATGGGTGGGAATACCTGTACCTGCCTCGAGAACTGCTTTATGAGGTGGAAGTTTTTCGCCAAAGATGGTATGATACCTTTGTGTGGGACAAACTTAAAGTACCGCAAGCACGGCGATACCTTTCTTGTTCACCAACGGTCACCAAGAAGTTCCAGGACTGTAAAGCTAAGTGGATGCTGGGAAGGCATATCCATGCGGACAGAGTGGTGATTAGTGATGCGCCAAACGCCCCCGGGTTCGGTTCGCACCAGAACCCGCGAACGGACCGAAAGTTCGCACGAACGTTAGAACCCTATTAAATACAATGGATGCGAACGTTCGAAATCTAAAGTGCTAATTATAACGACTATTATGCATGTTATTGTCCTAAAAAGGGTTTGGGAACCCGGGTTCTGCACCAGGGGACATGTATCAATGCAAAAAATAAGTTTTAAAAATGGCCGTTTTTCGGGAGCAGTCATTTTAACCACCTCGCGCCCGCCGTACGAGAATATACGGCCGCAAGGTGGTTGTCAAATGCCGGGAGGCCGTTATTATACGGCCTCCGCTATTTGGCCACTGGGGGCGTGCGAGCGCCGCCGGCGGCGCGCGCACGTGCCCGGCGCTTCCCTGCAATGCCGATGCACGTGCCTGGCGGCCGTGATGTCCGCCAGGCACCCGCGATCGGCTGTTACAGAGGCAGGACGTGGATCTCTGTGTGTGTAAACACAGAGATCCATGTCCTGTCAGGGAGAGGAGACCGATGCTGTGTCCCTTGTACATAGGGACACAGATCGGTCACCTCCCCCAGTCACTCCCCTCCCCCCACAGTAACAATCACTCCAGGGAACACATTTAACCCCTTCCTCGTCCCCTAGTGTTAACCCCTTCCCTGCCAGTCACATTTATACAGTAATCAGTGCATATTTATAGCACTGTTCGCTGTATAAATGTGAATGGTCTCAAATTAGTGTCAAAAGTGTCCGATGTGTCCGCCATAATGTCGCAGTCACAAAAAAAATCACTGATCGCCGCCATTACTAATAAAAAAAAAAATATATAAAAATGCCATAAAACTACCCCCTATTTTGTAAACGCTATAACTTTTGCGCAAACCAATCAATAAACGCTGATTGCGATTTTTTTTTACCAAAAATATGTAGAAGAATACGTATCGGCCTAAACTGAGGAAAAAAATATATAAAAAAAAAAAAAATGGGATATTTATTATAGCAAAAATCTAAAAATATTGCTTTTTTTTCAAAATTGTCGCTCTATTTTTGTTTATAGCGCAAAAAATAAAAACCGCCGAGGTGATCAAATACCACCAAAAGAAAGCTCTATTTGTGCGAAAAAAAGGACGTCAATTTTGTTTGGGAGCCACGTCGCACGACCGCGCAATTGTCATTCAAAGCGTGACAGTGCTGAAAGCTGAAATTTCGCCTGGGCAGGAAGGGGGTATATGTGCCCAGTAAGGAAGGGGTTAATGATACATGAAGTGAAAAAAAAAAAGTCAAATATTCCTTTAAATATCGTACCTGGGGGGTGTCTAAAGAATGCCTGTGAAGTGCCACGTGTTTCCCGTGTTTAGAACTGTCCCTGCACAAAATTACATTTCTAAAGGAAAAAAAGCCATTTAAAACTGCTTGCGGCTTTAATGTAATGTCTGGTCCCGGTAATATGGATGAAAATCTTTAAGAAAAATGGCATAGCTACCCCATCACCCACTCCCCCCCTACCCCAGCCCATTACCAGCCCCTTTGGGTCTTGTATGGATATTAAGGGGAACCCCGCACACAAAAGAAAAAAGGCCCTATATACTCTGAACCGCCGTATACAGGCGGTGCATACAAGACAGGGACTGTAGGTTTGTTCTTATGTAGAATCTGTTTGTAATTTTGAACAGGTAAGAAATAAAAAACAAATGCGCAACCTCTTAGTGACAAATACTATACTAAAAATTTGCAGCTGACATGGTGCTGCAATATGGTGTATGTAAAACAACAAACAAACTTTTCATAAAAAGCACAACAAAGTTCATAGAAGGGATGGCCACTCGGAATATTATCCTATATTCCCCACATTGAAGATGGGTGCAGGTAAAAATTCAACACTTCCCAACTTGCTCAGGTAGAAAATGGATGTACAAACTGCTTACCAGATCAGACGGATCCCCATTACAGGGATCTTTTGAGGCTCAATGTCCTTCACGGATCACTCAGATGGTAGGAACCCAGCAGCACATCCAGCGGGAACTCCAAGGAACACGTCTGCAGAGGCAGGGAAAAACCGAACCACCTTTCTGTTGCTCAGCTTGTCAATTCCCCCTCCAGACGTGTTAGATTGTATAGTGGGATTAAAAGGAAAAAAGACGCTTCATGGTGCAATATTCTTAAAAATAAGATACCCTTTATTTGCAATCCTGGGTATTATACATGAAAGCGCCAAACTTTTCAAACGAAAAAAAGGATTCTCAGCTGCGGTGTGATCCGATCAGCTGATGCGTGGTGACGTCAGGATCTTTCAGCTCCGCCCGACGCGTCGGGCGGAGCTGAAAGATCCTGACGTCACCACGCATCAGCTGATCGGATCACACCGCAGCTGAGAATCCTTTTTTTCGTTTGAAAAGTTTGGCGCTTTCATGTATAATACCCAGGATTGCAAATAAAGGGTATCTTATTTTTAAGAATATTGCACCATGAAGCGTCTTTTTTCCTTTTAATCCCACTATACAATCTAACACGCCTGGAGGGGGAATTGACAAGCTGAGCAACAGAAAGGTGGTTCGGTTTTTCCCTGCCTCTGCAGACGTGTTCCTTGGAGTTCCCGCTGGATGTGCTGCTGGGTTCCTACCATCTGAGTGATCCGTGAAGGACATTGAGCCTCAAAAGATCCCTGTAATGGGGATCCGTCTGATCTGGTAAGCAGTTTGTACATCCATTTTCTACCTGAGCAAGTTGGGAAGTGTTGAATTTTTACCTGCACCCATCTTCAATGTGGGGAATATAGGATAATATTCCGAGTGGCCATCCCTTCTATGAACTTTGTTGTGCTTTTTATGAAAAGTTTGTTTGTTGTTTTACATACACCATATTGCAGCACCATGTCAGCTGCAAATTTTTAGTATAGTATTTGTCACTAAGAGGTTGCGCATTTGTTTTTTATTTCTTATATATTTGTAATTGCATATTCCAGTTATTCATTTGCAGCACCTAAAGCCAAATAGAAAATATATATATATATTTATATATATATATATATATGTTTTCCATGTATATCTAATCATATACATGATACCCTTCACATTTTTTTCCACTTACTCTTTTTACCTTATATGGTTTTAGAGTATTCACAGGAGATCAGAGTTAGCGCGGATACACCCCTCCCCTTTCTTAAATAATTTTGAACAGGTACATTGTTTAAGTGTAGCTCCAGCCAAAAAATCTATTTTTAAACTTTTTGGAAAACATAGGGAAGGGTTATCACCCCTGTAACATTTGTTTTGCTGTCTGTCCAGTGTGCACCTGTTCAGAACAGTTCACCTCACTTTCCGTCCTAATGACAAATGTTTTTTGAAAATTTTGGGTTTTTATTGAAACAAGAATTGGTGATAAAGCATCAGTGGAGAGGAGACACTTTTTTTCCCATATTAACTCTTACAGGAGAGAATTTGCCTTCCTAGGGGTAGATTTCCTCTCACTTCCTGTTGTATCCTTCCGTTTGCAAGGAGGAGTCGTTTGTAAGTTGGATGTTTGAAAGTAGGGGCCTGCCGTATATACTCTGCTGAAATTTGCCCCTTACATGTTGGTGTTGCCACAACACTGTGAGCCCTCACAGTTTCTCTTGGTGGGCGCATGAATGGGCCCTGCTGTGAATTATTAGATCAAGAATTGTAATTGCATGCCCCTGTTAAACAGGGGCTGAAAAATTGGGCCTTTGGTGGTGGTGGTGGTGGTGTTGCCACAACACTGTGAGCCCTCACAGTTAGTCTTGGTGGGCGCAGGAATGGGCCCTGCTGTGAATTATTAGATCAAGAATTGTAATTACATGCCCCTGTTAAACAGGGGCAGAAAAATTGGGCCTTAGGCACTGGTGCCACAACACTGCAAACACCTCACAGATACTGTACTTGGAGCACAGCAATGAGCCCTGTTGCAAAGTATTGCATCAAAAATTTTAATTACACGCCCCTGTTAAACAGGGGCTGAAAAATTGGGCCTTAGGCACTGGTGCTGGTGCCACGACACTGCAACCTCTCCCAGATACTCTAGTTGGAGTACAGGAATGAGCCCTGCTGCAAAGCATTGCATAAAAAATTGTAATTACATGCCCCTGTTAAACAGGGGCTGAAAAATTGGGCCTTAGCCACTGGTGCTGGTGCCACGACACTGCAACCTCTCCCAGATACTCTAGTTGGAGTGCAGGAATGAGCCCTGCTGCAAATCATTGCATAATAAATTGTAATTACATGCCCCTGTTAAACAGGGGCTGAAAAATTGGGCCTTAGCCACTGGTGGCGGCACCCAGAAACAAAAATGTTCTTCCAAGCTATCATCATCAATCGGATCATTGAGGAGGAGGAGGATAGTCAGTCAACATAACAGGACAGTCACTCAGCATCAGTCTTGAAGGGATGTGACATTTGAAAATAAATTAGTCTGTTATATCAGCTTCAGGTGTTTGGTAGCTGGTGGTGATCCAAGACTGGTTCATCTTTATGAAGGTCAGTCGATCAACCGAGTCGGTGGACAGGCGCACCCTGTGATCCGTGACAAATCCTCCAGCAGCACTGAATGTGCGTTCTGAAAGAACGCTGGCTGCAGGACAGGCCAGTAGCTCAATTGCATACTGTGCAAGCTCTGGCCAGTGATCCATCCTCAAGACCCAGTAAGCCAGAGGATTTTCGGTGGGAAAGGTGTCCAAGTCTGACCTTGCCCCTAGGTATTCCTGCACCATGTATATCAGACGCTGGCGATGGTTGCTGGAACCGATCATACCATGGGGCTGCGGACTAAAGAATTGTCTGAACGCATCGGTCAGACTGTTACCTTCCCCACTGCTTCTTCTTTGACTGACCGAAGCCTCAGCAACTCGTTGTCCAGGACCAGGAGTTTGTAACCTCCCAGTCTCTGGGAACGCGTTGCACAGACCTTTCTGCAAGGCCTCCCGGAAGTTGTCTCATCCTCTGCTCCCTCTGCGACGGTAAGATAAGGTCCGCAACCTTACCCTTGTACCGTGGATCAAGGAGAGTGGCCAGCCAGTAATGGTCCCTCTCCTTGATCCGAAGAATACGAGGATCCTTCCGCAGACTTTGCAGGATCAGGGAGACCATGCAACGTAGGTTAGCTGAGGCATTCGGTCCGGAGTCCTCTGGCTCACTAAGGACGACATGATCCGCAGCCACCTCCTCCCAGCCACGTACAAGTCCATGGGTTTCTTGGGACTGTAAATCATCCCTAAAAGACTGCTGCTGATGATGCTGAGTGCCAGGCTCCACCTCCATGCTGACACAATCCTCCTCCTCCTCTTCCTGTGCGATGGGTGGGACAGAAGGAACACTGTTTGGGTAAAGGGGGCCTTGAGAGGCAAGGAAGTCCTCCTCTTCCTGCCTCTGTTCTGCCTCAAGTGCCCTGTCCATTATTCCACGCAGCGTATGTTCCAACAGGTGGACAAGAGGTACAGTGTCACTGATGCATGCACTGTCACTGCTCACCATCCTCGTGGCCTCCTCAAATAGTGCCAGGACAGTGCATGCATCCCTGATCATGCCCCACTGGCGTGGTGAAAAAAACCCGAGCTCCGCTGACCCTGTCCTGGTGCCATAGTCGCACAGGTACTCATTGATGGCCCTCTGATGCTTGTGCAGCTGCTGCAGCATGGCCAATGTTGAGTTCCACCTGGTGGGCATGTCACATATAAGGCGGTTCTTGGGCAGGTTCAACTCCTTTTGCAGCTCAGCCAGGCGAGCACTGGCATTATAAGAATTGCCCGAAATGCACACACACTTTCCTGGCCTGCCTCAGGACATTCTGTAAGCCCGGGTACCTGCCCAAGAACCGCTGCACCACCAGGTTAAGGACGTGAGCCACACAGGGCACATGGGTCAGTTGTCCCTGTCGGATGGCGGAGAAAAGGTTGGTGCCATTGTCGCAAACCACCATTCCTGGCTTAAGCTGGCGTGGCGTCAACCACCTCTCGGCCTGCCCCTGCAGAGCAGACAGAACCTCTGCCCCAGTGTGGCTCCTGTCCCCCAAACACACCAGCGCAAGCACGGCATGGCATCTTTTTGCCTGCGTACTTGCGTAGCCCCCTGAACGCCTACGGAGCACCGCTGGTTCCAAAGACAAAGCACACGAAGAGGGGGTGGAGGAGAGAGGTGTGTCACAACCAGTAGTAGCATTTTGGAGGTGTGGCGGCGGAACAACCTCCAACACTACTGCACCTTGTCCTGCATCCTTCCCAGCTGCCAAAAGAGTGACCCAATGGGCCGTGAAAGAAAGGTAACGTCCCTGTCCATGCCTGCTGGACCATGAGTCAGCGGTAATATGCACCTTACCGCTGACCGCCCTGTCCAGCAAGGCCAAGACATTGCCTTCCACATGCCGGTAGAGAGCCGGAATCGCCTTCCGTGAGAAAAAGTGGCGTTTGGGAACCTGCCACTGAGGAACCGCACATTGCACAAACTCACGGAAGGGGGCCGAGTCTACCAACTGAAAAGGCAGCAGTTGAACCGCTAGCAATTTAGCCAAGCTAGCATTCAACCGCTGGGCATGTGGATGGCTGGGAGTGAACTTCTTTCGACGGTCCAGCAGCTGGGGCAGGGAAATTTGCCTGATAGAATCGGATATCGGTGTACTGCTAGCAGAGTGACCGCAAGTACTTGGCTGTGACACACCTAATTCTACACCTTCATTCCCCTCAGTGCAGGTTTCAGAGAGGACTGAAGGGATAGTGGGGTTGGAGATCCCAGCTGATGCGGTGCAAGGAGAGGTCCGCTTTGTTCTTTGGTGTGGGTCTTTAAGGTAGGCTTGCCAACGAGCTGCATGGCAGGTCAACATATGTCTGGTCAAGCATGTGGTGCCCAAGCGGGTGATGTTTTGGCCACGCGATATACGCTTGAGACATATGTTGCAAACAGCAGCTGTGCGATCTGATGCACTCAACTCAAAAAAGGCCCACACCAAAGAACTTTTTGAATAACGGGCAGAGGCAGCGCCCTGCACAGGCGGAGCTCTGCGGTGTGATTCCGTCTGTGTGCTGCCCTTACGCTGGCCCCCCGAGGGCATCCTGCCTCGTTGGAGATGTGCCTTCTCCTCATCCTCCTCCTCCTCCTCCTCTCTCCTATTAGGCACCCACGTGGAGTCAGTGACCTCATCATCCCCTCCCTCCTCATCACTGGAGCCAATCTGGCAGTATGCTGCAGCTGCTGGAACATGACTGCCAGATTGGGGTCCTTCTTGAGCATCCCTTCTCTCTGCTCTCACGCTACTGCCTTCCTCTAGCTGGGTATCATCATCAGACCCTTCGAAACGCTGGGCATCTTCCTGGAGCATGTACCCAACACTGTGCTCAAACAGTTCGGGGGACTCCTCAGGAGGACATGGTGGGTCTAGGGAAGGAGTGACTGATGATGACATTGATACGAGGGAAGAGGACGCTTTGGCAGCTGCTTTGCCAGTACCCTGAGCCTGGGTGAGAGCGGATGAGGAGGATGAGGAGGGCTTGGTCATCCACTCTACCAAGTCTTCGGCATGATGCGGCTCAACACGTCCAGCTGCCGAAAAGAAGGACAAGCGTGTCCCATGGCCATGTGCTGATGGCGATGCACCGCGTCCACGACCAGCACTGTTGTCTCTAGACACAGAGCCTGTTTGCCCTTTTTTATTGGCTCCTGACTGTCTGCCTCTCCTTGTTTGCCTTCCAGACATTCTAATGGCCTGCAGGGAGATGGGAAAACCAGCAATAAGGCCTAGCTTCAGGAGTATATTTTGCAGGAAGCACACTACGCCCGCTGTAAGTGCTGCAAATGCCTGTTGGTGTAACACACCAGGAAAACACAGCAATACGGGCTAGCTTCAGGTGTATAATGTGCAGGAGGCACACTCCGCCCGCTGTAAGTGCTGCAAATGCCTGTTAGTGTAACACACCAGGAAAACACAGCAATACGGGCTAGCTTCAGAAGTATATTTTTCAGGAATCACACTACGCCTGCTGTAAGTGCTGCAAATGCCTGTTGGTGTAACACACCAGGAAAACACAGCAATACGGGCTAGCTTCAGAAGTATATTTTGCAGGAATCACACTAAGCCTGCTGTAAGTGCTGCAAATGCCTGTTGGTGTAACACACTAGGAAAACACAGCAATAAGGCCTAGCTTCAGGAGTATATTTTGCAGGAATCACACTACGCCTGCTGTAAGTGCTGCAAATGCCTGTTGGTGTAACACACTAGGAAAACACAGCAATAAGGCCTAGCTTCAGGAGTATATTTTGCAGGAATCACACTACGCCTGCTGTAAGTGCTGCAAATGCCTGTTGGTGTAACACACTAGGAAAACACAGCAATAAGGCCTAGCTTCAGGAGTATATTTTGCAGGAATCACACTACGCCTGCTGTAAGTGCTGCAAATGCCTGTTGGTGTAACACACCAGGAAAACACAGCAATACGGGCTAGCTTCAGGTGTATAATGTGCAGGAGGCACACTCCGCCCGCTGTAAGTGCTGCAAATGCCTGTTAGTGTAACACACCAGGAAAACACAGCAATACGGGCTAGCTTCAGAAGTATATTTTGCAGGAATCACACTACGCCTGCTGTAAGTGCTGCAAATGCCTGTTGGTGTAACACACTAGGAAAACACAGCAATAAGGCCTAGCTTCAGGAGTATATTTTGCAGGAATCACACTACGCCTGCTGTAAGTGCTGCAAATGCCTGTTGGTGTAACACACTAGGAAAACACAGCAATAAGGCCTAGCTTCAGGAGTATATTTTGCAGGAATCACACTACGCCTGCTGTAAGTGCTGCAAATGCCTGTTGGTGTAACACACCAGGAAAACACAGCAATACGGGCTAGCTTCAGGTGTATAATGTGCAGGAGGCACACTCCGCCCGCTGTAAGTGCTGCAAATGCCTGTTAGTGTAACACACCAGGAAAACACAGCAATAAGGGCTAGCTCCAGGTGTATACTGTGCAAGAGGCTTAGCAACAATGACACTGACACTGTCCCCTGCCTATCCTTCTCTCTCCCTGCACACAAGGTTTAGCAAAGAATATGACACTGACACTCTCCCTGCCTATCCTTCTCTCTCCCTGCACACAAGAATAGCACAAAGAATACTGTCCCTGCCTATCCTTCTCTTTCCCTGCGCCGGAACACACTACACAAGGCCGCCGCGCTGGCGGCCTTTTATAGTGTTGGGCGTGTGCTAAACCCCCTGAGCTATAATTGGCCACAGGCAACCTGCCTGTGGCCAATTATGGCTCTCCTAGCTGCCGGCACTGTGATTGGCCAAGCATGCGGGGTCACAGTGCATGCTTGGCCAATCACAGCGCCGGGATTGCACTGCGATGGCGCAGTGTATTGTGGGCCGTTCGCGTCACTTGAATTTGGCGCGAACGGCCCAAATCGTTCGATGTTCGCCGAACGATCGAACAGCCGATGTTCGAGTCGAACACCGAGCTCATCCCTAGTGGTGATTTGCCGCAAGGAAGGAGGAAATGCTGAGTACCATGTGGAGGCTTTGGACAGACATTTGCAGCCTGTGTTCCTACCGCATCCAAGGTTTTACCTTTAGGAGAAAGGAAAGACTCCTGAGTGTTCTTTTGCTGTTCATTGCTGAACTTTCCAGAGTGTCTTCACCGGAACACAGGGACTGTGCCCTAGTTTTTTTTTGCATTTGGGCAGTTCTACTCTTCAGAGAAATGGGAGCTGTTATTGTTTTGTTCTCCCTCTTTCTCCTTGCACTTCAGAGAAATCAGTGACTTTGGGGTTTTAGTCAGTGTAGAGTTACAGAAAAAAAAAAGAGTTCATCTGGAAGTGATGAGTGTCTTGACCGCGGCACTGTCACCAGGTGGCAGTGTTGCACAACGATTGTTTTTTTTTTTACATTACGCAGCACTCATTGGAGTGAGTGGGTTTCTTTTCGGATAGACCCATTCATTCCAAGCAGACACACATGTATTGTTAGGATGTATGTTTCTTTTCTTTTCCTCTGCAGGAGACTCGTCTATCAAGGCTGCTGAGAATGGGTGGTCCTTAGATAGCCAGGGGGAGGGGAGAGTATACATGTGTGAGATGTTTAAAGTGTTTTATTGGGAAGTTTTATAGTTGCATTGTTTTAAGTTTTCCCTTTCCCATTCAGGTCTTGGCACAATTCAGGGCTAAATTGTGTAGTTTGGTTTCTGGGCTGAACTTATGTTACCACCCTTGTGGGATATGAGTTTGTACCAGACACTGGGGACCAGTGTCAAATCACCAGGGGGAGAGTGTAGCGGGTGTTTGAATTTTAGGGGAGGCATCTGGGTGGTAGTGTAACCCAGATGCACCAATTGCTAGGGGATCCGAGACCCTTTTCTGGTTCTTGGAGGACTCTGGTGGTGTGAGGTTCCTTGCGGTCCACAGGTGGCGCTGTTGCCCCGGGTCGGAGCTGAACTCACACCGCAAGACTGTACCTTTTTGTCCTCCCCTTACCACGGGGTTCAGAGTTCGGAGAGAGTTGGAGGATGCGGCCGCACCCAGGCACCTTCAGCTTGGGTGCTGGCTTTCCGGAGTTCCGGGCTCAGGTGCCCTTGACCTGGCCGGAGCGAGAGATGGAGTCCATTCCAGGCACCTTTAGCCTGGGGTGAGGTACTATGGCGGAGGCCTGGGGCTCAGTACCTTCGACTGAGTTCCGCAAGGGTGGAGGATACCGAGGGGGGCCCTAACTCCTTGGGTGCCCGTGTCTGAGTTTGTAAGGACTGGTGTGCGGAACTTCTCTGAAGAGTCCAGCGCAGCATTGCTGGTGACAGAAAGGCCTCCTGTTTCTCCCTTGGACGTATCTCCTTCCCCTTACCGGGGCCGTGCTAGCGAAGGTAATTCACATTCTACTCAATATAGTCAGTGGCAGTGACTACCCCCCACTGGTGATATCACAGTGGTTAGCAAGAGAGGGGAAGGGATTGTGTCTCGATCTATTCCCCATTACTACTCAGTAGAAGAAACTGTTTATTGTTTGGCAAGAAGAATAAAACTGAGTTGGACCTATTCACTGTGTGGAACTCTGGTTACTAGGAGCAAAGGAGTCAGGGACGAAGTACTGGATTTGACTCTAGGACACCTACACAAGACCCAATCTTCTGGCCTTCACCTCTTAGCTATGGAGGACATGGGCCGTGGTGTATCTCATCCCTCCCCCCAGCACTGAGACCCCTAGACGAAGAAAGACAAGCCGAGTATGAGAAGGGGAGAGAGGGGTGAGGCCGCTACACAAGTAATAAGTACAAAAATATGATACAGTCACTGGAATAATGTGGGCAATACTGAATCATAATAAAATGTTATTCAGAATGTTAAAGACACATTATAACTGGTCTTAAAAATGTAAAGAAGTTGAAAAGAACACAACAAGCAGATCTTATCTTCTGTCATATTCAGTGTTTTTATTTCAGATAAAAAGAACACACACAACATATTTATGTGTCGCAAAAAATTTTAAAAAGCCATTTTTATGAAACACCACACTACCCTCAGCCAACTCATGCAAATCATAGGACAATTTCCAGGCATTCTACTATCTGAAAAATCCAAGATAATTTCCTGAGAAACCCTGAAAAGATGCAAAAATGAAAAGATGCTTTCATTTCAGTTCAAGTTAAATCTGACAAAACATTATGAAAAAAACAGTACATACCAAAGAAACAGAACAAGGGGAAATGTTATAAATGTGGTCACAGAATAGAGTATTCACTTTACTTATTTTTTCTGTGGGACCTAATATAGATGAGTGCTTCACACATTTTGTCAAAGAAAGAAGCAGACTAAGTGCCTCCCTCTTGCCATTTAGAAAAGTTCCAGGACATTTAGCTATGCAGTAACTCAGACTGTCCCAAGGCTCTGCTGCAATCAATCTAGGAGTAGCTTGTTAGAGGGCTTTCTATTCTATAAGAAATTTCCTTGGGTGGTTTATAATTTGAGGAGTAGCTGTGTAGCTTTGTGTACAAGCTGTAATAAATTAGCTATACAGTAGGCTACTTATACATTTAGCTTGCATGAATTTGTGTTTGGAGGAGGGAAAGTTTGGTACTTTCATCTTCAAGGTTGTTGAGTGAAAGCAGATGCCAGATATATTGGGAATGGGGTGAGGGGGCAGTGAATATATCAGACAAGGGAGGAAATGCAGCTCTAATAAGTACATAAAGGATCAGCCAAAAATGTCATAGTGTTTGTATATCCACAGCTAGACATGTCAGCATGTAGATTACCATAACCATGTGTATAGCCATACTTGCTTTATAAACCAGTGCACAGCTGGCCACAGGAGCATAAAAAGGTTAATCCACACATTTATCCACTACTTGAGTAACTCAAATACTATTTTTTGGATTTGTGATATAGTGATGACGTGTGAATATCTTATTTTTAAAAGGTATTGTGACAGCAGGAAGGTAAAGTCACCTGGTTGCATCCAGGGGGGTAGATATATTTCGCCCAGATTCAGGCTTTACGCCGACTTATACAACTAGGTGGAGTGTTGTATAAGCCCAGCTGAGGCTAGTGGGCTCATGGATGACTCATACCTCTAGGGAGAGTGTGGGGCGTCGCGCAGACAGGGACTTGATGAGACCAGCTGAAGCTTGTCAGCTCATTCAGGCCTCTATAAGAACTCCCAGCTTCATTAGATGTTAGCTCATGCCTGGAACCAGACCTGTGTGGACTGTCTGGAGAGAGTGAACCCCTGTGCGGTGAGAAAAAGCCTGTGTGGCTATTTGCTTGGACATTTAAAACCAGGGACTTAGGGACTAGGACAGCCCTAGGCTGATCCCAGTTGTTAGTTAGGAAACCTGTATGTTTAGTCAGAGGTCAACTTGACCAGGATTTATTTTGTTTATGTTTCTTTTGCTTTGCTGTGTTTTGTCACTGTAAATAGAAAATAAACCGCACCTTTTTGATTTTGAAAACCACAACCTCCGTTTGCTGGGCCTGTTTTGTGTGGGGAGCCCATCCCGGGGGACACACACACCCGCTGCCGAGCTAACCCCCTCACAGTTGGTGGAGAACCAGTGGCAGTTTTTTTTTAAGCCAGCATGGAGGAGATACTGAAGCAGCTGGCTCTAGCAAATGCCAATCAACAGCAGACAAATGCAGGTTTGCAAAAGAGCCTTGCAGCTCATCAACAGAGCCTTGCAGCTCAACAACAGAACTTCGCAGCCCAGCAGCAAGCTCATCAACAGAGCCTTGCAGCCCAGCAGCAGACAAACGCAACTTTGCAACAGAGTCTGGAGGCTCAGCAACGAGCCCAGCAGCAATCTGAGGCCCGCTTCATAGACCTGTTGCAGAAGCAAGAGCAGAGACTACAACAACAGATGGAAGCAGTAATGCAGCAACGTCCACAGACCAGTGAGGAAAGCCGTCCCACTAATACCGCGTCCTTTGGGGTGAGTCGTTTATTGACAAAAATGACTGGAGAGGATGATCCAGAGGTATTTTTGACCACATTTGAAAGGACCGCTGAAAGAGAAAAGTGGCCTGAGGAGCAGTGGGCTGGACTGGTGGCTCCTCTGTTAACTGGTGAATCGCAGAAAGCTTACTATGACCTAGAGCCTAACCAAGCAAAAGACTATGTGATGCTAAAAGCTGAAATATTGGCAAGGCTGGGTGTCACCCAGGCTGTCCGGGCTCAGCGTGTGCATAACTGGACTTTCCAGCTTGGAAAACCCCCCAGGTCTCAAATGTATGATCTCATTCACCTGAGCAGAAAGTGGCTACAGCCAGAGACTTTGTCCGCACCAAAGATTGTGGAACGTGTTGTAATGGATCGGTTTTTGAGAGCTCTTCCTACTGCCATCCAAAAGTGGGTAAGCCATGGAGACCCAGAGACGGCCGATGGTCTTGTGGATCGTGTGGAGAAATACTTGGCTACAGAGAACCTGACGGCCTCTTCCAGAGACACTCGGACTTTCCACCCTAAGACCAGACCATCCCCAGGGGCGGATAAGAGGATTCCAAGGGGTGAGGGTGGAGAGAGTGAGAGGGTGGGAGCTCTACCCCAAGTTTGGCGAGAACAGCCTGGGAAATCAGCGGCTCAAGAGGCGGCAAGAAGGATCGTTTGCTACCGCTGCCGGCAAGCGGGACATATTGCAGCCAATTGCCCGGTTGTGGAGGAACCCATGCAGTGTGACTTTCTGACGGGCAGACGTCAGTCGCTGTGTGCGACAGTCGCATGCACTGCCATTCGAGGAACTGAGAAACATTTATGCAAAATGTGTGTTAATGGTAGAAATGTTGTGGTATTGCTGGATTCAGGTAGCCTTGTGACCCTGATAAAGGCTGAGTTAGTTAAAACAGAGGTCTCTGGGAATAGCAAGGTAGCTGTTATTTGTGTGCATGGGGACACCCGAGAGTATCCAGTGACTACAGTGTGTTTCGAGACCCCCAAAGGTACCCTCTCTCATCCAGTGGGCTTAGTATCTCAGTTACCGCATGACGCCATTGTGGGAAGGGATTTTCCGAAGTTCTGGGAACTGTGGGATGATCCTGAGCCCCTCACTGGTGCCCCTATGTACCAGGAATGTGATAGCCAGAACTCCCCTGAGAGTGGTGAGGACTCTCCGGAATTTCCCTTATCAGTATTGGCAGGGGAGACTCAAGAAACTGGAGAGGAGCCCACCTCCTCAGACGAAAACCTACCGTCTGTGGAGTTTTCTGATCTTGAGGTTCACAGGGAAAACTTTGCCACAGAACAGTTGAAGGACCCCGCCCTAATAAAGGCGCGGGAAAACGTAGTGAAAATAGATGGCGAGTTAGTGAACCCAGATAATACCTGCACTTACCCATACTTCAGCGTAGAGAAGGACCTACTGTATCGGGTGGCAAAAAGGGCAGAAGAAACCGTTGAGCAGCTTGTGGTGCCCAAACCTTACAGGAAGTTGGTGTTGGAGTTGGCCCATGGGCACATTCTTGGAGGTCATCTGGGGACAGAGAAAACCCGAGAGAGGGTATTACAGAGATTCTATTGGCCGGGGGTGATGAAGGACGTAGAAAATTATTGTTCCTCCTGCCCTGTGTGTCAGAGGTCGGCCCCGATGCCACATTTCCGTAGCCCGCTGGTCCCTCTACCCATCATTGAGGTCCCGTTTGAGAGGATCGCCATGGATTTGGTAGGTCCTATAATGAAGTCCGCTAGGGGGCACCAGTACATATTAGTTATAATGGACTATGCCACCCGTTATCCAGAAGCGATCCCTCTCCGAAATACCTCGGCCAAAACCATAGCCAAAGAGCTATCTCTTGTGTTTAGCCGGGTGGGTATTTGTAAAGAACTGCTTACGGACCAAGGTACACCCTTTATGTCCCGGGTTATGAAGGAGCTGTGTAAATTATTCAAAGTGACGCAATTACGTACATCTGTGTATCACCCCCAAACCGATGGGCTGGTTGAAAGATTCAACAAAACCCTAAAACAAATGTTGAAGAAAGTGGTGGATAGAGATGGAAAGGATTGGGACTGTCTACTTCCTTATCTGATGTTTGCTATTAGGGAGGTGCCCCAATCCTCTACGGGATTCTCCCCCTTTGAGTTACTGTATGGGAGACACCCAAGAGGGCTGTTGGATATTGCCAAGGAAACTTGGGAAAGTGAGAGTTCTCCCCACAGGAGTGTGATTGAGCATGTCGCCCTGATGCAAGACCGAATTGCACAGGTAATGCCCATTGTGAAGGAACATTTGGCCCAAGCGCAGATAGCACAGCAGAGAGTGTACAACCGTGGAGCCAAGACCCGTACCTTTTCCCCGGGGGATAGGATACTGGTACTTGTCCCTACGGTTGAAAGTAAATTCCTTGCCAAATGGCAAGGCCCCTACGAGATAATGGAAAAAGTGAGCGAAGTGAATTACAAGGTCAGACAACCAGGAAGGCGAAAGCCCGAACAGATCTATCACGTTAATCTGTTGAAAGCCTGGAGGGATAGAGAGTCCCTAGTCGCAGACACTTGGTCACCAGCTCAAACTGGTTGCGTGATTCCTGAGGTTGGAATAGCAGCCACCTTGTCACAACCCCAACAACAGGAGGTTAAGGAGTTTGTGCTTCGCAACAAGGAGGTATTCTCTGAGCTGCCGGGACAAACATCTGGGGTAGAGCATGACATCATTACCCCGCCCGGTGAAAGGGTGAAGTTAAAACCCTATCGGATCCCAGAGGCCCGACGGGAGGCAATACGGGAGGAAGTACAGAAAATGCTGAACTTAGGGGTGATAGAGGAGTCCCAAAGTGATTGGTCTAGTCCCATCGTGTTGGTGCCTAAACCGGATGGGAGCTGGCGATTTTGTAACGATTTTCGTCAGTTGAACAAAGTTACAAAATTTGACACCTACCCCATGCCACGTATAGATGAGTTGATCGACCGGCTGGGAACAGCCCGATACATGACGACTCTTGACCTCACAAAAGGGTATTGGCAAATCCCCCTGGCCAAGTCGGCCAAAGAGAAAACCGCATTTGTAACCCCAGACGGGGCGTTCCAATATAAAAGAATGCCGTTCGGGTTACAGAATGCGCCGGCCACATTCCAGCGGAAAATGGACCAGATGCTGAGGCCCCATCGGAAGTATGCTGCGGCTTACCTGGATGACGTAATTGTCCATAGCACAGATTGGGCCTCACATCTGCCAAAAGTGCAAGCAGTCCTGGACTCTGTTCGGGAAGCGGGGTTTACGGCTAACCCCAAGAAGTGTACCATTGGGCAGGAGGAGGCCAAATATCTTGGGTACACCATTGGGAGGGGAGTAATAAAACCCCAACTCAACAAAGTCGAGGCCATCCAGAGTTGGCCACGTCCCAACAGCAAGAAGCAGGTACGAGCCTTTCTGGGAATCGCTGGGTATTATCGGCGATTCATTCCCCACTTTGCTTCTAAGGCTGTGCCCCTAACCAACCTGACGAAGGGGAAAGGATCGGTCATGATTAAATGGACCCCCGAGGCTGAGGCAGCATTCCAATTCTTGAAACAAGCCTTATGTAGCCAGCCAGTGTTGTACTCACCCGACTTCTCTAAAGACTTTGTCGTACAAAGTGATGCGTCAGATGTGGGGTTAGGAGCAGTATTGTCCCAGGTCTGGAACGGGGAAGAGCACCCAGTCATTTACCTCAGCAGGAAGTTGAAGTCCCATGAGGTAAATTACGCCACCGTTGAAAAGGAGTGTTTAGCGGTGAAATGGGCTCTAGATTCCCTTCGGTACTACCTGCTAGGTAGGCACTTTGACATGGTTACGGATCACGCTCCGTTAAAGTGGATGGCTCAAAACAAGGAAACAAATAGAAGAGTGAATAGGTGGTTCCTGGCCCTCCAGGAATTCAACTTCACAGTAAAGCATCGCCCTGGCGTTCAAATGGGGAATGTGGATGCTTTGTCTCGAGTACATGAATGCCTGATTGCTGGTGTTCCAACCCCGAGGTTAAAACAAGAGGGGGGGGGTATGTGACAGCAGGAAGGTAAAGTCACCTGGTTGCATCCAGGGGGGTAGATATATTTCGCCCAGATTCAGGCTTTACGCCGACTTATACAACTAGGTGGAGTGTTGTATAAGCCCAGCTGAGGCTAGTGGGCTCATGGATGACTCATACCTCTAGGGAGAGTGTGGGGCGTCGCGCAGACAGGGACTTGATGAGACCAGCTGAAGCTTGTCAGCTCATTCAGGCCTCTATAAGAACTCCCAGCTTCATTAGATGTTAGCTCATGCCTGGAACCAGACCTGTGTGGACTGTCTGGAGAGAGTGAACCCCTGTGCGGTGAGAAAAAGCCTGTGTGGCTATTTGCTTGGACATTTAAAACCAGGGACTTAGGGGCTAGGACAGCCCTAGGCTGATCCCAGTTGTTAGTTAGGAAACCTGTATGTTTAGTCAGAGGTCAACTTGACCAGGATTTATTTTGTTTATGTTTCTTTTGCTTTGCTGTGTTTTGTCACTGTAAATAGAAAATAAACCGCACCTTTTTGATTTTGAAAATCACAACCTCCGTTTGCTGGGCCTGTTTTGTGTGGGGAGCCCATCCCGGGGGTCACACACACCCGCTGCCGAGCTAACCCCCTCACAGTATATAGAGTACTTATATTGTTTTTAGATATAAAATTTAGCGCTTACCCCTGCACAAGCAACTGGATATGAGTTCTCTGTTCTGCCAGGATGCTTTAAACTGCTCGGACCCCAATGACACACCTGTGTAACTTAAAAGTTAGTTAACTACCACTCTATAATAATACACAGAAAATATGGATGGTAGACTTAAAAGATGTATTATGGAAATACAGTAAAACAATGCATGAATCAACAAACAGGCATCTGAACAAGTTTAATAATGCAGTGCTAGAGGATGTGAATGCTGTCCCATAAAATGTCAATCAGCTGAACTGCAGTGATCCTAAACCAACTGATAACTGGTGCAAACAGTAAAAAAAAGGGTGGATACAGTAACCAAGACTGTAATGTTAATATTAATAACGTGTCACAGAAAGCACCCTCCTGGCTGACAGAAGACAAAATCTGAAACAGACTTGAAAAATTTAACATAAATAAGTCACCAGGACCAGATGGCTTACACCTGAGGGTCCTTAAGGAACTCAGCCAGCAGATAGCCAGACCATTGTTCATAATTTTTATGGACAGTTTTTATGGACAGTTTATTGACTGGAATGGTACCAGCTGATTGGAGAAAACCCAACGTGGCACCAATATTTAAAAAAGGGCCAAGATCTATCCCTGGCAACTACAGACCAGTTAGCCTAACATCAATAGTCTGCAAGCTATTGAAGGGGATGATAATGGACTATATCCAAGATTTTAGTAATAAAACCGAATCATTAGTAGTAATCAGTAGGGATGAGCTCGGTGTTCGAGTCGACGAAGATCGAACGATTTGGGCCGTTCGCGCCAAATTCGAGTGACGCAAATGGCCCACAATGCACTACGCCATCGCAGTGCAATCCAGGTGCTGTGATTGGCCAAGCATGCACTGTGACCCCGCATGCTTGGCCAATCACAGCGCCGGCAGCGAGAAGAGCCATAATTGGCCACAGGCAGGATGCCTGTGGCCAATTATAGCTCAGGGGGATTTAGTACACACCCCACACTATAAAAGGCCGCCAGCGCGGCGGCCTTGTGTCGTGTGTTCCAGTTCAGGGAGAGAGAAGGATAGGCAGGGACAGTGTCAGTGCTATTTGTTCATTTAACTGTGTGCAGGGAGAGAGAAGGATAGGCAGGGACAGTGTCAGTGATATTCTTTGCTAAACCTTGTGTGCAGGGAGAGAGAAGGATAGGCAGGGACAGTGTCAGTGATATTCTTTGCTAAACCTTGTGTGCAGGGAGAGAGAAGGATAGGCAGGGGACAGTGTCAGTGTCATTTTTGGTAAGCCTCCTGCACAGTATACACCTGAAGCTAGCCCTTATTGCTGTGTTTTCCTGTTGTGTAACACAGGCAGGCATCTGCAGCACTTACAGTGGGCGTAGTGTGCTTCCTGCAAAATATACACCTGAAGCTAGCCCTTATTGCTGTGTTTTCCTGTTGTGTAACACAGGCAGGCATCTGCAGCACTTACAGCGGGCGTAGTGTGCCTCCTGCACAGTATACACCTGAAGCTAGCCCTTATTGCTCGTGTTTTTTTTTTCTTTTGTGTTACACTAACAGGCATCTGCAGCACTTACAGCAGGCGTAGTGTGCTTCCTGCAAAATATACACCTGAAGCTAGCCCTTATTGCTGTGTTTTCCTGAAGTGTAACACAGGCAGGCATCTGCAGCACTTACAGCGGGCGTAGTGTGCCTCCTGCACAGTATACACCTGAAGCTACCCCTTATTGCTGGTTTTCCCATCTCCCTGCAGGCCATTAGACATGTGCATTCGTTTTCGTCCGAATGCATTTTCGTCCGAATTTCAGCTATTTTCGTTATCGTTTTAACAAACGAAAACGAAAGCACAGAATCCGAAAACCGAAAGATCCGACATAAACAAATGCTTTATTTTAGTTTTCGTTGCTACAACAGTTCGATATAGATAGGAGATTCGACGTGACGCTGACAATAACAATCTGTGTCTATCGAACCTGTGGTCGAATGTGCCTAACCTTAACTCTATTAGTCCAAGATTATTCTACATAGGAGAGAAAAGATTCAACATTATAGAGAGAAAAGATTCGACATAGGAGAGAAAGATTCGACATAGGAGAGGAAAGATTCGACATAGGAGAGGAAAGATTCGACAAAAGAGAGAAAAGATTTGACACAGGAGAGGAAAGATTCTTCATAGGAGAGGAAAGATTCGACATAGGAGAGAAAAGATTCGACATAGGAGAGAAAAGATTTGACATTATAGAGAGAAAAGATTCGACATAGGAGAGAAAAGATTTGACATTATAGAGAGAAAAGATTTGACATTATAGAGAGAAAAGATTTGACATTATAGAGAGAAAAGATTTGACATTATAGAGAGAAAAGATTTGACATAGGAGAGAAAAGATTTGACATTATAGAGAGAAAAGATTCGACATAGGAGAGAAAAGATTCGACATTATAGAGAGAAAAGATTCGACATAGGAGAGAAAAGATTCGACATTATAGAGAGAAAAGATTTGACATTATAGAGAGAAAAGATTTGACATTATAGAGAGAAAAGATTCGACATAGGAGAGAAAAGATTCGACATAGGAGAGAAAAGATTCGACATAGGAGAGAAAAGATTCGACATAGAGAGAAAAGATTCGACATAGGAGAGAAAAGATTCGACATTATAGAGAGAAAAGATTCGACATAGAGAGAAAAGATCACTGCTTGTGGGCGGAACATTCGACCGGAAATGTATGATTGCAGAGTCGTACAGTTTCGCTGCTCCGTCGAATCTTCTTTGAACATTCGACAGACACCATAAGCCTTCAATGACAGATTTGACCTTAATTAATTCAGATTTTCGGACGAATGCAATTTTTAACGAAAAACGAAATAAATAAAAACGAATTTCGGGAGTAACTTAATAAATTTATTTTTCGGACGAAAACGAAATTCCGAAACGAAATATTTCAGTGTGCACATGTCTACAGGCCATTAGAATGTCTGGAAGGCAAACAAGGAGAGGCAGACAGTCAGGAGCCAATAAAAGAGGGCAAGCAGGCTCTGTGTCTAGAGACAACAGTGTTGGTCGTGGACGCGTAGCATCGTCATCAGCACGTGTCCATAGGACACGGTTGTCCTTATTTTCGGGAGCTGGACATGTTGAGCCGCATCATGCCGAAGACTTGGTAGAGTGGATGACCAAGCCCTCCTCATCCTCCTCATCCGCTCTCACCCAGGCTCAGGGTACTGGCAAAGCAGCTGCCCAAGCGTCCTCTTCCCTCGTATCAATGTCATCATCAGTCACTCCTTCCCTAGACCCACCGTGTCCTCCTGAGGTGTCCTCCGAACTGTTTGAGCACAGTGTTGGGTACATGCTCCAGGAGGATGCCCAGCGATTCGAAGGGTCTGATGATGATACCAAGCTAGAGGAAGGCAGTAGCGTGAGAGCAGAGAGAGGGGATGCTCAAGAAGGACAGCAATCTGGCAGTCATGTTCCAGCAGCTGCAGCATACTGCCAGATTGGCTCCAGTGATGAGGAGGGAGGGGATGATGAGGTCACTGACTCCACGTGGGTGCCTGATAGGAGAGAGGAGGAGGAGGAGGATGAGGAGGAGGCACATCTCCAACGAGGCAGGATGCCCTCGGTGGGCCAGCGTAAGGGCAGCACACCGACTGAATCACACTGCAGAGCTCCGCCTGTGCAGGGTGCTGCCTCTGCCCGTTATTCCAAAAGTTCTTTGGTCTGGGCCTTTTTTGAGTCGAGTGCATCAGATCGCACCGCTGCTGTTTGCAACATATGTCTGAAGCGTATCTCACGTGGCCAAAACATCAGCCGCTTGGGCACCACATGCTTGACCAGACATATGTTGACCTGCCATGCAGCTTGTTGGCAAGCGTATCTTAAAGACCCACACCAAAGAACAAAGCGGACCTCTCCTTGCTCCTCATCAGCTGGGATCTCCAACCCCACTGTACCTTCAGTTCTCTCTGAAACCTGCACTGAGAGGAATGAAGGTGTAGAATTAGGTGTGTCACAGCCAAGTACTTGCGGGCACTCTGCTAGCAGTACACAGACGTCCGATTCTAGCAGGCAAATTTCCCTGCCCCAGCTGCTGGACCGTTGAAAGAAGTTCACTCCCAGCCATCCACATGCCCAGCGGTTGAATGCTAGCTTGGCTAAATTGCTAGCAATTCAACTGCTGCCTTTTCAGTTGGTAGACTCGGCCCCCTTCTGTGAGCTTGTGCAATGTGCGGTTCCTCAGTGGCAGGTTCCCAAACGCCACCTTTTCTCACGGAAGACGATTCCGGCTCTCTACCGGCATGTGGAAGGCAATGTCCATGCCTCGCTGGACAGGGCGGTCAGCGGTAAGGTGCATATTACCGCTGACTCATGGTCCAGCAGGCATGGACAGGGACGTTACCTTTCTTTCACGGCCCATTGGGTCACTCTTTTGGCAGCTGGGAAGGATGCAGGACAAGGTGCAGTAGTGTTGGAGGTTGTTCTGCCACCATGCCTCCAAAATGCTACTACTGGTTGTTGTGACACACCTCTCTCCTCCACCCCCTCCTCTTCTTCTTCTTCCTCCTCCTTGCGCTGGTGTGTTTGGGGGACAGGAGCCCCCCCTGGAGCAGAGGTTCTGTCTGCTCTGCAGGGGCAGGCCGAGAGGTGGTTGACGCCACGCCAGCTTAAGCCAGGAATGGTGGTTTGCGACAATGGCACCAACCTCCTCTCCGCCCTCCGACAGGGACAACTTGCCTGTGCGGCTCACGTCCTTAACCTGGTGGTGCAGGATGCCTGTGGCCAATTATTGCTGAGGGGGTTTAGTACACGCCCCACACTATAAAAGGCCGCCAGCGCGGTGGCCTTGTGTAGTGTGTTCCGGAGCAGGGAAAGAGAAGCATAGGCAGGGACAGTGTCATTTTTTTTCCTTTACTAATCCTGGATTCCTTATGTTTAGGGACAAATAAGGATAGGTAGGGAGAGTGTCAGTGACAGTGTGTTATTCTGTGCTAAACCTTGTTTGTAGGGACAGAGAGGTACAGTGAGGGAAAGTGTCAGTGTGCTATTCTGTGCTAATCCTTGTTTGTAGGGACAGAGAGGTACAGTGAGGGAAAGTGTCAGTGTGCTATTCTGTGCTAAATCTTGTTTGTAGGGAGGGACAGAGTAGGACAGTGAGGGAAAGTGTCAGTGTGCTATTCTGTTCTAAACCAATTTTGCTGTTCCATATTTCAAATCCTTGAGTTTAGGGACAGAGAAGGACACTCGTGGAAATTATCAGTGTGCTATTCTGTGCTAAATCTTGTTTGTAGGGAGGGACAGAGTAGGACAGTGAGGGAAAGTGTCAGTGTGCTATTCTGTTCTAAACCAATTTTGCTGTTCCATATTTCAAATCCTTGAGTTTAGGGACAGAGAAGGACACTCGTGGAAATTATCAGTGTGCTATTCTGTGCTAAATCTTGTTTGTAGGGAGGGACAGAGTAGGACAGTGAGGGAAAGTGTCAGTGTGCTATTCTGTTCTAAACCAATTTTGCTGAACCATATTTTCAATCCTTGAGTTTAGGGACAGAGAGGTACAGTGAGTGAAACTGACAGTGTGCTATTCTGTTCTAAACCAATTTTGCTGTTCCATATTTTCAATCCTTGAGTTTAGGGACAGAGAAGGACACTCGTGGAAATTAGCAGTGTGCTATTCTGTGCTAAATCTTGTTTGTAGGGAGGGACAGAGTAGGACAGTGAGGGAAAGTGTCAGTGTGCTATTCTGTTCTAAACCAATTTTGCTGTTCCATATTTTCAATCCTTGTGTTTAGGGACAGAGAAGGATAGGCAGGGGACAGTGTCAGTGTCATTGTTGCTAAGCCTTCTGCACAGTATACACCTGAAGGTAGCCCTTATTGCTCTTTTTCCCATCTCCCTGCAGGCCATCCATTAAAATGTCTGGAAGGCAAACAAGGAGAGGCAGACAGTCAGGAGGCAAAAAAAGAGGGCAAGCAGGCTCTGTGTCTGGGGGCAACAGTGCTGGTCGTGGACGCGGTGCATTGTCATCAGCACATGGCCATGGGACACGCTTGTCCTTGTTTTCGGCAGCTGGACATGTTGAGCCACATCATGCCGAAGACTTGGTAGAGTGGATGACCAAGCCCACCTCATCCTCCTCATCCTCTCTCACCCAGGCTCAGGGTACTGGCAAAGCAGCTGCCAAAGCGTCCTCTTCTCTGGTATCATTATCTTCATTAGTCAATCCTTCCCTAGACCCACCATGTCCTCCTCCTGAGGAGTCCCCCGAACTGTTTGAGCACAGTGTTGGGTACATGCTCCAGGAGGATGCCCAGCGTTTGGAAGGATCTGATGATGATACCCAGCTAGAGGAAGGCAGCAGCGTGAGAGCAGAGAGAGGGGATGCTCAAGAAGGACACCAATCTGGCAGTCATGCTCCAGCAGCTGCAGCATACTGCCAGATTGGCTCCAGTGATGAGGAGGGAGGGGATGATGAGGTCACTGACTCCACGTGGGTGCCTAATAGGAGAGAGGAGGAGGAGGAGGAGGATGAGGAGGAGGCACATCTCCAACGAGGCAGGATGCCCTTGAGTGGCCAGCGTATGGGCAGCACACCGACGGAATCACACTGCAGAGTTCCGCCTGTGCAGGGCGCTGCCTCTGCCCGTCATTCATAAAGTTCTTTGGTGTGGGCCTTTTTTGAGGCGAGTGCATCAGATCGCACAGCTGCTGTTTGCAACATATGTCTCAAGCGTATATCGCGTGGCCAAAACATCAGCCGCTTGGGCACCACATGCTTGATCAGACATATGTTGACCTGCCATGCAGCTCGTTGGCAAGCCTACCTTAAAGACCCACACCAAAGAACAAAGCTGACCTCTTCTTGCACCGCATCAGCTGGGATCTCCAACCCCACTATACCTTCACTCCTCTCTGAAACCTGCTCTGAGAGGAATGAAGGTGTAGAATTAGGTGTGTCACAGGCAAGTACTTGCGGGCACTCTGCTAGCAGTACACCAACGTCCGATTCTAGCAGGCAAATTTCCCTGCCCCAGCTGCTGGACCGTCGAAAGAAGTTCACTCCCAGCCATCCACATGCCCAGCGGTTGAATGCTAGCTTGGCTAAATTGCTAGCGCTTCAACTGCTGCCTTTTCAGTTGGTAGACTCGGCCCCCTTCCGTGAGTTTGTGCAATGTGCGGTTCCTCAGTGGCAGGTTCCCAAACGCCACTTTTTCGCACGGAAGGCGATTCCGGCTCTCTACAGGCATGTGGAAGGCAATGTCTGGACAGGGCGGTCAGCGGTAAGGTGCATATTACCGCTGACTCATGGTCCAGCAGGCATGGACAGGGACGTTACCTTTCTTTCACGGCCCATTGGGTCACTCTTTTGGCAGCTGGGAAGGATGCAGGACAAGGTGCAGTAGTGTTGGAGGTTGTTCCACCGCCACGCCTCCAAAATGCTACTACTGGTTGTGACACACCTCTCTCCTCCACCCCCTCCTCTTCTTCTTCCTCCATGGCCTCTTCCTGTGGTTTGTCCTCGGAACCAGCGGTGCTCCGTAGGCGTTCAAGGGGCTACGCAAGTACGCAGGCAAAAAGATGCCATGCCGTGCTTGCGCTGGTGTGTTTGGGGGACAGGAGCCACACTGGGGCAGAGGTCCTCTCTGCTCTGCAGGGGCAGGCCGAGAGGTGGTTGACGCCACGCCAGCTTAAGCCAGGAATGGTGGTTTGCGACAATGGCACCAACCTACTCTCCGCCCTCCGACAGGGACAACTGACCCATGTGCCCTGTATGGCTCACGTCCTTAACCTGGTGGTGCAGCGGTTCTTGGGCAGGTACCCGGGCTTACAGGATGTCCTGAGGCAGGCCAGGAAAGTCTGTGTGCATTTCCGCAGATCTTATAATGCCAGTGCTCGCCTGGCTGAGCTGCAAAAGGAGTTGAACCTGCCCAAGAACCGCCCTATATGTGACATGCCCACCAGGTGGAACTCACCGTTGGCCATGCTGCAGCGGCTGCACACGCAGCAGAGGGCCATCAATGAGTACCTGTGCGACTACGGCACCAGGACAGGGTCAGGGGAGCTCGGGTTCTTTTCACCACGCCAGTGGGGCATGATCAGGGATGCATGCACTGTCCTGGCACCATTTGAGGAGGCCACGAGGATGGTGAGCAGTGACAGTGCATGCATCAGTGAAACTGTACCTCTTGTCCACCTGTTGGAGCACACGCTGCGTGGAATAATGGACAGGGCACTTGAGGCAGAACAGAGGCAGGAAGAGGAGGACTTCCTTGCCTCTCAAGGCCCCCTTTACCCAGACAGTGTTCCTTCTGTCCCACCCATCGCACAGGAAGAGGAGGAGGAGGAGGATTGTGTCAGCATGGAGGTGGAGGCTGGCACTCAGCATCATCAGCAGCAGTCTTTTAGGGATGATTTACAGTCCCAAGAAACCAGTGGACTTGTACGTGGCTGGGAGGAGGTGGCTGCGGATCATGTCGTCCTTAGTGACCCAGAGGACTCCGGACTGAATGCCTCAGCTAACCTACGCTGCATGGCCTCCCTGATCCTGCAAAGTCTGCGGAAGGATCCTCGTATTCTTCGGATCAAGGAGAGGGACCATTACTGGCTGGCCACTCTCCTTGATCCACGGTACAAGGGTAAGGTTGCGGACCTTATCGTACCGTCGCAGAGGGAGCAGAGGATGAGACAACTCCGGGAGGCCTTGCAGAAAGGTCTGTGCAACGCGTTCCCAGAGACTGGGAGGTTACAAACTCCTGGTCCTGGACAACGAGTTGCTGAGGCTTCGGGCAGTCAAAGAAGGAGCGGTGGGGAAGGTGGCCGTCTGACCGATGCGTTCAGACAATTCTTTAGTCCGCAGCCCCAAAGTATGATCGGTTCCAGCAACCATCGCCAGTGTCTGATATACATGGTGCAGGAATACCTAGGGGCAAGGTCAGACTTGGACACCTTCCCCACCGAAAATCCTCTGGCTTACTGGGTCTTGAGGATGGATCACTGGCCAGAGCTTGCACAGTATGCAATTGAGCTACTGGCCTGTCCTGCATCCAGCGTTCTTTCAGAACGCACATTCAGTGCTGCTGGAGGATTTGTCACGGATCACAGGGTGCGCCTGTCCACCGACTCGGTTGATCGACTGACTTTCATCAAGATGAACCAGTCTTGGGTCACCACCAGCTACCACACACCAGATGCTGATATAACAGACTAATTGATTTTAAAATGTCACATCCCTTCAAGACTGATGCTGATGCTGAGTGCCTGTGCTGTTATGTTGACTGGCTATCCTCCTCCTCCTCCTCAATGATACGATTAATGATGATAGCTTGGAAGATCATTTTGGTTTATGGGTGACGCCACCAGTGGCTAAGGCCCAATTTTTCAGCCCCTGTTTAACAGGGGCGTGTAATTAAAAATTTTGATGCAATACTTTGCAACAGGCCTCATTGCTGTGCTCCAAGTACAGTATCTGTGAGGGGTTGCAGTGTTGTGCCACCAGTGCCTAAGGCACAATTTTTCAGCCCCTGTTCAACAGGGGCATGCAATTATAATTATTGATCTAATAATTCACAGCAGGGCCCATTGCTGCGCCCACCAAGAGTAACTGTCAGGCCTTACAGTGTTGTGGCACCAGCACCACCATCACCACCACCACCACCACCAAAGGCCCAATTTTTCAGCCCCTGTTAAACAGGGGCATGCAATTATAATTATTGATCTAATAATTCACAGCAGGGCCCATTGCTGCGCCCACCAAGAGTAACTGTCAGGCCTTACAGTGTTGTGGCACCAGCACCACCATCAAAGGCCCAATTTTTACTACCACTGATCAACAATTATATGTTATTACAATTCCTGATATAATAGTTGACAGCAGGGCGTTCCAGCACCCACCAAGAATAACTGTGAGTGCTTTCAGTGTTGTGCCAACACCAACACCTAAGGGGCCAATTTCTGCAGAGTATATACGGCAGGTCCCTACTTTCAAACATCCAACTTACAAACTACTACTACTTGCAAACGGAAGAAGACAACAGGAAGTGAGAGGAAATCTACCCCTTGGAAGGAAAATTCTCTCCTGTAAGAATTAATATGGGAGAAAGGTGTCTCCTCTCTACTGATGCTTTATCACCAATCCTTGTTTCAATAAAAACACCACATTTCAAAAACAGTTGTCATTGGGACGCAAAGTGAGGTGAAATGTTCTGAACAGGGGCACAGACAGCAAAAAAAATGTGACAGGGGTGATAACCGTTCCCTATGTTTTACAAAAAGCTAAAAAAAAGGAATTTGGCATGGAGCTCCACTTAAACAATGCAGCTGTTCAAAATTACAAACAGATTCTACATAAGAACAAACCTACAGTCCCTGTCTTGTATGCACCGCCTGTATACGGCTGTTCAGAGTATATAGGTCCTTTTTTATTTTGTGTGCGGGGTTCCCCTTAATATCCATACAAGACCCAAAGGGGCTGGTAATATGGGCTGGGGTAGGGGGGGGGGGGGGTTTATGGGGTAGCTATGCCATTTTTCCTAAAGATTTTCATCCATATTACCGGGACCAGACATTGCATTAAAGCCGCAAGCAGTTTTAAATGGCTTTTTTTCCTTTAGAAATGTTATTTTGTGCAGGGACAGTTCTAAACACGGAAACACGTGGCACTTCACAGGCATACTTTAGACACCCCCCAGGTACAATATTTAAAGGAATATTTGACTTTTTTTTTTTCACTTTATGCATCATTAAAATGACTGCTCCCGGAAAACGTCCGTTTTTAAAACTTATTTTTGCATTGATACATGTCCCCTGGTGCAGAACCCGGGTTCCCAAACTCTGTTTCGGACAATAACATGGATAATAGTCATTATAATTAGCACTTTAGAATCCGAACGTTCGCATCCATTGTATTTAATAGGGTTCTAATGTTCGTGCGAACCGAACCCGGGGGTGTTCGGCTCATCACTAATGCCCAGTGATTCCCTACTGACCCCTGATATCCCTGATGCAATAAGCTGGATTTCCACACCTGTCTTTTTCTCCCTGCCTGCCTTTTGCCACCGATGACTATGGATTAATAGCACTTTATCTTTTTTAGTGTTTTGGACTTTTTTTGCACTTTATCCCTCTGCGGACTTAAGACTTATCAAGACTTTGTTTTGCATGTATTGCTAGTTTGCACTATATTTATTACAGTACAACTTATATTAGTGTTTAGTATTGTTCTAATTAGCACATTCATTAGTGTTTTGTTAGTGTTTTGCTTGTTTATATCAGTTATAGCACGGTTATTGTATTCACTGACACTTAGCGCTGCTTCATTTTTCATTTTATATCTGTTGATGTTGGTTACATTTTAGAAGCTAGCTGCTGTGGGTCTTATTTATTTATTTTATTATTCTGTTTTAGCACGTTGCACTTTGCTAGTGTAGTAACACCCAGTGGCAGGCGCACAGGCACTTTTTTCTTTATACATAATCAGTGACACTGTACCTCTTGTCCACCTGTTGGAGCATACGCTGCGTGGAATAATGGACAGGGCACTTGAGGCAGAACAGAGGCAAGAAGAGGAGGACTTCCTTCCCTCTCAAGGCCCCCTTTACCCAGACAGTGTTCCTTCTGTCCCACCCATCACACAGGAAGAGGAGGAGGAGGAGGAGGAGGAGGATTGTGTCAGCATGGAGGTGGAGCATGGTACTCAGCATCAACAGCAGCAGTCTTTTAGGGATGATTTACAGTCCCAACAAACCCGTGGACTTGTACGTGGCTGGGAGGAGGTGGCTGCGGATCATGTCGTCCTTAGTGACCCAGAGGACTCCGGACCGAATGCCTCAGCTAACCTACGCTGCATGGCCTCCCTGATCCTGCAAAGTCTGCGTAAGGATCCTCATATTCTTCGGATCAAGGAGAGGGACCAATACTGGCTGGCCACTCTCCTTGATCCACGGTACAAGGGTAAGGTTGCGGACCTTATCTTGCCGTTGCAGAGGGAGCAGAGGATGAGACATCTCCGGGAGGCCTTGCAGAAAGGTCTGTGCAACGCGTTCCCAGAGACTGGGAGGTTACAAACTCCTGGTCCTGGACAACGAGTTGCTGAGGCTTCGGTCAGTAGCAGAAGGAGCGGTGGAGAAGGTGGCCGTCTGACCGATGCGTTCAGACAAATTTTTTAGTCCGCAGCCCCAAGGTATGATCGGTTCCAGCAACCATCGCCAGCGTCTGATATACATGGTGCAGGAATACCTAGGGGCAAGGTCAGACTTGGACACCTTTCCCACCGAAAATCCTCTGGCTTACTGGGTGTTGAGGATGGATCACTGGCCAGAGCTTGCACAGTATGCAATTGAGCTACTGGCCTGTCCTGCATCCAGCGTTCTTTCGGAACGCACATTCAGTGCTGCTGGAGGCTTTGTCACGGATCACAGGGTGCGCCTGTCCACCGACTCGGTTGATCGACTGACCTTCATAAAGATGAACCAGTCTTGGATCACCACCAGCTACCAAGCACCTGAAGCTGATATAACAGAATAATTTATTTTCAAATGTCACATCCCTTCAAGACTGATGCTGAGTGACTGTCCTGTTATGTTGACTGACTATCCTCCTCCTCCTCAATGATCCGATTCTTGATGATAGCTTGGAAGAACTTTTTTGTTTCTGGGTGCTGCCACCAGTGGCTAAGGCCCAATTTTTCAGCCCCTGTTTAACAGGGGCATGTAATTACAATTTTTGATGCAATGCTTTGCAGCAGGGCTCATTCCTGCACTCCAACTAGGGTATCTGGGAGAGGTTGCAGTGTCGTGGCACCAGCACCAGTGCCTAAGGCCCAATTTTTTTGCCCCTGTTTAACAGGGGCGTGTAATTACAATTTTTGATGCGATACTTTGCAACAGGGCTCATTGCTGGGCTCCAAGTTCAGTATCTGTGAGGGGTTGCAGTGTTGTGGCACCAGTGCCTAATAGGGATGAGCTTCGTGTTCGAGTCGAACATACGTTCGACTCGAACATCGGCTGTTCGATCGTTCGACGAAGATCGAACGATTTGGGCCGTTCGCGCCAAATTCTAGTGACGCGAACGGCCCACAATGCACTACGCCATCGCAGTGTCATCCAGGCGCTGTGATTGGCCAAGCATGCACTGTGACCCCGCATGCTTGGCCAATCACAGCGCCGGCAGCGAGGAGAGCAATGATTGGCCACAGGCAGGATGCCTGTGGCCAATTATTGCTGAGGGGGTTTAGTACACGCCCCACACTATAAAAGGCCGCCAGCGCGGCGGCCTTGTGTAGTGTGTTCCGGAGAAGGGAAAGAGAAGCATAGGCAGGGACAGTGTCATTATTTTTCCTTTACTAATCCTGGATTCCTTGTGTTTAGGGACAAATAAGGATTGGTAGGGAGAGTGTCAGTGACAGTGTGCTATTCTGTGCTAATCCTTGTTTGTAGGGACAGAGAGGTACAGTGAGGGAAAGTGTCAGTGTGCTATTCTGTTCTAAACCAATCTTGCTGAACCATATTTTCAATCCTTGAGTTTAGGGACAGAGAGGTACAGTGAGGGAAAGTGTCAGTGTGCTATTCTGTTCTAAAACTATTTTGCTGAACCATATTTTCAATCCTTGAGTTGAGGGACAGAGAGGTACAGTGAGTGAAACTGACAGTGTGCTATTCTGTTCTAAACCAATTTTGCTGTTCCATATTTTCAATCCTTGAGTTTAGGGACAGAGAAGGACACTCGTAGAAATTATCAGTGTGCTATTCTGTGCTAAATCTTGTTTGTAGGGAGGGACAGAGTAGGACAGTGAGGGAAAGTGTCAGTGTGCTATTCTGTTCTAAAACTATTTTGCTGAACCATATTTTCAATCCTTGAGTTGAGGGACAGAGAGGTACAGTGAGTGAAACTGACAGTGTGCTATTCTGTTCTAAACCAATTTTGCTGTTCCATATTTTCAATCCTTGAGTTTAGGGACAGAGAAGGACACTCGTAGAAATTATCAGTGTGCTATTCTGTGCTAAATCTTGTTTGTAGGGAGGGACAGAGTAGGACAGTGAGGGAAAGTGTCAGTGTGCTATTCTGTTCTAAAACTATTTTGCTGAACCATATTTTCAATCCTTGAGTTTAGGGACAGAGAGGTACAGTGAGTGAAACTGACAGTGTGCTATTCTGTTCTAAACCAATTTTGCTGTTCCATATTTTCAATCCTTGAGTTTAGGGACAGAGAAGGACACTCGTAGAAATTATCAGTGTGCTATTCTGTGCTAAATTTTGTTTGTAGGGAGGGACAGAGTAGGACAGTGAGGGAAAGTGTCAGTGTACTATTCTGTTCTAAAACTATTTTGCTGAACCATATTTTCAATCCTTGTGTTTAGGGACAGAGAAGGATAGGCAGGGGACAGTGTCAGTGTCATTGTTGCTAAGCCTCCTGCACAGTATACACCTGAAGGTAGCCCTTATTGCTCTTTTTCCCATCTCCCTGCAGGCCATCCATTAAAATGTCTGGAAGGCAAACAAGGAGAGGCAGACAGTCAGGAGGCAAAAAAAAAGGGCAAGCAGGCTCTGTGTCTGGGGGCAACAGTGCTGGTCGTGGACGCGGTGCATTGTCATCAGCACATGGCCATGGGACACGCTTGTCCTTGTTTTCGGCAGCTGGACATGTTTAGCCACATCATGCCGAAGACTTGGTAGAGTGGATGACCAAGCCCACCTCATCCTCCTCATCCTCTCTCACCCAGGCTCAGGGTACTGGCAAAGCAGCTGCCAAAGCGTCCTCTTCTCTGGTATCATTATCTTCATTAGTCAATCCTTCCCTAGACCCACCATGTCCTCCTCCTGAGGAGTCCCCCGAACTGTTTGAGCACAGTGTTGGGTACATGCTCCAGGAGGATGCCCAGCGTTTGGAAGGATCTGATGATGATACCCAGCTAGAGGAAGGCAGCAGCGTGAGAGCAGAGAGAGGGGATGCTCAAGAAGGACACCAATCTGGCAGTCATGCTCCAGCAGCTGCAGCATACTGCCAGATTGGCTCCAGTGATGAGGAGGGAGGGGATGATGAGGTCACTGACTCCACGTGGGTGCCTAATAGGAGAGAGGAGGAGGAGGAGGAGGATGAGGAGGAGGCACATCTCCAACGAGGCAGGATGCCCTTGAGTGGCCAGCGTATGGGCAGCACACCGACGGAATCACACCGCAGAGCTCCGCCTGTGCAGGGCGCTGCCTCTGCCCGTCATTCAAAAAGTTCTTTGGTGTGGGCCTTTTTTGAGGCGAGTGCATCAGATCGCACAGCTGCTGTTTGCAACATATGTCTCAAGCGTATATCGCGTGGCCAAAACATCAGCCGCTTGGGCACCACATGCTTGATCAGACATATGTTGACCTGCCATGCAGCTCGTTGGCAAGCCTACCTTAAAGACCCACACCAAAGAACAAAGCTGACCTCTTCTTGCACCGCATCAGCTGGGATCTCCAACCCCACTATACCTTCACTCCTCTCTGAAACCTGCTCTGAGAGGAATGAAGGTGTAGAATTAGGTGTGTCACAGGCAAGTACTTGCGGGCACTCTGCTAGCAGTACACCAACGTCCGATTCTAGCAGGCAAATTTCCCTGCCCCAGCTGCTGGACCGTCGAAAGAAGTTCACTCCCAGCCATCCACATGCCCAGCGGTTGAATGCTAGCTTAGCTAAATTGCTAGCGCTTCAACTGCTGCCTTTTCAGTTGGTAGACTCGGCCCCCTTCCGTGAGTTTGTGCAATGTGCGGTTCCTCAGTGGCAGGTTCCCAAACGCCACTTTTTCGCACGGAAGGCGATTCCGGCTCTCTACAGGCATGTGGAAGGCAATGTCTTGGCCTCGCTGGACAGGGCGGTCAGCGGTAAGGTGCATATTACCGCTGACTCATGGTCCAGCAGGCATGGACAGGGACGTTACCTTTCTTTCACGGCCCATTGGGTCACTCTTTTGGCAGCTGGGAAGGATGCAGGACAAGGTGCAGTAGTGTTGGAGGTTGTTCCACCGCCACGCCTCCAAAATGCTACTACTGGTTGTGACACACCTCTCTCCTCCACCCCCTCCTCTTCTTCTTCCTCCATGGCCTCTTCCTGTGGTTTGTCCTCGGAACCAGCGGTGCTCCGTAGGCGTTCAAGGGGCTACGCAAGTACGCAGGCAAAAAGATGCCATGCCGTGCTTGCGCTGGTGTGTTTGGGGGACAGGAGCCACACTGGGGCAGAGGTCCTGTCTGCTCTGCAGGGGCAGGCCGAGAGGTGGTTGACGCCACGCCAGCTTAAGCCAGGAATGGTGGTTTGCGACAATGGCACCAACCTCCTCTCCGCCCTCCGACAGGGACAACTGACCCATGTGCCCTGTATGGCTCACGTCCTTAACCTGGTGGTGCAGCGGTTCTTGGGCAGGTATCCGAGCTTACAGGATGTCCTGAGGCAGGCCAGGAAAGTCTGTGTGCATTTCCGCAGATCTTATAATGCCAGTGCTCACCTGGCTGAGCTTCAAAAGGAGTTGAACCTGCCCAAGAACCGCCTTATATGTGACATGCCCACCAGGTGGAACTCAACGTTGGCCATGCTGCAGCGGCTGCACATGCAGCAGAGGGCCATCAATGAGTACCTGTGCGACTACGGCACCAGGACAGGGTCAGGGGAGCTCGGGTTTTTTTCACCACGCCAGTGGGGCATGATCAGGGATGCATGCACTGTCCTGGCACCATTTGAGGAGGCCACGAGGATGGTGAGCAGTGACAGTGCATGCATCAGTGACACTGTACCTCTTGTCCACCTGTTGGAGCACACGCTGCGTGGAATAATGGACAGGGCACTTGAGGCAGAACAGAGGCAGGAAGAGGAGGACTTCCTTGACTCTCAAGGCCCCCTTTACCCAGACAGTGTTCCTTCTGTCCCACCCATCGCACAGGAAGAGGAGGAGGAGGAGGAGGAGGATTGTGTCAGCATGGAGGTGGAGGCTGGCACTCAGCATCATCAGCAGCAGTCTTTTAGGGATGATTTACAGTCCCAAGAAACCAGTGGACTTGTACGTGGCTGGGAGGAGGTGGCTGCGGATCATGTCGTCCTTAGTGACCCAGAGGACTCCGGACTGAATGCCTCAGCTAACCTACGCTGCATGGCCTCCCTGATCCTGCAAAGTCTGCGGAAGGATCCTCGTATTCTTCGGATCAAGGAGAGGGACCATTACTGGCTGGCCACTCTCCTTGATCCACGGTACAAGGGTAAGGTTGCGGACCTTATCATACCGTCGCAGAGGGAGCAGAGGATGAGACAACTCCGGGAGGCCTTGCAGAAAGGTCTGTGCAACGCGTTCCCAGAGACTGGGAGGTTAAAAACTCCTGGTCCTGGACAACGAGTTGCTGAGGCTTCGGGCAGTCAAAGAAGGAGCGGTGGGGAAGGTGGCCGTCTGACCGATGCGTTCAGACAATTCTTTAGTCCGCAGCCCCAAAGTATGATCGGTTCCAGCAACCATCGCCAGCGTCTGATATACATGGTCCAGGAATACCTAGGGGCAAGGTCAGACTTGGACACCTTCCCCACCGAAAATCCTCTGGCTTACTGGGTCTTGAGGATGGATCACTGGCCAGAGCTTGCACAGTATGCAATTGAGCTACTGGCCTGTCCTGCATCCAGCGTTCTTTCAGAACGCACATTCAGTGCTGCTGGAGGATTTGTCACGGATCACAGGGTGCGCCTGTCCACCGACTCGGTTGATCGACTGACTTTCATCAAGATGAACCAGTCTTGGATCACCACCAGCTACCACACACCAGATGCTGATATAACAGACTAATTGATTTTAAAATGTCACATCCCTTCAAGACTGATGCTGATGCTGAGTGCCTGTGCTGTTATGTTGACTGGCTATCCTCCTCCTCCTCCTCAATGATACGATTAACGATGATAGCTTGGAAGATCATTTTGGTTTATGGGTGACGCCACCAGTGGCTAAGGCCCAATTTTTCAGCCCCTGTTTAACAGGGGCGTGTAATTAAAATTTTTGATGCAATACTTTGCAACAGGCCTCATTGCTGTGCTCCAAGTACAGTATCTGTGAGGGGTTGCAGTGTTGTGCCACCAGTGCCTAAGGCCCAATTTTTCAGCCCCTGTTCAACAGGGGCATGCAATTATAATTATTGATCTAATAATTCACAGCAGGGCCCATTGCTGCGCCCACCAAGAGTAACTGTCAGGCCTTACAGTGTTGTGGCACCAGCACCACCATCACCACCACCACCAAAGGCCCAATTTTTAAGCCCCTGTTCAACAGGGGCATGCAATTATAATTATTGATCTAATAATTCACAGCAGGGAGCATTGCTGCGCCCACCAAGAGTAACTGTCAGGCCTTACAGTGTTGTGGCACCAGCACCACCATCACCACCACCACCACCACCAAAGGCCCAATTTTTCAGCCCCTGTTCAACAGGGGCATGCAATTATAATTATTGATCTAATAATTCACAGCAGGGCCCATTGCTGCGCCCACCAAGAGTACCTGTCAGGCCTTACAGTGTTGTGGCACCAGCACCACCATCACCACCACCACCACCACCAAAGGCCCAATTTTTCAGCCCCTGTTCAACAGGGGCATGCAATTATAATTATTGATCTAATAATTCACAGCAGGGACCATTGCTGCGCCCACCAAGAGTATCTGTCAGGCCTTACAGTGTTGTGGCACCAGCACCACCATCAAAGGCCCAATTTTTACTACCACTGATCAACAATTATATGTTATTACAATTCCTGATATTATACTTGACAGCAGGGCGTTCCAGCACCCACCAAGAATAACTGTGAGTGCTTTCAGTGTTGTGCCAACACCAACACCTAAGGGGCCAATTTCTGCAGAGTATATACGGAAGGTCCCTACTTTCAAACATCCAACTTACAAACTACTACTACTTGCAAACGGAAGAAGACAACAGGAAGTGAGAGGAAATCTACCCCTTGGAAGGAAAATTCTCTCCTGTAAGAATTAATATGGGAGAAAGGTGTCTCCTCTCTACTGATGCTTTATCACCAATCCTTGTTTCAATAAAAACACCACATTTCAAAAACAGTTGTCATTGGGACGCAAAGTGAGGTGAAATGTTCTGAACAGGGGCACAGACAGCAAAAAAAATGTGACAGGGGTGATAACCGTTCCCTATGTTTTACAAAAAGCTAAAAAAAAGGAATTTGGCATGGAGCTCCACTTAAACAATGCAGCTGTTCAAAATTACAAACAGATTCTACATAAGAACAAACCTACAGTCCCTGTCTTGTATGCACCGCCTGTATACGGCTGTTCAGAGTATATAGGTCCTTTTTTATTTTGTGTGCGGGGTTCCCCTTAATATCCATACAAGACCCAAAGGGGCTGGTAATGGGCTGGGGTAGGGGGGGGGGTTGATGGGGTAGCTATGCCATTTTTCCTAAAGATTTTCATCCATATTACCGGGACCAGACATTGCATTAAAGCCGCAAGCACTTTTAAATGGCTTTTTTCCCTTTAGAAATGTTATTTTGTGCAGGGACAGTTCTAAACACGGGAAACACGTGGCACTTCACAGGCATACTTTAGACACCCCCCAGATACAATATTTAAAGGAATATTTGACTTATTTTTTTTCACTTTATGCATCATTAAAATGACTGCTCCCGGAAAACGTCCGTTTTTAAAACTTCTTTTTGCATTGATACATGTCCCCTGGTGCAGAAGCCGGGTTCCCAAACTCTGTTTCGGACAATAACATGGATAATAGTCGTTATAATTAGCACTTTAGAATCCGAACGTTCGCATCCATTGTATTTAATAGGGTTCTAATGTTCGTGCGAACTTTCGGTCCGTTCGCGGGTTCTGGTGCGAACCGAACCCGGGGGTGTTCGGCTCATCACTAGTGCCTAAGGCCCAATTGTTTTGCCCCTGTTTAACAGGGGCGTGCAATTACAATTTTTGATGCAATACTTTGCAACAGGGCTCATTGCTGTGCTCCAAGTTCAGTATCTGTGAGGGGTTGCAGTGTTGTGGCACCAGTGCCTAAGGCCCAATTTGTCTGCCCCTGTTTAACAGGGGCATGTAATTACAATTCTTGATCTAATAATTCACAGCAGGGCCCATTCATGCGCCCACCAAGAGTAACTGTGAGGGCTTACAGTGTTGTGACAACACCACCACCACCACCACCACCAAAGGCCCAATTTTTCAGCCCCTGTTCAACAGGGCCATGCAATTACAATTCTTGATCTAATAATTCACAGCAGGGCCCATTCATGCGCCCACCAAGAGTAACTGTGAGGGCTTAGTGTTGTGGCACCAGCACCACCACCAAAGGCCCAATTTTTCCTACCACTATTCAACAATGGCATGTAAATACAATTCCTGATATAATAGTTCACAGCAGGGCGTTCCAGCGCCCACCAAGAATAGGGGTGATAACCCCTCCCTATGTTTTCCAAAAAGCTTAAAAATAGATTTTTTTGGCTGGAGTTACACTTAAACAATGTACCTGTTCAAAATTACAAACAGATTCTACTTAAGAACAAACCTACAGTCCCTGTCTTGTTTGCACCACCTCATTTTCCACTTCTGAATTCGATTTTGAACACTGCTGATTGGCATTCTCAATTCCTTGGATATCTTTTTATATCCCTTTCCTGTTTTATACATTTCAACAAAATTTTTCCGCAGATCCTTACAATTCTTTTGCCTTCCCGTGACTCAGAATCCGGAAATGTCAGCGTAGCACTGGATGAAAGATGCAAGGGTCTGTCAGAGTCCAGAAACTCATTGAACTTTTATACAAACACACTAATTTAATAGCCATTCAAACCCTTTGTGTCAACTTGTGTGTATGTTATCAGGCCAAAATCACCAGGGTATGTAAACTTTTGAACAGGGTCATTTGGGTAGTTTCTGTTATCATTATAATTTAAAAAGAGTAAACATTGTTGATTGATAATAAATGGCTTCAGCCAAACACTAACCATGAGTGAAAGAAAAGTTTTTGTGTTATCATTCATATTCTCAAAAAAATGGCCAAGAAATCATAAATTCTGCCAGGGTATGTAAACTTATGAGCACAACTGTATATGTTTTTGGCAGCTAGAATAACTATAGCTAAATATTGGAAGCAATTGATGGCTCCTCTTGACTACGTGAAAAATAAACTTAACTGGATTATTGTTAATGATAGACTTACCTGTATTCTTCGCAATTCTACTATGAAATTTGATCCGACATGGGACCCATAGATACAATATTTATCTGTTCTTTCTTTCTTTCTTTCTTTCTTTCTTTCTTTCTTTCTTTCTTTCTTTCTTTCTTTCTTTCTTCCTTTTCTTGATCTACTCCCTTTTCCCTTTTTTTGTTTTATATTTATTTGTTTGAAAAATGCTGCGAGCCACCACTCCTATCAGCTTAAGTTTAGAAAGAAAGCTGCTAGCGTGAAACACGTCTCATAAACCGTGCCAAAGACGAAATAAAATAAACACGCAGCGCTAATGAAATAATGGTGTACACACCAATAAATAAAAAAGGGGGATATGTGTCCAGTAAGTGATGTACATATGTGCAAGCAAATAATGCAAAATGAATACAAATAACAGTCCAATTACATACGCATCACATTAAGGTGCATAAGTGCATAAACATGCATGGTAAACAATAGTGACAAATGGTACAATCCTTAAATAATGACACACAAGTCCATATATAAGTGTTCTTAGGTGCTTCAGTGCATATAAAAAAATGAGTAAAAATTCCACAGTGCTTCGGTGCATGTAGTTATCAATAGCAGCGGTCCTAGGGTGATGTTTAGTTCAGTTCATACAGTAAACACACGGCCCAGTGAGTGATCCAAAAGTCATGCCAAGGTGTAGTCACACAGGTGCTCCCCTATGGTAATGAACGCTCAACTTAGAGCGTGCGACCTTGCAACTAAGCTTGGTCTGTGCACGCTTATGAACCACACTTGGATTCTAATGGATAATCCTGGGTTCCTGGTTCCTTGGTAGGTAGCTCCAGACCATAAAATATATAAGAAAAATCCAGATGGTGCAAGTAACGTTTTGCAATATTTTATTGAAATTAAAGAAATCCCCTATCGGGGTACTCACACAGTACAGGTGCGATAGTGCACCACTCTATAACAGGCCCATAACGAAAATGTACAGATCGGGATATGGTAAAAAGTCCTCACAGCCTCACACAGACTCTCCTGCCGTCCTGTCCCCTCCCCAACGTGTGTCGATACAGGGGGCGTCGTATCTTCTTCAGGGGGAAATTTGATTGAACGGTGAGTTTGTCTATCTAATATAATGCGCCAGCGGCCATTTTTGCCGACTACCACGGACACTCTAGTGATGGATAATTGTCCGCAATACGTATACTGCATAGGGAAAAGCTATTTGGCTACAAATGCAGACAAATAACGTATTAAGTAAAAGATAAATGTAATAGCTATGCCAAGGCCCTACGGTGTCCTAGTTAACCCATAAGGGATGCCGGAGTTTCGGTAAGTAGTTTAATCAGGATGGCAGTGGAGGAATTTCACAACATAACCCTTGATGCAAGCATGTTCATAGCTATGTAACCTGCTACATCATACCTAGCACAACCCAATGTATATATGACGCCTGAAATAGATAAAACAAATACATAGCAAAGAAAGAAAACATATAATATGCAGATGAATATATTAAAACTACATAATCTAGGAAAATCCTATTGCTGTCCAAATTGATGTGTACAGATAACCATATACAAGTTTAATGCAATAGTGTTTAAAAATGTATAAAACTAAATGTAGAGGCATTTAAATGGTGGATTGATAAAGGATTATATCGTATAGGACATTTTTTTAATCCTGGAGGGCCTATATCCCTTAGTTACTGCATCAAACATCTGAAACTTCCAGATTCTGAAAAACCACGGTTTAATCAAATATTCAAATTTTTAAACCAAATCTGGAAGGAAAAACCCCTTCCTCCCCAATTTACAAAGTACGAGTTATGGTGCAGCCAGGCCGGTTGACAAAGGGGAGGCATATCTATGGTATATTCATGCCTCACTCACCCTACATCAAAATCTTCCTATATGGAGGCTTGGGAAAAAGACGCCCAGTTTTGTTGGAATTTGGATACCTGGCACTTAGCCTTCTCTAAATCTTTCAAAGGGATTCTTAATGTCTCTTTAATGGAGGCAAATATTAAAGTTATAACCAGATGGTATCTAACTCCTTCCAGACTGGCATCTATATATCCAGCATCAGATCCAACGTGTTTCAGAGGTTGCCAACTTTACGGCTCTATGCCTCATATTTGGTGGGAGTGCCCCAGAGTTCGCCCCTTCTGGAGAAAAATATTTTTATAAATTTTTAAGGTAACAGGTTTTCAGGTCCCTAGGTCCCTACCAGTAGCCATTTTGAACGCTCATATTCCTCACATACCAAAGGTTACACAAAAATTTATACACTTTATCTTTACAGGCGCTAAAATCACAATTGCCAAATCATGGAAAAAAACAAAACCTTTCCTGTCAGATGCCAAAACCAAAATATCTTGGATACTAACTCAGGAAAAATTAGCTAGCATCTTATCTAATACCATTCCCAAATTCGAAAAAATATGGGAACCTTGGGCCAAATATATGGGGATTTCGATTGGTGAAGATGCTGTTTTACCTTCTATTCAACATTAAGTTGGACACATACCCATCCCTTTCCCTTTCCCTCCGCCCTCTTTTTTACCCGCTCTCTTTATTTTCCTCTTCTTTTCTTCCTTCTAAAAAGGATTCATGGAAACTCTTTTTCTGGGAATTCTAGTTTCCCATTACATGTTATGTCTCTTTTATTTAGATTTAATGGGATACTATCAAATGTTTTGTTCGGCCTTGTTTAATCCATCCCGATTTGTTGTCCCTGATAATCTTCTCGGGGCCTAAGAGTCAGAAGGAGGTCTCTATGCCTGGAGCAGTTAGTTCCCGATAAGGGGCTCCAGGTTACCAAGGAGAGAGGGTGGTTTCCCTTCTCCCTTCCATTATATTATAAGGATGAAGAGATCTCACCCTGACAAACTTTTGATTGCTTACATGAATCTATCCTTTTTTCTAGGATGTTTTTATTATTTTATCCATTTATTGACTAATTATTCCTAAACATAATCTTTTTTTTTTAAATTTAAATTTATTTTTATATAACATGATGTAATGTTCTGTATTATTTATCTTATGAAAATAAAATATTTTGAAAGTAAAAATAAATAAATAAAAATGTATAAAAATAAAGATAGTGTGTATATATATATATATATTATTATAGACTGTCGGGATCATTGATTTAATGGTTATTAAAAACTATTTAATATTAAAATCAATAATAACTAGTCTAGAATTTTAAAAAAACATTTAAAATGTAAAAATAGAACTCTTTATAAAAATACCAATAGATCAAATGCAGGGCATAATCATATACTAATATACGCCAATGAAAAATAAAGGTAAAATATTATTAAATGTGTAAGAATAGTGGATCATGGGTATTGATATGTACAGTACTATAAATGGCCACTGCCAGGTGAAAAGGGAAAACTAATGCAGACTAGTAATTGCTCAAAAAACATCTCAAGTCAAAATCTTTGTTTAATCCACCAGGCGCCAAAGATCCCAACTGGTGTATCCACATGATTCCCATTTACTTATTTCCCTAATGTAGTTTGAGCCTCTCCAGTGGCGTTTGGGGGCCTCAATTCCCCAAAATTCCATTCCCCTTGTGCTTTTGTTATGAACATTCCTGAAATTAACCGATAGGTAGTGCTTGTCAAAGCCTTTCCTGATGTTCCTAACATGTTCCTCCATGCGATCCCTGAGCGGCCCTTTATTTCTGCCGACATAAATCAGATCACATGGACATTTAATTGCATACACCACACCCACTGAATCACATGAGATAAAATCTTTGATCGTATGCGTTTGCTTAGATTGGGGATAAAAAAATGCTTTTACTTTTTTAACATTGCTCGGAACCCGCACACAACTATAACACCGTCCACAACCAAAAAAAACTTTCATATCCCAAAAATTTTTGGGTTTGGTTGTGGGTGATTCTACCACGTTGTGTACCAGCCTATCTCTCAAGTTTGGTGCTCGTCTGTATACTATTCTTGGCTTCTCTGGTAAGCATCCCTTCAGGTGCACATCCTGCTTTAAAACATTCCAATATTTCCAGATAATATTTTCTACTTCTTTGTTTTGCATATTGAAATCCAGAACAATACATGTCCCCATGTCGTTGCTGGTTTCATCAGTAATGGTTTTGTCTCTCAATAAATCCTCCCTAACCATCTTTCGAATCTTATCCAGGAAAGTATTGCTATACCCCTTATCTTCTACTAACACGAGATTAGCAAAAGGAGCCCAAAGGGTGTCGGATTCGGAATGGATTTTCCGTTTTATAGTGCCGTCGTACATGTTGTACATCACCGCGTTCTTGACGGGCGTTCTTGATGGGCGGAATTTGATGTGACCGTGTGTATGCAAGACAAGTTTGAGACAGAATTCCGTCGGAGAAAAAAAACACGGTCTTCTTGACGGATTTTCCGATCGTGTGTACGCGGCATTAAGGTGAAAAAACTTCTGTCAGTGACCGGCCCTCCAGCCCCCCCCCCCCCCCGTTTTACTTACCTAAGCCCCTTCATTCCGTTAGCGGAGAAGCGCTCTCCCTCTCTGCAAGGGGTCATGGCTCTTGATTGGATAGATTGATAGCAGCGCAGCCATTGGCTCCCGCTGCTGTCAATCAAATCCAATGATGCCGGGGGCGTGGCCGAGTCAGGCATTCGTGTCTATGGACGCAATTGCAGGGGGCAGGAGCGCGGCCACACGGTAACCCTCTGGGAAAGCGCTTCTCCTAGGGGGTTAACTGATGCAAGGAGAAGCCACGAGCACCACCAGGGGACCCCAGAAGAAGAGGATCAGGGCCACTCTGTGCAAAACGAGCTGCACAGTGGAGGTAAGTATGACATGTTTGTATACCTTCCTGTTTTATTTTTTTTAAATAATAATCACTTTAAGGTCACACATTAAGGTGAGGAGATACTCACAGGTGGTCCTGGTGGTGGGCACACTGATGGTGAAGTAAATATCGTTAACACATAATTTTCAGCAGCATTTGGGATTCGGTTTAAAAGAGTAGACACTTTTTTCACTATTGCTGCATTATTGATGACATTTAGACAGTGATTTTTATTTATTTGCACAATTGTTACCTGATCACTTAGATCTATTTATTTGTATATTTATGTTTACCCAATTGATTTACATGTACTTATCGAGGAATTGTGGATATTTATTATTTACTATTCACTTTAGAGCGCTTCACTTTATGATTTGGGTTTACACTGTATCTATTAATAGAGTGATGTTTGCACTGTATGTAGTGGTAGCAGCTCTTGTTTTTTTTAGCTTTTATTTATTGATCTCACAGATATACCGGTAAGTTGTTTTACATAATTAACGTAGGGATTATTTTTTATATTTTGCATATTTTCCTAAGGCTACATAACATAGTTGAGAGCTATTGACACAATTGATGTTTAACATAGATGAGCCATCACTTTTGGTTTTAACTTGAACATCCCTCCTCTTCTACTGACAGAGAACAGACACCCTCAAAAGTATACAATAATGAAATACTGCTTAAAATGTTTAATATCTATTATAAAGTTGCTTTACATTATTTCAAACTATTTTTTCTTATACTATTTTAAGCTGCAATTAATAAAATGCAGTTGAAAAATGATCATGTTTGATGTTCTTGTGCTATGTGCTCCCAAGGATTAGAATAGTAACCACATTGTACAGATGCACCATTTCCTGGTATGGGATTTTCCTATACATACTGTATATCTATACAATTGAATCCTTTATTCATATGAAATATAAGTGTAGCGGTCCTCCCCCAGCTTCTCCCCTCTCTTCACGGCTGGTTCTACTTGTCTAGGGGTATCTGGGAGAAGGGGGAATGATGCACACCACCAGCTCGGCTCTCTGATGTAGGATGCAGAGATATGAGCTAAACCATTTACCCCCGGGTCTGCGTTTTAAGCCGAAACCTAAGCTTCTCCTATGGAGGATGATTGCCACTGTCACTGACAGGGACACTTAGCTTCCAGGGCCGGCCCTACCATGGGACCAGATGGTACCATTGTACCAGGCGGCACTTTTAGGGGGGCGGCAAAGCTGTGAGCAGAAAAATCTATCCACAAAATGTAGCTGTAAAACTTGTATGCCCCTGTTGCCTGCCTAATTTAAGGATTATGCGCTCCTGCTCACTGCTCTGCGGCAGCAGATGCACCCCTTTCTAGGCTCCCTTCTTGAGTTCCTATGAGTCTCCCCCCCCCCTGGATCAGAGCTGGTACAGTCCCAGCGAAAGTGCATGTGGGCGGAGCAGGAAGAGAACCTCACACTGCAGCATCGATCTTTGGTTCCCGCCCAGCACACAGCAAAGCGCTCCTCCTCCAGAGCAGAGTGAAGGTGTGTAAAGCACGGATGACAGGCTGGATTCTCTTCTACTGTGAGTCCCGACTGCTCTGCATTCCATATACTGTGATTATAAACGTGCCCTGCACTTTTCACTGCAGGTTTATTGAAACTAAAATTCTTAAACAGGTTAGGAATTAGTGTGACATTTCAGGTGCTACATTATATGTAATCCACATACACATTATATCTTCTAAAAAGAATGATTTTTTAATAAGATATAATGTGTATGTGGATTACATATATGTAGCACCTGAAATGTCACACTAATCCCTAACCTGTTCAAGAATATAACATTACACAGCAAAGGATGTGATTTCTTATCCCAGCCCAACTTCAAGAAAGTCCACTCTTGCAGTGTGGGGGAGGGGGGAGAAGGGGGATACTGTATAGTCTTTTTTTACTTGATTCTATGCTTCAGCCAGCTCCAGTGCTCTCCTCCTCCTCCCTATCACATATAGAGGAAGATTAACCCTGTATGGTCTAAATTGGAGGCTGGAGTGTGACCACTGTCACTCCTAACTGACACAGGAGCTGCAGGGGACCAGTAACAGAACTGCAGAGAGCCCGCTGAAGCAAAGTACAAGGTAAAACTGAATACACAGCAAAGAATTCATTGGGTTCAGCAGGGGCTGAATTTTTGATCGATGTGTAACCCTCTCTGTTAGACAGAAACCGATTTGTTATATCCACTTCTGCTGGAAATCCTTGTTCGATTAGCTGTTTGCAGCCAAACAGAAGCAGTGCTGATCAGTGTATTTTGATAGGGGAAAGTCCCTGCTGTCAGAATACAATTCCCACATCCATCCAACTTGTGTGGATGGAGGAATCTGTCAGCCACTTGCTTGAGCCCCATCTCGATCCAGCAATGTGCACAAGAGCACTTGCTCTCTAGTGCAGGGGTCTCCAAACTCTCTAAAGGGCCAGTTTACTGTCTTTCAGACTTCAGGGGGGCCGAACTGTGCCCAGTGGGAGTTAACAATGTGCGATCTGGTGTCGTTGGGAGGAATAGTGCCCCTTTTTTTGTCAGTAGAAGGAATTATGCCCCATCATTGGTGTCATTGGCAGGAATAATGCCTCAAGGGCCAGATAAAGGCAAGCAAAGGGCCACATCTGGCCCCAGGGCCACAGTTTGGAGACCACTGCTCTAGTGGACTGTTTTTTTATAGTGCACTTTAATATTACTTTGCACTGTGTGTTTGATTTGCAGCACTGGGAGTTTGGTAGTAACTCCAAAACCAAATTGTGTACAAATGAACCATAAGAATTTGACTAGAGCTATTTGAATATTTGGGAGTTATTCACATTATATGTTATAGTATTTTACATTTTTTATTTACAGTTCCCTCACAAAATGTTTTTGCAGCACAGGGATTTTGGTCCCACATGTGATATGTAATTGAATATTTATGAGTTGTTCGCATTATATGTTTTGGGATTCGCCCCTTCATAATTTTGTTTGCAGCACTGGTATTTTGGTTCCATATTCATGTGCTATATATTTCACTTGGTCAGATTTGATAATGACACATACACTAAATTTGATATAATTTATAGGGGCTGCTGCTATGCACTAGGGTGTATATACTCCTGGTCTCTGTACTCTGCAGTTTACTGCTCTTGACTTCTGCACATTGTATATTACTGTACATACTCTACCTCTGAACACTGTACACACTGCTCCTGATCCTTGTACTTTGTAATCTATCCAATTCTGACCTCTGCACTATATATATATATATATATATATATAATGTATTTGTGTGTGTGTGTGTGTGTAAGATAATTGGTCATGGGGGGGCGCAGCTTGGCATGTTCGCCCTGGGTGCTGGTTGCCTTTGTCCCGGCACTGCCCCCTGCACTGTGAGGCAAATTGCCCGCTCCACTCCCCGCTGCACTTCAAGCATTTTTATTATTAACTTTTTTACTAGTAATGGCAGTGATCTACGACATTGCGGTGGACAGGTTCGGACACTTTTGACACATATTTGGGATCATTGACATCTATACAGCGATCTGTGCTATAAAACTGCACTGATTACTGTGTAAATGTCACTGTCTGGAAAGGGGTTAAATGGGGAGGTGTTTCTAACTGGGGGGGATGGGACTGACTGGAGGAGGAGAGAGATCTCTGTTCCTAATCACTAGGAACAGCAGATCTGTCTCTCCTCCCCTGTCAGAATGGGGATCTGTCTGTTTACATTGACAGATCCCCGTTCTGGCTCTCTGTGGAGCGATCGTGGGTGGCATCGCGGCCGCCGGCCAAGCACAGGTCCTTTTATACTCCAATATACATGTATAGAGCCATGACAGGTCCTCTTTATACTTCTATATACCTGTATAGAGCCATGTAAGGTCCTTATTATACTTCTATATATACGTATAATGCCATGACTGGTCCTCTTTATACTCCTATACATGTATAGAGCCATAACAGGTCCTCTTTATACTCCTACATACATGTATAGAGCCATGACAGGTCCTCTTTATACTCCTACATACATGTATAGAGCCATGTAAGGTCCTTTATTATACTTCTATATACACGTATAATGCCATGACTGGTCCTCTTTACACTCCTATACATGTATAGAGCCATAACAGGTCCTCTTTATACTCTTATATACATGTATAGAGCCATGACAGGTCCACTTTATACTCTTATATACATGTATAGAGCCATAACAGGTCCTCTTTACACTCTTATATACATGTATAGAGCCATGACAGGTCCACTTTAGTTATCATAATATAAAATAATGGATGTGGGGGCATTTTGGTGGGCGTGATTTTTTTTTGGGGGGGGGGGCAGCATTTCATTTTTGGTACCAGGCAGCACAATGTCTTGGGCCGACACTGTTAGCTTCCAGTAACACGAGTTCCACACCAAGAAAAGTCCAACACTGTTTTATTGACTTGAAACTGGTTGACTTTTAAAAGAACAGACAAGGTGTAGGGAAGAGTAGGTCCAGGCACAACTGATGAATTAAAGTTCCTCCTGTTCCGTTTAGTGCAAACAGGGTTGGCGCACGGTCGCTGCCACCGACCGTGAATTTGGTCACTGCCACTGACCTGGGTGAACGTTGAGGCCCCTGCCACGGGCCTTGGATGAGGCCTGCCACTGACCTGAGAAAGATGGGTCCCTGCCACAGACCATGAGAACATGAAGTACCTTCTTTAGAACAAGCGGCCCCTGTCAGAGGAAGACATCCATCCGGACACGTCTCCAGTCCCTTATGCCCAGGATTCAGGCACCCAATACCGGGGGCACCTTAGGAATGCTTCACCCTCGCGGGACCCAGTCGAAGGTACTGGGCCCCAGGCCTCCTGGTATAGTACCTCACCCCAGGCCGAAGGTACCTGGGATGGAACTCGACTCCACGCGCCCAGGCCAAGGGCGCTTGGGCACAGACGAACCGCAGCAGCCCCCAGGCTGAAGGTGCCTGGGGAATGGATCTCGTGCGCAAGATGTCCTCCCCCTTTTATATCCTCTCCCAGCAGGCACAGCAGGTTCTCCGCCCCGCCGTACTACCGCCGCAAGAGAACAAAAAGGGCACGGCTCTAGAATGGTAGTTCAACCCCGGTCCCAGGTGACAGCGCCACCCAGGGACCGCAGGGAACCATTCATACCTCCCACACTCCAAAGTGTCCATAAATCCCTAAAATCAAGCCATCTATTGCCCAGATACACCCCACTAAATTTGACACCTGCTACATAAGAAACAGGTTTAATTTAAAGTGGAGGTCCACCCTAAAAAAAAAAATTGCCAAAAAGGCAAAAAATAAATAAAAAATAAAAAAATAATTATACTTACCAGAAATGGCAGATCTTCCTAATCTGCCCCTTCCTTGTCCACGGTGCTCCTCGGTCTCGTCCTCCTTGCGTTGTCTTCTGGGGAATGGGGCGCGCTGACTTCTGGGAACTGTGTGTCTCCCAGAAGTCAGCCGCCCATTCACACAGCACCGTGCGACTAGCGCATGCGCAGTAGGAAACGGGCAGTGAAGTCGCAAGGCTCCACTGCCTGTTTCCCTTAGTAAGGATGGCGGCGCTGGGACCGGCCATGATCGATGGATCGGCCTCGGGCGGCCGACATCGCGGGCACAATGGACAGGTAAGTGTGCTTATTAAAAGTCAGCAGCTACAGTGTTTGTAGCTGCTGACTTTTAAAAAAAAACATTTTAAAGCTGGTTCTCCGCTTTAAGTTTCTTTGGCTGGTTAGCAGAACTGAGTGCATGGGAATATTTGTATTTTAATCTTCCTTGAATTTGCAGGACAGCTGTGTGTCCTGCAAATTCATTATGGATCACCATATGAACAGGTCGATAACATGTGTCATTAACCTCAGCTTGAAAGTGCAGAAAAAGTTATTACTTCCCAACAAGGCTTAGGCCTCGTACACACGACCGATTTTCTCGTCCAAAACAGTCAAGAAAAGTGCCGCAAGAGTTTTTTTGTCTAGAAAAACGTTCGTGTGTATGGTTTTACGACGAGAAACTTGACGAGAATCTCGACGAGAAAATAGAGAACCTGCTCTCTATTTTCTCGTCAGGATTCCAGATTTCCTCGTCGTGTTTCTCGTCGGCCTGTTTTGTGACGAGAAAATGGTTCGTGTGTATGCTTTTACGACTCTTCCAAAAGCGCGCATGCTCACAAGCAACTATGAGACGGGAGCGCATCTTCTGGTAAAACAAGCCTTCATAATGGAAAGAGCACATTCGTCACGCTCATAAATATTTCATCGTTTAAATGTTCTGCATTGAAATCTTCGTTAGAATGTTACATTAATCAAAACGAGTGACCTTCTTTTGCTGCTGATATTCACACAGAGTTATGCCTTATTTTTAACCTTTTTCATGCTGCTCTTTATAAGATTTATGTGTATTATATCGTGCAAGTTTTTAGGAATAATTTAAATGGTTAGATTTTTCAAAATGATGTTAATTATAATTTCTCAATGTTTTGATAGCGATCTCCCATTTAATTTTGGAATCTATATTATTAAAATTTCACACAGGGTTTTTGTGCTAATCAGATTTAGTTATTCTTTTGGGGGGGTGATATCTGTGCCTTTTATTGTCAGTCAAATGTATCTGCTTACTCCAAAGCTTGATTTTTTTAATTTAAAAATACACATAGTCAAGTATGAACTTAAACAAAAAACACATTTATTCATGTTTATAAATTAAATAAAGAGAAGGCAGCGCTGGAGAAGCTGCTGCCATTTGTGCATCCCAGGGACCCCAGAGCACACAGCAACCCTGTGTGGACACTAAAATTGGGAGCTTGAGAAGGCCCACATTTCAGAACACAATCTGATGCTGGCCTCCCAGAGGTCAGGAACAGCAGCAGGTGAGATATATGTCCCAAGTGTGTGGTACTACAACAGGCTGCCTTCTGTCCGACCACAATGAAGCAAGGCCATCACTTCCTCTTCTTCCTGGCAACCTTCCCTGCAGCCTTTCCTGAAGCCTTTCCTGCAGCCTTTCCTGCAGCCTTCCTTATTCGTTTGGCTGGAGGCTGGCCCACTGGAGGGGTACTCCTGTCAGGAGGAGGAGGTGGAGGTGTAGCAGAAGGGGGTGGGGCAGAAGAAGAAGGTGGAGGTGTAGCAGAAGGGGGTGGGGCAGAAGGTGGAGGTGTAGCAGAAGGGGGTTGGGCAGAAGGTGGAGGTGTAGCAGAAGGGGGTGGGGCAGAAGGTGGAGGTGTAGCAGAAGGGGGTGGGGCAGAAGGTGGAGGTGTAGCAGAAGGGGGTGGGGCAGAAGGTGGAGGTGTAGCAGAAGGGGGTGGGGCAGAAGGTGGAGGTGTAGCAGAAGGGGGTGGGGCAGAAGGTGTAGCAGAAGGGGGTGGGGCAGAAGGTGGAGGTGTAGCAGAAGGGGGTGGGGCAGAAGAGGAAGGTGGAGGTGGAGGTTGAGGTTGGGTCAGTTGGGCCACCTCACATATGGCGGTATTGGGGGTAATTTGCTCCATCACCCCCTTGTTGAGCAAGGTGATGAGCAGGGGCTCGCATAGGAGGCGTTGCTCCATGCTCATCACCTTGAACTTAGCCTCCACTAGGCCGGCAATGGCCTCTTCAGGGGATGTGGGCTCCTTGAGGGTGGCATGGGCCTCTTTAATAAGGGCCATTGCTGCCTCACTGGTGGTCCTGTCCCTCCTGCCTCTTTTGTGAAGCCGGATGGGAGGCACCTGGGATCTGGTGCTTCTCCTTTGCCCTGCCACCTCCTGTCTGCCACTGGGCCCTGCCACCTCCTGGCTGCCACTGGGCCCTGCCACCTCCTGGCTGCCACTGGGCCCTGCCACCTCCTGGCTGCCACTGGGCCCTTCCTCCTCCTGCCTGACAGTTTCCAGACCCTCCTCCTGGCTGATTTCATCCTGTGTATGAAAAAGGAACATAGTTTAATATGTTGGTTTAATCTTTGCATCAAACTTTGTAATCCTGATGGAAGCAATTAGAATGTAAATGCATAAATCCTTGCTTTAAATTTACCACTACATCAGCTTGACTATTTACCACACAATTAAGTGCAGAATAATGTCTACAGATCATGATTTCACTTGTGGAATACAAAATAATGTATGTTTCTCATCCTGACATATTTGGGAAACATTAATTTTATCCTACTACATTTTCAGTTAATACTATACCTGGCTCCAGATGGACAAATCAGGATCATCCAGGATGGCTGCCTCCTCTTGCTCCAGAGAAGGCTCAGGTTGGCTGCAGGGAAGTCTGGGGGGAAGAGTGGAGAGTGATGGCCTTGGCTCAATGTGGTCATCCAGGAAGGACATCCTGCTGTAGTACCACAAAATCGGGACATAAACATCATCTGCTGCTGCTCCTGACCTCTGAGAAGCCAGCACCTTAGAGCGTTCAGTCCTGTAGGTACCTCTCAAGCTCCCAATTTTAGTGTCCACTTGTTTTGCTGTGGCTGTGGGCACCTTGGTATGCACAAATGGGAGCAGCTTCTCCAGCGCTGCTTTTCTCACCCCTTTTTTTTATGGATGGGGTTTTTGGTCTCCCACAGAGCCGGCAGCTCCCTTACCCGGTCAATAAATTCCGCCAGGAACTCTTTGTCGCTAATAAAGACATTCATATTGTATCTGCAAGTAAAATAAATTATATTTAAATAATGTGAGGCAAACAGTCTAACCTCCTTCACATCCTAGTCACCATATATATCCTCCACCAATCTCAAGACAGTATAGGCCAACAATTTTTACAAGTCTCACAAAATCACATACCTTCGTTCGCACGTCCGTCACTTGAACTCCTCTCTCCGCACACCGAACGTACTATAGTCACATGTGTGTTTGCTATATACACACCACGCATGCGTCAAAATTCGAACACGTCGCTCCGCACACGTCGCCCGCCCATGACGTTCTAACTAACATCTTTTCCCCGCCCCTTCTCTTTCGGCGCGCAGACAGATATGGCGGAGTTACAGTAGGTGTCTGATAATTCCGCAACTAGCGAGGAGACAAGCCCGGAGACCGAGGACACGTCACGATCAAGGAGGAGATTCAAGGCATCGAATATGTCTTTGGCGGAGATGGCGGAGATGGTGGACATCTTGGTCAAGGCTGATTATGATGCCAAGCATGGGCCGTATAGCAAACCAAATAGAAGGAAGGCCAAAATCCTCACTAAAGTTGTGAAGAGTCTGAGGGCGAAGTTCGGGGTGAAACGCTCAAATGAGCAGCTCAGAAAGAGGTGGTCAGACCTCAAACTGAGGGAGCCAGACCAGTTGAGGATCATAAAGAGGATGCTCGCTAAAAGTAAGTAAAATGACGACGTTTCTGCTATTAATCTTTTTAGAAACTGACATTTTTTTTTTTTTTATCATATTGGACTCCCTTCCAAAATGTAATATTTTGAACTAGGTTGGGCACAGTAATCGTTCGTTACGTTACCGACACTTCGTTCGGCCACTATCCGCGGTTTTGGCTTATTTAAGAGCCACAAAAGTAATTAGACATCTGCCATTTTTGATCAAGTATTGTGGATAATTTTTAAGTCTAGATGATGTGTTTGTAAGGAGAATGAAATGCAAACTTTTATCAGTGTAAAGGAGAGGACACTCAGCAGCTGCTTCCACATCTGTACTTTGGAGCACTATAGTGTGGGCCACCAGACCCGCCTTTTTTGGGTGTCCCACACAGGTGCATCAGAGTTTATTTGTGGTGCCTCCATGTCCAAAAAATTACATCCAAATGTGAATACTAAACATATTTGGGGTCATAAATAATGCCTTCTTCTTTAAATTCCGCACAAACACACACTTGTACCCCACTTCCAAACAATTTAGCCTGTTTTTAGTTTAACAATGAGATTTTTACAGTGTGATGAATAGACCTTTGGTTTTATTCTCATAGGGGAGAGAAGACTGGGAGGAGGACACTCCAGGGAGCACATGCACCCCACAACTTCCAAGCAACCCCAAACTCCCAAAGATCCACAACCGAAAGATGTGCAGGAAGTTGAGGTGGAGGAAGGAGAAGTGCAGGAAGGAGAGGTGGATGACGTTGTGGATCTGGTCACCACAACAGGTCAGTATCTGACACCACAGCTTAAGGTAAGCGAGGTAGGCCTGCAGAGTTTTATTAATTATTTTTTTTGGTTTTTAGGGGATGTAAATGTTGTGAAGGATAGCACACGGTTCTCTGCTGACAGTGCCCTCCGCCTCATCCAGCAAGTGATGGAATGTAGCACGGAACTGGACCTAATTAAACAAAGAATCCATGTGATGGAACAAACATTTAAAGACATTCTCGATGTTTTGGGGAGAATTCAATAAGCCATCCAAACACATTTGTTTTTACATGTTTGTTTTTATATTTTTTTCTAATTTTTTGAGTAACAAACCAGCCAAAAATTGAATATGCACAGTGTGTGAACATGTGCTATCTGCCATCAGGGGATATCCATGTACGTCTTTTGTGTGTGCAACCCCTTCCTTGTATCAAAAGTCGGTGAACTGAGGAAGGGGATGCACCCCCAAAACACGTCCATTGATCACCCCTGATGGCAGATAGCACATGTTGACAATAGGGATCAGGATTGTAAACTTCCTATTTGCAAAAAAGTCAAAATGTGTGCATATTGAATTTTTGGCTGGGCAAGGGGTGGCAGGACCCCATATTAGGACGGGCACATAGAGACATAGTTTGTGTAACTGAATGTCTCAGATTGCTCAGAGGTATCCAATGTTGTAATTTTAGAAATGCAAGTGATATTTTTGTATTTTCATAAGCCAAAATTTGCCGGGTTGTGGCCAGGCCAACCCCAAAGTAAAACAAAAAAAAAATTTAAAAAGAGAATGTGCAGAGAGTAAAATATTTGACCACAAACAACGTGTAGCTTCTTTTTATAATACTCTCTAAGCTTATTTGGTTCTTTTGTAAGGTAACATAGTGAAATTGGTTGTTATTTACTAAAGTAAAATACACTTGCCACTACAAATGCACAAAGACAAACTAGGAGACAGGAAAGAACAAATAATTAAAGGTTTAAACAAGATTTTTATTGGGATACTTAGACATAGGCTGGCATAGGAATTGCCCCCCTACCCGTGAAATACTCCATGTATTTGTCCCGAACCACACGGGCATTTTGGGGGGGCAAGCCAAGACGGGCAGATTCCAGGCCCGGAAGGGGATTTGCAGGGGAAAGTCCAGCCTCTGGCAAAACTGAGGCCATATAGGAATTCGATTTTTGGCTCAGAAAGTTGTGTAGCACACAGCAGCATAACACTACATAGTTTATTTTGTAGTCCGCCAAGTGGATGGAAGTCATAAAAAGGCGGAACCGGCTGGCCATTATGCCGAAGGCATTTTCAACGACTCTTCGGGCCCTGGCCAGCCGGTAATTGAACACACTCTTCTCTGGGGTCAGGGTCCTCTGTGGAAATGGCCTCATAAGATGCCGTCCGAGTCCGAAGGCTTCATCAGCCAAGAAAACAAAGGGGAGTCCTTCAATATTCCCTGCATCCGGTGGCAATGCAAGGTCGTCACTCTGGAGACGGAGGGCAAACTCCGTCTGGATGAAGGATCCCCCATCGGACATCCGGCCATTCTTCCCTACATCAACATAGAGGAATTCATACCGTGCTGACACCACCGCCATCAGCACAATGCTATGAAACCCCTTGTAATTGTAGTAGTAGGACCCAGAACGGGGTGGCGGCACGATGCGGACGTGCTTCCCGTCTATGGCACCACCGCAGTTGGGGAAGTCCCACCGCGTGGCAAACTCCGATGCCACAGTCTGCCATTCCTGTGGCGTGGAAGGAAGCTGTGGAGTGAAACAAGATGAAATAATATTAGAAAAACAAAGGCATACATTACAAGGAAATTCTATCCCAAAAAATTAGAGACCAACATCAATCTAATTATACGTTTATTAAGGTGTGTAAAAAAAAGTATAATGGAAGGCTCATTTATCATATTCATCACCCCCTCTGATGGGCCATTACTAAATTATTTTGGGGGGGGGAGATGTGTTTGGCCACAGGATAGCATTGCAGTGGCGGTGCGTCCAGAGTGGGCGCTGGAGCACTGTCCCCTCTCTCCTGTGCCCATCACTCAGAACAATACATAGGTTCATGCGTTGCATGAACCTATGTATTGTCTATGCCGCACACTATTCAGGTGGATGGCCTCTTGTAAAGCGACCGACATATGAATCATTGCGGCATTTAGGGGGTTAAAATTGCAGAGCAGAAACAGGTATTAAAATAGTCTTGCAAATTACAACCTGAGGGATGTAATTGGCTTCCTCAAAGAAAAATCGGGGACGCAAGGAGGGGGGCATTCCTTGTGTAAACACTGACAGGCTGCCCTGCCAATCATGTTCACCAAGTCTGTTTAATGGTAACATGATTGGCTGATGCAACATGAAGGGAAGGAGAAGACATCAAGGACAGAAGAAGGATGGCGCTGACCACAAGAAGGTAAGTGCAGGGCTGGGGGGAAACTGGCTGCATTAGAGGGGACTAAATGGCTGCATTTGAGGGAACAAAATGGCTGCATTGGAGGGGACAACTGGGGGCGTTTATTAGGCAACAGAGCAAAAAAGGAGGAAGTTTATTTCCGAAATTGGGGTTGGAACCCCCCAACATTTGGAGCAACAGGCGCCCCTGCTGGAAAAGTTAGTGAGGGGAAATATTTAGGGAGGATAAAAAAGGGGCAATCTAAAGCTTCCAACATGCATGGGGACAAAGGGGACATTCTCAGCATATTACAATCATGGTAATTAGGGAAGGATGAAAGAAATACAATACATTAGCATACATGTAATACATAAAATGTGATGTTAAGGGAGAAAACTTACCCTAAAATAGTCCTCCTGCAGGACTTGTATAATGGCAGAACAGGTGTCTGGGATTATGATGCCCAGAGCCTGGGGGGAGATGCCTGTGGTGAACTTCAAGTCCTGAAGACTTCTCCCTGTCGCCAGGTAACGCAACGTGGCGATGAGCCTCTGCTCAGCACTGATGGCTTCCCGCATAACGGTGTCCTTCCTGGTAATATAGGGGGACACCAAAGCCAACAGTTCATGAAAAACGGGGTCAGACATCCTCAGAAAATTCCTGTAGTCCTCAGGATTATTCTCGACGATCTCCCGCAGCAGAGGCATGTGGCAGAATTGGTCCCGCTGGAGCAACCAATTCTTGGTCCATGAACTCCTCCTCACACCATTCATGGACTGGTCTTGGTCCAAAACAAGCAGACCAACACCAAGCGCACGCACAGCACGAACTCGACGACGAGAACGTCCAGGCGACATGGCTAGGAAACGGTCGTCTAATCAGAACGTACAGAACAGAACGCACTTTAGAACAGCAAGGCCTATGAATAACGAACTGAAATTCAGAAACGAACAGGCAAGAACGCACTGTAAAACAGATACGACCTGCCTAGACGCCCTGAAAGTCAAGATACGAACCCACAAGCACAAACTGAACGGCAGAAAACGATCTGAAAAGTACGAAGACTGAAAAGCGCGAATCGTCTCTTCCCAAACTTTTACTTCACACGCGGTAACACGAGATCAGCAAAAGCAGCCCAAGGGGTGGCGCCAAGAAAAAAGATCTTCCCCTTGATAGTGCCGTCGTACGTGCTGGACGTGAGCGCAGAGAACCACGAGGAAATTGGAAAATGACAGTGTGTACGCATAGAAAGCTTGACGAGAAAATCGACAAGCTTAACAAGAATCTCGTCGAAAAAAATTACGTGTTTTTTACGACGAGAAAATCGGTCGTGTGTACGAGGCCATAGATTCATTTTTTGCTAGTGTCTTAGGTGATAGGTGAAGATGAAGTGCCTCCCTTTAAGGGTTCACAAGATCCACCCCCATTAGATAGGTGACATCATTTTTTCATGCTCAACATCAATGTTATCACTCTGAATTAAGGAAGTGGCAATTTAAAGCCATAATTTATATGACGAAAGAAAGGATTTTGATGCTTCAGTAAAACAGACAACTCCTACCCATTCTTAGACATACAAATCTGGGTACCTCTGCTGGTTGAACCACCAATGGGCCCTTTTCTTTGCGTACTCCAAGAAAAGGTCTTTACAGGTACTCCAAAAATCCCACTATTTTCCTTTCTTAACCACTTAAGCCCCGGACCATTAGGCAGGTTAAAGACCAGGCCACTTTTTGCGATTCGGCACTGCGTCGCTTTAACTGACAATTGCGCGGTCGTGTGATGTCGCTCCCAAACAAAATTGACGTCCTTTTTTTCCCACAAATATAGATTTCTTTTGGTGGTATTTGATCACCTCTGCGGTTTTTATTTTTTTGCGCTATAAACAAAAATAGAGCGACAATTTTGAAAAAAATTCTATATTTTTTACTTTTTGCTATAATAAATATCCCCCAAAAATATATATATATTAAAAAAAAAATGTTTTTCCTCAGTTTAAGCCAATATGTGTTCTACATATTTTTGGTAAAAATAACGGTCGATGTGCATGCAGGCACAATCCTGCACAAGCTCTCAAGACCATCTTTTTAATTAAAGTGGTCAACAAAATCTGGTAAGCGCATCCTTTGTCTGAGCACTTTGGGTGATATTTAGTGTTTGGTGGAGGAACATCACGCAAACCAAGAGGATCTTTCCTTTCTTTTTTTGACTGTCACTAGCAACAAATGATTCACGGATAACCGATGTTTGAAGCAATATTTGATTTATTACCTACATTTGGTTGGAACTTTTATTGGAGACTTTTTCTTGGGAGAAATTGGATTCTTTGACTGCACTATATTGGGACTCACATTTATATATATATATATATTTTATATTTTGTTTGGACTTAATTATTATTTAGTAATTAAGCACCAATTAATAGTACTAATGAGTTTGCTCATTAGAGGTGTTTGTGAGAGATTCACCTGAGATACCTCTAATAGGGCTATCTTTATATGCAGAGATTATCACATAAGTAGGTGTGAATTTATTTGTAGGTATATTAAGCGCACTCTAATTATTTAATTTAATAATAAAAAATTTCACTTGATCATTTTGGAAGTCGGCACGGCTCCCATTTTGCAGAGTAGCAGCTGTTTAGCAATTAATTGTTAATTATTCACTAGTGTTGGTGCGGATTTTTTATTATTTATCACTGGAGTATCAATAAGTTTTGTAATTATTTGAACTAATATTTCACGCAGCCATGGATGTGTTCAACTTCATGCTAGAGAGACACATCAATCTAGAAGAAATTTTTCATGAAACCCCCAGTCCCAATATAGAGTTTGAAAGGGGGTTTAAACAATTACAATTTGACATGGAAAAGCAAATTCGATTATGGTGGGATATAGCATCATTCGAATTATACATAGGAAAAAACCTTACACCCAGGAGACTAAGATGGGATGTCAGTCCCAATGATGGGATTGAAGACCTCCAATTAGTAGATGAATGGTTCCAGTTTTTTAATGCCTGCGAACAAAAGCTGATGCAATTAATGATCAGACGACGCAAGGCTAAAAATGTGATTTTGGAATCCAAGATCACTGATCTCAAAAAAGCTATGGAACCATTCAAACATACGAGCGAATATACAGAGAAGTCCAAGCTTTTACAATCCCATCTTTCTAAATACGATGGAGAAATAAAAAAACAAAAAACTTAAGAAGTACCAGAGGGACATCAAGGACTTTGAAGAAAACAAGGTATATAAATGGCAAGAGAATGTCACTACTAACGTGTCACCTGAAACGACTATAGAAAAAGAAACTGAGACTTTTAAAGCCACTATCCAGAAAACTCCTAGAATTTCTAGTACCCCTAAAAAACCTAGTATTAAAACCACTACCAAATTCCAATCGGTACCACATAAAACACAAGGTTACCCCACATCCAACTCCTATCAATATCCACCACCTTATCCTCCAGATATGTATGATCGGTATGGGCAATTCGATAACCGGCCTTCTGACTATCAATATTTTGAGCCCTATCGACCATACATACCTCGACCCCCCAGGGGGGGTTTTAGAGGCAATTTTAGAGGACGACCAGCCCCCTACAACAATCAACACCAGGGGGGGGGAGGGAGGGGGTGGAAAGAGCCCTATCGTATCCCTCCCAAATCTCCACAATATCCCAAGGGACCTTTAGACCAAGAGGAAGAAGAGGTGGAAAGAAAAAGAAAAAGAAGCAAACAGTAGGTGAAGGAATTTTCAATCTAGCAGGTGTTGAATTTACTAATGAAGAACTTGACTTATTACATCAAGGACTTAAATTTGCCCCTAACAAAAATATAGACAAATTCGAGGTTTTTATTGATATAGAGAAACATATTCGCAAACTAAATATAAAAAAACATTTCGCCAAACATACATATTGTCCAGTGAGCGAAGAAGTGGCCCCCTTTGTTCACAGTGGACTCAAAAATAATTCAGTGTTCAATCCAAAAAAGGGGATGAATCACCACATAGAAGTGTTCAAAAATATGGTGCAGGATGAGGTGCGGAACCTATCCATCACCAAACACACTCCTAATCAAAAAAGGTGGCAAGCTATTAAATCTATAGAGGAGAATAAACACATTGTAATCAGGCCAGCTGATAAAGGGGGGGGGGCTTGTGATACTTACTCGAGAGTACTACTATAAGGAGATGCAAACGCAACTCCAAGATCCAAACACATATCAACAAATTAATGGTGATCCCACAACCAAGCTGAAAAACTTATTACACAACTGGATAGAAGAAGGGGTTAATAAACGTATCCTTAATCACAAGGAAGCCGATTATATCAATATACAAGCCCCAATAGTCCCAGTGCTATACACAGTGCCCAAGATACATAAAAATAAAATTACACCTCCAGGAAGACCCATCATAAGTGGGATAAATTCCCTTTTTTCAAGACTAGGGGAGTACTTAGATGGGTTTTTCAAACCACTAGTTTCTAAAAGTCCATCCTATCTCAAAGATAGTCGCGATCTTATAATAGCTCTGCAACATTTGAAACCTACTACACAAACCATCATGGCAACTGTAGACGTAGAGTCTTTGTATACCAACATACGCCATCATGATGCTATAGAAGCACTCCGATGGGCTTTAACTAAAGAATCAAATCTTAAGAAAGTACAAATTAGGTATCTTATTAAAGGGCTACAATTAGCTATGGGCAATAACTTTTTTTGGGCAAATAACAACTATTATTGCCAGATTGGGGGCGTGGCTATGGGGGCACGCTACGCCCCCAGCGTGGCAAATATTGTGTTGAATAAGTGGGAGCACGAAAGCATTTTTCTGCACAGACATAAGTCCTTAAAGTTCTATAGGCGTTACATTGATGACGTCATCCTTTTTTGGGAAGGCACGGAGATTAGCCTGATTGAATTCATAGAACAAATGAATGTTAATCTCTGCACTGAATTTTAGTCCATATTGATTAACAACCATGCTGTAAATTATTTGGATCTTACTATCAAACAAACTGAACACACGTTTGAGACTCTCACATAATTCAAACCCACTGATAGGAATGGCTATGTATCTACGCATAGCTGTCATCATCCCCAGTGGATAGGAGCAGTGCCTAAAGGGCAATTTATGCGCCTCAGGAGAAATTGTGAAAAATTTGAAGACTTTATCCATCAAGCCCAAACTCTGACTACCAAATTCTTAGAGAAAGGGTATCTAAGGGAAACACTCGAGAATATAGTGTCACAGGTATCCCGAATGGAGAGACAAACACTATTAGTAACAAAAACTAAGAAAGAATTCAAAGGAGAGGTAGCATTTATATCTGGATTTCACCGCCAATATAAACAAATTGAAAATATATATAGAAAATATTGGCCGATACTGGTGAAAGACCAAGATTTAAAATCTATTATCCCTATTGCTCCCAAATTCATATATAGGCGAGCACCTGGCCTTAGGAATAAAATTGCTCGAAATGTTCCAGATCCACCCAAGAAACCTCTTACCTTTCTGGATGGATCGGGTTTTTTTCATTGCACAAGATGCAAAGCCTGTAAGACTACACGAAAATCCTGGACTTCATCTAAAGTCACTCATTTTCAATCTAAAGTGACAGGAAATAAATTCAAAATTAAACCATTGATTACCTGCCACTCAGATCATGTTACATATGTCTTGGAATGTCCTTGTCCTCTCCAATATGTGGGGTGAACTACACGACCATTAAAAACAAGGATTAATGAACATTTAACAAACATCAAAAAAGAGTTTCCTAACCATAGTGTCTCTAGGCACTTTAAAACTCATCATAACAGCAATCCAAGCTTATGCAATTTTTACGGGATAGATAGAATCAACAAACATTGGAGGGGAGTACATATGACAAGGATGGTATCGCAAAACGAAACCAAGTGGTTGTATACACTACAGACTATGCAACCACTTGGAATGAATATAGAATTGGATTTAAATTGCTATTTGTCCAATGATTAATTAAGAGGGTGGTTTTTATAATTTTATATTTTTTTATCTATGTTTCTAACTATCTGTGGATTAAAGTAACTATAGGTGGTCCATTATATCCACACCATTCCAATGTAGATGTATACCAAGTGGTATATCATCTGGAGAGTAGGCAGATCCTACATTATCTTGGTAGTTAGGAATGGTAGGATCTGTTTTATTTGTATTTGTAATCGTCACCACTAGGGACACCTATATAAGAGCCTATGGAACCAACAAAGACCTTATGATAGATTTATTGATTTGCCTCTGCAATTCAGGGACTAATTGTAGGGTAAAATATCTTTATAATCACCTGTCTAGCCTTTGGGTAAATGTACACAAGATGGCGCTATTTCCATCTATGTCAGTGACGAGTGACAGCTAGGTGGTGATATATTTTTAAATTTAGTTGTAATTTAGTGAGTAATAATCATCAATTACCAAACAGATTTATTTATCTCCTAAAATAGGTGTCTGCATATTAAAATATTAGATGGTATTATCCATCTAGTGATCTAGCTGGGGCTCTAATGCAGGTCCAATCATGTAATTGGTATGCATTTAGGACTGTACCATTGCCTCCAGTGTGAAAGGGGCCACCAATTTTTAGGTTGTTTTTTCTTTTTCTTTTTTAAATAATTATATTAAGTTTCTTATGGTCTGTGACAGCAGGAAGGTAAAGTCACCTGGTTGCATCCAGGGGGGTAGGTATATTTCTCCCAGATTCAGGCTTTATGCCGACTTATACAACTAGGGAGAGAGTTGATGAAGCCCAGCTGAGGCTAGTGGGCTCATGGATGATTCATACCTCTAGGGAGAGGGCTGGGCGTCGTGCAGGCAGGGAGTTGATGAGACCAGCTGAAGCTTGTCAGCTCGTTTAAGGCCTCTATAAAAACTCCCAGCTTCATTAGGTGTTTGCTCATGCCTGGACCCAGACCTGTGTGGACTGTCTAGGGAGAGTGAACCCCTGTGCGGTGAGACAAAGCCTGTGTGGCTATTTGTTTGGACATTTACTAAACCAGGGACTTAGGGACTAGGACAGCACCAGGCTGATCCCAGTTGTTAGTTAGGGAAACCTGCATGTTTAGTCAGAGGTCAAGCTGACCAGGATTTATTTTGTTTATGTTTCTTTTTGCTTTGCTGTGTTTTTGTCACTGTAAATAGAGAAATAAACCGCACCTTTTGATCTTGAAAACCACAACCTCCGTCTGCTGGGCCTGTTTTTGTGTGGGGAGCCCATCCAGGGGGTCACACACACCCGCTACCGAGCTAACCCCCTCACAGTTGGTGGAGAACCAGTGGCAGTTTTGTTTTAAGCCAGCATGGAGGAGATACTGAAACAGCTGGCTCTAGCAAATGCCAATCAACAGCAGACAAATGCAGGTTTGCAAAAGAGCCTTGCAGCTCAACAACAGAGCTTCGCAGCCCAGCAACAAGCCCAGCAGCAATCTGAGGCCCGCTTCATAGACCTGTTGCAGAAGCAAGAGCAGAGACTACAACAACAGATGGAAGCAGTAATGCAGCAACGTCCACAGACCAGTGAGGAAAGCCGTCCCACTAATACCGCATCCTTTGGGGTGAGTCGTTTATTGACAAAAATGACTGGAGAGGATGATCCAGAGGTATTTTTGACCACATTTGAAAGGACTGCTGAAAGAGAAAAGTGGCCTGAGGAGCAGTGGGCTGGACTGGTGGCTCCTCTGTTAACTGGTGAATCGCAGAAAGCTTACTATGACCTAGAGCCTGACCAAGCAAAAGACTATGTGATGCTAAAAGCTGAAATATTGGCAAGGCTGGGTGTCACCCTGGCTGTCCGGGCTCAGCGTGTGCATAACTGGACTTTCCAGCTTGGAAAACCCCCCAGGTCTCAAATGTATGATCTCATTCACCTGAGCAGGAAGTGGCTACAGCCAGAGACTTTGTCCGCACCGGAGATTGTGGAACGTGTTGTGATGGATCGTTTCTTGAGAGCTCTTCCTACCGCCAATCAAAAGTGGGTAAGCCATGGAGACCCAGAAACGGCCGGTAAACTTGTGGATCGTGTAGAGAGATACTTGGCTGCAGAGAACCTGACGGCCTCTTCCAGAGACTCTCGGACTTTCCACCCTAAGACCAGACCATCCCCAGGGGCGGATAAGATGATTCCAAGGGGTGAGGGTGGAGAGAGTGAGAGGGTGGGAGCTCTGCCCAGGGTTTGGCGAGAACAGCCTGGGAAGTCGGGGGCTCAAGAGGCAGCCAAAAGGATTGTTTGCTACCGCTGCCAGCAAGCGGGACATATTGCAGCAAATTGCCCGGTTGTGGAGGAACCCATGCAATGTGACTTTCTGACGGACAGACGTCAGTCGCTGTGTGCGACAGTCGCATGCACTGCCATTCGGGGAACTGAGAAACATTTATGCAAAATGTGTATTAATGGTAGAAATGTTGTGGTATTACTGGATTCAGGTAGCCTTGTGACCCTGATAAAGGCTGAATTAGTTAAAACAGAGGTCTCTGGGAATAGCCAGGTAGCTGTTATTTGTGTGCATGGGGACACCCGAGAGTATCCAGTGACTACAGTGTGTTTCAAAACCCCCAAAGGTACCCTCTCTCATCCAGTGGGGTTAGTATCTCAACTACCGCATGATGCCATTGTGGGAAGGGATTTTCCGAAGTTCTGGGAACTGTGGGATGATCCTGAGCCCCCCACTGGTGCCCCTATGTACCAGGAAGGTGATAGCCAGAACTCCTCTGAGAGTGGTGAGGACTCTCCAGAATTTCCCTTGTCAGTATTGGCAGGCGAGACTCAAGAAACTGGAGAGGAGCCCACCTCCTCAGACGAAAACCTACCGTCTGTGGAGTTTTCTGATCTTGAGGTTCACAGGGAAAATGTTGCCACAGAACAGTTAAAAGACCCCGCCCTAATAAAGGCACGGGAAAACGTAGTGGAAATAGATGGCGAGTTAGTGAACCCAGATAATACCTGCACTTACCCATACTTCAGCGTAGAGAAGGACCTACTGTATCGGGTGGCAAAAAGGGCAGAAGAAACCGTTGAGCAGCTTGTGGTGCCCAAACCTTACAGGAAGTTGGTGTTGGAGTTGGCCCATGGGCACATTCTTGGAGGTCATCTGGGGACAGAGAAAACCCGAGAGAGGGTATTACAGAGATTCTATTGGCCTGGGGTGATGAAGGACATAGAAAATTATTGTTCCTCCTGCCCTGTGTGTCAGAGGTCGGCCCCGATGCCACATTTCCGTAGCCCGCTGGTCCCTCTACCCATCATTGAGGTCCCGTTTGAGAGGATCGCAATGGATTTGGTAGGTCCTATAATCAAGTCCGCTAGGGGGCACCAGTACATATTAGTTATAATGGACTATGCCACCCGTTATCCAGAATCGATCCCTCTCCGAAATACCTCGGCCAAAACCATAGCCAAAGAGCTATCTCTTGTTTTTAGCCGGGTGGGTATTTGTAAAGAACTGCTTACGGACCAAGGTACACCCTTTATGTCCCGGGTTATGAAAGAGCTGTGTAAATTGTTCAAAGTGACGCAATTGCGTACGTCTGTGTATCACCCCCAAACCGATGGGCTGGTTGAAAGATTCAACAAAACCCTAAAACAAATGTTGAAGAAAGTGGTGGATAGAGATGGAAAGGATTGGGACTGTCTACTTCCTTATTTGATGTTTGCTATTAGGGAGGTGCCCCAATCCTCTACGGGATTCTCCCCCTTTGAGTTACTGTATGGGAGACACCCAAGAGGGCTGTTGGATATTGCCAAGGAAACTTGGGAAAGTGAGAGTTCTCCCCACAGGAGTGTGATTGAGCATGTCGCCCTGATGCAAGATCGAATTGCACAGGTAATGCCCATCGTGAAGGAACTTTTGGCCCAAGCGCAGTTGGCACAGCAGAGAGTGTACAACCGTGGAGCCAAGACCCGTACCTTTTCCCCGGGGGATAGGGTATTGGTACTTGTCCCTACGGTTGAAAGTAAATTCCTTGCCAAATGGCAAGGCCCCTACGAGATAATGGAAAAAGTGAGCGAAGTGAATTACAAGGTCAGACAACCAGGAAGGCGAAAGCCCGAACAGATCTATCACGTTAATCTGTTGAAAGCCTGGAGGGATAGAGAGTCCCTAGTCGCAGAAACTTGGTCACCAGCTCAAACTGGTTGCGTGATTCCGGAGGTTGGAATAGCAGCCACCTTGTCACAACCCCAACAACAGGAGGTTAAGGAGTTTGTGCTTCGCAACAAGGAGGTGTTCTCTGAGCTGCCGGGACAAACATCTGGGGTAGAGCATGATATTATTACCCCGCCCGGTGAAAGGGTGAAGTTAAAACCCTATCGGATCCCAGAGGCCCGACGGGAGGCAATACGGGAGGAAGTACAGAAAATGCTGAACTTAGGGGTGATAGAGGAGTCCCAAAGTGATTGGTCTAGTCCCATTGTGTTGGTGCCTAAACCGGATGGGAGCTGGCGATTTTGTAACGATTTTCGTCAGTTGAACAAAGTTACAAAATTTGACACCTACCCCATGCCACGTATAGATGAGTTGATCGACCGGCTGGGAACAGCCCGATACATGACGACTCTTGACCTCACAAAAGGGTATTGGCAAATTCCCCTGGCCAAGTCGGCCAAAGAGAAAACCGCATTTGTAACCCCAGACGGGGCGTTCCAATATAAGAGAATGCCGTTCGGGTTACAGAATGCGCCGGCCACATTCCAGCGGAAAATGGACAAGATACTGAGGCCCCATCGGAAGTATGCTGCGGCTTACCTGGATGACGTAATTGTCCATAGCACAGATTGGGCCTCACATCTGCCAAAAGTGCAAGCAGTCCTAGACTCTATCCGGGAAGCGGGGTTTACGGCTAACCCCAAGAAGTGTACCATTGGGCAGGAGGAGGCCAAATATCTTGGGTACACCATTGGCAGGGGAGTAATAAAACCCCAACTCAACAAAGTCGAGGCCATCCAGAGTTGGCCACGTCCCAACAGCAAGAAGCAGGTACGAGCCTTTCTGGGAATCGCGGGTTATTATCGGCGCTTCATTCCCCACTTTGCTTCTAAGGCTGTGCCCCTAACCAACCTGACGAAAGGGAAAGGGTCAGTCATGATTAAATGGACCCCCGAGGCTGAGGCAGCATTCCAATTCTTGAAACAAGCCTTATGTAGCCAGCCAGTGTTGTACTCACCCGACTTCTCTAAAGACTTTGTCGTACAAAGTGATGCGTCAGATGTGGGGTTAGGAGCAGTATTGTCCCAGGTCTGGAACGGGGAAGAGCACCCAGTCATTTACCTCAGCAGGAAGTTGAAGTCCCATGAGGTAAATTACGCCACGGTTGAAAAGGAGTGTTTAGCGGTGAAGTGGGCTCTAGATTCCCTTCGGTACTATCTGCTAGGTAGGCACTTTGACATGGTTACGGATCACGCTCCGTTAAAGTGGATGGCTCAAAACAAGGAGACAAATAGAAGAGTAAATAGGTGGTTCCTGGCCCTACAGGAATTCAACTTCACAGTAAAGCATCGCCCTGGCGTTCAAATGGGGAATGTGGATGCTTTGTCTCGAGTACATGAATGCCTGATTGCTGGTGTTCCAACCCCAAGGTTAAAACAAGAGGGGGGGGTATGTGACAGCAGGAAGGTAAAGTCACCTGGTTGCATCCAGGGGGGTAGGTATATTTCTCCCAGATTCAGGCTTTATGCCGACTTATACAACTAGGGAGAGAGTTGATGAAGCCCAGCTGAGGCTAGTGGGCTCATGGATGATTCATACCTCTAGGGAGAGGGCTGGGCGTCGTGCAGACAGGGAGTTGATGAGACCAGCTGAAGCTTGTCAGCTCGTTTAAGGCCTCTATAAAAACTCCCAGCTTCATTAGGTGTTTGCTCATGCCTGGACCCAGACCTGTGTGGACTGTCTAGGGAGAGTGAACCCCTGTGCGGTGAGACAAAGCCTGTGTGGCTATTTGTTTGGACATTTACTAAACCAGGGACTTAGGGACTAGGACAGCACCAGGCTGATCCCAGTTGTTAGTTAGGGAAACCTGCATGTTTAGTCAGAGGTCAAGCTGACCAGGATTTATTTTGTTTATGTTTCTTTTTGCTTTGCTGTGTTTTTGTCACTGTAAATAGAGAAATAAACCGCACCTTTTGATCTTGAAAACCACAACCTCCGTCTGCTGGGCCTGTTTTTGTGTGGGGAGCCCATCCAGGGGGTCACACACACCCGCTACCGAGCTAACCCCCTCAGTCACACATATGTTTTAACCAACTATATGTTGGTAGTGCCAATATTATATGTTGTATGCCATGTAACCCGAGACTGGGGCTTGTTATTGAGCAAGTTCCGGACATCTCCGCTGTTTCGCGCAGTAGTCTCGCCCACAACTACAAATACCATCATCCTTTGTGACCAGGCACGCCCCCTGAAGACGTAAACCCATGAAACGTACGTCGGCGGCAGTACCTGGTCACGTGATTTGCTGATGTTATCCCGGCGCTCTGGTTTGAATTGATCTGTGAAACACCAAGCGCGGTATTTCGGAAGAAACAGCGGAGGAGTTCACTTTTCAGACAAGCTCTTAGCCCTAGTGCCGGGAAAGGCACCTTTAAAGTAAGAGGTCATTTGGCACTTCTTGTTTTTTATCATTTTTTTAATAAACTGTAATACGCTATGAAGCTTCCTGTTTCTATTTGCATATCCTGTCTTTATGCCTGACAAGAAGGGTCTGATTCCTGTGTATAACGGTCGATGTGCATGCAGGCACAATCCTGCACAAGCTCTCAAGACCATCTTTTTAATTAACCACTTAACAACCACCTGCCGACAAATAACGGCGGCAGGGTGGTTGCTTAACTCTGGGAGGACGTTATATAACGTCCTCCCAGAATCGCGCTCCCGCGCGCCCCCTGGGGCGCGCACACGGGAAACTCCGTAACCGCCGGGTCCAGAGGACCCGGCGGATCACGAATCGCGGTAAATCGCCGCTGATAGCGGCCGTTTACCACGTGATCGCTCCGTCAAATGACGGAGCAATCACTTGTAAACAGACCGGCGTCATTTGATGACGCCGGTTCCTCCCTCCCCTCTCTGTACCGATCGGTACAGTGTGAGAGGGGAGGGGGAGGGAGCGGATGGCAGCAGCAGCACTGTGGGCTGGATCTGTGACAATTGCAGTCACAGATCCAGCCATCCATCCATCCCTGCTCAGCCATTCCTGTGCTATACCCTGCCAATACTCTGCAATACACCCTGCCAATACTCTGCAAAATACCCTGGTGCAATACTCTGCAATACCCTGGTGCAATACTCTGCAATACCCTGGTGCAATACTCTGCAATACCCTGCGAAATACTCTGCAATACCCTGCGAAATACTCTGCAATACCCTGGTGCAATACTCTGCAATACCCTGGTGCAATACTCTGCAATACCCTGGTGCAATACTCTGCAATACCCTGGTGCAATACTCTGCAATACCCTGGTGCAATACTCTGCAATACCCTGCACAATACTCTGCAATACCCTGCACAATACTCTGCAATACCCTGCAAAATACTCTGCAATACCCTGCAAAATACTCTGCAATACCCTGCGCAATACTCTGCAAAATACTCTGCAATACCCTGCACAATACTCTGCAATACCCTGCACAATACTCTGCAATACCCTGCACAATACTCTGCAATACCCTGCACAATACTCTGCAATACCCTCCACAATACTCTGCAATACCCTCCACAATACTCTGCAATACCCTCCACAATACCCTGTGCAATACCCTCCACAATACCCTGTGCAATACCCGTGCAATACCCTGCCATACACCGCAATACCCTGCCATACACCGCAATACTCCGCAATGCCCGGCAATACTCCGCAATGCCCGGCAATACTCCGCAATGCCCGGCAATACTCTGCAATAACCACTTCCCGCCCTCCGGCCGTCATATGACGTCCTTGACTTTGTGCGGGGATATCTGAATGATGCCTGCAGCTACAGGCATCATTCAGATATCGGCTTTTTCAGCCAGCGATTCCCTACACCATAAGAACAATCATAGCGGCTGTTCCGCCGCTTGATCATTCTTACGGGAGGCGAGAGGGGATGTCCCCCCCCCCCGCCGCCCTCCGGTGCTTCTACCGACTCACCGCTACGATCAAAGCCAGGATTGTTGTTTTTTTTTTGTATTTTTTTCAGGCTTCCCAGCCTAGAGGTGAGATGTGGGGTCTTATTGACACCCCCCCCATATCTCACTGTAAAGAGGACCTGTCATGCCATATTCCTATTACAAGGGATGTTTACGTTCCTTGTAATAGGTATAAAAGTGATCAAAAAAATGTTTAGGGCGGAAAAACATGTCAAACTAAAATAAATAAAGTAAAATGAAGAATAATTTTTTTTTTTTTTTTTAAAGCGCCCCTGTCCCCGTGAGCTCGCATACAGAAGCGAACGCATACGTAAGTCCCGCCCACATATGAAAACGGTTTTCAAACCACACATGTGAGGTATCTCTGCGAACGTTAGAGCGAGAGCAATCATTTTGGCCCTAGACCTCCTCTGTAACTCAAAACATGTAACCAGTAAAAATATTTAAAGCGTCGCCTATGGGGATTTTTTAAGTAGCGAAGTTTGGCGCCATTCCACGAGTGTGTGCAATTTTTAAGGGCGACATGTTAGGTATCTATTTACTCGGCGTAACTTCATCTTTCACATTATGCAAAAACATTGGGCTAACTTTACTGTTTTTTTTTTTTTAAGCACAAAACATTTTTTTTCCGTAAAAAACGCGTTAAAAAAATTGCTGCGCAAATATCGTGCGAGATAAAAAGTTGCAACAGCCACCATTATATTCTCTAAGGTCTTTGCTAAAAAAACATATATAATGTTTTGGGGTTCTATGTAATTTTCTAGCAAATAAATGATGATTTTTACATGTAGGAGAGAAATGTCAGAATTGGCCTTGGTGCTCCAGAACGCCTGAAGGTGCTCCCTGCATGTTGGGCCTCTGTATGTGGCCACGCTGTGTAAAAGTCTCACACATGTGGTATCGCCATACTCGGGAGTAATAGCAGAATGTGTTTTGGGGTGTAATTTGTGGAATGCACATGCTGTGTGTGAGAAATAACCTGCTAATATGACAATTTTGTGAAAAAAAAAAAAGAGAAAAAAAAAATCTTGATTTTGCAAAGAATTGTGGGAAAAAATGACAACTTCAAAAAACTCACAATGCCTCTTTCTGAATACCTTGGAATGTCTTCTTTCCAAAAAGGGGTCATTTGGGGGGTATTTGTACTTTTCTGGCATGTTAGGGTCTCAAGAATTGAGATAGGCCATCAGTACTTCAGGTGTGATCAATTTTCAGATATTGGCACCATAGCTTGTGGACTCTATAACTTTCACAAAGACCAAATAATATACACCAATTTGTACTTATTTTTACCAAAGATATGTAGCAGTATAAATTTTGGCCAAAATTTATGAAGAAAAAATAGTAATTTGCAAAATTTTATAACAGAAACGAAAAAAAAATCATTTTTTCACAAAATTTTCAGTCTTTTTTCTCTTATAGCGCAAAAAATAAAAAACCCAACAGTGATTAAATACCACCAAAAGAAAGCTCTATTTGTGTGAAAAAAAGGACAAAAATTTCATATGGGTACAGTGTTGTATGACTGAGTAATTGTCATTCAAAATGTGAGAGCACCGAAAGCTGAAAATTGGTCTGGTTATTAAGGGGGTTTAAGTGCCCAGTGGTCAAGTGGTTAAAGTGGTCAACAAAATCTGGTAAGCGCATCCTTTGTCTGAGCACTTTGGGTGATATTTAGTGTTTGGTGGAGGAACATCACGCAAACCAAGAGGATCTTTCCTTTCTTTTTTTGACTGTCACTAGCAACAAATGATTCACGGATAACTGATGTTTGAAGCAATATTTGATTTATTACCTACATTTGGTTGGAACTTTTATTGGAGACTTTTTCTTGGGAGAAATTGGATTCTTTGACTGCACTATATTGGGACTCACATTTATATATATATATATATATATATATATATTTTTTTTTTTTATATTTTGTTTGGACTTAATTATTATTTAGTAATTAACCACTTAAGCCCCGGACCATTTCGGGCCATTAGGACCAGGCCTGTTTTTGGGATTCGGCACTGCGCTGTTTTAACTGTAAATTGTGCGGACATGCAATGTTGTACCCAAATGAAATTTGCGTCCTTTTCTTCCCACAAATAGAGCTTTCTTTTAATGGTATTTGATTGCCTCTGCGATTTTTATTTTTTGCGATATAAACAGAAAAAGACCGAAAATTTTGAAAAAAAATGATATTTTCTACTTTTTGTTATAAGAAAAATCGAATAAACTCAATTTTAGTCATACATTTAGGCCAAAATGTATTCAGCCACATGTCTTTAGTAAAAAAAATGTCAATAAGCGTATATTTATTGGTTTGCGCAAAAGTTATAGCGTTTACAAACTAGGGTACATTTTCTGAAATTTACACAGCTTTAAATTTATGACTGCCTATCTCATTTCTACAAAACCCCCCCAAATGACCCCATTTTGGAAAGTAGACACCCCAAGGAAATTGCTGAGAGGCATGTTGAGCCCATTGAATATTTTTTTTTTTTTGTCCCAAGTGATTGAATAATGACAAAAAAAAATAAAAAATTACAAAAAGTTGTCACTAAATGATATATTGCTCACACATGCCATGGTTATATGTGGAATTGCACCCCAAAATACATTCTGCTGCTTCTCCTGAGTACGGGGATACCACATGTGTGGGACTTTTTAGGAGCCTAGCCACGTACGGGACCCCGGAAACCAAGCACCGCCTTCAGGATTTCTAAGGGCGCAAATTTTTGATTTCACTCCTCACTACCTATCACAGTTTCGAAGGCCATAAAATGCCAAAATAGCACAAAACCCCCCCAAATGACCCCATTTTGGAAAGTAGGCACCCCAAGCTATTTACTGAGAGGCATGTTCAGTCCATGGAATATTTTATATTTTGCCACAAGTTGCGGGAATATGACAAACTTTTTTTTTTTTTTGCACAAAGTTGTCACTAAATGATATATTGCTCACACATGCCATGGGCATATGTGAAATTACACCCCAAAATACATTCTGATGCTTCTCCTGAGTACGGGGATACCACATGTGTGGGACTTTTTGGGAGCCTAGCCGCGTACGGGACCCCAAAAACCAAGCACCGCCTTCAAGGTTTCTAAGGGCATAAATTTTTGATTTCACTCCTCACTACCTATCACAGTTTTGAAGGCCATAAAATGCCAAGATGGCACAAAACCCCCCCAAATGACCCCATTTTGGAAAGTAGACACCCCAAGCTATTTTCTGAGAGGCATGTTGACCCCATTGAATATATTTTTTTTTTGTCCCAAATGATTGAATAATGACAAAAAGAAAAATAAAAAAAATGTACAAAAAGTTGTCACTAAATGATATATTGCTCACACATGCCATGGTTATATGTGGAATTGCACCCCAAAATACATTCTGCTGCTTTTCCTGAGTACGGGGATACCGCATGTGTGAGACTTTTTGGGAGCCTAGCCGCGTACAGGGCCCCAAAAACCAAGCACCGCCTTCAGGATTTCTAAGGGCGTAAATTTTTGATTTCACTCCTCACTACCTATCACAGTTTCGAAGGCCATAAAATGCCAAAATAGCACAAAACCCCCCAAATTACCCCATTTTGGAAAGTAGACACCCCAAGCTATTTGCTGAGAGGCATGTTGAGTCCATGGAATAATTTATATTTTGCCACAGGTTGCGGGAATATGACAAACTTTTTTTTTTTTGCACAAAGTTGTCACTAAATGATATATTGCTCACACATGCCATGTGCATATGTGAAATTACACCCCAAAATACATTCTGCTGCTTCTCCTGAGTACGGGGATACCACATGTGTGGGACTTTTTGGGAGCCTAGCCGCGTACGGGACCCCAAAAACCAAGCACCGCCTTCAAGGTTTCTAAGGGCATAAATTTTTGATTTCGCTCCTCACTACCTATCACAGTTTTGAAGGCCATAAAATGCCAAGATGGCACAAAACCCCCCCAAATGACCCCATTTTGGAAAGTAGACACCCCAAGCTATTTGCTGAGAGGCATGTTGAGCCCATTGAATATTTTTTTTTTTGTCCCAAATGATTGAATAATGACAAAAAGAAAAAAAAATGTACAAAAAGTTGTCACTAAATGATATATTGCTCACACATGCCATGGTTATATGTGAAATTACACCCCAAAATACATTCTGCTGCTTCTCCTGAGTACGGGGATACCACATGTGTGGGACTTTTTGGGAGCCTAGCCGCGTACGGGACCCCAAAAACCAAGCACCGCCTTCAAGGTTTCTAAGGGCATAAATTTTTGATTTCACTCCTCACTACCTATCACAGTTTTGAAGGCCATAAAATGTCAAAATAGCCCAAAACCCCCACAAATGACCCCATTTTGGAAAGTAGACACCCCAAGCTATTTGCTGAGAGGCATGGTGAGTATTTTACAGCTCTCATTTGTTTTTGAAAATTAAGAAAGACATTTTTTTTTCTTTTTTTTTTCTTTTTTTACATTTTCAAAACTTTGTGACAAAAAGCGAGATCTGCAAAATACTCAACATACCTCTCAGCAAATAGCTTGGGGTGTCTACTTTCCAAAATGGGGTCATTTGGGGGGGTTTTGTGCCATCTGGGCATTCCATGGCCTCCGAAACTGTGATAGGCAGTGAGGAGTGAAATCAAAAATTTACACCCATAGAAATCCTGAAGGCGGTGCTTGGTTTTTGGGGTCCCGTACGCGACTAGGCTCCCAAAAAGTCCCACACATGTGGTATCCCCGTACTCAGGAGAAGCAACAGAATGTATTTTGGGGTGTAATTCCACATATGCCCATGGCATGTTTGAGCAATATATAATTTAGTGACAACTTTTTGTACATTTTTTTTTTTTTTTTGGTCATTATTCAATCACTTGGGACAAAAAAAAAAAATATTCAATGGGCTCAACATGCCTCTCAGCAAATAGCTTGAGGTGTCTACTTTACAAAATGGGGTCATTTGGGGGGGTTTTGAACTGTCCTGGCATTTTATGCACAACATTAGGAAGCTTATGTCACACATCATCCACTCTTCTAACCACTTGAAGACAAAGCCCTTTCTGACACTTTTTGTTTACATGAAAAAAAATTTTTTTTTGCAAGAAAATTATGTTGAACCCCCAAACATTATATATTTTTTTAAAGCAAAGGCCCTACAGATTAAAATAGTGGGTGTTGCATTTTTTTTTCCACACAGTATTTGCGCAGCGATTTTTCAAACGCATTTTTTGGGGGAAAAACACACTTTTTTTATTTTTAATGCACTAAAAAACACTATATTGCCCAAATGTTTGATGAAATAAAAAAGATGATCATAGGCCGAGTACATGGATACCAAACACGACATGCTTTAAAATTGCGCACAAACGCGCAGCGGTGACAAACTACATTCATTTTTAAAAGCATTTAAAAGCCTTTACAGGTTATCACGTTAGATTTACAGAGGAGGTCTACTGCTAAAATGACTGCCCTCGATCTGACCTTCGCGGTGATACCTCACATGCATGATGCAATTGCTGTTTACATATGACGCTAGACCGACGCTTGCGTTTGCCTTTGCGCAAGAGCAGGGGGGGACAGCGGTGCTTTTTTTTTTTTTTTTTTTATTATTTATTTGGCTTTTTTATTTTATTTTTAAACTGTGCCTTCCATATTTTTTTTTTTTACCATTTTTATCGTTATCTCAGGGAATGTAAATATCCCCTATGATAGCAATAAGTAGTGACAGGTACTATTTTTTTGAAAAAAATTGGGGGGTTAGACCCTAGATCTTTCCTCTGCCCTCAAAGCATCTGACCACACCAAGATCGGTGTGATAAAATGCTTTCCCAATTTCCCAATGGCGCTTTTTATATCCGGGGGGGGACATTCCCTCCCACTGCTTGTAAAAGCAGTCTAGAGGCTAATTATCTGCTAGAATTGCTTTTACATGAAAGCCGGCTGCTGGCTGAAAAGAATGATACCAAGATGATACCTAAACCCGCAGGCATCATTCTGGTATAAACATTCAAAGTCCAGCAACATACCAGTACGTTGCTGGTCCTTGTTGGACATGTATTGTAATCTTTTTTTTCATACAGCCTATTGGCTGAACGAAAAAAAGAGATTGATTGGTGGGTATGCCCACCATTAGAATACCTCCCTTCATCCACCCACTTCTAATTATGGGCATATATGCCGAAGCATGGTGGCATCCTCCCGCAAAAAAGTTATGCCGCGTACACACGGTCAAGCCTTCGTCGGAATTTCGACCGTATGTACGCGGCATAAAAGGTTATGCCGCGTACACACGGTCGGACTTTTCCACGGGCAAGCCTCTGTTGGAATTTCGACCATATATACGCGGCATTAGGAGCAAAATCGCTCCTCCGCCCCTGCTGCCCCCATGCTTCGGCATATATGCTCTTTTTTTTAACTGTGGTGGTGAAATCACCTCCTACAGCATTGGAGTCACGGCTTTATGTATCGCGGGAGCAAACGCTGTTGCTGTCAAGATAAATAGATCTGCGCTGCAACTGAATGGCGTACCTGCTAAGCAAATGGTGGTTAACATTAAAACAAAGTAACATTACAGTACAACAGTAAGACCTTACCATACCATACCTGCAAAGCAAATACCAAAACAAAACCTAGTAAAAAATAAAAAAATGTTTTAACGCAACCTGTGCCTAAAATATATATATGCCGAAGCATGGGGGCATCCTCCCGCAAAAAAGTTATGCCGCGTACACACGGTCGGAATTTTCCACGGGCAGGCCTCCGTCGGAATTTCGACCGTATGTACGCGGCATTAGGAGCAAAATCGCTCCTCCGCCCCTGCTGCCCCCATGCTTCGGCATATATGCTCTTTTTTTTAACTGTGGTGGTGAAATCACCTCCTACAGCACTGGAGTCACGGCTTTATGTATCGTGGGAGCAAACGCTGTTGCTGTCAAGATAAATAATTCCGCGCTGCAGTTGAATGGCGCACCTGAAAACAAAAAATTACATACCTGAAAAGCAAGCATGATAAAACATTGCAGAATAGAATACAGTAAAAAAGAGCAGAACAATAGAGAGAAAATAGAGAGAGAGAGAACAATAAAACGACAACTATTTTTGGTTTTTTTATTTTATATTTTTTTTTGTGTTTTGTTTTTTACGTTTTTTTTTTTCTTTTTTACACTTTTTTTTGTAACTTTACAACTGTAATGGTTCGGGTCTCTCAAAATGTAATGGCATCTTGGGAGACCCTGTGTAAGTGTGTCCTTGTCTGTGAAATGCTGTACCCTACGCTAAAACTTCACTTTTGAGTGGTAGCGTTCAAAACATTCACCTTGGCAAAGACCAGGCTTGTCAGGACAGAGTGGACAAAAACTACGGGTGTCACGCCTAAATCCGCGCTTGCTACAGACACGACATCTTTTTTGGGGGTGGCTTTGGGTAGGGGTACTCGGGAGGACATACGAATAATGCCTCTCATGCAGCTGGCTTACTGCATTTGGTAGGGGATGGTGAGGTGCATAACCGCCTGGATACAGGAGTTCTGTGACTATCTCATTCTGGAATTTTAGAAGAGATAACGTCCCGCCTGAAGCTCTGTATAGCACATGAGCGTTCAGCAAAGCCAATTGGAATAATGATAGAGACACTTTTTTGTACCAGCGTCTCACCTTACGGTCAATTAGATACGGCGCCATCAACTGGTCGTTGAGGTCCACCCCTCCCATATTTTGGTTATATTCGTGGACACAGAGGGGTTTCTCCACAACACCAGTCGCCGTACGAATTTGGACTGTCGTGTCTGCATGAAGGGAGGTAAGAAGGAAAACATTCTTATTGTCCCTCCACTTCATAGCGAGCAAGTTATTACACTTCAAGCAGGCTCTCTCCCCCAGCCTAAGACGGGCATCTACAAGCCGCTGGGGAAAGCCCCGGCGATTAGGTCGCACGGTGCCACATGCTCCAATCTGATGATCAAACAAGTGACTAAACAGTGGCACGCTCGTGTAATAATTGTCCACATACAAGTGGTACCCCTTTCCGAATAAGGGTGACACCAAGTTCCACACTATCTTGCCAGCGCTCCCTATGTAATCCGGGCAGTTGACCGACTCAATCTGACTATCTTTTCCCTCATAAACCGTAAAGTTCACTACATAGCCTGTTGCCCTGTCACAGAACTTGTAGAGCTTGACCCCGTATCTGGCACGCTTGCTGGGAAGGTACTGCTTGAAAGACAAGCGGCCAGAAAATTTAATCAGGGACTCATCAACGCAGACAACTTGATCGGGAGTAAACAAGGCTGCAAAACGTTCGTTGAAGTGGTTTATGAGGGGCCAAATTTTATAGAGCCGGTCGTATTCAGGGTCCCCACGTGGACGACAAAGTTCATTGTCGTTGAAGTGCATGAACCGCAAAATCTGCTCGTATCGTGCCCTGGACATGGAGGCAGAGAACACGGGCGTGTGGTCAATTGGGTGCATGGACCAATAAGCACGCAATGACGGAAATTTATGTGTGCCCATGTTGAGGGAAAGGCCCAGAAAGGTCTTAAATTCGGAAACCGTAATTGGTTTCCAATTTCTGGCAATTTTAGGCAACTGGGGGTTAGCGGCGATAAATTGACCAGCATATAAATTACTCTGGTCCACAATAGATCTATAGAGATCTTCCGTGAAAAACAGCGAATAAAAATCAATTGGAATAAAATCAGCTGTTTCCACCTGAATACCGGGTTGGGCAGTGAATGGGGGAAGTACGGGTTCTGCAGAAGTGGTGGGGACTCAATCAGGATAGGCGAATTCTGCAGGAAGGGCAGTATGGGCACGACGGGCCTGCCTTTGTCTTCTTGGTGGCAGCGGGACACTACTTGTGCTTGCCACCTCGCCAGCTTGAACTGCACTTATGGGACTCGCCACGTCACCAAGTGTTACTGCAGTGCTGGATGTACGTCCAGGCTGTACTAGGCCGCTGGTGCTTGCCAGTTCACCAGAAGGAATAGCGGCGCTAGTACTACTCTGCTCCATGATACGAGAGACCTGCGGTTCTTGCTCCTCAACAACCTCAGAAGATCAGGATCGGGTACACCTGACCTTAGCAGGGACCTCAACTTCGTCGTCAGAGATATCTGACGTGGGGCCGCTGACGTCACTGTCTTCTACGGGAAGATATTCTGAGCCTGAATCTGACAGATACGTGACCTCCTCTTCACTATCTGTCATGCTCAGAATCTCGTAGGCCTCTTTACTAGTGTACCTTCGTCTTACCATTTTGGGCTCTAAATTTAGGGGTACACTAGTAAGATTCACAGGAAAAAAAGCACCTGACTGTCGTCAGCAAATATATCAAACGCTACAAAAAAACTGTTAGCGATCGCAGGGATCAGGCCTGTCTCTGCGAACGCTGCAGTTATGTGTGTTGTGTTTGGTAAGTGACAGTGATCGATCGATACTGCACTTGGGTGGGCTGGGCTGGGCTGGGCTGGGCGGAGGGGCTAAACGCAGGCGCTAGCAGGTATCTGGGCTGATCCCGCTAACACTGCGTTTTTGGGAACCCTAAACCGCTGGGGATGCTAGTATAGATCTGATCAGATACTATACCACTAAGGGGGGTGTATGCTTTGCGCGTGGGTGTTAGCGTTACTGGCACTAACCTAACACTGCCTGGGGCGACGCAGACCCTCTCTGGCGCTAAAACCTAATTGATCTCACCCGCCGGGCGATCAGGGGGGTTAAACCTTTATTGGGTTATATACGGCGGGTGCCCTGATGCTATAAAAAGCAAACTAATCAACCAGCGTCACCCGTAACCTTTATATGGTGATCACTGGTGAAAGGGTTAACTAGGGGCAATCAGGGGGTTAAAACCTTTATTAGGTTAAATATGGGGGTACCTGACACTATATAAAAACCTGACGGGTAACCTAAATAACTAAATAACTTACTGGCTAACCAGTGACACCAGTGACGCTTATACGGCGATCACTGGTGAAAGGGTTAACTCTAGGGGCAATCAGGGGGTTAAAATAATATATGGGGGTACCTGACACTAATAAAAACCTGCGGCGAACCTAAAAAAAAATAACTGCCTATCTAAAACACCAGCGACACGAATACAGCGATCGGAAAAACAATCGCTTAGTGACGCTGAAGTTAGGGGGTGAAAGGGTTACCTGGGGGGTGATCAAGGGGTTAAACCTTTATTAGGGGGGGGTTAGGGGGCTACCCTGGACCTAAAGGGGCCTAATCCTAACTGCCCTGCAACTTTTTACAATCACAGATGACACTAAATGCAGTGATCAGTAAAATAAATGATCACTGCAATCAGTGACACTGTGATTGGGGGCTTTGGGGTGACCTGGGGGGTGATCTGGGGGTGACTGGGGGGTGATTTGTGTGCCTATGTGTACCTACGTGTCAGTGGACTGTTGGTGCACTAACCTGCTTCTTCTCTCCTCGGCGCCGGGAACGAAAAGACCGCGGCGAGGGAGATGACATCACTTCCTCCAGCCTGTGTTTACATTTCAGGCAGGAGGAAGCAATTTCATTCGCCGGGAGCGATCGCGATGGGGGGGGCGGAATCGAGCGGCCGCCCCCTCATGCCTGATCGCTCCCGAACACTTAACGGCCGCTCACTGCAGTGAAGGGGGGTCCGGATGGACCCCCCAACTGCACAAAGGCGATCACGTAGATCTACGTGATTCTGCCTGTCGGTGCCATTCTGCCGACGTAAATCGGCGGTGGGCGGTCGTTAAGTGGTTAAGCACCAATTAATAGTACTAATGAGTTTGCTCATTAGAGGTGTTTGTGAGAGATTCACCTGAGATACCTCTAATAGGGCTATCTTTATATGTAGAGATTATCACATAAGTAGGTGTGAATTTATTTGTAGGTATTTGTAAGCGCACTCTAATTATTTCATTTAATATTTTTTTTTTTTACAGCAGGTGAACGCCAGAAGTGCCGGCATGGACCCACAAGCAGTAGAAGAGTGGTGCAAAGTCTCTAGGGCAGAGCCAAACAACTCGATAGTCATCAGCCTCCCTGGGGAGGAATGGTCGACTGAGATGGTAGAGGAGTTAATGAAGTTAGTGTCCCCAGATCACACACCGTGGGTGACGGAGATAAAGTCAGACCCAGACACCTCATATCAGTAAGCACTAGTGGAGTACTGGGACGGGATGCCAGAGGCTTGCAAGCGCAAGTGTGTGTGGACGCCAGATAACAGAACCTATAGGTTGGCGCACGCAGTAACTGTAAAGAAGGAACCATCACCAACGGGATCACCGCAGGCTGCGGCCCGTACCTCACCGGAAAGAGGAGACGGGGTGACGCCCCCGGTGACATCCGCACCTGCCACTGCTATATCACCAGAATTGATAAAGGCAATAGGGGATCTGCTAACCAAATATCAGAAGACAAGCACGGTGCATGTAGAGACTAGCTACCGGAGACTGAAGACATTCTCAGGGAAGCTCCCTGTCCCTGCAGGGGAAGAAGATTTTGATACCTGGGTGGAGCAGGCATTACAAGCAGTAGAGGCATGGGAGGTGCCTGAAGCGCAGAAGAGGCAACGAGTGGTAGAAAGCCTCAAAGGCGCAGCAGCAGCAGAAGCAGTGAAAAGTTTTCGGTTTGGGAATGCAGACTGCACGGCTCAAGACTGTCTAGCCATGCTACAGGAAGAGTTTGGTCAATTGGAAAAGGTGACAGAGATGGTCTACCAATTTGAACATACTTTCCAACAGCCGAAGGAGAAACTTTCAGAGTATGTTAGGAGACTGAACAGGTTGCTGTGCAAGATTGTGTTGAAGAAGGGAATGAAGCCCCAAGATACAGATGCGGCAAGAATGAAGCAAGTCTTAAACTGAGCGTTGCGCTCGGATCCAGTCTGGCTGCATCTGAAAACCTCGGGAGGAGGAACGTCACTGACTTACTCTGATTTGATAAAAATCATCAGAGATGAGGAGGCACTACAACAGGACCAGCAAATTACTAAGACAAATGTTGCCCCCGCACAGGTGTTAGTCAACCCAGTAATGACCCCTGAAAGAGACTCAGAGGTAGACACTTTATAATCGCAAATGTCCAAGGTGTTAGAGATATTGACCTCTCTGATAGCAAACGACCCAGAGGGCCCCAGGAGAGAAGTACCAAGGAAGGAACTCTTCCCAGTTGCCTCAGCACCCGCATCTTTACAAGAGTGGGGAGATATAGTCTGCTTTAACTGTGGAGGAATTGGCCATATTGCAGCTACATGTTCCAGTCCCAAGAAGAAGAAAACAGATAACCGCAAGCCGGCGGGAAACTCCAGAGGGCCCCGGTGAAGGAGTCAACCGGGTGCCCATCATCTTCAGTGAGCTCCAAGCTGAATGCGAAGCAGAAGAAAAGAGGAGACAAAACCCCTCAGAAGAAACACAACATTCCTCAACAGAGATACACCCCAGAGAAAGGGGGCAAGACCCCTCAGAAGGGGCACAGCATTCCCCAGAGGGGATGCACACCTAAGAAAAACAATAATATCCCTCAGCGGGTCTGTACACCCATTGAAAGGAGGGAAATCAATGCATACCAGGCTCAAGAAAGACTAAAGTCCAAAGGGAGTTGGACGAGAGAGAGTCCGAAGGGAAAGGACCAGAAGAAGGCGACCCCTGCCAGGCCATATCCGGAGAAGCTGGTAGGCCCATCTCCTATAGTGCCCATTCAAGTGGAGGGAGTCTACACCACAGCCATCTTGGATACTGGGGCACAAGTGACCCTATTATACCGGGATTTCTATGATAAGCACTTGAGTCACCTGCCCATCCAGAAGATAGAGGAACTGGAAATATGTGGGATTGGAACCCAGAGCTTCCCCTACGATGGCTATCTGCCCGTCAAGATGACCTTTGACCCATCTGTGGCTGGGAAGGCCGAAGTGTTTGACACCCTGGCAGTTGTGTGCCCTCGGCCGCCAGGAGCCAACACGAGTTCCCTTATAATAGGGACGAACACGGACCTGGTCCAATGACTCCTAACCCCTCTAGTGAAAGAGAAGGGGCCAGCGGCCACCAAGATCCACCCCATGCTGAAGACGGCCTACCAACGGCTGGTCCTAGAGCAGAAGACCCCTGGGGAGGGGATAGGGAAGGTGTGGAGACTTGGAAGAGAAGGGGTAGTGTTGCAGCCCGGCGAAGTAACCTGTCTCAGAGCCACTGTGAAGCTTACTTGGGAGCAACCTGGACCCTTTTTCATGCTGGAGTCCGACCCAAGGGAAGAGTCCTCCGGTCTGGAGGTGATACCAGAAGTGATTCCGCTGAAGGCCCTGAAGAAGGCCCATTGTAGAGTTCCGGTGAGTGTTAGGAATACTACAGGTGGCCCCATGGAAATCCCAGCCAGGATGCTGCTGGGCCAGGTGAGCCCTGCTGCCCCGGTTACCCTGTCAGAAGTCAAGGGGACGGGTGAAGGAGGAGACGTTTGGGAGAAGCTGTCCATAGAAAACCCGAATCTGCCCAGGGCTTGGAAAGAGAGAGCCAAGGCCCAGTTGACCAGATGGGAGAAGATCTTCTCCAAATATGAGTTCGATGTGGGGTGTGCAAGGAGTGCCACCCATCAAATCCGCCTCCAAGAAGACAAGCCCTTCAGAGAGAGGGTCAGGCGGGTCCCACTAGCAGATCTGGAGGATCTAAGGGAACAACTTGCAGAACTCAAGAGGACTGGTGTGATCCGGGAGTCTAGAAGCCCCTATGCCTCCCCGATAGTGGTGGTCAGGAAGAAGAATGGGTCGTTGAGGTTCTGTATAAACTACAGGACCCTCAACAGGAGAACCATCCCCGACCAGTACACCACTCCGAGGATAGAGGACGCTTTACAGAGTTTGTCTGGAGCCAAGTGGTTCAGCGTTATGGATCTCAAGAGTGGATACTACCAGATCCCTATGCATTCAGAAGACAAGGAGAAGACAGCCTTCATAACCCCAGTGGGGTTCTTCGAGTTTGATCGAATGCCTCAGGGACTGTCTGGAGCTTCTGCTACCTTCCAACGTCTCATGGAGAAGACTGTAGGAGACATGAACCTTATTGAAGTCCTTGTATACCTGGACGATGTCATTGTTTTTGGGAGAACCCTGGAAGAACACGAAGAGAGGCTGGAAAAAGTATTGAGAAGACTCAGTGAGGAGGGACTCAAGCTTTCGCCTGAGAAGTGTCGGTTCTATTAGTCTTCTGTGAACTATCTGGGCCACATAGTGTCTGAAGAAGGGGTGGCCACGGACCCTGAGAAATTGGAGGCAGTTACCTCCTGGCCACGACCCACCACAGTAACAGAACTCAGATCCTTCTTAGGGTTCTGCTCCTATTACAGGAGGTTTGTGGAAGGATTTGCCCGAATTGCTAGACCATTGAATGAACTACTCAAGACCGAGGGGGAAGAGGACGACTCAGGGCCCAGGAAGCCGGGAGAGTCAGTCAGAGATCAGTGGAACCAGAAGTGTGAAGAGGCCTTCCAGGCATTGAAGAAGAGCCTAACCACTGCCCCAGTCTTGGCCTACGCAGACCCAACCAAACCCTATGAACTACACGTAGATGCTAGTCATGACGGTCTGGGAGGAGTACTTTATCAAGAACACGAAGGACAACTGCGGCCTGTTGCCTATGTGAGCAGGAGCCTGACCCCCTCTGAGAAAAACTACCCCACTCACAAGCTGGAGATCCAGGCCCTTAAGTGGGCGGTAGTAGACAAGCTCAAAGACTACCTGTATGGGGCGGAGTTCACTGTGAAGACCAACAACAACCCCCTTACCTACCTTTTCACCACAGCAAAGCTGGACGCCACTGGACACAGGTGGCTAGCCGCACTGTCTGGATTCAATTTCAGCCTAAAGTACAGGCCAGGGGCTGGAAATCGAGATGCAGACGCTCTGTCCAGAAGATCTCATGCCCCCACCAGTGACACAGAGGACTGGACTCAAGTGGCACCTGGCGGGCCCTTTGTCAAGGGGCTGAATTACAAGCCAGAGGAGGCTCAAGGGCGGAAGAGATAGGAGTTACCATGGTAGGAGTCCCCAAACAATACTGTGGAGTAACCCAACTGGAGGAAGCCCATCTGCCGAAACTGTCCAAGAAGGAACTGAGATGCGACCAATTGGAAGACCCCATGGGGAAATTGGTTCTGGAAGCCCTGGAGAATCAGGATCCAAATAGACTCCTGCGCCACTCCTCAAAGGAAGCTCGCCTGTTGAGGAAAGAGTGGGACAGGTTGCAGGTGCATCAGGGAGTGGTCTACCGAAGGGGCCCCTCTGATGACCTGGAAGATAAATGGCAATTGTTCCTTCCGGAAAAACATTGAGAGACTGTTCTGATTGCCCTACATGACAATCACGGCCACCTAGGGACGGAAAGGACCTTTCAACTCGTCAGAAGTCAGTTCTATTGGCCCTGCATGAGGGCAGAAGTGGAAGAGTACTGCCATTCATGTGCACGCTGCATCCAGAGGAAGACTTTACCCCATCAAGCTGCCCCAATGGGCAATCTACAAAGTCAAGGCCCAATGGATCTGGTATGCATTGATTTTCTCTGCCTCAAACCCGACCTGAGTGGACTAGGATATGTTCTGGTGATAACCGATCATTTCACCCGGTATGCCCAAGCTTTCCCAACCAAAGACCAGAAGGCTTCCACAGTAGCCAAGGTACTTATGGAGAAGTATTTTGTCCATTATGGGCTGCCACAGTGACTCCATTCAGATAATGGAAAGGACTTTGAGAGTCGGCTGATCCGGAAACTCCTGGATTCGTTAGGAATCAAGAAAACCCGAACCACACCTTACCACCCACAGGGAGATGCTCAGCCGGAGAGGTTTAACCGAACCCTGCTCAACATGTTGGGAACTCTGGATAGTGAGAAGAAACAACATTGGAGCAAACACATAGCAGCTATAGTACACGCTTACAACTGCACCACCAGTGATGCTACAGGCTACTCCCCATATCGACTCATGTTTGGGAGAGAAGCAAGGTTACCTGTGGACTTGGCCTTTGGCACCTCTTTAGACCATTCCTCAGCCACATCCCACAAAGGATATGTGGACAGGCTCAGACACAGCCTGAAAGTAGCCTATGAACAAGCTCAAGCGGCCTCAGATCAAAGGGGAGCTCGAAACAAAAGAAACTTCGACTTGAAGGTCCGGGTGCAAGACCTGCAGCCCGGGGACTGAGTACTGCTACGCAATCTGGGGGTCCCTGGAAAACACAAACTTGCAGACAGATGGAGATCTGAACCCTATGTCATCTGTAGGAAGCTGCCGGGCCTACCTGTCTACAAGTTGAAGGCAGAAGGAAAGGTAGGACCACTGAAGACGTGGCATCGAAACCACCTGCTCCCACTTGCTGAAGCAGTCAGGATACCTCCAGTGAGGGACTCCCCTGAACCAGTCTCTATTCTGGATACCCCCAGGCCAAACACTCGGTCCCAGACCTCTCGGGCTGAAGATGGAGAGGCCTCTGAACATAGTGGAGATGACGGAAGAGAACTTGACTGGCTGTGGCCTTCCCCAACTCCGGGAACTTCTGCTATAGATGTTCCAAACACTGAAGATACTATAGATGGACAACTGAATGCAGAGGCCACTAAGTTCATCCCATCTAGTCCTTCATCAGATTACTGGGAAGATGCTTGTGATACTTACTCTGAAAAGGACCCTAGAGACTCTACGTATCCCTCGGCTCCTGAAGCAGATGTTCCAGAGCCCACCGTGTTGCCCGAACCTGCTACAGAAGAAGAGCCTGTGGCACCAGAGCCAGAAACCCCAAGAGAGCAAAGGGCTCGAAGAGTCATCAGGCCTCCCAAAAAGTTGATTTACCCACAAATGGGGAAGAGCTCAGAAGATTCTGTGGTCACTGCCAGGAGGAGTGCAGAGAATCCGGATCCCTCCACTGTTCATTTGGTGGAGGGCAACCCCCACTCACTCTCTGGCACAGTTAGGCAGGCCACTCATGATAGTGTGACCTGTGGGCAAGGGAATTCAACCCCTTTGTTTTGGTGGGAATTCCCTATGCCAACATCATATGAAATGTTGTCTAGGGTTTTACGCAATGTATGCTAGAATTATCTTTGGGGACCAAAGAGTTTAAGTGGGGGGAGTGTGTAGCGGGGTATTCCCCTTTAATAGAGAGAGACAGGACTTTCTGGGTGAGAGGTGAGTCGGGAGGGAGTAGAGAAGAGACTTTACTGGAAGTGAAAGCAGAGGAGAGAGACTACATTACCCAGAACCTCTTTCGGCAATGTTTCCACCCCAGAGACTCATGGGAGGGGTTATAAAAGGAGGAGGCAAGGCTGGGCTCGGCCTCTTTGGGACACGAGATTTCAGTGGAGAGATCTTCCTGTGCGGATCCGCTGTGGTGCAAGGCCTGAAGCCTGGGGCCTTGCGCTGCTACCCAAAAGAGCCTTCCACCCCATCTCGAGCCTGGGTGACATCTGACTCGGTTTCTTCAACCGCTGCTGAGCCGGAGACCAGACCGCTGCAGATGCTGTGTGTGGAGACACAGCAGGTGGAAGTTCCCGGACTGGGATCGCATCCGGAGGGGTGAGCGAGCACTTGCTCAATCCACAAATACTTTATACCATTGTTAGGCCGACAGACTGCTGTGGCCCACCAGTTCCTATTTCAGTTCTTTTCCCCCACTGGAGATCCATAGCAGAACTGAGTCAAACGGATCTCTAGTGGAGTGTACTGTGTTGGCATTTTTACCCCCCCCCCCCCCTTGGATTACAAATGTGTTCCTGAAATGTGCACCACCGTTTAAAGACTTGCATGCGAAGAATTTTACCCCCCTAGAGACTGAGTTATATGGTCAGGCCTGGCCATCTAGGTAGTTTATTAAGTTGCTGCGCCATAGAGCGCATAGTGAAGTACTGTTACACGTGGCGCGTGTGCGCCATATCTTAATAGTTATAGTGTGACTATTGCTGCAGGGCTCTGCAGATAGATTCATATGATCTGTTATCACTGTTGATTTTTATTACCATAGAAAGTAAATTTGTTATTCTTCTATCACTGCCTTGGTGTTTGAATTTAATCATAGAGCATAAGATATACACATATTACCCTAGACTAACTGTGCCAGTAGGGGGTCGAGTTAATTGCCGGGGGTTGGCGGAGCTGTCTTCAGGGCCCAAACTAAATCTGCGGCCCTCTTAACTGAAGGTATCGCTACACATATAAATGTGTATACTGGAGAGTTAATTACTGGAGCTTGTTACAGTGTTAACGAGGAAGCAAAGACTCATCTCTTTGCAAGGGCTGCAAGGGCTGGGACAGCGGTAATAATGAGAGATTAAAAAAAAAAAGAAGAAATGGACTGAAGTAATGTCACTACTGGAACAGTAAAAGGTTGAAAATTTATAAACCTATTACAAACTTTTATTTTTTGCTTACAAACTGTTTGTAAACATAAAGTATAATACAAAATATGTAATGAAGGTTAAAGACCTGTTACATAGAAAAACTGAGAAGGTACAACAGCTTTCATGATGATATAGTACAAATAAGATCAAAGAACCAAACAAAAAAATAAGACATGACAAATGTAATCAAAAAAACAAGTAAACTTTACACAGTAAGAACAAGATGGGTAACCAGTAGGGATGAGCTTCGAGTTCGAGTCGAACTCATGTTCGACTCGAACATTGCCTGTTCGCCCGTTCGCCGAACAGCGAACAAATTGGGGTGTTCGTGGCAAATTCGAAAAATCTATGGGAGAAATCTAAAGTGTTAATTATAAAGGCTTACATGCAAGTTATTGTCCTAAAAAGTGTTTGGGGACCCGGGTCCTGCCCCAGGGGACATGTATCAATGCAAAAAGAAGTTTTAAAAACGGCCGTTTTTTCGGGAGCAGTGATTTTAATAATGCTTAAAATGAAAAAATAAAAGTGAAATATTCCTTTAAATTTCGTACCTGGGGGGTGTGTATGATATGCATGTGAAGTGGCGCATGTTTCCCGTGCTTAGAACTGTCCCTGCAAAAAATGTCATTTTTGAAAGAAAAAAATGCATTTAAAACTGACTCGCGGCTATTAATGAATTGTCGGCTCCCGGCAATATATACAAAAGTCATTGATAAAAAAAAAAAAAAAGCGTGGGGGTTCCCCAGAATTCAATTACCAGGCCCTTCAGGTCTGGAATGGATATTAAGGGGAACCCCGCCGCAAATTTAAAAAAAAATTGATGTGGGGTTCCCCCAAATATCCATTCCAGGCCCTTCAGATCTGGCATGGATTTTAAGGGGAACTCCACCCCAAATTTAAAAAAAAATGGCGTGGAGTCCCCCTAAAGATCCATACCAGACCCCTTATCCGAGCACGCAACCTGGCCGGCCGCAGGGGAAAAGGGGGGGACGAGAGAGCGGCCCCCCCTCCCTCCTGAACCGTACCAAGCCACATGCCCTCAACATGGGGAGGATGTCCCCATGTTGATGGGGACAAGGGCCTCATCCCCACAACCCTTGCCCGGTGGTTGTGGGGGTCTGCGGGCGGGGGGCTTATCGGAATCTGGAAGACCCCTTTAACAAAGAGGACCCCCAGATCCCGGCCCCCCCCTATGTGAATTGGTAAGGGGTACATTGTACCCCTACCATTTCACGAAGAAAGCGTAAAAAAATGTTTAAAAAAACACACAAACACCTTGAAAAAGTCCTTTATTTAAAAAAAAAAAAAAACCATTCCAGCGGTGAAATCCAGTGTCCCGCGGCGATCCCGATGTCCAGCGCTGTCCTTCATTGGTTGTGCCTGAGCGGACCTGATGGGGAACTCCCTCTCAGTATTTTAAATGTATAGACCCGCCCCTTCTAAAGTTCCCCATCAGGTCCGCTCAGCGGACCAGATGCGGAACATGAGAAGGGGCGGGTCTATACATGTATTACCAAAGTGAGAGCAGTTCCCCATCAGGTCCGCCCCCTCGGTATGTCGGACCCGCCTACGTCATTGGCTTGAGTGGGGAACTTCCTTCACTGTGTAATTTAAATTTACATAGTGAAGGAAGTTCCCCGCTCAGGCCAATGACGTAGGTGGGTCCGACATACCGAGGGGGCGGACCTGATGGGGAACTGCTCTCACTTTGGTAATACATGTATAGACCCGCCCCTTCTCATGTTCTGCATCTCGTCCGCTGAGCGGACCTGATGGGGAACTTTAGAAGGGGCGGGTCTATACATTTAAAATACTGAGAGGGAGTTCCCCATCAGGTCCGCTCAGGCACAACCAATGAAGGACAGCGCTGGACATCGGGATCGCCGCGGGACACTGGATTTCACCGCTGGAATGTTTATTTATTTATTTTTTTAAATAAAGGACTCTTTCAAGGTGTTTGTGTGTTTTTTTAAACATTTTTTTACGCTTTCTTTGTGAAATGGTAGGGGTACAATGTACCCCTTACCAATTCACATAGGAGGGGGGCCGGGATCTGGGGGTCCCCTTTGTTAAAGGGGTCTTCCAGATTCCGATAAGCCCCCCGCCCGCAGACCCCCACAACCACCGGGCAAGGGTTGTGGGGATGAGGCCCTTGTCCCCATCAACATGGGGACATCCTCCCCATGTTGAGGGCATGTGGCTTGGTACGGTTCAGGAGGGAGGGGGGGCCGCTCTCTCGTCCCCCCCTTTTCCCCTGCGGCCGGCCAGGTTGCGTGCTCGGATAAGGGGTCTGGTATGGATTTTTAGGGGGACTCCACGCCATTTTTTTTTAAAATTTGGGGTGGAGTTCCCCTTAAAATCCATGCCAGATCTGAAGGGCCTGGAATGGATATTTGGGGGAACCCCACGTCAATTTTTTTTAAAATTTGCGGCGGGGTTCCCCTTAATATCCATTCCAGACCTGAAGGGCCTGGTAATTGAATTCTGGGGAACCCCCACGCTTTTTTTTTTTTTTTTATCAATGACTTTTGTATGTATTGCCGGGAGCCGACAATTCATTAATAGCCGCGAGTCAGTTTTAAATGCATTTTTTTCTTTCAAAAATGACATTTTTTGCAGGGACAGTTCTAAGCACGGGAAACATGCGCCACTTTACATGCACATCATACACACCCCCCAGGTACGAAATTTAAAGGAATATTTCACTTTTATTTTTTCATTTTAAGCATTATTAAAATCACTGCTCCCGAAAAAACGGCCGTTTTTAAAACTTCTTTTTGCATTGATACATGTCCCCTGGGGCAGGACCCGGGTCCCCAAACACTTTTTAGGACAATAACTTGCATATTAGCCTTTATAATTAACACTTTAGATTTCGAACGTTCGAGTCCATTGTATTTAATAGGGTTCTAAAGTTTACACGAACATTTTGTCTGTTCGCAGGTTCTGGTGCGAACCGAACAGGGGGGTGTTCGGCTCATCCCTGGTAACCAGAAATTCCAGAAGTAATTACAAACATAATGTAGCGCTACCCCCAGTTAAGAGAGCCGCTGAGTTTTGTTTCGGGCCCTGTATAGAGCACCACCAACCCCCGGCAATCTACTCAACCCACACTGGCACAGTTAGTCTAGGGAATGTTACCTCGTAACAGTCTATATCTGATTATACACAATCTGGCAGTATTGATAGAGAACTACTATCTGCAAGGATAACACTGATACCAAGGTAATAAAATATAACTGGATTAACTTTGGTATAAAGGTTCAAGGTTAAACACATCACATAGCATACATGCAGAGCCCTGCAGCGATAAACATATTCATCAGTGATAGTGCAGAGCGGTCACCCGCCACGTGCAACTATCTTCTTTCCTTATGCGCAATATGGCGCAGCAAACAAAGATTTAACCCCCCTGGTCAGGCCTGACTCAGATTAAACTCAGTCCCTAAGGAGAACAATTCTTCGCATGCAACTTGAACGGTGGTGCACTTTCAGGAAACAATATTTGTAATCCAATAGTAGTAAATGAACAAGGTGGGCCAAGGCAGTCACTAGGCCCAACAAAGTTAAGGTTAATGAAGCGAGCAAGTGCTCGCTCACCACTCCGGACGCAATCCCAGTCCGGGCTTCCATCACTGTGTATCCGCACACAGTGTCTCCAACGGCCCGGGTCCCCGATCCAGCGGATGTCAGCAAACTCGAGCAGGAACAGGTGCCACCCAGACTCTGCAGTGGGGTGGAAGGCTCTTTGGTAGGTATGCAAGGCCCAGGCTTCAGGCCTTACACAGCAGCGGATCCGCACAGGGAGTCCTATTGCTTGCAGCGCGGTGTCCAAAGAGGCCGAGCTTCGCCTCGCCCCCTCCTCTTATATCCCCACCCATAAGTCTCTGCGGTGGCCCAATGCACCCTGGCTGCCAAACGGGGTTCTGGGTAACCTAGTCTGGGGGCCTTAAAGGAGACCCCACTACAATAATAATCAAGAAAAGGCATAAATAATAAAAACAAGAGACGGTTGGAAGACCATACATCCCATTTGGCTGTAAAAAGTGGTATATTATTGTGCATAGAAAATTCTCTCCATCAGCATAATTATATCTATCCTGTCAAAAATTTGTGAATAAGGGAGTATAGAGGTTTTCCAATTTAAAGCCATGGTCCAGTGAGTAGCAACGTAGTATGAATATGTTTTTCTTCATGGTTTGAAGCACCAGCTATGTAATCAAATAAAAGACACATGGGAAGCATTAGTTGCAGTGTGTGTCCTGTTATCTTAGAGGCAATATGTGAAACTGTGCACCATATAGGTGCCAGCTCTCATGCTCCCATATATGTGGACCAACATACCACGAGCAGAGCATCCCCGAAAACAGGAGTCCGAAACCTCACTAAACCCCCCCTAACTAGAAATGATGCTCTCCTGGACCTGTTTATCTTATAATGTGGAGCTTATTACTAATACACATAGTATACAGTATGTAGCACCTGCTAGTGTGCTATTAGTGTGAGAATAAGCAAAACATAGTCTTGCATGCAGAGGAAGAAGATTTGGATGGCTGCACCCCCATACAATGCAAATCAAAGCTTATTTATTGAGAAAATCATCAATAAAAACAGGCACAATAAGCATATTGGCAGGGGAAAAAGAGGTTGACGTATTTCACACGTCAAAGCCATCATAAAGGAATGCAGACCCTGCTACTTTCCTCATTAGACCCTACAAGTGCAGAAGCTGATTGATAATTATAAAATCACTCCCATGCAGATTCACCTTGCACATGGACAATCAAACAGCTTTTTCTTTAGAACAACAAAACATAGGGATCTGCAACAAAGTTTGTTAAAATCCCTGTGATGTACATAGATCACCCAGAGGGATTTTTTTTTCTCAACAAAAGTAGAGTTACTCTTTAATGCAATGCCAAGCTGCAGTTTCTAAAGCTAGTAAAATATTTTCATGTTTTAAAAGAGGTATCGACTGCAGACAGTGAGACATAATGTTCCCCCTGTACAAATCAGTAGGCATCAGTTCACAAAAAGGATATCATGAAAATGGATAAAGTGCAAATAAGGGCAACCAAACTGGTATTTAGCTCTGCAGGTAGTAAGTATAATCTCTAAAAAATGGGCGTGGTTTAAGCTAAATATTGGGCGTGGCTTAAAGGGGCGTGACTCAACGGGGCGTGGTTAGAGTCTAAGATGCACGAGGGATGGAGTGAGAAAGAGAGAGAAGGAGGGAAAGAAAGAGGGATGGAGGGACAGCAGGCCCAGATCCTACACCACAATAGAAATATGCTTATTCCAGAAAATGTAACAATCAGCAGATAAAGATACTCCAAACACCTGGTGTTAGCGCTTCAATCACCCCGGCACCATGGTTGCTATGGTGTCAGGATGATTGAAGCGCATTATTTCTATTATGACATTGTAATATAAAATGAAATAGTTCAACTCACCATAATGTAGAATCAGTGGGTTGCCTGTCACCAGGTGCCATCAGGTGTCCCCAGCAAAGTCCCTCTTTACATCAGGCGTCCCCAGCGGAGCCTCTCCTTACATCAGATGTCCCCAGCAGAGTCCCTCCTTACATCAGACGTCCCCAGTGGAGCCCCTCCTTACATCAGACGTCCCCAGCGGAGCCCCTCCTTATATTAGGCGTCCCCAGCAGAGTCCCTCCTTACATCAGATGTCCCTAGCGGAGTCCCTCCTTACATCAGATGTCCCCAGCAGTGCCACTCTTACATCAGATGTCCCCAGCGGAGCCCCTCCTTACATCAGATGTCCCCAGCAGAGCCCCTCCTTACATCAGGCGTCCCCAGCAGAGCCCCTCCTTACATCAGGCGTCCCCAGCGGAGCCCCTCCTTACATCAGGCATCCCCAGCGGAGCCCCTCCTTACATCAGGTGTTCCCAGCAGAGCCCCTCCTTACATCAGATGTCCCCAGCGGAGCCCCTTCTTACATCAGATGTTCCCAGCGGAGCCCCTCCTTACATCAGATGTTCCCAGCGGAGCCCCTCCTTAAATCAGATGTCCCCAGCGGATCCTCTCCTTACATCAGATGTCCCCAGCGGAGCCCCCCTTACAGCAGATGTCCCCAGTTATGCCCCTCCTTACATCAGATGTCCCCAGCAGAGCCACACTTACATCAGATGGCCCTCAGCGGAGCCCCTCCTTACATCAGATGTCCTTAGCGGTGCCCCTCCTTACATCAGATTTCCCCATCTGTGCCCCTTCTTACATCAGATGTCCCCAGCGGAGCCCCTCTTTACATCAGATGTCCCCAGCGGAGCCCCTCCTTACATCAGATATCTCCAGCAGAGCCCCTCCTTACATCAGATGTCCCCAGCGGTGCCCCACCTTACATCAGATGTCCCCAGCGGTGCCCCACCTTGCAAAAGATGTCCCCAGCGGAGCCCCTCCTTACATCAGATGTCCCCAGTGGAGCCCCTCCTTACATCAGATGTCCCCAGCGGAGCCCCCTTACATCAGATGTCCCCAGCGGTGCCCCTCCTTACATCAGATGTCCTAGTAACGGTGTCTCCGCCGCCATTACAGAACAGAGGCCAAAGGGGAACAAAATAGAGGCAGAGCAGGCCGTGTGGTTACAATAGAAATTGAGCTGTGGTGCCGCCCACCCCCGCCCCTTTCCATAACAGACCGCAGGGCAGAGCGGGGTGGGCAGCGCCGCAGCAGCTCAATTTCTATTGTAGCCACCCGGCCGTGTTCTATTTCTTCTAGTCTTCTTAAAAATGGCAGCCGGCGGAGACATTTTCTCCGCCGGCCGCGGACCTCTAGCGGCGGCGGTGGCGAAAAATCTGGAAAAACAGGATGTCCCGGGACATTTCCCGGGAAACAATAAAGACGGTAAATGGGTCTAAATCCCGGGAATGTCCCGGGAAATTCAGGACAGTTGGTAAGTATGCCCTGATGCTACTGAATAAATACACCACAATGTCAATCCTGCCCAGAATCCTATACTTTTTCCAAAATGTCCCTATAGTGCTACCCTCTAGCTTTTTCAGATCACTACACTCCTTCCTAAGAAAATTATTGTGGGCCTCCAAAAAACCACGAATCAGTCTATCCACACTTACTATGAACAAGCAAGCTGGAGGCACGGGCTTCCCCAACTTCAAAAACTACTACCTAGCCACACATTTAACTAGGCTCATAGATTGGACATGTCACAAGGCAAACAAGGATTGGGTAGGGTTGGAGAATAACTTGGGTCCCATTCCGATATCACACTCTCCCTGGATTCCCTGGAATTTATGCCCTAAACAACTGAAACAACACCCTCTCATAGGAGCAACATTAAAAAATCTACAAACAATCACAGAGATCCTCTCTCACCACTTCATTAGGACCGTTAACACCACTGACTAGAAATCCTGACTTTGCCCCGGCAATGACTGAATCTATTCAAGCACTCTGCAATAGAAGTTCACCATTACTGGTAGCACACTGCTTGAAGGGCAACAAAATCAAATCGTACTCAGAACTACAAAAATAATTGGGTCAAGTACTCTTAAATCCTGGGGAATACCGCCAAATTTATTACTATATCCCATCCCAGCAGACCCTGTGTTCGGTGTTCCGCCAATCACAGACATCTGCTGGGAAACTGAGGATGAGAGAACGTTCGTGATAGGCGGAGAGTGTCTGCTGAGAATCGCCTATCACGGAAGGGACCAGGAAGAGACCGCGAGATTTAAACGATAGAAGCCGCAGCCTCTCAACTTTTTTTCAGGTACTATTTACAATGTTAAATTTAAAAAGTGAGGATGGGAACAGTGAGGATGGGAACAGTGAGGAACAGTGAGGATGGGCACAGTATGGATGGGAACAGTTAGGCATTGTTGGCCCTTGGCTTATACTCGAGTCAGTACGTTTTCCCAGTTTTTTGTGGTAACATTAGGTACCTCGGCTTATACTCGGGTCGGCTTATACACAAATATATACGGTAGTTGTCTCTATTAGGAGGATTTTAGGACCAATTAACAATAATGTAGTAACACCCATAGACCATCATTCTGCAGACATACATGTCTTCTGCTCTGTATATGGATATGTAAATCTATCTTAGTTACAGCACACAGTATGGGAAAGCAGGCAGTGCTGGGCTCGCTGGTTCCTCTACTGTATTAATAGTCCCCTAGTTTGCTGTCCTATCCTCCTTCTATGTCATCTGTTCCAACATAAAGAGCCATGCTTAAAACATGTGTATTGTGTGCGAGTGGGGGGCACAGCTTCTATTGATAACAGAACACAATGGCCAGCACAGCTCTGCACCCCAACTTGTAGGAAACATTGCACTGTTGCCCCTACATGAGGGAATTGTGAATGGCTAGAAGGCAGCAGGACAATGTGTGTCTATGGTCATAACGGATTGATCATAGCAATTACTTGTCTGGACTAATACAGTTGTTTCACAGACAGACAGACAAAACCTCATATCAAAACCAACTATGTATTGTATATTGGGCAATAGCTTAGTGGTTAGAGAAACAGACTTTTGTTGGTTAAGTTGTGGCTTCTGATCCAGGTCAGGGCACATTTTTTAGCTATATACATATTTTCAATATATTGATTCTATATTAAATATTATATGTAGCGGGGGTCCCAAATTTAGGGATTGCTATACCAAATTTAAGGGTGATTCGAGTGGTAGTTGGCTCGAATCTTTCAATTTGCTGGACTGTGCCTTACTGTTGTTTTGCCTGGTGTGCAGTTCCCCTTGGAAGTATGGGTGGTGCTGTCACTTGTACTCGGGGTTGAACCACAGGTAATGGGGCAGTGATTTGGTGTCCTCTTTCGGCAGCCGTGCAGTGGGTGTGGTCTACCTGCTGTGCATGCCCTCCAGGCCATGAGGCCACGTGCACTTCAGTCCCAGGCACCTTTAGTCCTGGGACTGCAACTTCAGCCCTGGGCCCAGCACCTTTAGCTGGAGCCCACTTCGGGAGGAGGAATCACAGGGTGCCGCCTTGCGAGGGGACCCGTTTCTAGAAGAGGAGGCTGGGGGAGGACTGTTCCGAAGGACTGGTGAGAGATCACAGTGAAGGAAGGGGCCCAGTAACTCTCTGGATGGATGTCATCCATCCAAAAACAGGGATCTAAACAACAGGACCAGTAGGAGGTTTGGGACACTATAGATTCTGTGGCAGAGGATCTCCTGAACGCATCCATTAGGGAATCTAATAGACTGTTCGAGTTACACGCTGGCTTCCAGTGCCTTTGGGTGACTATCCGGGTGAGCTATACCCACTTGGGATCGTGTGGCGAAGAAACAAGAGTGCCTGAATTGATCTGTCTTCCTAACACCTTTCTCTTCTCCTCATTTTGAGGATGTTCATGCATAAAGAAATAAACTCTATATTGGAGTTGACGCTGGGGTGGACCTTGGAGTTACTTGGGATATAGAGACTTTGTCCTCACATTCTAGGGATGGAAACCAACTCTGAGGGGGAATCCTGCTGCAAAGACCCGTAAGTGAAAACAAGTGTGCTTAACCTCTGCAACCCAGGGGGTACGGGCATGGTGGAGACCGTGCGCCTTCTTCTCCTGTGAACGAGCCAAAGTGTGGAGAAGGAGGGCCAGTTGCTACATGTATATTTTAAAATGTGAGATAGTGAGGGCTTAAATAGTATTTTATCAATATATCCAAATTGATTTCAAGTTATATTAACAAAGACACACTGACATTTTCAGCACACACATTTATAGTATATGCTGGCTACTATACAGTAAATTAGAGAGTAGAGATTTAAAAAAAAAAACTGTGTATACATTAGGATGATCAGACAGGATCATTATGGTGTCATCTTCAGTTTTGCCGGGGGAAGTTCCCAATTTCAAGAGACTGGTCATAACGGATCAATCATAGCAATTACTTGTCTGGACTAATACAGTTGTTTCACAGACCATTAACCTCATATCAAACATAAAAAGCAGCCACCAAGCTCCTTTAAGTGATAGCATAGTGGTCAGGATAACAGGCTTATATTGTTGAAGTTGTAGGTTCTAATCCAGTTCAGAGCACATTTTTTAGTTGTATATATATTTTCAATATATTGATTTTGTATTAAACATATTTTAAAATATGCGTTAGTGAGGGCTTAAATTGTATTTTTCCATATATTTAAACTGATTTCAAAGTATATTAACAAAGACATTGATAAATTTAGCACACAAAGTTGTTGTATATGCTGACTAGGGATGAGCCGAACACCCCCCAGTTCGGTTCGCAACAGAACTTGCGAACAGGCAATAAATTTGTTCAAACATCCGAACACCCTTAAAGTCTATGGGACTCGAACATAAAAAAATATAAAGTGCTAATTTTAAAGGCTAATATGCAAGGTATTGTCATAAAAAGTGTTTGGGGACCCTGGTCCTGCCCCAGGGGACATGTATCAACGCAAAATATTTTTTTAAAAACGTCCATTTTTTCGGGAGCAGTGAATGCTTAAAGTGAAACAATAAAAGTTAAATATTCCTTTAAATTTCGTACCTAGGGGGTGTGTATAGTATGCCTGTAAAGCAGCGCTTGTTTCCCGTGCTTAGAACTGTCCCCACAAAGTGTCATTTCTGAAGGAAAAAAAGGCATTTAAAAGCACTCGCGGCTATAATGAATTGTCGGCTCCCGGCAATACAGAGAAAAGTCATTAATAAAAAAAAAATGCGTGGGGGTCCCCCCAAATTCAATTGCCAGGCCCTTCAGGTCTGGTATGGATATTAAGGGGAACCCTGTGTCAAATAAAAAAAAAATGATGTGGGGTTCCCCCCAAATCCCCCGGAAACCTGCGTTACATCACAGGGGGGCGAGGTCACCCGGACGTCACTGGGGAAGCCCGGGTTTCCCCTTGCGTCAGAGGGGGACGGGGTCACGTGACGAGTGGCCCTGCCATCAGCTACTTAAGAGCAGGGATGAGCCGAACACCCCCCTGTTCGGTTCGCACCAGAACCTGCGAACAGACAGAATGTTCGTATGAACTTTAGAACCCTATTAAATACAATGGACTCGAACGTTCAAAATCTAAAGTGCTAATTATAAAGGCTTATATGCAAGTTATTGTCATAAAAAGTGTTTGGGGACCAGGGTCCTGCCCCAGGGGACATGTATCAATGCAAAAATAAGTTTTAAAAACGGCAGTTTTTTCGGGAGCAGTGATTTTAATAATGCTTAAAATGAAAAAATAAAAGTGAAATATTCCTTTAAATTTCGTACCTGGGGGGTGTGTATAGTATGCATATGAAGTGGCGTTTGTTTCCCGTGCTTAGAACTGTCCCTGCATAAAATGTCATTTTTGAAGGAAAAAAAGTCATTTAAAACTCACTCGCGGCTATTAATGAATTGTCGGCTCCCGGCAATACATACAAAAGTCATTGATAAAAAAATAAAAAAAAGCGTGGGGGTCCCCCAGAATTCAATTACCAGGCCCTTCAGGTCTGGTATAGATATTAAGGGGAACCCCGCCGCAATTTTTTTTTTTAAATGCGTGCAGTTCCCCCAAATATCCATACCAGGCCCTTCAGATCTGGCATGGATTTTAAGGGGAACTCCACCCCAAATTTAAAAACAAATGGCGTGGAGTCCCCCCAAAAATCCATACCAGACCCTTATCCGAGCACGCAACCTGGCAGGCCGCAGGAAAAAAGGGGGGGATGAGAGAGCGCCCCCCCCTCCTGAACCATACCAGGCCACATGCCCTCAACATGGGGAGGATGTCCCCATGTTGATGGGGACAAGGGCCTCATCCCCACAACCCTTGCCCGGTGGTTGTGGGGGTCTGCGGGCTGGGGGCTTATCGGAATCTGGAAGACCCCTTTAACAAAGGGGACCCCCAGATCCCGGCCCCCCCTATGTGAATTGGCAAGGGGTACATTGTACCCCTACCATTTCACAAAGAAAGTGTCAAAGAATGTAAAAAAAAAACACACAAACACCTTGGAAAAGTCCTTTATTAAAAAAAAAAAAAAACATTCCAGCGGTGAAATCCAGTGTCCCGCGGCGATCCGATGTCCAGCGCTGTCCGTCATTGGCTGAGCCTGAGCGGACCTGAAGGGGAATTTTCTCCGCAGTCTATTACATGTATAGGCCCGCCCCTTCTAAAGTTCCACATCAGGTCCGCTCAGCCAATGACTCGGTGTAAGGCTGAGGACCTGATGCGGAACATGAGAAGGGGTGGGTCTATTCATGAATTACACAGTGAAGGAAGTTCCCCATCAGGTCCGCCCCCTCGGTATGTCAGACCGCGCCTACGTCATTGGCCTGAGCGGACCTGATGGGGAACTTCCTTCACTGTGTAAATTTAAATTACACAGTGAAGGAAGTTCCCCGCTCAGGCCAATGACGTAGGCGGGGTCTGACATACCGAGGGGGCGGACCTGATGGGGAACTTCCTTCACTGCCGGGTCCCCAAACACTTTTTATGACAATAACTTGCATATAAGCCTTTATAATTAGCACTTTAGATTTCTCCCATAGACTTTTCGAATTTGCCGCGAACACCCCAATTTGTTCGCTGTTCAGTGAACGGGCGAACAGGCAATGTTCGAGTCGAACATGAGTTTGACTCGAAACTCGAAGCTCATCCCTACCTAAGAGCTGTCACATTCCTGGGGTGTCACTGCTCCGGTGAAGAGTGTTGTTCCTCGCTGCACTGGACATCATCGTTGGAGCCTGGGCCCCGGAGAGGAGAGATCATCCATCTCTGGACCCCGGAGAGGAGATCACCCATCGCAGGATACCGAGAGTGGATTACCGCCACTGGAATCTTTTTTTTTTATTTTTTTTTATTTTAATAAAGGACTTTTCCCAACGGTGTCTGTGTGTTTTTTTTTTTTACAATTTTTTTACACTTTCTTTGTGAAATGGTAGGGTACAATGTACCCCTTACCAATTCACATAGGGGGGGCGGGATCTGGGGGTCCCCTTTGTTAAAGGGGTCTTCCAGATTCCGATAAGCCCCCCACCCGCAGACCCCCACAACCACCGGGCAAGGGTTGTGGGGATTAGGCCCTTGTCCCCATCAACATGGGGACATTGTGCTTTGAGGGGTCACAGACCCCCAAAGCATCCTCTCCATGTTGAGGGCATGTGGCCTGGTACGGTTCAGGAGGGGGGGCGCTCTCTCGTCCCCCCCTCTTTTCCTGCGGCCTGCCAGGTTGCGTGCTCGGATAAAGGGTCTGGTATGAATTTTTTGGGGGAACTCCGCGCCATTTTTTTTTTTATTTGGCGTAGAGTTCCCCTTAAAATCCATACCAGACCTGAAGGGTCTGGTATGGATATTTGGGGGGAACCCCACATTTTTTTTTTATTTGACGCAGGGTTCCCCTTAAGATCCATACCAGACCTGAAGGGCCTGGTAATTGAATTTGGCGGGATCCCCTCGCATTTTTTTTTTATCGATGATTTTTCTCTGTAGTGCCGGGAGCCGACAATTCATTATAGCCGCGAGTGCTTTTAAATTATTTTTTTTCCTTCAGAACTTAAATTTTGTGCAGGGACAGTTCTAAGCACGGGAAACCAGCGCTGCTTTACAGGCATACTATACACACCCCCAAGGTGCGATATTTAAAGGAATATTTCACTTTTATTGTTTCACTTTAAGCATTATTAAAATCACTGCTCCCGAAAAACTTTTTTTTGCATTGATACATGTCCCCTGGGGCAGGACCCGGGTCCCCAAACACTTTTTATGACAATAACATGCATATAAGCCTTTAAAATTAACACTTTAGATTTCTCCCATAGACTTTTACAGGGTGTTCCGTGGCTTTTCGAATTTGCCCCGAACACCCCAAATTGTTCGCTGTTCGGCGAACTTGCGAACAGGCAATGTTCAAGTCGAACATGAGTTCGACTTGAACTCGAAGCTCATCCCTAATGTACACTACCACCCATCACTATCTGTCTAATCCCACCCCAATTCCCTATGTGAATTGGTAAGGGGTACATTCTACCCCTACCATTTCACAAAGAAAGTGTAAAAAATTGTAAAAAAAACCACACACAGTTGGGAAAGTCCTTTATTAAAAATAAAAAAATAAAAAATATGTCATTGGCTATTCCCCACAAGCGGGGAAAGCCAGGGATTTCCCCTATGATCTGATGGGTGCCCCCACCCCCTCGTATTTCAGACCCCACCTACGTCATTGGCTGAGTGGACCTGATGGGGAACTTCCTTCTCAGTGTAATTACTGAATAGACCCGCCCCTTCTCACATTCAGGTCCGCTCAGACTTACACCTAGTGAAGGTGACCCCCGCCCCCTACGTCATTGGCTGAGCGGACCTGATGGGGAACGTGAGAAGGGGCGGGGTTTATTCATTTATTACACTGCAGAGGAAGTTCCCCATCAGGTCTGCTCAGCCAATGACGTTTCGTGTGGAGTGGAGACTGCAGCGCTGGACATCGGATCACCGTGGGACACTGGATTACATCGCTGGAATAGTTTTTTTATTTTTTATTTTTTTATTTTTAATAAAGGACTTTCCCGACTGTGTCTGTGTGTTTTTTTTTTTAAATTCACTTTCTTTGTACAATGTACCCCTTACAAATTCACATGTGGGGGTGGGATCTGGGGGTCCCCTTTGTTAAAGGGGTCTTCCAGATTCCGATAAGCCCCCCGCCTGCAGACCCCCACAACCACCGGGCAAGGGTTGTGGGGATGAGGCCCTTGTCCCCATCAATATGGGGACATGGTGCTTTGAGAGGTCACAGACCCCCAAAGCATCTCCCCATGTTGAGGACACGTGGCCTGGTACGGTTCAGGAGGGGGGTGCGCTCTCTCGTCCCCCAGGTTGCGTGCTCGGATAAAGGGTCTGGTATGGATTTTTGGGGGGAACTCCACACCATTTTTTTTATATTGGCGTGGAGTTCCCCTTAAAATCCATACCAGACCTGAAGGGTTTGGTATGGATATTTGGGGGGACCCCCACGCATTTTTTTTTTTTTTTATCAATTACTTTTCTCTGTATTGCCAGGAGCCGACAATTCATTATAGCCGCGAATGCTTTTAAATTACTTTTTTTCCTTTAGAAATGACACTTTGTGCAGGGACAGTTCTAAGCATGAGAAACAAGCGAGACTTTACAGGCATACTATACACCCCCCCAGGTACGAAATTTAAAGGAATATTTCACTTTTATTGTTTCACTTTAAGCTTTATTAAAATCACTGCTCCCGAAAAAACTGCCGTTTTTAAAACTTTTTTTTGCATTGATACATGTCCCCTGAGGCAGGCTGGGGCAGGACCCGGGTCCCCAAACCCTTTTTAGGACAATACCTTGCATATTAGCCTTGATAATTATCACTTTTGATTTTGAACATTCGAGTCCATTGTATTTAATAGGGTTCCAAAGTTTGCGCAAACTTTAGGTCTGTTCGCAGGTTCTGGTGCGAACCGAACAGGGGGGTGTTCGGCTCATCCCTAGTGTACGTACATAATGTGTAATATATCTAAATGTCATATATGGAGAGTTATGTCATTCCTTTTATTATATTCTGTGTATCTTTCTTCTTTTCTTTTCCCTTTCCCAGTTTTTTGGTCCAGGTACCAAAACCTAATGCTTGAGGTTTCTTTTTGTTTTTCCAGCCACTGGGGACAGTGTCTTTTGTAGAGGGGGGTGTATGTAGCGCCCTCCCCAAAAGGTTGGGACGCTATTTAAAATATAGCTGTGGTTTGCCCAATAGCATTTTCCCTTATTGCCTGTAGGTGGCGCTACCATCTCAGGCACCTGTTGGAACATGGTGCATTGAGTGACCCTTCTCGGTGGCGGTACAGTGGGAGTCGTCAACCCGCTGTGCCTGCTGGGAGGGGATACTTAAGGGGCAAACACCATTGATTGGGGCCCGTTTTCGCCCCGCAGCCCTCCGGGCACGAGGTGTGTGTGTGTGGTTCTGGTCTCAGGGCCACATTGGCCCAAGGCTGCATTGCTATCCAGTAGGCCCAGCTAGTCTGACTGGGGCCTGCATACTGAGAGGGGATCCCAAGCTGTCCGTTCAAATGGGAGGAAGCCGTCTTGATGAAGGAGACCAGGGGAGGACCTGCCCTGGAGGAGACCGGCAGTGCTGCTGTCTCGGGTGAGGCCTGGCAACTTTATGGAGGAGGGATCCACTATACTACAAGCCCTGCAGTTTGCCGGATTGGCTTAAAGGCTCCTTAACTGTACGGCTGGAAGTTTGGGACTTTGAAATCCCGTGGCAGAGGATTCCTGGACTGTCCATTTTCTCAAGGTCTGTGGCAGAGACTTGATTCACTTCAAAAGGTCTGTGGCAGAGACCCATTTCATCTTGGGCAGTCTGTGGCAGAGACTGTCCCGTTGCTGACTTGTGTGTCATCCTGGCTGCTAGGCCATGTGAGAGGGGACTATCCGGGTGACCAATACCCACTCTAAACACTGAGAGTGGTAAGTAACTGTGAGCTGATATTTTTGGCTAGTATTGCTGAGTGCCTGAACCTTTCCCTACTCTTCAATACCTTCTACTTTCTCAACGTTTATTGCATAAGAAAATAAAGCCTAACTTTTTGAGGTTTTATATCTGTGTGGACATTGCATTACTACAGACTTTCCTGAAGAGGTAACATGCAAAACCCAAAATTAACCAGCGGCCCGCTAGGGGGTAATGCTACATTTATTGTAACGGCACCCCCAAATATGAAAGGGGGTTTAACGCCGTTTAAATCTTCCCTCTCCCGGACACACATTCACTGCCGACCCTCCACTTCCCATAGGAATTAATCCTTCCAAAAGAACGAGACGCACTCTGTATCTTTCCAAAATGAACTGCCTTTATTATTGCAAATCATTACAACTTTTATATCCACAGAGAGAAGCTTCTGACCCTCCTCTCATCATACACCTCTGACCAGACCCAATTTACATGAGCCAATTAACTACAGTGAATGGCTCAGACACATGACCTTTCTATTCAGCAGACTGTCTGGCTGCCAGAGGACCATACCTATAATTACAGGCTTGACTCCTATTATCAAAAGACTTTACACAATAGAACATAACAAACTTTCAATACACATCTCCCAATGAAAGGCTCGGTAGCATAAGTGAGGTTCATTACCATTACATAAGCAGAAAGGTAATACCTCAGCATCTCTCAATTAACCTGTCTGTCTGCTAGTTCCACAACCTATAATTACAGGCTTAACTTCCACAAGCCACAATAGACAGTAGCATGAAATCACACACCATCACAGCAAGTATTACATAAACAGCCCACACACAGTATATACCCAATATGTGCCCTGTATATACCGTATTGGATATGGCTATCACAGATCATGGTGGGGTTCTCCTTCACCCTGTGCCCCAAGTAGGGACACAGGGTGGTTTACACATAAGAGGCATTGGGGAAGCTGAAGCAAGGGTATCTCATACTTTATAAGAGATTCTGGGTTCCCGGGGCCCTTCCGTTACATCTCTCCCCTTTCGGCAGGAGACTAACACAGGAGGAGACCCCAGACGGGTTGACTCCGAAGTTAGTCCATAGGTACATTCCTCTAATGCCGGTATCCACACAGTACCCCAAATAAGTTGCTCCAAACAGAGCATTACTTACCCAGCCAACCTCTGCCTCTCTCAGAGAACATACCCGCCGCTGGGGAGAAGACAGGGTGACTGGGCTCAGTCCGTCATGTTGTTGGGGATCTGGGTCGACTGCCCAGCATCCCTGGGGTATACAAGTGGAGGCTGAAGTCCCATCCACTTGTGGTGGGTGAAAATCCCCCAGTGCTTGCAAAGCAAGGCTGACATCCTCCTGTCTCAGTGTCACACCATTTTCTGGGGTTGTGTCAGTAAGGACTGAAGTCCCATCCAGTACCACAGGAACTCCCTCTTCTGTTAGTTGAGAGCAGAGGCCCGCGGCACTCTGCTCTGTTGCCAGCTCTTCCGCTGGGTTGCTGTGAGTGGACACCGTAGTCCCATCCAGTCCCACAGGAACTCCCTCTTCTGTTAGTTGAGAGCAGAGGCCTGCGGCACTCTGCTCTGTTGCCAGCTCTTCCGCTGGGTTGCTGTGAGTGGAGACCGTAGTCCCATCCACCGACATCAGCTCAAGTTGCAGTTGTGTGCAGCAGCCAGTAGTATTCTGCCCTGCTGCCAGTGATTCAGCTGGGGGTAAAAGCTTTACCACCTCAGCTTGTTGCTGGAGAGAGGGGCCAACTGCCCCGGCTCCCTGAAACTCCACAGTTGTTTCCTGTGCTGGACAGAGTTTGGTAGCACTCTGCCCTGTTGCCAGCAGTACTGCTGGCGACTCCACACCATCTGCTCTGGCTAACGGTTGGGGAGGGAAAATGGCTGCTTCTCCTCCCTGCATCTCTGAAATCCACTGGGAAAGAGGAACCATCACCTTCTCACCTCGGGCCTCCAAAACTGCCACGGGTGTAGAGCCGGGGTCTGCAGTATTCTGTCCTGCTGCCAGTACCTGAGCAGGCGATGCATAATCCCTAACATCCTCTGAACAGTCCCTTAAGTCCATACCTTCTGTAATCTGTGGCTGGGGAGATGAGCCAACTGCCCTAGCTCCCTGGAACTCCATATCATCCACTTCGGCTTTAGGGATGGCAATCTTCAGATTTTCCACTGCCGATTCTTCAGCCAGGATTTCAGAGTTGTCCACTGGTATTTCCTGATAGTCCCAGGCAAGGATAGCCCCACCCTGCTGCTGAGCAGATTCTAGCAGCTGTCTCTAGGCGATCTCCGATTGCCGTATTTCCGCCATTCTCCGCTCATGTTGCCGCTCTAGTTCTCTCTTTTGTCGCTGTCATTCTCACTCTTGTCGCTCTAGTTCTCTCTCTTGTCGCTGTCATTCTTTCTCTCGTCGCGCATCCTGCAGCTGGATGCCTTTAATGGCTTCCTCTATGGCGGTCTCTGATGGGTTAGCACCATATAATGCCAACCGCTCTCGAACTCGTTGCTGAAACAAATCTTCAATTGACCGGGGTCTTGCATCACCATTCTTCTGGTCCATCTCGGCTAGCTCCCTGATCAAGGTGGCCTTGTTCTTTGTCCCACTGGTCCCTCCACGGCTCTCAAGTAGGTCTTTCAGTGTGGCTTTCCTGCCGGCTGCATAGCTGGTCATTCACTGTGGTGGTTTGGAGTGTCCCAGGAACTGGAGGGAGAATCCCACCGCTGCCAACCAATGTAACGGCACCCCAAATATGAAAGGGGTTTAACGCCGTTTAAAGATATTCCCTCTCCTGGACACAAATTCACTGCCGATCCTCCACAGTCAGACGACCACTTCCCATAGGAATTAATCCTTCCAAAAGAACGAGACGCACTCTGTATCTTTCCAAAATGAACTGCCTTTAATATTTCAAAACATTACAACTTTTATATCCACAGAGAGAACCTTCTGACCCACTCTCATCATACACCCAATTTACACGAGCCAATTAACTACAGTGAATGGCTCAGACACATGACCTTTCTATTCAGCAGACTGTCTGGCTGCCAGAGGACCATACCTATAATTACAGGCTTGACTCCCATTATCAAAAGACTTTACACAATAGAACATAACGAACTTTCAATACACATCTCCCAATGAAAGGCTCGGTAGCATAAGTGAGGTTCATTACCATTACATAAGCAGACAGGTAACACCTCAGCATCTCTTCAATTAACCTGTCTGTCTGCTAGTTCCACAACCTATAATTACAGGCTTAACTCCCACAAGCCACAATAGACAATAGCATGAAATCACACACCATCACAGCAAGTATTACATAAACAGCCCACACACAGTATATACCCAATATGTGCCCTGTATATACCGTATTGGATATGGCTGTCACAGATCATGGTGGGGTTCTCCTTCACCCTGTGCCCCAAGTAGGGACACCGGGTGGTTTACACATAAGAGGCATCGGGGAAGCTGAAGCAAGGGTATCTCATACTTTCTAAGAGATTCTGGGTTCCCCGGGCCCTCCCGTTACATTTATTATTCTGCGTTTTGATGCATACACTGGCAGGGTGCATGGGGATGACAGTAAGAATTAATGGCGCTTTTGCTTGACTGCAAAAGGGCTGTGTGTTTTTGTGCATCGCAGGAACGCATGTGATTTAGCTTGTGTTCCTCCAACACACAAATATGAACCCATCGTAAGAGAGGGAAGAGGGTAAGGAGGTCTGAGGAGGAGAGGGGAGGTCTAAGGCTGAGCTGTGCCACCTCCCCAAAGTATGCAAGGATCACATGTTCTTTACATGGTGTCTGCTCAGATTAAAGACAGCTTCTCCTTCTTCCCCTTTCTGGTCATGTGATGTCACATGACAAGGGAGACAGGAGGAAGGGCAGTGTGCTCTCTGCTCTGTGCCACTCCCTAGCGGCGCTGTGCTGAGACTGAGCACCCGCTCTCTTCCACCCACAGCTAGTTGGAGGGAGGAGGAGGCAGACTCCTCCCTTCAGCAGCCATCGCACATTGCGCCTTCTAATAGGTGACGCAGTCATTCCTGTGAGTGATCAGCGGGATGAGTGACCAAATTCTAGCCCCTCCATTTGATGACTAGGACACATTTCCCTTCTGCCCCCCACTTGTCCCAGGCCGGCTTCCCCTGCAGCACATTGCTGGGCAATAGTGGATAGGTAGGCAGCCAGTCAATCAGTGAAGGGAAGATATTGGTGTGTGCATGTACATTGTAGTACACATAGCTTATAGTGCAGAGACCAGGGCTAAGTTGTGAGGCATGATGGTTATCATGCAGCTTTCAGGGACAGTTTCCTGAAATTGAGAACTGCCCCCATGTCACTATAATCACCCTAATATATACACAGATTTGTAAAAAATACTGAATCTCTAATTTATAGTAGTCAGCACATACAACAGTTTTATCAATATGTCTTTGTTAATATACCTTGAAATCAATTTGGATATATCAATAAAATACAATTTAAGCCCTCACTAACTCATATTTTATAATATGTTTAATATAAAATTAATATATTGAAAATATATATGTAGCACCGGGTCCCATACTCTTGGTTTAAGGGACCGGACTGGTTTTTGTTTTTCTTGGGTCTGCAGCGAGTTACCTCCCCCGAGTGGATCCTTTAGCTCCGTTGTCTAGTCATACAATAATCTCAAGGAATAAGGCCAATGTCCACACTTGAGTAAAACCTAATCAGCAAGGCTTTATTCTTTTTCTCTTTGAGTCAACTTGAAGAGAGATGGCAGGAAGTTGAAAGAAAGTAGGGGAAGGTTCAGGCACGCAACACTTAAGTTCAGTATCTACACTCGTCGCCACTCAAGCCTGAGTGGGTATTGCTCACCTGGATAGTCCCTATGAGAGCAGTCCTAGCAGCCGGGAGGGAGCACGGATATCAGAGACGATGAATCCCCCTTTAGGCAAGCCTCCAGGCTTCTCCCCGAGACAGCAGTACCGTCGCTAATCTCCGCCGGGACTGATCTTCCCCTGAACCGCTTTTCCCAAAGATGGGCCCCCTACAAACGGGCAGCCTGGGATCCTTCTCTGAAGCATAGGCCCTTGTCAGCGGAGCTGGGCCCACGATGCAGCAACAGAACCTCGGGCTGAAGGTGCCCGAGGCCTAAACACACTCGCGCACCTCGTGCCATAAGGGCCACGAGGCACACTCACTGAACCAGAGGTCCCCTCCTGAACGCCTTGGGGTCCCCCTGGAATCGCCTCATGCCTAATAGCCTCTGCCCCTTTTGTACCCGCCCACTGCATGGCTGCCAAGAGAGGACACCCAGGGTGCTGTGATACCCCCCGTAGTTTGACCTATGCCGGCGGTGACAGTGCCACCTACCGGCAAAGGAGAACACTACTGCCAGGCAGTATCACACCCAGAGCAGAACAACAATTGAATCATAATTGGTCTGAGCCCAATTATCGGCTCAGACTACCCTTAAATTTCCACATATCGCTCCCAAATATTGGGGGGGGGGCGCTACATATATATAACTAAAAAATGTGCTCTGACCTGTATTAGAACCCACAACTTAAACAATATAAGCCTGTTACCCTAACCACTACACTATCACTTAATGCTACTTAAATCTTCCTTTTTCTGTTTGATATGAGGTTTTGTCTGTCTGTCTGTGAAACAACTGTGTTAGTCCAGACAAGTAATTGCTATGATCAATCCGTTATGACCATAGACCAGTGGCGGTGCGTCCATAGTGGGCTCAGGAGCACCGCCCCCTCTCTCCCCTGCACTGACAACAATACATACATTCATGCATTGCATGAATGTATGTATTGTCGCCGGCGCCACTGCCGCCCACTATTCAGGTGGCTGGCCCCCTGGCGAGCACCGGCCATCTGAATAACAGCAGTTGGTTGGTTTTTGGAAGTGGCTCTGATAGGCTTCCCGATTACAGCCTTCCAAATAGTTAACCAGACACCTGACACGCGTCTCAGCCAATCAGGTTCACCGGGTCTGGTTACCGGTAACCTGATTGGCTGAAGTGACATCGAGGACGGAAGAAGACATGAGGGAGCGTGGTGGAGGAGGATGGCGCTGACCCGAGGAAGGTAAGTGCAGTGCTGGGGGGGAACTGGCTGCATTTGATGGGGAAACTGGTTGCATTTGGGGACAAACTGGCTGCATTTGGAGCCAAACTGGCTGCATTTGGGGTGAAACTGGCTGTATTTGATGGGGAAACTGGCTGCATTTGGGGGCAAACTGGCTGCATTTGGGGACAAACTGGCTGCATTTAGGGACAAACTGGCTGCATTTGGGGACAAACTGGCTGCATTTGAGGGGGCAAACTTGTAGCGTTTGGTGGGAAACTGGCTGCATTTGGGGACAAACTGGCTGCATTTGGGGACAAACTGGCTGCATTTGAGGGGGCAAACTGGTGGCGTTTGGGCACAGTGGCTGCGTTTAATGGGCACAGTGGCGGCAATTGATGTTTTTTTTTCTTTTCAGTTTGTTTGCGCCCCCCAAAAAAAATTTGAGCACCAGCCACCACTGCCATAGACACACAGTGGGGGTTATTTACGAAAGGCAAATCCACTTTGCACTACAAGTGCAAAGTGCACTTGAAATTGCACTGAAAGTGCACTTGGAAGTGCAGTCGCTGTAAATCCGAGGGGGGACATGCAGGGAAATAAAAAACAGCTTTTTAGCTTGCACATGATTGGATAATAAAATCAGCAGAGCTTCCTCTCATTTCAGATCTACCCCTCAGATTTACAGTGACTGCACTTCAAAGTTAACTTTCAGTGCAATTTCAAGTGCACTTTGCACTTGTAGTTTGCACTTGTAGTGCAAAGTGGATTTGCCTTTAGTAAATAACCCCCATATGTCTCTTAGTAGAATCGATCATTCCAGTATATACCATAACTTCCAAAATAACGATAGCACAGCCAGAATATAGACATATTTACTTTTCTCAGTTGCAGTGCAAAGTGGATTTGCCTTTCATAAATAACCCCCATTGTCTTGCTGCCTTCTAGACATTTACAATTCCCTGATGTAGGGGCAGCAGTGCAATGTTTCCTACAAGTTGGGGTGCAGAGCTGTACTGGCCATTGTGTTCTGTTATATGTGGAAACTGTGCACCCCCCTGCCACACTCACATAATACACATGTTTTCAGCATGGCTCTTTATGTTGAAACAGATGACAGAGAAGGAGGATAAGACAACAAACCGAGGAACTATTAATACAGTAGAGGAAACAGAGAGCCCAGCACTGCCTGCTTCCCCATACTGTGTGCTGTAACTTAGATAGATTTACATATCCATATACAGAGCAGAAGACATGTATGCCTGCAGAATGATGGTCTGTGGGTGTTACTATATTATTGCTAATTGGTCCTAAAATCCTCCTAATAGAGACTACTATATTTATAAACACAGAATTCTGACTTTGAAACTCAGAATTCTGACTTTGAATCGCAGAATTCTGACTTTGAAACTCAGAATTCTGACTTTGAAATTCAGAATTCTGGCTTTGAAACTCAGAATTCTCAATGCGCGACTTGTAGGATGGCGGACATGTGAGAGAAGAGCTCCGGTCCCCGTCTCCCTATTCGCAGCTCCTGCTTCGCATCCACAGCTACATTAGCACCAGGAGCAACACCAAAGGTAGCCTGACGCCCCCGGGCAGCTTATGGGCAAAATCGGATTTCAGAAAGCTATATACCGAGGCTTTGTCCCGCCGCCACCCTCGAGGCCTAGTCACGCTATGGAAAGCTTCCTGTACAGGCCGCAATCCCCGGCCTCAAATATGGCCGCCGGCCCGCCAGATCACGCTGATACCAGCCAAACGCCTGATGCTACGCCACCGGTGGACTATGGATCCCAGCAACCTCAACTCACAGATGCTGCAGCGACGGTGACTGTAGCTGTGCTGGATCTCAAGCTACAATCGCTGCTTCAGGATCTGACCCACAACATAGCCAAGGAGGTGGGTAAAATTGCACATGAACTTAGGGGGGAGATAGCTCAATTGGGGGAGCGAACAAACACCTTAGAGAACAAATTTGACGATCTCACCCAATATGTACATGTTTTGGAGGAAGACAATGCGACCATGAAGCACACGGTTTCCCAACTCCAGATACAGCAGGAAGATCTGGAGAACAGGGAGAGACGTCAGAACCTCTGTATCGGTCTCTGACAAAGAACTGCGCCCATATCCGCTGGATCTCTTTGTCACTTTGGTACCCCATATTCCGGACATTGACTGGCATCTTGACCGGGCCCATAGGTCTCTGGCCCCTAAGCCTCCCCCTGGCTCCAACCCCAGAGACATTATTGTTCGCTTTAATTTTTATGAAAGTAAAGAAGCCCTCACTGTCGCAACCCATAATAAATCCCGCATAGAATTTAAAACGGCCAAGATCCAGATATTTAGTGATCTCTCGCCTATTACCTTGGCGAAGAGACGAAGCTTCCGCCCTGTTACCACACACCTGCAAAATATCCAAGTGCCTTACCGTTGGGGATTCCCTTTTCGCCTGACAGTTACTAAAGATGGAGTTCAACATTCACTAAGAGATCTTTTTGAGAGTGAGGCCTTCCTCCGCAGTCTGGGTCTCCCCCTCATCCCCGAGGAGGACCTCCAGATACCCGTTTTGTATGCCAAGCCTCTTGCAACTCCTGCCAAGATTTGGACCCCCATCCAACGACGATCACGAAAAACCTTCTCCACTCCTCAACGCGCTGACTCCTCCAGATTCCCGACCTGAAGATGCTTTTGGATCCAGTAATCTACTTTTTCAAAACCACGGCCAGTTGCTGCTTATCTTGTCTGTGCTGGTGATCCTGTGAGTATGGATCACCCTTGCTGTTTCTTATATTTTTTATTTGTTGTATTTTTTATATATTTTTCGCTCTCCTGATTCATACAGTCTACAGGTTCCAGTTTTAGTTTTCTATTTAGTAACTATCTCTTTGATGAACGACCTGATACTTTGACTCAAGCCCATTTATAGAATGGTGATGACTGTTTATTTTGATATGACGGGAACCCCCCGCTGGTTCTTGCAAGTTTCTATGCTCCTCCATTTCCCAGACTGCTGTCTGGGCTCCCTGATGTCTTTTTCTACATCAGGGTCCTTGGAAACGTGTTTTCACTTATTTTTTGTTCTTTTTTTTCTGACTCTTTTTCTTTTCTTCTATTTTTTCCTCCTCTGTTCAAGTATTGTATGTTTTATTAGAGGTCTTTTATTTGTTGACCCTACTCAGGTTACTAATGCTGCCCACATGGCACTGTTTCGACTTATATGCCTTTCAGCTCAAATATGCTCTAAACTATCGTTACTTCAATGTTTTTTGGTTACATGTGCTATGTTAGCTAAATATAACTCTGATAGGTTATGGCTCTGAAGGTGTACTCCTGTAACGTTAAAGGCCTGAATTCCATTGGTAAAAGATGGCAAGCTCTGAAAGAATTCAGGTCCTCTAATGCGGATGTGATTATGGTACAGGAGACTCACTTTAGACCTGGGGGATCCTTTAAATTTGCTTCCAGACACTTTCCCACAGCATATGTGGCTTCTGACCCCTCGGGAAAGGCCAGGGTGGCGATCCTTATTAAACGTTCTTGTCCGATCCGTGTCCTTTTCTCCCATCTAGACCCCAAAGGTCGATCTGTAATCATGAATTGTACTCACCTGAATATCCAACTTACTTTGGCTAATGTTTATGCCCCAAATGTCGGTCAGATTAGCTTTCTCACGACAGTCTTTGAGAAAATACAACTAGATTCTCAACCCTTTAAGATCATAGGAGGTGATTTCAATGTGTGCATGTCCCCGACCAAAGATAGACGGGCATTATTCCGGGACACCCCACGTATAGCCATCCAGAAAATGTCAGCTTCGTTTCGAAAGCTGACGAGATCATACAACCTTTTTGACACGTGGCGAGTGAAACATCCGACTCAAAATAGTTTTACGTTTTATTCTCCTCCCCATAAGCTTTATTCCGGATTAGACCACTTTTTTGTAACGGCCCCTCTGCTTCCCTATGTTGTCTCCTCTGAGATTGACCCAATCACCTGGTCGGATCATGCACCCATTGAACTCGATCTTGTACTCACCTCTACTACCCCTAAGATGTGTCACTGGCGCCTCAATGAGTCGTTACTTAAAGACCTGATCGTTCAACCCCAATTGCAGCAGAAACTGTCTGAATTTTTCTAGTTAAATGAGGATTCGGTGTCAGATACCTCCATCCTGTGGGAAGCTCATAAAGCTTTTTTCAGGGGTGAGTGCATCGCTGCAGGCTCTTGTCTTAAGCGAGACTCACTTAAGCTGAAAGCTGATCTTCTCGCTTAGTTGAGAACTGCCGAGACGCGCTTACTTGAATCCCCCACGATGGAACGACTAAGACATGTGACTTCGGTTCGTAACCGTATAAAATCACTTAACCTAAGTAAGATATCTAAATCTATGTTATGGGCCAGACAAAAATTCTATGAGTTTCCCAATAAGCCACACAGAATGTTTGTTAATAGATTGAAGCCACGTCCATTCCTTTCAATCCCTGACCACCTGATGCAGCCAGACGGACTTCCTATGTAACTGTCCTAAGAATATGTCCCAGGTTTTTGGAGATTTTTATAAGAACTTGTATAACTGTCTAAATACTGACCCGATGTCCCAGTTTTCCCAGGATAAATTTGAAGAGTTTATGTCCCTCTTAGATCTACCTAATTTGTCAAGCGCCCAGAAATCCCTGCTTAACGCCCCTGTTACTATTGAGGAGATAGCGGAGGTGATAAAAGCCCTACCAACTCATAAGTCTCCAGGACCAGATGGACTCTCCTATTCCTACTATACAACCTTCTCTGATATTCTCAACCCCCACTTACTATCTTTATTTTCCTCTTTACTCGCTGGTTCCATCCCACATTCACAATATTTACATGCATTCATAACTGTCATTCCTAAACCGGGTAAAGATCACTCATTACCTGATAATTTTCGCCCCATTGCATTATTAAATTCAGACTATAAGATCTTTACTAAATTACTGGCTGTGATTAAGCACTGAATCGCAGTGCGAAACGTCAGCTCATACTTGCTGTTTTTTTGCTGTGGCATGTTGTTTGTGCTTTTGTTTTAAATAAAATAACCTTTTTTAGAGTGCGGCTGTCCAAGCGTTTTCCTCAGATTTTTTGCATTGTCATATGCATTGCCTGCACCCACGGCTCTGGATCTTGTGAATGAGTCACCAGTCACATCTGAGCGGTAACTCTCTCCTCCAGACTATCCCCATTATTGACGACACTGATTCACAAAGACCAAGTGGGGTTTGTACCTACTAGACACGCGGGTGACATTACCAGATGGACTGTAGATCTGATTGACCTCTTGAATAAAACCAAACAACCTGCTATTGTCCTGAGTCTTGATGCGCAGAAAGCGTTTGACCGTCTTAGTTGGCCATTCATGTTTGCTGTCCTTTCCAGATACGGATTCTCAGGTCCTTTTATAAATCTTTACATGCCCTGTACTCTACTCCTATGTCTCAGGTTCAGATGTCTTCCTACTTGTCGCAGCGGTTCCCCCTCAGTAATGGCACCAGGCAGGGGTGTCCTTTGTCACCTCTGCTGTTTATTCTATGTCTGGAGCCATTGGCGCTTGCCATCAGGTCCCATCCAGATATAAGGGGGGTGCCGCTGCGACAACAGGATTATAAATTATCACTTTTTGCTGATGATATCCTACTGACCCCTACCCATCCCACTACCTCTTTACCCATTTTACACGACACTCTATCCGCATTTGGAGCTCTTTCGGGGTTTAAGATTAATCAGTCAAAGACAGAGGCCTTACCCATAAACATTTCATCCGATTTGCTTAGATCCCTTCAAGACTCCTTTCGCTATCGATGGAGTCCTTCCACACTCAAATATTTAGGGCTATACATTACCCCTTCATACACGTCCCTTTACCAAGCTAATTTTCCCCCTATATTTACAGAAATAACACGTCTTCTGAATCAATGGACCTCTCTTTCGATCTCTCTCTTGGGTAGGGTCAATGTCCTTAAGATGTCGATTCTTCCCAAGTTGCTTTACCTGTTTGAGACGCTTCCGATCCCGGTGCCAATGTCGCAATTGAAAATTCTCCAGAGACGATGCCTTAGGTTCATATGGAACAACTCCTCTCATAGGATAGCACAATCAGTGATTTTTGCTCCAAAGCATAGGGGTGGTCTGGCGGCACCAGATATCATTAAATACTACTATGCCTCCCACTTAAGAGTACTAACTACTTGGATTTCTAGAAAGGCATCTAGCAGATGGGCCAAGATTGAGATGGGAATTACTGTTTCGGTCCATCCCTGCTACATGCTATGGCCTCACTCTTCTAAGTTTATGCCTCAGTTGAGATCCCTCTGCTTGGCACCGATGCTTTTTACCCTTACTATTTGGAAAAGATGTGCAGAACGTTACTCTCTAACTTCCAAATGTCCCCCCCTTCTGAATTTACTATTCAATACAGACATTCCAGATGGACTGTCTTATGCAAGGATGTATCCGTGGACTAGGGCGGGGATATTTCAGTTGCGACATATTGTACACCCGATCACCCGTAAATTCCTATCTTTTTCAGAGCTACAGAAAAAACATGATCTCCCAGCCTCACTTCACTATTCTTACATTCAATTTAAACATTTTTTTCTTGCCAAATCTCCTACACTTTTTTTAGAAAATCCCACAGGTTTTGAAATTATATGTGCTAATGGTCCATATGACTCCAAACAAATTTCGTCTATATATAAGATCCTCCATGAAAATTCACCTCTAACGGATTCCACCCATAGCTATATGAAAAAATGGTCACACATACTTCAACGTCCAATTTCATTACTGGATTGGGGTAAGATATGGGACTTTACGTCCAAGATCTCACGTTGTGTAGCACAGAAGGAAACTGCATTTAAAGTTCTGATGTTTTGGTGACCCCGGACTTGTTACATGCTCGTGACCCCTCCCTTTCCAAATTTTGTTGGAGATGTGGCAAGTCTGTAGGTTCCCTCTTTCACATCTTTTGGGAATGCTCTCTCATTACTTCCTTTTGGACTGAAATCCAGAAGCTTCTACAAAAGTTATTACTCACCCCTATTCCTCTAACTCCAATACACTTTCTTCTAGGCCTACCTCTCCACGGCTTATCAAAAGCCTCAAAAAAACATATGTCCTTTTTCCTTTTGGCTGCTAAGAGAGCCATCCCTAAGTGTGTTGGCTCGCTACCTCCCCTCCTACGTTCCACCTTGCCCTATCATTATTGTCTGACACACGTAGAATGGAACATATGACTGCTAAGATAGAAGAATCCTTACCTATTTTTGACAAAATCTGGGAACCTTGGGATAAATCAGAGTTTTCATGTGAATCTGAAAGGTTTCAAGATGCCTGATCTCTCTGACTATGTTATATCTATGGTGTTATCCCCTATTATTTTCTCTTTCCAATTACCTCAGAGCTGTAACCATGTTTCCCTCCCATGCCATATTGTTTTATGACACTGTATGTTATATGTGCGTTTTTGTCCCTAAGTTGGAGAACACTTCAACGCAATGTACATGTGTCCATACTATGTTTTCTTGGATTTCCCTTGCCTTGTCTAGCATATTTCTGTATTATTGACAGTCGAAATGCCTTTTCTTTATATGTATTATTTTGTAACATGCTTACAAAAACTTATAAATAAATAATAAAAAAAAAAAAGAAACTCAGAATTCTGACTTTTAATCTCAGAATTCTGACTTTTAATCTCAGAATTCTGACTTTGAAACTCAGAATTCTGACTTTTAATCTGAGAATTCTGACTTTAAGGCCGGGTTCACACCTATGCGAATTGGTTGCGGCATCCAATTTGCATAACATTTTAAAATACGTTGATTTTAATGAGGCTGGTTCACATATGTGCGATGCATTCGCACTGTGCATTGCCCAAAAAACTTGTGTGTTTTCTAGGCATTGCGGTGCGGCTCAGGAGCGAAATCAGGCCCATTATCTTCTATGGGCACGCATCTGATTCGCAGATGTGTTGCGGTGTGAACAGGAAATTTCTCCCTGCTCACTACACTTCCCCCCTCCCCCTCCCCTCTCCCTCCCCTCTCCCAGGTCACCAAATTTACAGCTACAACACAGATGATCCGCTGAACAGCTCTGTTATTTCTTTGCAGAGATAACAGAGCTGGAATTTGCACCGCACAAGTGTGAATTCAGCCTCAATCTCAGAATTCTGACTTTTAATCTCAGAATTCTGACTTTTAATCTCAGAATTCTGACTTTGAAACTCAGAATTCTGACTTTAAATCTCAGAATTCTGAGTTTGAAACTCAGAATTCTGCCTTTCACCAGAATTGTGTAAAAAAAAAAAAAAAATTGATAGAATTAAACTCATAATTCTGTAAAAATAAAACAAATATCTCCCTGTTTTACCCTTTAAGCCAAAATCCTTTTTGGTTTGGATATTGTGGGAAAGAATTATAACTCCTGTCTGATTTTTACTTCTGTCTGTGTCTCTGTTAGATTTACCCTTGCTTCTTGTCCTGCAAACTAAGAATTTACTAGACCTGGAACACCAAAAAAATAAACAGCGATTCTAGGTTTTCTCTGTTCTACTAGACAAAAGCATTTTATTTCAGTCTTTGTTGCTGTTCAATACAGTGGCGACTGGTGCTTTTTCTGGGGGGTCAAACAACCACCCCCCGGGTCAGTCGGCGGCACCCCCCTGCCCCCTGCTCCCCACTGTCAGTTGGTCGGTCGGGTCACCTGCACTACCGATCCCATCCCTGCCCCCGGGTGGTGTCGGTCGGTCATCCAGTCCCGCACTTACCCCATCTAGGCGGCTTGTGGCTTCCATAGGGTCTTCTCCTCCAATCGGGTGACAGGTCTCAGGACCTGCCAGGAAGAGAATCAGTGTGACAACAGCGAATATTCATTCGCTATTGTAACACACCTGGTTGGGCTTGGTTCGCATTGCTCTGCGCTCCAAGCCCACCCTATTTTGAAGCCTATTAGAGCCTCTGGCTCTAATCATGTGCTCCAAACCCCCCCATTGGAATCTATGCATCCGGCATCCTGAATGGGGGCCGGACGCATGGATTGGGAGGCGGCGTTTTTTTTCAAAATAAGGTTTAATAATGAAAAGGTCAAATTGCTGCAAATAAAATATTTACAGAAAAAAGGGTGTTTCAAAGAAATAAAGACATAATACAGCAACAGAGAAATAAAACTGAGTTGAGAAGGAAGAATACTTGCAGTGTCCTTGGGTTTAGCAAAGTTTAGTCGATGAGCCAGGTATTATCAGTTCACAAACTCAACAGATGTTCCTAGTTTGATAGTACATGAGAACTGTCAAACTATCCTGGCATTCCTTTTTTATTTGGGATCAAAGGGGCGTTGACAAAGACCATCTGACCAATTAAGCGTCTGAGGAGTGGTTTCTGGGATGCCACTATGCAGGGCCGGATTAACATAGGGGCTATTGGAGCTGCAGCTCCAGGCCCCTTCCCCAAGATAGGCCCATTTGCCCAAAAAAAAAAAATCTCAAAAAAAATCTCAAAAAAAAAAAGATCGACTTCGAGGATTGTAGCTCGACGACCAGGGCCCACAGAGACCCCATATTTGGGGGGTATTTAGATGAAGACCCACCCCACCACTGATCAAAATATGGGGCTGCTATCATTTATGGTTCCGGAGATACGGGGCTGCTTGCGCAGCCTGTCAGAAGCTATATACAGAAAGGCCAGTTTAAATACAAGCTGACACACTCTGCAGAAGAGAGGATGGGCTCACAGTGCTTATCATAATTATTTGTGTATTACTAAGACAGCTTTCACACTATGCCGCTCCGATAGTTGGCGGTAAAATAGCGGTAAAGCGCTGCTATTTTACCGTCGGATTTGTGGCACATTTCGGCCGCTAGCGGGGCGCTTTTAACCCCCGCTAGCGACCGAGAAAGGGTAAAAACCGCCCGAGATGCGTCGCTACAGCGGCGTATTGCCGGCGGTACGACGGTGCTGCCCATTGATTTCACCGCTCCTAATGCGCTCCAAAGAAGTTGCTGGCAGGACTTTTTTTGACGCCCTGCCAGCGCACCGCTCTAGTGTGAAAGCCCTCGGGCTTTCACACTGGAGTGAATAGAGCAGCTGTTTAAGGGCAGATTGCAGGCGCCATTTTTAACGCTATAGCGCCTGCAAAACGCCCTCAGTGTGAAAGGGGTCTTATAGTAATTAACCCCTTGCCACTTTTCTGACATTTCTCTCCTACATGTAAAAATCATCATTTGTTTTTTGCTAGAAAATTACTCAGAACCCTCAAACATTATATATATATTGTTTTAGCAGACACCCTATGGAATAAAATGGTGGTCTTTGCAACTTTTTATGTTACACGGTATTTGCGCAGAAATTTTTCAAACGTGTTTTTTTTTGGAAAGAAACTGTTTCATTCATAAAAAAAAAACACTAAAGTTAGCACGATTTTTTTGTATACTAAGCGATGCTTTCATTTTTTTTACAGGTTACATGTTTAGAGTTACAGATGAGGTCTAGTGCTAGAATTATTGTTCTCGCTCTAACGATCGTGGCGTATGTAACCTGTGTGTATCTGGCTCTGATACTAGCCAGGGCCTACCCAGCCACTGACAAGTATCTCTCCCCAGCCTGTCCCCACACACCCTCTCACCTGCTGAACTGTGGATGGGGGAATCACTCCTGCAGTGTTATTGTGTTCTGCCTGCGAATACAATGATCAGTGTTGCTAACTATAGCTGGCAGCACTGATTGTTTTGGGAAAAACCTGACAGGCTGGTTGTACTCAAGTCAGATAATAGATTGACTTGTGAAAAACCAGCTAGCCCATACATAGATCGACTATGGCTGGTCTCTGCTTAATTGGCGTAATTTCAATCCATGTATGGCTCGCTTAACCACTACGCAGTCCCTAAACATCCTTCCACAAACCTTTACATTTTTCCTTCCCAGATTCCCTTCATCTTCCTCACCTGTACATACTCTCCACACTTCTCTCCTGTACATACTGCTCACTGTCATACCCTCCACACTTCTCTCCTATACATAGTGCCCACTGTCATACCCTACACACTCCTCTCCTGTACATTGTGCTTGTTGTCATACACGTCTCTCCTGTACATAGTGCCCACTGTCGTACTTTCCACACTCCTCTCCTGTACATACAGCTCACTGTCATACCCTCCACAATCCTCTCCTATACATAGTGCCCACTGTCATACCCTCCACACTCTTCTCCTGTACATACTGCTCACTGTCTTACCCTCCACACTCATTTAATGTACCTACTGCTCAGTATCATACTGTCTACACTCCTCTCCTGTACATACTTCTCACTGTCATACCCTCCACACTCCTCTCCTGTACATACTGCCCACATTCATAAACTCCTCTATTGTACATAGTGCCGACTGTCATACCCTCCACACTCCTCTCCTGTGCATACTGCCCACTATCATACCCTCCACACTCCTCTCCTGTACATACTGCCCCCATTATACCCTCCACACCCCTCTCCTGTACATACTGCCCACTATCATACCATCCACACTCCTCTCCTGTACATACTGTAACCCAACCTTACCCTCCGCACTCCTATCCTGTACATACTGTAACCTAACCTTACCCTTCACACTCCTCTCCTGTACATACTGCCAACTATCTTTCTCTCCACATTCCTCTCCTGTACATACTGCCCCAATCATACCCTCCACATTCCTTTCCTGTATATACTGCCCACTGTCATACCCTCTACACTTCGCTTCTATACATAGTGCCCACTGTTATACCCTCCACACCTCTATCCTGTACATACTGCCCACTGTCATATCCTCCCCACTCTTCACTGTCATACCCTCCACACTTCTCTCCTATACATAGTGCCCACTGTCATACCCTCTACACTTCTCTTCTGTACATACTGCTCACTGTCTTACCCTCCACACTCATCTCATGTACATACTGCTCAGTATCATATCGTCCACACTCCTCTCCTGTACATACTGCCCACTTTCATAAACTCCTCTATTGTACATAGTGCCGGCTGTCATACCCTCCACACTCCTCTCCTTTACATACTGCTCGCTCTCATACCCTCCACATTCCTTTCCTGTACATACTGCCTATTGTCATACCCTCCCCACTCCTCTCCTGTACATACTGCCCACTGTCATACCCTCCACACTCCTCTCCTGTACATACTGCCCCCATTATACCCTCCACACCCCTCTCCTGTACATACTGCCCACTATCATACCATCCACACTCCTCTCCTGTACATACTGTAACCCAACCTTACCCTCCACACTCCTCTCCTGTACATACTGTAACCTAACCTTACCCTTCACACTCCTCTCCTGTACATACTGCCAACTATCTTTCTCTCCACATTCCTCTCCTGTACATACTGCCCCAATTATACCCTCCACATTCCTTTCCTGTATATACTGCCCACTGTCATACCCTCTACACTTCTCTTCTATACATAGTGCCCACTGTTATACTCTCCACACCTCTATCCTGTACATACTGCCCACTGTCATATCCTCCCCACTCTTCACTGTCATACCCTCCACACTTCTCTCCTATACATAGTGCCCACTGTCATACCCTCTACACTTCTCTTCTGTACATACTGCTCACTGTCTTACCCTCCACACTCCTCTCCTGTACATACTGCCCACTTTCATAAACTCCTCTATTGTACATAGTGCCGGCTGTCATACCCTCCACACTCCTCTCCTTTACATACTGCTCGCTCTCATACCCTCCACATTCCTTTCCTGTACATACTGCCTATTGTCATACCCTCCCCACTCCTCTCCTGTACATACTGCCCACTGTCATACCCTCCACACTCTTCTCCTGTACATACTGCTCACTGTCTTACCCTCCATACACATTTAATGTACATACTGCTCAGTATCATACTGTCTACACTCCTCTCCTGTACATACTGCTCACTGTCATACCCTCCACACTCCTCTCCTGTACATACTGCCCACATTCATAAACTCCTCTATTGTAAGAAGTGCCGACTGTCATACCCTCCACAATCCTCTCCTGTACATACTACCCACTATCATACCCTCCACACTCCTCTCCTGTACATACTGTCCCCATTATACCCTCCACACCCCTCTCCTGTACATACTGCCCACTATCATACCATCCACACTCCTCTCCTGTACATACTGTAACCCAACCTTACCCTCCACACTCCTCTCCTGTACATACTGTAACCTAACCTTACCCTTCACACTCCTCTCCTGTACATACTGCCAACTATTTTTCGCTCCACATTCCTCTCCTGTACATACCACCCCCATCATACCCTCCACATTCCTTTCCTGTACATACTGCCCACTGTCATACTCTCCACACTCCTCTTCTGTACATACTGCCCACTTTCATACCCTCCACACTCCTCTCTGGTACATACCACCCTCTGTCATACCCTCCACACTCCTCTGCTGTGCATGCTGCCCACTGCCATACCCTCCACACTCCTCTCCTGTACATAGTGCCCACTGCTAGACCCTCCACATTCCTCTCCATTACCTGCACATACTTCCCAGGTTTATACCTTCCGATCACTGCACTGTGATCAATCCAGTGGGTCCTGGGTGCTTCCATTTTCACCCGGTCTTCCTTCTGGGTTCTGTGCCTTCGGTTACTTACCTTGGCTGGGCTGCATTGATGTCATTCCCACACATGCTCATGCGCATCCTCTCTCTCTCATCCCCCCTTTCTCTCTCATCCTCCCTCCCTTACCCCTCACTCCTCTCTCATCCTCTCTCTCATCCTCTCTCTCTCTCTCTCCCTCTCTCTCATCCTCCCTCTCTCTCTTTAATTTAATTTGTTATAACAAAAAATTGTTTGCATATTTATTTATTTATTATTTATAAAAGGCCCACCAAAATCCTCAGCACCAGGCCCATGATGTTCTTAATCTGGCCCTGTACATAGTGCCGGCTGTCATACCCTCCACACTCCTCTCCTGTGCATACTGCCCACTATCATACCCTCCACACTCCTCTCCTGTGCATACTGCCCACTATCATACCATCCACACTCCTCTCCTGTACATACTGCCCACTGTGATACCCTCCACACTCCTCTCCTGTACATACTGCTCACTATCATACCCTGCACACTCCTCTCCTGTACATACTGTAACCCAACCTTACCCTCCACACTCCTCTCCTGTACATACTGTAACCCAACCTTACCCTTCACACTTCTCTCCTGTACATACTACCAACTATCTTTCGCTCCACATTCCTCTCCTGTACATACCGCCCCCATCATACCCTCTACACTCCTCTCCTGTACATACTGCCCACCATCATACTCTCCACACTCCTCTCCTGTACATACTGCCCACTTTCATACCCTCCACGCTCCTCTCCGGTACATACCACCCTCTGTCATACCCCCCACACTCCTCTCCTGTACATACTCTCCACTAGAGATGAGCTTCGAGTTTAAGTCGAACTCATGTTCGACTCGAACATTGCCTGTTCGCCCATTCGCCGAACAGCGAACAATTTGGGGTGTTCGCGGCAAATTCGAAAAGTCTATGGGAGAAATCTAAAGTGCTAATTTTAAAGGCTTATATGCAAGTTATTGTCATAAAAAGTGTTTGGGAACGGGTCCTGCTCCAGGGGACATGTATGAATGCAAAAAAAAGTTTTAAAAACTGACGTTTTTTCGGGAGCAGTGATTTTAATAATGCTTAAAGTGAAACAATAAAAGTGAAATATTCCTTTAAATTTCGTACCTAGGGTATGTGTATAGTATGCATGTAAAGTTGCGCTTGTTTCCCGTGCTTAGAACTGTCCCTGCACAAAGTGTCATTTCTGAAGGAAAAAAAGTCATTTAAAACTCACTCGCGGCTATAATGAATTGTCGGCTCCCGGCAATACATAGAAAAGTCATTGATAAAAAATAAAAAAAAGCGTGGGGGTCCCCCCAAATTCAATTACCAGGCCCTTCAGGTCTGGTATGGATATTAAGGGGAACCCTGCCGCAAATTTAAAAAACAAAATGCGTGGAGTTCACCCAAATATCCATACCAGGCCCTTCAGGTCTTGTATGGATTTTAAAGGGAACTCCACCCCAAATAAAATAAAAAAATGGCGTGGAGTTCCCCCAAAAATCCATACCAGACCCTTTACCCGAGCACGCAACCTGGCAGGCCGCAGGAAAAGAGGGGGGGACGAGAGAGCGCCCCCTCTCCTGAACCGTACCAGGCTACATGCCTTCAACATGGGGAGGATGTCCCCATGTTGATGGGGACAAGGGCCTCATCCCCACAACCCTTACCCGGTGGTTGTGGGGGTCTGCGGGCAGGGGGCTTATCGGAATCTGGAAGACCCCTTTAACAAAGGGGACCCCCAGATCCCGGCCCCCCCATGTGAATTGGTAAGGGGTACATTGTACCCCTACCATTTCACGAAGAAAGTGTAAAAAAAAATGTAAAAAAAACACACAGACACCTTGGAAAAGTCCTTTATTAAAAATAAAAAAATAAAAAATAAAAAAAACATTCCAGCGATGAAATCCTGTGTCCCGCGGCGATCCGATGTCCAGTGCTGTCCACAAGAAACGTCATTGGCTGAGCCTGAGGGGACCTGATGAGGAACTTCCTCCACAGTGTATTAAATGAATAGACTCGCCCCTTCTAAAGTTTCCCATCAGGTCCGTTCAGCCAATGACGTAGGTGTAAGGCTAAGCGGACCAGATGCGGAAAATGAGAAGGGGCGGGTCTATTCATTTATTACACTGCGGAGGCAGTTCCCCATCAGGTCCGCTCAGCCAATGACGTAGGCGGGGTCTGACATACGAGGGGGCGGACCTGATGGGGAACTTCCTCCACAGTGTAATTAATGAATAGACCCGCCCCTTCTCACGTTCCGCATCTTGTCCGCTTAGCCTTACACCTACGTCATTGGCTGAGCGGACCTGATGGGGAACTTTAGAAGGGACGGGTCTATTCATTTAATACACTGCGGAGCAAGTTCCCCATCAGGTCTGCTCAGGCTCAGCCAATGACGTTTCGTGTGGACAGCGCTGGACATCGGATCGCCGCAGGACACTGGATTTCATCGCTGGAATGTTTTTTTTTTTATTTCGTTTTTTTTTATTTTTAATAAAGGACTTTTCCAAGGTGTCTGTGTGTTTTTTTTACATTTTTTTTTACACTTTCTTCGTGAAATGGTAGGGGTACAATGTACCCCTTACCAATTCACATGGGGGGGCCGGGATCTGGGGGTCCCCTTTGTTAAAGGGGTCTTCCAGATTCCGAAAAGCCCCCTGCCCGCAGACCCCCACAACCACCGGGCAAGGGTTGTGGAGATGAGGCCCTTGTCCCCATCAACATGGGGACATCCTCCCCATGTTGAGGGCATGTGGCCTGGTATGGTTCAGGAGGGGGGGTGCTCTCTCGTACCCCCCTTTTCCTGCGGCCTGCCAGGTTGCGTGCTCCGATAAAGGGTTTGGTATGGATTTTTGGGGGAACTCCACGCCATTTTTTTTTTAATTTTGGGTGGAGTTCCCCTTAAAATCCATACCAGACCTGAAGGGCCTGGTATGGATATTTGGGGGAACCCCACGCATTTTTCTTTAAATTTGCAGCAGGGTTCCCCTTAATATCCATACCAGACCTGAAGGGCCTGGTAATTGAATTTGGGGGGACCCCCACGCTTTTTGATTTTTTTTTATCAATGACTTTTCTATGTATTGCTGGGAGCCGACAATTCATTAATAGCCGCGAGTGAGTTTTAAATAACTTTTTTTCCTTCAGAAATTACACTTTGTGCAGAGACAGTTCTAAGCAAGGGAAACAAGTGCGACTTTACAGGCATACTATACACCCCCCCCCCCCCCCCCCCCCAGGTACGAAATTTAAAGGAATATTTCACTTTTATTGTTTCACTTTAAGCATTATTAAAATCACTGCTCCCGAAAAAAATTCCGTTTTTAAAACTTTTTTTTGCATCGATACATGTCCCCTGGGGCAGGACCCGGGTCCCCAAACACTTTTTAGGACAATAACTTGCATATTAGCCTTTATAATTAGCACTTTAGATTTCGAACGTTCAAGTCCATTGTATTTAATAGGGTTCTAAAGTTCACGCGAACATTCTGGCTGTTCGCAGGTTCTGGTGCGAACCGAACAGGGGGGTGTTCGGCTCATCCCTACTCTCCACACTCCTCTCTTGTACATACTGCCCACTTTCACTCCTCTCTGGTACATACCACCCTCTGTCATATCATCCACACTCCTCTGCTGTGCCTACTGCCCACTGTCATACCCTTCAAACTCCTCTCCTGTACATAGTGACTTCTGCCATACCCTCAGCACTCCTCTCCTGTACATAGTGCCCACTGTTAGACCCTCCACATTCCTCTCCCTCACCTGCACATACTTCCCACTTTTATACTATCCATACTCCTCCCCTATGGCTCTTACCCACAAAAATAGTTCTTTAAAATTATACTGAATATCCTCAATGTTACCAGCTCTAGAATGGGCACACTTTTGTTAGTTCAACTAAAGGAAATCTTCTCAGTCCTTATATTTGTTCTGCCCCATTATTAGTACTTTCATTTTGTGATTACTACTGTGATGTATAGAGGAACATAGGGGATCACTTGTAAAAAAAAGTGTCACTTAAAAATATTTTTGAAATGGCAACTATGCACTTAGGCATGACCAAGGGCCACCAGGTCAGTAGGGGGCCCCATGAGAGGCTCCTTGGATCCTGTAATAATAAAGCGGTAGTAAACTTCGCTAAAATTACTACTTTTTAGAGGCCCTGTGGTAGGTTATGCCATAGTGTACAAATATGTACAGCATACTAACATTAGGGAACACTTATATTGTCAGACTGAGCCCTCCAGTGCTGCGCTGTGATCAATCCGGCGGGTCCCGGGCGCTTCCATCTTCACCCGGTCTTCCTTCTGGCCTCTGGGCCTTCGGTCACTTGCCTTGGCTGGGCTGCGTTGATGTCATTCCCACACATGCTCATGCGCATCCTCTCTCTCTCATCCCCCCTTTCTCTCTCATACTCCCTCCCTTACCCCTCTCTCTCTCTCTCTTTCTCATCCTCCCTCTCTCTCTCTTTAATTAAATTTGTTATAACAAAAAATTGTTTGCATATTTATTAATTTATTATTTATAAAAGGCCCACCAAAATCCTCAGCACCAGGCCCATGATTTTCTTAATCTGGCCCTGCCACTATGGTTACGACCATGTACCAGATACAGTTTTCAATAAGTATTCATATCTCTGAATATCTCCAGTTTACAGTTTACGAACCAGCAGATTATTGTCCAGTGTAAAATTCACTTCAAAATAAATATAAATATGGTGCCAGGTTTCAGATGTCTCCTTTACCTAGGATGGATAAATGGTGCCAGTGGTTCCCTATATGATCTGACATGAGGGTGTCTGGACTTGAAATATTACAATTGGACTGAGGAAAGTAAATATGTCTATATTCTGGTTGTGCTATCGTTATTTTGGAAGTTATGGTATATACTGGAATGATTGATTCTACTAAGAGACATATGGGGGTTATTTACTAAAGGCAAGTCCACTTTGCACTACAAGTGCAAACTTCAAGTGCAAAGTGCACTTGAACTTGCACTGAAAGTGCACATGGATGTGCAGTCGCTGTAAATCTGAGGGGTAGATCTGATATGAGGGGAAGCTTTGCTGATTTTATTATCCAATCATGTGCAAGCTAAAATGCTGTTTTTTATTTTCCTTGCATGTCCCCCTTGAGACTGCACTTCCAAGTGCACTTTCAGTGCAATTTCAAGTGCACTTTGCACTTGTAGTTTGCACTTGTAGTGCAACGTGGATTTGCCTTTAGTAAATAACCCCATATATGTGTATTGTACAGATTCCAACTGAGGTATTTACGGCCCAAGTCTGTTAACTTTATAGTCACTGAAACGGCTAAGTCAGACACTTTTACAGACCCTGAGATGGGTATTGGGAAATTGATAAGAGGTGTCTGGTGTCTGGCATGAAGAGGTTGTGGATTGTATGAGCGGAAGGAGAAGGAAGGGGGGGGGGGGTCACTGCAACTATATCATCTTATGACAAAAAACCTGAACAAAATAGCTACTACACACACAGCTATTCGTGAGCCCAGTATGCAGGATCATTACAGATACCATGTAACATTCTCGTTTCAAACCATCATTTGTCTTAGGAAGCTTTTACATTTAATGAAAAATCTCAAAAATGTAAAAAAAAAAAATTGTGCTGCCTGTGAGAAAAAAGCTGCTGACATAAACAATAGAACAATATTGTGAAAAAGTATGAAAGTAAAACAATGCAGCGCTAGCTAACTGTCCCTATTTGGTGGGCTAAATTGTCTTTCATTTGTACACAAAAAGCATGTATGTGTATTTCATGTATGCATAGGTGTTGATTTACTAAAACTGGAGAGTGCAAAATCTGGTGCAGTTCTGCATAGAAACCAATCAGCTTCCATATTTTTTGTCAAAGCTTAATTGAACAAGCTGAAGTTAAAAGCTGATCAAATTTTGCACTCTCCAGTTTTAGTAAATCAACCTCTTAGGCTGGCCATACATTATACAATTTTATAGATTTCTTTTAGATTTACCAGAACCATAAAATAGAAGGTCAAATCTAAACACTTTCAATTCGTATGCATTCAGGCAGGCCCCTCTACTACACAGTTGAAGGTAAATCTAAAGGAAAATGAATAAGAAAATTGTATTGTGTATGTCCAGCTTTAGAGTAACACATAGATACTATCTATGCTGCAAAAAGTTATAGGCAATGATCCTATGGTGACAGCAAAAGTCAATAATTCCTTGCCCAAAACTATAGTACCTAGAGAATTGTTTTATCTCCTCAAAACGACAACTCTTTACGAAGTCAAATTAATTACACTGCTAAAACGTTTACATGTACAAACAGAACAGATGAAAAACAGAACTTTCAAAACCCCCAAAGGTTTTTCTGCCTTATATAAGATATACAAAGATCAATGATACTGCTCACCAAACGTATCACTAAATAAAACAAATGACATTCTCCATGATCAACCAACACTTTGTTGAATAAACAAAACCGTAAAATAACTTTGCATGGATTATTTTCAAAAATAATTGCAGAAGGTCCAATTGACATTTTGGAAACACCCATATCAGATGTACACTTGAGGTCCCTTGTTTTTCTTTACAGTGTGCAGTATGGTAACTCAGCTGTTGGTACCCAGAACAATTCCCAGTAGTATATAAAATAACAGCATAAAGCAGGCCTGACAACTCAAATGAAGAAAAGAGCAACTGGGGAACAATTACATCATGACATGTTGAATCTACAGCTCTGCAAATACTATTGCCATGGCCGGGTCACTTCTCCCATATGCTCTCTGCTTCCAATTCTTATGCTATGATTTATTTTCTAGCGGGAGACTCAAGTGTGGTGGCCTTCAGGGGCTATCCTTATGTACCAATCCCTTAATATATACAAAATTGTAGACTTGGTTAACTTTGCTGCAACCACTAAGTTGTGCAGACATAAAATCATAAGGCTTAACTGCAGACTGTGTCTATCATGTTTCCAGTGTTTATTAAGTCATTAATTCAATTAATAAGGGGGACCATGAAAAACATTTGTTCATTATTACACATCTAATTTTAAGTGTTAACCCTTGTGAGTTAAAAAGCAATTTGAGTTTTTTTTTTTCTTTTGAAATTCTATATAAGGCTATGGCACTAAGCCTAAAAACATGTTCAAGGGGCATTTGTAGGAAATAGCTAAAATGCTGTATGCGCACTATTACTCATTATTATATACCTGACCGAATTCATAAATATAATTGCAGACCCACACTTTGTGGGTGTAACTTTCAATAGCCTTTTAAGGACTAGTTAGCATTTTTATTATTCTGGGATTCATTACCTCTGCAGTATTGCACAAGTACAGGCAGCTGTTACAGACTACATAGTGGCCTTCTCAAATACAATTTATAAGTACAAATTTCATTAATCACTTTAAGACCGGGCCTATTTTTCAAACTTGTTGTTTACAAGTTAAAATCTGTTATATATATCTGTTAATATAACAATTATTATTATTATAACACCCTAGAGAATAAAATGGCTTTTGTTGCAATACTTTTTGTCATCGTATTTGCGCAGTGGTCATACAAGCGCACTTTAAAAAAAAAAAAATGTTTTAAATTAAATAATAAGACAACAGTAAAGTTATCCCAATTTTCTTTTATATTGTGAAAGATGATGTTACGCCGAGTAAATTGATACCCAACATGTCACGCTTCAAAGTTGTGCCCGCACGTGGAATGGCAACAAACCTTTACCCTTAAAAATCTCCATATGTGAAATAAAAAGATGATTTGATTAAAACAAAAATATCCATATGCGACGTTTAAAAAATTCTACAGGTTGCATGTTTTGCGTTACAGAGGAGGTCTAGGGCTAGAATTATTGATCCCGCTCTAACGATCACGGCGATACGTCACCTGTGTGGTTTGAACACTGTTTTCATATGTGGGGGCTACTTACTTATGCGTTCCCTTCTGCACGTGAGCTTGGCGGGACAGTTTTATCATAAATAAAAACAATCACTATCCGTAATATGCGTTAATTAAAAATCAGAACATAGAACAGAGTACCCCAACTCAGAAGACGCTGTTGTTCAGAGTCTGTCCACTGGATAGGCTCATTGCCTGGAGTGATGCTCTGGATGTGATGTTATCATCTCCTGGAAGGAACACCGCTGACCTGAACCGGGCATAAAAAGGAACACAAGCTGAACTACAAACGGGATGTTCAGCTATGCTGTCTCCATGATAATGTGTGTTCAGGCATGGCCCTCTTTCAAGTCACAAGACTGAGGCAGCATTGAAGGAATAGATGGCCGGCTGGGACCAATTTATCTCTTAAATGCACACATTTTGTTTGGCGTATATGATGCACTTTCTGAACATCCTTGACATTTCTACTCATAAGGATGTTCTGATTTTGAATTGATGCATATATTACGGATAGTGGTTGTTTTTATATACAATAAAACTGTACTGTTGTAACAAGATAAGTTTGGTGTTACAGCAGAGTGCTGTGTTTCTACAGACTTACTATCATTTACCACAACACCATACATTATGTGATTGCCCCTAAGCACTTGTCATTTGGAACTTGGAACATGACTTTACTTTTACCACTACTGAAGTTTTTCCTGTGTAGCTGCTGGGGACAATACCTTTTTATGGACTTCTTTTACTTGCAATAGGACTTGCTGCTATGTTTTACGCATCTGAATATTAGGTTATATAACGACGTTTAGGACACTTCTTTTTTTTAAATCTGAACTTGGAAATAAACTGACAACACCCTGACTTAAAACATCAATATATTCTTCAAAATCCTTTTCCCAAACAAGTGCCACTATTAGTAAATATAATTTGGAAATAAATTGCTACCAGGACTTTACAACAATGAATTTTGTCAAATAAAAAATATTTTTCTCCAAACACTGCAGCATTCTTTACACTTTTGAAAAGAACTATTAGCTCCTGGCACTTAAAATGAGCAAGTTACTGTTTTTTTTTTTTTACTGCATTTTTTTGCCATCTCTTCTGCTCCTCTCTCTGCTTGCATGAAAAGGAAACGTGTTCCTATTTATGAATTTGCTTAGGTTACTGGACGACATACAGTATGGTGCTTGGTGCTACCAAAGTACAAGCATTTTTGGCCTTCTTTTGTCTCATTTGTGATTGTAGATTTATTTTTATATTAAAAAAGGAAGGCAAAAGGAAAATGTGCATTTATTTTATCATGTAGGTACAAAACTAAGTATATAGTATGATTATGTATACGACTTACATCTTACATTGTCTTGGCCATAATCTTTTACATTCATCAAAGCTTTTAAGTTTATTCAAAATGCTTTTTTAATCAGCAAAGTGGACAGTACTTACTGTGAATGCAAAGTGTCCCTTGTGCTGCTTTAGATGATATCTTCTGTCCTTCAATAGCCCCACTACCCGAGCAAAGGTAATCGTCTGAGCTGAAGGACCTGTGACAGTTCCCTTTATGCCCCCCCCTTCATAGAAGCTGTACTATTAGACCTTTGAGCATGGCAACAAAGCGGGTCGCCTACTCGCATATTTTACCAGATCCGACTGTGCCCCTATCTCTATCCCCAGGATATTAGTTTCAGGGACTACAATTAGTGCTGTCCCTCAAGATATAGCAGAAGCCGTTCTCTCCTTTTATCAAGACCTCTATACTTCCAGAGCTACCTACTCGGAGACACAAATGGATGACTATTTGGGCCAAGTGTCGCTCCCTCGATTGACAGACCAGGTCCGGGGAGAGTTGGATGAGCCGCTGTCTGTGGAAGAACTTTCACTTGCGATTTCACAGATGCCGGCTCATAAGACACCATTTTTGGACGGGTTTCCAGTGGAATGGTATAAGCAATTTCAACACCTTCTTGGCCCTATTTTGCTCAAAACGTACAATGGAGGTACTTCCCCCCTCAATGAGAGAGGCACTTATTGTCCTACTTCTTAAACCGCGAAAAGATTAGTTAAAATGTGACTCTTATCGGCCGATATCTCTTATTAATGTTGATACCAAAATTCTGGCTAAAGCTAAGTGATTGCAAAGCTAGTGGGGAGTGATCAGGGTGGTTTCATACCGTGTCGATCGACCAGGATGAACATTCGTAGACTGTTCCACAACTTGACGTTTCCACATGACTGTCCACCGACCCAGGTTGTAGTATCCTTAGACACCTGCAAGGCCTTTGACAGTGTGGAATGGCCATACCTGTTTCGGGTCTTGCAGTTGTATGGCTTTGGTCCACAGATGATAGCCTGGATCAGACTCCTCTATACCATGCCACTCGCCCGTATTCGCATTAATTCACAGATTACTGACACATTCAAGATTACCAGAGGCACCAGACAGGGCTGCCCTTTGTCACCCCTTCTGTTTGCCCTGGCCATGGAGCCCCTTGCTATTCAGATCCATAATTCCCCGCGCCTTCACAGATTGCCCAGAAATTAGATAGAGGAAAGGATTTCTCTCTATGCAGATGATACATTGGTTTACTTAGCAGACTCTCAGGACTCACTGACTAGCTTGTTAACCACGGTGACCACCTTTGGAGACTTCTCCGGGTTTCGAGTGAATTGGGAGAAATCTACCCTCTTCCCCATAGATCAGACTCCTGCTCCACAGGTTCACTCAGACTCTAGATTACAAATAGCTACCTCCTTTAGATATCTAGGTGTTATAGTTCAATTGCCATTATCCCTATATATTACCAATAATTTAGGCCCTCTACTGCTTCAACTGCAGACCCAAACTAAACAATGGAAGGACTTACCCCTGGACCTGATGGGGCGAGCCAACATCCTGAAGATGATATATCTGCCCAATCTATTGTATGTCCTGGCTAACTCCCCTTGCAAAATTCCCAAAACAATTTTTAAGAGTATTGACTCGATCTGTATAGCGTTCCTTTGGAATGGTAGGCCCCCTAGAGTGGCACTGGAAACTCTGCGCCTTCCGTCTCACTTAGCAGGATTAGCTTTCCCTGATTTTTACCTTTACTATCAAGCATCTCAACTGGTTAATATTCATGATTGGTTATACCCTGATTCGAACAATGCCTGTACCACCACTGAAGGTGCCATGGTCTCATCATTCAAAACACTGCATAACATTGTCTATTGTGGATGCACGCCTCCGGGACCTGGACTGACTATTTTACATACATCTCTATCCCTATTTAAAACTGTGACACTTAAACATGCCCCTGGCTCCTGGTCGGTCACCCCTAATAGTCCACTTTGGTTTAACCCTACACTACCAGAATTTAACTCCCTGCCTGACCCACAAAGGTGAACCTCACGAGGGATAAAATATTTATGTCACATATACTCCCCTCAGGGATATAAATCTTTCGCACAGATGAGAAATGAATTTTACTTACCACATACCTACTTGTTTTTTTACTACCAGCTTAGACATGCTGTGCGAGCACAGTTTGGTTCCCTAGACAACCCGCTTGTGATTTCTGACTTAAAAAAAAACTCTTGCGATCCCCAGACTGCTCAAAACTTATCTCTACTTATTACTTAGCTTTGGCGGCGGGCTCCAACCTTAGATTTAAGGCGTCACAACGCAAATGGGACTCCCTAGATATATCTATAACAGAGGAGGACTGGTCCGAATTCTGTGACACTTTCAAGACTTCTGTTATATCCTCCAAGGACAGGATAATACAAATAAAAATCTTCCACCAATCGCACCTCACCCCAGCCGAGATGCACAAAATTGGCATTTTGTCCTCGGCTGAGTGCTTTTGGGGATGTGGACATACAGCTGACTTCATCCATTGTTTTTGGAGTTGCCCCATAGTGCAGGATTTTTGGAGGAGTGTAGACTCCTTTCTCTCTTCGGCGCTGGGGCTTCCCAACATACTCAACCCCAAGAATTGCCTCCTGGGGGTCTTTGGTGATCTCACTGTTCCCTCCCAGGTCAAACGATTACTTTGCATCCTTTACTTTTATGCTAAAAAATCAATTTTACTGACCTGGAGGGGAGCAGCAACCCCAAAAGTGGGACTGTGGTTGAAACTGGTCAACGACGCCCTTCCCCTTTATAAACTCACCTTTGAGATCCACAAGAGAAAGAAAACATTTCATAAAATCTGGGGAAGGTGGCTGGATAGCCCCCTGACCCTTTCCCCCATACTGCCATGAAAGAGTAAACCGGTAGCAGCATACTTTGTACCACAACTACACTCCTATGCAATTTCACCAGCTATGATTGTCATGCAGGTATATTATGTTTGATGTACTTTGTCTTTCTATTATACTGTTTAAACGGATGTGCAGCTCTTCTTTTGTTTGGACTGATATAGCAGCAAGTTGTATATGTTGTGTGTGAAGGGCCTGGTTAGGTCCTCTCATATTGTCTTTGTATGTCTGTATGTTACGAAAACCCAATAAAAATATCTTTAAAAAAAATAAAAAATAGAAGCTGTACTATTGCTTGCATGAATCAAAAGCTCTCTGTAAAATAAGGAGGCAGACAGGGGAAACCCTCCTGCTGAGCAATTGTCTGCTTCCGGCAGGGGCAAGCAGGAGAAGCCTTCCCCACCGGGAGAAGGCAGTGATTATTGCTAGTGGCTATAGCAGCCACTAGCGATAATTGCAAGTGAATCCAGCAGGCTGGTTGTACACAAGATGATCAAACGATCAACTTGGTACATTCAGCCTGCCCACACACGGTTTGAATCTTGGCCTGTTCCTGCTGAACTGGCCGAGAATCGAACCATCTATAGCCAGCCTAAGTGTTGTGCCCTGTGTTTTAACTTTGAATAAATTTAGGCTTTAGCATCTATAAGATATAATTGTTTGTCCTTGATTTAGTATGGTAAAGCATTTGTAGGTATCACTGTACAGGAGTGGAATTGATTCCTACTGATGTGTGAGCATACAAGGCTGAGATGGAAGCACTTGGCTAGGAGGTGAGCAGTAGAGAATTTTTCTCATATGGAGCGTGAGCAATGTGCAGTGAATGATGAGAGGACAAATATACAATGTCAGATAGTGAAGAGGGCAAGCAAAGAGCTGCCAAGAGAGAGTGGGGAGCTAAAGCACACACACACACACTTCTGGGTATGCTTAGTCATATAATGATTTTCTGTCAATATTTGGGTTTTCAGTTGTGTCGACAACCAATGTAAACCGTAAAAATACTAGCTTTTTGCTAGGTGCTAAAAGGACCGTAGTAAATATAATGATGCTTGACAGACTGATAAATATACAACCTCTAGAACTGGTTTCATAATTCCATTGCATAAGTTATGCAAAATGTTAATAAAATCATACGACTAAACTATTTGGTCATTTTAAACTATATTGTTGTTATCAGCTTCTATGGTTTGTTAAATGAGCATAATAACATCAGGGCATGCTCTAGCACAAATGCAATTTAATGATTTTTACATGTTCTCCATATTTTGGGTGAATTCTATTTTGCATAGGAGGGCAGTGAGAAAGTACAATTTGGTTCATATAAGGGTTGATTAAAGTTGGCCATACACAGTACACTGATAAAATGTAGATCATCCAAACATAATACTGATAAATATATAAGAAATATATACATCAATGAATCATAACGTCTATATAAAAATGCATGTGAGGAAACACATGGATTCCAAGAGAGGAAGTGGGTGACTGAAGTGGAAAAAACAGTTCAATATAAATTCAAACTTCGATGTGCTCTTGTGAAAAAGACCACCAGGAGTGGAAATTAACATTGAATGTGCAGCCACCACCAGACAAAATGTTCGGGTACTCTTATCAGATCCAATGGGCTACTTGCCATAAGCAAGGAGCCAAATGCGCAGAAAAACCAACGGAGATTGGACTCCACAGGAACCAGCATACAAGGAACCAACTTTAATGAATTTGTGTTCTTTTGCACAGCGGTGGAATATTAAGATTTATGGATTTTTCTATAGTTGCATGTAATGTGAGGTTCTGGACAATTGACACTTTTTTGAATTGGCCTTGCTGTCAAAAATTGAAAGTATATGCACCTGTCAAACAGGTGCGGAAAAATTGGTCCTTGGGTGTTAATTGTGCCCATGAAACCTATACCAAAAAATGTCTTCACGATAAAATCAACACCCAAAAAGCTAGGCAGCCTATACAGTCTTGCAGAGATTATACATCCCAAAAACAGGGATGTATAATCCCTATTTTTGGAATGTATAATCTCTGCAAGACTGGCATCAGGGGCTTGATAGCTGCTGCTAATCCAGGACTGATTCATTTAGGTAAATGTCAGCTGGTCAATGTAGTCCGTGGACAGACGCGCTCTTTTATCTGTCACAAAACCTCTGGCAGCACTGAATGCCTGTTCGGAAAACACGCTGAATGCAGGGCAGCCCAGAAGCTCAATTGCATACTAGGCAAGTTGTGGCTAGTGGTCTATTCTCATGACCCAGTAACCCAGTGGATCATCAACTGGAAATCTCTCCATGTCTGTTTTCACCCCTAGATAATCTCCCACCATATGATGCAGACACTGCCGATGGGATGTAGAGTCCTGGGCACATCTCTGAGGCGGCCCCCTTCTCCACCAACCTTCTCTCTTGACCAACAGAAGCCTCAAAACTAGCTTCTCCATGAGACTGTAACCTACCAGAGACTGAAAAGGCATTACATAAATTCCTCTTTAAGGTGTCCTCAAGATATTTCATCCTCTGCCCCCTCTGTGGGGATGGGATGAGTTCCTGAGACTTTCCCCTTGTAACGGTGGTCAAGGAGCATTGCCAACCAATAGTGATTCTTTGCATTGCTGCCACAAATTCTCGGGTTCTTTCGGAGGCTTTGAAGTATGAGAGAGGCCATGAACTGCAAGTTTGCAAAGGCATGAGAAGCAGAGTCCTCGGGGTCACTGAGGATTACAGTATCTGGAATGGCCTCCTCCCAGCCGCGTACTACTCCCTAGAGTTCTGGGGATGGAAAACCATCTCTTAAGGTTTGACGTATGTCTTCCTCTGCTTCAATGCCTCCATAACTGCCAGAATCCTCCTCCTCCCTCTCCTCTTGTGTGTTCTGTGATGTTGCACGAATGGTGTCTGCATAAAGCAGGCCTTGAGAGGAAAGGAACTCCTCCTTTTCCTCTCACTGCTCTTCCTTGAGTGCCCTGTTAATAATGTCAAGCAGAGTCTGCTCCAGCAGGAACACAAAAGGGGATGTGTCACTGATGCATGCATTGTCATGACTCACCATCCTTGTTGCCTCCTCAAATGATGACAGTATGATATCAGGATGACAGTATCCTTTATCAGCAGCCATTGGTGTGGGGACAAAAAGCCAAGCTGTCCTGAGCCGGTCATTGTGTGAAACTCACACACGTACTCATTGACAGCCCTCTGCTGAATGTGCAGCCGCTGCAGCATTGCTAAAGTTGAGTTTCACCTGGTAGGCATATCACAAATCAATCGGTTTTATGGGCAGGTGGAATTCCAGCTGAATTTCAGCCAACTGAGCACTGGCTTTGTATAACCGCCTGAAATGGCTACAGACTCTTCTGGCCTGCTATAGCAGATCTTCCAACCCTGGGTACCTGTTTAAGAACTAATATATAAATAAAGAGTGCTGCGCTGCTGTGATATACCAGCATGTGCAATAAAAAGTACTATATGCACATCCAAAAAGTGAGAAGTAATTAACTATTTAAATAAAGTACTAATACTCATAAAAAACTCCAATAAAATACAGTGATCCTAAATAAATACAATAAATGTCCAGTGCTGAAAATTCCAAACAACACTATAAGGTAATAGTGTGTAGCGGGGTCTTTACATTTAGGTGGGGTACACCTGGGTGGAAGTTCAGGTGTGTAGGTATGGGAGTAATGACTATTTGTGTTCGTGGAGGATTGGGCGGTGTAATAATCTCCTTGGCCGGTGGGTGCTGAGTGCCCACAGGCTCATGGTAGATTCGCTGCCACAGTGCTGTCCTTTTTTTGTCCCTTCTCGGAGATGGTACGGCGAGGGCGGGGAACCTGCCGTGTCGTCATTGGAGGGGATAAAAGGGGGAGACGCCCTGATCACGAGGTCTTGCTCTGCTGGAGGTTCTTCAGGACGCGCCCAGGCACCTTAGGCCTGGGTGCGGGCGGTTCCGGATTCCGGCTCAGGTGCCCTAGGCCTGACTGGAATGGAGTTGGAGTCCATCCCAGGCACCTTCAGCCTGGGGTGAGGTACTAAGCCAGGAGGCCTGGGGCCCAGTGACTTCGACCGGGTCCCGCGAGGGTGGAGAAGTCCGAGGGTCCCTGAAGTGGATGAGGCCCATGTCTGAGGTGAGGAGGCCGGGGAGGTTACCCATTCGGAGAGTCTGGAGCAGCATCAACCCAGTGACGGATGGGCCTCTGGTAACTCCCTTGGAGGGACATCTTCCCCTGATAGGGGCCGCAACGCATCAAAGGTACTCCTATCTATGTTCTCTTGAGTCACTGGTAGAGACTCTCAAGCTCTAAGTCCTTTCAAACTATGGCTATAGTAACCGCTGGCGAGATCGATCGCAGTGGTTTAGCTGAGAATTAGGATAGTGCCTCGGCCTGCTCATCCCCTGTATCCAAATGTTAACAAGTCGCAACCAGTTGGCTACTGAAGCACTGTTTATTGTGAGATATGCAATAAAACAAGAGATGGACTGTGATCGGTGTGTGGAACTCTGGTTAATGGGAGCAAAGGGAAGTGTTGGCACAACAGGACTTAATCCTTTACAGAAGCACATAGGCCAGAGGAAATATCTGGTACTGGCCTTCACCTCACCCACAGTTATGGGGAGGACATGGGCCGTAGCGCATCTCACCCTGTCGTGTGACATACCCCTAGACAAAAGAGATGGGGTGAGGCCGCTACAAGTGTATTGAAAATGTTCAATCAGTGAAATATTCCACTCGCTGTGTCTCTTTTATGGGTGTGAATTCCACCATTAGGTATAGCCTTCACCTGTGAAAATCTACATCCAATATTCTACTGGTGTTTTAAACCCAAATCCCAGTGCTGTAAGTGCTTGCTGTATCTTCTCCTGTGCTCCACCAGCTAGTGAAAATATAAGAGTGGCCCCTTACCTGTTGCCTAGACCTATGTTATAGGTCTAGAAACACCTGTTCCCCAATGTCAGGGGTAATCAGATGTGTGGACTCCTTGAGCCCTGGTTCACACATATGCGGGAACCGGGGTGATTCCAGTGCCGGCATCACATCTCCCTTGCAGGCAGTTCACACTGTCCTCTGTGAACCGCTGCGATTGTCAATATAAAGTTAATGACACCCCCAGATTGGTTCGCAGATCACAGTGCAAATTGTGAATTCGGGCAGGAATCGGATTGCATGGGTGTGAACACCCATACGATACGATTTCAGTGTGGGGAAAAAAAAGGTTCCTGCACCTTTTTTGTGCAAATCCAATGCGAGTTCAGTCATACAACTGTATGGCCTCGTACACACGACCGATTTTCTCGTCGTAAAAAACACGTCGTTTTTTTCGACGAGATTCTTGTTAAGCTTGTCGATTTTCTCGTCAAGCTTTCTATGCGTACACACTGTCATTTCCCAATTTCCTCGTGGTTCTCTGCGCTCACGTCCAGCACGTACGACGGCACTATAAAGGGGAAGATCTTTTTTCTTGGCGCCACCCCTTGGGCTGCTTTTGCTGATCTCGTGTTACCGTGTGTGAATTAAAAGTTTGGGAAGAGACGATTCGCACTTTTCAGTCTTCGTGCTTTCAGTTCGTTTTAGCGTGACGAATGTGCTATCTCCTTTACGAAGGCTTGTTTTACCAGAAGATGCGCTCCCGTCTCATAGTTGCTTGTGAGCATGCGCGCTTTTGGAAGAGTCGTAAAAGCATACACACGAACCATTTTCTCGTCACAAAACAGGCCGACGAGAAACACGACGAGGAAATCTGGACTCCTGACGAGAAAATAGAGAGCAGGTTCTCTATTTTCTTGTCGAGATTCTCGTCAAGTTTCTCGTCGTAAAACCATACACACGAACGTTTTTCTAGACAAAAAAACTCTCGCGGCACTTTTCTTGACTGTTTACGACGAGAAAATCGGTCGTGTGTACGAGGCCTGAGTCTGAATTCGTATTGCACAGACATCGCATGTGATCGACACAGCAATGCGGTGCGAATCACATGCAATGTCTGTGTTTGCATATGTGTGAACCCAGGCTTAAGGATGGTCGCCACTCAGACGCCGTTTGGTATCTCCTCTCTCCTTATCCAGTTAACCTCATGGATATCCCATGGTAATCTCTAGACAGAGCTCATAATTATAGAGAAACTACCATGGTGTAGTATGTAAATACTCCAAAGATTTTATTAAAACTATGTATTGCACTCACATTAAAAACACTTGTAAAATAGCCTTCCATTATAGGATCCGGCACAAACTGATTAAAGGCTTGCCGTTACTCTTCGCAGCTCATCTGTGGCGTCACCTAACACCTCAGATGTGTATCATCACTAACCACGTGACTTCATCAGGGATAGCTAGGTGACATGTGCGGCTGTCTTAAAGTGGAGCTACACCCTAATTTTTCACTTCTGCTAATCGGAACCCTCCCCCCCTCTGGTGTCACAATTGACACCTTTCAAGGGGGAGGGGGGTGAAGATACCTGTCTAAGACAGGTATTTTCACCCACATCCGGGATTCCTCTCTCCGGGAATCTGCGGGAGTGACGTCACTTCCCCCAGACTTCCCGTAGTGTTCTGGGAGACACTCGGCTCCCAGAACACAGGAGGACGAATCAGAACGGCGCAGCGCGACTCGCGGATGCGCCGTAGGGAACCGGGCATGAAGCCGCAGGGCTTCACTTCCTGGTTCCCTCAGCAAGGATGGCGCAGGGAGCAGCAGAGCGACGAGCGATCGCTCGTCCTCTGCTGCGGACGTCGCTGGACTCCAGGACAGGTAAGTGTCCAAATATTAAAAGCCAGCAGCTGCTGTAGCTGTAGCTGCTGGCTTTTAATATTTTTTTTTCCGGCGGAGCTCCGCTTTAAATAGACGAAAAGAAGGTTAGCCCATGGGATTTTAAATGAGTTGATCATAGAGGTCATAACAAGTGAGTGGAGTAAATTAATTAGAATTTGTTGAAATTCCAACAACATAATCATAAATGAGCATAAAACATCATGAAGCATACAGCTAGTGACCATAAATATGTTCAATACAATATTGAAGATACATGATATACATATACATCTTTTGTACTCAAACGCGTTTCGCAAGCTTTGCTCGCTTCCTCAGGAGTTGATGTATGTACAAGATATCTAAAAAATAGTAAATATCAGTAAGATATAGCATTCAATGATGATTGGGGTTAGAAAAAAAGCATGTGACCTTTATGAGGTACTCCATACTCACATTATGGTCAATTGGTCCAAAGGACTGATCCCAAATGGCGACAGCGGAAAGTGCTCCAACCAGGAGCTGAAGAGGCGTGACCCATAGCAGACAGTCAAGGGTCCAGTGGAGGGTGACTATGGTGAAGAGAAAAGATGAAACAAAGTGTCTGAATCGCCCAATTGGCCATATGTGTCATGACAACTCTAATGAAGATGTATCTAAATCAATGATGATAAACTAGATAATCACCTGAAAATATAGGTAAAGTATCACTGTTATATGATGAAGTCCCTGACAATATGGACATGGATGCAAGCAGGAGAGCAAAAGGGTGAAGAAGGACAGATAGAGAGTGTGAAAATGTAAAGAAAAGAGTGAGAATAGAAGGGAATAAGCAGAAAGAAAGAAAGAAAGAAAGAAAGAAAGAAAGAAAGAAAGAAAGAAAGAAAGAAAGAAAGAAAGAAAGAAAGAAAGGTGAAAGAAGAAGAAAATGTATTGCTTGGTGTGCCTTATTAACCACATACAGCATAATAACCATGCCAAACAATCAGATATGTAACTGGGTCTGTTACTAATGTTAAAAGCTGAGGTGGAACAAGAGTACAGACAAGGGTACATATAAAGAGAGTGAGAGTGAAAAGAGATGAGGGAAAGAAACAAAATCATAGAGAATAGAAATAGACGGGTACAGTGCCTTAAAAAAGTATTCATACCCCTTGAAATTTTCCACATTTTGTCATGTTACAACCAAAAATGTTATTACTTTGTAGAACCACCTTTGGCGGCAATTACAGCTGCAAGTCTTTTTCGCTGTCTCTACCAGCTTTGCACATATAGAGAGTGAGATTTTTGCCCATTCTTCCTTGCAAAATAGCTCAAGTAAGAGATGATACCGCTCCAAAAACTACAAATCCCTTGGCTTGGCTTCCGTCCCACTAAACCACAAGGTGCTGGCTATGCACAGGTGCATTGGATAGAAGTGTGTGCATCGTGTGATGCTTACTCATAGCTCAAAGCTATGAGTAAGCATCACACGATGTGAAACATGTCAGCTATTTTTTTCCTGTTGTTCACTTTATTTTGACTGTATCGTTTTGGTTGTTTTTGGATTTTACCTACCCAATAAAGACGTTGTTTTATGGAGTGCGGCAGTCCAGGATTTTCTTCTATCCAATGCAAAATAGCTCAAGCTTTGTCAGATTGGATGGAGAGCATCTGTGAACATCAATTTTCAAGTCTTGCCACAGATTCTCAATTGGATTTAGGTCTGGACTTTGACTGGGCTATTCTAACACATGAATATGCTTTGATCTAAACCATTCCATTGCAGGTCTGGCTGTATGTTTAGGGTCATTGTCCTGCTGGAAGGTGAACCTTTGCCCCAGTCTCAAGTCTTTTGCAGACTCTAACAGGTTTTCTTCTAATGCCGCGTACACACGATCGGAAATTCCGACAAGAAAAGTTTGATGTGAGCTTTTGGTCGGAAATTCCGACCGTGTGTAGGCTCCATCGGATTTTTCTCAAGCTGGTTCTCAAATTTTCCGACAAGAAAAGTTCTTGAAAGAAATTCCGATCGTCTGTATGCAATTCCGACGCACCAAAAAACATGCATGCTCTGAAGCAAGTACGAGACGGAAGCGCTCAATCTGGTAAAACTAGCGTTCGTAATAGAGATAGCACATTCGTCACGCTGCAAATTTTTGGATCTTTTAATGCACCGCATTCTTTTCTTCTTTATAATGCTAGAATAATGAAGTTGTTTTGCTGCTGATATTCACACAAGTTCTGACAAATGTATTTCTTTATTATTTCTCGTGATCTCCTGAATAATCTTTTTCTTTTTTAAAGCCAGATCTCCATAATAATGTTTAGAAAAAAAAAATATAGTCATCTTTTTTCCTTTTTTTATTTTAATCAAGATATCCTGTTTTTTTATTATTTTAAAATTATTTTCTAGTGATCTCCATAATTTTTATTTTTATTTTTGTGTGTCAAGTTACCACAACAACATTAATATCTTGTATTTTTTAACCTCAAGGAGGTTGGTTGGTGTCTCTTGTTAGTTTGACATTGTATTTTTGAAATGTACCTGCCTACTCACAAATAAACTGACCCTTTTTAAGAAAAAACACATAGGCAAGTATTTGCAGAAAAAAAAATCCATTTATTATGGGTCATAACAAAATAAAGAGGAAGGCAACTCTGGAGAAACTGCTGAAATTTGCGAAGCCTTTGGACCCCAGGGCAGACATCAACTATTTGCAAATCAAAATTGGTAGCCTGGGGAGTCCATATAATAGGGAGCACAATCTGGTCCAGGACTCCGAGAGATCAGGAACAGCAGCAGATAACATATATGTCCCTAGCCTGTGGTACTACAACAGCCTGCATCTTCTGTCAGACCAGATTGAACCCAGGCCATTACTTTCTTGTCTTCTTTACGCACTTCTCTCTATGCTTCCCTCCATGCTTCCTTGCAGGCTGTGGCTCTGGTGGTGGAGTTGTGGCAGGAGGTGGAGGAGGAGGTGGAGGAGGAGGATGGTCGATCTCACAAAAGTGGGTTTTTGGTGTCAGTTGGCCCCTCAGCCCCTTATTTAGGGCCATAAAAATAAGTTCCTCACAGAAGAGGCGTTGGCCCTCCTCCATGTTTTGCATTTTAGCTGCTACCATGCAGCCATAGGCCTCTTGAAGGTTGGGGGGGGTTCTGAGGGCCGCATTAGCCTCCCTAATGAGGCCGAGTGCTGCCTCCTCCAAGTTCCTCCCCTTCCTGGGCCTTTTGGTTGGAAGGCGGAGGGGAGGCACCTGGGATTGTGTGAGGCTACTGGGCCCGGCCACCTCCTGGCTGCCACTTACCTCCGCCACCTCCTGGCTGCCACTTACCCCTGCCTCCTCCTGGCTTCCACATTCCAGAGCCTCATCCTGGCTGAGGCTTTCCTCTGTATAAAAAGGGACATAGTTTTATTTTTTTGTTCATCAATCACACACAATTTTCAGCTCATGACTGTTGCAAATTGAATGTTAATAAATAGAAAAGACTATCATTCTGACCCCAGCAATTTTAATTCTTGTCCCAATCATTTTTGGCCACTACTGTCTATTGATATGTAAAACACTTTTTGTTAAATCATTAATTTGTTATCAATAATAACACCTAGTTAACATCATTAATTTTAGGACAAAAAATATGTAGAAAAATACTATACCTGGCTCAAGCTGGGCTCCTCCACTTCTTCCTGGGTGGAAGGCCCAGGTTGGTCGTCAGAAGCCTCAGCTGGGGTTGAAAGAAGGGGAGAAGGAAGGGTGGAAGGAAGGGGGGAAGGAAGGGGGGAAGGAAGTGTTGAAAATGATGGCCTGGAAAAGTAAAGAGGGTCGTGGTCTGAAGATGGTAGAGTAGAGAGACACATGCCCCATAGCTCCGTCCACCCGCCCGGCTAACCTGAAGATGATGCAGCCATAGCCTGAAGTCCTTCCCGCTTACATGAGCTAGAGGCCGATAGACTAGAATGAAGAAGAAGGAGGCCAAAGTATCAAAGGTGCCACCACAGTCACTACAGCCCGAGCTACAGCAGTTTTTTCCCCTTACAAGAGCGGCCGCCTCCCGGAATCGCGAGATCGGGTCACGAGGTGCAGTGACGCATGGGAAGCCAAGTGAATCAACGTCTCCAGCCTTACCTGCCCCGCCAGCCAAGTCGGCTTCAGAGAAAGGGAAAGAGAGTGAGATGGATCCACAGAACGCACAGGAGGAACCGAGTGCACCACGGGCAGAATCCGGTGAACCGGAGCTGGATCTAAGGGCATTGTTGCAAGCCCTCCCAACCCACGCCGACATGGAATCATTTGTGGCAAGTGTGAAGGAGGACATGGAATCGCTGGTCGCACGCGTGGAAGAGGTGCACCTCAGGGACCTGTCCAGGGAGAAGTCCAGCAACTAGCAGATAAGTTAAGACATGATGAGACAACCCTGATATCACTAGAAAAGCATATTATACACTTAGAACAGATGCAAACCCAACAGTCCTCCCATGCTGATGCTATGCAACTGAGGTTTGAGGAATTTGAGGACCGTAGCCATCGCAAAAACTTGAGGTTCAGGGGGATCCCCGAAGTAATAGGGAGAGAAATGTTAAAGCAGACTATCTTGGCGAAATGTCACCAGCTAGCCACCCCTCCCCCCCTCAGGTTTTTGAATTTGAAAGACTACACAGATCTTTGGGTCCTCGTTCAGTAAACTTGAATAGACCCAGAGATGTGATCTGTTGTTTTCATCGCTACGCTCACAAGGAGTTGATAAGCCGTGAGGCATGGGAGGCAGGGGAGATTGTATATGAGGGGTCCCAGATGAAAATCTTGCCGGACCTCTCCCAGGCTACTCTACAGCGGAGAGCTATGTTGCGCCCCTTGTTGGACAGAATCAGGAAGAATCAGGAAGACTGGGGGGACTTATTGTTGGGGGTACCCAATCTCCCTAACAATAACGAAAGAAACGCAGTCATTCTCCATGCAACAACCGACGGATCTCCCTAAGTTATTTGAGTTTCTGGGGATAGAAGCAATGGAAGTACCAGACTGGCTGCAACACATCCCAGGACTGCCAAGGTGAACAGTAAATCCAGTAGGGACAGAGGACCAGTCATTACAGGAGAAAAGAGAAGGGGAGACCTCAAGGGACCCCCTAGGAAAATAGATACGGTATATGGACTGGTTCAGTAAGCTTTCAGTTGGGTTCCTCCTAAAACAATTTTTTTTTTCTGCCCTTTAAGAGATTTTCTCTCCCCCTCCCTGCCTGGGGGTTACCCACCCCCCTATGGTTCTCCCTACCTTTTTTTTTTGGGTTGCGGTCCTCTCTGTTTTTTTTCTTCGGCCATGGCCCTCTCCACCCTCCCCCGTCAGAGCCCAATGGATTGCACAAGTGAATAGAGATTTTATTGAATGAATCACAGAAATAACACTGTATAGGACATATATAAAAGGTCCCCCCTCATTTTTTTTGGGGGGGGGGTCTGTTGCTTAAAAGTGTTTTTTGTTTTTTTGTTTTTTTGTTATGATTTATCACTGTACATTTTTTTTTCTCCCTTTTTTTTATATGATGGTTTTTCTGTTTTTGGATGTGTTAATATTTTTATCTTTTTTAATTATTTTAATTAGAAGTAAATAGAGAGTGATATAAGAAGACACAGAACACTAATTCAACGTGGGAAACAGACACTGAGTGGGAGAGGGGAAATTACTATATATATAATATTTGTTTTCGATTTGTCTGTTGAATTTCCTCAGAGCAGTAGGCTTGGACACTTATGTGGTATTTTTTGGCACTGTTAGGTATATGGGGCAGAGGGAGGGAGAAATAGGCCTATGCTAAACTTTATGTGCCAGGGAAGTAGAGAAGAGGGATACCCGCAGCAATTAAATAGAGCCAGACACTAAAGGGTTGCACTAGGTCTCCCCAGGATCCACGATGGAAAAGTAAAATATAAAGCAAAGGATATGAGAAGATTAATAGAAATTCGGTATAGAGTAGAACCATGGTATGTCTAGACCCGAGGGGCACAGAAGGGAGGGAGTGGGAGATGGGGTAGGGGAGGAGATAGAGGTGAGGGTTATGGGAAGTATATGGGATATAGGAGATGGGGGGAGGGGAGAATCACCAGATTAAAGTCAGGATACTCTATGGGAGAAATGAAAGGAAGAGAAAAAGATAAGATAGAAGGGAGAGATAGAAAGTGTATCCAGGGGAAAGGAATCTAGTTATAGACATAAATATTGGAAAAACAACCCGATAAGCGATCAGAGGAGATGGAACTTAGAATGTGTGGGGGGAAAGAGAGGACCCTGGGATGTGTGATGGGAGGAGGGGGAGACTAAGATGGAGATAGATTGGGGGGAGGAAAGACTACAAGGGGAAGAGGGATAACAGCTGGGACAGAGAAAGTAGGAGGGTAGAAAGGAAGAACTGTGTTTAGAGAAGAATATACTTCTGAATAGATTCTTCCCATGCGTGTATCTTGCACCGTATCAAAAGGCAAAATCCAAGGGAGTATCAATATTGATCTCCAATCGAATCTCCTGGTCCTTAGCAGATAAACATTTGGATTCAAATGATAGATTTCTCTTACTCTATGGGAGAAATGAAAGGAAGAGAAAAAGATAAGATAGAAGGGAGAGATAGAAAGTGTATCCAGGGGAAAGGAATCTTGTTATAGACATAAATATTGGAAAAACAACCCGATAAGCGATCAGAGGAGATGGAACTTAGAATGTGCGGGGGGAAAGAGAGGACCCTGGGATGTGTGATGGGAGGAGGGGGGAGACTAAGATGGAGATAGATTGGGGGGAGGGAAGACTACAAGGGGAAGAGGGATAACAGCTGGGACAGAGAAAGTAGGAGGGTAGGAAGGAAGAACTGTGTTTAGAGAAGAATATACTTCTGAATAGATTCTTCCCATGCGTGTATCTTGCACCGTATCAAAAGGCAAAATCCAAGGGAGTATCAATATTGATCTCCAATCGAATCTCCTGGTCCTTAGCAGATAAACATTTGGATTCAAATGATAGATTTCTCTTTCTTAAAGGTTGTATTGGAGGGGCTAAAGTGACGCTGGCCACACTATATGCACCAAATGCACACCAAGATTCTTTTACGAAGAAAGTCCTCTCTGAGTTAATGGAATTTGTAGAAGGTAAATTGATCCTTGGAGGAGATTTTAACATCTCCCAAGACCCCAGAATAGACACTTCCTCAGAGACATCATCGACCCCAGGGAGTATCAGAAGGGGTATATTGCGGAAGATGCACGAACTACAATTAGTAGACGTTTAGAGGATTCTACACACGGAAGAAAGAGATTATACTTTCTTCTCCAATCCCCACCAAGTGTACTCCCGTATAGACCTATTCTTGATCCCCCACTATTTGCTATCTTCAGTGATAGAAACGAGTATTGGGAATATAACATGGTCGGACCATGCCCCGGTCAGCTTGTGTTTCTCCCTGTCCAACACAGTTCTCTCCAAACAGCATACTTTCAAGTAAATGATAACCCAGGGAGTGAACCGTGTATGGTCTGGGAGGCACACAAGACTGTGATTAGAGGGATCCTGATTAAACATGGATCAATACTGAAGAAGGAGCGAGAGAAACAGATCAGGGAATTATTATAGGAAATTCAAGTTTTGGAATTTCAGCATAAAAAGACACAACTACCCTCTGTTGGAAGGGACCTCGGCCAATTGAGAAGACAGGTTACAGATATCTTGCGTTTCAAAGCTAAAGCAACAATACAACGAGGTAAGAAGGCAAATTATGAGTTGGGAGATAAGTGTATTAAACTTCTAGCAGGGAAAATTAAAGAAAAAAATAGGTCAACTTACATACTGCAAATAAAAGGGAAGGAGGGACAATTAATACGAACAGCAAAAGATATAGCTCAGACATTTGGAGAATACTATTCCTCCCTATACAACCTGGCACAAACACCTACCCCATTGTCTTCTATAGAAGACTATCTCTCCTCAGCAGGTCTCACCAGACTTCCATCCCCAGCCCGTCGTAACCTAGAGACCCCTATCTCCACGGATGAATTGAATGCAATATTCAAAACGGTTAACTCAAGAAAGGCCCCGGGCCCAGACGGTATTACCATAAGATATTGCAAAGAAGTCTCCTCATTATTAAGTGGTCAGTAGGGATGAGCTTCGAGTTCGAGTCGAACTCATGTTCGACTCGAACATTGCCTGTTCGCCTGTTCGCAGAACAGCGAACAAATTGGGGTGTTCGCGGCAAATTCGAAAAATCTATGGGAGAAATCTAAAGTGCTAATTATAAAGGCTTATATGCAAGTTATTGTCCTAAAAAGTGTTTGGGGACCGGGTCCTGCCCCAGGGGACATGTATCAATGCAAAAAGTAGTTTTAAAAACGGCAGTTTTTTCGGGAGCAGTGATTTTAATAATGCTTAAAATGAAAAAATAAAAGTGAAATATTCCTTTAAATTTCGTACCTGGGGGGTGTGTATGATATGCATGTAAAGTGGCGCATGTTTCCCGTGCTTAGAACTGTCCCTGCAAAAAATTTCATTTTTGAAAGAAAAAAATGCATTTAAAACTGACTCGCGGCTATTAATGAATTGTCGGCTCCCGGCAATACAAACAAAAGTCATTGATAAAAAAAAAAAGCGTGGGGGTTCCCCAGAATTCAATTACCAGGCCCTTCAGGTCTGGAATGGATATTAAGGGGAACCCCGCCGCAAATGAAAAACAAAATTGACGTGGGGTTCCCCCAAATATCCATTCCAGGCCCTTCAGATCTGGCATGGATTTTAAGGGGAACTCCACCCCAAATTTAAAAAAAAAATGGCGTGGAGTCCCCCTAAAAATCCACACCAGACCCCTTATCCGAGCACGCAACCTGGCCGGCCGCAGGGGAAAAGGGGGGGACGAGAGAGCGGCCCCCCCTCCCTCCTGAACCGTACCAAGCCACATGCCCTCAACATGGGGAGGATGTCCCCATGTTGATGGGGACAAGGGCCTCATCCCCACGACCCTTGCCTGGTGGTTGTGGGGGTCTGCGGGCGGGGGGCTTATCGGAATCTGGAAGACCCCTTTAACAAAGGGGACCCCCAGATCCCGGCCCCCCCCCTATGTGAATTGGTAAGGGGTACATTGTACCCCTACCATTTCACGAAGAAAGCATAAAAAAATGTTTAAAAAAACACACAAACACCTTGAAAAAGTCCTTTATTTAAAAAAATATATATATATTCCAGCGGTGAAATCCAGTGTCCCGCGGCGATCCCGATGTCCAGCGCTGTCCTTCATTGGTTGTGCCTGAGCGGACCTGATGGGGAACTCCCTCTCAGTATTTTAAATGTATAGACCCGCCCCTTCTAATGTTCCCCATCAGGTCCGCTCAGCGGACCAGATGCGGTACATGAGAAGGGGCGGGTCTATACATGTATTACCAAAGTGAGAGCAGTTCCCCATCAGGTCCGCCCCCTCGGTATGTCGGACCCGCCTACGTCATTGGCTTGAGCGGGGAACTTCCTTCACTGTGTAATTTAAATTTACATAGTGAAGGAAGTTCCCCGCTCAAGCCAATGACGTAGGCGGGTCCGACATACCGAGGGGGCGGACCTGATGGGGAACTGCTCTCACTTTGGTAATACATGTATAGACCCGCCCCTTCTCATGTTCCGCACCTGGTCCGCTGAGCGGACCTGATGGGGAACTTTAGAAGGGGCGGGTCTATACATTTAAAATACTGAGAGGGAGTTCCCCATCAGGTCCGCTCAGGCACAACCAATGGAGGACAGCGCTGGACATCGGGATCGCCGCGGGACACTGGATTTCACCGCTGGAATGTTTTTTTTTATTTTTACCAATTCACATAGGGGGGGGCCGGGATCTGGGGGTCCCCTTTGTTAAAGGGGTCTTCCAGATTCCGATAAGCCCCCCGCCCGCAGACCCCCACAACCACCGGGCAAGGGTTGTGGGGATGAGGCCCTTGTCCCCATCAACATGGGGACATCCTCCCCATGTTGAGGGCATGTGGCTTGGTACGGTTCAGGAGGGAGGGGGGCCGCTCTCTCGTCCCCCCCTTTTCCCCTGCGGCCGGCCAGGTTGCGTGCTCGGATAAGGGGTCTGGTATGGATTTTTAGGGGGACTCCACGCCATTTTTTTTTTTATTTGGGGTGGAGTTCCCCTTAAAATCCATGCCAGATCTGAATGGCCTGGAATGGATATTTGGGGGAACCCCACGTCAATTTTTTTTTAATTTGCGGCGGGGTTCCCCTTAATATCCATTCCAGACCTGAAGGGCCTGGTAATTGAATTCTGGGGAACCCCCACGATTTTTTTTTTTTTTTTATCAATGACTTTTGTATGTATTGCCGGGAGCCGACAATTCATTAATAGCCGCGAGTCAGTTTTAAATGCATTTTTTTCTTTCAAAAATGAAATTTTTTGCAGGGACAGTTCTAAGCACGGGAAACATGCGCCACTTTACATGCATATCATACACACCCCCCAGGTATGAAATTTAAAGGAATATTTCACTTTTATTTTTTCATTTTAAGCATTATTAAAATCACTGCTCCCGAAAAAACGGCAGTTTTTAAAACTTCTTTTTGCATTGATACATGTCCCCTGGGGCAGGACCCAGGTCCCCAAACACTTTTTAGGACAATAACTTGCATATTAGCCTTTATAATTAACACTTTAGATTTCGAACGTTCGATTCCATTGTATTTAATAAGGTTCTAAAGTTTACACGAACATTTTGTCTGTTCGCAGGTTCTGGTGCGAACCGAACAGGGGGGTGTTCGGCTCATCCCTGGTGGTCAGATGACAAAGGTCTTTAATGCAGTAGGCCAGACTTCTGCACTACCCCCGGATGCACTTTTGGCTCACATCACGGTAATCCCAAAAGAAGAGAAGGACCCGGCGGAGTGCGGTAGTTATAGGCCGATTTCATTACTAAACACAGATTTAAAACTCTTTATGAAGTGTTGGCCTCATGTCTCCAACAATGGCTTTCGCATATGGTAGATTTAGATCAGGTAGGATTCATCCCCACACGGGAAGCGAGAGATAATACGATAAAAGTCCTTAACCTGGTCCATCATGCCAATGAGACAAACACACCCTGTGTGTTCTTGAATACTGATGCTGAGAAAGCATTTGATAGAGTAAACTGGCACTTTCTTTTTGAAGTACTGAGGCATGTGGGTCTGGGGGAACGTATGATCAGATGGATCACTAGTGTTTACACCACCCCTGTTATGTACAGAACGTACCTGATCATAGAGCCTGACTTTGTAGGAAGAGACCTCTCTTACAGCCCTGGCACAGGAGTCACTGGAGTGAGGATAGTGACCTCGAGAGCGCAGTGAGGTAGGAGTGCCTGGGGTAGATGTAGTGGTTGGCACCGTGGCAAGGTGGTGATCCTCCAGGGATGGCTGGAACTGTAGGCAGCAGAGGAGGTGGTTGCAGGTCAGCGACCCAGGAGCTAGCGGATACAGGAACAGCGGAAGCTGGAGCAGGGTGAGACAAGCCTGGTTAGGTGCACACAAACAGCAGACAGCAGGAGGGTCAGACAAGCCGGGTCAGAGCGAGTAATCAGACGTGTGGTTCGGCAGGTTTAAACGTAGTCAGAGATACAGGCAAGGTCTGGCAGCAGGTAGGCAGGTAGGAGACAGAGCAGGGTCAACGCGAGCCGAGGTCAGGATTGGAGATATCGGGTAGCCGAGCAAAGCCGGGTCGGTACAGGTAACTGGTAACAGGTGTGCAGGTTTACAGGTTTCGAAGCTGCAGATCAGACAGCAATGCATTATTGCAACCGCTGGCTTTTTAAAGGCATAATGGCGCCATATCGTTTAGCGCGCACGCAATTGGCGCACGCCGGCACACAGGTACAGAGGGAAGCAGGAAACGTCTTCTATTTCTGGCAGATCCCTGACAACCCCACATGCTACAGTGAGAGCAAATGGAGTCTTCTCAAAATCCTTTAAGATAGCAAATGGTACACGCCAGGGATGCCCTCTCTCACCCTTACTTTTCGCTCTTTCACTAGAACCCCTACTGAACAGAATCCGTCAAAATCCGGACATTCAGGGAGTACGGGTGGGAGAACGCATCCATAACGTTTCGGCATATGCAGATAATTTGTTGTTTTCCATGTCTAATCCTCATGTCTCGCTCCCCAATCTTGTGGGAGAGATTGAGAAATATGGAACTTTATCAAACCTAAAAATAAACCACACCAAGTCTGAGGCAGGCAATGAGTGTGGCAGTGCCTCTCTCACTGCGTAATACCATACAATTACATTTTGGCTTTAAATGGGGGCCAGCACTAAAGTACTTGGGTACATTCATACCAGCAAAGGAAAAGGATACCTTTAAGATACATTTTCCACCAGTATATAACTTAGTACGAACACTCTTAGATAAATGGCACCTCGGACTACATTCGTGGTTTGGCTGCAGTCATGGGTGTCCGCTCCATAGGGCAAGGGGGGTCGTTTGCCCCCCTGGAATCGAGAAGGTGTTGGCCAAATGGGCAGTGTTCTACACCCTCCGCCGCCCTTACATCCACTTCCAGCCCTGCACAGATCTGCACCGCAGCACATGTACTCCCTCATCCCCCCCCCCCCCCGAGCCCACCACACCTCCTCGTCGCTGCTTTAAGGCGGCCGCGTTTCGTGGTTTGGCAGTGCTGGCTGGGCGGGGCCTCGCGCTCCCCTGGCCCTTGGACTGTGCATCGTGCCCGGGGAGAGAAGAAGAAAAAGAGCTGGGGGAGATGGCGGAGCGGAGGGTGTCTCGAGTCGGTGGTGGTAGTACCTCGGGGGGCTGGCCTCCTGCGGGGCGGCCTGCTGCACACACCCGCTGGACCTGCTGAAGGTGAGAAGGAAGGAGAGCCAGGCTGTGTGTGCGGTATGGAGGGAGGATGAGATGTCCTACAATACGTGTGTGTGTGTGTGACTGCAGAGACATGACGTCATAGGACACATCATACATATGGTCAGTGTGGTCAGTGTGCAGTGTAGTAGTCAGTAGTCAGTGTGTAGTGTAGTGGTCAGAGTGTAGTGTGTGTAGTGTCCAGAGGTGCAGGGTGCTGCTGTGTAATGTAAAGGGGTGCAGGGTGCTGTGTAATATAAAGGGGTGCAGGGTGCTGTGTAATGTAAAGGGGTCCAGTGATGCAGGGTGCTGTGTAATGTAAAGGGGTCCAGAGCTGTGGGGTGCTGTGTAATGTAAAGGGGTCCAGAGGTGCAGTTGTGGAGAGGGGGTACACAGTAGGGACAAAGAGATATTTAAAGATGCAGGGGGCACAGTGGGGTGTTTTTACATTTTAATGTGGGGGGTGCTTTTAACCCCCGCTAGCGGTCGAAGAAAGGGTAAAATGCGACTGTGTATCGCCGCTGCCGAAGCGCCCCCCCCCCCTGAAAAAGTTTCAGCGGATGCCCATGGCTGCAGTAACATAATTAAGATGAGTATCCTACGGAAAATTTTGTATTTGTTCCAGGTGCTACCGATTACTATTCCAGCGACCTTTCTCCGCCAAATACGTACTCTTCTTATGAAATTTATATGGGCGGGGAAACGGCCAAGGATCCAGTGAGACCTGATGACGATACCCAAGTGCTTTGGTGGGATGGCTGTCCCAGACATAGTTAAATACTACCAAGCAGTACATATAGCAAGATTGTTGGATTGGTGTAGACATACTGATTTCAAACGATGGATAGACATGGAGCAACATTTTAGCCCAGTACCTCTACATAGAGAACCGTGGTGCTACACAGTACTACCGACCTCCCTTAAGAAACACCCTACAATAGGACCCACCTTGCGAATCACTGCCAGGATATGTCGAAATGAGAAATTTTCATCCAGACAATCACCCTTGTTTCCCATTTTGAGAAATGCTAGTTTTACACCAGGTATGGAGGCAGAATCATTTAACAATCTTAAAGAGAAAGGCTTATACCAGGTGTCATATTTCCTTCAGTCTGAAACTCAATTTGCTGATGCAACCGGTGGGGCCCTTTGAAAAAATTTTTGGCAGGCGTTACAAGTAAGCCACTTTTTGAGATCTTTGGGGCTCCCAATAAATTTCCAACATCAATTAACTGCATTCGAATCATACTGTGACGATAAGGAATAGAAAAAACGCATATGGGGAGAGTCCAGGAGCCGTGCACCCCAAGAATATATAGAGAATGGGAAGTTCCCCCAAGGTTTTTTTTTTAGCGGCTTGAGGTATTAAGTTCAAAAAATAGGACTGTGTATGAATAAGGTCTGAATTTATTCAATTAAACAAAGTACATAAAATTGATCAAGTTATACACTCTGGTTACAAACATGGGTATAAAAGGCAGGTAATAAATTATACAATACATGGTGTGCAATCGATGAGTTAGCATCCATATGAGTACCGTGACGTGTTTCGACCATCACGGTCTTCCTCAGTGGATTGTACTCTAGTGGGATATATTAGGGTTCTGACATTCCAACAATTGACAACATCAATGATGCATAAAGTGGAATTATATTTACCGCTCAAATAGTAAAATTTGAAATGTGACACATAACCAAGCGGGGGCCAGACAAATTGGGGCTTGCAAGGGGTCACACGTATGGACCATCAGAGGGGGAGTAGATGGGCGACACCTGCGGTGTAATAGAGTAAATTACTTTAGTATGGGTTATATGGATTGTTAATATACTCAAACAGGTAATGACGATTTTGATATTGTTGAAATATCCCCACCCGCATGTCAGAAACTAATTGGGTCATAGCCTCAACATAGATTGAGACAAACAAAATGTGTTGGTGTTGTTATTAATAATGTCTAACTGGGTCTCTTGATAAAATTATTATGGTTGGGTCTATTGCTGTATCAAACCCAAAAGGGTATGATAGATGTAATGTATATATATATATATATATATATATATATATATATATATATATATATATATATATATGTGTGTATATATATATATATATATATATATATAGTCGGCCACATAATGAAGTCAGTGCAATAAATCAGTGTGAAGTGAATGCGGCAAAAAGGATGTTAAAAATGAGTGAACTGTGAATGTGAATATGTGGTGAGGAGTGTGTGTGAAATGATCAATATGGTGAGTGAAGGTCTGGGAGTGTGTGTGCAATTGATTGTGTACAAGAAAAAATATGGTTGTAGGAAAGAATAAAAATGAAATATTAAGTGTAATTAAAATGGAAATGGAAATGAAAAATGAAAAAATAAAAATAAATGTATATCACAACAAGGGGGGTGAAAGGCATGAGTGCTGGATGAGTGAATACGTGTGAATATGATATAATGTGGGTGAAGGAAAGAATGTGTGAGATGTGAAAGTGAAATGTGTGGTGCAAGACTGTCAGTCTGTGACCCAAACCACATTAGTAGTTAGATATTTGCAATGTAAGATTAAAGAAAAAGGCACAGTAGTGCTATAAACAATGTTGACACAATTGTAAAGAAATTGTAGAAACATTATTGGCTGGTGGGGAGATAGATTTGATATACTGAATGGAGTACTTACATTTAACCCAGTCTTTGTGTATGCATGATCTCCTCGGAACACATCCAGGTCCGAAGGAGATACAAGCTTAAATAGGGTCTATGCCTATTAATGGCAGGTGATACAAACCCTCCTCCCCCCTCCGTCCGTCCGCGCTGCCTGGATGGCGGCCAGTGTGGCTCCCTCGGCGTCCTTGTTGTCAATTGTTGGAATGTCAGAACCATAATAATTCTCTAATATACCCCACTAAAGTACCAACCCCTGAGGAAGACCGTGATGGTCGAAACGCATCGGGGTACTCATATGGATGCTAACTCATCAATTGCACACCATGTATTGTATCATTTATTACCTGCCTTTTATACCCATGTTTGTAACCAGAGTGTATAACTTGATCAATTTTATGTACTTAAACTCATTGTTTAATTGAATAAATTCAGATCTTATTCATACACAGTACTATTTTTTGAACTTAATACCTCAAGCCGCTAAAAAACCCCCTTGGGGGAACTTCCCATTCTCTCACTGTGACGATAAGGAACCACTCTCCCCGGGTGGTTTCTAAGAAATACGGGTTACTAAATACATCCTAGGAGGATTTTGTGATGCCGGGCATTAGCAAGTGGGAAAGAGATTTAGATAGGACCTTTACCCAAATCCAATGTAAACAGATTATCTACCTGGCCCTAAATTCCTTGGTCTGTACACGGACCCAGGAATCTAATTACAAACTCCTGACGCAATGGTATTATACACCAGCACGGCTCCATAAATTCCCTATGGAAACATCGGACCGCTGCTGGAGATGTGGGGAGGAGCAAGGGACACTGTTACAAATATTTTGGTCCTGTAAAAAAATGAGACAATATTGGTTAGAGATTCAGAGAATCTCACAAAAATTTACAGAATCTCGGATACCAGATGACCCTGCCTTCCTACTGCTTCATTGCTCACAGATCCCGGTGTAGATCTATAAAAGATTGGTGCTGTGTCATATGATCAATGCAGCTAAAGCCAAGGTCATATTACATTGGAGAGATTCCAGACCACCCTCAATTGCGGAGTGGCTTAATTGGGTAAGAGAGATAGGGGCCATGGAGGACTTGGTCCTCTCAGCCCAAAATAAGAAAGAGCAGTACAACCAAACATGGAGGAGATGGAATTTATTTATGTACTCGGAGGAGGGGAAGATATTACTAGATGGGGCAACTGAGGAGTGAGGCGTACCCAATAGGAGTTATGCACCTGCAATGGGGTGGTATGTACCTGCACATAGGGAAATATAGAAATCAAATCCCTCCATCTCTTTTGGGGCTGGGGGGGGGATTTATTATTATTATTATTATTATTTTTTGGGGGGTGAGGGGGGATATTTCCCTTTGAAGAAAAAGTGAAAGGAAGGGAAAAGAAAAGGGAAAAAATAGAGAGAAGCCATCGATTAATATTCTAAGGCCTTAGGAAAACGGCAATGGTGAAAGAGGGAAATATAAATAAATAAAAATTGAGTATATAGGTATAACTATTGGGGATCGCCATGTCGACTTAAATGTACAAAGGTTGGGGGATAGGGATGAGCTTTGAGTTCGAGTCGAACTCATGTTCGACTCGAACATTGCCTGTTCGCCCGTTCGCCGAACAGCGAACAAATTGTTCGCGGCAAATTCAAAAAGTCTATGGGAGAAATCTAAAGTGCTAATTATAAAGGCTTATATGCAAGTTATTGTCATAAAAAGTGTTTGGGGACCCGGGTCCTGCCCCAGGGGACATGTATCAATGCAAAAAAAAGTTTTAAAAACTGCAGTTTTTTTGGGAGCAGTGATTTTAATAATGCTTAAAGTGAAACAATAAAAGTGAAATATTCCTTTAAATCTCGTACCTAGGGGGTGTGTATGATATGCATGTAAAGTGGTGCATGTTTCCCGTGCTTAGAACTGTCCCTGCATAAAATGTCATTTTTGAAGGAAAAAAAGTAATTTAAAACTCACTCGCGGCTATTAATGAATTGTCGGCTCCCGGCAATACATAGAAAAGTCATTGATAAAAAAAAAAGCGTGGGGGTCCCCCAGAATTCAATTACCAGGCCCTTCAGGTCTGGTATAGATATTAAGGGGAACCCCACCGCAAATTAAAAAAAAATGCGTGCGGTTCCCCCAAATATCCATACCAGGCCCTTCAGATCTGGCATGGATTTTAAGGGGAACTCCACCCCAATTTTTTTAAAAAATGGCGTGGAGTCCCCCCAAAAATCCATACCAGACCCTTATCTGAGCACGCAACCTGGCAGGCCGCAGGAAAAGAGGGGGGACGAGAGAGCGCCCCCCCTCTCCTGAACCGTACCAGGCCACATGCCCTCAACATGGGGAGGATGTCCTCATCCCCACAACCCTTGCCCGGTGATTGTGGGGGTCTGTGGGTGGGGGCTTATCGGAATCTGGAAGACCCCTTTAACAAAGGGGACCCCCAGATCCCGGCCCCCCCCTATGTGAATTGTACCCCTACCATTTCATGAAGAAAGTGTCAAAAAATGTAAAAAAAAAACACACCAACACCTTGATTAAAAAAAAACAAAAACATTCCAGCGGTGAAATACAGTGTCCCGCGATCCGATGTCCAACGCTGTCCGTCATTGGCTGAGCCTGAGCGGACCTGATGGGGAACTTCCTCCGCAGTCTATTACATGTATAGACCCGCCCCTTCTAAAGTTCCCCATCAGGTCCGCTCAGCCAATAACTAGGTGTAAGTCTGAGGACCTGATGCGGAACATGAGAAGGGGCGGGTCTATTCATGAATTCATGACTTTTTTCCTTAAAAAATGACATTTTATGCAGGGACAGTTCTAAGCACGGGAAACATGCGCCACTTTACATGCATATTATACACACCCCCTAGGTACGAAATTTAAAGGAATATTTCACTTTTATTTTTTCATTTTAAGCATTATTAAGCATTATTAAAATCACTGCTCCCGAAAAAACTGCAGTTTTTAAAACTTATTTTTGCATTGATACATGTCCCCTGGAGCAGGACCCGGGTCCTAGGGTGACCACATTTCCAAACTGCCATTCAGGGACACCCCCCCCCCCCAAAAAAAAGAGGATTTTTGACAAATTTTTTGCATATTTTTGGGGCAGGGGCGTATGAAATCAGCGGGGGGACAGGGGGGACTGTGGGATGGACAGGGGGGACTGTGGGATGGATAGAAGCATACCTCCCAACTTTCTGAGATGGGAATGAGGCACACCTATTAGCAAAAATATGTAGACATAGGACATGCCCCCCTTTAAGGGAGAATTATACAAAAAAAAAAAAAAACTGGTTAAACCCACAGGTGCTTTTTTACCACTACTATTATTTTATATTGGCTTCTGGGATTTACAAATGCAGCAATTTGGAATATGGGTTAAAGGTTTTGCTCTGTAAAATGCTTTTTAATAGATAATTAGTGCATTTTTAATACAACTATATAGATCAGACCAAAATGAGGGACAAACAAGGAGGAAAGAGGGACAGAGGGACATTGCTCCAAATGAGGGTGAAGGAGGAGGGGGGGGGCTGCTGCAGTGAGAGGCAAACAAGTATTGGGAGAGAAGAGACAGTGAGCAGCTGGACAAAAGGGCCGAGTGGGAGGAGTTGTGTGCAGGGATGCAGGAAACATCTTCAGCTCTGAGGGGTTCATGCTGGGACCTGTAGTTCTTCACTTTTGGGGGGGGGGGGGAGTCACATCCACCAAAAGTGAAGGGTTACAAGTCCCAGCATGAACCCTGCCCTGATATCTAAGGATGTGTCCTCCTTCCATCCAGGGTGTAATCTGTCAGTGTCCTCTCCTGCCAAGTGCCGACCCCTTATCTGCGAACCCTTATCTCCTTATTCTGCACACTACACTAAGAGGCTCCTCCAGGCTCCAGGCTGACACACACACTCGAGTTTCTGAGAAGTGCTGGACTGTGGCTGCTGGGGGAGAGATGACAGGATTTTAACCCCGATGGATGTGTAATGTTGGTCAGTCAGTGCTTTGCATGTCACTTGCCTTTCACCATCTCTTCGTTTCATCTGTGCACTGCAGTCTGTCTCAGAGTTTCCTTCTGCATGCCGCTGCCTGGCTGGAGTCCCGAACATACAGGGAGGATGTGGGTGGAGCTAAACAGAAGGCGCGGAGGAGGAAGTTAAATCTCCTCCGCTCTGATAGGTCTCTGCCTCTCTCCTGCTCTGACGTCACTGGTTGTTACACGCCAAGCGGGCGTCAAGTAGCAACCAGTTTGGGCACTGAGCCAGCGGCATAGTAAATAAAGTAAAAAGGGGTCTCTGGCTCTCTGCCAGCTAGGGGTTCACCACAGCCTGAGACAGTGACAATGCATAGGCTATTTTAGGGGGCATTCGATCGGCCCAGGGCCATTCCGGGACACTGTATTGTCCCGGATCGAGGTTGCCAGGGACACGGACACAAATTTTAATTAAGGGACAATCCCGGGCAATCCGGGACACGTGGTCACCCTACCGGGTCCCCAATCCCTTTTTAGGACAATAACTTGCATATAAGCCTTTATAATTAGCACTTTAGATTTCAAACGTTCGAGTCCATTGTATTTAATAGGGTTCTAAAGTTCACGCGAACATTCTGTCTGTTCGCAGGTTCTGGTGCGAACCGAACAGGGGGGTGTTCGGCTCATCCCTGTTGGGGGAAATGTAAATGTAAATGTATACACATTTCATGGACTGTAGTTGTGATAATGCGTCTGTTGTTATCTCCTTTTTTGATAAAATAAAAGATTAAAATATAAAAAAAAGAAAGTGATGGCCTGACTTCAATCTTGTCTTCCAGAAAACGCATTCTGTTATAGTACCACAGACTGAGTACATACACGTCTTCTGCTGCTGCTCCTGATTTTTGGGAAGTCAGGACCTTATTCCGCTCCTTCTTATATGTGCTCCTCAAGCCACCAATTTTGGCTTGCAAAAAAGTGATGTCTGCCATGGGGACCTGCGTCTTCACTAGGGATGAGCTTCGAGTTCGAGTCGAACTCATGTTCGACTCGAACATTGCCTGTTCGCCCGTTCGCCGAACAGCGAACAAATTGGGGTGTTCGCGGCAAATTCGAAAAATCTATGGGAGAAATCTAAAGTGCTAATTATAAAGGCTGATATGCAAGTTATTGTCCTAAAAAGTGTTTGGGGACCCGGGTCCTGCCCCAGGGGACATGTATCAATGCAAAAAGAAGTTTTAAAAACGGCCGTTTTTTCGGGAGCAGTGATTTTAATAATGCTTAAAATGAAAAAATAAAAGTGAAATATTCCTTTAAATTTCGTACCTGGGGGGTGTGTATGATATGCATGTAAAGTGGCGCATGTTTCCCGTGCTTAGAACTGTCCCTGCAAAAAGTGTCATTTTTGAAAGAAAAAAATGCATTTAAAACTGACTCGCGGCTATTAGTGAATTGTCGGCTCCTGGCAATACATACAAAAGTCATTGATAAAAAAAAAAAAAAAAGCGTGGGGGTTCCCCAGAATTCAATTACCAGGCCCTTCAGGTCTGGAATGGATATTAAGGGGAACCCCGCCGCAAATAAAAAAAAAATTGACGTGGGGTTCCCCCAAATATCCATTCCAGGCCCTTCAGATCTGGCATGGATTTTAAGGGGAACTCCACCCCAAATTAAAAAAAAAATGGCGTGGAGTCCCCCTAAAAATCCATACCAGACCCCTTATCCGAGCATGCAACCTGGCCGGCCGCAGGGGAAAAGGGGGGGACGAGAGAGCGGCCCCCCCTCCCTCCTGAACCGTACCAAGCCACATGCCCTCAACATGGGGTGGATGTCCCCATGTTGATGGGGACAAGGGCCTCATCCCCACAACCCTTGCCCGGTGGTTGTGGGGGTCTGTGGGCGGGGGGCTTATCGGAATCTGGAAGACCCCTTTAACAAAGAGGACCCCCAGATCCCGGCCCCCCCCTATGTGAATTGGTAAGGGGTACATTGTACCCCTACCATTTCACGAAGAAAGCGTAAAAAAATGTTTAAAAAAACACACAAACACGTTGAAAAAGTCCTTTATTAAAAAAAAAACATTCCAGCGGTGAAATCCAGTGTCCCGCGGCGATCCCGATGTCCAGCGCTGTCCGTCATTGGTTGTGCCTGAGCGGACCTGATGGGGAACTCCCTCTCAGTATTTTAAATGTATAGACCCGCCCCTTCTAAAGTTCCCCATCAGGTCCGCTCAGCGGACCAGATGCGGAACATGAGAAGGGGCGGGTCTATACATGTATTACCAAAGTGAGAGCAGTTCCCCATCAGGTCCGCCTCCTCGGTATGTCGGACCCGCCTACGTCATTGGCTTGAGCGGGGAACTTCCTTCACTATGTAAATTTAAATTTACATAGTGAAGGAAGTTCCCCGCTCAAGCCAATGACGTAGGCGGGTCTGACATACCGAGGGGGCGGACCTGATGGGGAACTGCTCTCACTTTGGTAATACATGTATAGACCCGCCCCTTCTCATGTTCTGCATCTCGTCCGCTGAGCGGACCTGATGGGGAACATTAGAAGGGGCGGGTCTATACATTTAAAATACTGAGAGGGAGTTCCCCATCAGGTCCGCTCAGGCACAACCAATGAAGGACAGCGCTGGACATCGGGATCGCCGCGGGACACTGGATTTCACCGCTAGAATGTTTATTTATTTATTTTTTTAAATAAAGGACTTTTTCAAGGTGTTTGTGTGTTTTTTTAAACATTTTTTTTACGCTTTCTTCGTGAAATGGTAGGGGTACAATGTACCCGTTACCAATTCACATAGGGGGGGGGCGGGATCTGGGGGTCCCCTTTGTTAAAGGGGTCTTCCAGATTCCGATAAGCCCCCCGCCCGCAGACCCCCACAACCACCGGGCAAGGGTTGTGGGGATGAGGCCCTTGTCCCCATCAACATGGGGACATCCTCCCCATGTTGAGGGCATGTGGCTTGGTACGGTTCAGGAGGGAGGGGGGGCCGCTCTCTCGTCCCCCCCTTTTCCCCTGCGGCCGGCCAGGTTGCATGCTCGGATAAGGGGTCTGGTATGGATTTTTAGGGGGACTCCACGCCATTTTTTTTTTAAACTTGGGGTGGAGTTCCCCTTAAAATCCATGCCAGATCTGAAGGGCCTGGTAATTGAATTCTGGGGAACCCCCACGCTTTTTTTTTTTTTTTTTTCTCAATGACTTTTGTATGTATTGCCGGGAGCCGACAATTCATTAATAGCCGCGAGTCAGTTTTAAATGCATTTTTTTCTTTCAAAAATGTCATTTTTTGCAGGGACAGTTCTAAGCACGGGAAACATGCGCCACTTTACATGCATATCATACACACCCCCCAGGTACGAAATTTAAAGGAATATTTCACTTTTATTTTTTCATTTTAAGCATTATTAAAATCACTGCTCCCGAAAAAACGGCCGTTTTTAAAACTTCTTTTTGCATTGATACATGTCCCCTGGGGCAGGACCCAGGTCCCCAAACACTTTTTAGGACAATAACTTGCATATTAGCCTTTATAATTAACACTTTAGATTTCGAACGTTCGAGTCCATTGTATTTAATAGGGTTCTAAAGTTTACACGAACATTTTGTCTGTTCGCAGGTTCTGGTGCGAACCGAACAGGGGGGTGTTCGGCTCATCCCTGGTCTTCACAAATTCCAGCAGATTCTCCATCGCTGCCTGCCTAGCTCGTTTGTTTTTGTATAAGGGGTGTTTCAGCTGCCACAAAGAGGTCAGCTCCCTGTACATATCTATAAACCGACTTACGAAAGTTGGGTCCTTGTTTTTTTTTCATTTTCTCTGCAAGACAAAACACAAGAAAAACCCTAGTGTCAGGCTAAACTTGAATAATCTTATTCCAATATAGGCCTCAATCTAGAAGCAATATAGGCCACTGATGCCCCAAGTTAAAATTTTACCTTCGTTAGAACGATCGGCGCTTCCAGTACTCCTTCCTCCGCTCACAGATCGTAGGTACGACACACGCGTGTTAGCTTTATATACACTGTGTATGCGTGAAACTCTGCCCTTGTTGCCCGCCCCTGACGTTCTTTCTAGTATATTCCCCGCCCCTTCTCTTTCGGTGCAGTGGGAGAGCACATGGCAGAGACCCAGCAGGTGCATGATAATAGCACTAACGAGGAGGAAATCCGGGAGCCAGAAACGTCCCGACCCAGGAGGAGATATAAGGCCTCAAATATGTTCTTTGTAGAGATGGTGGAGATGGTGGACATCTTGAAGAGGACCGACTATGATAGGAAGTATGGACCGTACCCCAACCCAAATATTAGAAAGGCCAAGATCATGACTAAAGTTGTGAGAAGTCTGCACAGGAATTTTGGGGTAGAACCATCCAAGGACCAATTGAGGAAACGCTGGTCAGACCTGAAATTGAGAGAGCACGATCAGTACAGAAGGATCAGGAAACTGCTTCTAAAAAGTAAGTATTTGTCCTGTGTTCCTATTATTATTATTACTTGCATGTTGCTCCATGTGCTTTTCTTTACTGTTGTACAGTTTAAAATGGCAACTTTCAGGTTCATGGGCACAGTAATCGGTTGTACTAAACATCGTTCGTTCTCCCACTAAATACAATGTTTTTGGCAGATACAGGTTAACTACATTTGGTCATGCCTATTTGTATTAAAATAAGTTTAGTACATTGGTGCCTAGATGTGTTTGTAACTAGAATGAGATGCAAACTTGATTCAGTGTAAGGGAGAGGACACTCAGCAGCTGTTTACACATCTGGACTCAAGAGCACTAGTGTGGGACACCAGAACAACCTTTTTAGGGTGTCCCACACAGGTGCTCCAGTGGATACTTGGGGTGTCTCCATGTGCGAAACTTGTCCAAGAAAGGTAAGTATTCCATCTTTGGTAAGGGAAAAAATCATGTCTTCAGCTTGGAACTCTGCCAAAACAGACAATTGTACCCCACTTCCAAGCAATGTTTCATATTCCTATTTCTGGTCTCAAATATCTGTGTGCTAATTATACCTTTTGTTTCATTCTCATAGGGGAGAAAAGACTCAGGACATCTGAGGACACCAGGAACCCCACACCTCATAAAGAAGGGGAACTGAGGACACCACAACCTGAGGATGTGGAGGGAGGAGAGGTGGAAGAAGTGGGCGAAATAGTGACCACAACAGGTCAGTGTCTGACTCCACAGCTTGAGGTAATAGATGCATGCCTGCATATTTATAATACATGGTGTGCATTTTTTATTTTAGGTGATGTGGATGAAGAATCTCGTTTCACCAGTGCAAGTGCACACATCCTCATCCGGGACATAATGGTGTGCAATCGGAATTTATAACTGATAAAGCAAAAAATAAATGATATTGAAAAAAAAAATGAATAACATCATTGATGTTTTAGTCAGAATCTAAATCACCCAAAAAATCAAAAATTTTTTGGTATTTTTCTTTTGTTTAAAATTTTTTGGACGCATTTTAAAAGCCACATTTTGAAGATGCACACAGTGTGTCAACATGTGCTATCTGCCATCACAGGATATCAATGTACGTGTTTTGTGGGGGCAACCCCTTCCTCGCAACTCAAGTAGGTGAGAGCAAGGGGTTGCACCCCCAAAACACGTCCATTGATCCCCCATGATGGGAGATAGCACATGTTGACATTAGGCATGTGATTAGGAGGGAAATCCCCATTTTGACTCCCAATTTGTGTGCATCTTCAAAATTTGGCTTTTACAGGGGTGACATCACCCCATCTGATGAAGGCAAGATCTTCACATTTTTGACATACTATAATGTCTGATATTGCCTTCAGTTTTTCTACATTGAACTTTGTAAGTTCCAGAGTTGTGTATGTTAGGGTTTGAAACATGCCTTTTAAAGCAAAAGAAAAATGTCAAACTTTATTAAACAAAGATGTATTTTTGGTGAAATATTTTTTTATAACGCACATGTGAATGTGCACAAAGTAAAAGTTTTTATACTTGTAGCGGCCTCACCTCTCTCTCTTTCTTTGGTGGTTATATGGCTGTTGTCTAGGGGTACCTGGGAGAGAGAGAGAAACACACCACGGCCCATGTCCTCCGTAACTGGGAGGTGAAGGCCAGAGATTGGGCTTTTGTGTAGGTGTCCTAGAGTCAAGTCCAGTCCTTCGTCCCTGACTCCTTTGCTTGAGTAACCCAAGTTCCACACAGTGAATAGGTACAACTCAGTTTTATTCTTCTTTCCAAGCAATAAAACAATCTTTCTCCTTTGGAAAATGAGAGGACAGATCGAGGCACAATCCTTTCCCTTCTTGCTGCTGCCCACTGTGCTGTCACCAGTGGTGAATAGTCACTGCCACTGACTAGGTAATATAGAACGTGAATTTACCTTCGCTCACTTTGCCCCTGTCAGAGGAAGAAATCTGTCCAAGGGAGAAGTGGAGGCCTCTCTGTCACCAGCGATGCTGCACCGGGCTCTTCAGAGAAGTTACTGCGCGCCAGTCCTCACAAACTCAGACACGGACACCTAAGGAGTTAGGGCCCCCTCGGATTCCTCCACCCTCGCGGAACTCAGTCGAAGGTACTGAGCCCCAGGCATCCGCCATAGTACCTCACCCCAGGCTAAAGGTGCCTGAGATGGACTCCATCCCTGCTCCAGCTAGGCCAAGGGCGCCTAGGCCTGGAACACCGGAACGCCAGCACCCAAGCTAAAGGTGCCTGGGTGCGGCCGCGTTCTCCGACTCTCCTCCCAAAACAGGGCGTCCGCCCCTTTTATGACCTCTCCCTTTGCATCCCAGCGGGTTCCCCGCCCCGCTGTACCAGCTCCAGGGGAGGACAAAAAGGCACGGTTCGTGGTGTGAGTTCAACTCCGGCCCGAGGCAACAGCGCCACCCAGGGACCCAAAGGAACCTCACACCACCAGAGTCCTCACATAATTCAAATACCCGCTACACTCTCCCCCTGGTGATTTGACACTGGTCCCCAGTGTCTGGTACAAACTCACATCCCACAAAGAGTGGTGTCATAAGTTCAGCCCAGAAACCAACTACACAATTTAGCCCTGAATTGTGCCAAGACCTGAATGGGAAGGGGAAAACTTAAAACAATACAACTATAAAACTTTTCAATAAAACACTTTAAATATCCCACACATTTACATTCCTCCCTCCCTCTGGCTGTCTAAGGACCACCCACTCTCAGTAGTCTTGACAGACGAGTCTCCTGCAGAGGGAAAGAAAAGAAACATACATCCTACCAACATGTGTGTTTGCTTGGAACGAATAGGTCTATCCTAGAAGAAACCCATTCACTCCAATAAGTGCTGCATAATGTAAAAAAAAAAAAAACAATTGTTGCGCAACACTGCCACCTGGTGACAGTGCCACGCTCAAGACACTCATCACTTCCAGATGAATTTCCCTCTTGAACATTTTCTCTGTGATCCTACACTATCTAAAACCCAAAGTCACTGATTTCTTCTGAGCGCAAGGAGAAGGAGGGAGAACAAACAAAACAGCTCCCATATCTCCAACGAGTAAACTGCCCAAATACAAAAAAAACTAGGGCACAGTCCCTGTGTTCAAGAGAAGGCACTCCGGAAAGTTCAGCCAGGAATGAAAAGAAAAGCACACAGGAGTCTTTTTTTTTCTCTCCCTTACAGGTAAAACCTTGGATGAGACAATGATATAGGCTTCAGACGATCATCAAAAGCCTCCACATGGTACTCAATACTTTTTCCTTCTTTGCGGCAGATCACCACTTTGTCCGCATGAATGTGTCTTCCCAGCATCCATTTAGATTTACAGTCCTGAAACTTCTTGGTGACTGTTGGTGAACAAGAAAGGTACCGCCGTGCTTGCTGTACTTTCAATTTGTCCCATACAAAGGTATCATTCCACCTTTGCCGAAAGACCTCCACCTCATAGAGCGGCTCCCGAGGCAGATACGGGTAATCCCACCCATATTCCTGAGCAACCTTCTGGCCAAAGAGACACTGCAGCCTTGACAAAGGTGGCATAGTAGCTCGGTCTCCTTCTCCAGGTGGAACAATCGCTTCTGGGTGGTGAGGTGCGTTCACCACCTCGGTGGACCTGGGCCTAGGAGCCCGCAGTGACTGACGTTGCACTCCCGCAACAGGAGCAAGTGAAATGGATGTTGAATCCAGAAGAGGAACTTCAGACAAAGGACCAGCTTTATCCCCTAGCACCGGGGCCTCTACCTGGGGTGTGCTTTCTCCAGTAGACATGGGTAGGTCCCTCGTGACACAGGCCAAGGGTAGCTTCATCTTGTCCCATCCCTTCTGTTGGAAGATTTTGTCTATCTCCCCATCATCGCCATTGTCAAACAATGAATCCAGGTCAAAGGTGTCGTAGCACTCAGCGGGCAGATAATTCCCAGTCACGGAACTATCCCCCTTGACGGCCTCTACCGACTGTGGACTACCGCCACTTTCTACCACGCAGACAGTCCCAACCCCTGGCTCACCTGGACCTTTAAACGAGCAGGGATGTCCAGGACGCTGTCTACCGAATCCATCCAGGTCAGGCAAACAGTGGGGCGAAGCTCTTCCACGGCCACACAAGGCCATCACCAGGCCGACTTTTCTCTTCGGTGGCCGGAGCAGGGAGCTGCTGGTGACCGAGGCAGCATCCTCTGATTTTTCTCTTTTCACTTCCGCTTGGGCAGTCCCTTTGCCCGGATCAGTGCGCACGGGGAACGCACGAGCATCGATCTCTCCCTCCGGAGTGGCAGTCCCTGTGAGGTAGTTTAGGTGGAAAGCCCGAGGCTTTTCTGTGGATGGTTCCACCTCGAAGAGGAATTCTTTGCAGACCTCACAGCGCCCAAACGGCTTCAGCTGGACCACCAGTCCCGAACAGCCGGGACAGATCACACCGAGGGCTTCCATGTCTCTACAGGTAAAGAGAGCCAATCGCCCCCGGGGCCTTAGTCTTATCCCCGTATCCATAATCGGAGCAGCCAGAGAAGACATATCCGCGAAGGAAGGAACAGAAATCCATGGAGCACTTGAAGCCATCCTCTCTCTTTGCTGCTCCATTGTGCACTGACCCACCTGCGCTGGAATCTCCACGTGCATACCTCCACGTGGCCAGACTCCTCCCACCTTCTGCACGTGTTCGCGGGCTTTTCCCTTGTTCGCGGGCTTTTCCCTTGCCCCGCCCACAAACTACACAGTTATGAGTTGCCTCGTGGCGCGTTGGCCAATATGGCCGACCTACTCTGAACTCTTCTGGGCAGCAAAGTTCAATTTCAGACACCATACACATATCCCGGATACGATGCCCCCACGTGTAGCGGCCTCACCTATCTCTCTTTCTTTGGTGGTTATATGGCTGTTGTCTAGGGGTACCTGGGAGAGAGAGAGAAACACACCACGGCCCATGTCCTCCGTAACTGGGAGGTGAAGGCCAGAGATTGGGCTTTTGTGTAGGTGTCCTAGAGTCAAGTCCAGTCCTTCGTCCCTGACTCCTTTGCTTGAGTAACCCAAGTTCCACACAGTGAATAGGTACAACTCAGTTTTATTCTTCTTGCCAAGCAATAACACAATCTTTCTCCTTTGGAAAATGAGAGGACAGATCTAGGCACAATCCTTTCCCTTCTTGCTGCTGCCCACTGTGCTGTCACCAGTGGTGAATAGTCACTGCCACTGACTAGGTAATATAGAACGTGAATTTACCTTCGCTCACTTTGCCCCTGTCAGAGGAAGAAATCCGTCCAAGGGAGAAGTGGAGGCCTCTCTGTCACCAGCGATGCTGCACCGGGCTCTTCAGAGAAGTTACTGTGCGCCAGTCCTCACGAACTCAGACACGGACACCCAAGGAGTTAGGGCCCCCTCGGATTCCTCCACCCTCGCGGAACTCAGTCGAAGGTACTAAGCCCCAGGCATCCGCCATAGGAACGCCAGCACCCAAGCTAAAGGTGCCTGGGTGCGGCCGCGTCCTCCGACTCTCCTCCCAAAACAGGGCGTCCGCCCCTTTTATGACCTCTCCCTTTGCGTCCCAGTGGGTTCCACACCCCGCTGTACCAGCTCCAGGGGAGGACAAAAAGGCACGGTTCGCGGTGTGAGTTCAACTCCGGCCCCAGGCAACAGCGCCACCCAGGGACCCCAAGGAACCTCACACCACCAGAGTCCTCACATTCAAATACCCGCTACATACTCAACAATGTGTAGCTTCTTAATTCTGATAAAGTTTTATTAGAGGAATGAAAACAATATATGCCTACAAAACAGGGACAGATGTATGTGTATTTTTTTAAGCATTAACATGGTGTAGGCAGAGTCAAAGATGTTTGACATTAGCTTTCATTTTGTTCAGATGGAATCTGCATCTGAGGCTCTTATCTTTACTTTACAGGAATTAGCAATTACATTTGATATATTTAATACTGATTTATGAGGTTCTTGGTGAATGTAATCAATCAGCATACTATATCCCACCCCCCTGAGGTGCGCCTCTCTAGCCTTGTTTAGGTTTAGTGGCCTTGCCGCAGTATATTCAGGCACGCAGAGAGCCTGCTTAGGATTGGTTGGTTTGAGGTGAGGTCACATGGCTTTCTAGGGTTAGGCCATGTGAATCTTGCCTCAGAGTATTCCAGAACCTCCTGAGCCTGCCTATATAAAGGAGTTCCTTGACTGGGGGCTCATTTGCCACAGCCGTGGTGCTCCCCGCCCTCTTTTGTCACGGCCGTTACCATGTGGTGGTGTCACCTAAAAGTCAAGGGGGACAGCTGAAATACTTTTAATGACTGGGTCATAAAGCGTTATAAGTGGAAGTTGAGTATCTTTGGGAAGTTTAAAGTTTTGAATTATTTATGATACAGCTTGAGGTGTGGTGGCTAAGCGGCTTTGAGTGTTGTCATTTCTTGCAATGTTATTTAGTTATTCAATATATCTTATCTTTTAAACCAACAATAAATGACCGTGGCCAGTTATTATTAAGCTTTGTGTCTGGTGTATTTATTTATTGGTAATTGGTAATTGGTATTTATTGGAAAGCTGCTTTCCTGTCTGTTCTCCCATTGTAATAGCACCTTAAGACATTCTTTCTTTGCTGCTAGCTGCACTGTGATACTGTGCAGCATGTTTAGTTCATATTTTCTCAGAGATAAACTCTGGGTGCTTTTCCTTTTAAACAGCCAACTGCTTCTAGATTATTTTAGTAATATTTTGCTATTATGTGGTACCAAACTAAAGAATAAAAGTTAAGCATGCATACTGTACATTTCCATCTGCCATTTATCTGTAAAACTCTGTGTTTTGTCACTGTCTAAATGTTATCTGTGATCATCTTCTCTTGTGTTTAGGCTGTAGTATAATTTGGCATTATAGGCTGAAAAAATGCTTTTATCTTTTGATGTATTTTTGCTGTCCAGCTACATGTGTATATGTCCAGTTACTGTATGAAATAAAACAGCCTAACAATGTACTGTTATTACAAAGGAGGAAAAAACATTTTCAGTTCAGTTATGATCATTACATCTCTACAATTATTGGGTTTACTTGCTTCAAGACAAATATGCAGCAGTATTCTAGACAAACAGATAAGGGGCAAAAACCAAGATATCTTGAAAATGGGACTTTGAGTGTGGCGCCAAAGGTATAATATAAGCAGAAAATACAAATTACATAAAATATACTGCTTTATTTTGACATATTAAGAACATATCCATTAAAAATAGTCTTAAAAAAAAAGGCATTCAAAACAGCAACCCGATGTTGCAGTACAAATGGCCTTGAGATCAGCTTATAAGAGTCAATGCGTTTCGTGGGAAACCTGCTTCATCAGGACCTGGGATCTCAACATAACAGTGCTGTAACAATACATATAAAGACTCCTGCATATTATAACACGTTATAGAAAATCTCCAGCATACAAAAGAATATATCATATAATGTTAAAAAAATACATTTAAAGTGTATGTAAACCCGATTCATGAAATTTGAACTGAGCACATATATCTGTAGTGTTTACTTATCTCTCTCAAAAGTCCTGAGTCCCGTGTGTTTCTGCTGTTTCATTTCTCTGTTATCAGCATGATAACTTCTGACAAGTTCACAGAGATGGGAGATAAAAGCAGCTGAAAATGTGTCGAGTGGTCTACCTGATACTCAGACACTTTAAACAGATGGAATCACTGCTGAAGCCGTTTGTTTGGGGTAGTGGTAGACACAAACTCCCCTGGCAGAAGCTTAAAAATCCCACTGATCTAGCTGGTACAGCCCTACCGGACTTTAATCTATACTACCTGGCAGCCCAACTGTCGCAACTTTTCCATATAGACAAGTCGGATATGGGAAGGTTCCTTTGCTTGCTGTGTCCAGGATGGGCCCAGATTCAGGGAGATCCCATGGCGATTATAGCAGGCAAGGGAGGGGATATTAATGGTTCTACTGAACGCAAATCCCTAATTTACCACTATAGAAAGATATGGGATATAGCCACCACTAGGCTCAACATACCTACAATAAATGACTACACTCCCTTATGGCATAATGTGGCCTTATCGGAATTTCTTGCCATCCCTGACTGTGAACTCTGGAGCTCTAGGGGGATACTCTACCTGAAACATGTAGTACACAATGGTTCACTCAAAACCTTTGATAGGCTCAAAACTGAATTTGATCTCCCAAACCACATGTCGTTTAGATATCTACAGCTCCGCCACGCCTACCGCGCGCAATGACTAGCAACCCACTGATGGCAGCAGTAAAATGTCCGGACCCCAAAAGATTGATCTCGCAATTTTACTGTATGCTTACACTCCCGCAGGCGACTGTTTCTGCCTATGCAGTGAAGACCAGGTGGGAGGAGGACCTGGGGCCTGTGGGGGACGATGAGTGGAGTGATGCTCTAGACACTTGTAAGTTAGTTTCCCCTAAATTGTCAGATCGCCTAAATTTTTGTAGTCAATAGGGCATACCTCACTCCGCTCGTGGTCTCCAGATATAGGCCGGAGCGGTCCGGTATGTGCCCCATGTGTGGTCTGGCCTCGGGCACCTTTTTCCATCTTCTCTGGAGCTTCCCCAAAATACAGGCATACTGGTCCCAGGTTGTCAGGTTCTTACATGATGTCATGGGCTCACCTGTAACATTGCAGCCTAAACTATGCCTATTGGGGATTTTCCATGATCCGGACCTAAATAAATTCACGAAAATATTTCTCCACGAAACATTGTTTTCCGCAAGAAAGGTTATTGCTAGAGTGTGGATGAGGGCAGAACCACCGAGGCTCTCGCATTGGATAGTGGAGGTTAACGCAACTCTTCCTTATAAAAAGTTGGTGTACTCTCATAGAGGCTGCCCCGCAAAATACGACAAAATTTGGAATAGGTGGATCCGGACATCTGAGACCACTGACTAATGTGGGAACATACAGTTACGGTTTATCCATGATGTCAAAGATACTGACCGTATTCTTATTCTTATTTTTTATTTTTTTTATCTATGCCGCAATATACATGTAGGCCACTGGAGGGCCCCATGACCCCAAGCACGCTGTATAAGAAAGTCATATCAAGATATCTTTATTGTCACTGACTGTGAGTTGTATACCTGCCATGTACAGTTTGAACGTGTAACTATGTTTTCTATTCAAATAAAGCTATGTTTGATGAAAAAAGAAAATGTGTTGAGTGAGGTTGCTATAAATAGATTAGCAGAGAGATTGTCTTGTCACAGCACAGCTCTGAAAGTGTCTTTGTTCTTCTATGTGTTGTGGGGGTGTGTGCCTTTCTTCCAATCCGCTGTCTCCCAGTGTAAGCAAAGACTACACTCCCAGTGCTGAATGAGAAAGTGAAAATTCGAACCCGATGTACGAATTCTAAAGACTATAGAAAGGGAAAGACAGCCGATGTGCATGTAATACCTATGTAGGGGAATTTGTTTCATCCCTGTGTACCATATGAGGCTGTTCACTTCACTGGGTATACGTGAGGGTTTACATCCACTTTAAGATATATATATATATATCTATAAATATATCTATATAGATATATATATTGTGAGGGGGTTAGCTCGGCAGCGGGTGTGTGTGACCCCCGGGATGGGCTCCCCACACAAAAACAGGCCCAGCAAACGGAGGTTGTGGTTTTCAAAATCAAAAAGGTGCGGTTTATTTTCTATTTACAGTGACAAAACACAGCAAAGCAAAAGAAACATAAACAAAATAAATCCTGGTCAACTTGACCTCTGACTAAACATACAGGTTTCCTAACTAACAACTGGGATCAGCCTAGTGCTGTCCTAGTCCCTAAGTCCCTGGTTTTAAATGTCCAAGCAAATAGCCACACAGGCTTTGTCTCACCGCACAGGGGTTCACTCTCCCTAGACAGTCCACACAGGTCTGGGTCCAGGCATGAGCTAACACCTAATGAAGCTGGGAGTTCTTATAGAGGCCTAAATGAGCTGACAAGCTTCAGCTGGTCTCATCAACTCCCTGTCTGCACGACGCCCCACACTCTCCCTAGAGGTATGAGTCATCCATGAGCCCACTAGCCTCAGCTGGGCTTATACAACTCTCCACCTAGTTGTATAAGTCGGCGTAAAGCCTGAATCTGGGCGAAATATATCTACCCCCCTGGATGCAACCAGGTGACTTTACCTTCCTGCTGTCACATACCCCCCCCTCTTGTTTTAACCTCGGGGTTGGAACACCAGCAATCAGGCATTCATGTACTCGAGACAAAGCATCCACATTCCCCATTTGAACGCCAGGGCGATGCTTTACTGTGAAGTTGAATTCCTGGAGGGCCAGGAACCACCTATTCACTCTTCTATTTGTTTCCTTGTTTTGAGCCATCCACTTTAACGGAGCGTGATCCGTAACCATGTCAAAGTGCCTACCTAGCAGGTAGTACCGAAGGGAATCTAGAGCCCACTTCACCGATAAACACTCCTTTTCAAAGGTGGCGTAATTTACCTCATGGGACTTCAACTTCCTGCTGAGGTAAATGACTGGGTGCTCTTCCCCGTTCCAGACCTGGGACAATACTGCTCCTAACCCCACATCTGACGCATCACTTTGTACGACAAAGTCTTTAGAGAAGTCGGGTGAGTACAACACTGGCTGGCTACATAAGGCTTGTTTCAAGAATTGGAATGCTGCCTCAGCCTCGGGGGTCCATTTAATCATGACCGACCCTTTCCCCTTCGTCAGGTTGGTTAGGGGCACAGCCTTAGAAGCAAAGTGGGGAATGAATCGCCGATAATACCCAGCGATTCCCAGAAAGGCTCGTACCTGCTTCTTGCTGTTGGGACGTGGCCAACTCTGGATGGCCTCGACTTTGTTGAGTTGGGGTTTTATTACTCCCCTCCCAATGGTGTACCCAAGATATTTGGCCTCCTCCTGCCCAATGGTACACTTCTTGGGGTTAGCCGTAAACCCCGCTTCCCGAACAGAGTCCAGGACTGCTTGCACTTTTGGCAGATGTGAGGCCCAATCTGTGCTATGGACAATTACGTCATCCAGGTAAGCCGCAGCATACTTCCGATGGGGCCTCAGCATCTGGTCCATTTTCCGCTGGAATGTGGCCGGCGCATTCTGTAACCCGAACGGCATTCTTTTATATTGGAACGCCCCGTCTGGGGTTACAAATGCGGTTTTCTCTTTGGCCGACTTGGCCAGGGGGATTTGCCAATACCCTTTTGTGAGGTCAAGAGTCGTCATGTATCGGGCTGTTCCCAGCCGGTCGATCAACTCATCTATACGTGGCATGGGGTAGGTGTCAAATTTTGTAACTTTGTTCAACTGACGAAAATCGTTACAAAATCGCCAGCTCCCATCCGGTTTAGGCACCAACACAATGGGACTAGACCAATCACTTTGGGACTCCTCTATCACCCCTAAGTTCAGCATTTTCTGTACTTCCTCCCGTATTGCCTCCCGTCGGGCCTCTGGGATCCGATAGGGTTTTAACTTCACCCTTTCACCGGGCGGGGTAATGATGTCATGCTCTACCCCAGATGTTTGTCCCGGCAGCTCAGAGAATACCTCCTTGTTGCGAAGCACAAACTCCTTAACCTCCTGTTGTTGGGGTTGTGACAAGGTGGCTGCTATTCCAACCTCAGGAATCACGCAACCAGTTTGAGCTGGTGACCAAGTGTCTGCGACTAGGGACTCTCTATCCCTCCAGGCTTTCAACAGATTAACGTGATAGATCTGTTCGGGCTTTCGCCTTCCTGGTTGTCTGACCTTGTAATTCACTTCGCTCACTTTTTCCATTATCTCGTAGGGGCCTTGCCATTTGGCAAGGAATTTACTTTCAACCGTAGGGACAAGTACCAGTATCCTATCCCCCGGGGAAAAGGTACGGGTCTTGGCTCCACGGTTGTACACTCTCTGCTGTGCTAACTGCGCTTGGGCCAAATGTTCCTTCACGATGGGCATTACCTGTGCAATTCGGTCTTGCATCAGGGCGACATGCTCAATCACACTCCTGTGGGGAGAACTCTCACTTTCCCAAGTTTCCTTGGCAATATCCAACAGCCCTCTTGGGTGTCTCCCATACAGTAACTCAAAGGGGGAGAATCCCGTAGAGGATTGGGGCACCTCCCTAATAGCAAACATCAGATAAGGAAGTAGACAGTCCCAATCCTTTCCATCTCTATCCACCACTTTCTTCAACATTTGTTTTAGGGTTTTGTTGAATCTTTCAACCAGCCCATCGGTTTGGGGGTGATACACAGATGTACGTAATTGCGTCACTTTGAACAATTTACACAGCTCCTTCATAACCCGGGACATAAAGGGTGTACCTTGGTCCGTAAGCAGTTCTTTACAAATACCCACCCGGCTAAACACAAGAGATAGCTCTTTGGCTATGGTTTTGGCCGAGGTATTTCGGAGAGGGATCGCTTCTGGATAACAGGTGGCATAGTCCATTATAACTAATATGTACTGGTGCCCCCTAGCGGACTTGATTATAGGACCTACCAAATCCATGGCGATCCTCTCAAACGGGACCTCAATGATGGGTAGAGGGACCAGCGGGCTACGGAAATGTGGCATCGGGGCCGACCTCTGACACACAGGGCAGGAGGAACAATAATTTTCTATGTCCTTCATCACCCCCGGCCAATAGAATCTCTGTAATACCCTCTCTCGGGTTTTCTCTGTCCCCAGATGACCTCCAAGAATGTGCCCATGGGCCAACTCCAACACCAACTTCCTGTAAGGTTTGGGCACCACAAGCTGCTCAACGGTTTCTTCTGCCCTTTTTGCCACCCGATACAGTAGGTCCTTCTCTACGCTGAAGTATGGGTAAGTGCAGGTATTATCTGGGTTCACTAACTCGCCATCTATTTTCACTACGTTTTCCCGTGCCTTTATTAGGGCGGGGTCTTTCAACTGTTCTGTGGCAAAGTTTTCCCTGTGAACCTCAAGATCAGAAAACTCCACAGACGGTAGGTTTTCGTCTGAGGAGGTGGGCTCCTCTCCAGTTTCTTGAGTCTCCCCTGCCAATACTGATAAGGGAAATTCCGGAGAGTCCTCACCACTCTCAGGGGAGTTCTGGCTATCACATTCCTGGTACATAGGGGCACCAGTGGGGGCTCAGGATCATCCCACAGTTCCCAGAACTTCGGAAAATCCCTTCCCACAATGGCGTCATGCGGTAACTGAGATACTAAGCCCACTGGATGAGAGAGGGTACCTTTGGGGGTCTCGAAACACACTGTAGTCACTGGATACTCTCGGGTGTCCCCATGCACACAAATAACAGCTACCTTGCTATTCCCAGAGACCTCTGTTTTAACTAACTCAGCCTTTATCAGGGTCACAAGGCTACCTGAATCCAGCAATACCACAACATTTCTACCATTAACACACATTTTGCATAAATGTTTCTCAGTTCCTCGAATGGCAGTGCATGCGACTGTCGCACACAGCGACTGACGTCTGCCCGTCAGAAAGTCACACTGCATGGGTTCCTCCACAACCGGGCAATTGGCTGCAATATGTCCCGCTTGCCGGCAGCGGTAGCAAACGATCCTTCTTGCCGCCTCTTGAGCCGCTGATTTCCCAGGCTGTTCTCGCCAAACTTGGGGTAGAGCTCCCACCCTCTCACTCTCTCCACCCTCACCCCTTGGAATCCTCTTATCCGCCCCTGGGGATGGTCTGGTCTTAGGGTGGAAAGTCCGAGTGTCTCTGGAAGAGGCCGTCAGGTTCTCTGTAGCCAAGTATTTCTCCACACGATCCACAAGACCATCGGCCGTCTCTGGGTCTCCATGGCTTACCCACTTTTGGATGGCAGTAGGAAGAGCTCTCAAAAACCGATCCATTACAACACGTTCCACAATCTTTGGTGCGGACAAAGTCTCTGGCTGTAGCCACTTTCTGCTCAGGTGAATGAGATCATACATTTGAGACCTGGGGGGTTTTCCAAGCTGGAAAGTCCAGTTATGCACACGCTGAGCCCGGACAGCCTGGGTGACACCCAGCCTTGCCAATATTTCAGCTTTTAGCATCACATAGTCTTTTGCTTGGTTAGGCTCTAGGTCATAGTAAGCTTTCTGCGATTCACCAGTTAACAGAGGAGCCACCAGTCCAGCCCACTGCTCCTCAGGCCACTTTTCTCTTTCAGCGGTCCTTTCAAATGTGGTCAAAAATACCTCTGGATCATCCTCTCCAGTCATTTTTGTCAATAAACGACTCACCCCAAAGGACGCGGTATTAGTGGGACGGCTTTCCTCACTGGTCTGCGGACGTTGCTGCATTACTGCTTCCATCTGTTGTTGTAGTCTCTGCTCTTGCTTCTGCAACAGGTCTATGAAGCGGGCCTCAGATTGCTGCTGGGCTTGTTGCTGAGCCTCCAGACTCTGTTGCAAAGTTGCGTTTGTCTGCTGCTGGGCTGCAAGGCTCTGTTGATGAGCTTGCTGCTGGGCTGCGAAGTTCTGTTGTTGAGCTGCAAGGCTCTTTTGCAAACCTGCATTTGTCTGCTGTTGATTGGCATTTGCTAGAGCCAGCTGCTTCAGTATCTCCTCCATGCTGGCTTAAAAAAAAACTGCCACTGGTTCTCCACCAACTGTGAGGGGGTTAGCTCGGCAGCGGGTGTGTGTGACCCCCGGGATGGGCTCCCCACACAAAAACAGGCCCAGCAAACGGAGGTTGTGGTTTTAAAAATCAAAAAGGTGTGGTTTATTTTCTATTTACAGTGACAAAACACAGCAAAGCAAAAGAAACATAAACAAAATAAATCCTGGTCAACTTGACCTCTGACTAAACATACAGGTTTCCTAACTAACAACTGGGATCAGCCTAGTGCTGTCCTAGTCCCTAAGTCCCTGGTTTTAAATGTCCAAGCAAATAGCCACACAGGCTTTGTCTCACCGCACAGGGGTTCACTCTCCCTAGACAGTCCACACAGGTCTGGGTCCAGGCATGAGCTAACACCTAATGAAGCTGGGAGTTCTTATAGAGGCCTAAATGAGCTGACAAGCTTCAGCTGGTCTCATCAACTCCCTGTCTGCACGACGCCCCACACTCTCCCTAGAGGTATGAGTCATCCATGAGTCCACTAGCCTCAGCTGGGCTTATACAACTCTCCACCTAGTTGTATAAGTCGGCGTAAAGCCTGAATCTGGGCGAAATATATCTACCCCCCTGGATGCAACCAGGTGACTTTACCTTCCTGCTGTCACAATATATATCTATATATAGATAGATATATATATCTATCTATATATAGATATATCTATATATATATCCATATACAGTAGGGAGAACAAGTATTTGATACACTCCCGATTTTGCAGGTTTTCCTACTTACAAAGCATGTAGAGGTCTGTAATTTTTATCATAGGTACTCTTCAACTGTAAGAGATGGAATCTAAAACAAAAAAATCCAGGTGACGTGGCATCTTGGCCAACAACCTCCTTCCCTCAGTAAGAGCATTGAAGATGGGTCGTGGCTGGGTCTTCCAGCATGACAACGACCCGAAAAACACAGCAAGGGCAAATAAGGAGTGGCTCCGTAAGAAGCATCTCAAGGTCCTGGAGTGGCCTAGCCAGTCTCCAGACCTGAACCCAATAGAAAATCTTTGGAGGGAGCTGAAAGTCCGTATTGCCCAGCGACAGCCCCGAAACTTAAAGGATCTGGAGAAACTCTGTATGGAGGAGTGGGCCAAAATCTCTGCTGCAGTGTCTGCAAACCTGGTCAAGAACTGCTGGAAACGTATAATCTCTGTAAACAAAGGTTTCTATACCAAATTTAAGTTCTGCTTTTCTGATGTATCAAATACTTATGTCATGCAATAAAATGCAAATTCATTATTTAAAAATCATACAATGTAATTTTCTGGATTTTTGTTTTAGATTCCGTCTCTCACAGTTGAAGAGTACCTATGATAAAAATTACAGACCTCTGCATGCTTTGTAAGTAGGAAAACCTGCAGAATCGGCAGTGTATCAAATACTTGTTCTCCCCACTGTATATATATACAGTATATACACATGTATGCAGCACACCTGATTGGCTGCTAGTTCTGGCCTAATTGATGAAACCAGTCTGAGTGCTGCTGTAAAGGAGATTGGAAGAACCCAATGCCAAGTCAAATTCAAATACTTACATAATACTTACAGCCTCCCCAGCCAACCGACACCCACCCTCCCCCGTCACCCGCCATGCCCCCCGCTAGCCCCACACTTACCCCTTTCAGGTCATGGCTTCCCTCCCTGCATCTCTTCGCTCGACCCCCCTCCCCTTTCCTGGCCTGCCAGGCTGCTTGCTCGGATAAGGGGCTGGTATGGATTGTGGGTGGACCCCACGCCAATTTTTTTTTACATTTTGGAGTGGAGTTCCCCTTAAAATCCATACCAGACCCGAAGGGCCTGGTATGGACTGGGGGGGGGGGGGGTGACCCAAGTTTTTAATTGATTTTTCATCCATATTCCCGGGAGCCGGCAATACATTACAGCCACAAGCAAGTTTAAATGCCATTTTTTCCTTTAGAAATTGAATTTTGCTGCAGCACTGTTCTAAACATTACACAGATGCGCTACTTTACAGGTAGTAAAAAAAGAGAGAGATGGCGCAAGAACCAACTAGGTATCAATAATCCCAAATAAAGTGCATAAAAGAAATATGTATCAAGGGGAAGGAGGGGGTTGTAAAAAGTCAGTTCAGGTATGATAAGTTCCAGTATACACTAGTGGCAGCAACCTTGGGAGGTGAAGCACAACTCTGAAAGACAAATAGAACAAGAACAAGGTGCACCAGACTCAGTGTAGTATTTAAGAATTAATTTAATCAGAAAATCACATCAGGTCGCCCATACGTCACTTCTGGCCCTCAGAGCTTGCGTTCCGGTTCTGGTTTCCGGTCGGCACATAAAGTTACAGCGCAGCGGTCAACCAGCATTCCGGACATCTACTGAGGCTACCCCGCTTGCTCCATCTCCCAAGTGGCCATTACCTACATCACTGGGACACGGCTCCTCACAGCTCCCTATCACACAGACTGCATCTCGGACCGTGGAGTGAACCCGGACCCCGTACCACTTATGTGCCTGATATTTTCATCCCTTTGTGAGTAGCCATTTGGCGTGTTTTTCTGATTAAATTAATTCTTAAATACTACACTGAGTCTGGCGCACCTTGTTCTTGTGCTACTTTACAGGTAGACTAAGAGGACCCCCATGCACAATATTTAAAGGAATATTTCATTTTTATTGTTTCACTTTAAGCATTATTAAAATCACTGCTCCTGAAAAAAACGGTTGTTTTAAAAACTTTGTTTTGCATTGATATATGTTCCCTAGGGCAGTACCCGGGTCCCCATACACTTTTTATTGCAATAACTTGCATATAAGCGTTTAAAATGAGCACTTTTGATTTTTCATGTTCGTGTCCCATAGACTTTAATAGGGTTTGCATGTTCGCTCAAACTTTTTGCCTGTTCGCATGTTCTGGTGCGAACCGATCCAGGGGGTGTTCGGCTCATCTCTAGCAAATATTAATTTGCTAATGTCATAATACTGACATAAAATCACACACATAGGTTGGACTTGACTTTTTTCAACCTCTGTGCCCAGAGCCCACCCTTTTTGAAGCCAATTAAAGCCCAAGGTTCTAATCATGTGCTAAAAAAAAACATTGGAACCCATGCATCCGGTGTCCTGCATGTAGATTAGGGGCCGGCCACTGGAGAGGTCCATAGTCACTATTCTCCTGGATATTTCTAGCAGTGCCCTGCTGATGCACAACATACCTACTATCCACTACTAGAAAATATCTTTGCCACAGAGGCCTCATATAAATGGGGCCACCTATTCCTCATAATTTTTCCTCCCTCCATGTCCTATCAACTGACTTTCTCGCTGAGATCCATGGCACAACTATCAGTCCCTTCCCTCATGCCAGGGTTCTAGGTATAATCTTGGACTATGAACTCTCCTTTTTGGCCCTACATTCAATCAATGTGCAAACCTTGTCACCTCAACTTTTGTAACATCTCTAATTCTCTGAGGATTGCTGTGATCTATTGACCTTCTGGACTGGTAGCAAGCTTCCTTGATGACTTCCTTGTCTTGGTACCCTGCTTTCTGTCCTCTGAAACTACTATGATCATCCTTGGTGACTTCAATATCCCTGTTAATGTTAACACTCCAACTACCTCTTAACTTCTCAGCCTAAACTTTTCTTTTGTCCTAATATTCTGACTCCAACTGTAGTAATAGTGACTTGTGCCTTTCTGAGACCTTTATGCCTGGGCTCTATAGGCAGATATAATCACTGGGGACAGTCTTTATCAGATAGCTGAACTCACCAAACACGTATTTTCCATCCACGCAATCTTTATTAACTACAGAAGTTACAGCAGGCAACAGGATGCAGTAGATGATTGAAAGACAGTATTTTCAGGTCAAAACATGGTAATGTATTCGTGGATGCGAGCAGATTGCATAAGGCCTATACAGAAGTTGACATCTTCTTACTCACGAGACAGAGTGAAGGAGCAAGAAAAGGAAGTACATTGCAGAATGGGAGGGGCAGAGAGAATAGAAGGGAACGACAGAAAGGCAGGTGCAACAACCCTGAAATAACTACAAGATGGCAGTATATTAACCAGTAATATAAACATTACCATAACTATACATTGCATTACATTTTACACAACACTCTAATGACAACTCCCTTGACCTTGTATTCTCCTACTTTTGCACTCCTTGCAACCTCTCCAATAATTATTTTCCTTTCTCTGCTCACTACCTTACCTTACTATCTCACTCCTGCCCTGCCTTTATCTGGCCTCTTCTGTCTACAGAATTTCACTTTCATCCTTCCTGGACACTTTGCTTCTCTCACCACACACAGAATCAGGCCCTATCTGCTACAATAATTGCAAACAGACAATACCAGAAGTCTCAAAAAACATAGCTACACTCTTGAGAGTCTGTGGCGTAAAACTAAGTCCCAGCAAGACTTCACCCTGTATAAATCTACCCTCCAAGAATACAATTCTTGCCTCCACACTGCCAAACAGATCTATTTTATCCCTCTCATTAACTCCCTCACTTTCAGTCCCCATTAAATCTTTCCCACCAATCCATACACTTTCCAATCACTTCAACAATAAGAGGCAATTTTTAATGAGATTTCCACTGTGCAGATATCTCATCCACCTAACATGCCACATCCACCTCCACATTCATTCCCTCTTTTATTGCTGTTATCATAGGGACAGTTGTTAAACTTTCCAATGCCCACCTAACTACCTGCCTCCTGGACCCTGTTTCCTCACAACTACTTTGGTCACCCTCTTTTTCTATCCTACACTCTATATCTGGCATCTTCAATCTCTCTCTCTGTACTGGCATCTTCTTCAACCTTCTAAAACATGCACTTGCCAACCCCATACTTAAAAAGCCCCCACTGGACCAATCTTAACAATCTGTGGGTATAGGATTGTATATATGAGATTATAATTTTGCTCAGTGTGTATATCATACAAACGCAACACTTTTGTGGTTGCCCCTATTTATCATGAGCTGAACTCACAGGTATGGCAAACCAAGATCCAGATTAGACAGCATGATTATTGCACAGGTGTGCCCTAGGCTGGCCACAATAAAAGGCCACTCTAAAATGTGCAGTTTTATCACACAGCACAATGCCACAGATGTCACAAGTGTAAGTGAGCATGCAATTGCCATGCTGACTGCAGGAATGTCCACCAGAGCTGTGCCCTTGAATTGAATGTTAATTTCTCTACCACACGCCGTCTCCATTTCAGAGAATTTGGCAGTACATCCAATCGGCCTCACAACCGCAGACCACGTGTAACCACACCAGCCCAGGACCTCCACATCCAGCATATTCACCTCCAAGATTGTCTGAGACCAGCCACCCGGATAGCTGCTGCAACAATCGGTTTGCATAACCAAATAATTTCTGCACAAACTGTCAGAAACCACCTCAGGGAAGCTCATCTGCATGCTCGTCCGCCTCATCGGGGTCTCAACTTGACTGCAGTTCATCTTCGTAACCGATTTGAGTGGGCAAATGCTCACATTTGATGGCGTCTAGCACTTTGGAGAGGTGTTCTCTTCATGTATAAATCCCGGTTTTCACTGTACAGTGAAGATGGCAGACAGCGTGTATGGCGTTGTGTGGGTGAGCGGTTTGCTGATGTCAATGTTGTGGATCGAGTTGCCCATGGTGGCGGTGGAGTTATGGTATGGTCAGGCATATGCTATGGACAACGAACACAGATGCATTTTATTAATGGCATTTTGAATGCACAGAGATACTGTGACGAGATCCTGAGGCCCATTGCTGTGCCATTCATCCACGACCATCACCTCATGTTGTAGCATGAAAATGCACGGCCCCTTGTTGCAAGGATCTGTGCACAATTCCTGGAAGCTAAAAACATCAGTGGTCTTGCATGGCCATCATACTCACCGGACATGTCAACCATTGAGTATGTTTGGGATGCTCTGGATCGCCATATACAACAGCGTGTTCCAGTTCCTGCCAATATCCAGCAACTTCTCACAGCCATTGAAGAGGAATGTACCAACATTCCACAGGCCACAATCAACAACCTAATCAACTCTATGCAAAGGAGATGTGCTGCACTGTGTTAGGCAAATGGTGGTCACACCAGATACTGACTGGTTTTTGAACCCCTACACCCCCCCCCCACCAATACAGTAAAACTGTACATTTTAGAGTGGGCTTTTATTGTGGCCAGCCTAAGGTACACCTGTGCAATAATCATTCTGTCTAATCAGCATCTTAATATGCCACACCTGTGAGGTGAATGGATTATCTCGGAAAAGGAGAAGTGCTCACTAACACAGATTTAGACAGGTTTGTGAAAAATATTTGAGAGAAATAGGCCTTTTGTGTACATAGAAAAAGTCGTAGATATTTGAGTTCAGTTCATGATAAATAGGGGCAAACGTTTAAAATTTTGCTTAGTGTATATATTTTTTTTCTCTTTACCCTTTTAGAAGGTTGAACTAGATGGACTTGTGTCTTTTTTTCAACCTGACTAACTATGTAACCTAAAACACATCTCCTTCCTCCCATTTATCACCAAACAGTTATGCTGCGTACACACGAACGATTTTCTCGACGGTGAAAACACAGTCGAGAAAATCAACGGGAAAAAGGAGGAACGGCTTGTTTCCCTACACACGGCCATTTTTCCCATCATTTTTTCACTTGGTCGAGAAAAACGACCATGTGTAGGCTCCCCGGCAGTGTTTCCCTATGGGAAAACTGCAGCGGAAAAAAATGTCGTGAATCACGACGAGAAAAATTAGAGCATGTTCTAATTTTTCTCGTCGTGATTAATTCCATTTTTCTCGTCGGGAAAAATGACCAAAAGCCCACACACGGTCATTTTTCACGTCAAAGAGAAACGAGACGGGAAAAATGGTCGTGTGTACGCGGCATAAGAATGCCTGGTCTATAACTTCCTAGGCTATCCGCCCACTGGTAACCAGTGTAGTTCATCTTACTCTAAAAAAGTAATTAGTTACAGTTACAAATTACTTCTCCCAAAAAGTAATTGCGTTAGTAACTCAGTTACTACATTGAAAAAGTAATTAGTTACTCAGCAAAGTAACTGTGACTTTTATTTAAATATTCTATAATGTAATTACGTTCTATAACATCTTTATTATCAAAGATGTTTATATTAACTGATTGAAGAATAAAAACACTATATACAGTATTTTAGAACATTTGGTATTTATTTGAACCCAACTCAATAGATTGCAGCCTGCCATAGATATGAATGATATGCATATTAACATATACATTTTTTTATATTGAAACTAAAATTCAAGTGCAAAATTAAGACACACAAATGTAAACTTGGGTAAAAAGAAACAAAGGAAAATCTGGCCTTTAATTAGTGCAAATATCTGTATCTGTATAATTGTTTAAAAAGAAACAAAGGAAAACTTGTTTTTTGGTACCGGTTGCTGCCTGGAGTGGCTGGCTGGCTGACAGCCTACCTGACAGGGACCCCCTAAAAAAATATCAAAACAATATTTTTGCTAACAAAACATGATTGTGTATGCTAATCATTATTAGGATACACAAAAACAACAAAACTTATAAACTTACAGGGGAATAGGAGGGTACAGTGTGGGGACCGGGGGAGGGGGCAGGATGGCACAGTACAGGGAGGGGCAGGAGGGTACAGTACAGGGGGGGCAGGAGGGCACAGTACAGCAGTTAGAAGGGTACAGTACAGGGGGGCACAGTAGGAGAGGGACAGGAAAGTACAGTACGGAGGCAGGAGGGCTGAGGGCACAGTATGGGGGGGTGGCAGCAGTGATGTTGAGGGGGGTGGCAGTGGTGGTATTGGGGGGGTGGCAGCGGTGGTACTTGGGGGGTGGCAGCGGTGGTACTTGAGGGGGTGGCAGCAGTGGTACTTGAGGGGTGGCAGCGGTGGTACTTGAGGGGTGGCAGCGGTGGTACTTGAGGGGGTGGCAGGCTGGCAGCGGTGGTACTTGAGTGGTGGCAGCGGTGGTACTTGAGGGGTGGCAGCGGTGGTACTTGAGGGGGTGGCAGCAGTGGTACTTGAGGGGTGGCAGCGGTGGTACTTGAGGGGTGGCAGCGGGGGTACTTGAGGGGGTGGCAGGCTGGCAGCAGTGGTACTTGAGTGGTGGCAGCGGTGGTACTTGAGGGGTGGCAGCGGTGGTACTTGGGGGTGGCAGCGGTGGTATTTGAGGGGGTGGCAGCGGTGGTACTTGGGGGTGACAGCGGTGGTACTTGGGGGGTGGCAGTGGTGGTATTTGGGGGGGTGGCAGCTGTGGTAATTGGGGGGGTGGCAGCGGTGGTGCCACCCTCTCCCACCACCACCTCTGTCTCTTACTGATCCCATCCCCCCCCACACCACCACTGATCTCATCCCTATCCCCCCCATCACCTCTGTTGTAGAAGTGAATCGATGGCTGGGTGGGTAGGGATGGGATCAGTAAGAAGTGGAGGTTGGGAATGGATCGAGATTGCACTGCAATTCGTCACTTACTTTACTTCCGTCACTGTGCCTCCAGGGTCGGATGCCTTTTCTCATGGGGAGAAACCCTCCCCTTCACTCATTGGTGTCAGCTGGTCAGCTGACTTCATTTTTCGGTGTCCGCCCCGCCTCCTTACATTCTCTCTCTCTCTCGATAGGCGGGGTGGGATGGCGGGGCGGTTCAGAGCCAGAGTCTCTCTCTCTCAGCCTGTCTTCACTTCAGTACCGCAGACAGTGCCGGAATTACACTACTGCTATCTAGTGGCGGTAGATGTAATTGCGGTAACGCCGCCTGAGTAATGGAAACAGCGTTAACATGAGGGGATGAGTAATCAGTTAGATTACTCGTTACCCTCAAAAGTAACTACGTTGCATAAGGCCGTTTATTTAAACGCAGTTACTCACAACACCGCTGGTAACAACCATCTTGGTCTGCAACACTCCACAGAAATTGCTCTCCTAAAACTCATTATTGACTTACTAACTAAATAAAATCAATGGTCACCTCTCTGCTGCCTTTGATACAGTTGACCACCTCCTTAAAGTGGTTCTAAAGCCTTAAGCCTCGTACACACGACCGAGTTTCTCGTCCAAAACCGGCAAGAAAAGTACCGCGAGAGCTTTATTGTCGAGAAAACCATTCGTGTGTATGGTTTTACGACGAGAAAACTGCCGTTTATCTCGATGAGAAAATAGAGAACCTGCTCTCTATTTTCTCGTCAGGATTCAAGATTTCCTCGTCGTGTTTCTCGTCGGCCTGTTTTGTGACGAGAAAATGGTTCGTGTGTATGCTTTTACGACTCTTCCAAAAGCGCGCATGTTCAGAATCAAGTATGAGACGGGAGCGCATCTTCTGCTAAATCAAGCCTTCGTAATGGAGATAGCACATTCATCACGCTGTAAATTATTGCATCGTTTAAATGTTGTGCATTGAAATCTTCTTTAGAATGTTACATTAATCCAAACAAATGAACTTGTTTTGCTGCTGATATTCACACAGAGTTATGACTATATATTTTTAACCTTTTTCATGCTGCTCTTAAGTAGATTTAGGTGTATTATATTGTGCAAGATCTTCTGAATATTTTTTTATTTTTTAGTTTTCAAACAGATGTTAATTGTAATTTGGCAATGTGTATGAACTTAAACCAAAAAAACATTTATTCATGTTATTTAAAAAATAAAGAGAAGGCAGCGCTGGAGAACCTGCTGCCATTTGTGCATCCCAGGGACCCCAGAGTACACATCAACCCTGTGTGGACACTAAAATTGGGAGCTTGAGAAGGCCAACAGTTCTGAGCACAATCTGATGCTGGCCTCCCAGAGGTCAGGAACAGCAGCAGGTGATATATATGTCCCAAGTGTGTGGTACTACAACAGGCTGCCTTCTGTCCGACCACAATGAAGCAAGGCCATCACTTCCTCGTCTTCTTAGCAGCCTTCCCTGCAGCCTTCCCTGAAGCCTTCCCTGCAGCCTTCCTTCTTCGTGTGGCTGGAGGCTGGGCCACTGGAGGGGTACTCCTGTCAGGAGGAGGAGGAGGTGGAGGAGAAGGGGGTGGCACAGAAGAAGAAGGTGGAGGAGGAGGTGGAGGAGAAGGGGGTGGGGCAGAAGAAGAAGGTGGAGGAGGAGGTGGAGGAGAAGGGGGTGGGGCAGAAGAAGAAGGTGGAGGTGGAGGAGGAGGTTGAGGTTGGGATAGTTGTGCCACCTCACATATGGCCGTATTGGGGGTAATTCTCTCCATCACCCCCTTGTTGAGCAAGGTGATGAGCAGGGGCTCGCATAGGAGGCGTTGCTCCATGCTCATCACCTTGAACTTTGCCTCCACTAGGCCGGCAATGGCCTCTTCAGGGGATGTGGGCTCCTGGAGGGTGGCATGGGCCTCTCTAATAAGGGCCATTTCTGCCTCACTGGTGGTCCTGTCCCTCCTGCTTCTTTTTGGAAGGCGGATGGGAGGCACCTGTGATCTCGTGGTTCTCCTTGGGCCGGCCACCTCCTGGCTGCCACTGGGCCCTGCCACCTCCTGGCTGCCACTGGGCCCTGCCTCCTCCTGCCTGACAGTTTCCTGACCCTCCTCCTGGCTGATTTCATCCTGTGTATGAAAAAGGGACATAGTTTAATTTTTTGTTTTATTATTTTCATACAACTTTCAGATCATGAATGTAGCAATTTGAATGTAAATCAAGAAAACAATTAAATGTTTTTTCAACTACATCAGATTGACTATTTAGCACCCAATTTAGGGCAGACTAATGTCTAGAGATCTTGATTTCACTTGTGGAACCCAAAATAGTTTATGATTTTAATCTTGACTTATTTTTCAAACATTAAGTTTATCCCAATACATTTGTTTTAAATACTATACCTGGCTCCAGATGGCCAAATCAGGTTCATCCAGGATGGCTGCCTCCTCTTGCTCCAGAGAAGGCTCAGGTTGGCTGCAGGGAAGTCTGGGGGGAAGAGTGGAGAGTGATGGCCTTGCCTCAATGTGGTCATCCAGAAAGGACATCCTGCTGTAGTACCACAAATTGGGGACATACACATCATCTGCTGCTGCTCCTGACCTCTGAGAAGCCAGGACCTTAGAGCGTTCAGTCCTGTATGTGACTCTCAAGCTCCCAATTTTAGTGTCCACCTGTTTTGCTGTGGCTGTGGGCACCTTGGTCTGCACAAATGGGAGCAGGCTCTCCAGCGCTGCTTTTCGTACCCCTTTTTTTTATGGATGGGGTTTTTGGTTTCCCACAGAGCGGGCAGCTCCCTTACCCGGTCTATAAATTCCGCAAGGAATTCTTTGTCGCTTATAAAGACATTCATTTTTGGTCTGCAAGTAAAATAAAAATTATATAACTAATGTGAGGTAGGCTTGTGCAATTCGTTTCGTAACGAATCGAAATTCGTCCGAATTTAGCAACTTTCGGACATTCGGAAGCATTAGAATTTCTGAACAGAGCAATTACGAATAAAACCGAATCCGAAATAAATTATACCGCAAAATAGCGAATGCCCGAAGGTCTTTGGCATAATTCGTTATGAAAAAAGTTACGAATGTACGAATCCATTCGAAGCACAATAACACTCACTCTGCTCTCTGCTTCTCCCTCACCATGCTGAACTCCCTCTCAAAATGGTGTACAGGGGGCGGAGGCTATAGCCGCATGAAAAAACGAAAGTAAAATACGAGATTTCGAATCCATTCGAAGCACAATAACACTCACTCTGCTCTGCTCTCTGCTTCTCCCTCACCGTGCTGAACCCTCTCAAAATGGTGTACAGGGGCGGAGCCTATAGCCGCATGTAAAAAACGAAAGTAAAATACGAGATTTCGAATCGTTACAAATAACCGCTATGTATTTAGAAAAGTACAAATCCATTCGAAGCACATTAGGCATAATAGGCAGCGTCGTTGTGAGAGAGACACGGAAAATTACGAATCAACGAACCCAAAAAAAGTTACGAAAGTAGGAGTTGTGTCCAGAATCAACGAAAAACAACGTACTCTACCGAAAGTACGAATTATAAAGCAACAAAAAATTAAACGAAAAATGTCGCTTGCAAAAATACGAATGAGTCCGAACACGAAAAATCCCGTCTAGCAAAATTACGAATGATTACGAATCAACAGGACCGGAAAGAAACGAACCGAAACGGAACAAATTTTTCCGTTGTGCACAAGTCTAATGTGAGGCACACAGTCTAACCTCCTTAAAATCTTATTCACCATATATATCCTCCAACATTCTCAAGACAGTATAGGGCAACAATTTATCAAAGTCACAAAATCACATACCTTCTTTCGCACGTCCGTCACTTGAACTCCTCTCTCCGCACACCGAACGTAGTATAGTCACATGTGTGTTTGCTATATATACACCACGCATGCGTGAAACTATGCACACGTCGCTCCGCACACGTCGCCCGCCCATGACGTTCTAACTAATATCTTTCCCCCCCCCTTCTCTTTCGGCGCGCAGACAGATATGGCGGATTCACAGCAGGTGTCTGATAATTCCTCAAATAACGAGGAGGAGACAAGCCCGGAGACTGAGGAAACGTCACGATCAAGGAGGAGATTCAAGGCATCTAATATGTCTTATGCGGAGATGGCGGAGATGGTGGACATCTTGCTAAAGTCGGATTATGAAGCAAAGCATGGGCCGTATAGCAAACCTAATCGAAGGAAGGCCAAAATCCTGAAGAAAGTCGTGAACAGGGATGAGCCGAACACCCCCCTGTTCGGTTCGCACCAGAACCTGCGAACAGACAAAATGTTCGTGTAAACTTTAGAACCCTATTAAATACAATGGACTCGAACGTTCGAAATCTAAAGTGTTAATTATAAAGGCTGATATGCAAGTTATTGTCCTAAAAAGTGTTTGGGGACCCGGGTCCTGCCCCAGGGGACATGTATCAATGCAAAAAGAAGTTTTAAAAACGGCCGTTTTTTCGGGAGCAGTGATTTTAATAATGCTTAAAATGAAAAAATAAAAGTGAAATATTCCTTTAAATTTCGTACCTGGGGGGTGTGTATGATATGCATGTGAAGTGGCGCATGTTTCCCGTGCTTAGAACTGTCCCTGCAAAAAATTTCATTTTTGAAATAAAAAAAGTCTTTTAAAACTGACTCGCGGCTATTAATGAATTGTCGGCTCCCGGCAATACATAGAAAAGTCATTGATAAAAAAAAAAAAAAAGCGTGGGGGTTCCCCAGAATTCAATTACCAGGCCCTTCAGGTCTGGAATGGATATTAAGGGGAACCCCGCCGCAAATTTAAAAAAAAATTGACGTGGGGTTCCCCCAAATATCCATTCCAGGCCCTTCAGATCTGGCATGGATTTTAAGGGGAACTCCACCCCAAATTTTAAAAAAATGGCGTGGAGTCCCCCTAAAAATCCATACCAGACCCCTTATCCGAGCACGCAACCTGGCCGGCCGCAGGGGAAAAGGGGGGGATGAGAGAGCGCCCCCCCCTCCCTCCTGAACCGTACCAAGCCACATGCCCTCAACATGGGGAGGATGTCCCCATGTTGATGGGGACAAGGGCCTCATCCCCACAACCCTTGCCCGGTGGTTGTGGGGGTCTGCGGGCGGGGGGCTTATCGGAATCTGGAAGACCCCTTTAACAAAGGGGACCCCCAGATCCCGCCCCCCCCTATGTGAATTGGTAAGGGGTACATTGTACCCCTACCATTTCACGAAGAAAGCGTAAAAAAAATGTTTAAAAAACAACATACAAACACCTTGAAAAAGTCCTTTATTAAAAAAAAAAAAAAACATTCCAGCGGTGAAATCCAGTGTCCCGCGGCGATCCCGATGTCCAGCGCTGTCCTTTATTGGTTGTGCCTGAGCGGACCTGATGGGGAACTCCCTCTCAGTATTTTAAATGTATAGACCCGCCCCTTCTAAAGTTCCCCATCAGGTCCGCTCAGCGGACCAGATGCGGAACATGAGAAGGGGCGGGTCTATACATGTATTGCCAAAGTGAGAGCAGTTCCCCATCAGGTCCGCCCCCTCGGTATGTCGGACCCGCCTACGTCATTGGCTTGAGCGGGGAACTTCCTTCACTATGTAAATTTAAATTACACAGTGAAGGAAGTTCCCCGCTCAAGCCAATGACGTAGGCGGGTCCGACATACCGAGGGAGCGGACCTGATGGGGAACTTTAGAAGGGGCGGGTCTATACGTTTTTTTTTTTTTATTATTATTTTAAATAAAGGACTTTTTTCAAGGTGTTTGTGTGTTTTTTTTTAAACATTTTTTTACGCTTTCTTCGTGAAATGGTAGGGGTACAATGTACCCCTTACCAATTCACATAGGGGGGGGGCGGGATCTGGGGGTCCCCTTTGTTAAAGGGGTCTTCCAGATTCCGATAAGCCCCCCGCCCGCAGACCCCCACAACCACCGGGCAAGGGTTGTGGGGATGAGGCCCTTGTCCCCATCAACATGGGGACATCCTCCCCATGTTGAGGGCATGTGGCTTGGTACGGTTCAGGAGGGAGGGGGGGGCGCTCTCTCGTCCCCCCCTTTTCCCCTGCGGCCGGCCAGGTTGCGTGCTCGGATAAGGGGTCTGGTATGGATTTTTAGGGGGACTCCACGCCATTTTTTTAAAATTTGGGGTGGAGTTCCCCTTAAAATCCATGCCAGATCTGAAGGGCCTGGAATGGATATTTGGGGGAACCCCACGTCAATTTTTTTTTAAATTTGCGGCGGGGTTCCCCTTAATATCCATTCCAGACCTGAAGGGCCTGGTAATTGAATTCTGGGGAACCCCCACGCTTTTTTTTTTTTTTTATCAATGACTTTTGTATGTATTGCCAGGAGCCAACAATTCATTAATAGCCGCGAGTCAGTTTTAAAAGACTTTTTTTATTTCAAAAATGAAATTTTTTGCAGGGACAGTTCTAAGCACGGGAAACATGCGCCACTTCACATGCATATCATACACACCCCCCAGGTACGAAATTTAAAGGAATATTTCACTTTTATTTTTTCATTTTAAGCATTATTAAAATCACTGCTCCCGAAAAAACGGCCGTTTTTAAAACTTTTTTTTGCATTGATACATGTCCCCTGGGGCAGGATCCCGGTCCCCAAACACTTTTTAGGACAATAACTTGCATATAAGCCTTTATAATTAGCACTTTAGATTTCTCCCATAGATTTTTCGAATTTGCCGCGAACACCCCAATTTGTTCGCTGTTCGGCGAACGGGCGAACAGGCAATGTTCGAGTCGAACATGAGTTCGACTCGAACTCGAAGCTCATCCCTAGTCGTGAAGAGTCTGAATAAGAATTTTGGGGTGAAACGATCAAATGAGCATCTGAGAACGAGGTGGTCAGACCTCAAACTGAGGGAGCCGGAGCAGTTAAGGAGCATTAAGAGAATGCTAGGAAAAAGTAAGTACTTGTTCTAATTTTACGCTATTAATGTATTTCTCAACTTACATGTTGCTCCATGTATTTTTTTTTTCTATTGTACTACCTTACAAAATGTCATAGTTTGAAATTGGTTTGGCACATTGATCGTTCGTTATAGACACATCGTTCGGCCACTATCCTCGTTTTTTGATTATTTTACAGGGTTAAATTAAATTAGACATCTGCCTGTTTGGATTCAATTGTTGTTCTTACATTGTTGGCTAGATGATGTGTTTGTAAAGAGAATGAAATGCAAACTTTAATCAGTGTAAAGGAGAGGACACTCAGCAGCTGGTTCCACATCTGTACTTTTGAGCACTATAGTGTGGGCCAATAGGGATGAGCTCGGTGTTCGAGTCGAACATACGTTCGACTCGAACATCTGCTGTTCGATCGTTCGACGAAGATCGAACGATTTGGGCCGTTCGCGCCTAATTCGAGTGACGCGAACGGCCCACAATGCACTACGCCATCGCAGTGTCATCCAGGCGCTGTGATTGGCCAAGCATGCACTGTGACCCTGCATGCTTGGCCAATCACAGCGCCGGCAGCGAGGAGAGCAATGATTGGCCACAGGCAGGATGCCTGTGGCCAATTATTGCTGAGGGTGTTTAGTACACGCCCCACACTATAAAAGGCCGCCAGCACGGCGGCCTAGTGTAGTGTGTTCCGGAGCAGGGAAAGAGAAGCATAGGCAGGGACAGTGACATTTTTTTTCTTGCTTAACCTGGATTCCTTTAGTTTAGGGAAAGAGAAGGATAGGTAGGGAGAGTGTCAGTGTGTTTTACTGTGCTAATCCTTGTTTCTAGGGACAGGGAAGGACAGTGAGGGAAATTCTCCTTGTGCTATACTGTGCTAAAGCATTGATCATCAACCATCTTTAAAAAAACATTTTTTCTAGGGACAGAAAACTATAGGTAGCGAGAGTGTCACTGTGTTTTACTGTGCTAATCCTTGTTTCTAGGGACAGGGAAGGACAGTGAGGGAAATTCTCCTTGTGCTATACTGTGCTAAAGCATTGATCATCAACCATCTTTAAAAAAACATTTTTTCTTGGGACAGAAAACTATAGGTAGGGAGAGTGTCAGTGTGTTTTACTGTGCTAATCCTTGTTTCTAGGGACAGGGAAGGACAGTGAGGGAAATTCTCCTTGTGCTATACTGTGCTAAAGCATTGATCATCAACCATCTTTAAAAAAACATTTTTTCTAGGGACAGAAAACTATAGGTAGCGAGAGTGTCACTGTGTTTTACTGTGCTAATCCTTGTTTCTAGGGACAGGGAAGGACAGTGAGGGAAATTCTCCTTGTGCTATACTGTGCTAAAGCATTGATCATCAACCATCTTTAAAAAAACTTTTTTTCTAGGGACAGAAAACTATAGGTAGCGAGAGTGTCACTGTGTTTTACTGTGCTAATTCTTGTTTCTAGGGACAGGGAAGGACAGTGAGGGAAATTCTCCTTGTGCTATACTGTGCTAAAGCATTCCTCATCAACCATCTTTAAAAAAACATTTTTTCTAGGGACAGAAAACTATAGGTAGCGAGAGTGTCACTGTGTTTTACTGTGCTAATCCTTGTTTCTAGGGACAGGGAAGGACAGTGAGGGAAATTCTCCTTGTGCTATACTGTGCTAAAGCATTGATCATCAACCATCTTTAAAAAAACATTTTTTCTAGGGACAGAAAACTATAGGTAGCGAGAGTGTCACTGTGTTTTACTGTGCTAATCCTTGTTTCTAGGGACAGGGAAGGACAGTGAGGGAAATTCTCCTTGTGCTATACTGTGCTAAAGCATTGATCATCAACCATCTTTAAAAAAACATTTTTTCTAGGGACAGAAAACTATAGGTAGCGAGAGTGTCACTGTGCTTTACTGTGCTAATCCTTGTTTCTAGGGACAGGGAAGGACAGTGAGGGAAATTCTCCTTGTGCTATACTGTGCTAAAGCATTCCTCATCAACCATCTTTAAAAAAACATTTTTTCTAGGGACAGAAAACTATAGGTAGCGAGAGTGTCACTGTGTTTTACTGTGCTAATCCTTGTTTCTAGGGACAGGGAAGGACAGTGAGGGAAATTCTCCTTGTGCTATACTGTGCTAAAGCATTGATCATCAACCATCTTTAAACAAACATTTTTTCTAGGGACAGAAAACTATAGGTAGCGAGAGTGTCACTGTGTTTTACTGTGCTAATCCTTGTTTCTAGGGACAGGGAAGGACAGTGAGGGAAATTCTCCTTGTGCTATACTGTGCTAAAGCATTGATCATCAACCATCTTTAAAAAAACATTTTTTCTAGGGACAGAAAACTATAGGTAGGGAGAGTGTCACTGTGTTTTACTGTGCTAATCCTTGTTTCTAGGGACAGGGAAGGACAGTGAGGGAAATTCTCCTTGTGCTATACTGTGCTAAAGCATTGATCATCAACCATCTTTAAAAAAACATTTTTTCTAGGGACAGAAAACTATAGGTAGCGAGAGTGTCACTGTGTTTTACTGTGCTAATCCTTGTTTCTAGGGACAGGGAAGAACAGTGAGGGAAATTCTCCTTGTGCTATACTGTGCTAAAGCATTGATCATCAACCATCTTTAAAAAAACATTTTTTCTAGGGACAGAAAACTATAGGTAGGGAGAGTGTCAGTGTGTTTTACTGTGCTAATCCTTGTTTCTAGGGACAGGGAAGGACAGTGAGGGAAATTCTCCTCGTGCTATACTGTGCTAAAGCATTGATCATCAACCATCTTTAAAAAAACATTTTTTCTAGGGTCAGAAAACTATAGGTAGCGAGAGTGTCACTGTGTTTTACTGTGCTAATCCTTGTTTCTAGGGACAGGGAAGGACAGTGAGGGAAATTCTCCTTGTGCTATACTGTGCTAAAGCATTGATCATCAACCATCTTTAAAAAAACATTTTTTCTAGGGACAGAAAACTATAGGTAGCGAGAGTGTCACTGTGTTTTACTGTGCTAATCCTTGTTTCTAGGGACAGGGAAGGACAGTGAGGGAAATTCTCCTTGTGCTATACTGTGCTAAAGCATTCCTCATCAACCATTTTTAAAAAAACATTTTTTCTAGGGACAGAAAACTATAGGTAGCGAGAGTGTCACTGTGTTTTACTGTGCTAATCCTTGTTTCTAGGGACAGGGAAGGACAGTGAGGGAAATTCTCCTTGTGCTATACTGTGCTAAAGCATTGATCATCAACCATCTTTAAAAAAACATTTTTTCTAGGGACAGAAAACTATAGGTAGCGAGAGTGTCACTGTGTTTTACTGTGCTAATCCTTGTTTCTAGGGACAGGGAAGGACAGTGAGGGAAATTCTCCTTGTGCTATACTGTGCTAAAGCATTGATCATCAACCATCTTTAAAAAAACATTTTTTCTAGGGACAGAAAACTATAGGTAGCGAGAGTGTCACTGTGTTTTACTGTGCTAATCCTTGTTTCTAGGGACAGGGAAGGACAGTGAGGGAAATTCTCCTTGTGCTATACTGTGCTAAAGCATTGATCATCAACCATCTTTAAAAAAACATTTTTTCTAGGGACAGAAAACTATAGGTAGCGAGAGTGTCACTGTGTTTTACTGTGCTAATCCTTGTTTCTAGGGACAGGGAAGGACAGTGAGGGAAATTCTCCTTGTGCTATACTGTGCTAAAGCATTGATCATCAACCATCTTTAAAAAAACATTTTTTCTAGGGACAGAAAACTATAGGTAGCGAGAGTGTCACTGTGTTTTACTGTGCTAATCCTTGTTTCTAGGGACAGGGAAGGACAGTGAGGGAAATTCTCCTTGTGCTATACTGTGCTAAAGCATTGATCATCAACCATCTTTAAAAAAACATTTTTTCTAGGGACAGAAAACTATAGGTAGCGAGAGTGTCACTGTGTTTTACTGTGCTAATCCTTGTTTCTAGGGACAGGGAAGGACAGTGAGGGAAATTCTCCTTGTGCTATACTGTGCTAAAGCATTGATCATCAACCATCTTTAAAAAAACTTTTTTTCTAGGGACAGAAAACTATAGGTAGCGAGAGTGTCACTGTGTTTTACTGTGCTAATCCTTGTTTCTAGGGACAGGGAAGGACAGTGAGGGAAATTCTCCTTGTGCTATACTGTGCTAAAGCATTGATCATCAACCATCTTTAAAAAAACATTTTTTCTAGGGACAGAAAACTATAGGTAGCGAGAGTGTCACTGTGTTTTACTGTGCTAATCCTTGTTTCTAGGGACAGGGAAGGACAGTGAGGGAAATTCTCCTTGTGCTATACTGTGCTAAAGCATTGATCATCAACCATCTTTAAAAAAAAAATTTTTCTAGGGACAGAAAACTACAGGTAGGGAGAGTGTCAGTGTGTTTTACTGTGCTAATCCTTGTTTCTAGGGACAGGGAAGGACAGAGAGGGAAATTCTCCTTGTGCTATACTGTGCTAAAGCATTGATCATCAACCATCTTTAAAAAAACATTTTTTCTAGGGACAGAAAACTATAGGTAGCGAGAGTGTCACTGTGTTTTACTGTGCTAATCCTTGTTTCTAGGGACAGGGAAGGACAGTGAGGGAAATTCTCCTTGTGCTATACTGTGCTAAAGCATTGATCATCAACCATCTTTAAAAAAACATTTTTTCTAGGGACAGAAAACTATAGGTAGCGAGAGTGTCACTGTGTTTTACTGTGCTAATCCTTGTTTCTAGGGACAGGGAAGGACAGTGAGGGAAATTCTCCTTGTGCTATACTGTGCTAAAGCATTGATCATCAACCATCTTTAAAAAAACATTTTTTCTAGGGACAGAAAACTATAGGTAGGGAGAGTGTCAGTGTGTTTTACTGTGCTAATCCTTGTTTCTAGGGACAGGGAAGGACAGTGAGGGAAATTCTCCTTGTGCTATACTGTGCTAAAGCATTGATCATCAACCATCTTTAAAAAAACATTTTTTCTAGGGACAGAAAACTATAGGTAGCGAGAGTGTCACTGTGTTTTACTGTGCTAATCCTTGTTTCTAGGGACAGGGAAGGACAGTGAGGGAGATTCTCCTTGTGCTATACTGTGCTAAAGCATTCCTCATCAACCATCTTTAAAAAAACATTTTTTCTAGGGACAGAAAACTATAGGTAGCGAGAGTGTCACTGTGTTTTACTGTGCTAATCCTTGTTTCTAGGGACAGGGAAGGACAGTGAGGGAAATTCTCCTTGTGCTATACTGTGCTAAAGCATTGATCATCAACCATCTTTAAAAAAACATTTTTTCTAGGGACAGAAAACTATAGGTAGGGAGAGTGTCAGTGTGTTTTACTGTGCTAATCCTTGTTTCTAGGGACAGGGAAGGACAGTGAGGGAAATTCTCCTTGTGCTATACTGTGCTAAAGCATTGATCATCAACCATCTTTAAAAAAACATTTTTTCTAGGGACAGAAAACTATAGGTAGCGAGAGTGTCACTATGTTTTACTGTGCTAATCCTTGTTTCTAGGGACAGGGAAGGACAGTGAGGGAAATTCTCCTTGTGCTATACTGTGCTAAAGCATTGATCATCAACCATCTTTAAAAAAACATTTTTTCTAGGGACAGAAAACTATAGGTAGAGAGAGTGTCACTGTGTTTTACTGTGCTAATCCTTGTTTCTAGGGACAGGGAAGGACAGTGAGGGAAATTCTCCTTGTGCTATACTGTGCTAAAGCATTGATCATCAACCATCTTTAAAAAAACATTTTTTCTAGGGACAGAAAACTATAGGTAGCGAGAGTGTCACTGTGTTTTACTGTGCTAATCCTTGTTTCTAGGGACAGGGAAGGACAGTGAGGGAAATTCTCCTTGTGCTATACTGTGCTAAAGCATTGATCATCAACCATCTTTAAAAAAACATTTTTTCTAGGGACAGAAAACTATAGGTAGGGAGAGTGTCAGTGTGTTTTACTGTGCTAATCCTTGTTTCTAGGGACAGGGAAGGACAGTGAGGGAAATTCTCCTTGTGCTATACTGTGCTAAAGCATTCCTCATCAACCATCTTTAAAAAAACATTTTTTCTAGGGACAGAAAACTATAGGTAGCGAGAGTGTCAGTGTGTTTTACTGTGCTAATCCTTGTTTCTAGGGACAGGGAAGGACAGTGAGGGAAATTCTCCTTGTGCTATACTGTGCTAAAGCATTGATCATCAACCATCTTTAAAAAAACATTTTTTCTAGGGACAGAAAACTATAGGTAGCGAGAGTGTCACTGTGTTTTACTGTGCTAATCCTTGTTTCTAGGGACAGGGAAGGACAGTGAGGGAGATTCTCCTTGTGCTATACTGTGCTAAAGCATTCCTCATCAACCATCTTTAAAAAAACATTTTTTCTAGGGACAGAAAACTATAGGTAGCGAGAGTGTCACTGTGTTTTACTGTGCTAATCCTTGTTTCTAGGGACAGGGAAGGACAGTGAGGGAAATTCTCCTTGTGCTATACTGTGCTAAAGCATTGATCATCAACCATCTTTAAAAAAACATTTTTTCTAGGGACAGAAAACTATAGGTAGGGAGAGTGTCAGTGTGTTTTACTGTGCTAATCCTTGTTTCTAGGGACAGGGAAGGACAGTGAGGGAAATTCTCCTTGTGCTATACTGTGCTAAAGCATTGATCATCAACCATCTTTAAAAAAACATTTTTTCTAGGGACAGAAAACTATAGGTAGAGAGAGTGTCACTGTGTTTTACTGTGCTAATCCTTGTTTCTAGGGACAGGGAAGGACAGTGAGGGAAATTCTCCTTGTGCTATACTGTGCTAAAGCATTGATCATCAACCATCTTTAAAAAAACATTTTTTCTAGGGACAGAAAACTATAGGTAGCGAGAGTGTCACTGTGTTTTACTGTGCTAATCCTTGTTTCTAGGGACAGGGAAGGACAGTGAGGGAAATTCTCCTTGTGCTATACTGTGCTAAAGCATTGATCATCAACCATCTTTAAAAAAACATTTTTTCTAGGGACAGAAAACTATAGGTAGCGAGAGTGTCACTGTGTTTTACTGTGCTAATCCTTGTTTCTAGGGACAGGGAAGGACAGTGAGGGAAATTCTCCTTGTGCTATACTGTGCTAAAGCATTGATCATCAACCATCTTTAAAAAAACATTTTTTCTAGGGACAGAAAACTATAGGTAGCGAGAGTGTCACTGTGTTTTACTGTGCTAATCTTTGTTTCTAGGGACAGGGAAGGACAGTGAGGGAAATTCTCCTTGTGCTATACTGTGCTAAAGCATTGATCATCAACCATCTTTAAAAAAACATTTTTTCTAGGGACAGAAAACTATAGGTAGCGAGAGTGTCACTGTGTTTTACTGTGCTAATCCTTGTTTCTAGGGACAGGGAAGGACAGTGAGGGAAATTCTCCTTGTGCTATACTGTGCTAAAGCATTCCTCATCAACCATCTTTAAAAAAACATTTTTTCTAGGGACAGAAAACTATAGGTAGCGAGAGTGTCACTGTGTTTTACTGTGCTAATCCTTGTTTCTAGGGACAGGGAAGGACAGTGAGGGAAATTCTCCTTGTGCTATACTGTGCTAAAGCATTGATCATCAACCATCTTTAAAAAAACATTTTTTCTAGGGACAGAAAACTATAGGTAGCGAGAGTGTCACTGTGTTTTACTGTGCTAATCCTTGTTTCTAGGGACAGGGAAGGACAGTGAGGGAAATTCTCCTTGTGCTATACTGTGCTAAAGCATTGATCATCAACCATCTTTAAAAAAACATTTTTTCTAGGGACAGAAAACTATAGGTAGCGAGAGTGTCACTGTGTTTTACTGTGCTAATCCTTGTTTCTAGGGACAGGGAAGGACAGTGAGGGAAATTCTCCTTGTGCTATACTGTGCTAAAGCATTGATCATCAACCATCTTTAAAAAAACATTTTTTCTAGGGACAGAAAACTATAGGTAGCGAGAGTGTCACTGTGTTTTACTGTGCTAATCCTTGTTTCTAGGGACAGGGAAGGACAGTGAGGGGAATTCTCCTTGTGCTATACTGTGCTAAAGCATTGATCATCAACCATCTTTAAAAAAACATTTTTTCTAGGGACAGAAAACTATAGGTAGGGAGAGTGTCAGTGTGTTTTACTGTGCTAATCCTTGTTTCTAGGGACAGGGAAGGACAGTGAGGGAAATTCTCCTTGTGCTATACTGTGCTAAAGCATTGATCATCAACCATCTTTAAAAAAACATTTTTTCTAGGGACAGAAAACTATAGGTAGCGAGAGTGTCACTGTGTTTTACTGTGCTAATCCTTGTTTCTAGGGACAGGGAAGGACAGTGAGGGAAATTCTCCTTGTGCTATACTGTGCTAAAGCATTGATCATCAACCATCTTTAAAAAAACATTTTTTCTAGGGACAGAAAACTATAGGTAGCGAGAGTGTCACTGTGTTTTACTGTGCTAATCCTTGTTTCTAGGGACAGGGAAGGACAGTGAGGGAAATTCTCCTTGTGCTATACTGTGCTAAAGCATTGATCATCAACCATCTTTAAAAAAACATTTTTTCTAGGGACAGAAAACTATAGGTAGCGAGAGTGTCACTGTGTTTTACTCTGCTAATCCTTGTTTCTAGGGACAGGGAAGGACAGTGAGGGAAATTCTCCTTGTGCTATACTGTGCTAAAGCATTCCTCATCAACCATCTTTAAAAAAACATTTTTTCTAGGGACAGAAAACTATAGGTAGCGAGAGTGTCACTGTGTTTTACTGTGCTAATCCTTGTTTCTAGGGACAGGGAAGGACAGTGAGGGAAATTCTCCTTGTGCTATACTGTGCTAAAGCATTGATCATCAACCATCTTTAAAAAAACATTTTTTCTAGGGACAGAAAACTATAGGTAGCGAGAGTGTCACTGTGTTTTACTGTGCTAATCCTTGTTTCTAGGGACAGGGAAGGACAGTGACGGAAATTCTCCTTGTGCTATACTGTGCTAAAGCATTGATCATCAACCATCTTTAAAAAAACATTTTTTCTAGGGACAGAAAACTATAGGTAGCGAGAGTGTCACTGTGTTTTACTGTGCTAATCCTTGTTTCTAGGGACAGGGAAGGACAGTGAGGGAAATTCTCCTTGTGCTATACTGTGCTAAAGCATTGATCATCAACCATCTTTAAAAAAACATTTTTTCTAGGGACAGAAAACTATAGGTAGCGAGAGTGTCACTGTGTTTTACTGTGCTAATCCTTGTTTCTAGGGACAGGGAAGGACAGTGAGGGAAATTCTCCTTGTGCTATACTGTGCTAAAGCATTGATCATCAACCATCTTTAAAAAAACATTTTTTCTAGGGACAGAAAACTATAGGTAGCGAGAGTGTCACTGTGTTTTACTGTGCTAATCCTTGTTTCTAGGGACAGGGAAGGACAGTGAGGGAAATTCTCCTTGTGCTATACTGTGCTAAAGCATTCCTCATCAACCATCTTTAAAAAAAAATTTTTTCTAGGGACAGAAAACTATAGGTAGCGAGAGTGTCAGTGTGTTTTACTGTGCTAATCCTTGTTTCTAGGGACAGGGAAGGACAGTGAGGGAAATTCTCCTTGTGCTATACTGTGCTAAAGCATTGATCATCAACCATCTTTAAAAAAACATTTTTTCTAGGGACAGAAAACTATAGGTAGCGAGAGTGTCACTGTGTTTTACTGTGCTAATCCTTGTTTCTAGGGACAGGGAAGGACAGTGAGGGAAATTCTCCTTGTGCTATACTGTGCTAAAGCATTGATCATCAACCATCTTTAAAAAAACATTTTTTCTAGGGACAGAAAACTATAGGTAGCGAGAGTGTCACTGTGTTTTACTGTGCTAATCCTTGTTTCTAGGGACAGGGAAGGACAGTGAGGGAAATTCTCCTTGTGCTATACTGTGCTAAAGCATTGATCATCAACCATCTTTAAAAAAACATTTTTTCTAGGGACAGAAAACTATAGGTAGCGAGAGTGTCACTGTGTTTTACTGTGCTAATCCTTGTTTCTAGGGACAGGGAAGGACAGTGAGGGAAATTCTCCTTGTGCTATACTGTGCTAAAGCATTGATCATCAACCATCTTTAAAAAAACATTTTTTCTAGGGACAGAAAACTATAGGTAGCGAGAGTGTCACTGTGTTTTACTGTGCTAATCCTTGTTTCTAGGGACAGGGAAGGACAGTGAGGGAAATTCTCCTTGTGCTATACTGTGCTAAAGCATTCCTCATCAACCATCTTTAAAAAAACATTTTTTCTAGGGACAGAAAACTATAGGTAGCGAGAGTGTCACTGTGTTTTACTGTGCTAATCCTTGTTTCTAGGGACAGGGAAGGACAGTGAGGGAAATTCTCCTTGTGCTATACTGTGCTAAAGCATTGATCATCAACCATCTTTAAAAAAACATTTTTTCTAGGGACAGAAAACTATAGGTAGCGAGAGTGTCACTGTGTTTTACTGTGCTAATCCTTGTTTCTAGGGACAGGGAAGGACAGTGAGGGAAATTCTCCTTGTGCTATACTGTGCTAAAGCATTGATCATCAACCATCTTTAAAAAAACATTTTTTCTAGGGACAGAAAACTATAGGTAGCGAGAGTGTCACTGTGTTTTACTGTGCTAATCCTTGTTTCTAGGGACAGGGAAGGACAGTGAGGGAAATTCTCCTTGTGCTATACTGTGCTAAAGCATTGATCATCAACCATCTTTAAAAAAACATTTTTTCTAGGGACAGAAAACTATAGGTAGCGAGAGTGTCACTGTGTTTTACTGTGCTAATCCTTGTTTCTAGGGACAGGGAAGGACAGTGAGGGAAATTCTCCTTGTGCTATACTGTGCTAAAGCATTGATCATCAACCATCTTTAAAAAAACATTTTTTCTAGGGACAGAAAACTATAGGTAGGGAGAGTGTCAGTGTGTTTTACTGTGCTAATCCTTGTTTCTAGGGACAGGGAAGGACAGTGAGGGAAATTCTCCTTGTGCTATACTGTGCTAAAGCATTGATCATCAACCATCTTTAAAAAAACATTTTTTCTAGGGACAGAAAACTATAGGTAGCGAGAGTGTCACTGTGTTTTACTGTGCTAATCCTTGTTTCTAGGGACAGGGAAGGACAGTGAGGGAAATTCTCCTTGTGCTATACTGTGCTAAAGCATTGATCATCAACCATCTTTAAAAAAACATTTTTTCTAGGGACAGAAAACTATAGGTAGCGAGAGTGTCACTGTGTTTTACTGTGCTAATCCTTGTTTCTAGGGACAGGGAAGGACAGTGAGGGAAATTCTCCTTGTGCTATACTGTGCTAAAGCATTGATCATCAACCATCTTTAAAAAAACATTTTTTCTAGGGACAGAAAACTATAGGTAGCGAGAGTGTCACTGTGTTTTACTCTGCTAATCCTTGTTTCTAGGGACAGGGAAGGACAGTGAGGGAAATTCTCCTTGTGCTATACTGTGCTAAAGCATTCCTCATCAACCATCTTTAAAAAAACATTTTTTCTAGGGACAGAAAACTATAGGTAGCGAGAGTGTCACTGTGTTTTACTGTGCTAATCCTTGTTTCTAGGGACAGGGAAGGACAGTGAGGGAAATTCTCCTTGTGCTATACTGTGCTAAAGCATTGATCATCAACCATCTTTAAAAAAACATTTTTTCTAGGGACAGAAAACTATAGGTAGCGAGAGTGTCACTGTGTTTTACTGTGCTAATCCTTGTTTCTAGGGACAGGGAAGGACAGTGAGGGAAATTCTCCTTGTGCTATACTGTGCTAAAGCATTGATCATCAACCATCTTTAAAAAAACATTTTTTCTAGGGACAGAAAACTATAGGTAGCGAGAGTGTCACTGTGTTTTACTGTGCTAATCCTTGTTTCTAGGGACAGGGAAGGACAGTGAGGGAAATTCTCCTTGTGCTATACTGTGCTAAAGCATTGATCATCAACCATCTTTAAAAAAACATTTTTTCTAGGGACAGAAAACTATAGGTAGCGAGAGTGTCACTGTGTTTTACTGTGCTAATCCTTGTTTCTAGGGACAGGGAAGGACAGTGAGGGAAATTCTCCTTGTGCTATACTGTGCTAAAGCATTGATCATCAACCATCTTTAAAAAAACATTTTTTCTAGGGACAGAAAACTATAGGTAGCGAGAGTGTCACTGTGTTTTACTGTGCTAATCCTTGTTTCTAGGGACAGGGAAGGACAGTGAGGGAAATTCTCCTTGTGCTATACTGTGCTAAAGCATTGATCATCAACCATCTTTAAAAAAACATTTTTTCTAGGGACAGAAAACTATAGGTAGCGAGAGTGTCACTGTGTTTTACTGTGCTAATCCTTGTTTCTAGGGACAGGGAAGGACAGTGAGGGAAATTCTCCTTGTGCTATACTGTGCTAAAGCATTGATCATCAACCATCTTTAAAAAAACATTTTTTCTAGGGACAGAAAACTATAGGTAGCGAGAGTGTCACTGTGTTTTACTGTGCTAATCCTTGTTTCTAGGGACAGGGAAGGACAGTGAGGGAAATTCTCCTTGTGCTATACTGTGCTAAAGCATTCCTCATCAACCATCTTTAACCACTTAACAACCACCTGCCGACAAATAACGTCGACAAGGTGTTTGCTTAACTCTGGGAGGTTGTTATATAACGTCCTCCAAGAAACGCGCTCCCGCGCGCCCCCGGGAAACTCCGTGACCGCCGGGTCCAATCGCGGTAAATCGCCGCCGATAGCGGCCGTTTACCATGTGATCGCTCCGTCAAATGACGGAGCAATCTCTTGTAAACAGACCGGCGTCATTTGATGACGCCGGTTCCTCCCTCCCCTCTCTGTACCGATCGGTACAGTGTGAGAGGAGAGGGGAGGGAGCGGATGGCAGCAGCAGCTCTGTGGGCTGGATCTGTGACAATTGCAGTCACAGATCCAGCCATCCATCCATCCCTGCTCAGCCATCCCTGGTGCAATACCCTGCCAATACTCTGCAATACACCCTGCCAATACTCTGCAAAATACCCTGCCAATACTCTGCAAAATACTCTGCAATACCCTGGTGCAATACTCTGCAATACCCTGGTGCAATACTCTGCAATACCCTGCGCAATACTCTGCAATACCCTGCGCAATACTCTGCAATACCCTGCAAAATACTCTGCAATACCCTGCGCAATACCCTGCAAAATACTCTGCAATACCCTGCGCAATACTCTGCAATACCCTGCGCAATACTCTGCAATACCCTGCAAAATACTCTGCAATACCCTGCGCAATACTCTGCAATACCCTGCGCAATACTCTGCAATACCCTGCGCAATACCCTGCGCAATACTCTGCAAAATACTCTGCAATACCCTGCGCAATACTCTGCAATACCCTGCGCAATACTCTGCAATACCCTGCGCAATACTCTGCAATACCCTGCGCAATACTCTGCAATACTCTGCAATACCCTGTGCAATACTCTGCAATACCCTGCGCAATACTCTGCAATACCCTGCACAATACTCTGCAATACCCTGCACAATACTCTGCAATACCCTGCAATACCCTGTGCAATACCCCGTGCAATACCCTGCCATACTCCGCAATACCCTGCCATAGTCCGCAATACTCCGCAATGCCCTGCAATGCCCGGCAATACTCCGCAATGCCCACTTCCCGCCCGCCGGCCGTCATATGACGTCCTTGACTTTGTACGGGGATATCTGAATGATGGGTGCAGCTACAGGCATCATTCAGATATCAGCTTTTTCAGCCGGCGATTCCCTACACCATAAGAACAATCATAGCGGCTGTTCCGCTGCTTGATCATTCTTACGGGAGGTGAGAGGGGATGTCCCCCCCCGCCGCCCTCCGGTGCTTCTACCAACTCACCGCTACGATCAAAGCCAGGATTGTTTTTTTTTTTGTTTTTTTTTTCAGGCTTCCCAGCCTAGAGGTGAGATGTGGGGTCTTATTGACCCCATATCTCACTGTAAAGAGGACCTGTCATGCCATATTCCTATTACAAGGGATGTTTACGTTCCTTGTAATAGGTATAAAAGTGATCAAAAAAAATTTTGGGGCGGAAAAACATGTCAAACTAAAATAAATAAAGTAAAATAAACAATAAAAAAATATATTTTTTTTTTAAAGCGCCCCTGTCCCCGTGAGCTCGCATACAGAAGCGAACGCATACGTAAGTCCCGCCCACATATGAAAACGGTTTTCAAACCACACATGTGAGGTATCTCTGCGAACGTTAGAGCGAGAGCAATCATTTTGGCCCTAGACCTCCTCTGTAACTAAAATCATGTAACCAGTAAAAATATTTAAAGCGTCGCCTATGGGGATTTTTTTAAGTAGCGAAGTTTGGCGCCATTCCACGAGTGTGTGCAATTTTTAAGGGTGACATGTTAGGTATCTATTTACTCGGCGTAACTTCATCTTTCACATTATGCAAAAACATTGGGCTAACTTTACTGTTTTTTTTTTTTTTTTAAGCACAAAACATATTTTTTCCGTAAAAAACGCGTTAAAAAAATTGCTGCGCAAATATCGTGCGAGATAAAAAGTTGCAACTACCACCATTATATTCTCTAAGGTCTTTTCTAAAAAAACATATATAATGTTTTGGGGTTCTATGTAATTTTCTAGCAAATAAATGATGATTTTTACATGTAGGAGAGAAATGTCAGAATTGGCCTGGGTGCTCCAGAACGCCTGAAGGTGCTCCCTGCATGTTGGGCCTCTCTATGTGGCCACGCTGTGTAAAAGTCTCACACATGTGGTATCGCCATACTCGGGAGGAATAGCAGAATGTGTTTTGGGGTGTAATTTGTGGAATGCATATGCTGTGTGTGAGAAATAACCTGCTAATATGACATTTTTGTGAAAAAAAAAAAGAGAAAAAAAAATCTTGATTTTGCAAAGAATTGTGGGAAAAAATGACAACTTCAAAAAACTCACAATGCCTCTTTCTGAATACCTTGGAATGTCTTCTTTCCAAAAAGGGGTCATTTGGGGGGTATTTATACTTTTCTGGCATGTTAGGGTCTCAAGAAATGAGATCGGCCGTCAGTACTTCAGGTGTGATCAATTTTCAGATATTGGCACCATAGCTTGTGGACTCTATAACTTTCACAAAGACCAAATAATATCCACCAATTTGTACTTATTTTTACCAAAGATATGTAGCAGTATAAATTTTGGCCAAAATTTATGAAGAAAAAATAGTAATTTGCAAAATTTTATAACAGAAACGAAAAAAAAATCATTTTTTTACAAAATTTTCAGTCTTTTTTCTCTTATAGCGCAAAAAATAAAAAATCCAACAGTGATTAAATACCACCAAAAGAAAGCTCTATTTGTGTGAAAAAAAGGACAAAAAATTCATATGGGTACAGTGTTGTATGACTGAGTAATTGTCATTCAAAATGTGAGAGCACCGAAAGCTGAAAATTGGTCTGGTTATTAAGGGGGTTTAAGTGCCCAGTGGTCAAGTGGTTAAAAAACATTTTTTCTAGGGACAGAAAACTATAGGTAGCGAGAGTGTCACTGTGTTTTACTGTGCTAATCCTTGTTTCTAGGGACAGGGAAGGACAGTGAGGGAAATTCTCCTTGTGCTATACTGTGCTAAAGCATTGATCATCAACCATCTTTAAAAAAAAAATTTTTCTAGGGACAGAAAACTATAGGTAGCGAGAGTGTCACTGTGTTTTACTGTGCTAATCCTTGTTTCTAGGGACAGGGAATGACAGTGAGGGAAATTCTCCTTGTGCTATACTGTGCTAAAGCATTGATCATCAACCATCTTTAAAAAAACATTTTTTCTAGGGACAGAAAACTATAGGTAGGGAGAGTGTCAGTGTGTTTTACTGTGCTAATCCTTGTTTCTAGGGACAGGGAAGGACAGTGAGGGAAATTCTCCTTGTGCTATACTGTGCTAAAGCATTGATCATCAACCATCTTTAAAAAAACATTTTTTCTAGGGACAGAAAACTATAGGTAGCGAGAGTGTCACTGTGTTTTACTGTGCTAATCCTTGTTTCTAGGGACAGGGAAGGACAGTGAGGGAAATTCTCCTTGTGCTATACTGTGCTAAAGCATTGATCATCAACCATCTTTAAAAAAACATTTTTTCTAGGGACAGAAAACTATAGGTAGCGAGAGTGTCACTGTGTTTTACTGTGCTAATCCTTGTTTCTAGGGACAGGGAAGGACAGTGAGGGAAATTCTCCTTGTGCTATACTGTGCTAAAGCATTGATCATCAACCATCTTTAAAAAAACATTTTTTCTAGGGACAGAAAACTATAGGTAGCGAGAGTGTCACTGTGTTTTACTGTGCTAATCCTTGTTTCTAGGGACAGGGAAGGACAGTGAGGGAAATTCTCCTTGTGCTATACTGTGCTAAAGCATTGATCATCAACCATCTTTAAAAAAACATTTTTTCTAGGGACAGAAAACTATAGGTAGCGAGAGTGTCACTGTGTTTTACTGTGCTAATCCTTGTTTCTAGGGACAGGGAAGGACAGTGAGGGAAATTCTCCTTGTGCTATACTGTGCTAAAGCATTCCTCATCAACCATCTTTGAAATCCTTGTTTTTTGGACAGTCAGGGAAATTGTCATTGTGCTATTCTGTGCGAAAGCAATCATCCTCAACCATATTTAGAAATCCTTAAGTAAAGGGACAGAGAAGGACACCTGAAGGTAGCCCTTATTGCTTTTTTCCCATCTTCCTGCAGGCCATCCATTAGAATGTCTGGAAGGCAAACAAGGAGAGGCAGACAGTCAGGAGGCAATAAAAGAGGGCAAGCAGGCTCTGTGTCTGGGGGCAACAGTGCTGGTCGTGGACGCGGTGCATTGTCATCAGCACATGGCCATGGGACACGCTTGTACTTCTTTTCGGCAGCTGGACATGTTGAGCCACATCATGTCGAAGACTTGGTAGAGTGGATGACCAAGCCCTCCTCCTCCTCCTCATCCTCTCTCACCCAGGCTCAGGGTACTGGCAAAGCAGCTGCCAAAGCGTCCTCTTCCCTGGTATCAATGTCAGACTCATCATCAGTCACTCCTTCCCTAGACCCACCATGTCCTCCTCCTGAGGAGTCCCCCGAACTGTTTGAGCACAGTGTTGGGTACATGCTCCAGGAGGATGCCCAGCGTTTCGAAGGGTCTGATGATGAAACCCAGCTACAGGAAGGCAGTAGCGTGAGAGCAGACAGAGGGGATGCTCAAGAAGGACACCAATCTGGCAGTCATGTTCCAGCAGCTGCAGCATACTGCCAGATTGGCTCCAGTGATGAGGAGGGAGGGGATGATGAGGTCACTGACTCCACGTGGGTGCCTAATAGGAGAGAGGAGGAGGAGGAGGATGAGGAGGAGGCACATCTCCAACGAGGCAGGATGCCCTTTGGTGGCCAGCGTAAGGGCAGTACACCGACGGAATCACACCGCAGAGCTCCGCCTGTGCAGGGCGCTGCCTCTGCCCGTCATTCAAAAAGTTCTTTGGTGTGGGCCTTTTTTGAGGCTAGTGCATCAGATCGCACAGCTGCTGTTTGCAACATATGTCTCAAGCGTATATCGCGTGGCCAAAACATCAGCCGCTTGGGTACCACATGCCTGACCAGACATATGTTGACCTGCCATGCAGCTCGTTGGCAAGCCTACCTCAAAGACCCACACCAAAGAACAAAGCGGACCTCTCCTTGCACCGCATCAGCTGGGATCTCCAACCCCACTATAACTTCAGTCTTCTCTGAAACATGCACTGAGAGGAATGAAGGTGTAGAATTAGGTGTGTCACAGCCAAGTACTTGCGGCCACTCTGCTAGCAGTACACCGACGTCCGATTCTAGCAGGCAAATTTCCCTGCCCCAGCTGCTGGACCGTCGAAAGAAGTTCACTCCCAGCCATCCACATGCCCAGCGGTTGAATGCTAGCTTGGCTAAATTGCTAGCGCTTCAACTGCTGCCTTTTCAGTTGGTAGACTCGGCCCCCTTCCGTGAGTTTGTGCAATGCGCGGTTCCTCAGTGGCAGGTTCCCAAACGCCACTTTTTCTCACGGAAGGCTATTCCGGCTCTCTACCGGCATGTGGAAGGCAATGTCTTGGCCTCGCTGGACAGGGCGGTCAGCGGTAAGGTGCATATTACCGCTGACTCATGGTCCAGCAGGCATGGACAGGGACGTTACCTTTCTTTCACGGCCCATTGGGTCACTCTTTTGGCAGCTGGGAAGGATGCAGGACAAGGTGCAGTAGTGTTGGAGGTTGTTCCACCGCCACGCCTACAAAATGCTACTAGTGGTTGTGACACACCTCTCTCCTCCACCCCCTTCTCTTCTTCTTCCTCCATGGCCTCTTCCTGTGCTTTGTCCTCTGAACCAGCGGTGCTCCGTAGCCGTTCAAGGGGCTACGCAAGTACGCAGGCAAAAAGATGCCATGCCGTGCTTGCGCTGGTGTGTTTGGGGGACAGAAGCCACACTGGGGCAGAGGTCCTGTCTGCTCTGCAGGGCCAGGCCGAGAGGTGGTTGACGCCACGCCAGCTTAAGCCAGGAATGGTGGTTTGCGACAATGGCACCAACCTCCTCTCCGCCCTCCGACAGGGACAACTGACCCATGTGCCCTGTGTGGCTCACGTCCTTAACCTGGTGGTGCAGCGGTTCTTGGGCAGGTACCCGGGCTTACAGGATGTCCTGAGGCAGGCCAGGAAAGTCTGTGTGCATTTCCGCAGATCTTATAATGCCAGTGCTCGCCTGGCTGAGCTGCAAAAGGAGTTGAACCTGCCCAAGAACCGCCTTATATGTGACATGCCCACCAGGTGGAACTCAACGTTGGCCATGCTGCAGCGGCTGCACACGCAGCAGAGGGCCATCAATGAGTACCTGTGCGACTACGGCACCAGGACAGGGTCAGGGGAGCTTGTTTTTTTTTCTCCACGCCAGTGGGGCATGATCAGGGATGCATGCACTGTCCTGGCACCATTTGAGGAGACAACGAGGATGGTGAGCTGTGACAGTGCATGCATCAGTGACACTGTACCTCTTGTCCACCTGTTGGAGCACACGCTGCGTGGAATAATGGACAGGGCACTTGAGGCAGAACAGAGGCAGGAAGAGGAGGACTTCCTTGCCTCTCAAGGCCCCCTTTACCCAGACAGTGTTCCTTCTGTCCCACCCATCGCACAGGAAGAGGAGGAGGAGGAGGAGGATTGTGTCAGCATGGAGGTGGAGGCTGGCACTCAGCATCATCAGCAGCAGTCTTTTAGGGATGATTTACAGTCCCAAGAAACCAGTGGACTTGTACGTGGCTGGGAGGAGGTGGCTGCGGATCATGTCGTCCTTAGTGACCCAGAGGACTCCGGACCGAATGCCTCAGCTAACCTACGCTGCATGGCCTCCCTGATCCTGCAAAGTCTGCGGAAGGATCCTCGTATTCTTCGGATCAAGGAGAGGGACCATTACTGGCTGGCCACTCTCCTTGATCCACGGTACAAGGGTAAGGTTGCGGACCTTATGTTACCGTCGCAGAGGGAGCAGAGGATGAGACAACTCCGGGAGGCCTTGCAGAAAGGTCTGTGCAACGCGTTCCCAGAGACTGGGAGGTTACAAACTCCTGGTCCTGGACAACGAGTTGCTGAGGCTTCGGGCAGTCAAAGAAGGAGCGGTGGGGAAGGTGGCCGTCTGACCGATGCGTTCAGACAATTCTTTAGTCCGCAGCCCCAAAGTATGATCGGTTCCAGCAACCATCGCCAGCGTCTGATAAACATGGTGCAGGAATATCTAGGGGCAAGGTCAGACTTGGACACCTTCCCCACCGAAAATCCTCTGGCTTACTGGGTCTTGAGGATGGATCACTGGCCAGAGCTTGCACAGTATGCAATTGAGCTACTGGCCTGTCCTGCATCCAGCGTTCTTTCGGAACGCACATTCAGTGCTGCTGGAGGATTTGTCACGGATCACAGGGTGCGCCTGTCCACCGACTCGGTTGATCGACTGACTTTCATCAAGATGAACCAGTCTTGGATCACCACCAGCTACCACACACCTGATGCTGATATAACAGACTAATTGATTTTAACATGTCACATCCCTTCAAGACTGATGCTGATGCTGAGTGCCTGTGCTGTTATGTTGACTGGCTATCCTCCTCCTCCGAGTCCTCAATGATACGATTGATGATGATAGCTTGGAAGATCATTTTTGTTTATGGGTGCCGCCACCAGTGGCTAAGGCCCAATTTTTCAGCCCCTGTTTAACAGGGGCGTGTAATTACAATTTTTGAAGCAATACTTTGCAACAGGGCTCATTGCTGTGCTCCAAGTACAGTATCTGTGAGGGGTTGCAGTGTTGTGCCACCAGTGCCTAAGGCCCAATTTTTCAGCCCCTGTTCAACAGGGGCATGTAATTACAATTCTTGATCTAATAATTCACAGCAGGGCCCATTGCTGCACCCACCAAGAGTAACTCTGAGGGCTTACAGTGTTGTGGCAACGCCACCACCACCACCACCACAAAAGGCCCAATTTTTCAGCCCCTGTTCAACAGGGGCATGCAATTACAATTCTTGATCTAATAATTCACAGCAGGGCCCATTGCTGCACCCACCAAGAGTAACTGTCAGGGCTTACAGTGTTGTGGCACCAGCACCACTATCAAAGGCCCAATTTTTACTACCACTGTTCAACAATTATATGTAATTACAATTCCTGATATAATAGTTGACAGCAGGGCGTTCCAGCACCAACCAAGAGTAACTGTGAGTGCTTACAGTGTTGTACCAACAACTAAGGGGCCTATTTCTGCAGAGTATATACGGCAGGTCCCTACTTTCAAACATCCAACTTACAAACGACTCCTACTTGCAAACGCAAGAAGACAACAGGAAGTGAGAGGAAATCTACCCCTAGGAAGGAAAATTCTCTCCTGTAAGAATTAATATGGGAGAAAGGTGTCTCCTCTGTACTGATGCTTTATCACCAATCCTTGTTTCAAGAAAAACACCACATTTCAAAAACAGTTGTCATTGGGACGGAAAGTGAGGTGAAATGTTCTGAACAGGGGCACAGACAGCAAAACAAATGTTACAGGGGTGATAACCCTTACCTATGTTTTCCAAAAAGTTTAAAAATAGATTTTTGGGCTGGAGCTACACTTAAACAATGTACATGTTCAAAATTACAAACACATTCTACATAAGAACAAACCTACAGTCCCTGTCTTGTATGCACCGCCTGTATACGGCTGTTCAGAGTATATAGGGCCTTTTTTATTTTGTGTGCGGTGTTCCCCTTAATATCCATACAAGACCCAAAGGGGCTGGTAATGGGCTGGGGTAGGGGGGGGGGGGGTCATGGGGTAGCTATGCCATTTTTCTTAAAGATTTTCATCCATATTACCGGGACCAGACATTACATTAAAGCCGCAAGCAGTTTTAAATGGCTTTTTTTTCCTTTAGAAGTGTCATTTTGTGCAGGGACAGTTCTAAACACGGGAAACACGTGGCACTTCACAGGCATACTTTAGACACCCCCCAGGTACGATATTTAAAGGAATATTTGACTTTTTTTTTTTCACTTTATGCATCATTAAAATGACTGCTCCCGAAAAACGACCGTTTTTAAAACTTCTTTTTGCATTGATACATGTCCCCTGGTGCAGAACCCGGGTTCCCAAACCCTTTTTAGGACAATAACATGCATAATAGTCGTTATAATTAGCACTTTAGAATTCGAACGTTCGCATCCATTGTATTTAATAGGGTTCTAATGTTCGTACGAACGTTCGGTCCGTTCGCGGGTTCTGGTGCGAACCGAACCCGGGGGTGTTCGGCTCATCACTATGGGCCAACAGAACCGCCTTTTTTGGGTGTCCCACACAGGTGCATCAGTGAATTTTTGTGGTGCCTCCATGTCTAAAAATTGATAGCCAAAGGTGAATACTAAACATATTTTTGTGAAGAAATAATGTCTTCATGTGGCAATTCAGCACAAACACACACTTGTCCCCCACTTCCAAGCAATTTAGGCTGTTTTTAGTTTCATAGAGAATTTCAGTGTGATAAATAGACCTTTTGTTTGATTCTCATAGGGGAGAGAAGACTGGGAGGAGAACACTCCAGGGAGCACAGGAACCCCACAGCTTCGACACAACCCCAACCTCACAAAGACCCACAACCTAAGGATGTTGAGGAAGTTGAAGAGGTGGAGGAAGGAGAAGTGCAGGAAGGAGAAGTGGATGACGTGGTGGAACTGGTCACCACAACAGGTCAGTATCTGTCACCACAGCTTCAGGTAAGAGATTTAGGCCTGCAGAGTTATAATACCTTTTTATTTTGTTTTTAGGGGATGTAAATGTTGTGGTGAAAGAAAGTACACGTTTCTCTGCTGACAGTGCCCTACGAATAATACAGCAAGTGATGGAATGTAGCACAGAACTGGACAGAATTAAACAAAGAATTCATGTGATGGATCAAACCTTTAAAGACATCCTAGATGTTTTGGGGAGAATTGAATAAGGCATCAAAACCCCCATTTTTGGTTACAGTTTGTTCTTCCCCCTTTTAATCTCTTTTTGACAATCAATCCAGCCAAAAATTGAATATGCACACAGTGTGTCAACATGTGCCATCTGCCATCAGGGGATATCCATGTATGGCTTTTGGGGGTGCAACCCCTTCCTCGTATCTCAAGTAGGTGAACTGAAGAAGGGGTTGCACCCACAAAACACGTCCATTGATCACCCCTGATGGCAGATAGCACATGTTGACAATAGGGATCAGGAGTCTAAAATCCCTATTAGAAATTACAACAAAATGTGTGCATATTCAATTTTTGGCTGGGCCAGGGGTGCCAAGACCCCATATTAGGACGGGCACATAGAGACATATTATGTGTAAGTGAATGTCTCATATTGCTCAGAGGTATCCAATGTTGTACTTTTTGGAATGCAACTGATGGTTTTGTATTTTCATTAAAAAAAATTGGCGGTTTGTGGACAGCCAAAAAAAAAAAAAAAAAATACCATGTGTGTGAATGTGCACAGAGTAAAATGTTTGAACACAAACAAAGTGTAGCTTCTTTTTCAAATACGCTCTAACCTTATTTATGTATTTGTTTGGGTTTCATAGTGAAATGGTTGTTATTTACTAAAGGAAACAAAACTTGGCAATACAAATGCAGTAAGACAAACTAGGAGACAGGAAACAAACAAAGTTACAAGATTTAAAATGAATTTTAATGAGTTCTTTATGCACGAATCTTTAGTCATGGCCTGGCATAGGAATTGCCCCCCTACCCGTGAAATAGTCCATATATTTATCCCGAACCTCACGGGCATTTTGGGGGGGCAAGCCAGGATGGGCAGATTCGAGGCCCGGCAGGGGATTGGCATGGGAAAGTCCTGCCTCAGGCAATACTGAGGCCATATAAGTACTTGATTTTCGGCAAAGAAAATTATGGAGCACACAGCAGCATAAAACAACATAGTTTATCTTGTACTCCGCCAAGTGGATTGGAGTCATAAAAAGGCGGAACCGGCTGGCCATTATCCCAAAGGCATTTTCAATGACTCTTCGGGCCCTGGCCAGCCGGTAATTGAACACCCTCTTCTCTGGGGTCAGGGTCCTCTGTGGAAATGGCCTCATGAGGTGCGGTCCAAGTCCGAAGGCTTCATCAGCCAAAAAAACAAAGGGGAGTCCTTCAACATTCCCTGCATCCGGTGGCAATGCAAGGTCGTCACTCTGGAGACGGAGGGCAAACTCCGTCTGGATGAAGGATCCCCCATCGGACATCCGGCCATTCTTCCCTACATCAACATAGTGGAATTCATACCATGCTGACACCACCGCCATCAGCACAATGCTATGAAACCCCTTGTAATTGTAGTAGTAGGACCCAGAACGGGGTGGCGGGACGATGCGGACGTGCTTCCCGTCTATGGCACCACCGCAGTTGGGGAAGTCCCACCGCGTGGCAAACTCCGATGCCACAGTCTGCCATTCCTGTGGCGTGGAAGGAAGCTGGGGAGTCAAACAAGATGAAATAAAATTAGAAATTTAAATTATAACATTGCAAGCAGATTATAAGAAAATACATTAGAGCCCAACATCAATCAAATTCTCAGTTTAAGGTGTTTTTAATAAGTATAATGGAAGGCTCAAGTTTCATATTCATCACCCCCTCTGATGGTCCATTATAACCCAATTTGGGGGGGGGGTAGATGTGTTTGGCCACAGGATAGCATTGCAGTGGCGGTGCGTCCAGAGTGGGCGCTGGAGCACTGCCCCCTCTATCCTGCGCCCGTCACTCAGAACAATACATAGGTTCATGCCTTGCATGAACCTATGTATTGTCAATGCCGCCCACTATTCAGGTGGATGGCCCCCTGTTGAGCGATGGACATATGAATAACTGCGGCATTTTTGTGGTGAAAATTGCATATCAGAAACAGGGGGGCAAATAGGCTTGCAAATTACAGCCTGAGGGATGTAATTGGCTTGCTAAAAGTTAAATAGGGGACGCAGGGGGGGGACATTCCTTGGCTAAACACTGACAGGCTGCTCTGCCAATCATGTTCTCCAAGTCTGTTTAACGGTAACATGATTGGCTGATGCAACATCGAGGGCAGGAAAAGACATCAAGGACAGAAGAAGGATGGCGCGGACCAGAAGAAGTGCAGGGCTGGGGGGAAACTGGCTGCATTGGAGGGGACAAAATGGCTGCATTGGAAGGGGCAAAATGGCTGCATTGGAAGGGGCAAAATGGCTGCATTGGAAGGGGCAAAATGGCTGCATTGGAAGGGGCAACTGGTGGCATTTAATAGGCACAGTCGCAAAAAAGAAGCAAGTTTAGGTCCTAAATTGGGGGTTGAACCCCCAAACATTTGGAGCAACAGGTGCCACTGCTGGAAAGGTTAGTGAAGGGAAATATGCATGGAGGGGAAAAAAGGGGCATTTTAAAGCTTCCAGCATGCATGGGGACAAAGGGGACATTCTCAGCATATTACAATCATGGTAATTAGGGAAGGATGAAAGAAATACAATACATTAGCATACATGAAATACATAAAATGTGATGTTAATGGTGAAAACTTACCCTAATATAGTCCTCCTGCAGGACTTGTATAATGGCAGAACAGGTGTCTGGGATTATGAGGCCCAGAGCCTGGGGGGAGATGCCTATCGTGAACTTCAAGTCCTGAAGACTTCTCCCTGTCGCCAGGTAACGTAACGTGGCGATGAGCCTCTGCTCAGCACTGATGGCTTCCCGCATAACGGTGTCCTGCCTGGTAATATAGGGGGACACCAAAGCCAACAGTTGCTGAAAAACGGGGTCAGACATCCGCAGAAAATTCCTGAAGTCCTCAGGATTATTCTCGACGATCTCCCGCAGCAGAGGCATATGGCAGAATTGGTCCCGCTGGAGCAACCAATTCTTGGTCCATGAACTCCTCCTCACCCCGTTCATGGACTGGTCTTGGTCCAAAACAAGCAGACCAACACCAAGCGCCCGCACAGCACGAACTCGACGACGAGAACGTACAGGCGACATGGCTAGGAAACGGTCGTCTTATCAGAACGTACAGAACAGAACGCACTTTAGAACAGCAAGGCCTATGAATAACGAACTGAAAATCAGAAACGAACGGGCAAGAACGCACTGTAAAACAGATACGACCTGCCGAGACGCCCTGAAAGACAAGATACGAACCCACAAGCACAAACCGAACCGCAGAAAACGAACTGAAAGCACGAAGACTGAAAAGCGCGAATCGTCTCTTCCCAAACTTTTACTTCACACGCGGTAACACGAGATCAGCAAAAGCAGCCCAAGGGGTGGCACCAGGGAAATCGATCTTCCCCTTTATAGTGCCGTCGTACGTGCTGGACGTGACCACGCAGAACAACGAGGAAATTGTGAAATGTCAGTGTGTACGCATGGAAAGCTTGACGAGAAACTCGTCAAGGTTAACAAGAATCTCGTTGAAAAAAACGACGTGTTTTTTACGACGAGAAACTCGGTCGTGTGTACGAGGCTTCAAGGTTTTTCTTTAACTTAATGTAGACCCCCCTCCCCTTTTATACATACCTTTATACATACCTGAGCCCTATGGAGATCCAGCACTGTGCATGAGAACTGCGGCTCTCCTGGCTTTGTCCCTTCTCCCTGGGCAGATTGATAGTAGCAAGAGCCATTGGTTTCCGCTCCTGTCCATCAATTCCAGTGATGAGGGAGAAGGGACAGAGACAAGTCTGTGGCAATAGATGAAAAAGTGGGTCTTGGGAGCGAGCCCACACAGATGCCCCCATGGGAATCTGCTACCTATTGGGGGCACCAGCAAGAGAGGTGAAGATTTCTTGTTCATTTACAGCACACATCTCAGGAGCCTATACAGGCACACCCACACACTTCCCACCCAACTACCCTTCATTCACCCCATTGTTTCTCCTCTTTTCTTCCTCCCTTTCCCCCCCTCCTTTTTCTTCACCTCTCCCAACTACTCCCCCTTCTCCCCCTTTTTCTCCTTCTTTCCCCCTTTTTGTTTCTTTTTTTTTTCTCTTTCCCTTTCCCCTTTCCCTCACTTGAGTGACCAGCTTAATTTTTTAATTTGATCTCTAACTTCTTGTTACATTTGATGTTATTCATTTTTTTCACCTTATCCACACATAGGGATGAGCTTCGTGTTCGAGTCGAACATACGTTCGACTCGAACATCGGCTGTTCGATCGTTCGACGAAGATCGAACGATTTGGGCCGTTCGTGCCAAATTCGAGTGACGCGAACGGCCCACAATGCACTACGCCATCGCAGTGTCATCCAGGCGCTGTGATTGGCCAAGCATGCACTGTGACCCCGCATGCTTGGCCAATCACAGCGCCGGCAGCGAGGAGAGCAATGATTGGCCACAGGCAGGATGCCTGTGGCCAATTATTGCTGAGGGTGTTTAGTACACGCCCCACACTATAAAAGGCCGCCAGCACGGCGGCCTAGTGTAGTGTGTTCCGGAGCAGGGAAAGAGAAGCATAGGCAGGGACAGTGACATTTATTTCTTTCTTGCTTAACCTGGATTCCTTTAGTTTAGGGAAAGAGAAGGATAGGTAGGGAGAGTGTCAGTGTGTTTTACTGTGCGAATCCTTGTTTCTAGGGACAAAGAAGGAAAGTGAGGGGAATTCTCCTTGTGCTATAGTGTGCTTTAAAAAAACATTTTTTCTAGGGACAGAAAACTCTAGGTAGGGAGAGTGTCAGTTTCTTTCACTGTGCGAGTCCTTGTTTCTAGGGACAAAGAAGGAAAGTGAGGGGAATTCTCCTTGTGCTATAGTGTGCTTTAAAAAAAAAAAATTTCTAGGGACAGAAAACTCTAGGTAGGGAGAGTGTCAGTTTCTTTCACTGTGCGAGTCCTTGTTTCTAGGGACAAAGAAGGAAAGTGAGGGGAATTCTCCTTGTGCTATAGTGTGCTTTAAAAAAACATTTTTTCTAGGGACAGAAAACTCTAGGTAGGGAGAGTGTCAGTTTCTTTCACTGTGCGAGTCCTTGTTTCTAGGGACAAAGAAGGAAAGTGAGGGGAATTCTCCTTGTGCTATAGTGTGCTTTAAAAAAACATTTTTTCTAGGGACAGAAAACTCTAGGTAGGGAGAGTGTCAGTTTCTTTCACTGTGCGAGTCCTTGTTTCTAGGGACAAAGAAGGAAAGTGAGGGGAATTCTCCTTGTGCTATAGTGTGCTTTAAAAAAACATTTTTTCTAGGGACAGAAAACTCTAGGTAGGGAGAGTGTCAGTTTCTTTCACTGTGCGAGTCCTTGTTTCTAGGGACAAAGAAGGAAAGTGAGGGGAATTCTCCTTGTGCTATAGTGTGCTTTAAAAAAACATTTTTTCTAGGGACAGAAAACTCTAGGTAGGGAGAGTGTCAGTTTCTTTCACTGTGCGAGTCCTTGTTTCTAGGGACAAAGAAGGAAAGTGAGGGGAATTCTCCTTGTGCTATAGTGTGCTTTAAAAAAACATTTTTTCTAGGGACAGAAAACTCTAGGTAGGGAGAGTGTCAGTTTCTTTCACTGTGCGAGTCCTTGTTTCTAGGGACAAAGAAGGAAAGTGAGGGGAATTCTCCTTGTGCTATAGTGTGCTTTAAAAAAACATTTTTTCTAGGGACAGAAAACTCTAGGTAGGGAGAGTGTCAGTTTCTTTCACTGTGCGAGTCCTTGTTTCTAGGGACAAAGAAGGAAAGTGAGGGGAATTCTCCTTGTGCTATAGTGTGCTTTAAAAAAACATTTTTTCTAGGGACAGAAAACTCTAGGTAGGGAGAGTGTCAGTTTCTTTCACTGTGCGAGTCCTTGTTTCTAGGGACAAAGAAGGAAAGTGAGGGGAATTCTCCTTGTGCTATAGTGTGCTTTAAAAAAACATTTTTTCTAGGGACAGAAAACTCTAGGTAGGGAGAGTGTCAGTTTCTTTCACTGTGCGAGTCCTTGTTTCTAGGGACAAAGAAGGAAAGTGAGGGGAATTCTCCTTGTGCTATAGTGTGCTTTAAAAAAACATTTTTTCTAGGGACAGAAAACTCTAGGTAGGGAGAGTGTCAGTTTCTTTCACTGTGCGAGTCCTTGTTTCTAGGGACAAAGAAGGAAAGTGAGGGGAATTCTCCTTGTGCTATAGTGTGCTTTAAAAAAACATTTTTTCTAGGGACAGAAAACTCTAGGTAGGGAGAGTGTCAGTTTCTTTCACTGTGCGAGTCCTTGTTTCTAGGGACAAAGAAGGAAAGTGAGGGGAATTCTCCTTGTGCTATAGTGTGCTTTAAAAAAACATTTTTTCTAGGGACAGAAAACTCTAGGTAGGGAGAGTGTCAGTTTCTTTCACTGTGCGAGTCCTTGTTTCTAGGGACAAAGAAGGAAAGTGAGGGGAATTCTCCTTGTGCTATAGTGTGCTTTAAAAAAACATTTTTTCTAGGGACAGAAAACTCTAGGTAGGGAGAGTGTCAGTTTCTTTCACTGTGCGAGTCCTTGTTTCTAGGGACAAAGAAGGAAAGTGAGGGGAATTCTCCTTGTGCTATAGTGTGCTTTAAAAAAACATTTTTTCTAGGGACAGAAAACTCTAGGTAGGGAGAGTGTCAGTTTCTTTCACTGTGCGAGTCCTTGTTTCTAGGGACAAAGAAGGAAAGTGAGGGGAATTCTCCTTGTGCTATAGTGTGCTTTAAAAAAACATTTTTTCTAGGGACAGAAAACTCTAGGTAGGGAGAGTGTCAGTTTCTTTCACTGTGCGAGTCCTTGTTTCTAGGGACAAAGAAGGAAAGTGAGGGGAATTCTCCTTGTGCTATAGTGTGCTTTAAAAAAACATTTTTTCTAGGGACAGAAAACTCTAGGTAGGGAGAGTGTCAGTTTCTTTCACTGTGCGAGTCCTTGTTTCTAGGGACAAAGAAGGAAAGTGAGGGGAATTCTCCTTGTGCTATAGTGTGCTTTAAAAAAACATTTTTTCTAGGGACAGAAAACTCTAGGTAGGGAGAGTGTCAGTTTCTTTCACTGTGCGAGTCCTTGTTTCTAGGGACAAAGAAGGAAAGTGAGGGGAATTCTCCTTGTGCTATAGTGTGCTTTAAAAAATCATTTTTTCTAGGGACAGAAAACTCTAGGTAGGGAGAGTGTCAGTTTCTTTCACTGTGCGAGTCCTTGTTTCTAGGGACAAAGAAGGAAAGTGAGGGGAATTCTCCTTGTGCTATAGTGTGCTTTAAAAAAACATTTTTTCTAGGGACAGAAAACTCTAGGTAGGGAGAGTGTCAGTTTCTTTCACTGTGCGAGTCCTTGTTTCTAGGGACAAAGAAGGAAAGTGAGGGGAATTCTCCTTGTGCTATAGTGTGCTTTAAAAAAACATTTTTTCTAGGGACAGAAAACTCTAGGTAGGGAGAGTGTCAGTTTCTTTCACTGTGCGAGTCCTTGTTTCTAGGGACAAAGAAGGAAAGTGAGGGGAATTCTCCTTGTGCTATAGTGTGCTTTAAAAAAACATTTTTTCTAGGGACAGAAAACTCTAGGTAGGGAGAGTGTCAGTTTCTTTCACTGTGCGAGTCCTTGTTTCTAGGGACAAAGAAGGAAAGTGAGGGGAATTCTCCTTGTGCTATAGTGTGCTTTAAAAAAACATTTTTTCTAGGGACAGAAAACTCTAGGTAGGGAGAGTGTCAGTTTCTTTCACTGTGCGAGTCCTTGTTTCTAGGGACAAAGAAGGAAAGTGAGGGGAATTCTCCTTGTGCTATAGTGTGCTTTAAAAAAACATTTTTTCTAGGGACAGAAAACTCTAGGTAGGGAGAGTGTCAGTTTCTTTCACTGTGCGAGTCCTTGTTTCTAGGGACAAAGAAGGAAAGTGAGGGGAATTCTCCTTGTGCTATAGTGTGCTTTAAAAAAACATTTTTTCTAGGGACAGAAAACTCTAGGTAGGGAGAGTGTCAGTTTCTTTTACTGTGCGAGTCCTTGTTTCTAGGGACAAAGAAGGAAAGTGAGGGGAATTCTCCTTGTGCTATAGTGTGCTAAAGCATTCCTCATCAACCATCTTTGAAATCCTTGTTTTTTGGACAGTCAGGGAAATTGTCGTTGTGCTATTCTGTGCAAAAGCAATCATCCTCAACCATATTTAGAAATCCTTAAGTAAAGGGACAGAGAAGGACACCTGAAGGTAGCCCTTATTGCTTTTTTCCCATCTCCCTGCAGGCCATCTATTAGAATGTCTGGAAGGCAAACAAGGAGAGGCAGACAGTCAGGAGGCAATAAAAGAGGGCAAGCAGGCTCTGTGTCTGGGGGCAACAGTGCTGGTCGTGGACGCGGTGCATTGTCATCAGCACATGGCCATGGGACACGCTTGTCCTTCTTTTCGGCAGCTGGACATGTTGAGCCACATCATGCCGAAGACTCGGTAGAGTGGATGACCAAGCCCTCCTCCTCCTCCTCATCCTCTCTCACCCAGGCTCAGGGTACTGGCAAAGCAGCTGCCAAAGCGTCCTCTTCCCTGGTATCAATGTCAGACTCATCATCAGTCACTCCTTCCCTAGACCCACCATGTCCTCCTCCTGAGGAGTCCCCCGAACTGTTTGAGCACAGTGTTGGGTACATGCTCCAGGAGGATGCCCAGCGTTTCGAAGGGTCTGATGATGAAACCCAGCTACAGGAAGGCAGTAGCGTGAGAGCAGACAGAGGGGATGCTCAAGAAGGACACCAATCTGGCAGTCATGTTCCAGCAGCTGCAGCATACTGCCAGATTGGCTCCAGTGATGAGGAGGGAGGGGATGATGAGGTCACTGACTCCACGTGGGTGCCTAATAGTAGAGAGGTGGAGGAGGAGGATGAGGAGGTGGCACATCTCCAACGAGGCAGGATGCCCTTTGGTGGCCAGCGTAAGGGCAGTACACCGACGGAATCACACCGCAGAGCTCCGCCTGTGCAGGGCGCTGCCTCTGCCCGTCATTCAAAAAGTTCCTTGGTGTGGGCCTTTTTTGAGGCTAGTGCATCAGATCGCACAGCTGCTGTTTGCAACATATGTCTCAAGCGTATATCGCGTGGCCAAAACATCAGCCGCTTGGGTACCACATGCCTGACCAGACATATGTTGACCTGCCATGCAGCTCGTTGGCAAGCCTACCTCAAAGACCCACACCAAAGAACAAAGCGGACCTCTCCTTGCACCGCATCAGCTGGGATCTCCAACCCCACCATAACTTCAGTCCTCTCTGAAACATGCACTGAGAGGAATGAAGGTGTAGAATTAGGTGTGTCACAGCCAAGTACTTGCGGCCACTCTGCTAGCAGTACACCGACGTCCGATTCTAGCAGGCAAATTTCCCTGCCCCAGCTGCTGGACCGTCGAAAGAAGTTCACTCCCAGCCATCCACATGCCCAGCGGTTGAATGCTAGCTTGGCTAAATTGCTAGCGCTTCAACTGCTGCCTTTTCAGTTGGTAGACTCGGCCCCCTTCCGTGAGTTTGTGCAATGTGCGGTTCCTCAGTGGCAGGTTCCCAAACGCCACTTTTTCTCACGGAAGGCTATTCCGGCTCTCTACCGGCATGTGGAAGGCAATGTCTTGGCCTCGCTGGACAGGGCGGTCAGCGGTAAGGTGCATATTACCGCTGACTCATGGTCCAGCAGGCATGGACAGGGACGTTACCTTTCTTTCACGGCCCATTGGGTCACTCTTTTGGCAGCTGGGAAGGATGCAGGACAAGGTGCAGTAGTGTTGGAGGTTGTTCCACCGCCACGCCTCCAAAATGCTACTACTGGTTGTGACACACCTCTCTCCTCCACCCCTCCTCTTCTTCTTCCTCCATGGCCTCTTCCTGTGGTTTGTCCTATGAACCAGCGGTGCTCCGTAGCCGTTCACGGGGCTACGCAAGTACGCAGGCAAAAAGATGCCATGCCGTGCTTGCGCTGGTGTGTTTGGGGGACAGAAGCCACACTGGGGCAGAGGTCCTGTCTGCTCTGCAGGGCCAGGCCGAGAGGTGGTTGACGCCACGCCAGCTTAAGCCAGGAATGGTGGTTTGCGACAATGGCACCAACCTCCTCTCCGCCCTCCGACAGGGACAACTGACCCATGTGCCCTGTGTGGCTCACGTCCTTAACCTGGTGGTGCAGCGGTTCTTGGGCAGGTACCCGGGCTTACAGGATGTCCTGAGGCAGGCCAGGAAAGTCTGTGTGCATTTCCGCAGATCTTATAATGCCAGTGCTCGCCTGGCTGAGCTGCAAAAGGAGTTGAACCTGCCCAAGAACCGCCTTATATGTGACATGCCCACCAGGTGGAACTCAACGTTGGCCATGCTGCAGCGGCTGCACACGCAGCAGAGGGCCATCAATGAGTACCTGTGCGACTACGGCACCAGGACAGGGTCAGGGGAGCTTGTTTTTTTTTCTCCACGCCAGTGGGGCATGATCAGGGATGCATGCACTGTCCTGGCACCATTTGAGGAGGCCACGAGGATGGTGAGCAGTGACAGTGCATGCATCAGTGACACTGTACCTCTTGTCCACCTGTTGGAGCACACGCTGCGTGGAATAATGGACAGGGCACTTGAGGCAGAACAGAGGCAGGAAGAGGAGGACTTCATTGCCTCTCAAGGCCCCCTTTACCCAGACAGTGTTCCTTCTGTCCCACCCATCGCACAGGAAGAGGAGGAGGAGGAGGAGGAGGATTTTGTCAGCATAGAGGTGGAGGCTGGCACTCAGCATCATCAGCAGCAGTCTTTTAGGGATGATTTACAGTCCCAAGAAACCAGTGGACTTGTACGTGGCTGGGAGGAGGTGGCTGCGGATCATGTCGTCCTTAGTGACCCAGAGGACTCCGGAGCGAATGCCTCAGCAAACCTACGCTGCATGGCCTCCCTGATCCTGCAAAGTCTGCGGAAGGATCCTCGTATTCTTCGGATCAAGGAGAGGGACCATTACTGGCTGGCCACTCTCCTTGATCCACGGTACAAGGGTAAGGTTGCGGACCTTATGTTACCGTCGCAGAGGGAGCAGAGGATGAGACAACTCCGGGAGGCCTTGCAGAAAGGTCTGTGCAACGCGTTCCCAGAGACTGGGAGGTTACAAACTCCTGGTCCTGGACAACGAGTTGCTGAGGCTTCGGCCAGTCAAAGAAGGAGCGGTGGGGAAGGTGGCCGTCTGACCGATGCGTTCAGACAATTCTTTAGTCCGCAGCCCCAAAGTATGATCGGTTCCAGCAACCATCGCCAGCGTCTGATAAACATGGTGCAGGAATATCTAGGGGCAAGGTCAGACTTGGACACCTTCCCCACCGAAAATCCTCTGGCTTACTGGGTCTTGAGGATGGATCACTGGCCAGTAGGCTTGTGCAATTCGTTTCGTAACGAATCGAAATTCGTCCGAATTTAGCAACTTTCGGACATTCGGAAGCATTCGAATTTCCGAACAAAGCAATTACGAATAAAACCGAATCCGAAATAAATTATACCGCAAAATAGCGAATGCCCGAATGTCTTCGGCATAATTCGTTATGAAAAAACTTATGAATGTACTGTGAGGGGGTTAGCTCGGCAGCGGGTGTGTGTGACCCCCGGGATGGGCTCCCCACACAAAACAGGCCCAGCAAACGGAGGTTGTGGTTTTCAAAATCAAAAAGGTGCGGTTTATTTTCTATTTACAGTGACAAAACACAGCAAAGCAAAAGAAACATAACCAAAATAAATCCTGGTCAAGTTGACCTCTGACTAAACATACAGGTTTCCTAACTAACAACTGGGATCAGCCTAGTGCTGTCCTAGTCCCTAAGTCCCTGGTTTAGTAAAAGTCCAAACAAATAGCCACACAGGCTTTGCCTCACCGCACAGGGGTTCACTCTCCCTAGACAGTCCACACAGGTCTGGTTCCAGGCATGAGCTAACATCTAATGAAGCTGGGAGTTCTTATAGAGGCCTAAATGAGCTGACAAGGTTCAGCTGGTCTCCTCATCTCTGTCTGCACGACGCCCCACACTCTCCCTAGAGGTATGAGTCATCCATGAGCCCACTAGCCTTAGCTGGGCCTATACAACTCTCCACCTAGTTGTATAAGTCAGCGTAAAGCCTGAATCTGGGCGAAATATATCTACCCCCCTGGATGCAACCAGGTGACTTTACCTTCCTGCTGTCACATACCCCCCCCTCTTGTTTTAACCTCGGGGTTGGAACACCAGCAATCAGGCATTCATGTACTCGAGACAAAGCATCCACATTCCCCATTTGAACGCCAGGGCGATGCTTTACTGTGAAGTTGAATTCCTGGAGGGCCAGGAACCACCTATTCACTCTTCTATTTGTTTCCTTGTTTTGAGCCATCCACTTTAACGGAGCGTGATCCGTAACCATGTCAAAGTGCCTACCTAGCAGGTAGTACCGAAGGGAATCTAGAGCCCACTTCACCGCTAAACACTCCTTTTCAACGGTGGCGTAATTTACCTCATGGGACTTCAATTTCCTGCTGAGGTAAATGACTGGGTGCTCTTCCCCGTTCCAGACCTGGGACAATACTGCTCCTAACCCCACATCTGACGCATCACTTTGTACGACAAACTCTTTAGAGAAGTCGGGTGAGTACAACACTGGCTGGCTACATAAGGCTTGTTTCAAGAATTGGAATGCTGCCTCAGCCTCGGGGGTCCATTTAATCATGACCGACCCTTTCCCCTTCATCAGGTTGGTTAGGGGCACAGCCTTAGAAGCAAAGTGGGGAATGAATCGCCGATAATACCCAGCGATTCCCAGAAAGGCTCGTACCTGCTTCTTGCTGTTGGGACGTGGCCAACTCTGGATGGCCTCGACTTTGTTGAGTTGGGGTTTTATTACTCCCCTCCCAATGGTGTACCCAAGATATTTGGCCTCCTCCTGCCCAATGGTACACTTCTTGGGGTTAGCCGTAAACCCCGCTTCCCGAACAGAGTCCAGGACAGCTTGCACTTTTGGCAGATGTGAGGCCCAATCTGTGCTATGGACAATTACGTCATCCAGGTAAGCCGCAGCATACTTCCGATGGGGCCTCAGCATCTGGTCCATTTTCCGCTGGAATGTGGCCGGCGCATTCTGTAACCCGAACGGCATTCTTTTATATTGGAACGCCCCGTCTGGGGTTACAAATGCGGTTTTCTCTTTGGCCGACTTGGCCAGGGGGATTTGCCAATACCCTTTTGTGAGGTCAAGAGTCGTCATGTATCGGGCTGTTCCCAGCCGGTCGATCAACTCATCTATACGTGGCATGGGGTAGGTGTCAAATTTTGTAACTTTGTTCAACTGACGAAAATCGTTACAAAATCGCCAGCTCCCATCCGGTTTAGGCACCAACACGATGGGACTAGACCAATCACTTTGGGACTCCTCTATCACCCCTAAGTTCAGCATTTTCTGTACTTCCTCCCGTATTGCCTCCCGTCGAGCCTCTGGGATCCGATAGGGTTTTAACTTCACCCTTTCACCGGGCGGGGTAATGATGTCATGCTCTACCCCAGATGTTTGTCCCGGCAGCTCAGAGAATACCTCCTTGTTGCGAAGCACAAACTCCTTAACCTCCTGTTGTTGGGGTTGTGACAAGGTGGCTGCTATTCCAACCTCAGGAATCACGCAACCAGTTTGAGCTGGTGACCAAGTGTCTGCGACTAGGGACTCTCTATCCCTCCAGGCTTTCAACAGATTAACGTGATAGATCTGTTCGGGCTTTCGCCTTCCTGGTTGTCTGACCTTGTAATTCACTTCGCTCACTTTTTCCATTATCTCGTAGGGGCCTTGCCATTTGGCAAGGAATTTACTTTCAACCGTAGGGACAAGTACCAATATCCTATCCCCCGGGGAAAAGGTACGGGTCTTGGCTCCACGGTTGTACACTCTCTGCTGTGCCAACTGCGCTTGGGCCAAATGTTCCTTCACGATGGGCATTACCTGTGCAATTCGATCTTGCATCAGGGCGACATGCTCAATCACACTCCTGTGGGGAGAACTCTCACTTTCCCAAGTTTCCTTGGCAATATCCAACAGCCCTCTTGGGTGTCTCCCATACAGTAACTCAAAGGGGGAGAATCCCGTAGAGGATTGGGGCACCTCCCTAATAGCAAACATCAAATAAGGAAGTAAACAGTCCCAATCCTTTCCATCTCTATCCACCACTTTCTTCAACATTTGTTTTAGGGTTTTGTTGAATCTTTCAACCAGCCCATCGGTTTGGGGGTGATACACAGACGTACGCAATTGCGTCACTTTGAACAATTTACACAGCTCTTTCATAACCCGGGACATAAAGGGTGTACCTTGGTCCGTAAGCAGTTCTTTACAAATACCCACCCGGCTAAAAACAAGAGATAGCTCTTTGGCTATGGTTTTGGCCGAGGTATTTCGGAGAGGGATCGCTTCTGGATAACGGGTGGCATAGTCCATTATAACTAATATGTACTGGTGCCCCCTAGCGGACTTGATTATAGGACCTACCAAATCCATGGCGATCCTCTCAAACGGGACCTCAATGATGGGTAGAGGGACCAGCGGGCTACGGAAATGTGGCATCGGGGGCCAACCTCTGACACACAGGGCAGGAGGAACAATAATTTTCTACGTCCTTCATCACCCCCGGCCAATAGAATCTCTGTAATACCCTCTCTCGGGTTTTCTCTGTCCCCAGATGACCTCCAAGAATGTGCCCATGGGCCAACTCCAACACCAACTTCCTGTAAGGTTTGGGCACCACCAGCTGCTCAACGGTTTCTTCTGCCCTTTTTGCCACCCGATACAGTAGGTCCTTCTCTACGCTGAAGTATGGGTAAGTGCAGGTATTATCTGGGTTCACTAACTCGCCATCTATTTTCACTACGTTTTCCCGTGCCTTTATTAGGGCGGGGTCTTTCAACTGTTCTGTGGCAAAGTTTTCCCTGTGAACCTCAAGATCAGAAAACTCCACAGACGGTAGGTTTTCGTCTGAGGAGGTGGGCTCCTCTCCAGTTTCTTGAGTCTCCCCTGCCAATACTGATAAGGGAAATTCCGGAGAGTCCTCACCACTCTCAGGGGAGTTCTGGCTATCACATTCCTGGTACATAGGGGCACCAGTGAGGGGCTCAGGATCATCCCACAGTTCCCAGAACTTCGGAAAATCCCTTCCCACAATGGCGTCATGCGGTAACTGAGATACTAAGCCCACTGGATGAGAGAGGGTACCTTTGGGGGTCTCGAAACACACTGTAGTCACTGGATACTCTCGGGTGTCCCCATGCACACAAATAACAGCTACCTTGCTATTCCCAGAGACCTCTGTTTTAACTAACTCAGCCTTTATCAGGGTCACAAGGCTACCTGAATCCAGCAATACCACAACATTTCTACCATTAACACACATTTTGCATAAATGTTTCTCAGTTCCTCGAATGGCAGTGCATGCGACTGTCGCACACAGCGACTGACGTCTGCCCGTCAGAAAGTCACACTGCATGGGTTCCTCCACAACCGGGCAATTGGCTGCAATATGTCCCGCTTGCCGGCAGCGGTAGCAAACGATCCTTCTTGCCGCCTCTTGAGCCGCTGATTTCCCAGGCTGTTCTCGCCAAACTTGGGGTAGAGCTCCCACCCTCTCACTCTCTCCACCCTCACCCCTTGGAATCCTCTTATCCGCCCCTGGGGATGGTCTGGTCTTAGGGTGGAAAGTCCGAGTGTCTCTGGAAGAGGCCGTCAGGTTCTCTGTAGCCAAGTATTTCTCCACACGATCCACAAGACCATCGGCCGTCTCTGGGTCTCCATGGCTTACCCACTTTTGGATGGCAGTAGGAAGAGCTCTCAAAAACCGATCCATTACAACACGTTCCACAATCTTTGGTGCGGACAAAGTCTCTGGCTGTAGCCACTTTCTGCTCAGGTGAATGAGATCATACATTTGAGACCTGGGGGGTTTTCCAAGCTGGAAAGTCCAGTTATGCACACGCTGAGCCCGGACAGCCTGGGTGACACCCAGCCTTGCCAATATTTCAGCTTTTAGCATCACATAGTCTTTTGCTTGGTTAGGCTCTAGGTCATAGTAAGCTTTCTGTGATTCACCAGTTAACAGAGGAGCCACCAGTCCAGCCCACTGCTCCTCAGGCCACTTTTCTCTTTCAGCGGTCCTTTCAAATGTGGTCAAAAATACCTCTGGATCATCCTCTCCAGTCATTTTTGTCAATAAACGACTCACCCCAAAGGACGCGGTATTAGTGGGACGGCTTTCCTCACTGGTCTGCGGACGTTGCTGCATTACTGCTTCCATCTGTTGTTGTAGTCTCTGCTCTTGCTTCTGCAACAGGTCTATGAAGCGGGCCTCAGATTGCTGCTGGGCTCGTTGCTGAGCCTCTAGACTCTGTTGCAAAGTTGCGTTTGTCTGCTGCTGGGCTGCAAGGCTCTGTTGTTGAGCTGCAAGGCTCTTTTGCAAACCTGCATTTGTCTGCTGTTGATTGGCATTTGCTAGAGCCAGCTGCTTCAGTATCTCCTCCATGCTGGCTTAAAAAAAACTGCCACTGGTTCTCCACCAACTGTGAGGGGGTTAGCTCGGCAGCGGGTGTGTGTGACCCCCGGGATGGGCTCCCCACACAAAACAGGCCCAGCAAACGGAGGTTGTGGTTTTCAAAATCAAAAAGGTGCGGTTTATTTTCTATTTACAGTGACAAAACACAGCAAAGCAAAAGAAACATAACCAAAATAAATCCTGGTCAAGTTGACCTCTGACTAAACATACAGGTTTCCTAACTAACAACTGGGATCAGCCTAGTGCTGTCCTAGTCCCTAAGTCCCTGGTTTAGTAAAAGTCCAAACAAATAGCCACACAGGCTTTGCCTCACCGCACAGGGGTTCACTCTCCCTAGACAGTCCACACAGGTCTGGTTCCAGGCATGAGCTAACATCTAATGAAGCTGGGAGTTCTTATAGAGGCCTAAATGAGCTGACAAGGTTCAGCTGGTCTCCTCATCTCTGTCTGCACGACGCCCCACACTCTCCCTAGAGGTATGAGTCATCCATGAGCCCACTAGCCTTAGCTGGGCCTATACAACTCTCCACCTAGTTGTACAAGTCAGCGTAAAGCCTGAATCTGGGCGAAATATATCTACCCCCCTGGATGCAACCAGGTGACTTTACCTTCCTGCTGTCACAGTACAAATCCATTGGAAACACAATAACACTCACTCTGCTCTGCTCTCTGCTTCTCCTTCACCGTGCTGAACTCCCTCTCAAAATGGTGTACAGGGGCGGAGGCTATAGCCGCATGTAAAAAACTAAAGTAAAATACGAGATTTCTAATCCATTCGAAGCACAATAACACTCTGCTCTGCTCTCTGCTTCTCCCTCACCGTGCTGAACCCTCTCAAAATGGTGTACAGGGGCGGAGGCTATAGCCGCATGTAAAAAACGAAAGTAAAATACGAGATTTCGAATCGTTACAAATAACCGCTATGTATTTCGAAAAGTACAAATCCATTCGAAGCACATTAGGCATAATAGGCAGCGTCGTCGTGAGAGAGACACAGAAAATTACGAATCAACGAACCCAAAAAAAGTTACGAAAGTAGGAGTTGTGTCCAGAATCAACGAAAAACAACGTACTCTACCGAAAGTACGAATTATAAAGCAACAAAAAATTCAACGAAAAATGTCGCTTGCAAAAATACGAATGAGTCCGAACACGAAAAATCCCGTCTAGCAAAATTACGAATGATTACGAATCAACAGGACCGGAAAGAAACGAACCGAAACGGAACAAATTTTTCCATTGTGCACAAGCCTACTGGCCAGAGCTTGCACAGTATGCAATTGAGCTACTGGCCTGTCCTGCATCCAGCGTTCTTTCGGAACGCACATTCAGTGCTGCTGGAGGATTTGTCACGGATCACAGGGTGCGCCTGTCCACCGACTCGGTTGATCGACTGACTTTCATCAAGATGAACCAGTCTTGGATCACCACCAGCTACCACACACCTGATGCTGATATAACAGACTAATTGATTTTAACATGTCACATCCCTTCAAGACTGATGCTGATGCTGAGTGTCTGTGCTGTTATGTTGACTGGCTATCCTCCTCCTCCGAGTCCTCAATGATACGATTGATGATGATAGCTTGGAAGATCATTTTTGTTTATGGGTGCCGCCACCAGTGGCTAAGGCCCAATGTTTCAGCCCCTGTTTTACAGGGGCGTGTAATTACAATTTTTTTAGCAATAATTTGCCATAGGGCTCATTGCTGTGCTCCAAGTACAGTATCTGTGAGGGGTTGGAGTGTTGTGGCACCAGTGCCTAAGGCCCAATTTTTCAGCCCCTGTTTAAAAGGGGCGTGTCATTACAATTTTTGAAGCAATACTTTGCAACAGGGCTCATTGCTGTGCTCCAAGTACAGTATCTGTGAGGGGTTGTAGTGTTGTGCCACCAGTGCCTAAGGCCCAATTTTTCAGCCCCTGTTTAACAGGGGCGTGTCATTACAATTTTTGAAGCAATACTTTGCAACAGGGCTCATTGCTGTGCTCCAAGTACAGTATCTGTGAGGGGTTGTAGTGTTGTGCCACCAGTGCCTAAGGCCCAATTTTTCAGCCCCTGTTCAACAGGGGCATGCAATTACAATTCTTGATCTAATAATTCACAGCAGGGCCCATTGCTGCACCCACCAAGAGTAACTCTGAGGGCTTACAGTGTTGTGGCAACGCCACCACCACCACCACCACGAAAGGCCCAATTTTTCAGCCCCTGTTCAAAAGGGGCATGTAATTACAATTCTTGATCTAATAATTCACAGCAGGGCCCATTCCTGCACCCACCAAGAGTAACTCTGAGGGCTTACAGTGTTGTGGCAACGCCACCACCACCACCACCACGAAAGGCCCAATTTTTCAGCCCCTGTTCAAAAGGGGCATGTAATTACAATTCTTGATCTAATAATTCACAGCAGGGCCCATTCCTGCACCCACCAAGAGTAACTCTGAGGGCTTACAGTGTTGTGGCAACACCACCACCACCACCACCACCACGAAAGGCCCAATTTTTCAGCCCCTGTTCAAAAGGGGCATGTAATTACAATTCTTGATCTAATAATTCACAGCAGGGCCCATTCCTGCACCCACCAAGAGTAACTCTGAGGGCTTACAGTGTTGTGGCAACGCCACCACCACCACCACCACGAAAGGCCCAATTTTTCAGCCCCTGTTCAAAAGGGGCATGTAATTACAATTCTTGATCTAATAATTCACAGCAGGGCCCATTCCTGCACCCACCAAGAGTAACTCTGAGGGCTTACAGTGTTGTGGCAACACCACCACCACCACCACCACCACGAAAGGCCCAATTTTTCAGCCCCTGTTCAACAGGGGCATGCAATTACAATTCTTGATCTAATAATTCACAGCAGGGCCCATTGCTGCACCCACCAAGAGTAACTGTCAGGGCTTACAGTGTTGTGGCACCAGCACCACCATCAAAGGCCCAATTTTTACTACCACTGTTCAACAATTATATGTAATTAAAATTCCTGATATAATAGTTGACAGCAGGGCGTTCCAGCACCAACCAAGAGTAACTGTGAGTGCTTACAGTGTTGTGCCAACACCAACAACTAAGGGGCCTATTTCTGCAGAGTATATACGGCAGGTCCCTACTTTCAAACATCCAACTTACAAACGACTCCTACTTGCAAACGCAAGAAGACAACAGGAAGTGAGAGGAAATCTACCACTAGGAAGGAAAATTCTCTCCTGTAAGAATAAATATGGGAGAAAGGTGTCTCCTCTGTACTGATGCTTTATCAGCAATCCTTGTTTCAAGAAAAACACCACATTTCAAAAACAGTTGTCATTGGGACGGAAAGTGAGGTGAAATGTTCTGAACAGGGGCACAGACAGCAAAACAAATGTTACAGGGGTGATAACCCTTACCTATGTTTTCCAAAAAGTTTAAAAATAGATTTTTGGGCTGGAGCTACACTTCAACAATGTACCTGTTCAAAATTACAAATAGATTCTACATAAGAACAAACCTACAGTCCCTGTCTTGTATGCACCGCCTGTATACGGCTGTTCAGAGTATATAGGGCCTTTTTTATTTTATGTGCGGGGTTCCCCTTAATATCCATACAAGACCCAAAGGGGCTGCTAATGGGCTGGGGTAGGGGGGGGGGGGTCATGGGGTAGCTATGCCATTTTTCTTAAAGATTTTCATCCATATTACCGGGACCAGACATTACATTAAACCCGCAAGCAGTTTTAAATGGCTTTTTTTTTCCTTTAGAAGTGTCATTTTGTGCAGGGACAGTTCTAAACACGGGAAACACGTGGCACTTCACAGGCATACTTTAGACACCCCCCAGGTACGATATTTAAAGGAATATTTGACTTTTTTTTTTTCACTTTATGCATCATTAAAATGACTGCTCCCGAAAAACGACCGTTTTTAAAACTTCTTTTTGCATTGATACATGTCCCCTGGTGCAGAACCCGGGTTCCCAAACCCTTTTTAGGACAATAACATGCATAATAGTTGTTATAATTAGCACTTTAGAATTCGAACGTTCGCATCCATTGTATTTAATAGGGTTCTAATGTTCGTACAAACTTTCGGTCCGTTCGCGGGTTCTGGTGCGAACCGAACCCGGGGGTGTTCGGCTCATCACTATCCACACACAGTTACACCACTATATCCCAGGGACACATACCTCCAACCCTGAAGTCAAGTTGCAGCCACCTGGTTTACTTACCATCATGGATTTCATAATACTTGTATATTTTTATCTTTATATTATGTATTGTTTGTATATTTTATAACAATCATGTATACTTGATCTATATGTGTATTATATATATCATTGCTCTCTGTACTAATCATGTTCATTCAAGATGAAATATTTTATGTTATTATTATTAATTATGGTTTTCTTTGTAAACCCCATGCATCATGTTTTTTTATATGATGCATTATATATTGTTTTCATTTATCAAATCTTTCAAAATATTAAATTATTAACGAATTACATTATGTCTATGTGGATTATCCACCGGGGATTGTGTTAATAAATCCTTCATAGTTATAATCAAATAGTTATATTTATCCGTAATAACAGAGAGGCTTAATTTAAAGTCCCGCACTCTTTTTTCCTTCTTTTTTCTTGCTTTCGACTACTATAGAAGGATGTCCAATCTTAAGATCAGATCGACATCAATGCCTAAATTCAGGAAGAACAAGTGGCTGGGTGTTTTTCTGGACTTGGTGCAGGATGATCTTAAGTGGGTTAACTGGACAGGAAGCGCCACAGATAATCTTTCCACAGATGAGCTCTTAGCCCTAAGAGAACTCCAGGAGACAGACAGGCAGGTAGTCAAGAAAAGTGACAAAGGGGGAAATGTGGTTTTGTTATCAGTGGACCAATATAAAAATGGGGTACGACGCCTCTTGGCTGATAAATCTACCTATAAAATGTTGGATTTTTTCCCATTTTCCTTACTTGTCAATTTGATCAATGACAAACTATATTTTGCTTATGAAGCTAACCTTCTAACTAATAAAGAACTGGGCTTCCTGAGGGTGGAGGATTTTAATATTCCTAAATTTTATTTCATCCCAAAGATACATAAGGATGAGAGAAACCCCCAGGAGAGCAATTACCCCAGCAATAAGGGACACCCTTGAAAGGGTAGGGAAATATATAGACTCCCTGATCAAGGAATTAGTCTGTGACCTGCTGTCCTACGTTAGAGACACGGGAGATGTCCTGAATAAAACAGATGACTTGACTTTCCCGAGGGGATATAATTCTCATGGAAATAGATATAGAGACGCTCTAAACCTCTATACCCCATGAATGGGGTATAGCTGCAGTGTTTCATTTTCTGGAAGCTGAGTTCCCCGCAATGGTGGCACAGAATGAGTCTGTCATAGAGCTTCTTGAACTGGCACTTAAAGTGGAGTTTCCACCAAAAATACAAAATAGCATTATTGTGCATATAATAGCCTAAAAAAAAAACATTTGAGAGAATTTTTTTTTTTACTCACCTGGAAGTACCTGTCGCTATGTGGTCCCACGAAATCTGCCTTCTGAATCACCTCGGATTCTGACATCATCTCCCTCAGCTCCCTACTGCTCCTGGGAAATGTGTGTCATCATTTCCCAGGATGCAGTGCGCTTCACCTATGGCTAGAATCACTTGTCAATACAATCCAGGAAGTAAATGCTTGTGGGCTTCACTTGCCCACAAGCAAAATGAAAACTTCAGCAAAGATTTTTTTAAAGTCTCTTTATGAAGTAACTCGGCAGATCGGCGGCGGTTTTTAAAATAGTAAGTCATCTTATATGTACCACTGTATTGAATACTGAAATAACGTGCTTTTAAAAAATGAAAAATGTGATTGGAACCCCACTTTAAGAACAACATTTTCTAATTTACAGGCTCTAACTACCAACAGATAAGAGGCACCTCGATGGGTGCCCCGTGGGCACCAGCATACGCCTGCCTCCACATCGGATAGTGGAAGAAGGAAATGGTGTATGCCCTGTCGATGTACCTTGGCCACGCTCATGCTTAGTTAAGGTGCATCGACAATGTATTGATGGTATGGGATGGTTCCAGAGCAGACTTGTTACAGTTTATGGAGGAACTAGGCCAAAATACTCAAAACATTAATTTAACCTAAGTGGTGGACCCTTGTGAGATCTCCTTTCTAGACTTCTCCATTAGGTTTGAGGAGGGGAAGCTGGAAAAAAACGGCGGCCAACACCCTCCTTTACGTTGGTAGCCACCATCCGAAATACCTGATTCATGGGATCCCAGTTGGACAGTTCCTCAGGATAAGGAGGAACTGCTCTATGGATGATGACTACAGGCGTGAAGCAGACGACCTGTATAAAAGATTTAGGGAAATGGGCTATTCCCATCATAACATTAGGAGGGCTAGGAAAATTATCATGCAAAGAACTAGAACAGATCTCCTTGGGTCCCATGCTGTTCCAACTGGCACTTCAGAAGGCCCAGTGAGGATCATTACTCAAAATGGAGCCCATGTGGGATGAAGTGGGCAAGATCCTACAAAACCACTAGCATATATTGACACGCTCAAATGATCTGGACTCCATAGTAGGCGCAAGACCACATATGATGGCAAAACAAGCAAGGAATTTGAATGACACTTTGGCCAAAACCAAGTTTGTCAGAACACCAAATAGGAACTGGCTTACTGATCTACCTAAATTGAAAGGAATGTACCCCTGTGATCACTGTGGATTGTGCAGATATGTGGATCGCTGTCAGGAAGGGCACACCAGAAATGTCAATGGTGATATCGGCGCATCTTCGCGCATGCGTGGTAGTGGCGCATCGGCACACGCTGACGTGCGCATGCGCGATAGCGGTGCGCGCGTGGGCACGCGCGGGAGCGCGCAGCGGCTGCTCATGGCGCCAGATGGGGCTATTTAAAGGGGCTGATGGCTGGGCTCTGTGCTGTTCGGTCTACAGCGTTACCTGAGACCTCTGACCCCTGCTTACCTGAATCCTGCTCCAGCTGACCCTTCCTGGCTTGTTTGACCATTCTTGCTGATCTGCCTGTACCTGACCCCCGGCCTGTGTTGACTACGTTCCTGCCTGCTCCTTCTGCTACCTTGTTGCCTGCCCGTTGCCGAACCTGCCTGTACCTGAGACCTGCCAGCTGCCTAAACCCGCTCATACCTGATCCTGCTCCAGTACTTACCTGTACCTGAGACCTGCCAGCTGCCTAAACCCGCTCATACCTGATCCTGCTCCAGTACTTACCTGTACCTGAGACCTGCCAGCTGCCTAAACCCGCTCATACCTGATCCTGCTCCAGTACTTACCTGTACCTGAGACCTGCCAGCTGCCTAAACCCACTCATTCCTGATCCTGCTCCAGTACTTACCTGTACCTGAGACCTGCCAGCTGCCTGAACCTGCTCATACCTGATCCCGCTCCAGTACTTACCTGCTTGGGACTGGTGTACCCACGCTTCCAGCCCATCTGACCGCACCCGCCTGAGCTCCAGTTGTTAGGCTGTCAGCTGTTTCCGGATCTATTCCAGTCTCCGTCCCAGTTCCGGTCCAGCGCACCACCAGCAACTTTACCAGGCTCTCGTGCGACTCTGCACTCCTGCGCCCCCTGTCTTCACTACCAGGGGCCTCGAGTGAGAGGTGTAAGGGAGGCCTCCCTCTGCATAATCAGACTCTTCCACCAGGTACGTGACAGTACCGAACAGCCAAGTCAGAGTCTGTGCAGGGAGCCTCTTCCATGGAGGGTTTCCGCTTACACCTCAAAGACCTCACCCAGACTGTTGAAATCGCACAAGATGCATATATCCGACTGGAAGAAAGCATCTAGGCTCTTTCCTCACCTACCTCGGCCCCGCAAAAAGCTACTTCAGCAATAGCAACGTTACCTCCAGAAACCGGGGTTCCTGCGCCTGAAAGATTCACCGGTGATCACCGATTACGAGGACAGAAGTCAGAGAGACCTATGAGGTCGTCCTGTCCAGCCTGGAAATTAGCCCGAGCCTCTAACATCAGCAGCCTGACATCTTCTACCACTGCTGCACCCACATCTGATGTCCCTGAACCCAGGCAACTCGGAGTGCCCCGTCCCTAACTTTCCCCTGAGGAACGTCAACGCCGACAACACGAAAACCTCTGCCTGTATTGTGGGAAACCCGGGCATTACGTGAGGTCATGTCCAGCCAAGACCCGCAAGGGTCGAATTATCTTCTCTGCCAGCACGCCCATCCTGCCAACCCACCTGGCTCTCCCCATTGTATTACAGCTTCCGGGAAGAAGTATTCCTGTCTCCGCTATAATAGACTCCGGTGCCTGTAGCTGCTTTATGGACTTGTCTTTTATTGCAAAACATCAAATCCCTTTGCAAACTAGGGCCCAGGGACTTTCAGTACATCTGGCCGACGGGTCTGCTATCAAATCCGGACTAGTGACTCAGCAGACTATACCCTTGCCTGTCATTATTGCCGATAGTCACAAGGAATTGTTACGCCTGGATGCCATCGCATCCCCGCTGTTCCCCATAATCCTTGGCATGCCATGGCTCCAAGCACATAACCCTCTTATCAACTGGGTCGGAGGGGAGGTTAAGTTTCACTCTTCCTACTGCCTCCAACACTGCTTGCGGAAATTCTCTTCTGATCCGCCATCCTTGTTATGCTTGGACTCTGATGTTGAAACACGCTTATCTGTACCAGTTGCATACCATGACTTTTTAGATGTCTTTAGCAAGAAAGGAGCTGAAACTCTCCCTCCACATCGGCCATATGACTGCCCGATTGATCTCATCCCGGGTGTTGAGGTCCCTTTTGGAAGGATTTTTCCTCTGTCAGAATTGGAGCTTGTCGCCCTGAAAGATTATATAGACGATAATCTAAAGAAGGGCTTCATCCGCCCCTCCACTTCTCCAGCAGGAGCGGGTATCTTCTTTGTGGAGAAGAAGGATCGTTCCCTTCGCCCATGTATAGATTATTGTGAACTCAATAAAGTTACGGTCAAGAACCGTTATCCCCTGCCCTTGGTACCCGAATTGTTCCAGAGGTTGGGAGCAGCAACCATATTTACAAAACTGGATCTCCGAGGGGCATATAATCTGGTACGGATACGGGAGGGAGACGAGTGGAAGACGGCTTTTCGCTCCCGATTCGGACATTTTGAATATCTGGTGATGCCGTTCGGCCTATGCAATGCCCCAGCAACATTCCAGCACTTTATCAACGATATCTTCCGCGATTTCCTAGACCTGTTCGTTGTAGCATATCTGGACGACATCTTAATTTTCTCTGCTTCCCTTGATGACCACCGCAGACATGTTAAAAATGTATTGAGCAGACTGCGACAGCACGGGCTATACGCCAAGCCGGAGAAGTGCGAGTTTGAGCGACAAAGCATTACTTTTTTGGGACTAATCCTCTCCACCGAAGGTGTCAAGATGGACCCACAAAAGGTCACTGCCATCTTAGACTGGCCAGCCCCAGTGGACAAAAAGGGCATCCAACGCTTTGTCGGGTTCTCGAACTTCTACCGAAAATTCATCAGGGGATTTTCAGCCATCATATCACCAATCACACAACTGACCAAACAAGGCATCCGTTTCCAGTGGTCTCCTGAAGCTCAAAATGCTTTCGAGTCTCTTAAGAAACTATTTACTTCCGCACCGGTTCTGAAGCACCCTGACCCAACATTGCCCTATGTATTGAAAGTAGACGCGTCAGAAACGGCAGTCGGAGCAGTACTATCCCAAAGGCGGGGACCCAAGGCTTTGTTACACCCAGTCGCCTTTTTCTTCCGCAAACTGTCTAACTCTGAAAGGAATTATGATGTCGGAGATAGAGAACTTCTGGCCATTAAAAATGCATTGGAAGAGTGGAGGTACCTTTTAGAAGGAGCAGCGCACCCGATCCTAATCTATACGGATCATAAGAACCTGGAGTATCTGAGGACTGCCAAGAGACTCAAACCACGTCAGGCTAGATGGGCACTCTTCTTTTCCAGGTTCTCTTTTCATCTCACGTACAGGCCAGGATCTAAAAACACCAAACCTGATGCACTCTCTCGGATGTTCTGTGTTACCAGGGAATCCGCACCGCCCGACACTATCCTGTCCTCTGAGAACTTCCTGCTACTTCAGGGAGACCTGCTCTCTCAAATTAAACAGGCTTCTGTAAATGCCCCTTCATCTCTGGGAATAACGTTGCAGGCCAGAGATGATCTACTTTGGCACAAGGACAAAATATTCATACCAGAAAACCTACGTGTCTCTGTTTTGGGATTATGTCATGACCACAAATTAGCCGGACACTTCGGTATCCGTAAAACTGCTGAACTTGTGCAACGCACATTCTGGTGGCCTCAAGTGGAAAAAGACTGCAAGGGCTATGTAGAGTCCTGTACCACTTGCACACGAAATAAGAACAGCAAAACCAAGGCATGGGGCTTGTTGAAGCTGCTATCAGTCCCGAAGAGACCCTGGAAGAATATCTCGATCGATTTTATCGTGGAACTTCCTCCATCTGACGGGTTCTCCACCATCTTTGTGGTGGTAGACCGATTATCCAAAATGGCCCACTTCCTACCCATGAAAGGCACACCATCGGCCCCGGAAACAGCCCAAATTTTTGTGAAAGAAGTTGTTAGGCTTCACGGAGTTCCAGCAAACATCGTGTCAGACCGGGGGGTACAATTCACCTCAAGGTTTTGGAGGTCTTTATGTGAAACCTTGGGAATCGAGTTATCATTTTCTTCCGCATATCACCCCCAAATGAATGGACAAACGGAAAGAACCAATCAAACTCTGGAACAATACTTACGGTGCTTCTCCTCATACTCACAAGATGATTGGGCCGCACTACTTCCGTTAGCGGAATTCGCTTATAACAATTCCATCCACTCTGCCACAAAACAGTCTCCATTCTTTGCCAATTACGGATTCAACCCATCATTTCTGACCAGTACCTTCCCGGAGAGTTCTGTACCTGCCGTTCTTGAAACCATAAATTTCTTTGATACCAACAACAAACTTCTACAGACAACTATGACTAAAGCTCAAGAATATAACAAACAGGTCTTTGATAAGAAGAGGCGGGGAGAATTAATACTGGAACCTGGTGATCAGGTTTGGCTATCCACTACAAATCTAAAACTAATGTGCCCCTCTAAGAAGTTGGGCCCTAAATTTATGGGACCCTTCCCGATAAAAAGAAGGATCAACGACGTGTCTTACGAGCTGGAACTGCCAGACTCCTTCAAAATACATCCTGTCTTTCACGTGGCTTTACTAAAACCTGTAACCCCTGATCCATTCCCTGACCGGGATACAGGCCCACCCGAACCAATATTAGTTAACGGGACAGAGGAATTCGAAGTCGAAGCAATCCTGGACTGTAGGAAAAAGAGAAATCAGATCCAGTATCTCATCAAATGGAAAGGTTATGGCCCAGAGGAGAATTTGTGGGAACCCGAGGACGATGTCCATGCTGAAAGACTTATTCAGGCATTCAAGAGATCCCATCCTTTGAAGCTCGCCCGGTTGGGCATCCGGAGGCTGCCCATTGGGAGGGGGCAATGTCAGGAAGGGCACACCAGAAATGTCAATGGCGATATTGGCGCATCTTCGCGCATGCGCGGTAGTGGCGCATCGGCGCACACTGACGTGCGCATGCGCGATAGCGGTGCGCGTGCGGGCACGCGCGGGAGCGCACAGCGGCGGCTCATGGCGCCAGATGGGGCTATTTAAAGGGGCTGATGGCTGGGCTCTGTGCTGTTCGGTCTACAGCGTTACCTGAGACCTCTGACCCCTGCTTACCTGAATCCTGCTCCAGCTGACCCTTCCTGGCTTGTTTGACCATTCTTGCTGATCTGCCTGTACCTGACCCCCGGCCTGTGTTGACTACGTTCCTGCCTGCTCCTTCTGCTACCTTGTTGCCTGCCCGTTGCCGAACCTGCCTGTACCTGAGACCTGCCAGCTGCCTAAACCCGCTCATACCTGATCCTGCTCCAGTACTTACCTGTACCTGAGACCTGCCAGCTGCCTAAACCCGCTCATACCTGATCCTGCTCCAGTACTTACCTGTACCTGAGACCTGCCAGCTGCCTAAACCCGCTCATACCTGATCCTGCTCCAGTACTTACCTGTACCTGAGACCTGCCAGCTGCCTAAACCCACTCATACCTGATCCTGCTCCAGTACTTACCTGTACCTGAGACCTGCCAGCTGCCTAAACCCGCTCATACCTGATCCTGCTCCAGTACTTACCTGTACCTGAGACCTGCCAGCTGCCTGAACCTGCTCATACCTGATCCCGCTCCAGTACTTACCTGCTTGGGACTGGTGTACCCACGCTTCCAGCCCATCTGACCGCACCCGCCTGAGCTCCAGTTGTTAGGCTGTCAGCTGTTTCCGGATCTATTCCAGTCTCCGTCCCAGTTCCGGTCCAGCGCACCACCAGCAACTTTACCAGGCTCTCGTGCGACTCTGCACTCCTGCGCCCCCTGTCTTCACTACCAGGGGCCTCGAGTGAGAGGTGTAAGGGAGGCCTCCCTCTGCATAATCAGACTCTTCCACCAGGTACGTGACAATCGCTCTAATGTGTTTGCTGATAAAATTGTTTATTAACTGTACTACAACTATGGTTCTGTATATATTAGAGTGAAAAAGGGGAATGGGGGAAAAGCACTCACATTGCCACATCCAAAATTTAAGGGGATATATTAAATACTCAAAAGAGTGAAAAATAGGACTTTGTAGGCAACACACAGGACATAAAGTACAAAATAATTTTATTATCACAAAAAAATGTTAAACAAGGATTAAAAGACCATACAGTGTATATAAAGTGACAATGGAGAGTCCCTTGAACGTCGACGCGTTTCGCCGTGAGGCTTCGTCAGGACGGACAAAATAGGGGGGGCGATTACATATACACTTGGGACAAGATCTCACTATCTGAAATGAGATACATACAAATTAATATAAGATATATACAGTTAAAAAACATAAAAATGGTATAGAAACATCTTTGGTGCTATACGGCCACCCATCCCCCCCTCCCTTCCCTGCACATCAACAATTCCATACAGATCCAAACGCCATTGAACCCCAGAATACAAAATGCAAAAATACCTTGGAAGACAGTCCAGATAGCAAAAAGTTGTTCAACAGGCTACCAATCCATATATGTAGTCTGGAAATAGGTGTGTGTACACGATCTAGTAGAGATAAATGAGAACATATAAAATATATATGTCTCAATGAGGGCTATATGGTGTTGTATGTAAAAAATAATAATAAAGATTGCAATTACACAAAGTTCATACCTGCTGGTCAAAAGGCAAAAAAATCGCAGGAAAATAGTCCGCGAGGAGATAGATGGATAAACTTGATACTTGCAGCTACAACTAGCTTGACAGATCTACAAAGACCAATAAATTGTAATCAGGTATATGTTAAAGCCCAAAATATATATTTATAGGATCAGGAATAAAGAATTACCAGCTGTATCCAAGCAGAATTGCCAGAACGGGGGTAGAAGACGTTATGGTAGTAAAGTTCTCTACGGCCAACAAATCCAACCATAAGCATTCACAATAGAAGTGCAGATGAATCAGCCAGTGTAGTAGGGATTCTGCCACTATATAGAGTCTAATGCCGCGTACACACGATCGTTTTTTTTGACGGTGAAAACACCGTCGAGAAAATCGACGTTAAAAACGAGGAACAGCTTGTTCCCCCCACACACGGCCGTTTTAAATGTCATTTTTTTTTTGGTCGAAAAAAACGACCGTGTGTGGGCCCCGCGGCAGTGTTTCCCTATTTGTGTCTTACAAGCGCACCTTTTTTGGAAAAAAATCAAATTTTTTTATTAAAAAATAAGACAACAGAAAAGTTAGCCCAATTTGTTTTATATTGTGAAAGATGATGTTACGCCGAGTAAATTTATACCCAAGATGTCACGCTTCAAAGTTGCGCCCGCTCGTGGAATGGCGACAAACTTTTTCCCTTAAAAATCTCCATACGCAATGTTTTAAAAAATTCTACATTTTACCAATTATTGCTCTCGCTCTAATGCCCCGTACACACGATCGTTTTTAATGTCATTTTTTAAACCGACGTTTTTCTCCTCGTTTTTTTTTCAAGTTTCCTCTCAAGCCTGCCTTGCGTACACACCATCATTAAAAAAAATGATCAAGCAAAGCGCAGTGACGTTCAACACGTACGACGGCACTATAAAGGGGAAGTTCCGTTCGAATGGCGCCACCCTTCATGTTAGTAAAGTTTGTTGAGCGACGATTCGCGCTTTTCAGTCCGTTACTGTGTAATGAATGTGCTATCTCCATTACGAACGCTAGTTTTACCAGAACGAGCGCTCCAGTCTCATACTTGATTCTGAGCATGCGCGTTTTTTTTCACGTCGTTAAAGCATACACACTATCGTTTTTCACGTTGTTAAAAAAAACGACATGAAAAACGACGTGAAAAAAGAGAGCATGTCCGGAATTTTTAATGGCCGTTTTTCACGTCGTTAAAAATGCTCTGGAGCATACACACGATCATTTTTCAGGGCCATTTTTTAAAATGCCAGTTTTAACGGCATGAAAAACTATTGTGTGTATGGGGCATTACAATCACCTCACATGTGTGGTTTGAACACCGTTTTCATATGCAGGCACTACTTACGTATTCGTTCGCTTCTGCACGCGAGCTCGGCGGGATGGAGGCGTGTTTAAAAAAATGTTTGTTTCGTATTTATTTTACCTTTTATTTTACATTTTTACACTGTTCTTTTAAAAAAAAATTGTGTTACTTTTATTCCTATTACCTTGTAATAGAAAAAAATCATGACAGAACCTCCTAAATATGAGATCTGGGGTCCGCCCTGCAATGATATGGAAACGGGTGGGGGTCATCTTCCCCTCACTCGTATTCATACCTAACAGGGAGAAGACGGCTCCGGTAAGTGGCGGAGGGTACCGGAGAGCAGTGGGAGGGGGGGCGCCTCTCCTGCCGCCGATAAAAGTGATCTTGCGGCGAATCCAATGCAAAAAACACTTTTATCTTGAAGCTGACCGCCCGCTGAAGAAGAGAATACTGCAGATATATGTGCCCAGCTCAAATTTCATAAATCAGGTTTACATCCACTTTAAGGTCAAAGGATTTTTTGCCCTGAACTTGACCAATTGTTTGATACAGTACTCCTTAGGAAAGAAAAGTCCTGGATCTTTAGACTGGGTACTTTGTCGCCCAGAGGCTTGAATAATAATTAATTATTCACCGGGCTTACATTGATGGCCAATAATTAACAAGCTACAACTAGTACTAGGCATGGAAGCATATAAACTGGCATATTAGTGGAGCAAGATGTCTTCAAACCAAGGCAACAAGTGCAAACATTACATTGGTGAGAGCCTCCAGGCAGTACTTAATTGCCATTTAAGCAGAATATATGAGACCTAGGGGGCTATTTACAAGGCTTGATTTTATTATACAATCATGCGCAAGCTAAAAAAATTTTTTTTTTTTCCCTTGCATGTCCCCCTCGGATCTACAGTGGCTGCACTTCCAAGTGCACTTTCAGTGCAATTTCAAGTGCACTTTGCACTTGTAGTTTGCACTTGTAGTGCAAAGTGGATTTGCCTTTAGTAAATAACCCCCTCGTGTTGAGTAATTTAACTGGACTTTAGGTTTTGCAAACACTCCACTGTGCATACTCTGTGCTTTATTAAAAAGTCTGCTGTTATCCGCTATCCAAGAGCCAGCTACCATAGAGTTACTTTGTACATCCATTGTGGTCAGGTCATTAGTTGCCAACACTAAAAACGGGACTATTACACTAGCTATAAGCTATTACACCATACAGCAATTATGGTATTTCCATAATGTACTTATGTACCTCAAGTTACAGGTATTGAGAACTATAACATCAACTCAAACAGCCCAATTATGGATGTGTATTGACTTTGCCACCTATAGCACAATTGGATAATTCCACGGACTGTCACAAACTATCTGTGACCCTGGACTACCATCATCAGCATCTTGTGCTACTATTTTTCCACATAGTGCTTCCATCCAGTGGCGTCGCTAGGGGGTGGCTTATGGGGCTATAGCCCCGAGTCTCTTACCGGGTGGGAGCAGTATGTCCCGATCCAGAATGCAGGGGACAGGGGCGGACTGAGCCATGGTAGCGCAGGCTCCGGCTCCTCCCCCGTCTCCACCTGACTCTACTCTTGGGCACTGGTTGCTATAGCCGCCTATCATCTAGCAACCAGTGACGTCACGGCCGCAACTCCCTTCCTGACCAGCATTCAAAGCAGAGGAGGATTCCACTTCCTCCTCCTCCTCTGCGCTAGTACTTGTGGGGCCTAGAGAGTCATGGTCCTGGGATTCCTGGATTGGAGCATCCCGCCGCTGGTCCGGTGGCAGCATGGACTGCAGAGCAGTGGCATCAAACAGGGAGGGGGAGGCCAGGGCAGCCAGAAGGAGCCCAGGAGGGAGTGAGAGAGAGAAGATGAGGCCCCACTGCGCAGCATCCCCGGCGCCTCCCAGAGCCTGCACTCATTCTCCAACCTCCTCTCCCAGCTCGCTGTGACTGGAACAGGAAGAAAACAGGCTGACTGAGGACAGGCGAGAGGTAGGTGGATCACACACGCCTACCCACACAGACAGGGGCTGGGACAGTAAGGACTGCAGGCAGGGCTAGGGGGTCTCTCATCCACACCCTCTCTCTTACCCTCCCTCACCCTCCTCTCAGCCACCCCCTCTCTCTCTTTCATCCCTTTTCAGCCACCCCCCTCTCTCACCCTGATGTAAGGGAGGCTCTCTGGGACCCTGATGTAAGGGGGAGGCTCTCTGGGGACCCTGATGTAAGGGGGAGGCTCTCTGGGGACCCTGATGTAAGGGGGGGCTCTCTGGGGTCCCTGATGCATGAGGAGGCTCTCTGGGGACCCTGATGTATGGGGAGGCTCTCTGGGGACCCTGATGTAAGGGGGATGCTCTCTGGAAACCCTGATGTAATGAAAAGGCTCTCTGTAGACCCTGATTTATGTGGAGGGTCTCTGGGGATCCTGATGTAGGGAAGGGGCTCTCTGGGGACCCTAATGAAGGGAAGGGGCTCTCTGGGGAGTCTGATGTAAGGGGGGATCCGCACTCAGATATTTTACAAGATATATATATAGACCTGTTCAGTTCAATTTGATTTGTTTGTTTGTGCATAAGTGTGTGCATGGGGCCTCATTTGTGGCAACGTTGTCATTATTGTGTTTTTAAATTTGTGGGAGTTTTTTGGGGGGTACTATCCATCTGTCAGACATAATTTATTCCAATTGTAAGTACTTTTTCAATTCAAGTTTTTCAATATTTGCACACCGTAGCTGGTCCTCTTTATGCAACATCTTACTAGGGTTACCAATGTGGTTTTCTATTGCATTGCTTCTTGTTGATATTGATCAGTTGTGGAGGTACCCCGTCCTATGGACGAATCAGTGGTCTAATTAATACTTCATTATTACCAGGCATTGGGTTTCAGGCTCCATTTTTTTTTTCATATTCTGATTTTCCATTTTGTAAATATAAGGGGAAAGATGAAAATTAGAACAATGGTGTCTCAGTACACTCCACGACAAATGCCCATAGTTGTTAGTAAAGCACTATTAGTGCTTAGAGGCAAATTAAAGTTATCAAGGTAAGCTGTATTGACAGAAGTATAGGCTCACACCGATGATGATCTTTCAAGAGAGCATTTACTGTCATTGTCATTGCTATCATTAGAATATATTGAAAACAGTGTGGGTATCCCAATTTTCAGTAATCACCACTTTGGGTATCTCCAAAGGGGAATTTAGCTATTGTCTAAGGCTTTGGTGAGTGAAAGTATCTGTTTTCTGGCTAGAATCATTGCATACAGTGTGACACTATGTGGTTTATGCAATTGAGAGATGGTTGCTATCTTCATTGGTTGTTTCTTAATCTTTACATGGTAAAAGTGATGTGGATGTCTATGATCTTAATGGAGAAGTTGCTGATGATGGTAAAGTAGCAACAGTTTGTTGAAGATATTTCTGCCAGGGAATCAATTCAGCTATCCCTTTAAATTTAATATTATTGCAGCAAGATCTATTTTCAGGATTAGGTAATTTTTAATTGACCTTTTGTAGATTTTCCATCACTCAGTATGAGTGTGTACAAGTAATGTATAGTAAAGTAGTAAAACTTTTTGAAAACAGTGGGCCGGTGTGCAAGATTTTAAACTGGGCCCCTCCAACTGCAAACAAATAAATGTAGCATGCACAGCACACCACAGCAAAGAGTGGGCATGTTTCTCATTGCACTGAATATTGGGCATCACTTAAAAAGGTGTGACTAAATAGAATCTGAGTTTACTTACTTAGTATAGCATGAGGCAGTGATGAATAAGCAATGTACAGCCAAAATCTCATGGAAATGTAGGATACACCGTTCCCTCCTTAAATAACCACTTTTCTTAATAAATAACTACGCTCACAACCAGGGATGAGCCGAACACCCCCCTGTTCGGTTCGCACCAGAACCTGCGAACAGACAGAATGTTCGCGTGAACTTTAGAACCCTATTAAATACAATGGACTCGAACGTTCGAAATCTAAAGTGCTATATATAAAGGCTTATATGCAAGTTACTGTCCTAAAAAGTGTTTGGGGACCTGGGTTCTGCCCCAGGGGACATGTATCAATGCAAAAAAAAGTTTTAAAAATTGACGTTTTTACGGGAGCAGTGATTTTAATAATGCTTAAAATTAAAAAATAAAAGTGAAATTTTCCTTTACATTTCGTACATGGGGGTGTGTATAATATGCATGTGAAGTGGCGCTTGTTTCCCGTGCTTAGAACTGTCCCTGCACAAAATGTCATTTTTTAAGGAAAAAAAGTAATTTAAAACTCACTTGCGGCTATTAATGAATTGTCGGCTCCCGGCAATAGAAAAGTCATTGATAAAAAAAAGCGTGGGGGTCCCCCCAAATTCAATTACCAGGCCCTTCAGGTCTGGTATAGATATTAAGGGGAACCCCGCCGCAAAAAAAAAAAAAAAAATGGCGTGCGGTTCCCCCAAATATCCATACCAGGCCCTTCAGATCTGGCATGGATTTTAAGGGGAACTCCACCCCAAATTTAAAAAAAAATGGCGTGGAGTCCCCCACGACCCTTGCCCGGTGGTTGTGGGGGTCTGCAGGCGGGGGGCTTATCGGAATCTGGAAGACCCCTTTATTAAAGGGGACCCCCAGATCCCACCCACCCCTATGTGAATTGGTAAGGGGTACATTGTACCCCTACCATTTCACGAAGAAAGTGTAAAAAAACTTAAAAAAAACACACAAACACCTTGGAAAATTCCTTTATTAAAAAAAAATTAAAAAAATAAAAAATAAAAAAACATTCCAGCGATGAAATCCAGTGTCCCGCGGCGATCCGATGTCCAGCGCTGTCCGTCATTGGCTGAGCCTGAGCGGACCTGATGGGGAACTTCCTTCACTGTGTAATACATGAATAGACCCACCCCTTCTAAAGTTCCCCATCAGGTCCGCTCAGCCAATGACTAGGTGTAATGCCGCGTACACACGATCGTTTTTAATTTTATTTTTAAAACCGACGTTTTTCTCGTCGTTTTTTTTCTTGTTTCCTCTCAAGCCTGTCTTGCATCCACACGATCATGAAAAAAAACACTAGAGCAAAGCGCAGTGACGTACAACACGTACGATGGCAGTATAAAGGGGAAGTTCCGTTCTAATGGCGCCACCCTTTGGGACGCTTTTGCTAATTTCGTGTTACCGCGTGTTAGTAAAAGTTTGGTGAGAGACGATTCGCGCTTTTCAGTCTTCATGCTTTGAAGATCGTTTTGTGGAGTTCAGTTTGTGCCTGTGGGTTCGTATCTGTCTTGCAGTGCTTGTAGTCAGTTCGTATCTGTTTATTCAGTGCGTTCTTGTCTGCTCGTTCCTGTTTTTCAGCTTGTTCTTCATAGGCCTTGCTGTTCTTCCGTGCGTTCTTCTAGTTCGTTCTGAGCAGCCGACCGTTATCTAGCCATGTTGCGGCTACGTACTCGTCGTAGAGTTCGTGCTGTAGTTGGAGCAGGGGTTCATGCTGTATCCCGACTCCAGGCCATGAACAGGGTGAGGAGGAGTTCATGGACCAAGAATTGGTTGCTCCAGCGGCACCAGTTCTGTCATATGCCTTTGTTGCTGGAGATCAGGGAGAATAATCCTGAGGACTACAGGAATTTTCTCAGGATGTCTGACCCCGTATTTCAGCATCTGTTGGCTTTGGTGTCCCCCTACATTACCAGGCAGGACACTGTTATGCGGGAAGCCATCACTGCTGAGCAGAGGCTCATCGTCACGTTGCGATACCTGGCGACTGGGAGAAGCCTGCAGGACCTCAAGTTCTCAACAGGCATCTCCCCCCATGCTCTGGGGATCATTATACCAGAGACTTGTTCTGCCATCCTTCAAGTTTTGCAGGAGGACTATATAAAGGTAAGTGTTCTAATTTAAAACATCACATTGTATGTATTTCTTGCTTAATAATGTTTATTATTTCTTTTATCAGTCCCCAATTCCCATGATTCTAATCTGCATGGAATGTCCCCTTTCTCCCCATGCATGTTTTTCTTTTTTTTGGATGTGTTTTTTTTGGCCTACATTTAATTTTTCCTTAGCTAACCTCTCCAGCATGCTTTCCTGGGGCCATACCCACCTAGCCTAGTCACTTCCCTTTCTTTTGTTCTCTGCTCCATTGTAGTGCTTTACCCTAAACGCCCCCTAAAGATTGCTTAGGATTGTTACATTTCCTTTCACTTCATACAGAGTGCTACAGCCTTGATTTGTGATCTCCCCAACTGATCTTCACCCCCCCCCATATTATTATTTTTTTTTGTGGTTTAGCTTTTTCGGTGCTTACTAATCATTTAAAAATCTTTCTATGTTTATCTTCATGTTGGCCAGGAATGGTTTTATCAAATCTGCTTGCAATGTTTCTGTCTCAAAGTATTAATATTTTTTTTTATTTTAACTCCACAGTTCCCTTCTACGCCCCATGAATGGCAGAATGTGGCATCTGAGTTTGCCCAACGATGAAACTTTCCAAAGTGTGGAGGGGCCATCGACGGCAAGCATGTTCGGGTCGTACCACCACCCCATTCGGGATCCTTTTACTACAATTACAAGGGGTTCCACAGCATCGTCATGATGGCAGTGGTGTCCGCCACCTACGAATTTATGTATGTGGACGTTGGCAAAAATGGCAGAATTTTAGATGGAGGAGTCTTTGCCAAGACAGAGTTTGGGGAACGGCTCCTATTGAATGAGCTGGCCTTGCCACCAGCGGAGCAGAATGTGGAGGGACTCCCATTTGTGTTTGTAGCGGATGAGGTGTTTGGCCTGGGTCCCCATTTAATGAGGCCATTCCCTCAATGCACCCTCACCCCTGAGAGGAGGGTGTTTAACTATCGGCTGGCCAGAGCAAGAAGGGTGGTGGAAAATGCCTTTGGCATCATGGCCAGCCGATTCCGCTTGTTCCTCACCTCCATCCACCTTGCCCCATACAAATGGAACCATGTGGTCATGACGTGTTGCGTGCTACATAATTTTTTAAGGGTGCATTCACAAAATTACCTATCTTTGAGTGGGCCTGAGGCCTCATTACTGGACAATAGCAATTTATTGGCCCTGGAAGCTGGCCTTCCAGGCTTGGCCCCCCCAAACCGGACGTGATGTTTGTCAAAAATATGTAGAATATTTTGTGGGTAGAGGGGCCATTGATATGCCTGTGGATGATTAAATGTATTTTATTTTAAAATAAATTCTTTATTTGAAAAATTCTTTGTATTGTGTTTTTGTTTTTGATTATTTTATGTTTCTCGTAGTTTTACCTAGTGCACTTGTAGTGCCATGTGTATTTTGCATTCTTAAATACCCTTCATTGTCAGTGTAAATAAAAAACATTTATTATTTCACTTTGCCCAACATTTACATAATTAAGCCACAAATTTTTTGGATTAAAAATCTTTTTATATTTTTACAAAACTTCCTTATAAATTTGGAGGTATCAAAAATATTTTTGGTGGTAAAACGCATGAACAGGCATGCTTAAAAAACTATATAAAAATCTTTAATGTAAATTTAAACATGTAGTATTAATTAAAGATGAAAACAAACAAAAAACTGCAAAAACACAGCAAGTTCAAAGTTCTTTTGTGTTAAAAAATTAAACACGCCCAAGCACAGCCATGATATTTTGTAGCCTTTCCTCCACCCGCTTGGTATTTTGCCTGATCTCTATCAAGTTTCCCTTTATTTTTTTCAAGGTCACTACAGCAGACCATTAGGTATTGTATCAGGATCTGTGCACTGTGACTTGTAAACTTTTCGGGGTCTTCAGGCAGAACAGCACCTAAAAAAATCAAAACAAACATGTACTATAGAATATGTAGGCCTACATCTATTAACCTGCATCTGTGTTGTTTGACACTGACCTGTTGTGGTGCCACTTTCCACTTCCTCCACTTCACATTCCTCTCCATCCTGTGGTTCTGGGGGTCTTGTTGGAGGTGTGGGATTTATAGGCTCATCTGTCAAAGCTTTTTGAAGCCCTATTGAGATTGCAATAAAAGGTATACTTTATTTCCTAAATAATCATAATATACAAAAATAAACCCTGAAAGATAAATTTGAAAGATTCTTTGGAAGTGTGGTCCAATTTTTAATTTAGCCCCAGTGACAACCTGAACACATGATTGGATACATAGCAAAAACTAGAACATCTACTTATTTTAATAAAGTTTGACACATTGAAACACCCCCAAGTATATACACTGGATCACCTGTGTGTGACACCCTAAAAAGTTTGTTCTGTTGGGCCACACTTGTACTACTGAGTCCAGATGTTTAATCAGCTGCTGAGCATTCTCTCCTTTAACATTACCATGCATACCCTTAATTTGTCATAAATATTTTTGCGAAAAACAATAAAATCATCATGTTCCAAAAATTATCTCCCCAAAAAATACATTGAAATTTATTCTTGCACACTGGATGATTTTAAAACCTTGTATTAATAAGTGTACGGAGAAAAAGGGGTTAACTACGTCCGTTTACTGTGCCGACGAACATGAAAGTTGTTATCTTTCACTGTACTAGATTAAAGGCAAAAACCCGCAGCATAATACAAGTAATAATACTTTGCTTAGAAAATGTATGAAAATTACTTACTTTTTCCTAAAACTTTCTTTATTCTTTTGTATTGGTCGGGCTCCCGCAACATGAGATCAGACCAACGTTTTCTGAGCTGTTCCTTCGTTCTGCACACCCCGAATTTTTGGTGAAGAGTTTTGACCACTTTCCCTATAATTTTTGTCTTGACAAGATTAGGCCTTTTATACGGCCCATGCTTGGCATCATAATCCTCCCTCCTCAAAATGGCGACCATCTCCACCATTTCCTCGAATGACATGTTGGATGCCTTATATCTCCGGGATCGGGATTTGGGTTCGTCTGGAATTTCCTCCTCTGTAGAGGTAATCTCAGCCACCTGTGTCTCCGCCATGTTGTTTAGCACTACGACGAGCGAGAAGGGGCAGGGAAAGTACAATATCGAACGTCAGGGGTGAGGAAATCGTTTTACGCATGCACAGTGTATATAAAGTTAATATCCATGTGTCGAAAATACATTCATTTGCCAGGAGAGGGAGTTAGCTACGAACGTGTTAACAAAGGTAGATAACATTTTTAAGATTTGTGTTTCTTCAGAGGATGAGATTGTGGCCTATATATGTCCAAAATGATTATTTGATGAATCTTGACTGAAAATATTATTTTTTTATGGTTCTTGATTTTACAGACAATATGCAGGCTTTCAAGAATCCTGAGTTCATGGTGGAGTTCCTGGACAGATGGAAGGAACTCCCTGTCCTGTGGCAGACGAAAACTGCAAAAAATAAAAATAAAGCTGCCAGGACAGCAGCACTGGAGAGCCTGCTTGGATTTGTTCAAACCCAGATCCCCACTGCAACCAGCCAAGTGGTGAACACCAAACTAGCTACCATTAGGGGCACATACAGGACACAGAGGAATATGGTCCTGAAGTCCCAGAGCTCAGGTGCTGCAGCAGATAAGGTTTATAAACCCAGTCTGTGGTACTACAGCAAGTTAGCATTTCTGGATGACCATCTGGAAGTCAGGGAATCTCTGTCAACCCTTCCCCCCAGAGGTCTATCCAGCCTTCCTTGCCTTGTAGCCAATCTCCAGCCTTCCTTGCAACCCTGCTCTGGCTTCCTCGGAGGATCAAGCAGAGGTCCTTGAGGAGCCCGATTTGGATATACCCAGGTATAGTATTGATATCTACATTTATATGTTACAAAAGTGATGATTTAAAACAGATGTTACTATTGGTATCTATTTAATGTCTGTAAATAAATTGATTTACATAGCAATAGACAGTAGTGGTCAAACTTGATGGGGACAAGCAAAAAAAATCAGGAATCAGAATCATTGTAATTTTAATCACTTTTGCCATTCAATTTTAAATGTCTTGAGGTGAGCAATGTGTGTGATTGATGATGCCAAAAAATAAAGAATGTCCCTTTTTTTTTTACAGCCAGAGCAGAGCCAGGAAGAGGGTAATGTTGGGGACCAGGAGGAGACAGGGCCCAGTGGCACACAGGAGGAGGCCAGGCCCAGCACAAGAGCCCAGATGCCTCCCCTGAAAATCCACCAATGAGTGCCAAGGAGGGTTAGGCAGGTGGAGGAGGAAACCCGTGTATTCCTAAGAGAGGCTACTGCAGCCCTCAGAGAGGCACCCTCTGTTGAAGAGGGCTATGCCGCAGTCCTGGCCCATAAATTATCACAGATGGACTTGAGGCAACGCCTGTACAGTGAAAACATCATGCTGAAGGTGATCAACAGGGGGTTGCTGGGTGAACTTACACAGTTCACCGATCTAACTGAGGTCGTCCCTCCTCCTCCTCCACCTCCTCCTCCTACTCCTTCTCCTGCCACAAGCTCTCCTCCTGAGCCCCAGCCTCCAAGGAAGTGCTCAACAAAGGCTGGAGAGAAGGCTACAAGGAAGAGGAAAAAATAATGACTGCTGTCAGAGGCGTAACTAGAAACTTCAGGGCCCCGGTGCAAGAAATCATGAAGGCACCCCCCCCCCCCCCCCCCGAAAAGCATGATTTTGATACTTTATTTTTTTTACACTGTACAACAAAGTAAAACATTTATTGATCATTGGAGGATAGCACACGGAGTTACCAGCCTAACTAGAGTACTGACCATGCTGTGCGCTCCTGCCTAGTGTGGTAAGTTTTTAATACATTGGTTGCTGATCCTATGAAGCAATGATAGGATCAATTAAATCTGACCTGGGGAATGGGATCAGTAACAGTGCTGGTGGGGAGGAGGGATGGGATCAGTGGAAGTACTGGTGTTGAGGGGGGTGGCAGCGGTTGTACTTGAGGGGGGGTGGCTGCGGTGGCAGTGCCATCCTCTCCCACCACCACCTGTGCCTCTTACTGATCTCATCCCTATCCCCCCCATCACCTCTGTTGTAGAAGTAATGGGGGGGTAGGGATGAGATTAGTGGTGGGGGGATGGGATCAGTAAGAGGCACAGGTGGTGGTGGGAGAGGATGGCACCACCACTGCCACCACCCTCAAGTACCACCGCTACCACCCCCCTTTAAGTACCACTGCTGCCACCCCCCTCAAGTATCACCGCTACCACCCCCCTCAACAGAGGCGGCTCTAGGCTTTCTGAGGCCTTAGGCATATCTTAGACATGAGGCCCCATTCTCTCCCATAATGGGGACAATAATTCAAGCGATAGAAATTAACTGTATAAATTGCATATATTAGGAGCCTTAAATTCTATGACGGACAGGAACAGCAGGTAGTACCTCACCCTGGGGCTAAAGGTGCCCAGGGTGGAACAGGAACCACACAGGCACCCCCGGAAGTAGGACCCCCGGAGATACAAGAGCAACCCTGCCGTCAGGCTTAAGGTGCCCGGGGCAGGCCGGAGCAAGAACCCCGAACAGGCGGCATCTGCCCCTTTTATATCCTCTTCCGGCATGCACAGCAGGTAAACCCCACCCCACTGCACAGTTGCCGAGAGGGGACACACAAGGCACAGCACTGTTTCAGTGGTTCAACCCTGGCCTACCATGGCAGTGCCACCTGTAGGCCACAGGGAACTGTACACTGATACTCCTCCTGTGGATAAAATGGTTGCAAGACCCTTGACAAATTAGGGTGTTTGAGTAAATTACCACTCAAACACTTGCCCTAAATTTAGCACCCCGCTACATCAGAGTGCACAGCATTCCACTTTACATCAGGGACCACAGAGTTCCAGCTTGCATTTAAAATGGGAACTGTAATGTGAGGGGACTCACTTTCCACAGAGTGAATGCACTAAGGTGGGGGGGTTACTGATATAAGGGGGAACCTTTATATCATTGCCCTCCTTAACTTACTGTATTCACTCCCCCCTTACATCAGTGCCCCCCCCCCCCTCAGACTGGCCTTGCGGACATGATATAAGAGTGTTACAGATGGCTGGAACCTCCATGGCTTTACCCCAGTGTGTGCCGGCCTGCTCAGCCCACCATCCTGGGGACACCCAGGGCCATATTTAATATTCATTGGACCCTGGCAAACATTTTCCTGGGCTCCCACACCCCTAGCAATATCGCTCTCCGCCCCAATATCCCAAAAAACAAACAAGGACATAGACTTATCTAAAAAAAAAAAAAAAAATACTTTAATAATGTATACATAAAGATCTGGTTCACACTCACTGATTGCTCCAAGCTTACTGATTGGTTGCTAGAGGTTACTGCACAATATTACCACTCAATGATTGGTGCTAGAGGTTACTGCACATCTCTACCTCTCACCAATTGGTTGCTAGAGGTTACTGTACATCATTACTGCCTACCCATTGGTTGCTGGAGGTTACTGCACATCATTACCACTCATTGATTGGTTCCTAGAGGTTACTGCACATTGATTGGTTGCTAGAGGTTACTGCACATTATTACCTCTCACTGGGTAGCAGGGCAGTATTGTGGTCTGTGATGCAACTGTTGGGGTACAGTTGGTTGGATGACAGGATGCAGTTTGGGATGATGGTGGCAGCATTGTGGTGAGAGGCTGAGATCATATCTCTCCCATAATGATAGGAGGTAGGGTGATAGAATGCCAGAGGTGGGGTACAGGAGGGATGAGGATGATAATGACAGGAGGCAGCGTACAGGGGGATGATGACAGGTAATGGGGTGGTAGGATGCCAGAGGTGGGGTACAGGGTAATGATGACAGGTAATGGGGTGGTAGGATGCCAGAGGTGGGGTACAGGGGGATGATCACAGGTAATGGGGTGGTAGGATGCCAGAGGTGGGGTACAGGGGGATGATGACAGGTAATGGGGTGGTAGGATGCCAGAGGTGGGGTACAGGGGGATGATGATGACAGGGGGTTGGGTGGTAGAATGCCAGAGGTGGGTTATAAGGAAATGATGACAGGGGGTGGGGTGGTAGGATGCCAGAGGTGGGGTTCAGGGGCATGATGATGACAGGAAGTGGGGTGGTAGGATGCCAAAGGTGGGGTAAAGAGGGATGATGGGGATGTTGATGACAATGGGTGGGGTAGTAGAATGTCAGAAAGCTCTTACAGGGGGGATGATGATGATGGTGGTAGGATGGTTGGATGCTAGAGGTGGGGTACAGGGGGGTGATGGGAATGTTGATGACAGGGGGAGGGTGGTAGGATGTGAGAGGTGGGGTATGGGGATGATGATGATAGTGGGTGGGGTGGTAGGAAGCTGGCAGTGGGGTACAGGGGGGTGAAGATGACAGGGGGTGGGGTGGTAGGACACCAGGGGTGATGAGGATGGAGATAATGATGACAGGATGTAGGTTGGTAGGAAGCTGTCAGTGGGGTAAAGGGGGATGAAGTAAAAGATGATGATAACAGGGGGTGGTGGATGCTAAAGGTTTAGTACAGGGGGATGATAGGGATGTTGATGACAGGAGGCAGAGTGGTAGGATGTCAGAGGTGGGGTATGCGGGGGATGAAGATGACAGAGGGTGGGTGGAAGGAGCTGGCAGAGAGGTCCAGGGGGATGAAGATGACAGGGGGTGGGCGGAAGGAGCTGGCAGAGTGGTGTGAGGGAATGAAGATGACAGGGGGTGGGCGGAAGGAGCAGACAGATCGGCGCAGGGGGATGAAGATGACAGGGGGTGGGCAGAAGGAGCTGGCAGAGCAGTGCGAGGGGGATGAAGATGACAGGGGGTGGGTGGAAGGAGCTGGCAGAGCGGTGCGAGGGGGGATGAAGATGACAGGGGTGAGTGGAAGGAGCAGACAGAGCAGTGCGAGGGGGATGAAGATGACAGGGGGTGGGCGGAAGGAGCTGGCAGAGCGGTGCGAGGGGGATGAACATGACAGGGGGTGGGTGGAAGGAGCTGGCAGAGCGGTGCGAGGGGGATGAAGATGACAGGGGTGAGTGGAAGGAGCAGGCAGAGCAGTGCGAGGGGGATGAAGATGACAGGAGGTGGGTGGAAGGAGCTGGCAGAGCGGTGCGACCGTGCGAGGGGGATGAAGATGACAGGGGGTGGGCGGAAGGAGCTGGCAGAGCAGTGCGAGGGGGATGAAGATGACAGGGGGTGAGCGGAAGGAGCTGGCAGAGCAGTGCGAGGGGGATGAAGATGACAGGGGGTGGGTGGAAGGAGCTGGCAGAGCAGTGCGAGGGGGGATGAAGATGACAGGGGGTGGGCGGAAGGAGCTGGCAGAGTGGTGCGACCGTGCGAGGGGGATGAAGATGACAGGGGGTGGGCGGAAGGAGCTGGCAGAGCAGTGCGAGGGGGATGAAGATGACAGGGGGTGGGCGGAAGGAGCAGACAAATCGCTGCGGGGGGATGGAGATGACAGGGGGTGGGTGGAAGGAGCAGACAGAGCAGTGCGGGGGGGATGAAGATGACAGGGGGTGGGCGGAAGGAGCTGGCAGAGCGGTGCGACCGTGCGAGGGGGATGAAGATGACAGGGGGTGGGTGGAAGGAGCTGGCAGAGCAGTGCGAGGGGGATGAAGATGACAGGGGGTGGGCGGAAGGAGCTGGCAGAGCGGTGCGACCGTGCGAGGGGGATGAAGATGACAGGGGGTGGGTGGAAGGAGCTGGCAGAGCGGTGCGAGGGGGATGAAGATGACAGGGGGTGGGTGGAAGGAGCTGGCAGAGCAGTGCGAGGGGGATGAAGATGACAGGGGGTGGGCGGAAGGAGCTGGCAGAGTGGTGCGACCGTGCGAGGGGGATGAAGATAACAGGGGGTGGGCGGAAGGAGCTGGCAGAGCAGTGCGAGGGGGATGAAGATGACAGGGGGTGGGCGGAAGGAGCAGAAAAATCGCTGCGGGGGGATGGAGATGACAGGGGGTGGGTGGAAGGAGCAGACAGAGCAGTGCGGGGGGGGATGAAGATGACAGGGGGTGGGCGGAAGGAGCTGGCAGAGCGATGCGACCGTGCGAGGGGAATGAAGATGACAGGGGGTGGGTGGAAGGAGCTGGCAGAGCAGTGCGAGGGGGATGAAGATGCCAGGGGGTGGGCGGAAGGAGCTGGCAGAGCGGTGCGACCGTGCGAGGGGGATGAAGATGACAGGGGGTGGGTGGAAGGAGCTGGCAGAGCGGTGCGAGGGGGATGAAGATGACAGGGGGTGGGTGGAAGGAGCTGGCAGAGCAGTGCGAGGGGGATGAAGATGACAGGGGGTGGGCGGAAGGAGCTGGCAGAGCGGTGCGACCGTGCAAGGGGGATGAAGATGACAGGGGGCGGGTGGAAGGAGCTGGCAGAGCAGTGCGAGGGGGATGAAGATGACAGGGGGTGGGTGGAAGGAGCTGGCAGAGCGGTGCGAGTGGGATGAAGATGACAGGGGTGAGTGGAAGGAGCAGACAGAGCAGTGCGAGGGGGATGAAGATGACAGGGGGTGGGCGGAAGGAGCTGGCAGAGCGGTGCGAGGGGGATGAAGATGACAGGGGGTGGGTGGAAGGAGCTGGCAGAGCGGTGCGAGGGGGATGAAGATGACAGGGGTGAGTGGAAGGAGCAGACAGAGCAGTGCGAGGGGGATGAAGATGACAGGGGGTGGGCGGAAGGAGCTGGCAGAGCGGTGCGAGGGGGATGAAGATGACAGGGGGTGGGTGGAAGGAGCTGGCAGAGCGGTGCGAGGGGGATGAAGAAGACAGGGGTGAGTGGAAGGAGCAGACAGAGCAGTGCGAGGGGGATGAAGATGACAGGGGGTGTGCGGAAGGAGCTGGCAGAGTGGTGCGAGTGGGATGAAGATGACAGGGGTGAGTGGAAGGAGCAGACAGAGCAGTGCGAGGGGGATGAAGATGACAGGGGGGTGGGTGGAAGGAGCTGGCAGAACGGTGCGAGGGGGATGAAGATGACAGGGGTGAGTGGAAGGAGCAGACAGAGCAGTGCGAGGGGGATGAAGATGACAGGGGGTGGGCGGAAGGAGCTGGCAGAGCGGTGCTAGGGTGATGAAGATGACAGGGGGTGGGTGGAAGGAGCTGGCAGAGCGGTGCGAGGGGGATGAAGATGACAGGGGTGAGTGGAAGGAGCAGACAGAGCAGTGCGAGGGGGATGAAGATGACAGGGGGTGGGTGGAAGGAGCTGGCAGAGCGGTGCGAGGGGGATGAAGATGACAGGGGGTGGGGTATTAGGATGCCAGGCACAGGGGATTATGATGAGGATAGAGATGATGACAGGGGGTAAGTTGGTACGAAGCTGACAGTGGGAAATGAGATGACAGGAACAGGGGGATGGGTGTCAGTAGGTGGCATCATTTGCCGGATCATGGCATACAGCACATCACTCAGGGCTGTGAGGTCACGTGAGGCTGACACCAGTGATTATTGGGGTGCCCTCTGTCAGGACGAAGGTGACATCACGGGATGCTGGCAGCTTGTGAGTGTCATGCAGTACCTTGAGGCTGGGGAAGACTGTCTGCTCGATGACGCGCCAGCTCTGGTAGGTCTTCTATTACAGGCCGTCCATCCCAGAGAGTAGAGCAGAGAGCTGGTCAGCCGATGCATGGCAGGAGATTCGCAGAGCCCGGCAGAAGGGGAGGAGCCGGGGAGGGGAGTACATGGCGCCACCCACCGACCCTGGGATCTCGGGCTGTGCTCAGTCCGTCCGCCGCTGGCCGGGACGCCTGTGACAATCAGGTGGGCGGCGGTCGGGCTCCTCTCACGGACGGGTGGCAGGCCCCTGGGACTTGGCGGAATTACAGGGCCCAGTCGCAACTGCGACTGTTGCGACCCTGAAAATTCCGCCACTGACTGTTGTAGTACCACAGACTGGGGACATATCTGACTTATCTGCTGCTGTTCCTGACCTCTGGGAGTCCAAGACAAGATTGTGCTCCTTTTTTTTTTTTTGGGGTAATTCCAGAGTTTGGTGTTCTCTTCTTGGATGGTTGCTGTGGGGTCCAAAGGATGCACAAATTCAAGCAGGGTCTCCAGTGCCGCCTTCCCCTTTAATTTGTTATCTGCCTAAATAAAGGATTATTTTGGTTTTCTAATAATACTTGACTATGTGATTTCTATTCAAAAAGAGAGTTTGCTAGGGAGTAGGCAGGGACATTTCTAAAAATATTATTTGTATTAACAAGGGACACAAACCTCCTTGAGGGAAAATTATACAAATTTAGAATGTTGGTGTGGTAACTTGACACACAAAATATAATTTTACAAAAATACAATACGAAATATAATAGAAAATAATAAAAATAAAAATATAAAAGAACAAAAAAAAACATTCCTAAATCAAACATTAAAAATAAAACAATTTAATTAATCTAAAATTTAAATTAAAAAAATAAAAAATTTAAGATATTTACATTTATTTATGAATTTATGACGGAGATCTGGCTTAAAAACAATTTTTAAAAATCATTAGATCACTTAAGAATTACTAAGAAACAAGTTTGTCATAACTCTGAATATTATTAGCAAAAGAAGTTCATTATTTAAGCATTATCTATTATATATTATATATATTTAAAGAAGAAAGGAATGCGCTGCATTAAACGATGCTATTAATTCCAGCGTGACGCATGTGCCATCTCCATTTTAAACGCTAGCTTTACCAAAACATGCGCTCCCGTCTCATACTTGATTCTGAGCATGCGCGTTTTTTTTCACCTCGTAAAAGCATACACACTACCGTTTTTCACGACGTAAAAAAAAAAAACGACATGAAAAACGACGTGAAAAAATAGAGCATGTTCGAAATTTTTAATGGCCGTTTTTCACGTCGTTAAAAATGCTCTGGAGCATACACACGATCGTTTTTAATGCCCAATTTAAAAAATTGAATTTTTAACGGTGTGAAAAACGATCGTGTGTACGCGGCATGCGGCTAAGCGGACCAGATGCGGAACGTGAGAAGGGGCGGGTCTATTCATGTATTACACAGTGAAGAAAGTTCCCCATTAGGTCCGCCCCCTCGGTATGTCAGACCCCGCCTTCGTCATTGGCCTGAGCGGACCTGATGGGGAACTTCCTTCACTGTTTAATACATGAATAGACCCGCCCCTTCTCACGTTCCGCATCAGGTCCGCTTAGCCTTACACCTAGTCATTGGCTGAGCGGACCTGATGGGGAACTTTAGAAGGGGCGGGTCTATACATTTAATAGACTGCGGAGGAAGTTCCCCATCAGGTCCGCTCAGGCTCAGCCAATGACGGACAGCGCTGGACATCGGATCGCCGCGGGACACTAGATTTCATCGCTGGAATGTTTATTTTAATTTTTTTTTTATTTATTTTTTTTAATAAAGGACTTTTCCATGGTGTTTGTGTGTTTTTTTTACATTTTTTTACACTTTCTTCGTGAAATGGTAGGGGTACAATGTACTCCTTACCAATTCACATGGGGGGGGCGGGATCTGGGGGTCCCCTTTGTTAAAGGGGTCTTTCAGATTCCGATAAGCCCCCTGCCTGCAGACCCCCACAACCACCGGGCAAGGGTTGTGGGGATGAGGCCCTTGTCCCCATCAACATGGGGACATCCTCCCCATGTTGAGAGCATGTGGCCTGGTATGGTTCAGGAGGGGGGGCGCTCTCTCGTCCCCCCCTCTTTTCCTGCAGCCTGCCAGGTTGCGTGCTCGGATAAGGGTCTGGTATGGATTTTTGGGGGGACTCCACGCCATTTTTTTTAAATTTGGGGTGGAGTTCCCCTTAAAATCCATACCAGATCTGAAGGGCCTGGTATGGATATTTGGGGGGAACCGGACGCATTTTTTTTTTAATTTGCGGCGGGGTTCCCCTTAATATCTATACCAGACCTGAAGGGCCTGGTAATTGAATTTGGGGGGACCCCCACGCTTTTTTTCTTTTTTATAAAAGACTTTTCTATGTATTGCCGGGAGCCGACAATTCATTAATAGCCGCGAGTGAGTTTTAAATTACTTTTTTTCCTTCAGAAATGACATTTTGTGCAGAGACAGTTCTAAGCACGGGAAACATGCGCGACTTAACAGGCATATTATACACACCCCCCATGGAAGAAATTTAAAGGAATATTTCACTTTTATTGTTTCACTTTAAGCATTATTAAAATCACTGCTCCCAAAAAAACGTCAATTTTTAAAACTTTTTTTTGCATTGATACATGTCCCCTGGGGCAGGACCCGGGTCCCCAAACACTTTTTATGACAATAACTTGCATATAAGCCTTTATAATTAGCACTTTAGATTTCTCCCATAGACTTTTCGAATTTGCCGCGAACACCCCAATTTGTTCGCTGTTGGGCGAACAGGCAATGTTCGAGTCGAACATGAGTTCGACTCGAACTCGAAGCTCATCCCTACTCACAACCTTCTTGGAGTAAAATTGGCCGAGGCACTTTTATTGGTGTTAAATGTAAATAAATTAAATTCAATCAATCATATTATTAATCCATAAAATTCTCACTTGTAAATAATAAACAGCTCAGTCTTAAGGACTCGAGCAATACCTTATATCAAAAAACAAGACCCCCCTTTACATTTGAAAGGGTGACAAAACCATATAAAGTGCCTCGACAAGGGTGAGGGGTGAGGGGGGGTGGGGAGCTTGTTGCTGTAATCTGAACAGCTGTGAGGAAATTCCTTCAGGGGACCCCTTTATATAGCCTTGCCCCAATTCTAGAATATTCCCTCCAGACATGTGACCTTCCCGATTGGATAAATGACCTTCCCTCATAACTTGCCCTATTTTCCCCTTGACTTACTGTACCTATTTCTTAAAGTGACATGGCTTCTTTTTTTTTTTTTTATTAAATAAATTACTATCTATCTATCTTGGGGGCATCCACATGTCCATGCTGTTCGGGCCATATTCTTTAGCCCTTTCAGTCCATGGAAATGTAGGATACACCGTTTCCTCCTTAAATAACCACTTTACTTAATAAATAACTATGCTCACACCCTTCTTGGAGTAAAATTGACCGAGGCACTTTTATTGGTGTAAAATGTAAATACATTAATTTCAATCAATTATTTTATTAATCCATAAAATTCTCACTTGTAAATAATAAATATAAACAGCTAAGTCTTCAGTACTCGAGCAATACCGTATATCAAAAAACAAGTCCCCACCAGCCGAGCTTGAATTATCAAGCCCGGCCTACCCCACCGCCAAGGTCAATTCGATACTGTTCTGCAATCCCACATTGAAAATGTCTAAACCTATATCTGACAGATGGACTCCATCAGTCCTGTATAGGCCCTCATAACCTCCTTCTAAATCCCTGTATCTATATGAAAAACCACCGATAAGCGGCATGAATTTTTCCATGTATCTGTTTACCCGACGTCTGATTTTTTCAATATTTTTAAATTGAGCGTTTTGAAGCCATATCAGTCTTGGGATTATTTCAGAAAATATTATGGTTGTATTCGGGGAAGATTACTTGAAAGTATTTAGGTCACGTTTCACCCCGAACATAAGGTCTATTAGGATATCTGGGGCTGGCCACACTTCTAACAATCTGGAAAGATAAAATGATAAATTTAACCTTTTCAAATCACAAATTCCTTTCCATAACACTTGAAATTTCAGAGGATCCATTGACAGATTAGGTGTATAACAACGTAAACTGGATCTTTTTTTGGCCCAAAATATAAAAGAGTGGCCCAGTTTTCAAATCGTTCTTCTCTTACCTATAAAAGAAATTAAAGAGAAAGATCAGGTCTTACATAAATGTTAAAGCGCTGAGAATCCCATCTTCCTATTCTTTTAATTATTGTCTCGTCAAGGCCCATTTTTGCCGCTTCGGTTGCTGCACCAACCCGAAAAGAGTGGGATGTGTAATTGAAATCTTGTAGCCCTAACTTTAACATTCATTTTTTGAGAACCATGTTAAATTGATATCCCGTAAGGAGCGACCCATCCAAATGAACCAGAAAATGGCCTTCACCGGATGGTCTCATTGCCATGTACTCATTTACCGTTTTCAGTGGACAAATTTCCTTTGCTCTGCAACTATAAAGAGTTATCCATACTCCCTTTCCCAATTTGTCTGTTTTGGAATGGGCAATAAATATATTAAGTCCTGCCCTGTGAGCCAATACATGATTGGCCAACAGGCCAGACGCTGATTTTTTGTTTCTGGTTAACAATTTCGATATCCTCATAGCTCCAAAAAATGCTAATACAAAAGCAGTTTTAAATAACAGACTCAAAAACAGAGAAACATACCAATTTTGTAACCCTACAAATTTCTTCCAGTAATGATATGGAGATGGGTCTTCTAGTATCTGGGAGAGAATTCTTATTTTTGTAACCTATCATGGCTTGCTTTATGGAGAAGAAAGATGTACACTGAGGAAAACCTTGTAATTTAAAGAAAAATAACTCTCCTGCCAGTATTTTAGCTATCTGGCTATACGAAAGCTCTGCTTGCATCAGTGTACCTAAAAACATTTGAATGTTTGTTTCTGAAGGGGCCTCAAACTGCATCCCAAATTCCATAAGGAGTTTATTCCACCTCTGCCATGCCGTCAAGTATTCTGCCCAAGTACTGTTAGCCACCGAATTCTTGACTGACTGCATCAGAATTCCTAGATCAGTTTCCAAAGATGTTCGGGGCAAACCTGTCCTTTGTCCGCATTTGGCAGAAGCTACCGGAATTTTTGTATCTGCAATCGAGATAATGCATCCGCCATATGATTATCCTTACCTGAGATATGTCTTGCTTTTACCCAAATATTAAACGGTAAACATAAAAATAACAGATATCTAAGTAATTTAACTACCAGTGGGGATTTTGTTAATAAGCAATTTACCACGTATATTACTCCCTTATTATCAGTATTAAATAATATTCTTTTATTGGCAATTTTTTCCCCCCATATTTTCAATGCCACCACCAACGGGAATAGTTCCAGTACAACTATGCTCTTGGTGGCTTTTATTTGAATCCATCTTTCCGGCCATTTGCTGCAACACCAGTGATTGCCCCAAATTGCCGCAAAACCAAGCGATGCAGCCTCATCCGTGTTTAATTCCATCTCTGATGAGCATACAAACTCTGAATGAAAAAATTAATGGCCATTATATAAGTCAACATTTTTTAACCATACCAGGAGGTCTTCCTTAAGATCTGATGTTAGCCTAATGTGTGAAAACGGGGATTTAAAACCTGACGTAGCTATATATAGCCTTCTTGAGAATATCCTGCCCACTGGCATAACTCTTGTTGCAAATGCTAATTTGCCTAATAACGATTGAAGTTCTTTCAGTAAAATCTTTTTTCTTCTTACCATACAAGAAATGTTAGATTTTATATCATTAATTTTATTTAATGGCAGCTGGAATTCCATTAATTCTGTGTCTATTTTAATACCTAAGAATTCAATGGATGTGGAAGGCAATACCATTTTTTCTACCGCAAGGGGGACACCTAATTTTTCCATGATTAAACTAAACAATTCCAGCATAAATAGACAAATTGGGGATTGGGCCGGACCAATGAATAGGAAATCGTCCAGATAGTGTACGTACCCTTGTAACTCGATTCGAACGAAACCACCCATTGTATGAAAGATGCAGATTTTTGGAAATACGCACATGAAATTGAGCATCCCATTGGGAGGCACATGTCATAGTAAAATTTGTTCTCAAAGACCATGCCAAGGGAATTAAAGGAAGCTGGGCTAATCGGGAGCAATCTAAACGCTGCTTTAATATCTGCTTTCGCGAGAAGCGCCGCCCTCCCAAAATCTCTGAGGATGCAAATTGCGTCTTCAAATGTACAGTATGAGACAGATGATAGCTCTTTGCGTATTTCACCATTTAATGATGAGCCTATCGGGAAGGATAAATGATGTATTAAGCAAAAGGATTTGTGATCCTTTTTTGGGATGATACCTAAAGGAGATACTCTAATTTTTTTAAATGGAGGAAAATTAAATGGTCCCGCTATTCTACCTTCTTCAATTTCTTTTTCTAACTTTTCCTTAACAATATGTGTAAATTGTAATACAGTTTTATAATTTTTAACCAACTGACAACCTATACCTTTGAAAACTGGCAAAGGAAAACCCTTGGAAAAACCTTTAATTAAAAACTTGGCTGTCTCCTGGTCTGGATACATTTCCAACCATTGTTGCATGTTTTGTAGGCTCACCAGAGTGTGCGCTTTTTGCATGGTTATCTCTTTGCCCGTGTGTGTTGGTATTCCTTTTAAAACATTTGAACAATGGGTGGGGGCCTGAGCAATTCGAGCACTCATGCTTGTACTTGCATGATCCCCCCCATTTGCACTGGTTCTCGTATGAAAAGCAGTAACCCCTTTTATAAGGGGACACTGCAACAGCGGGCTGTTGTCTAGGGTATGGTAATTTTTGTGGCGCTATAAGGTTTAGCCATAAACCTATGTTTTTATTACCCCATTTTAAGGATGGATATATGGATAATTTTTATCTAAAAGACTCGTCATACTGAAACCAGCCTAAACCCCCAAAGCTTCTATAAGCTTCGAGCACATGTTCAAGGTGTTGGAAAAGGCCGCTACAGTATTCTGGGTGATTATCTCCTAACACACTAGCATAAATGCTAAATGCCTGTACAGGGGGTCCCCGACTTACGAACGCCCAACTTACGAACTCCTCCTACTTACGAACCGGCCGCTGCGGGGACCCTCTGCCGTTCTGCGTGGCCATTCTGCTGTTCTGCGCATGCACGGCCAGACGGAGCCTCGGAAAATGTCGGAAATGTCCGTAACTGGCCGCGCATGCGCAGAACGGCATTCGACGGAACATCGGAAAACATCGGAAATGTCCGTAATTGTCATTCTGAACAGGAGTTCTGAACAGGAGGAAAGTCCCTAACGGGTTTGTAACCCGGGGACCCCCTGTATCCAATTATGAAAATACCTAGCCACAGGTCTACGCCTATCTTCTTCATGTCTATCATCAGGTTTTTTGTCAGATTTGTTAATAAACTCTTTTCTTTTACCTGACCGGATAGGTGATACCCGAGTGGTGACATTTCACAAGGCAAGATCTCCTTTAGACGTAATTCAGGGACTCAAGTGTTATTAATATTCAATTAAGGTGGGAAAGTGTTAATGTTATTGGTGTTACTCGCTGAAATAGAAGAAATACTATGAGTATTAGCAACATTACCACAACTATTCCCGGATTCATTAACCCATACATTAGAGTAATTAACATTCTCATTACTATGCGAGTTAATGCTTTCATTAAGTCTATCAATAGAAAGCATATTATTATTCAAAACCTGTGTCAACTCACCCTGACCATTAGATGCCGCTGTTGCATTAGTTAGCCCAGGAGAACTCAGCAGCTGCTGCTCTCTTAAGCTTCCAGTGGTAACCGTAGGAATCACTTGTTCTTGTGTATGAAGTAAACTTGAATGACCGTCGCTTAGCGCTGATGCTGCTGTCTCCTCAGCCATCAGAGTGGATGCTGATATTTGAGCCCTCCTTCCTCTGTTCCTGGGAGGCAACGGTGACAATGTTCTCCTTCTCCTCTTCTGTCTAAGGCTGGCTCTTCTTGTCCCCGCGCTAGTGGCCGCCTATTCTGGCGGCTCCATAGCTTGTTCCCTTGATTCTGAGGGGGGGGGACGCTGAGGTGGGCAGCGCTGATTCTGCCGCCTGATACTCGGGCTTCGGGTGACAGGTCTACTTCTACTGTTAGATTAGGCAGGTACCTCTGCTACTGGCAGTCCTTCCACTTCTGGTGCTTGCTCCGCCCGACCGTCCTCTCCTTTCCCCAACTCCAGGCATCTTTTCAGTCATTCCTCACCTCCTCTGTCCCCTGCTCTCTCAAGCACACGTCGCATAATAGTCTTCATGGTCAGGACAGCGTTCACACAGAGTGTAATGGCTCAAATGAAAGGGAGCTTGTTGCTGTAATCTGACCAGCTATGAGGAAAGCTATGAGGAAATTCTTTATGGGGACCCCTTATATAGCCTTGCCCCAATTCTAGAATATTCCCTCCAGACATGTGACCCTCCCGAATGGATAAATTACCTTCCCTCATAACTTGCCCTATTTTCCCCTTGACTTACTGTACCTATTTCCTAAAGTGACACGTCTTCTTTTTTTTTTTCTTATTAAATAAATGACTATCTATCTATCCCGGGGGCATCCACATGTCCATGCTGTTTGGGCCATATTCTTTAGCCCTCTCAATCCATTCTCTCTAGCTCCCTCTTCACCTCCTTTCATGCTTGCCTCCAGGAATTCTCTAGAGCCTCTCCCATCCTCTGCAACTCCCTACCCCAATCTGTCCTACTATATTCTGCTATACTGTCCATTTTGTGGCAATCCCTGAAAAACCCTTCTAGTTAGAGATGCCTATCCTACCTCCACCTAATAACTTTTATTTTTATTTTCTCCATCAGCTCAACCCCCACCGTTATTTCCCTTTGTATCACCTTACTCTCCCTTTTAGATTGTAAGCTATACTAAGCACTAGGGATGAGCAACTCAAACATTGCCTGTTCGCCAAACAACAAACAATTTGGGGTGTTCGAGGCAAATTTGAAAAGCCGCGGAACACCCTGTAAAAGTCTATGGGAGAAATCGAAACTGCAAATTTTAAAGGCTTATATGTAAGTTAATGTCATAAAAAGTGTTTGGGGACCTGCCCGTTTTTTCGGGAGCAGTGATTTTAATATTGCTTAAAGTGAAACAATAAAAGTGAAATATTCCTTTAAATTTCGTACCTAGGGGTTGTGTATAGTATGCCTGTAAAGTAGCGCTTGTTTCCCGTGCTTAGAACTGTCCCTGCACAAAATTTAATTTCTGAAGGAAAAAAAGTCATTTAAAAGTACTCGCGGCCATAATGAATTATTTTTAACAAGTCTGTTTATATTTATGCTGAATACATTTATGTCTTTTTAACAATTTACTTTCCGTATTATTGTGCCTAAAAAGTCCATGTCCCCAACTCCTCATTATCTAATAATTTTAGGATGTGGCACATTGTTACTTATGTTGTTATCCACAGATACAATTAACACTGTTCCAGTACAGATTATATTTCCAATTTTCCAAGTATCTATACAACATATATCCTCTGACACTGATTGTCAGTGTAGATGTCACCGCTGAGGAATGCCGCTTACCGACTCTTCGCAGCTTACCGGCTGACAGCGTGTAAGGAGAGGAATGCTGATAACGGCATTTCCTGTTTACTCTGTGATCAGCTTCGATTGGACACAGCTGATCACATGGTAAAGAACCTACGTCATAGTCTCTTTACCGTCATTGGTGATGCGCTGTGTCCAAGGTACACAACACACCACCGTTCGCCGTGCTGCATCATCATAGAACGATAGTGCTCCAGTCCGTCATTTCACTATACGGAAGGAAGCAGTTAAAATTCTAAAATATAGTCAGTTTTACTAAAAGAATGCACACAAAACAAAGCAAAAAAAAATTTAAAATAATAAACCTTTGCCATCCAAGCACTAACTAAACAGTACAGATTCCTCTCTCACAGATGAAGGGCTTCTCCCAGTCACCCAAAAAAACTTCTTCTTTCTCTTACAGAGTGATTTCCACATGTGGCTATATCTCAGATAGTGTCAGGAAAGGCTTGCCAGAGGAAGGAATGTTCCCCGCAGACTAACTCCTGCTCCCCGAACTTGTGTTAAAGAAGCTGCGTTGGTGCGTGCTAACCTAGGTTAGAACATGCGCACAAAGAGCTGCAAGGTGGAACGATATTGGGCATGCACACATCAGCGCACACCAATGTGCACGGTGCATCAGCTCGCATGGCGCATCAGCGTGCACGGCGCACCTTGTGATCAATGAAGTGACTATTTAAACCAGATCAGTGTACAGACCCGGTGCTGCCTTGACTACAGCGTTCCCGTGAGTGTCCTGTTTCCTGTTAACCTGCATCTGCGGCCTGCTCTGACTATGCTTACTCTCCGCCTGCATCGACCCCGGCCTGAACCTTGACTATTCTACAGCCTCTGCACCTGTACCTTATCTGACTGTTCTGTGTATGACCCTGCTTGTCTGACCCTGCTCCTGCCTCTGCCGTCCAGTCTGTGAAGTGCTGGTACTGCTGACCTGCATCCACTGCATTCTGGCATCCACTGTTGTGACAGGGGTCACTTTGGAGCACAGGGTGAGCAATGAAATAATGGACATTGAGAATATGTATGGGATTGTTTTAAAATGGGTCTGTAACATTATTCCCCAATATTGCCCAGGATCTGTAAATAGTTATTCTGTTGGTGCTGAACTCAACAGGTTAAATTAAGAGAGGCTGATGTGTCTCCTGTCTCCTTGTGTAATGCTAATGAGCCTCACCTATGCTACAGGCCCTTTCATTGTGATGATGTTGATTGGAGCTTGGTAGACCGGCTGGCTCCATATTATGGGATGTGGAAGTGTCTTCTGTGAGGAGGGGGGGGGAATCAACCCTCCTGCCTAAGACTGTTTATCAAAGGAGAAGTTGAACACACCTGACCTGTATCACCATTGTCATTGGACAGTTTAACCCGCCCTGTTCCCCCAAGGATGGGAGGGGAGGGTTTTGAAGAGAAATGTGTTACCGTGTGTTTTGAAAATAAAGTCATTCCCTGTTTTGGAACTTGAATACAGAGCGTTGTCTCGTATCTGGGGGGAGAATCATTCGTATGGGGTCTTATTCGGCTGGTTGGAGTGTCTGGTGGCTGTCGTGTGGTTGGAAAGGGAATATCCTAATGGTGTTAACCCCTTTCATACTTGGGGTGCCGTTACAACTGTCATCTGGCACACCATTCAACTGGAAGCCCAGCAGCTAGCAGACTACCGGCCCTCGTGCGACTCTGCACTCCTGCGCTACCTGTTTGCTCTATCAGGGGCCCCGAGTCAGAGGAGTAAGAGAAGCCTTCCTCTGCTAATCAGGCTCATCCCACCAGGTGCGTAACAGATAGCTTCCTGAGTCCCAAGCTAGAGCAGCCTCTTGCTCCAGTCACTACTTATTTATCTTACCTGCTGCTGGTCACAAGTGGGAAACAAAATCTGGTTCAGATCCTACACTGAAAATGTGGCCTGGAAACCCCAAACAGCAGTGGCGGAAGTATAGGGGTCGCTGAGGTCGCCAGCTTGTTTGCGTCCCCCCAAAAATTTGGAGCACCAGCCGCCACTGATTATGTGTGTGTGTGTTTATATATGTGTGTGTTTACATGTATGTATGCACATTTTATGTATGCATGTTTAATCCTGCCCCACCGAGACAGGGTTAGTGCCGGGCAGACAGCGATCAGGCGGGGGGGGGGATTACAGTGGCGGCATTTGATGGACACAATGGCAGCGTTTGATGGGCACAGTGGGAGCATTTGATGGGCACAGTGGGAGCATTTGATGGCACAGTGGCAGCATTCGATGGGCACAGTGGGAGCATTTGATGGCACAGTGGGAGCATTTGATGGCACAGTGGCAGCATTCGATGGGCACAGTGGGAGCATTTGATGGCACAGTGAGGCTGCAATTGATGTTTTTTTTTTCCAGAATTCTTCAGTTTGTTTGCACCCCCCAAAAATTTTGAGCACCATCCGCCACTAAGTATGTGTGTGTGTTTATATATGTGTGCGTGTTTACATGTGTGTACAGTGGGCACCGCCGATTTTGTGTTTCCAGCGCGATGGGACCGCGCTGGAAATCACCGCTACGAGGCTGTGCTTCTCACGCTCGCCGCCCCCACAAGATGCGGCGCGGTCAGGTACTGTATGCAAATTTTATGTATGCATGTTTAATCCTGACCCCCTATATGTGTACAATCAGAACTGATTTTTTTCTTGCTTGTTCAAAGTACCAGGAAAAAAAAAATGTTCCTCTGAAAAGTGATCCATGCTCAGATCGCTTTTCAGAGGCATTTGGCAGCCGGTAAAGAGGCAATATGTTGCCTGTTTTAACCCCTTAAATGCATCATCACTATGCTACAACTGCATGCAATGCACACAGTTGCAGAGTGGTTGCAGTGCAGCCCCATTCCCCTAGGGGTATACTTCAAGGGTGCCCTGACTAAAAAAACATTGAGAAACACTGACATAGAGGAACTTCAGGGCCCAGATGCAAGAAACCATGAAGGGCCCCCCTGACCCCCGGACAGGGCCCTTTCCTTCTGCAGCCGCTGAATGCCTGTGGGAGAGAGAGGAGGAGAAGCAGGGGGAAAGGGAGAAATTGGTTCCTTTATATGCAGCCACCCACTTGCGACCGTGCCCTGTTGTTCCGCCATCGGGCTCGGAGGAAAGGGCCCTGTCCGGGGGTCATGGGGGCCCTTCATGGTTTCTTGCATCTGGGCCCTGAAGGTTCTAGTTACTCCACTGCCAAACAGGATTCCACCTTAGTTTTCCACATACTGTATGAAAGCATGCAAGGTTTCACTAGCGTACCTCAATGACCTTTCATTAGTAAACCACAGTTAATAACATAAAGAAGTATCTGCCACCCCTATGCAAATGCAACCACAGAGGGATCTATTAAAATATCAGGAAAAAGAAAAGGAGTGACCCCATAAAACCCAACCAAATTGTGACATAGACATGCCTCCATCCCCATATATATGTATGAAAAAACTAAAGAAAGAAGGGTTTGGGACTTTGTATGAGGCATGAATATGTGCATAATCAAAGGAGGACGAGTATCTGGTTAAACTTAGGTTGCATGTCATAAGTCCCTTTTAGGGGTATGCATGCAGCCATAGGGTAATTAGTACACATTAATACATCCAATCACTTAATTGCAACCAATGAAACATTATACAGTATGCCATGTATTGTGTCGTATAAATGATACACAACACATGATTTCCACACAAATGAGTATAATCAAAAATATATAAACATAACAGATTTAATGTCATTGATACACATGATTGGTACAAGTAGAAACACTTAATAAATTCATTTGATACAAATACAGGTCCAATAAATTATAATCATAATAATCAATATAAATATTCAATAAAATTGTAAGAATTCATGATATAAGAACAAGCTTGGCCTGGCATCCTAGAGTCAAAACTCGACGCGTTTCATGGCATTACCAGCCATTCATCAGAGTAGGGATGCATAGATTTAGGCTAGAAGGTAAGATGGAAAAGTAAATGAATGGATCAGATCCTGTGAAATGTACCATAGACTCTAAGTGAGGGAACTAGAATCTTATACGTTACCTAAGGTAGGACCCATGTATGCATAGTTGGCCCAGCAGTGGCCCAAGATGTAAAGGGACAGTGGCTCTGAGGAAGCTGTCTCGCCCGGGGTTGAGGCGGGGGCAAACCCCCCCCCCAAAAAAAAAGTAACATTATCGAGAGGGATCCAAAAAGGAGCCATGGACGCAAACAGCCAGGAAACGGGCCAGACAGCCCACGACACATCGCCAAAGAGAGGGTAGACCCATCGGGTATAAGTCAGGCCCTGGGTGGAAAAACAATGAAAAAAAATGATATAGGTGTAAAGCACGTGAGTGTAAGGATGTAATGTGGAGTGTACGATAGTTAGTGAGCAAAACAAAGGGTGAAAAAGGTGTGCAGTAGCAAGAGAAAGTGGTGTGTCATCAGTGACGTGTATGCAGTATAAAAATCCAAGTGCTGCTATATATAAAGGTTGCATAATACCGCCTGCAATGCGCCTCTGTAGAGGCGCATTGCTGGCGGTATTACCGCGGTTTCCCATTGCTTTCAATGGGAAGGAGCGGTGTAGGAGCGGTAAACACACCGCTCCGCTCACCACTCCAAAGATGTGGCTAGCAGGACTTTTTTTCACGTCCTGTTAGCGCACTGCTCCAGTGTGAAAGCCCTTGGCAGCCGCTGTTTAGGCTCGGTTTGCAGGCGCTATTTTTAGCACAATAGCGCCTGCAAACCGCCCCAGTGTGAAAGGGGCCTTAGTGTACTACTGTGTCCTTTGCATAGCGATCACCTAAAGCTCACCTGGATACAGTTATTCTCTATACTGTGACAGGCAGGCCGGTGATTGTGCTAGCTGCAGACAGTCAGTGTTTCACTTAGTGTACTACTGTGTGCTTTGCATAGCATTCACCTAAAGCCTAAATTTTTGATGCAATACTTTGCAACAGGGCTCATTGCTGCGCTCTAAGTACACTATCTGTGAGGGGTTGCAGTGTTGTGGCACCAGCACCAGTGCCTAAGGCCCAATTTTTTAGCCCCTGTTCAACAGGGGCATGCAATTACAATTCTTGATCTAATATTTCACAGCAGGGCCCATTCCTGCACCCACCAAGAGTAACTGTGAGGGCTTACAGTGTTATGGCACCAGCACCACCACCAAAGGCCCAATTTTTCCTACCACTGTTCAACAGTGGCATGTAAATACAATTCCTGATATTATAGTTGACAGCAGGGCGTTCCAGCGCCCACCAAGAGTAACTGTGAGGGCTTACAGTGTTGTGGCAACACCAACACCTAAGGGACAAATTTCTGAAGACTATATATGGCAGGCCCCTACTTTCAAACATCCAACTTACAAACGACTCCTACTTGCAAACTGAAGGAGACAACAGGAAGTGAGAGGAAATCTACCCCTAGGAATGCAAATTCTCTCCTGTAAGAGTTAATATGAGAAAAAGGTGTCTCCTCTCTATTGATGCTTTATCACCAATCCTTGTTTCAATAAAAAAAACAAATTTTCCAAAAACATTTGTCATTGGGATGGAAAGTGAGGTGAAATGTTTTTAACAGGTGCACAGACATCAAAACAAATGTTACAGGGGTGATAACCCTTCCCTATGTTCTCCAAAAAGCTTAAAAATAGATTTTTTGGCTGGAGCTAAACTTAAAAAATGTACCTGTTCCAAATTACAAACAGATTGTACTTAAGAACAAACCTACAGTCCGTGTCTTTTTTGCACCGCCTGTATACTGCTGTTCAGAGTATATAGGGCCTTTTTTTATTTTGGGTCCGGGGTTCCCGTTAATATCCATACAAGACCCAAAGGGACTGGTAATAGGCTGGGGTAGGGGTGGATGATGGGGTAGCCATGCCATTTTTCTCAATGATTTTCATCCATATTGCCAGGACAAGACATGACATTAAAGCCGCAAGCAGTTTTAAATGGCTTTTTTTCCTTTAGAAATGTCATTTTGTGCAGGGACAGTTCTAAACACGGGAAACACGTGGCACTTCACAGGCATACTTTAGACACCCCCCGGGTACGATATTTAAAGAAATATTTCACTTTTTTTTTTTCACTTTATGCATCATTAAAATTACTGCTCCCGAAAAAACGACTGTTTAAAAAGATTATTTTTACATTGATACATGTCCTCTCGGGCAGGACCCTGGTCTCCAAACCCTTTTTAGGACAATAATATGCATATTAGGCGTTATAATTAGCACTTTAGATTTCGAACGTTCGCGTCCATTGTATTTATTAGGGTTCTAAAGTTTGTGCGAACGTTCGGTCCGTTCGAAGGTTCTGGTGCGAACCGAACGGGGGGGTGTCCGGCTCATCCCTAATCGGTAGGTAAAAGCGTGGTCGAATAACAAGCCAGGGTCAGTTACAGAGCAAGCAGAGGCATAAGGGGTGTGAAGGTAAATGGCAGGAAGTGAACTAATAAATGAGTTTGGTATGGTAACGGCGGAAACAGCCAACTACGCAGAGGCCTGGTTGGGAAGGACATTGGGCACAATGATAAGTGGTGTTTCTTCTCACTCCTCCTCTGGAGCACACCCAGCATTTTTTCTGACGTTTTTGGCCTGTTGGTCTGGGAGGGATTTTATCTGTAAAGTGGCGTTCGGAGAGTCGGCTAATCATATCGGATCTAATGTTTTCTGGTGGGTCGTTCAGGTATAAAAGGGCAGTGGTGATTTCCTCCTGGAAGAAAAGGAAGGATTTGGGTCTTTCAGTGGATTTCCGATATATTACATAGGAGTTTTACATGGCCAAATTAAACAAATAAATTGAAACTTTTTTTATACCACTGGTATGTTCGTCTTGTGGAAAGGTAGGGTTCGAGCATTTGGTCGTTGAAGTCGACACCCCCCATGAACTTATTGCATTCGTGGATGCATGTTGGTTTTTGGATTTGGCCATTCCTCCTGATGATCTCAACTAATATATTCTTGTGGATGGAAGAAAGCATGTACACATCCCTTCTGTCCCTCCACTTCACAGTCAGAATTTCCTCATTCCGTAAACTCGCCGTCTCCCCTCTTCTTAATTTCTTGTTGACGAGGCTTTGAGGAAAGCCCTTCCGGTTCATCCGTACGGTGCAGCATGCTGGAGTGTTCTTTCTGTGAAGGTTTCGGAACAGGGGCAAACTTGTATAAAAATTGTCCACATACAAGTGGTAGCCTTTCTCCAGGAGTGGGTTTATGAGTTCCCAAGCGACTTTCCCGCTGGTTCCTATGTGGTCTGGGCAAATAGGGGAGCGCAGCTGCGTGTCCTTCCCATCGTATACAATGAAGGCATATGTATACCCCGTGGCTCGGTCGCACAATTTATAGAGCTTCACCCTATAGCGGGCCCTTTTGGTGGGAATAAATTGTTTTATGCCCAGCCTGATAGAAAATTTTATAAGGGACTCATCCACGCATACGTGTTGGTCTGGGGTAAACAACTGGGGGAAGGTTTCAGAAAAAGAATTTAGTAGTGGCCGAATTTTATAAAGCTTACCAAAATGTGGGTAATTTCGGGGAGGGCATTGGGTATTGTCGTTGTAGTGTAGGAATCTCATAATCATGAGATATCTGCTTTTGGGCATTGCTGAGGACAAGATGGGCATGTGGTAGATGGGGCGGGATGACCAATATGAACGTACTTGATTTTTTTCTATTTAGTCCCATACAAAATGTGAGGCCCAAAAAAATTCTAAACTCCTCCACTGTAAGGGCTCTCCATTCGTATGGACGGGCATAATAGGACGTTGGGTTGCTTGCTATAAATTGTTGTGCATAAAGGTTGCACTGGGCCACAATCGATGCAATCATGTCCTCAGTAAAAATGTAATTGAAAAAGTCAATCGGGGCAAAATTTTCTGTGTCCACCTGGACTCCTGGCTGGGCAGTGAAAGGGGGAATGTTGGCTTCTCCTGAATTAGGAGGAAGCCACAAGGGATTCTGAAGGGAAAAGGGAAGGCTGGCATGGGACCTAACCCTTTGGGACTGAGGTGACACCCCACTGGTACGTGGCCTTGCTTACCGAGGTACTGCAGTGCTGGTGGATGGCACTGCGGTGTTGGTGGATGGCACTGCCTCCTCAGCAGAACGCCTTCATCTCCCCCTCCTCCTCCTCTTCCTCCTCCTCCTCCTCATCTGAGGTTGTCAGTGATCCACTGTTAGGTATAGGCTCGTAGTCCACGTCAGACTCATAATTTGAATTTGCGGAGGAATCCGAATCGGAGAGCTCCCTGTTGCTCCCGTCGGCCGCAAGTATATCGTACGCCTCCTCGGCTAATTATAATCTTTTAGCCATTGTTGGCGATGACAGAAGGCACTGATGACACATGACACTGACAGATGGCACTAATACGTGGCACTGGTGACACTGATGACACTGATACGTAGCACTGATACGTGCCACTGATATGTGGCACTAGAGACGCTAATAAAAGATGCCACTGACAGGTGGCACTGATGACATGGCACTGATAGGTTGCACAGATGGCACTGATGGCAGATGGCACTGACAGGTGGCACTGATGGCAGATGGCACTGACAGGTGGCACAGATGGCACTGATGGCAGATGGCACTGGTGGCAGATGGCACTGGCGGCAGATGGCACTGGCAGGGACTGTGGGCACTGTGTTTTTGACTGTAACGTGTTTTTTTTTTACACTCACTTTCAGTAACAGCACAGATCTCTCTCCCTCCTCACACGCGGTCTCTGTGTGAGCAGGGAGAGCCGGCAATGAGAGATGATCTCATATGTTTACATTGGACAGTGAGATCGAGTGCTGAATGGCCTCTGTGATTAGCCATTCAGCACGATCTGTGATTGGCTGAACACGGCCAACAAAGATTTTCCCCGATGCACGCTCGCGGGGGCGTGCGAGGAGGGAGAAAAACAATGGACATCCAGGGACGTCCACCCGGCACTTCAGGTCCGTGCTTCAGCCGTCTTTCGGCAATAGCGCGGATCTGAAGTGGTTAAAGCAGACTCAGCGACAGAAGCACCACCGTTATTAATGCTTTCTGTTTTATGCTTATATTCATTCACAAGCTTGCCCTTAACTACTTCCAGACCGCCCACCGTCGTTGTACGTCGGTCAGGGCCAGATTAAGAACATCATGGGCCTGGTGCTGAGGATTTTGGTGGGCCTTTTATAAATAATAAATAAATAAATAAATATGCAAACAATTTTTTGTTATAACAAATTAAATTAAAGAGAAAGAGGGAGGATGAGAGAGAGGGAGAAAGAGAGAGAGAGGATGAGAGGAGTGAGGGGTAAGGGAGGGAGGATGAGAGAGAAAGGGGGGATGAGAGAGAGAGGATGCGCATGAGCATGCGTGGGAATGACATCAACGCAGCCCAGCCAAGGTAAGTAACCGAAGGCACAGAACCCAGAAGGAAGACCGGGTGAAAATGGAAGCACCCAGGACCCACCGGATTGATCACAGTGCAGTGATCGGACGGTATAAACCTGGGAAGTATGTGCAGGTAATGGAGAGGAATGTGGAGGGTCTAGCAGTGGGCACTATGTACAGGAGAGGAGTGTGGAGGGTATGGCAGTGGGCAGCATGCACAGCAGAGGAGTGTGGAGAGTATGACAGTGGGCAGTATGTACAGGAAAGGAATGTGGAGGGTATGATGGGGGTGGTATGTACAGGAGAGGAATGTGGAGCGAAAGATAGTTGGCAGTATGTACAGGAGAGGAGTGTGAAGGGTAAGGTTAGGTTACAGTATGTACAGGAGAGGAGTGTGGAGGGTAAGGTTGGGTTACAGTATGTACAGGAGAGGAGTGTGGATGGTATGATAGTGGGCAGTATGTACAGGAGAGGGGTGTGGAGGGTATAATGGGGGCAGTATGTACAGGAGAGGAGTGTGGAGGGTATGATAGTGGGTAGTATGTACAGGAGAGGAGTGTGGAGGGTATGACAGTCGGCACTATGTACAATAGAGGAGTTTATGAATGTGGGCAGTATGTACAGGAGAGGAGTGTGGAGGGTATGACAGTGAGCAGTATGTACAGGAGAGGAGTGTAGACAGTATGATACTGAGCAGTATGTACATTAAATGAGTATGGAGGGTAAGACAGTGAGCAGTATGTACAGGAGAAGAGTGTGGAGGGTATGACAGTGGGCAGTATATACAGGAGAGGAGTGTGGAGGGTATGACAATAGGCAGTATGTACAGGAAAGGAATGTGGAGGGTATGAGAGCGAGCAGTATGTAAAGGAGAGGAGTGTGGAGGGTATGACAGCCGGCACTATGTACAATAGAGGAGTTTATGAAAGTGGGCAGTATGTACAGGAGAGGAGTGTGGAGGGTAAGACAGTGAGCAGTATGTACAGAAGAGAAGTGTAGAGGGTATGACAGTGGGCACTATGTATAGGAGAGAAGTGTGGAGGGTATGACAGTGAAGAGTGGGGAGGATATGACAGTGGGCAGTATGTACAGGATAGAGGTGTGGAGGGTATAACAGTGGGCACTATGTATAGAAGAGAAGTGTAGAGGGTATGACAGTGGGCAGTATATACAGGAAAGGAATGTGGAGGGTATAATTGGGGCACTATGTACAGGAGAGGAATGTGGAGAGAAAGATAGTTGGCAGTATGTACAGGAGAGGAGTGTGAAGGGTAAGGTTAGGTTACAGTATGTACAGGATAGGAGTGTGAAGGGTAAGGTTAGGTTACAGTATGTACAGGAGAGGAGTGTGGATGGTATGATAGTGGGCAGTATGTACAGGAGAGGGGTGTGGAGGGTATAATGGGGGCAGTATGTACAGGAGAGGAGTGTGGAGGGTATGATAGTGGGCAGTATGCACAGGAGAGGAGTGTGGAGGGTATGACAGTCGGCACTATGTACAATAGAGGAGTTTATGAAAGTGGGCAGTATGTACAGGAGAGGAGTGTGGACGATATGATACTGAGCAGTATGTACATGAGAGGAGTGTGGAGGGTAAGACAGTGAGCAGTATGTACAGAAGAGAAGTGTAGAGGGTATGACAGTGGGCACTATGTATAGGAGAGAAGTGTGGAGGGTATGACAGTGAAGAGTGGGGAGGATATGACAGTGGGCAGTATGTACAGGATAGAGGTGTGGAGGGTATAACAGTGGGCACTATGTATAGAAGAGAAGTGTAGAGGGTATGATAGTTGGCAGTATGTACAGGAGAGGAGTGTGAAGGGTAAGGTTAGGTTACAGTATGTACAGGATAGGAGTGTGGAGGGTAAGGTTGGGTTACAGTATGTACATGAGAGGAGTGTGGATGGTATGATAGTGGGCAGTATGTACAGGAGAGGAGTGTGGAGGGTATGATAGTGGGCAGTATGCACAGGAGAGGAGTGTGGAGGGTATGACAGTCGGCACTATGTACAATAGAGGAGTTTATGAATGTGGGCAGTATGTACAGGAGAGGAGTGTGGAGGGTATGACAGTGAGAAGTATGTACAGGAGAGGAGTGTAGACAGTATGATACTGAGCAGTAGGTACATTAAATGAGTGTGGAGGGTAAGACAGTGAGCAGTATGTACAGGAGAAGAGTGTGGAGGGTATGACAGTGGGCACTATGTATAGGAGAGGATTGTGGAGGGTATGACAGTGAGCTGTATGTACAGGAGAGGAGTGTGGAAAGTACGACAGTGGGCACTATGTACAGGAGAGACGTGTATGACAACAAGCACAATGTACAGGAGAGGAGTGTGTAGGGTATGACAGTGGGCACTATGTATAGGAGAGAAGTGTGGAGGGTATGACAGTGAGCAGTATGTACAGGAGAGAAGTGTGGAGAGTATGTACAGGTGAGGAAGATGAATGGAATCTGGGAAGGAAAAATGTAAAGGTTTGTGGAAGGATGTTTAGGGACTGCGTAGTGGTTAAGCGAGCCATACATGGTTGAAATTACGCCAATTAAGCAGAGACCAGCCATAGTCGATCTATGTATGGGCTAGCTGTTTTTTCACAAGTCAATCTATTATCTGACTTGAGTACAACCAGCCTGTCAGGTTTTTCCCAAAACAATCAGTGCTGCCAGCTATAGTTAGCAACACTGAGCAGGTGAGAGGGTGTGTGGGGACAGGCTGGGGAGAGATACTTGTCAGTGGCTGGGTAGGCCCTGGCTAGTATCAGAGCCAGATACACACAGGTTACATACGCCACGATCGTTAGAGCGAGAACAATAATTCTAGCACTAGACCTCCTCTGTAACTCTAAACATGTAACCTGTAAAAAAAATAAAAGCATAGCTTAGTATACAAAAAAAATCGTGCTAACTTTAGTGTTTTTTTTTTATGAATGAAACAGTTTCTTTCCAAAAAAACACGTTTGAAAAATTTCTGTGCAAATACCGTGTAACATAAAAAGTTGCAAAGACCACCATTTTATTCCATAGGGTGTCTGCTAAAACAATATATATAATGTTTGAGGGTTCTGAGTAATTTTCTAGCAAAAAACAAATGATGATTTTTACATGTAGGAGAGAAATGTCAGAATTGGCCTAAGTGGCAAGGGGTTAATTACTATAAGACCCCTTTCACACTGAGGGCATTTTGCAGGCGCTATAGCGTTAAAAATGGCACCTGCAATCTGCCCTTAAACAGCTGCTCTATTCACTCCAGTGTGAAAGCCCGAGGGCTTTCACACTAGAGCGGTGCGCTGGCAGGGCGTCAGAAAAAGTCCTGCCAGCAACTTCTTTGGAGCGCATTAGGAGCGGTGAAATCAATGGGCAGCACCGCCATACCGCCGGCAATACGCCGCTGTAGCGGCGCATCTCGGGCGGTTTTTACCCTTTCTCGGTCGCTAGCGTGGGTTAAAAGCACCCCGCTAGCGCCCGAAATGTGCCACAAATCCGACGGTAAAATAGCAACGCTTTACCGCTATTTTACTGCCAACGCTTGGAGCGGCATAGTGTGAAAGCAGTCTTAGTAACATACAAATAATTATGATAAGCCCTGTGAGCTCATCCTCTCTGCTGCAGAGTGTGTCAGCTTGTATTTAAACTGGCCGTTCTGTATATAGCTTCTGACAGGCTGTGCAAGCAGCCCCGTATCTCCGGAACCATAAATGATAGCAGCCCCATATTTTGATCAGTGGTGGGGTGGGTCTTCATCTAAATACCCCCCAAATATGGGGTCTCTGTGGGCCCTGGTCGCCGAGCTGCAATCCTCGAAGTCGATCTTTTTTTTTTAGATTTTTTTTTTTTTTTTTTTTGGGCAAATGGGCCTATCTTGGGGAAGGGGCCTGGAGCTGCAGCTCCAATAGCCCCTATGTTAATCCGGCCCTGACGTTGGTACTTTGATGTAGAATACCGGGTTTATGGCAGCAGATAGCTGCCATAACCCCGATATATTCTTAAACGATGGACAATCCTCTTTCTGCTTATAGTGGTCTCTGCGGTGGATTCGCCGAAAGATAACTTTTATCGGGGCGGGAGAGGGCACCCCCTCCTGCCACGATTTGGTAGTTTCCGCCACTTACTCGGGTCCTCTCCCCGCTGAGACATGGAGCAGAGTGAGGGAAAGATGGCCCCCGCTCAGCTCCATAACATTGAATGACAGAAGCGACGTCAAACGTCACTTCCTCCCAATGGTCTTAAAGGGGATTATTTTATTTTTTTAAGTCATTTTTTTATTTATTTATTTATTGCATTTAAATGTAAATGTGAGATCTGAGGGATTTTTAACCCCAGATCTCACATTTAAGAGGTCCTGACATGCTTTTTTTCTATTACAAGGGGTGTTTACCATCCATGTAATAGGAATAAAAGTGACCCATTTTTTTTTTTTTGTCTAAAAAGAAAAAAGAAAACATAAAAAAAATACGATTTTTTTTAAAGCGCCCCGTCCCCCAGAGCTCGCGCGCAGAAGCAAACGCATACACAAGTCGCGCCCGCATATGTAAACGGTGTTCAAACCTCACGTGAGGTATCACCATGATTGTCAAAGCGAGAGCAATAATTCTAGGAAAAGACCTCTGTAACTCAAAACTGGTAACCTGTAGAAATGTTTAAACGTCACCTATGGAGATTTTTAAGGGTCAAAGTTTGTTGCCATTCACGAGCGGGCGCAATTTTGAAGCATGACATGTTGGGTATCAATTTACTCGGTATAACATTATCTTTCACAATATAAAAGTTGGCTAAGTTTACTGTTGTCTTATTTTTTTATTCAAACAAGTGTATTTTTTCCCCAAAAAATTGTGCTTGTAGACCGCTGCGCAAATACGGTGTGACATGCACCTTTTGTAATCCCACATTTCTTTAGCAGTTTCACACTTACATATATGTATGAATTGATCATGCTAAGAGATTCTATGCTAAGAGAGATTGTGCTCTTAGCTTTTTGTTATTTCTCCATCCACACATCTGAAGGATGTTCTGGTCTGACTTCCACATGCCTCCTATTATTAGCAACATTTTCATCTTGAATTTCCAAGACTGGTAGTTCTGATTTGTCAGATTTGCAAATTAAAGTTTTGTTGCAGCTGTGTTACTGGCCATTTTCTGTTATTCTTTTGCAGTCTTATTTATGTTGTGTATTTTGCTCTTATCTGCTGTAGCTGGCTATAACTTGGCTATGACTGGGTTCTCAGCTTTTCTCTGGGCTATGCATGGATGGGTGTCTGGTCCCATAACCTGTTAGAAATTCTGTATATAGCCCTACAGAACAGACAGTGCACAGGCCACATGGGCTTTGCTGCTTAACTGCAGACAGGAAACATATAATTTATCATAAGAGAAGAAGACATAAGCCCCGTATACACGATCGGATAACCTATGGATTTTCGTCCGATGGATTTGTCCATCGGAAATCCGATGAAACTGTGTCTTGGCCACACACCATCAGTCAAAAAACCGACCGCTCCAAACGCGGTGACGTAAAACACTCCGATGAGCCGAGAAAAATGAAGTTTAATGCTTCTGAGCATGCGTCGACTTGATTCTGAGCATGCATGGGTTTTTTAACCGATGGACTTGCCCATAGACGATCGGAAATTCCCATCGGTTTTTTATCCATCGGAAAATTTTAAAACAAGTTCTATTTTTTACAACCGATGGAAAAAAGACCGATGGGTACCATACACGATCGGTTGGTCTGATGAAAACCATCCATCGGACGGTTTTCATCAGTCAAACCGATCGTGTGTACGGGGCTATAGAGTACGTAGATGCAGCTAAAACGTATAAACATTTCCATCTATTGCACAAAATGCATAAACTATGTACTCCAACAATAATAACAACTGGTGGCGTTGTTACACAAAGGGTGGAAAAGTGGAGTGAACGTGAGCTTATGTGCATAATTAAATACCATTGAAAAATTCACACAAGAGACTTTGATGCAAATTGACAATGAATTTGTATAATATTTATGTGCATGTGATATATGTATTGTAGTGTTAAGGAGTTATTAGTGCCACACTATTGTTTGGTTTTATTCCACCTCTGATTACATTGCTTAGTATGATGTTTACTATTCCACTGTAAGTTGATTTTGTGTTTTTCCTATACTCTAGTCTAGAAGTATAACAGTGCTATAGAAATAAAAAAAAAAAAACAATAATAGAGGCAGCAATGTCATTTTTTTAAGTTTAAAATAATTTTCAACAGAGATTTATTGGAGAACCAGATAATAGACATGGTTTTCCATTTTAGTAGAGTGTTCATCCCATATCCATAACTTATACATTATATAATGCAATGAGAAACCAGACAGCTTTACTCAATAAATATTAATCTTTACCAGTACCAAGCCTGCTCAGTGTGTGTATATATGCTTAACACCTAATGTATGTATTTTTATTGCAGTCAGCGTTGTTGGATCTGGATGACTTGTGTCCTCTGCACAGCAAGTACCTTGCTTAGAAACCACAGATTGTATAGAATTCATTATTTTCTAATGCAGTCCAGACAAGAAGAGTGAAAAAAGTTGTAGACCACCCTATGAAGAAAATTGGACTGCTGTACTAGAGAAAAGTCGTAGACTGAAAATCTGGGCTTCAACGGTGCAAAACCATCCTTCAACTGTGTTTTTTCACCTGGAAGTCTGTAGGCAGGTTTAGAGGGAATAAATGCAGGACAACCACAGGAATGTGCAAATGAGATACTGCTGAGGAACAAAATCTCAAACTGAAGTTAATATGTATCCTAATTATTGTAATTTCTGCTGAGATGAGCTTGAGTGCTCTTTTATCATGAATAATATGTTTAAAATTTTACAGTTAGTCTTTGTTATTTGTAGCCTTTCAGTAGGCAGTGTTAACAGAAGATATGACCCAGAAGGGATAAAGCTAAAAGACTCTGCGGACAAACTATCAACAGCAACAGCATGGTTGTGGGGGCCAGGTCCCCTATCCTGTGGGGATGTGGTATTTGTGGGGAAATCTGGGCTTTGTACAATGTAAAACACAATCTGTTGGTAGACTTAAGTGTGATGTGAATTAGAGTGAAGTTAAGATTTTTTTTGAGGCTGGGTTCACACCTATGCGAATTGGATGCAGTTTTCCGCATCCAATTCGCATAGCATGAGAATGTGACTGGCTCTCTATGGAGCCGGTTCACATATCCCCGCAGCAGGTCCGGTGCGAGTTGCTGGAAAAATGTGGGCTTTTTTTGGTGCATTTCAGGGCTGAAATCGGACCTGAAACGGTGAACCAGCACGCACCGGACCCCTGCTGTGCGACGGATGCGGCGATACGATAGTGTGAACCGAGCCTGAAGCCTCGTACACACGGCTGAGAATCTCGTCAGGAAAAAACACGTCGTTTTTCCTGACGAGATTCTTGAAAATAATCTTGTCCCGGCCGAGTGTACACACGCTCGATTCAAAAGAACCGCCGTTCTTTTGAATGGAGCGAACGCGGTGACGTCATTGACTACGACGAGCGTGCGCTCGTCACATTCGATGCCACCGCCGCCATCTTGCTACACCCTACCTATACCTAGGAAGCTACCGCGCATGCGTCAAAGTCATTTCGAGCATGCGCAGGTTTCCACGGCGACAGGTAAGCGTACACACTCTCGGGTTTCTCGACGGGAAACAGGCCGACGAGAATCTCAACGAGAAAATAGAGAGCAGGTTCTCTATTTTTCTCGTTGAGATTCTGGCCAGTTTTCTTGACGTGAAACCTGAAAGCCTCGTACACACGGCCGGTTTTCTCACCAAGAAAGCTCTCCCGGCAGTTTTCTTGTCGCTTCTTGACGAGAAAACCGGCCGTGTGTACGAGGCTTAAAGCTTTTTACAGGTGCAGTGAGTTTTAGAGAGTGTAAGGGAAGCTCCTTGCAACTAACCCAGACCTGTTTTGCCAAGAAATGGCTCCTTATTAGCTGAGAACATAACATTCAATATTTTAATGAACGTGGCATATTTGTAACAATCTTCTCATTTTTTAAACAATGTGATGTTTTATGCACTACTAGTGTGCTGGATGGATCTCAAAATATAATTAAACAGAACACTAATTGCCCATTCACACAGGGGCGTCTTTGGATCCGACTCCAAATCGCCCCAGGTCGCCCCTAGTCGCCTCAGGTCGCGCTGGCTGAAGAAATCAATGTAAGTTAATGGAGCCGTCCTTATGCACACTACTGCAGTCGCTCCGACTTCAAAAAAGGTCCCTGTACTACTTCAATCCGACTCCTAGGCGACCTGTAACCATTCATTTCAATGGGAGTCGCCTCTCACTGTCTTAATAGTAGCAAATCTCCAGGAAGAAAACATACATATCTCAGGCAAAACTCTCCCTCCCCCCTCCCTCCCACAGAGCTGATTCTTGTTTGATTGGCCACTGGAATGTCTCCTGTCCTGCAGGCAACTTGGAGTTGCCTTGTAAATAGCTCCAGGTCGTGCTGTGATTCATACTCAGGTCGTGTCTGAGTTGCCTCATAAAATCGCACTGGAAGTCGTGTTGCCCCTGTGTGAATGGGCTCTTAAGACAATTCAATGAAACAAAAATAAATATTTTATAAAAACCAGCAGGAGAAAAAGTGACAAATTACACAGTGCAAATAGACCATAACCTGAACCTAAAAAAATCAACTTATAAACTACTTAGCGGGAGGTTTAATTTGAAATTATCTATACTGCGAGACCCAGGTCTCAATTTATTGTTAATGTATCTTTGCTAACAACCCTCCCAACAGTGGCGGTTGGTGCTCAAAATTTTTGGGGGGTGCAAACAAACTGAAAAAAAAACCCATCAATTGCAGCTACTGTGCCATAAAACGCAGCCACTGTGCCCATCAAACGCAGCCACTGTCCCGTCAAACGCAGCTACTTTGTCATCAAACGCAGCCACTGTTCCCATCAAACGCAACCACGGTGCCCATCAAACGCAGCCACTGTGCCCATCAAACGCAGCCACTGTGCCATCAAGCGCAGCCACTGTGCCATCAATTGCCGCTACTGTGCCCCATCAGATGCTGCCAGTGTGCCCCATCAGACGCCGCCAGTGTGCCCCATCAGATGCTGCCAGTGTGCTTCATCAGATGCTGCCAGTGTGCCCCATCAGATGCTGCCTGCACTTACCTGTCTTGGAGCGGGTCAGCGGCGGTCTCCTGTACGTCCGCCATGTCTTCTTCCGTCCTCTCTCAGGCGTCCAATCACAGCGCCTGACGTTTCAGCCAAGGTGACCGGTAACAGACCCGGCAACCTGATTGGCTGAGAGGCGGATTCAGTGTTAGCAAAGCAAATTCCTTCGCTTTGCTAACACACAGCTGAGTGAACACCGAACGCCCAGCATGGTGCCCGCTGTTCACGTTTTGGGCGCCTATTAGAGCCTATGGCTCTAATCAGGTGCTTCCAAAAAACACCCCCAGTGTAATTCAGGTGCCCGAAAAGGGGCCTGACACCTGAATAGGGGGTGTCAGCGGCGACCATAGATAGATTCATGCAATGCATGAATCTATCTATGGTGATAGAGCGGTGATAGAGCGATGCAGGAGAGAGGGGGCAGCGCTCCTGCGCCCTTTATGGACGCACCGCCACTGCCTCCCAATCTGTTAGTATAATATTTTAATAGAATCACATAGGTTATTTTACAATGAATCTAATGTTAATAACAAATGTAATTGTTTAAAAGTATATATAAAAATGTAATTAAAAATAAAATGTGTGTATACACATTGAAGCCACACTGCCACACCAAAACATCTTTCTAAATAGTGTTGGTTCAAACCAAGCATAAGTTTTCCCTGAACATCGCTCGTTTGCCCGTTTGGTGAACACCCAAATTTGCGGGGCACTCGGCGGAATGTTCACCCGCCGAGTGCCCCACATTGCCCTGCACACTGCACAGTGCATTCTAAGCCTTGATTGGGCAAATCTCTGCCCACTCAGGGCACAGTGAATAGCTGGTTGTTAAGGAGTGGGCTGGGAAGCTGGCCGTGGCATCCCTAACAACGGATGAGTCATCAGCTGTCAACTGGCTTCCTCGCTGACAGCTGAGAGAAAAAAAACATTGCCAGCAAAAGAAAATTTTTAAAGGAACGCCAGCTTCTTTTTTTTAAATGGTGTACGGTCCCCCAAAAATCCATATCAGCCCCTTAAAGGGGAGTTCCAGCCAAGGTCCAGCGATGCGGCCGCCCGGAGCTCCGCTCCTCTCCCCCCTCTCCATTCACTCTGTGGGCACCCAGCCTTAACAGCTTTCAGCTTCACGGCCGGGCACGCAATGCGCATGCGTGAGCGGCACTGCGCTCCCTGAGTGGACAGGCGATCTCCTGGGACCTGTCACGTGTCCCAGGAGATCACCTAGAGGGAGGGGCCGCCTAAGGTGAGAGGAGAAGTCGCCGAGGCGGTCCCTGGGCGGAAGGAGGAAGCCCCCACTCCCCCCAAAAAAAATTATATGCCAAATGTGGCATGTAAGGGGGTGAGGAGTGCTTAAAGCGGAAGTTCCACTTTTGGGTGGAACTCCGCTTTAAGTCTGGTCCCACGCCAAGATGTAAAAAATGGTGTGAGGTCCCCCAAAGTCTATACCAGACATTTATCCAAGTAGGCCAGGAAAGGGGGGAGACGAGCGAGCGCCCCCTGACTCCTGAACTATACCAGGCCACATGCCCTCAACATAGGAGGTTGCTTTGGGGCTCCGACCCTCACCCCAAAGCACCTTGTCCCCATGTTGATGGGGACAAGGGCCTAATCCCCACAACTCTGGGCTGTGGTTGTGGGGGTCTGCGGGCACGGGGCTTATCAGAATCTGGAAGCCGCCTTTAACAGGGGGCCCCCCATGTGAATGAGTATAGGGTACATTGTACCCCTACCCATCCATCAAAAAAAGTGTAAAAAATAAATAAATACACACACACAGTTTTTTAAAATTCCTTTATTAAAAATAAAAAAACAATGCCCCCGAAGTGAGCCATCACCAATCACAATTCCCGCTGCCATCATAAAAAAAAAAAAAATGCTCCGCCCGCGACTAAGGTTACCGCCGTATACCTGCTCCTCCCTTTGACAGTTCTTATATAGGTAAGGAGCAGGGCCACCTGGCGATGTCACCTGGTGGCACCGCCCCCTTGTGATGTCACCGACCCAGCATGCACCTATGTACTATGTACCCCATACTCATTTACATAGGGAGGGCTGGGATCTGGGGGCCCCCTTGTCAAAGGGGGTTTCCAGATTCTAATAAACCCTCCGCCCTGCAGAACACCACAACCACAGCCCAGAGTAGTCAGGAAGAGGCCCTTGTCCCCATCACCATGGGGACAAGATGCTTTGGGGTGGGGGGGATGCCTGCTCATCCCCTCTTTCCGGGCTTTTTTAGGCTGCATACATAGATCTGGTATAGATTTTGGGGGGACCTCACACCATTTTTTTTTTATTTTGGCATGTAGTTTCTCCTAAAATCCATACCAAATCCAAAGGGCCTGGTGTGGATTGGGTGGGATCCCCCACGCTATTTTTTATTTAAAGTTTTTTGTATTGCCAGCAATGGTATTGTATTTCCGGCAATTTAATTGTATTTTTTTTCTTTATAATGTCAGTTTTGCTGCAGCAGGTTCTATACACAGTACAGATGTGACAATTTACAGGCAGAATTTAACCGGTTCCCGACCGGCTCACACCGATATACGTTGGCAGAATGGCACGGGTGTGCAAAACCACGTACCGGTACGTCGCTCGCGCCCGCGGGTAGGGGGCACGCGCCGTGCCTGCGGCATTCGGATTTGTTGCAGAACCGATCAGTCTTCAGGTCCAGGCCTAACCAATGAAATGCTTCCCCTGCCTGTAAGTGTAAACACAGGCAGGGGAAGTGATGTCATCTCCCCTTGTGGAATTATTTTTGGTTCCAGAGAGAGGAGAGGGGACATCTAAAAGTGCACCAACACTACAATGACACAGTACACATAGGCACAAATTTCACCCCCGATCACCCCCCAGTTAACCCCTTCACTCCCTGTCACTGTGTCACTAATCGCAGTTTTCAGGTTTTTCCTGATCACTGCATTGGTGTCATTTGTGACACTAATCAGCATTAGGGCAGCTAGTAGTAGGCCCAGGTAGTACTAAGGTACCCCTCTAAATAAAGGTTTAACCCCCGATTAAACCTTTCACCTCCTGTCACCAGTGTCACTAGTAGATCTATTTTCTGAATGCCGTATTAGTGTCACGGGTGACACTAGTTAGTTAGTTATCTTATTATAGCGTCAGTGTACCCGCCGTATATTACCTAATAAAAGTTTAACCCCCTGATACCCCGGCGGGTGACATCAGTTTGGTTTTAGCGTCAGTTTGGGTCTGCGTCATTAGTGCCAACACCCACGCACCCACCATACACCTCGCTTAATAGTATAGTGTCTGAACAGATTAATGTCTTTGATCTAATCAGATCTATACTAGCGTCCCCAGTAGTTTAGGGTTCCCAAAAATGTAGCGTTAGCGGGATCAGCCCAGATACCTGCTAGTACCTGCGTTTAGCCCCTCCACCCAGCCCAGCCCAGCCTACCCAAGTGCAGTATCAATCGATCACTGTCACTTACAAAACAAAACACACATAACTGTAGCGTTCACAAAGTCAGGCCTGATCCCTGCGAACACTAAAGTTTTTTTGGTAGCGATTGAAGCAGGCTCTGACAATCAGGTGCTCCTTTTGCCTGTGAGTCTCACTAGTTGTACCAGTAAATTTAGAGGCCACAATGTCCAATCGAAGGTACATTAGTGAAGAGGCCTACACGTTTTTGACCATGACAGATGAGAGTCAGATTCAGGTTCAGAATACGATCCAGTAGACAGCAGCGGCACCCTGAAAGATAGCTCTGACAATGGAGTAGTGGTCTCTTCTAATGTCAGGCATACCCGACCCCGGTCTTCTTCTGTACTTGAGGTGCAAGAACCGCAGGGCTCTCGTATGGAACAGAGAGCCTGTACTAGTGCCGCTCATCCTTCTGGTGAACTAGCACAGTGTTTCTCAACTCCAGTCCTCAAGGCGCCCCAACAGGTCATGTTTTCAGGATTTCCATTTTTTTGCACAGGTGATTTGATCAGTTTCACTGCCTTAGTAATTACCACAGCTGTTTTATCTGAGGGAAATCCTGAAAACATGACCTGTTGGGGTGCCTTGAGGACTGGAGTTGAGAAACACTGAACTAGCAAGCACCAGCGGCCTAGTACACCCTGGTCGTACATCCAGCACTGCAGTATCACGTGGTGACGTGGAGAGTCCCATAAGTGCAGTTCAAGCTGGTGCGGTGGCTAGCACAAGTAGTGTCCCGCAGCCACCAAGAAGACAAACACAGGCCTGTCAAGCCCATAGTGCCCACCACTTCTGCAGCACCCGTACCTCCCCCATTCACTGGCCAACCTGGAATTCAGGTGGAAACTTGATTTTTATTCTCTGTTTTTCACAGAAGATCTCTATAGATCTATTGTGGACCAAAGCAATTTGTATGCTGGTCAATTCATTGCCGCTAATCCCCATTTGACCCTTCCCAGAGATTGGAAACCTATTATGGTTTCCAAATTTAAGACCTTCCTGGGCCTATCCCTTCGAAGGGTTCCTGCAGCCGCCATATGACAATACAGTGGTGGGAAAGTGGTTGATTTGGGAGGGGTGGACCTCAACGACCAGTTGATGGCGCCGTACTTAATTGCTGCACTTAAGGCCAGACACTGGTACAAAAACGTGTCTGTATACTTATTCCAATTGGCTCTGCTGAATGCTTATGTGCTATACAAAGCATCAGGATGAAATGAATCCTTCCTTAAATTCCAGGAACAGATCATCCCAGCCCTTCTGTTTCCAGATGGTGCTGTGACCCAACTTCCCAATCCAAATGCAGTAAGCCGGCTGCATGAGAGGCATTTTCCTTATATTCTCTCTGGTACCCAACGTTCACCCCAAAGAAGATGTTGTTTTTGTAGCAAGCGCGGATATAGGCGTCACACCCGCAATTATTGTCCCTTTTGTCCTGGCCAACCTGGTCTTTGCATCAGTATTGCATATATATTTTACTCTGTTTTTGGCACAGATTGTTGTTGTTTTTTTGAGCTATTGTTTCATTGTTACCTTTGTTTGCTTTTCAGGTACACCATTCAGCTGCAGCACTGATTTATTTATCTTGACAACAACATTGTTTGCTCTCACAATACATAAACCAGCGACTCCAGAGCTGAAGGAGGTGATTTCACCACCACAGTTAAAAAAAAAACGGTGCATGTATGCCCATGATTAGAAGTTGGTGGATGCAGGGCGGTATTCTAATGGTGGGCATACCCACCAATCAATCTCTTTTTTCATTCAGCCCACAGGCTGCATGAAAAATAATAACATTACAATATATGTCCAACAAGGACCAGCATGACGCCTGTAAGATTAGGTATCATCTTGGCTTATTATTTTCAGCCAGCAGTCAGCTTTCATGTAAAAGCAATCCTACCAGCTAATTAGCCGTTAGACTGCTTTTACAAGCAGTGGGAGGGAACGTCCCCCCTTCTGCCATCTTCTATGGTTTTCTCTGCCTCTCTTGTCCCACCAGGGAACTTCAGAATGCAGCCGGTGGTTCCGTCAGCTGACCATAGAATTGATCGAATACCAGTATGGCTCCAGTCAACTTTATGGCCTAAGAAACCAGAAGCTACGAGCATTTCATGACTTCGATTTCACCGGATATAAACAACGCCATTGGGAAATTGGGAAAGCATCTTATTAAACCGATCTTGGTGTGGTCAGATGCTTTGAGGGTAGAGGAGAGATCTAGAGTCTAATAGACCACAATTTGTTTTTAAAAGAGTATCTGTCACAACCTATTGCCATCATAGGGGATATTTACATTCCCCGTGATAACAATAAAAATGATAAAAAAATAAAATAAAGGAACAGTGTAAAAAATAAAAAAGCAAAATAAATAAAAAAGAAAGAAAAAGCATCCCTGTCCCCCCATGCTCGTGCAGATAGATGAACGCAAGCGTCGGTCTCGTGCCACATGTAAACAGCAATTGCACCATTCATGTGAGGTATCACCGTGAACGCCAGATCAAGGGCAATAATTTTAGCATGTATGTAGTTTGTCGCCGCTGCATGGTTGTGCGCAATTTTAAAGCATGTCATGTTTGGTATCTATGTACTCGGCATAAGATCATATTTTATATTTTACCAATATTTTATATTTATGTTTATATTTAGTTTTAGTGGATTCAAATTCAAAAGTTTTTTATTTTTCAAAAAAAATGCGTTTGAAAAATTTGCTGTGCAAATACTATGTGAATAAAAAATTGAAACACCCGCCATTTTAATCTGTAGGGCTTTTGCTTTAAAAAAATATATAATGTTTGGTGTTTCCAATGTAATTTTCTAGCAATTTTTAAAAATATTTTTTCATGTAAACAAAATGTGTCAGAAAGGGCTTTATCTTCAAGTGGTTAGAAGAGTGGGTGATGTGTGACATAAGCTTCTAATGTTGTGCAAAAAAATACCAGGACAGTTCAAACCCCCCCCCCCCCCCAAATGACCCAATTTTGGAAAGTAGACACCCCAAGCTATTTGCTGAGAGACATGTTGAGTTCATGGAATATTTTATATTTTGACACAAGTTTCGGGAAAATTACAATGAAAATGTCAAGATAGCACAAACCCCCCCCCCCCAAAAGATTTTGGAAAGTAGGCACCCCAAGGTAATTTATAAGAGGCATGGTGAGTATTTTGCAGCTCTCATTTGTTTTTGAAAATTAAGAAAGAAAAGGATTTTTTTTCTTCGAACTGTCCCTGCACAAAATGTCATTTTTGATGGAAAAAAAGTCATTTAAAACTCACTCGCGGCTATTAATGAATTGTCGACTTTTATCAATACATAGAAAAGTCATTGATAAAAAAAAAAAAAAAAGTGTGTTCCCCAAATTTAATTACCAGGCCCTTCAGATCTGGCATGGATTTTTGAAAAAAAATGGCGTGGAGTCCCCCAAAAAATCCATACCAGACCCTTATCCGAGCACGCAACCTGGCCGGCCGCAGGAAAAGAGGGGGGGGCGAGAGAGCGCCCCCCCTCCTGAACCGTACTAGGCCACATGTCCTCAACATGGGGAGGATGTCCCCATGTTGATGGGGACAAGGGCCTCATCCCCACAACCCCTGCCCGGTGGATGTGGGGGTCTGCGGGCAGGGGGCTTATCGGAATCTGGAAGACCCCTTTAACAAAGGGGACCCCCAGATCCCGGCCCCCCCTATGTGAATTGGTAAGGGGTACATTGTACCCCTACCATTTCACAAAGAAAGTGTAAAAAAATTTAAATAAAAACACACAAACACCTTGGAAAAGTCCTTTATTAAAAAAAATAAAAACAATAATAATAAAAAAAACATTCCAGCGATGAAATCCAGTGTCCCGCGGAGATCCCGATGTCTAGCGCTGTCCGTCATTGGTTGAGCCTGAGCGGAGCTGATGGGGAACTTCCTCCGCAGTATTTTAAATGCATAGACCCGCCCCTTCTAAAGTTCCCCATCAGGTCCGCTCAGCCAATGACTAGGTGTAAGGCTAAGCGGACCAGATGCGGAACGTGAGAAGTGGAGGGTCTATTCATGTATTACACAGTGAAGGAAGTTCCCCATCAGGTCCGCTCAGGCCAATGACGTAGGCAAGGTCTGACATTCCGAGGGGGCGGACCTGATGGGAACTTCCTTCACTGTGTAATACATGAATGTAATACATGAATAGACCCGCCCCTTCTCACTTTCCGCATCTGGTCCGCTTAGCGGACCTGATGGGGAACTTTAGAAGGGGCGGGTCTATTCATGTATTACACAGTGAAGGAAGTTCCCATCAGGTCCGCCCCCTCGTAGAGCGGACCTGATGGGGAACTTCCTTCACTGTGTAATACATGAAAAGACCCGCCCCTTCTCACGTTCCGCATCTGGTCCGCTTAGCGGACCTGATGGGGAACTTTAGAAGGGGCAGGTCTATACATTTAAAACACTGCGGAGGAAGTTCCCCATCAGGTCCGCTCAGGCTCAACCAATGACGGACAGCGCTGGACATCGGGATCGCCGCGAGACACTGGATTTCATCGCTGGAATGTATTTTTTTTTTTTTTAATAAAGGACTTTTCCAAGGTGTTTGTGTGTTTTTATTTACATTTTTTTACACTTTCTTTGTGAAATGGTAGGGGTACAATGTACCCCTTACCAATTCACATAGAGGGGGAGGCGGGATCTGGGGTCCCCTTTGTTAAAGGGGTCTTCCAGATTCCGATAAGCCCCCTGCCCGCAGACCCCCACAACCACCGGGCAAGGGTTGTGGGGATGAGGCCCTTGTCCCCATCAACATGGGGACATCCTCCCCATGTTGAGGGCATGTGGCCTGGTACGGTTCAGGAGGGGGGGGGCGCTCTCTCGTCCCCCTCTCTTTTCCTGTGGCCGGCCAGGTTGCGTGCTCGGATTTTTGGGGGGACTCCGCGCCATTTTTATTTTTATTTGGGGTGGAGTTTCCCTTAAAATCCATGCCAGATCTGAAGGGCCTGGTATGGATATTTAGGGGGAACCGCACACCATTTTTTTTATTTGCGACGGGGTTCCCCTTAATATCCATTCCAGACCTGAAGGGCCTGGTAATTGAATTTGGGGGAACCCCCACGCTTTTTTTAATTTTTTTTATCAATGACTTTTCTATGTATTGACAAAAGCTGACAATTCATTAATAGCTACGAGTGAGTTTTAATTTAAATTACTTTTTTTCCGTCAAAAATGACATTTTGTGCAGAGACAGTTCTAAGCACGGGAAACATGCGCGACGTTTAAAATTTACGATTCGTACGAAATTCGTATTTCGTACGAATCTGAATTAAATTTCGTACACGAATTACGAAATACGATTTTTTTTTAATACGAAACGGTACGAAACAAATTTTTTGACGGCGCCCATGTCTAGTGAGGAGTGGAATCAAAAATGTACACCCTGAAGCCCTGTACACATGGCCGAGAATCCCGTCAGGAAAAAAACGTCGGTTTTCCTGACGAGATTCCTGGCAAGCTTTTCTTGCCAAGCCGTGCATACAGACAGCCATTAAAAAGAACCGCCGTTCTTTTGAATTCTTTTGAATGGCAAGAACTCGGTGACGTCATCGACTACGACGAGCATGCGCTCGTCACATTCGATGCCGTCGCCGCCATCTTGCTTCACCCTACACTACTCTTGTAAGCTACCGCGCATGCGTCAAAGTCTCATTGAGCATTCGCGGACTTTCCCGGAGGACAGTTAAGCTTGTAGCCTCATACACACACACGGTTTTCTCGTCGGGAAACAGGCCGACAAGAATCCTGACGAGAAAATGGAGAGCAGGTTTTCTATTTTTCTCGTCGAGATTCCCGTCAGTTTTCTCGACGAGAAAACATACACACGAACGGTTTTCTTGGCAAAAAGCTCTCCCAGCAGTTTTCTTAAAAACCGGTCATGTGTACGAGGCTTTAGAAAGCCTGAAGGCGGTGCTTGATTTTCAGGGTCCTGTACACGTCGTGACTGCCAAAAAGTCCCACACATGTGGTATCCCCGTACTCAGGAGAAGCAGCAGAATGTATTTTGTGGTGTAAATTAACATATGCCCATGGTATGTTTAAGCAATAATAGGATTTTTTACTCACCGTAAAATCCTTTTCTCTGAGTCCATGGACCGACACAGCTTCTCTATTGACAAAGTGGGTATTATCCGTTAATTAGGAGTGACTAGGCAGAAAACTTGTAAAAAGTGTTGCATCACACCTTCTACAGTATCGCCCAGGGGGCGGACCCTCTGGGTATATCCCCTCAGTCTGCATCTCGCAGATCAGTTCGTCAAAAAGCAGTACAAACTTAAAAGGAGGGGTGGGTGCTGTGTCGGTCCATGGACTCAGAGAAATGGATTTTACGGTGAGTAAAAAATCCTATTTACTCTTTCGTCCATGGACCGACACAGCTTCTCTATTGACAAAGTGGGACGTCCCAAAGCAGTGTCAGAGAAAAAACGAGGGGTGGTAACAGCATAAAAATAAACTTCACCCCAAACACAAAACAGCGCTCCTCCAACGGAGGAGTTGAAACTCTAAACAGCCGCTTGCAAAACCTTGCGGCCGAAAGAGGCATCTGAAGATGCACCTACGTCAACTTTGTAGAATTTTGTGAAAGTGTGAGCGGACGACCAAGTCGCCGCTTTACATAATTGGGAAACAGACGCTTGATGTCGGAAAGCCCAAGAGGCACCTATTGCCCTGGTCGAATGCGCCGTGACAGGAAAGGGGGGCGTAAGCCTGGATTACTATCTGTCGGATCCACCTAGAGATGGTGGCCGACGAGACTGCTTGGCCCTTCTTGGGACCAGCCACCGAAACAAACAGTGAGTCTGACTTCCGGAACAGGGAAGTAGCAGATAGGTATACTCTCAAAGCTCGGACAACGTCCAAGGAATGCAACACCGACTCCTTAGGATTCGACGGATGAGGACACAAGGATGGAAGTACAATGTCTTCGTTGAGATGAAAAGCCGAAATGACCTTCGGAAGAAAGGAAGGCTGCGGCCGCAGCACCACCTTATCCTTGTGGAAAACCGACGTAACAGCCACCAAAAAGACCACTTTCTGAGAAAGTGTCAACAGGGGAATATCTCTAATATTCTCAAACGGTGCCTTCTGAAGCACCGAGAGGACCAGGTTCAAGTCCCATGGAGGTAGCGGAGGACGGACCGGAGGGGCCACATGTCGAACCCCCTGCACAAAAGTACTCACGAGAGAGTGAGCCGCCAGGGGTCGCTGAAAAAAGACAGCCAGGGCAGATATCTGTCCCTTAATCGTACTTAGGGCAAGCCTTTGGTCCACCCCATGCTGTAAAAACAGCAGGATTCTGGAAACCAAATAGGTATGCGGATGCCATTTCATTTCCTCACACATGGAGATGTAGGCCTTCCAAGTGCGGTGATAAACCTTCCTAGAGGACGGTTTTCGAGCACTTCTCATCGTAGAGATTACTGAATCTGACAGGCCCCGGTCTCTCAGTACCTGGTTCTCAACAGCCATGCCGTTAAAGCCAATGACTGTAAAGCAGGATGGAGTATGGGACCTTGCGATACCAGGTCTTTCCGTAGTGGTAGGCGCCAGGGGACGTCTGCTACCAGACATACTAGATCAGCGTACCAAGGACGCTGAGGCCAATCTGGAGCGATTAGGATCATTGGAATTCCCTCTGCCTCCACTCTGCGGAGCAGAAGAGGAAGAATCCTTAAGGAAGGGAAGGCATAGATTAGCCGATACTGACCCCACGATGCCACCAACGCGTCCGTTGCGTCTGCCCATGGGTCTCTTGACCGGGCCACAAACCTCAATACCTTCCGATTGAGTCGGGAAGCCAGAAGATCTACGTCTGGTGTGCCCCATCTTTGGCAGAGGAGTTGGAACACCTCCGGGTGTAAGGACCATTCTCCCTGGTCCAGCATCTGGCGGCACAGGTAGTCCACCTGCCAGTTTTCCACACCCGGAATGTACACGGCCAACAGTGCCGGTATGCTCCTCTCTGCCCACTTCAGGATGCGAGCGACCTCCGATGCTGCAGCTGAGCTTCTTGTTCCTCCTTGATGATTGACATATGCCACTGCTGTGGCGTTGTCTGACTGGATCCTGACTGGACGCCCTTGCAGCCTCTGAGACCATTTGAAGAGGCACAGCCTGATCGCCCGGATTTCCAGGACATTGATCGGCAGGAGGGCTTCCTCTGGGGTCCAGCGACCTTGCGCCGACTGAACACCCCAGACTCCCCACCCAACCTGTAAGGCTGGCGTCTGTCGTGATCACTATCCAGTAAACCGGAAGAAATGACTTCCCGGCCATAAGAGCCGGTGCTGTCAGCCACCATACCAGGGATCTCCTGACTAGGTGGCTCACTCGGATTTGGGCATCTGTTCCATCTGGACAGAACTTCCTTCTGTAACACTCGAGTGTGGTATTGAGCATATGGGACTGCCTCGAAGGAGGCTACCATGAGGCCCAACACTCGCATGCAAAAACGGAGTGACGACCAATTCCTGGAAGTCAGCTGCCGCACTGCAGCCCGGAGGGTCTGCAACTTCTCCACAGGGAGGAATACCTTTGCCTCTGAGGAATCCAGAATCAACCCCAGGTACACTAGGCGTTGAGTGGGCACCAATACTGACTTTTGCGTGTTTAGTATCCAACCACAGTCTCGAAGAGTCTGACAGGTAATAGACACGCTTACCTCTATTTCTGAGCTTGAAGGGGCCTTCAGTAGAAGGTCGTCCAAGTAGCCCATGATAGTGATACCCCGCTGTCTTAGAAGTGCCAAAATCGGAGCGAGCACCTTGGTGAACGTCCTGGGTGCTGAGGCAAGGCCAAACGGGAGGGCCACAAACTGGTAGTGGTTCTTTCCGATAGCAAATCGCAGAAACCTCTGGTGTCTGGAGTATATGGGGATATTCAGGTATGCATCCTTGATGTCCAAGGAGGCCAGAAAGTCCCCCGGATGGAAAGCAATTGAGGGCTCTGAGATCCAAGATTGGACGAACCCCCTCCTTCTTCGGCACAATGAACAGATTTGAGTAAAAACCCTGACCCCGTTCCTGTTCTGGAACTGGAATAACTACCCCGCGTTCCAGTAGACCCTGGACCGCCCCATACAGGACCTCCCGACGGGTCGGTAGTAGCTGGAGATCGGAGGTGATGAATCTGTCCGGTGGACAAGAGAGAAATTCTATCTTGTAGCCTGAGGAGATTACTTCACAAACCCACCTGTCGGAGACTAGAGCTGTCCACTGTGTCGCGAATTTGCGAAGACATCCCCCCACCCGAGAGCTGGGTGGGGGCGGACCTTCATGCGGATGCAGATTTGTCCGCAGGCTTGTTGGGTCTGCGGGACCAAGGACGCTTATGTCCTTGGGCAGGCGCTTTATCGGCCTGGGGTCTTTTCCCTGTCGCCCTAGGGGGATGAAAAAAACGCTTGCGTGCAGTAAAGGAGGGCCCTTGCCCTTGGCGTGGCCCCTTACCCTTGCTAGTTTGGGGAAGCAAAGTGCTTTTACCTCCTGTGGCATCCTTGATGATGTCATCCAGAGAAGCCCCAAAAAGTCTGTCGCCCTTAAAAGGCAGATCCAACAGGGCTTTCTTGGAAGTCTGGTCCGCAGACCAGCCCTTTAGCCAGATCAGGCGGCGTATTGCTACTGCATAAACTGAAGCTTTTGACAGCAGGGGAATAGTATCCGTGTCTGACTCGCAGACAAACTTAAGGCCCTGGACCAACTGGTCGGCCAAAGTTATCTCATTAGGAGGAGCATCTCGCTCCTTTAACCCCTGGAGTAGCAATTTTGCCCATTCAGTAAGTGTCTGAGACACTAGGGCCCCCGCCAATGCCGGGCGTACTGCCGAGCCTACCACTAAGTATAGGTAGCGAGCGAGTGCTTCAGCCTCCTTTTCCACAGGGTCCTTGAAAACAGGAGCCCCTTCTACTGGAATAGTGGTGGCTCTATTAAGTCTGGACACCGGAGGGTCCACTATAGGGGGAGAGGTCCATTTCTTCAGAAAACTCTCCTCAAAGGGGTACCGTACCGCAAACCTCTTTGAGGCTGTAAAGACCCTCAGTGGGTTCTCCCATTCCTTGTATAAGAGTTTGTCAAAATAAGACACACAAGGGAACACCTTAGCAGTGCGGGCAGGTTTACGAAACCCAAAGGGGACCGGAGTCTCTGCTGCTTCTGCAGTATTTTCCAACTTTACCGTATCCCGCACTGCAGTAATAAGGTCAGATACCAAAGCCGTCTCGCGTACTGACCTGGACTTGGAGTCACCCTCACTGTCCGATCGGTCACGGTCTGCAGTCTCTGATGCGTCCGAATCTGGGCCATGAGCCGTAGCTGGTTCTGCATCAGAATTATCCCCGGAAGATTGCAGTGGACGGGGGCGTTTACTACCCCCTGTATTCCCGTGTGCTGCTTCCACCCTGGCAGCAAACGCCTCTAGGATTGCTGACATAGCGTTCATAGACACCTCAGGGGCACCAGCTGCTAAATCTGGTGTTTCAGGGGAGAAGACATCTGGCTCAGATGCCAGGCTGACCACACGCTGACACCCACAGGGCTCCAGGCAAGATATCAATAGGCCACCCTCCTGTGCTGCAGAGATGCTGGGTTACCCAGAGGACTCACCACCCTGGACCGGTACTGCTATGCTGCCGTGTGCTGCGCCTGTGATGCTGTCCCACTGCTGCTGTGTCAGTCTGCTTCTTTTATCAGCACTTCCTGTGTGAATTTTCGCGCCAGTGTAATACACCCTAGAGGCCGGAGACTCTCGCAAAATGGCCGCCAAAAACGTCTGTATGGAAGATAATGTGGGCTCTAAGAAAATGGCCGCCGAGCCGAAGATAGAGGCCAAGCAACCGTAGCCCACAAAAAGATGACCGCTGAACGGCAATATATACATACAGGGTGGACAAACATGGCCGCCGATCAGTTGATAGGGGCCAGTGGGTGTGGACTACAAGAAAATGGTGCCGAAACCACAGGAAGATGGCCACCGGGCAGTCACTAGAGGCCGAACCCCGCATGGACCACCCCAAAATGGCCGCCGACAGCATGGAGGAGGAAGCACACACACAGGTAAGCAGAAATGACATTTCTTTTAAATGTTAGTTACAGCCAGCCCCGCTCCAGTGGAACCCCTTAGGTGACCCCCAGCACCCAGCAACCTTTAGCTAGAAGCCCAGGGAGGAGGGAAAGGCAAGGAGAGAGGGAAGAAAGGGGCCACAACCACTTTCTTGATCTCTCCAGGAATGTCCAGCTAAATCACCCAGCCGAGGCAGGGGAGTTTACTTACCTATCCTGCATGTCTTATGCTGGAAGACATTCCAAACAGATCATCGTCCGCGCATGGAAGGTGACTGTTGGCCAGGTATGCTGTGATTGGACCCAAAAGGGATGATCATATGTATGCCCTGGAGCGTGACGCTCACCGGACAGGCTGCTGCGACTCGGCCGTAAGGTCAGCCGAAGCTGAGCGGTCCGATGCAAGCCTTGGAGCGTAAGCTCACCGGCCAGGCTGCTGCGACTCGACCGTAAGGTCAGCCGAAGCTGAGCGATCCGATGCAGGCCCTGGAGCGTAGGCTCACCGGCCACCCGTGGAGCAACGGGCATGTCGTGGAAAACCCAGCGCATAGCTAGGGTCGGCACACGCTCGATGGCCGAAACTTGGGAGACTACAAGGATTGAGGATCCAGCCTGTCACCCAGTCGGCAGTTGATCGAAGATCGCAGGAAACAAAAAATGTAGCAAAAAAATATATATTTTTCCCCCGGACCAATGGGCCCGAAGGGAGCCATGTCCTACTCCTTGCTAGACAGAAACAAACTGATCTGCGAGATGCAGACTGAGGGGATATACCCAGAGGGTCCACCCCCTGGGCGGTACTGTAGAAGGTGTGATGCAACACTTTTTACAAGTTTTCTGCCTAGTCACTCCTAATTAACGGATAATACCCACTTTGTCAATAGAGAAGCTGTGTCGGTCCATGGACGAAAGAGTAATATCATTTAGTGACAACTTTGTAAAAAAACATTTTTGTAATTTTACCGAAACTTGTGGCAAAATTTAAAATATTCCATGGACTCAACATGCCTATCAGCAAATAGCTTGGGATGTCTACTTTCCAAAATGGGGTCATTTGGGGGGGGGGGGGGGGGTTGTACTGCCTTGCGGTTTTAGCACATCAAGAAATGAGATGGCCAGTCATAAACTAAAAGCTGCGTAAATTCCAGAAAATGTACCCTGGTTTGTAGACACTATAACTTTTGCGCAAACCAATAAATATACGCTTATTGATTTTTTTTTTTACCCGAGACATGTGGCTGAATGCTTTTTGGTCTAAATGTATGACTAAAATTGAGTTTATTGTACTTTTTTTATAACAAAGTAGAAAATATATATTTTTTCAAAAGTATTGGTCTTTTTTTATTTATATCACAAAAAATAAAAACCGCAGAGGTGATCAAATACCACCAAAAGAAAGCTCTATTTGTGGGAAAAAAAGGACACAAATTCAGTTTGAGTACAGCATTGCCTGACCGCGCAATTGTCAGTTAAAGCGACACAGTACCAAATTGTAAAAAGTGCTCTGGTCAGGAAGGGGGTAAAATTTTCCCGGGGCTGAAGTGGTTAAAAGAATTTTAGATTTTTATTGTTTCACTTTAACCACTTCGACCCTGGAAGATTTGGCTGCTCGATGACCAGGCCATTTTTTGCGATACGGCACTGTGTCAATTTAACTGACAATTGCGCGGTCGTGCGACATTGTACCCAAACAAAATTGACGTCCTTTTTTTACCACAAATAGAGCTTTCTTTTGGTGGTATTTGATCACCTCTGCAGTTTTAATTGTTTGCGCTATAAACAAAAAAAGAGCGTCAATTTTGAAAAAAACACAATATTTTGTATATCCCCTTTTATTTTTTTTAAAAAGCCAATTTTTTCCTCAGCTTAGGCCGACATGCATTCTTCTACATTTTTTTGGTAATAAAAATGGCAATAAGCGTATATTGATTAGTTTGCGCAAAAGTTATAGCGTCTACAAAATAGGGGATAGATTTATGGCATTTTTATTATAATTTTTTTTTACCAGTAATGGTGGCGATCTGCAATTTTTATTGGGACTGCGACATTATGGTGGACACATTGTACATTTTTTACTTATTTTTGGGACCATTTTCATTTATACAGCGATCAGAGCTATAAAAATGCACTGATTACTGTGTAAATGTCACTGGCAGGGAATGGGTTAACACTAGGGGGCAATCAAAGGGTTAACTATGTTCCCTAGTGTGTTTTCTAACTGTAGGGGGATGGGAGTGACTGGAGGAAATGAGAGATCGTGGTTCCTAGCTAGTAGGAACTCAAAATCTCTCTCTCCTCTCCTCACAAAACTGGGATGTGTGTGTTTACACACACAGACACGTCCCTGTTCTGGCTCTCGTGCCCACGATCGCACATGGCCGCCGGTCATCGTGACCGCTGGTCACGTGCATCAGCACCCCCGCAGTGCAGTGGACGCGTGCCTGCTATCCCGCTTAAAGGAGCCGACGTACAGCTATGACGGCTCGCGGGATCGTGACGAACTGCCGCCATATAATGATGCAGCGGCAGGTCGGCAAGTGGTTAAGCATCATTAAAATCACTGCTTCTGTAAAAAATAAATCTTTTTTGAAAACATTTTTTGCATTTATACATGTCCCCCTGCCCCATACCCTTTTTTATGGCCAGTAACTTGCATATAAGCCTTCAAAATAGGGGCTTTTGATTTTTCAAGTTCGGGTCCCATAGACTTTAATAGAGTTTGCGGCTCAGCACCGAACTTTTTACATGTTCGGAAGTTCTGGTGCTAACTGAAACAGGGGGTGTTCGGCCCAACTCTATTTGTAAATTGTCATCCTTAATTCAAAATTAATTCCAACTATCAGGTATATATAGCCATTCACAAACTAAGAGCAGGATCACCTGCTTAATTCTAGAACACCACCAGAGCGCCGACAACAACAATGCAAGATAGCGGTTTCTGTACTAATTTAAAAAAAGAAACAATGGCAGCTGCTCAAATCCGGAAGCAACTAGAACAGAGGAAGAAAATACTAACAAAACTATTACAACCCATCCTAAAGCAAGGGGAACTCCAGCCTAGTTATAGAGAGCATGAAGACATGGATGAATCCCTTTAGAGAGATCGACAACTATATATGAGGTATTCATTTACATGACTAGCCTAAAGCTGGATACACACTACAAGTTTTTTTCATAAAACCTAGCAGGCTGAATGAAAAAATAGCTCAGCTCCGGTCTAAGATGCTGTACTAACCATCCGACATTAGTACAGCGATCTCCTCCGCTGAGATGTTGTGTTCTGACAGGGGGACGTCCCCCCTGCCAGAACACTCTGATCAGCGCTCTCTGCCATTGGCTGAGAGCACTGATTGGGAGATGGTCGGTTGCTGGTTTTCCAGCATGCACATCTGACAGAAGCCAGCCGAATGTCTCCCGACCTCCGGCCGTGTGTATCTGGCTTTAGGCTGGCCTAGGAGAATCATATATTGATGATGACGGCATGGAGAAACATGAAAATTGTTAGAAAATAACTTGCAGTTAATAAATTAAGGCCAGAACAGCACATTGTATGTATAGTCATTTGCAGGTAAGTTTAGTAAGGAAATAGACTAAAGCCCTGTACACACGATCGGATTTCCTATGGATTTTCGTCCGAAGGATTTCTCCATCGGAAATCCGATGAAACTGTTTTTCATCAGTCTTGGCCACACACCATCAGTCCAAAAACCGACGGCAACAAAACGACGGCACGTACAATACGTACGACGGCGCTATAAAAGGGAAGTTCAAATCTAATGGCGCCACCCCTTGGGCTGCTTTTGCTGATTTCGTGTTACCGCGTGTTAGTAAAAGTTTGGTGAGAGCCGATTCGTGCTTTTCAGTCTCCCTGCTTTTCAGATCGTTTCCTGGTGTTCAGTTTGTGCTTGTGGGTTCGTATTTGTTCTTCAGTGCATGCAGTCAGGTCGTTACTGCTTGGCAGTGCCTTCTTGGCCGTTCGTTTACTGTTTTTCAGGTCGTTCTTCTCAGGCCTTGCTGTTCCACGGTGCGTTCTGATTGAGTTCGTTCTGACCAGGCGACCGGTTTAAAACCATGTTTGAAGTGCGTTCTCGTTCTCGAGCTCGTGCTGGCTATGGACTTGGTGTTGCAGTTAACACTGTAACCCGAGTTCAGTCCGTGAACAGGGTGAGGAGGAGTTCATGGACCAAGAATTGGTTGCTCCAGCGGGACCAATTCTCTCATATGTCTCTGCTGCGGGAAATCCATGAGAATAATCCTGATGATTTCAGGAATTATCTCAGGATGACGGACCCCATATTTCACCGTCTGTTGGATTTTCTGTCCCCCTATATCACGAGGCAGGACACTGTGATGCGCCAGGCGATCACTGCCGAGCAGAGGCTTATTGCCACGTTGAGATACCTGGCGACTGGGAGAAGCTTGCAGGACCTCAAGTTCACAACAGGCATCTCCCCCCAGGCTCTCGGGATCATTATCCCTGAAACGTGTTCTGCCATTATTCAGGTTCTGCAGAAGGACTATATGAAGGTAAGTTTGCTCCTTTAACATCACATTATATGTTTTGATTGTTTGCTAATGTTATTTTTTTTTTCCTCCTTCCCAAATTTGCCTGTTTGTAATATCCTGGGAAATTTTCCCCATGCATGTTTTTACCTCTATTGCCCTTTTTTTGGGGCCTACATGCCTATTTCCCTTCACTAACCTCTCCAGCATGCTATCCAGGGCCCAAACACAGCTAGCCTAGTTTTTTACTCAGGATTTTTTTGAGTCATTGCCATCATAGTTTAGCAACCCTCCCCCCCTAAAATGTGTACAAATGTTTTATTACTCATTCAAGTTCAGAGTTTTAGAGCCTTTATTTGGGGCCCCCAAAATCACCTCAAACACCCCCCCCTTAGAAAATTTTCTAATGTCCCCTCAGCGGGGGTGAGTCATGTGCTAAGTGGGCCTTCTTTTTTGGCCATGAAATACTCCCTTAAATAATAATGTTAGCCTGATGTTGGTCAACAATTTCTTTGTATTATCTGTTTTCACTGTAATCTTAAAATGTACTAATGTCTTCTTTTTGTTTGACTCCACAGTTTCCTTGCACACCACAGGAATGGCAGACTGTGGCTGATCAATTTGCCCAGCGGTGGGACTTCCCCAACTGTGGAGGGGCAATTGATGGCAAGCACGTCCACATAGTGTCGCCACCCCGTTCGGGGTCATTCTATTTCAACTATAAAGGTTTTAATAGCATTGTGTTAATGGCGGTGGTGTCGGCACGGTACGAGTTCCTGTATGTGGACGTGGGGAAGAATGGCCGGATGTCCGATGGCGGAGTATTCGCGCAGACGGAGTTCGCTCATCGTCTGCAGGCTGGGCGTCTTGCACTGCCTCCAGATGCAGAGAACGTGGAAGGACTACCGTTTGTTTTCATCGCGGATGAAGCCTTTGGACTGGGACCACACCTCATGCGGCCGTTTCCCCAACGCACCCTCACCCCGGAGAGGAGGGTTTTTAATTACCGGCTGGCCAGAGCCCGTAGAGTTGTGGAGAATGCCTTCGGGATAATGGCCAGCCGGTTCCGCCTGTTTCAGACAGCTATTCATTTAGTGGAATACAAGCTGAACACCATAGTTTACTGCTGCTGCACATTGCACAACTTCTGAGACATTTTTCCCCAACATATGTGTCAACAGTTGGGCCTAAGGTCGGTCCATCCGAGATGACCATTCTGACCGGCCTCGACACTGCCCGTCCTGGCTTGGCCCCCCAAAGTGCCTGTGAAGTACGTGATAAATACGTTGGTAGGGGGGCCATCGCAATGCCAGACCACATCTGACCATTTTGTTTTATCAATAAATTATTATTATATTTTCTAAAAACGTGTTTTGTCATTCTTGATTTTTGGTTTTATGTGTCTCCCAGGTTCTTGTAGTGCCAAGTGTATTTCTCCTTAGTAAATAGCTACAATTGTCCCTTTAAAAACATTGATTTTGCATTTTCTAAAACTGCTATTGAGCATCGAAAGAACAAGCCACACCTTTTTGAGTGTTCCAGAAACTTTTTACTCTGTGCAACACATTTTTTGTGGCTTTTATACAAATACAATGTAGAAAGTTTGAGCTTCCCCAAATTTTTTTTTTTTTTTTTTGGAGGATTGTTTGGCAGAAACATGCAAGGGTCAATATCGTCAAATTTGTTTTAAAAATTGAAACAAAAGAACAAAATGAAAAGGAGAAACTTGAGATGGGGTGATGTCACCCCTGATCCATCCCAAATGTCAAGAACCCCACTTTCTTTTTGTGGCTCAAATGTGTCTTTTCAACATGATCCCATGGCTAAGGTAAACATGTGCTATCTGCCATCATGGGGGATCAATGGACGTGCTTTGGGGGTGCAAAGGCTTCCTCTAACCTACTTGAGTAGGGAGGAAGGGGTTGCACCCCCAAAACAGGGACATAGATATCCTGTGACGGCAGATAGCACATGTTGAGTCACTGTGTGCATCTTCACATTTGGGCTTGTGGAAACATCATTGCAAATTTGTTACGCCAAACAAAACACAAAAACAGGGGGGGGGGTCACACTATTCGCCCCAAAATATCTATAATGTTTTTATATTTTTGCTCAATCACATTCATTCTCTTTCTCATAATGTCCATTTCGCTACTGCATTCCATTATTTCTTGAATAATTATTTTGGCACTAGCACTCGAGAATGGAGGATTTTGAGTTCCTGAAACACCACCACGTTCATCCACTAAAAAAAAAGAGAAATTTAGAAATATGCACGCCTACATCTGTATTTACCTTGAAGTTGTGTTGACAGACACTGACCTGTTGTGGGGATAAGCTCCACCTCTCCCTCCTCCACCTCCCCTTCCTCCACCTCCGCTTCCTCCACCTCCACTTCCTCAACATGCTGATCTTGGGCTGCTTTGGGATCTTGGGGGAGTTTAGGTGGTCTGTGCTTCCTCGTCTCCTCAGATTGTTGTCCTCCCAGTCTCCTCTCCCCTATGGGAATGCCAAAAAAGGTATCCTTTAGCGCAGATATTATATACATTGTTTTGAAGTGGGGTACAATTGATATTTGACCCTGAGTTCCAAGATGAACACATGAGATTTTGAGAACTCTACAAAGCAGCATGTTTTTTTCTAGGGGCCTAAAAAACACACTTGGAGAACCATAAAGGTATCCACTGAAGCACCTGTGTGTGACACCCTTAAAAATTTGGTCATGCGGGCAACACTATAGTATCTTGCTCCTGAACAAAAAGCTGTGTACCCAACTGCTTGAGTGTCATCTCCTTTACCCAGAATCCAGTTTAGCCTTTCATTCACATTCTACTTTACTTACAAAACATCATCTAGCCAACAATGTTTAGATAAACATTGTTTTAGGAAAATGAGGCATGCCCACATGTAGTTTACGTGGATATGTGCCAAACATGTTTTGTGGAAGACGAACAATTAAAAAAAAAAAAAATAAGTGGACCCTCAACTTAACATTAAAGTTGCCTTTTTCAAATGTGAAACCAGTCAATCCAAGCACATGGTGCAAAACATCGAAGAATCCATATTACAATGTGAAAGAACACAGTAAAAATAAAAGCTTACTTTTTTCAATGCTTTTTTTAAGCTTCCTATACTGCTCCGGCTCCCTCAGCTTCAGGTCAGACCACCTTTTACGGAGCTGCTCCTTGGATCTCATGACCCCATATTTCGGATAGAGAGTCTTCGCCACTTTGTCCATTATTTGTGACTTCCTGAGATTAGGGGTGTCATATGGCCAATGCTTCCCATCGTAATCCTTCCTCCGCAGGATGTTCACCATCTTTGCCATCTCAGCAAATGACATATTAGTTGCCTTTTATATTTTATTCATGGATCGGGACGTTTCCGCCTCCGGGCTTTCCTCGTCATTACTTTCGAGTAAAGAAGCCACCTGTGTCACTGACATTTCGCTGTCTCCTACTGTGCGCCGAACGTTAAGGGGCGGGGAAATGCTGAAAAAGACCGTCATGGGCGGGCGACGCGGGCGGAGTTACACGCATGTGCAGGGTATAAAAATGGGAATGAAGTTATTAGGGTTGCGCGGAGTAAGAACGACCGGAAGTGCAGAAAAGACCACAACTAAGGTAAGAAGGGAACTGGGGCCTGCAATGGCCTATAATGGTTCATGATTGTAAAGGTCAATATTGTGATAAGTTGAGGAGATACGAATCTGATCTGTCATTTTTTTCCCGGGGTTTTTTACTTGCAGACAGTCAAATATGCATAAACTACGTGAGCCGGATGTCATGCTGATTTTTATTGAGAACTATAAAGAAATGCGAAACCCCTGGGAACTTAAACATCCCTCTTACCACAAGAGTGCTTTACGTCGGGCAACAATTGAAAAATTAGCGGATTATATGAAGCCCTGGGTCCCAGACGCAGACTACACTATGATGAACAATAAGATAAACAACATGCATAATGCATATAAAAAAATCTACAAAGAAGTCCGTGATTGGAAGAGATCAGGAGCAGTAGCAGACGATGTACTACAGCCCAAGCTGTGGTACTTCAAGCACCTGCAATTTCTGGATGACCAGATTGAGGCCAGGGCATCAATGTCCAGCCTTCCCTCAACCCTTCCTTCCACCCTTCCCTCCAGAGTTCCTTCCACCCTTCCCTTCAGCGTTCCTTCCACCCTTCCCTCCACCCCTGCAGAGGGGGAGGAGGAGCCACCTGAGCTTGAAGAGCCTGATCTTTGCATCTTCAGCCAGGTATAGTATTTTCGAACATAAATATTGGCCTCAAAGTACTATTGTGATGAACTTGATTTATTCTTCCAAAATGATAACATCCCCCCCCCCCAAAAAAAAGGGGGACAAAAATGATTGTTTAAGTATCTAAACAAAACAGGGACAGAATAAAACTCTTTTCTATTTCTAAAACCAAAATATTGAAACAGTCATGAGATGAAAATTGTGTGTGATAGTTTCCACAAAATATCTAACTATGTGCCTTTTTTCTACTCAGGATGAGGCCAGCCAGGAGGAAGATGCACAGGAATGTGGCAGGCAGGAGGAGGCAGAGGTGAGTGTCAGCCAGGAGGAGGCAGGGCCAAGTGGGACTCAGCAGGTTCCCAGGCCTAGTGGCAGCACAGTCTCACAAGTGGCTCCCCTCCACGTCAGACCGAAAAAACATCGGCGGATGACACAGGTGGAGGAGGAGTCACTCAAGATGATCCGTGAGGCTTCTGCCATCATGAGGGCCCCCCTCAAACCTGTGGAGGGGTTTAGTTCGTATCTCGCAGACAAATTACTCCAAATGGAGGCGGGACAACGTGCCCTCTGCGAGCACATTATCTACATGGCCGTAAACATGGGGGTGAGGGGGCAGCTGACTGCATCCACCTATATCTCTCATCAGGCCAATCCTTCTCCTCCTCCTCCTGCCACATTACCACCCACAGTGGCCCGACCTGCAAGGGTGCGTGGATGGGGCCGTGGAGGGAACACTGCAGAGAGGCGTGGAGGGAACACTGCAGGGAAGCGTGGAGGGAAGGCTACAGGGAAGAGCAGGAGGTGATTCCCTGGCTTCGAGCTGCTCTTCCAGAAGTTGCAGTTTCATGGAGTACCACAGCTTGGGATGATGTATGTCTCGGCTGCTGCTCCTGATTTCATGCTGTTGTTTATCTTATTGTTCATCATAGTCATGTCTGCCTTTGGGGTCCAATGACTTCATATTTTCCGCTAATTTCTGAATTGTTGCCCTTCGTTTTTTGTTCGATATTTTCCCAGAATAAATGGAGAATTGATTTCAGCGAAAATACTTGCCTGATGTGTTTTTATTGGGAGTAGCAATAACATTTCCTAAATACAATGTTTAATTAATAACAAGGGACACCAACCTCCATGAGGGAAAAAATAAATAATCAAATGTTGTTGTGAGAAATTAACACACAAAAAAATGCTAACAAAAAAAATAAATAAATTTTATTTAATTTGTGAAGTCGGCCTTTAATAATAAATCAAATTATTAAGAAGATAACAAGAAACAAGAAAGACATAAGTTAGTCAGAATTTGTGATAAAGAAGTGCAGCAAAAACGAGATTTTAAACACCATTCTAAAGCAAAAAACAATGCGCTGCATTAAACGAGGCAATAACTTGCAGAATGACGAATGTGCTCTCTCCATTAGGAACGCTAGTTTTACCAGAACGAGCGCTCCCGTCTCCTAATTCAGTCTAAGCATGCGTGGGTTTTTTATCCGATGGACTTGCCCATAGACGATCAGAGTTTTCGATCGGTTTTTTATCCATCGGAAAAATTTAAAACATGTTCTATTTTTTAAAACCGATGGAAAAAAGACCGATGGGTCCCATACACGATCGGTTTGTCTGATGAAAACAATCCATCGGACGGTTTTCATCGGTTAAACCGATCGTGTGTACAGGGCTTAAGGTGATTGTAGAACTGAGAATAATTACTATCCCATGTCAGTCACTTATTACATTTTATGGAAGTATGGAAGAAAAAGATGTTGAGAGATCTAGGGCTTTGAAGCAGAGAGGGTGGAGTCGATGAAAGTTTGCCATCTGGAGTTGAAGCATTGTGTCTAGGTTTTTAGGAAGAGTTGGGACTCCAGCTTTTCCCTGTATATTAAGGTTTTTAACTCCCTTTTAATGTCTGCTAGGGTTGGAGCAATAGGGGTGTCCATGTATTCAAGACGGCCCTGCGAGCCACTAGCAGGGATATTAAGATCCAGTGGGGACCAGAAGGCGAGGCAGTCTTGAATCTTGGTGGTTGAAGTATCAGACTTTCATACCCAAAGAGTAACAATAGGGGGCCCTTAGGGACAAGACGCTGAGTTATTCCAAAGAAGTAGCTATAAGCCAAAACGTTGCTATATGGCAGCACGGCCAGAGGCAGTGTGCTAACTTTGGTTATGTGAATTGAGATTCTCGCCATGCCTCGTTGGTAATCAAATTGTTTCTGTTGTACCCGCTTAACAGTTGTCCCAGTTAGCTGCTGAGGACATCCTAAACAATTTTGTGCATTGAAGATTAAGTAGTTTGTAAATGTCTGAGATAGAGTATTGTTGTGTGTCGATAAGGCAATCAATCAAGGAAGGCTGGAATCTCTTAGCTTTATCCTGACAGCATGATTTGGCATAGGTGAAGCATTGCCAGTAAATAAAAGAGATGGTCTGATGATAGGGAGAACTTGTTTGTCTTCTTTGAAGGATTGAGGGTCGCCTAAAACCAGGTTGAAAAGATGAGAGACTGAATTCAGCCCTTTGGTTTCCCATATGGAGAAGGCTGCATGTTGCATTCCAGAAGGAAACATTGGATTGTTCTGTATGGGGAGATATTGTGATTATCTCTTCAGTTTCCTGTGCACCTAGACCTTATTCCTTGATCCATGCCTATCTGTTGTGACCGGTTTGCCTTGACTTTGCTTCCTGTTCTCCTTGTTTTGACCCTTGGTCTGCTTCTGGACTCTGCTTCTGCTTCCTGACCACCCGGCTTGAACCTCGGCTTGTACCTGGACCCTGCTCATGTATGACCTTGGCTATGCCATTTTGTACTGCTTTTTTTTTTTTCCAAATATTTTTATTGAAGTTTTTCAAATGTACAGTTATGTATATACATAAATGAATTGCAATAAACAGTATATAGTGACATAGTACTGCAGTTATGTCTACAAAAGGTACACACTGAACATGGTGCGCATTTTCCAGTTTAAGGTACATAAAACAGTGGACAAACCGAATATAGGCAGTCCGAGCGGTAAATTATATCCGTAAAAAAATGCATCTGCAGTACTAAAGAAGGGAGGGGGGGAGGGTAAGGAGGGAAGGAGGGAGGGGCGTAAAGGAGGAGAGGGTAGAGGTAGGGGGCAGAGAGCATCAATAGGAGGATTATAAGACATACGGTATTATCAATGGTTATATCTTTTGGTGTACCAAAGGTTCAATGGGTTCCAGAGGATCATTAAGTTAGAGTGTGTGTGTTTCCCTCGAGAGAGGATAGTTTTATAAGTATAGTGAGTATGTACTAAGGTAGCTACTTCTGCGATTTTAGGGACGTCTTTCGTTTTCCAGTTTCTGGCGATCAAAAGTTTTGCTGCTAAGAGAATGTGTGTGGTCACAAGTCAGAGGTTTGGCGGAATCTCGTCAATGGTCAGATTGAGGATAGCTAGTTGAGGGGTCAGGGTCAGGGAGACGGGGTGATGTAATACTTCCCGCAACACTGACTCCACATCAGTCCAGAGTTGTCGTAGGGATGGGCATGACCAAAAAATGTGCATGAGTATACCCGGGAGGCTGCATTCCCTCCAGCATTCATGGGAGGTATGCGCATGGAATTTGGCCACCCTGATTGGAGTCATATACCATCTCATCAGTATGTTTTGGGTAAGTTCCCACAAAGAGGTGCAGGACGTATATTTGTATATAGATTTGATTGCCATTTGCCACTGCTGGTCAGAGAATTGGTTTTGTATATCATTTTCCCAATCGGCGATGGGTTTGGTCTTTTGGAATGTGTCTTTTTCTTGCAGAATTGAATGTATTATGGAGGTACCCTTAGATTTTTGTTTGTCAGAGAAAAAATAGTTCCACAGATTTATGGGTAAAGCTCCTTCTAGGGAAGGGTTTGCTGTCAGGCATTGTTGCATTCTATAGTAAGTAAAGTAGTCTGTGGTAGAACCTTTAAGTTCCTTTTTGATGTGTGAGAATGATGTATTTGTGGCTAAGGAGCGAAATTCGTAAGTGTGAGTCACTCGGTCCGTTATCCAGTTCGGGATATGTAGGTCTGGAGTCAGTAGTTTTAATGTCCCAAGGGGGATGGGAATAGGTTTGGTCAGGAGATTAGCCCATTTGGAGGAGTGACTTATTCTCCAAGTTTTGACGGAGGCTTGTATGGTAGGGGAGTAGAGGTTTAGTTGTGGACTACTGGAGGTCGTGCTGAATAGCCAGTTAGAGAGGTTTGTACCCGGAGTCATGTTGTTTTCTATGTTGCTCCAAAGTGTAGTGGGATTTGAGGTCAGCCAATCCCTTGTTTGTGAAAGTATAGTGGCTATATAGTAGTCCCTAATATCGACGTGACCCATCCCTCCTACAGATCTGTGCTTGATAAGTTTTGCGTGGCAACATCGAGATTTTTTGCCTTGCCATATGTATTGTGTCAGAATGGATTGAAGGGAGTTGAGGTAAGAGTGTGAGAGAGGTATAGGAAGTGTACGGAATATGTACAATAACCTGGGTAGTACCATCATTCTTTTTTAATTTTCGTGCGGGGTTCCCTATAATATCCATACCAGACCTGAAGGGCCTGATATGGAATTTGGGGGAGACCCCACGCCCACGCTTTTAAAAAAAAAAATTGGTGCCGTTTTTTTCAATGACTTTGATCTGTATTGCCAGGACCCGACAATTCATGAATAGCCGCGAGTAGTTTTAAATTCCTTTTTTTCCTTTAGAAATTACATTTTGTGCTGGGACAGTTATAAACACGGGAAACATTCGCTACTTTACAGGCATACTATACACACCCCCCAGGTACGAAATTGAAAGGAATATTTCACTTTTATTGTTTCACTTTAAGCATTATTAAAATCACTGCTCCCAAAAAAACTGTAGTTTTTAAAACTTTTTTTTGCATTGATACATGTCCCCTGGGGCAGAACCCGGGTCCCCAAACACTTTTTATGACAATAAGTTGCATATTAACCTTTAAAATTAGCACTTTTGATTTTTCATGTTCGTGTCCCATAGACTTTAACAGTGTTTGCGTGTTCGAACAAATTTTTTTGCCTGTTTGCATGTTCTGGTGCGAACCGAACCGGGGGGTGTTCGGCTCATCCCTATTGGTGAGTTACGAATTGTATTGGAAGAAAAAATGTTGCGCTATGGGTCCAAAATTCTAATGTCTGAATAGTAAAAAAGTTCAAACGGAAATGCTTAAAGGACTGGTGTCAGATTGAAACACTAATCGTGGATCCTATGGACTGGTAAAGATGTATGCTTACCAGAAGATAAGCCAAATTGGACAGATGGCTATAACCCAGCCTAGGCCTTTAGATGCACTTCGGATAAAGTTTCTCCAATAATATTGAGTCACGACAATAGAAGGGTACTCCGCAGTATGAGGTAAATGTTCCAAAAATTGCATGTATTGAAAAAACAAAAAAACAGTGTAATCCTGCCACAAAAAATCTCCCTATAAGGGACTGATGCTATAGGGTGGGGGAGACAATACACCACCAGTGAGTGACTCCTATATTAGGGAACCCTCACCACACACAGTCTCCTTACCAGAGAAACAATAAAAAAGGAGAGAGAGGAGATCTTATAGAGTGTAGAAATGGAATACAAATCCACCCTGAAGTGCACCGCCACCCAATATGATGTCTGCTTACCAGATTGCAAACATGATATGCAACACAAATCCACGCAGGTCAGTGGATGGCTGGATTATTTGGATGTCTATGCAGGTATATGGAAGCCTGGAAAGGATATGGATTCCTCGCTAACACCGTGAACTTCTGTATGATCCGGGTGGTGTATCAAACCAAGGAGAAAAAGTAGGGACTGGATAGTGTGATATCGTCTCAGCAATTTATTATAAAAATTTTAAAGTTGCACTTACATCAGCGAACAAATAAAAAGGACATGTGTACAAGCCGGATGGCTAGAAAGCAAACTCCCGTCCTATGAGCGTGGTGATGTCAGGACGTACCCCCTTAGACGCGTTTTGTCATCGTAGACATTGTCAATAAGGGACGGGTCGCGAGCTGAATCACAAGTATTGTGGCTATATAGTAGTCCCTAATATCGACGTGACCCATCCCTCCTACAGATCTGTGCTTGATAAGTTTTGCGTGGCAACATCGAGATTTTTTGCCTTGCCATATGTATTGTGTCAGAATGGATTGAAGGGAGTTGAGGTAAGAGTGTGAGAGAGGTATAGGAAGTGTACGGAAGATGTACAATAATTTTCGTGCGGGGTTCCCCTTAATATCCATACCAGACCTGAAGGGCCTGATATGGAATTTGGGGGGGACCCCACGCTTTTTAAAAAAAAAATTTGGTGCCGTTTTTTTCAATGACTTTGATCTGTATTGCCAGGACCCGACAATTCATGAATAGCCGCGAGTAGTTTTAAATTACTTTTTTTCCTTTAGAAATTACATTTTGTGCTGGGACAGTTATAAACACAGGAAACATGCGCTACTTTACAGGCATACTATACACACCCCCCCAGGTACAAAATTTAAAGGTATATTTCACTTTTATTGTTTCACTTTAAGCATTATTAAAATCACTGCTCCCGAAAAAACTGTAGTTTTTAAAACTTTTTTTTGCATTGATACATGTCCCCTGGGGCAGAACCTGGGTCCCCAAACACTTTTTATGACAATAAGTTGCATATTAACCACTTCGCGCCCAAGGACGTCCATGGACGTCCTTGACTTTGAGCCGGGATATCTGAATGATGCTTGCAGCTACAGGCATCATTCAGATATCGTTTTTTAGAGCCGGCGATTCTCTGTACCGTAAGAATGATCATAGCGGCTGTTCCACCGCTTGATCGTTCTTACAGGCGGCGAGAGGGGACGTCCCCCCCCTCCCGCTGCCCTCCGGTGCTTCTACCGACTCACCTGAGCGATCGGTGAGTCGGTGACAGGATCCGCCGGCCCCGGCTTCTTACCATAGAGATTTCCGGCGGACCAGATGGTCGCCGGAGTCTCTATGATCGTTCGGAGGCCGGGCGCGATGTTATGACGTCACGCCCGGCCTCTGCATTCAAAAAAACGGCGCCGCTTCGGCTAGGAAGCGGTGATCGTTTTTTTTTTTTTTTTTTTTTTTTATTTCAGGCTTCCCAGCCTAGAGGTGATATGTGGGGTCTTATTGACCCCATATCTCACTGTAAAGAGGACCTGTCATGCTTATTCCTATTACAAGGGATGTTTACATTCCTTGTAATAGGAATAAAAGTGATCATTTTTTATTTATTTTTTTCTAACTGTCAAAGTAAAAAGTTAAGTGTAAAATGAACAATAAATAAAAAAAAAAAATTGTAAAGCGCCCCTGTCCCCGGTAGCTCGTACGCAGAAGCGAACGCATACGTAAGTCCCGCCCACATATTAAAACGGTGTTCAGAACACACATGTGAGGTATCGTAGCGAACGTTAGAGTGAGAGCAATAATTCTAGCTCTAGACCTCCTCTGTAACTCAAAACATGTAACCAATAAAAAAATTTAAAGCGTTGCCCATGAGGATTTTTAAGTACCGAAGTTTGGCACCATTCCACGAGCGTGTACAATTTTAAAGGGTGACATGTTAGGTATCTATTTACTCGGCGTAACTTCATCTTTCACATTATGCAAAAAAAATGGGCTAACTTTAATGTTTTAATATTTTTTAATTCATGAAACTGTTTTTTTTCCCAAAAAAATGCGTTTGAAAAATTATTGCGCAAATACCGTGTGAGATAAAAAGTTGCAATGACCGCCATTGTATTCTCTAGGGTCTTTGCTAAAAAAAACATATATATTGTTTGGGGGTTATATGTAATTTTCTAGCAAAAAAAATGAGGCTTTTTACATGTAGGAGCGAAGTGTCAGAATTGGCCCGGATGCGAAGTGGTTAACCTTTAAAATTAGCACTTTTGATTTTTCATGTTCGTGTCCCATAGACTTTAACAGTGTTTGCCTGTTCAAACTAATTTTTTGCCTGTTTGCATGTTCTGGTGCGAACCGGACCGGGGGGTGTTCGGCTCATCCCTATTGGTGAGTTACGAATTGTATTAGCTCTCCACATTCATCAATAATGGGGGTCGGCACATGCTCATCCCTACCCTTTCCTGGTTAGCGAAGCTGCATGTTTAGAATAAGGGTCTGGTATAGAATAGGGTCAGTGGGGTCAATGGTTGTAAAGGACTCACCCGTGCCTGCACCTACTGGCTTTCTTAGCAACCATTGATGGCAGGAGGTTGTCGTGTGTAATAGCAGAAATGATTCCACTTTTATGCATAAAATTTGGCTCCCACCAAACAGGAAAGTGTTCTTATGTTCAGACCAAACCTTGAGCCCAAGTTACCATGTCAACCTAGGATCCCTGCAGCTACTCCTTCTGCACTGTAAACTAGGTAAATACCTGGGAGTGGGTGGAAGAGCTCTTTACTGGGGGTGAGGAGAAGTTATCTCTGTATTGGGAGGAGGGTGGTGGTAAGATTTGCAGTGTGGAAGGGGGGTCAGGGTTAGTGGAAGAGCTCTGTTATTGGGGGGTGGAGCTAGCGATATTAATGTTGTTTCTTCCAGTGACACTACCAACACAGGGACATTTTTTTGTTTTCATTGACACCACTGATGCAGGGACACTTTTGCTTTCAGTGATACCACTGCCTCAGAGCAGGGATGAGCCGAACACCCCCCTGTTCGGTTCGCACCAGAACCTGCGAACAGACAAAATGTTCGTGTAAACTTTAGAACCCTATTAAATACAATGGACTCGAACGTTCGAAATCTAAAGTGTTAATTATAAAGGCTAATATGCAAGTTATTGTCCTAAAAAGTGTTTGGGGACCTGGGTCCTGCCCCAGGGGACATGTATCAATGCAAAAAGAAGTTTTAAAAACGGCCGTTTTTTCGGGAGCAGTGATTTTAATAATGCTTAAAATGAAAAAATAAAAGTGAAATATTCCTTTAAATTTCGTACCTGGGGGGTGTGTATGATTTGCATGTAAAGTGGCGCATGTTTCCCGTGCTTAGAACTGTCCCTGCAAAAAATGTCATTTTTGAAAGAAAAAAATGCATTTAAAACTGACTCGCGGCTATTAATGAATTGTCGGCTCCCGGCAATACATACAAAAGTCATTGAGAAAAAAAAAAAAAAAAGCGTGGGGGTTCCCCAGAATTCAATTACCAGGCCCTTCAGGTCTGGAATGGATATTAAGGGGAACCCCGCCGCAAATAAAAAAAAATTGACGTGGGGTTCCCCCAAATATCCATTCCAGGCCCTTCAGATCTGGCATGGATTTTAAGGGGAACTCCACCCCAAATTAAAAAAAAAATGGCGTGGAGTCCCCCTAAAAATCCATACCAGACCCCTTATCCGAGCATGCAACCTGGCCGGCCGCAGGGGAAAAGGGGGGGACGAGAGAGCGGCCCCCCCTCCCTCCTGAACCGTACCAAGCCACATGCCCTCAACATGGGGAGGATGTCCCCATGTTGATGGGTACAAGGGCCTCATCCCCACAACCCTTGCCCGGTGGTTGTGGGGGTCTGCGGGCGGGGGGCTTATCGGAATCTGGAAGACCCCTTTAACAAAGAGGACCCCCAGATCCCGGCCCCCCCCATGTGAATTGGTAAGGGGTACATTGTACCCCTACCATTTCACGAAGAAAGCGTAAAAAAATGTTTAAAAAAACACACAAACACCTTGAAAAAGTCCTTTATTAAAAAAAACAAAACAAAACATTCCAGCGGTGAAATCCAGTGTCCCGCGGCGATCCCGATGTCCAGCGCTGTCCGTCATTGGTTGTGCCTGAGCGGACCTGATGGGGAACTCCCTCTCAGTATTTTAAATGTATAGACCCGCCCCTTCTAAAGTTCCCCATCAGGTCCGCTCAGCGGACGAGATGCGGAACATGAGAAGGGGCGGGTCTATACATGTATTACCAAAGTGAGAGCAGTTCCCCATCAGGTCCGCCCCCTCGGTATGTCAGACCCGCCTACGTCATTGGCTTGAGCGGGGAACTTCCTTCACTGTGTAATTTAAATTTACATAGTGAAGGAAGTTCCCCGCTCAAGCCAATGACGTAGGCGGGTCTGACATACCGAGGAGGCGGACCTGATGGGGAACTGCTCTCACTTTGGTAATACATGTATAGACCCGCCCCTTCTCATGTTCCGCATCTGGTCCGCTGAGCGGACCTGATGGGGAACTTTAGAAGGGGCGGGTCTATACATTTAAAATACTGAGAGGGAGTTCCCCATCAGGTCCGCTCAGGCACAACCAATGACGGACAGCGCTGGACATCGGGATCGCCGCGGGACACTGGATTTCACCGCTGGAATGTTTTTTTTTTTTTTTTTTAAATAAAGGACTTTTTCAAGGTGTTTGTGTGTTTTTTTAAACATTTTTTTACGCTTTCTTCTTGAAATGGTAGGGGTACAATGTACCCCTTACCAATTCACATGGGGGGGGGCCGGGATCTGGGGGTCCCCTTTGTTAAAGGGGTCTTCCAGATTCCGATAAGCCCCCCGCCCGCAGACCCCCACAACCACCGGGCAAGGGTTGTGGGGATGAGGCCCTTGTCCCCATCAACATGGGGACATCCTCCCCATGTTGAGGGCATGTGGCTTGGTACGGTTCAGGAGGGAGGGGGGGCCGCTCTCTCGTCCCCCCCTTTTCCCCTGCGGCCGGCCAGGTTGCGTGCTCGGATAAGGGGTCTGGTATGGATTTTTAGGGGGACTCCACGCTATTTTTTTTTTAATTTGGGGTGGAGTTCCCCTTAAAATCCATGCCAGATCTGAAGGGCCTGGAATGGATATTTGGGGGAACCCCACGTCAATTTTTTTTTTATTTGCGGCGGGGTTCCCCTTAATATCCATTCCAGACCTGAAGGGCCTGGTAATTGAATTCTGGGGAACCCCCACGCTTTTTTTTTTTTTTTTTCTCAATGACTTTTGTATGTATTGCCGGGAGCCGACAATTCATTAATAGCCGCGAGTCAGTTTTAAATGCATTTTTTTCTTTCAAAAATGACACTTTTTGCAGGGACAGTTCTAAGCACGGGAAACATGCGCCACTTCACATGCATATCATACACACCCCCCAGGTACGAAATTTAAAGGAATATTTCACTTTTATTTTTTCATTTTAAGCATTATTAAAATCACTGCTCCCGAAAAAACGGCCGTTTTTAAAACTTCTTTTTGCATTGATACATGTCCCCTGGGACAGGACCCAGGTCCCCAAACACTTTTTAGGACAATAACTTGCATATAAGCCTTTATAATTAGCACTTTAGATTTCTCCCATAGATTTTTCCAATTTGCCGCGAACACCCCAATTTGTTCGCTGTTCGGCGAACGGGCGAACAGGCAATGTTCGAGTCGAACATGAGTTCGACTCGAACTCGAAGCTCATCCCTACCTCAGAGACATTTTTACTTTCCAGTCAACCATCAACTCAGGGACATTTATTAATTTCAGTGACACTACTGACCCATATTTGTGCACTGATTTAAAACATTTCACAGGTACTATTTCATTGCATGGCACAACCGATTACAAACATTTTGGTATTTGTCACCATTGGCCCTGTCCCCTTCTCCACCGAAAGTGGGCAGGGGTAAATAGGTGAGGGGGATTTGGGGTGCCGGGGGGTGCAGTTTTCCATCATCACTCTAGGCACTGGTTGATCTTGTCCCAGTATTGGCTGTAACACCTATTCTGCTGCTGTGACATCGGACTCTGAAAACTAGAGATGCAGGACTTTGGACAGCAAGGGTGAAGGTGTGTTCAAATAGTTTGTCTGCAGCAATTTTATGTTGCTGACCTTACACTGTACAAAACCAGTTATTTTATTTAGGTATGTGTACGGGACTTGCAAAGATTTTTAAATTTACTTCAGGTTGTGGCAAATTCTAGGTGAATAGAATACTGTAGTAAAAGCCACACCATCCTATCTATTTTTTTTCTTATTCAGTGCTCGGCTTACCATTTTTATCTTCTAACAGAAACTTTCCACATAAGGAATTATAGTACAGTTTTTTATCAGCCAGAAGTCTAGGGGCTGTCACTGCTGACCTCTTTCAGAATATATTGTTTTTCTCTGCTTTAAAACTTTTGAGTCACAGAAGAAGCATGATGTAAGTCAGACAGTTGTCTAAATATCCCATCACTATACTTTCAGATTAGTGATCAACATGGCAGCCAAGAAACTATTAAAAACATTCTTAAAAAGAGAGGACAGCAATGGCAGACAACATCATTTTCTCATGAGAAGTACCCTATATTTTAATCAAGCTATTGATGAAAGCTGGCAAATTTCTAAAGAATTATAAACAATTTAGCATTATGCAGTTTTATAAGTGCACATACTAATTTACATATGCAAATAAAGAGATATTTGCCATAGGAACATATTTTGGATCTAATTTGTGTGAATTAGAAATTAAAGTTCATACACCCCATGAATGAATCCTAATAGATCCTTAAAAAAAAAAGTTATTTTTTTATGGTCAGTACGTGAAATGTCAGTGTGTGATGTCCATTCCAACTAAGCCAGTACAAGATTAAAATACAAACCAGACCTCTGGATATACGACTTTAGAAATTGAAGTACTATTTCCAAGCAAAAGAAAGTAATGGTCCTCTTTTTTAAGAATCATAGTTGCAGTGTTGTGCTGATTAACATACAGTATATTCACCTATTTTATGAAAACTAAGCAAATGCTGAATTGACCAATTTATGAAAAAATACAGTATATCTAATGATAGTAAGTGATAGTAATAATAGCATTATCTTTAAAGTTTTAAAAAACTGGCAGGCCCAACTCTCTATAACTTTAAATCAATAATGCGTCTTTTGATGCCAAATTGCCCCTATTTTTGTTTTGCTCATATTTCAGGATTTTCCTCAAAATCTCTCTACACCATCCACATGTAATGGCAACTATGGCAAACAAAAATAATTCAAAATCAACATAGTAAAGCTAACAGCTGGATTTACATGTTTTTAGTCTCACAAGCTTGACACTTTTTTCAGAAGTAGGGAAAACTGTTTTGTGTCTGCTATTTTTATTGATGGGATGTGAATCTAAGACTACCCCTCCCCTCTCCTTCCCCGCAGGGACCAGAGGCACAAGAAAAACAAACACAAACACAAGTCTGTTTACATTGGAGTTCGGAGCCCAAGGAATTACACAAAACACTCTGTTTAGTATCTAAACCTCTGGTAAGCTCATAATATGCCCTGATTTACATACAGGATAGGACCTATGGCTGGGAACCCAACAGAAATCCATCATGCAAACCTCACACATTGCTCTTGTTGGAGATTTAAGACACCATCTTGCCTTACATGCTTCATATAATATAAAACAATGTTAATGGGTTGCTTGCTAAGGTACATAAAGGCAATTAAACAAATATTATAAAGCAATCACTTGTATGTACCCAACTATGGAATAAGAATTTGTTATATTAAATCACAATATTATAGTAAATTAAAGGTATACATTTTGTTTACATTTCAAAGTGTGTTCCTTTTTTTGTAGTTCATCTGGTAAATACTAGACATGTGCACACTGAAATATTTTGTTTCGGAATTTAGTTTTCATCCGAAAAATACATAAATTTATTTACTCCCGAAATTCGTTTTTATTTATTTAGTTTTTCGTTAAAAAATGCATTCGTCCAAAAATCCGAATTACGGTAATTAACCACTTGACCACTGGGCACTTAAACCCCCTTTCTAACCAGACCAATTTTCAGCTTTCGGTGCTCTCACAATTTGAATGACAATTACTCAGTCATAAAACATTGTACCCATATGAATTTTTTTTCCTTTTTTTTCCACACAAATAGAGCTTTATTTTGGTGGCATTTAATCACCGTTGGTTTTTTTATTTTTTGCGCCATAAAAGAAAAAAGACTGAAAATTTTGTAAAAAAATGAATTTTTCTTCGTTTCTGTTATAAAATTTAGCAAATTAGTAATTTTTCTTCATAAATTTTAGCCAAAATTTATACTGCTACATATCTTTAGTAAAAATAAGTACAAATTGGTGTATATTATTTGGTCTTTGTGAAAGTTATAGAGTCCACAAGCTATGGTGCCAATATCTGAAAATTGATCACACCTGAAGTACTGACGGCCTATCTTAATTCCTGAGACCCTAACATGCCAGAAAAGTACAAATACCCCCAAAATTACCCCTTTTTGGAAAGAAGACATTCCAAGGTATTTAGAAAGAAGCATGGTGAGTTTTTTGAAGTTGTCATTTTTTACCACAATTCTTTGCAAAATCAAGATTTTTTTTGTATTTCTTTTTTTTTCACTAAATTGTCATATTAGCAGGTTATTCCTTACACACAGCATATGCATACCACAAATTACACCCCAAAACACATTCTGCTATTCCTCCCGAGTATGGCGATACCACATGTGTGAGACTTTTACACAGCGTGGCCACATACAGAGGCCCAACATGCAGGGAGCACCATCAGGCGTTCTGCAGCACCCAGGCCAATTCTGACATTTCTCTCCTACATGTAAAAATCATCATTTATTTGCTAGAAAATTACACCGAACCCCCAATCATTATATATGTTTTTTAAGCAAAAACCCTAGAGAATACAATGGCGGTTGTTGCAACTTTTTATCTTGCACGGTATTTGCACAGCAATTTTTCGAACGCGTTTTTTTGGGGAAAAAGAATAGTTTTGTGCTTTAAAAAAAAAAAAAAAAACACGGTAAAGTTAGCCAAATGTTTTTGCATATGGTGAAAGATGAAGTTACACCGAGTAAGAAGATACCTAACATGTCACCCTTCAAAATTGCACACGCTCGTTGAATGGCACCAAACTTTGCTACTTAAAAATCCCCATAGGCAACGCTTTTAATTTTTTTACTGGTTACATGTTTTGAGTAACAGAGGAGGTCTAGGGCCAAAATTATTGCTCTCGCTTTAACGTTTGCAGCGATACCTCACATGTGTGGTTTGAACACCGTTTTCATATGTGGGCGGGACTTACGTATGCGTTCGCTTCTGCATGCGAGCACACGGGGGCAGGGGCACTTTAAAAAAAAACTTTTTTTTTGTTATTTTACTTTATTTATTTTAGTTTGACACTTTTTTCCCCAAAAATAAATTTTTAGATCACTTTTATTCCTATTACAAGGAATGTAAACATCTCTTGTAATGGGAATATGGCATGACAGGTCCTCTTTACAGTGAGATATGGGGTCAATAAGACCCCACATCTCACCTCTAGGCTGGGAAGCCTGAAAACACCAAAAAACGATCCTGGCTTCGATCGTAGCGGTGAATCGGTAGAAGCACCGGAGGGTGGCGGGAGGGGGGGGGGACATCCACTCTCGCCTCCCGTAAGAACGATCAAGCGGCGGAACAGCCGCAATGATCATTCTTATGGTGTAGGTAATCACCGGCTGAAAAAGCTGATATCTGAATGATGCCTGTAGCTGCAGGCATCATTCAGATATCCCTGCACAAATTCAAGGATGTCATATGACGGCCGGTGGGCGGGAAGTGGTTAAATTGTTTTTTTTTATTTAACACAAAGTTAAGCATGGCTGAGTATGGCTGGGTATGGCCGAGTATGGCCGGGTATAGCAGAGTATGGCAGGGTATTGCAGAGTATGGGCAGGGTATTGCAGAGTATTGCAGAGTATGGGCAGAGTATTGCAGAGTATGGGCAGGGTATTGCAGAGTATGGGCAGGGTATTGCAGAGTATGGGCAGGGTATTGCAGAGTATGGGCAGGGTATTGCAGAGTATGGGCAGGGTATTGCAGAGTATGAGCAGGGTATTGCAGAGTATGGGCAGGGTATTGCAGAGTATGGCGGGGTATTGCAGAGTATGGGCAGGGTATTGCAGAGTATGGGCAGGGTATTGCAGAGTATGGGCGGGATATTGCAGAGTATAGGCGGGGTATTGCAGAGTATGGGCAGGGTATTGCAGAGTATGGGCAGGGTATTGCAGAGTATGGGCGGGATATTGCAGAGTATAGGCGGGGTATTGCAGAGTATGGGCAGGGTATTGCAGAGTATGGGCAGGGTATTGCAGAGTATGGGCAGGGTAATGCAGAGTATGGGCAGGGTATTGCAGAGTATTTCCGGGTATTACAGAGTATGGGCAGGAATGGCTGAGCAGGAATGGCTGAGCAGGGATGGCTGAGCAGGGATGGATGGATCTGTGACTTCAGTTGTCACAGAGCAGCGCTGTGGGCACTACACATCCAGCCCACAGCCCACAGTGCTGCTGCCATCCGCTCTCTCCCCTCTCCTCTCACACACTCCCATTACATGACGCCGGTTTGTTTACAAGTGATCGCTCCGTCATTTGACGGAGCGATCACGTGGGAAACAGCCGCGATTAGCGGCTATTTACCGCGATCCGTGATGCGCCGGGTCTTCCGGACCCGGCAGTCACGGATATTTCCAAAAGTGCACCCCAGGGGGCGCGCGGGAGCAAGATTCTGGGAGGACGTCCAGTGGACGTCCACCCAGAATAACACGACCGCGCTGCAGCCGTCTTTCGGCTTTGGCGCGGTCGGCAAGTGGTTAAGGTAGAATCTGTCATTGAAGGCTTATGGTGTCTGTCGAATGTTCTAAGAAGATTCAACGGAGCAGCTAAACTGTATGATGCCACAATTGTACATTTCCGGTCGAATGTTCCGCCTACAAGCTATAGTAGAATTCTAATGTTGTATGACTAGTAATAATTATATTTATTAATTATTATTACTAGTCAACCAACATTAGAATTCTATAGCCTATGGGCAGAGCATTTTACCATAAATGTCTGCTCGCTGCGATCGTAGGTTTTTAGCTGCTTCGTCGAATCTTCATGTCTCTATAATGTCAAATCTTTTCTCTCTATGTAGAATAATCTTGGACTAATAGAGTTAAGGTTAGGCACATTCGACTGCAGATTCGATAGACACAGATTGTTATTGTCAGCGTCATGTCGAATCTCCTATCTATATCGAACCGTTGTCGCAACGAAAATTTAAATAAATGTAGCGACCTCACCCCTCTCACCCCTTCTCATTCACGACTTGTTTGTCTCGTCTAGGGGTTAGTACTGGGGGGAGGGATGAGATACACCACGGCCCATGTCCTCCAGAGAGACTGGAGGTGAAAGCCAGAACTATCTGGTTTTGTGTATGTGTCCCAGAGTTAAATCTTCTCAATAAATAGTCATACAGCACAGACAGGTTGAGACCCATATGACAGACAACACTTCAGTCTTTGTGGGGAGTAGGCCAAGGCACAATTCTTTTAGATAGAGCTAACCACTGTGGTGTCACCAATGGCGAATAGTCACTGCCACTGACTATATTGAACAGAACATGGATTACCTTTGCTAACGTAGCCCCTATCAGGGGGAAGACATCCGTCCAAGACAGATACCGGAGGCCTCTCCATCACCAGAAATGCTGCGCTGGACTCTCTGGAGAAGTTCCGCTCACCGGCCTCCTCGTCTCAGACACGGGCACCCAAGGAGTTAGGGCCCCCTCGGATTCCTCCACCCTCGCGGAACTCAGTCGAAGGTACTGAGCTCCAGGCTTCCGCCATAGTACCTCACCCCAGGCTAAAGGTGCCTGAGATGGACTCCATCTCCCGCTCCAGCCAGGTCAAGGGCACCTGGGTCCGGAACTTCGGAACGCCAGCACCCAGGCTGAAGGTGCCTGGGTGCGGCCGCATCCTCCGACTCCGAACTCTAAACCCCAAGGTCAGGGCATTCGCCCCTTTTATCTCCTCTCCCTTTGCGTCACAGCAGGTTCCCTGCCCCGCTGTACCAGCGCCAGTAAAGGAAAAAAAAGGGATGCAGTCTTGCGGTGAGTGTTCAGCTCTGGCCCAGGGCGACAGCGCCACCTGCAGGCCGCAGGGAACCTCACACCACCAGAGTTCTCCAAGAACCACAAAAGGGTCTCAGATTTCCCTAGCAATCAGTGCATCTGGGTTACACTACCACCCAGATGCCTCCCCTAAATTCAAATACCCGCTACATAAAGAATTTGTTTATGTTGGATCTTTCGGATTTCGGATTCTGCGCTTTCGTTATGGTTTGTTAAAACGATAACGAAAATACCCGAAATTCGGACGAAAATGCATTTGAACGAAAACGAATGCACATGTCTAGTAAATACATACAGTGTAGTGAGTAGTTAAACTAGTGGGCACAAGCTAGTTCCAGTAGTGATATATAACAACCATTAGTGTAAGAACCACAACTGCCTGTCAAAAGCAGAAACCTTACTGCAGGAGCTCAATAAGCATTTCAGGGGATTATCTTACTCTGAACTCAGGCCTGGCAGCAGTGCAGTACATCTTAATCTTCTCCTGCAAGTTTCCATAGTTTTACACTGTATGTAGCAATCTGTAGCAGACCTCCTCAATCAAGTTGTATACTTTCACAAAGACACCACGTTATTTAGGAAGAAAACTTGTATAATGCGGAAAATACATTCTTATATCCATAAAATCTCCCATAAACATTAAAGTGGATGTAAACCCTCTCCTATACCCAGTGAAGTGAACAGCCTCAGATGATCCACAGGCATGAAACAAATCTCCCTACATAAGTTTTACATGTATATCTGCTGTCTTCAACTTTATATACTGTTTAGAAAGTGCACATCGAGTTAGGATATTTTCTCTTCCTGTTTAACATGAAGTGTGAAGTCTGGGCACACAGCCAAGGCAGCTAATTGTAGAAAAGGCACGCACCCGCTCTCTACATAGGCAAAGACTCTCAGAGGTGTTCTGTGACACGGCAAGCTGCCTGCTAATCTATTTATAGCTCCCTCCCTGACACAAAATGTATCTCATGTGTCAGGGAATTTGTCAGAAGTTATCAGGCGGATAACAGTAGAACAAAGCAGGAGTCAGTTACGGGACATGCGTTGAAGAGAGATAAGAAAACACCACAGATATATGTGCCCAGCTCAAATTTCATGAATCGAGTTTACATCCACTTTGAAATCATATAATATCAGAACATTGCATGCTGTGTCTGATGTCAGAGATAAAACCTCCACACTACATGTTTTGTCCAATAGAGCTGCATCAGGGTCCTCATCAGAACCCCTTGAAGTGCTTATTGACCTCTTATATGTATTAAGGTAATTTTTTTAGTGGAGTTTCTTTCCAAATTAGGATGAAAGCTGTTCACTTTGATACTGCCCTACTGGTAATTTGTTTACAGAAAGTTATACATAGACTATGATATGTCAAGACACTATGGTTGGCTCTGCCAGCCAGGCAATCACTGATCATTTGCAACAGGCATCTTCACCTGTAGCATTGGTGGATACTGGATGCTTGGTCAGAGGTGGGACCTGCTGTTCAGCTTTATGCTGTTCCCTGCAATCATTCCTTCTTTGTAACCTGGGTACTGCTATCCACAAGTTGCTCTAGTGTCTGTTCCTCCGGTCCTTTCTGTGTACTGCTGTCTCCCTGTTGCTTCTTTTCCTGACTACTTTATCCTTAGAAAACCTATCTGGCGTTTCCTTCACTCTAAACCAGTGGTGGACTGGGCCAGGGGCAGGGAGGCAATTGCCCCCAAGGCCGATCTGATGCCCCGCAAAAAGGCCACACTGGTTCTGAGTGCAGAAAGTGTGCTGCTAAAATATTGCTTTACATGTCCCAGTACACTATGCTTCTCATCGGCCGCCGCTACAGTACGATACTTGCAGAGATGCCTGAAGCGGTGCCGGTGTGCCAAGTGTGTTTCTGCACCCGTGTAAGTGTAGGACTAACACATTCCCTGTCAGGCAGAGCCGCAGAGTTATCTCCCTGATGGGTGTTTCCTAGTTCCTGCCTTCTTGACATCATCCAGAGGCCGGCAGGCAGGATGGAAGAGGAGAGTGCTGTAGGCACTGATACCTCAGAGAGCGAGTGAGCAGAGAGCAATAATTTTACCAAGCACTGTCTTGGCTGGCAGATGATTATTTCTAATGTTTTGTCAGTGTGAACTGGCTGAAGTGCTTAAAGTGGTAGTAAACTCCCTTTTTTTCTTTGTACCTACAGGTTCTGTAATATCTCCTGCACACAGTCCCCCAATGGCAGGGGGGCCCACTGTGAGTCCCTGCAGTGTGTACATGAATTTGGGATTTTTTTTTATTGTGCACATAGGCGTCAGCTGTGGCGGCATTGCAGATGCCTGGTTTATAGATCCGGCCGCCGCCCCCCACAGCCACTGAAGTGCTGGCCACTGGCAGAGTGATCTGCACCTTTGTGTGCTGCAGTGGAATGTGTCTTCTGATCAGGGGCAGACTGACCATAGTGTTCACAGCAGTTTACAGTGGGAAATCCCTCCTGATACCCACCCTGCCAAATTATTTGTTGCTAGGACCGCTTAGTGTCCAAGCAACCAATTAAGTACTTGCACAGACCCCGCATCAGAGGAGGAGGCTCTAACTTCCTCCTCCTGTCTAGACTTGCTCCACTTTCCTTCCGCCCTGCAGTGAGACATGCCACCCAGACTCCGGAGGGGGACCACTAGGAGGAAAATAATGTGTGGGGAGGGGCGTGGTGTATGGCAAGCAGGGTGTGAGTCAGTGTATGGGGATGGAAAGCTGCGGCTGCAGTCTCCTCATAGAAAGAAAAATTACCGCTCTCCAAGCTTCTGATCCCTCACATTGCCCCGCCCTACTCAAAACCGACAGGTGCTGGCTCTGCACAGGTCCATGAAGAAAGAACACATCCTGGACTGCCGAACTCCGTTGAATCCCAGTTCCAACCATTTCACTGCCAGAAAGCTCTGCATGTAAATAAAAGAAGTGCTCAAAATAGCGTGATACCGTAAAATCAGTTTACTATCACACTTAAATCTTCAAATATAGCACTCACATGAATCTCAAAAAATAGAGCAATACACTGCACAGCAAACACTCGTTCAGAAATGAACCGAAAACCAAGTATATTAGTCGCGGCGGACCCAAGATGTCCACTGATCGCTCACCACCTCCCCGCTGTTCCTTCCTGGATCTCCGCTTCCTTGATTGGCCTTGATACATCACACGTTCACTTCAGATGATTGCTGCACAGCCACGCCCCGACATGTTTCGTCATAAAGACTTAGTCATGGGATTGATGGGATTGGCTGTGCGGCGCAGCAAGCCCTCCTTTTACCCCCCCCAACGTGAACAACGTAAAACACCATTCCCCAACTAGTGGAGAGGCGATAGTGGAGATCATTCTTCCGCCCATAGTCGGGGAAGGGTGTTTTACTTTCGCCCTGAGTTCACGTTGGGGGGGGATAAAAGGAGGGTTTGCTGCGCTGCACAGCCAAGCCCATCAATCCCATGACTAAGTCTTTATGATGAAACATGTCGGGGCGTGGCTGTGCGGCAACCATCTGAAGTGAACGTGTGACGTATCAAGGCCAATCAAGGAAGCGGAGATCCAGGAAGGAACAGCGTGGAGGTGGTGAGCGATCAGTGGACATCTTGGGTCCGCCGCGACCAATATACTCCGTTTTCGGTTAATTTCTGAACAAGTGTTTGCTGTTCAGTGTATTGCTCTATTTTTTGAGATTCATGTGAGTGCTATATTTGAAGATTTAAGTGTGATATTAAACTGGTTTTACGGTATCACGCTATTTTGAGCACTTCTTTTATTTACATGCGGAGCTTTCTGGCAGTGAATTGGTTGGAACTGGGATTATCTGCTATACCTACCAGTAAGGTCTTTTTGTATACGTTTACACGCCGAACACGAGAGTATAAGGCAACTTGAGTTGGTGAGTTTTGCATCTGACGGGAGAGGATTCACTGACACCGGGTGTGGTGGAAGATTGGAAGCTATTATCATTATTTTTTCACAAACCTATTTGATGTGATATATGGACTTATATTCAATTAATATTTAAACACATTTATATATATTTTTTTCGGAATTTGTGCACATATTCACTTTTGTCACATGGTGATGTTTATGGACATTAGCATTATTTGTGAATACCTGTGAAAACTGATATTTCATCTTACATTGTTTACAGCGCTGCTTAAAGACATATATATATAAGCCTGAATAGGGTTTGCAGTCTCCTCATGAAGTGTTTAGAGGACTGATGGCAGTCCGCTATGCTGGGACTTGTAGTCTGTGGAGGACTGAGATATGGCAGCCTCCTATACTGGGACTTGTATTGCCCTAGACTGTGGGGGGACTGAGGAATCCTCAGTCCCCCAGAGAGGGCACTACAAGTCTCAGCATAGTGGGCTTCCATTCTTCAGTCCCCCGTAGTCTAGGGCACTACAAGTCACAGCATATAGCAGGCTGCTCTGATAGAAAAGGAGAAGGAGCTTGGGAAGAAGGAGATCTCTTGGCACTGGGGTTCTGGTGTCTGAAGTCTGTGCTAGGGGCAGGAATAACAAAAGTTGGGCTAGAAGAGGAGGGAGAGGGAAGATTTATGCTCAGAGGGATTAAGAGGAATTTCTGCTAAGAAGAATTCGGAGGTGAGAGCATTTTTATTGTGGGGGGTGGGTTAAGGATTTGTGCTTGTAGGGGGATTTGAAGGAGTAAGAGATTTGGTGTAGGAAGGAAAGGTTTGGGCGGGATTTATACCGGAAGGGGGAATATAGGAGGGGGATTTGTGTAAGAAGGAGTTTGGGGGATTTATACTGGAAGGTGGGATATGGGGGGAGGATATGTGCTGGGATGGGGAAGATGGAGGCAAGGGTTTGTGCTGGAGGGGGGTATATGGCGGTAAGGATTTGTGCTGAGAGGGGGGATTTAGGGGGTAAGAGAATTTGTGAAAGAAGGAAGGATTTAGGGGGATTTATACTGGAAGGAGGGCATAGGTGTTCGCAGCCTGTTGCATTAGGGTGTGCACCTGAAAGCTTAAAAACACGGTACCGATCTCTCACTGTGCTCATTCAGAAAGGGAAGGGGCCGGTAAATGACATTGCCCCTTCCCCCACTCATCCTGAAATATCATCTATGTGTGCCCACTGCAGTAGCCAATGGGAGAGGAGGGAAGCCAGCCATGCTGTTAGAGGGGGCACCGGGCAGCAGGGGAAATCTGCACTGCAGGGAGTGATTAGGGTGTGCCTGGGCACACCTGTCACACCCTGTGCGCACGCCTATGAAGGAGGGGCATTGGGGGAGGATTTATGCTGGGATGGGGAAATGGGGGAAGATTTGTGCTGGGAAAGGGGAGGTGGAGGCAAGGGTTTTTTCTGAGGGGGACTTTGTGCTGAGAGGGAGGATTTGTGCTAGAAGGGGGGATTTTCACTGGGGGGGAATGGAGGGGGGGGGTCTGTTCTGTTTTTTTTTTTGCTGAGTGAGGGGATTGGGGTAAGAGAATTTGTGAACGAAGAAGGTTTTTTTTAGGGGATTTATGTTGGAAGGGGATATGGGGAGTGAGGATTTGTGATAAGAGGAGGGATTTGTGCTGGAAGGGGGTATATGGGGGTGAGGATGGGGGGACAATTTTCCATGTTTGCCCTGGGCACTGGATGACCTTGTCCCGGTGTTCTGACGAGCTGGTTCCTCCTATCGATATGGTTCCCCCCTTGACTGCGCAGGCGCAATCCGAGGCAACGGAAATCTCAGAGGTTTAACAGCTGTTCGGCAGCTGCAGATGCGCTCGCTCCCATTGCTTAGTTACACACGCCACTTTCTTCTTTATGCTGCTGTATACAGCAAGGTGCGGCAAGGGGCGGAATAAGATGTGAGGATATTGAGCAGTGCGATTTGTTTGTTTATACACGCCGCTCTATACAGCAAGGGGCTGTATAGAGCGGCGTGTATAAACAAACAAATCACACTGCTCAATATCACATCTGATCCGCCCCTTGCTATATAGAGCGGGATGAAGAAGAAAGCGGAGTGTGTAATGAAGCATCGGGGGCGAGCGCGTCCACAGCTGCCGAGCCTATGGTTCCTCCTATCGATCTGGTTCCCTCTTGACTGTGCAGGCGCAAGCCGAGCCAAAGGAAATCTCTGAGCTTTAACAGCTGTTCGGCAGCGCCTGCGCAGTCAAGGGTTGGAACCATATCGATAAGGGAACCAGCTCGACAAGACACCGGCATTGGTGCACTTTATAAATTGCAAGGGCGGAGCTGTGCAGAGAGAGAGCCAGACGCTGAAGTGAGGACTGGATTGGAAGCTGCTTCAGCCTGTACTGACATGGTGGCAACTGTGGCGGCTGGGAACGGCGGACTCGTGAGTACCTGGTGGCCTTGCTGAGTTGAGTGGCACACACATACACAAGTTTCTTTGGTAAGAGACCCCACCCCCAGTCAGCCCAGGTGTGTAGAGTAGCAGAGGAGTTCCTGGGTACTGGCCCTGCTGAGTGGAGTGGTGCACGTGTTTCTTTAGTAAGGGAAACCAGCCACCCCCCCCCCCCCAGCCAAGCCCAGGTGTATAGAGTGGCAGTGGGAGTACCTGAGTCCTGGCCCTGCTGAGTGGAGTCAGTAGCCTGTGAGTGCTCCAGGTAGTTAATTGAGACGTGCATGGCATCAGCAATCTGGTTATTGCTGGTGCAATGCTTTACAGGCTCCTAAAACAAAAAATAAATAAATAAATAAATTATTATTTTTTCAGAAAAGGTGAACTTATCCTTTAAAGTACTGCCACTCGTCATTCAAGCATTAGTGACCAGTGGCAGTTAATCAACCCCTTTGTGCTGCATTAGTGGCACCAGCGGCAGTGTTAATTAACCCCTTTATGCTGCACAAATAATATTTTTAATTAATTAAGCTCCCACCCAACCCCCCCCCCCTCAAAGAATTAACCACTCCCGTCAGTTCACATAGGGATTATTATTACAGAAACTGGCATCAACATTATTACATAAGCTGGCACCATTGCTTGGGATTATTGTTGCAGAAACTGGCGTTGACTTTGGGGGTTATTATTTCTGCTACTGACACCAATGCTCTGGGTTGTTATTGCATAAACTGGCACTTATGCTGGTGGTTGTTATTATTATCGACACTGACATTTATGTTGGGGGGTTATTTTTAAACTGGCACTGGTGCTGGGGGATATAATTGCGCAAACTGCCACTGATGGTAGGGGTTATTATTGCTGCTACTGACACCGATGCAGTGGGTTATCATTGCGTAAACTGTCATTTATGCTGGCGGTTATTATGGAAACTGCCATAAATACTGGGGGTTATTACATAAGCTGGCACCACTGCTAGAAATTATTGTTGCAGAAAGGAAAGGAAAATTACGGAAAGCTAAGTATTCCATTTTCCATTTTCCTGGTGCCTCCATGGCAGCATACACATGGTAAACAACTCGCTCCACTCGCTAACCAAAAATATTGGGGAATAAAATCCTAAGTACTTTTCTGATTCGGGAACCGGTATCACTGCTTGCTGATGGACCAGCATGTAGGAGGACTTCCCGCTTTTCCTTGGAAGCTGGAATCCTGGTGGGCAGAAAGGAAGAGCGGGGCGGATGGTGCTTGAATCTCCAAAAATGCCCTTGAAGGATTGTGGAGGTGACCCACTGATCTGAACAGGTTTCCACCCAAACCTGAGTGAATGCACTGAGATGGGCACCCACTGGCCCGGTTTAGGTGGGCAAGGAGTCCAAAAGACTTCTGATTTTCGTGTGCCAAGGTAGTAGGCTTTCCCATCTTTAGGAAGGTTGCTTGGGAGCTCTTCCAGCCCCTCCCGTATTCCCTTCCGGGGCGACATGTTCTGGCGTCCCTGGCCTTCTGCTGAAAAGTCGCTTTTGCTGCAAATTTCCTTCTCTTATTCCTATCTTGAGGAATCAGGCCGCTCTTGCCCCCAGTAGCCCTATTAATTGCGGTCTCCAACTTCTCACCAAATAGGGCTTTCCTGTCACAGGGAATGCGGCACCACGTTTGTTTGGAGGAGGGATCTGCCGACCACAGTTTTAGCCAAAGTGCTCTTCTAGCGGTGACTGAATATAACATAGCTCCGGCAGAGCATTTCAGGGTATCAATTGGCACTTTGTCTATAAAATCTGACGCCAACTTCAACTCATCAAGATCCTTTATAATCTGGTCACAATCCACGCCCTGCCTGAGGGCTAATTTGACATTATCGGTCCAAGCTCGTGTTGCCTTGGTGATGGAGGTTAGAGCCACTGCTGGCTTGCAGGCTCCCCCGGCTGCCTGATAAGCCTTATTTTGATCCGAGTTAATTCTCAAATCTAGGACACCCCTGAAATAAACTGCATCCTCTAAGGGTAGCATTGTGTTCCTGGCCAGTCTTATGACTGACGCATCCACTGATGGCATTGAATCAAACAGTTGGGCATCCGACTCTGCCAAAGGGTATAATTTGTTGAAACGATTTTAGGCGATCGGTCTCTTTTCCACCTTCCGCCATTTATCTGTCACTAACGGAAAGGTTGGGGATTTCTTCTTCAGGTGGGGAAAGTATTTTCTAGACTTGACAGGGGGTTTGGGTGTCTCTTCCCACTGAATCACGCTTTTAACTGTGACCACGTATGGGACAATCAACCCGAAATCGAATGCAGAAAACGTTTCCTCTGTGTCCCTGTCATCCTCGGAGCAGGAGCCTGAATCTGCCTGTTAAATTGGAATTTCAACAGTCCTTCCGCTTGTGGATGGGACCACTAATTCCTGGGACAGGGATAATTCCTGCATTGAATCTTTAATCAATTTTTTCATGGTATCGATGGATTCCTGCTTATCTTTATCCTTGTCACCAATAGCTTCACTGTAACATGCTTCAAATACTAGTTTTTCTGGCAGGGCTTGTTTTCAACAGACCCAGCATGCTTTGTCCTTGGTCCCGGTGGAACTATGTGGTAGAGGGGCCCCCCCAGATGTGCGATGAGGTGATCATCATGATCTGTGAGATGCACGAGAAGAGGATGAGTGCCCATGCCTTGAACTGCCATGGCCTCTAGACCTCCTATCCGATAAGTCCCTGCAGGATGATCGGCGGTGCAGGCTGTAATGAAACATAGACAGGAGATTGTGATGTTTTATGGAATATGCCCGATGCTCTTTTTTGTTTTGACAAAATCGTACCTGAGCTTGAGCGGGGCAGCCCCTTACCTAGTGGTATGTCGAGGATCTTTTTGTTGCGACACTGGACTGTGGGAGGCGGCTGAAATTGTAAAAAACATATAAAAAGTTATTTTTTTCTAAACCTAAAAGAAATAATTAAGTCCAAAACTTACTTTTTTTTTTTTTATATTTGTAAGTATTGCAATACCTTTAGCTTCCATTAGGAGGCAGCGGTGACGCGAGAAAGGTGTTCTAAAAATAGTGGAGAGGAAATGATAACTCTTCAGCAGCAGGGGGAGACATTTCCCTGTTAACAGCTGCCTTCATAATGGCCATATATATATATATATATACACAATCATTTTTCCCGTCCGGAAAAATTACATCTTTTCTTTTGGACGAGAAAAACGACCGTGTGTGGGCTTTTTGTCATTTTTCCCCAATGGGAAAAACGGCATTAACCACAACGAGAAAAATTAGAACATGCTCTAATTTTTCTCGTCGTGATTCCAGTCATTTTTTTCCGCGGCAGTTTTCCCCGACGAGATTCTTGTTAAGCTTGTCGATTTTCTCGTCAAGCTTTCCATGCGTACACACTGACATTTCCCAATTTCCTCGTTGTTCTCCGCGGTCATGTCCATCACGTACGACGGCACTATAAAGGGGAAGATCTTTTTTCTTGGCGCCACCCCTTGGGCTGCTTTTGCTGATCTCGTGTTACCGCGTGTGAAGTAAAAGTTTGGGAAGAGACGATTCGCGCTTTTCAGTCTTCGTACTTTTCAGATCGTTTTCTGCGGTTCAGTTTGTGCTTGTGGGTTCGTATCTTGACTTTCAGGGCGTCTAGGCAGGTCGTATCTGTTTTACAGTGCGTTCTTGCCTGTTCGTTTCTGTTTTTCAGTTCGTTATTCATAGGCCTTGCTGTTCTAAAGTGCGTTCTGTTCTGTACGTTCTGATAAGACGACCGTTTCCTAGCCATGTCGCCTGGACGTTCTCGTCGTCGAGTTCGTGCTGTGCGTGCGCTTGGTGTTGGTCTGCTTGTTTTGGACCAAGACCAGTCCATGAATGGTGTGAGGAGGAGTTCATGGACCAAGAATTGGTTGCTCCAGCGGGACCAATTCTGCCACATGCCTCTGCTGCGGGAGATCGTCGAGAATAATCCTGAGGACTACAGGAATTTTCTGCGGATGTCTGACCCCGTTTTTCAGGAACTGTTGGCTTTGGTGTCCCCTTATATTACCAGGAAGGACACCGTTATGCGGGAAGCCATCAGTGCTGAGCAGAGGCTCATCGCCACCTTACGGTACCTGGCGACAGGGAGAAGTCTTCAGGACTTGAAGTTCACGACAGGCATCTCCCCCCAGGCTCTGGGCCTCATAATCCCAGACACCTGTTCTGCCATTATACAAGTCCTGCAGGAGGACTATATTAGGGTAAGTTTTCTCCTTTAACATCACATTCCATGTATTTCATGTATGCTAATGTATTGTATTTCTTTCATCCTTCCCTAATTACCATGATTGTAATATGCTGAGAATGTCCCCTTTGTCCTCATGTATGCCTGAAGCTTTAGATTGCCCCTTTTTTCTCCTCCATGCATATTTCCCTTCACTAACCTTTCCAGCAGGGGCGCCTGTTGCTCCAAATGTTTGGGGGTTCAAACCCCAATTTAGGAAATAAACTTCCTCCTTTTTTGCTCTGGTGCCTATTAAACGCCCTCATTTGTCCCCTCCAATGCAGCCATTTTGTCCCCTCCAATGCAGCCATTTTGTCCCCTCCAATGCAGCCATTTTGTCCCCTCTAATGCAGCCATTTTGTCCCCTCCAATGCAGCCAGTTCCCCCCCAGCCCTGCACTTACCTTCTTGTGGTCAGCGCCATCCTTCTTCTGTCCTTGATGTCTTCTCCTTCCCTTGATGTTGCATCAGCCAATCATGTTACCATTAAACAGACTTGGTGAACATGATTGGCAGAGCAGCCTGTCAGTGTTTACCCAAGGAATGCCCCCCCCCCCCTTGCGTCCCCTATTTAACTTTTCTGCAGCCAATTACATCCCTCAGGCTGTAATGTGCAAGACAATTTTCCTTACTGTTTCTGATATGCAATTTTAAGCCCATAAATGCTGCAGTTCTTCATATGTCGGTCGCTTAACAGGGGGCCATCCACCTGAATAGTGGGCGGCATAGACAATACATAGGTTAATGCAAGGCATAAACCTATGTATTGTTCTGAGTGACGGGCACAGGAGAGAGGGGGCAGTGCTCCAGCGCCCACTCTAAACGCACCGCCACTGCAATGCTATCCTGTGGCCAAACACATCTCCCCCCCCCTCCCCATTATAATTTATTAATGGACCATCATAGGGGATGATGAATATGATACATGAGCCTTCCATTATACTTATTTAAAACACCTTAATAAACGTAGACTTTGCTTGATGTTGGCCTCCAATGTATTTTCTTAGAATATACTTGTAATGTTTGATTTGTGTATTCTAATATTTTTCCATCTTGTTTGACTCCACAGCTTTCCTTCCACGCCACAGGAATGGCAGACTGTGGCATCGGAGTTTGCCACGCGGTGGGACTTCCCCAACTGCGGTGGTGCTATAGACGGGAAGCACGTCCGCATCGTGCCGCCACCCCGTTCTGGGTCCTACTACTTCAATTACAAGGGGTTTCATAGCATTGTGCTGATAGCGGTGGTGTCAGCACGGTATGAATTCCTCTATGTTGATGTAGGGAAGAATGGCCGGATGTCCGATGGGGGATCCTTCATCCAGACGGAGTTTGCCCTCCGTCTCCAGAGTGACGACCTTGCATTGCCACCGGATGCAGGGAATATTGAAGGACTCCCCTTTGTTTTTTTGGCTGATGAAGCCTTCGGGCTCGGACCACATCTTATGAGGCCATTTCCTCAGAGGACCCTGACCCCAGAGAAGAGGGTGTTCAATTACCGGCTGGCCAGGGGCCGAAGAGTCGTTGAAAATGCCTTCGGCATAATGGCCAGCCGGTTCCGCCTTTTTAGGACTCCCATCCACTTGGCGGACTACAAAATAAACTATGTAGTGTTATGCTGCTGTGTGCTACACAATTTTCTTTGCCGCAAATCAAATTCATATATGGCCTCAGTTTTGCCAGAGGCTGGACTTTCCCCTGATAATCCCCTGCCGGGCCTGGAATCTGCCCGTGCTGGCTTGCCCCCCCAAAATGCCCGTGAGGTTCGGGACAAATACATGGACTATTTCACGGGTAGGGGGGCAATTCCTATGCCAGGCTATGTCTAAAGATTGCTGTCTAACGATCCAAATAAAAATCTTGTTTAAACTTCTACCTTTTCTTGGTTTCCTGTCTCCTAGTTTGTCTTAGTGCATTTGTAGTGCCAAGTGTATTTTCCTTTAGTAAATACCAACCATTTCACTATGTAACCTTAAAAAATTTACCAAATAAGGTTAGAGCATATTAGAAAAAGAAGCTACACGTTGTTTGTGTTCAAATCTTTTACTATGTGCAAATTCACACACTTTTTTTTTTTTTTACATTTTTTGTTTGCCTGGCCACAAACCGGCAATTGTTTTCTTAGGAAAATACAAAAACAACAGTTGCATTCCAAAAATTACAAAATTGGATACCTCGGAGCAATCTGAGACATTCACTTACACAAACTATATGTGTCTATGTGCCCGTCCTAATATGGGGTCCTGCCACCCCTTGCCCAGCCAAAAATTGAATATGCACACAATTGGGATTATTTTCCTATAGGGATTTTAGACTCCTGATCCCTATTGTCAACATGTGCTATCTGCCATCAGGGGTGATCAATGGACGTGTTTTGGGGGTGCAACCCCTTCCTCAGTTCACCTACTTTAGATACGAGGAAGGGGTTGCACCCCCAAAAGACGTACATGGATATCCCCTGATGGCAGATAGCACATGTTGACACACTGTGTGCATATTCAATTTTTGGCTGGTTTGATTGTCAAAAAGTTTTTTAAAAGTTGAAGAACAAACATGAGAAAAAAGGGGGTTGGGATGCCTTATTGAATTCTCCCCAAAACATCGAGAATGTCTTTAAATGTTTGATCCATCACATGTATTCTTTCTTTAATTTTGTCCAGTTCCGTGCTACATTCCATCACTTGCTGGATGAGGCGGAGGGCACTGTCAGCAGAGAAACCTGTACTATCCTTCACCCCAACATTCACATCCCCTAAAAACAAAATAAAAAGGTATTATAACTCTGCAGGCCTACCTCTCTTACCTGAAGCTGTGGTGACAGATACTGACCTGTTGTGGTGACCAGTTCCACAACGTCATCCACCTCTCCTTCCTGCACTTCTCCTTCCTCCACCTCAACTTCCTCTACATCCTTCGTTTGTGGGTCTTTGGGAGTTTGGGGTTGTTGTGAAGCTGTGGGGTTCTTGTGCTCCCTGGAGTGTCCTCCTCCCAGTCTTCTCTCCCCTATGAGAATCAAACAAAAGGTAGAGTTATCACACAGAAATTCTCTATGTTAAACAAAAAAACTGGCTAAATTGCTTGGAAGTGGGGTACAAGTATGTGTTTGGGCAGAAGTTAAAGATGAATGCATTATTTCTGACCAAGAATATGCTTAGTATTCACCTTTGTCTGTCATTTTTTAGACATGTAGGCAACACAAAAATTCTCTGAAGCACCTGTGTGGGACACCCAAAAAAGGCGGGTCTGGTGGCCCACACTATAGTGCTCCAAAGTACAGATGTGGAAGCAGCTGCTGAGTGTCCTCTCCTTTACACTGACAAAAGTTTGCATTTCATTCTCTTTACAAACACATCATCTAGCCTAAAACTTTGTGCCCCAAATTTGCGAAAAAATGGCAGATGTCTAATTACTTTTGTGGCTGTAAAATAATCCAAAACAGCGGATAGTGGCCGAACGAAGTGTCTGTAACGTTACGAACGATTACTGTGCCCAACCAAGTTCAAAATATAACATTTTGGAAGGGAGTCCAATAAGAAAAACAAAAAAAAACAGCAACATGTCAGTTTAGAAAAGGATTAATAGCATAAAAGTGTACATTTTACTTACTTTTAGCGAGCATTCTCTTAATGCTCCTTAACTGCTCTGGCTCCCTCAGTTTGAGGTCTGACCACCTCTTTCTGAGCTGCTCATTTGAGCGTTTCACCCCGAAATTCGTCTTCAGACTCTTCACGACTTTAGTGAGGATTTTGGCCTTCCTTCTATTTGGTTTGCTATACGGCCCATGCTTTGCGTCATAATCAGACTTGAGCAAGATGTCCGCCATCTCCGCAAAAGACATATTCGATGCCTTCAATCTCCTCCTTGATCGTGACGTTTCCTCGGTCTCCGGGCTTGTCTCCTCCTCGTTAGTTGCGGAATTATCAGACACCTGCTGTAACTCCGCCATATCTGTCTGCGCGCCGACAGAGAAGGGGCGGGGAAAAGATGTTAGTTAGAACGTCATGGGCGGGCGACGTGTGCGGAGCGACATGTTCGAATTTTGATGCATGCGTGGTGTGTATATAGCAAACACACATGTGACTATAGTACGTTCGGTGTGCGGAGAGAGGAGTTCAAGTGACGGACGTGCGAACGAAGGTATGTGATTTTGTGACTTGTACAAATTGTTGGCCTATACTGTTTTGAGAATGTTGTAGGATATATATGGTGACTACGATGTTAAGGAGGTTAGACTGTTTGCCTCACATTAGTTATATATTATTTCTTAAACTTGCAGATACAATATGAATGTCTTTATTAGCGACAGAGTTCCTGGCGGAATTTATTGACCAGGTAAGGGAGCTGCCCACTCTGTGGGAGACGAAAAACCCCATCCATAAAAAAAGAGGGGTGAGAAAAGCAGCGCTCGAGAAGCTGCTCCCATTTGTGCAGACCAAGGTGCCCACAGCCACAGCAAAACAAGTGGACACTAAAATTGGGAGCTTGAGAGGCACCTACAGGACTGAACGCTCTAAGGTCCTGGCTTCTCAGAGGTCAGGAGCAGCAGCAGATGATGTGTATGTCCCGATTTTGTGGTACTACAGCAGGATATCCTTCCTGGATGACCACATTGAGGCAAGGCCATCACTCTCCACTCTTCCCCCCAGACTTCCCTGCAGCCAACCTGAGCCTTCTCTGGAGCAAGAGGAGGCAGCCATCCTGGATGATCCTGATTTGGCCATCTGGAGCCAGGTATAGTATTAAATGAAAATGTATTGGGATAAAATTAATGTTTGACAAATATGTCAAGATGAGAAACATACAATATTTTGGGTTCCACAAGTGAAATCAAGATCTCGAGACATTAGTCTGCACTTAATTGGGTGCTAAATAGTCAATCTGATGTAGGTGTAAATTATAAAAAATGATTTCTGGATTTACATTCTAATTGCTTCAATCATGTTTATAAAGTTTGATGCAAAGATTAAAACAACATATTAAACTATGTCCCTTTTTCATACACAGGATGAAATCAGCCAGGAGGAGGGTCTGGAAACTGTCAGGCAGGAGGAGGAAGGGCCCAGTGGCAGCCAGGAGGAGGCAGGGCCCAGTGGCAGCCAGGAGGTGGCAGGGCCCAGTGGCAGCCAGGAGGTGGCAGGGCAAAGGAGAAGCACCAGATCCCAGGTGCCTCCCATCCGGCTTCCCAAAAGAGGCAGGAGGGACAGGACCACCAGTGAGGCAGCAATGGCCCTTATTAAAGAGGCCCATGCTACCCTCAAAGAGCCCACATCCCCTGAAGAGGCCATTGCCGGCCTAGTGGAGGCAAAGTTCAAGGTGATGAGCATGGAGCAACGCCTCCTATGCGAGCCCCTGCTCATCACCTTGCTCAACAAGGGGGTGATGGAAAAAATTACCCCCAATACCGCCATTTGTGAGGTGGCACAACTGTCCCAACCTCAACCTCCTCCTCCACCTCCACATTCTTCTTTCGCCCCACCCCCTTCTCCACCTCCACCTTGTTCTTCCGCCCCACCCCCTTCTCCTCCACCTCCACCTTGTTCTTCTGCGCCACCCCCTTCTCCTCCACCTCCTCCTCCTCCTGACAGGAGTACCCCTCCAGTGGCCCAGCCTCCAGCCAAACGAAGAAGGAAGGCTGCATGGAAGGCTTCAGGAAAGGTTGCAGGGAAGGTTGCCAGGAAGACGAGGAAGTGATGGCCTTGCTTCATTGTGGCCGGACAGAAGGCAGACTGTTGTAGTACCACACACTTGGGACATATATATCACCTGCTGCTGTTCCTGACCTCTGGGAGGCCAGCATCAGATTGTGTTCAGAAATGTTGGCCTTCTCAAGCTCCCAATTTTAGTGTCCACACAGGGTTGCTGTGTGCTCTGGGGTCCCTGGGATGCACTAATGGCAGCAGCTTCTCCAGCGCTGCCTTCTCTTTATTTTAGTTCAAACATGAATAAATGTTATTTTTCTTTAAGTTCATACTTGACTATGTGTATTTGTAAAAATGTAAAATCTAGCTTTGGAGTAAGCAGATACATTTGACTGACAAAAAAAAGGGACAGATAACAACCCCCCAAAAAAATAACTAAGTCGTGTTTCCCAAAAAAGTGTGTAAATTTAAATCATATATATTAAAAGATTCAATGGGAGATCACTACCAAAACATTGCGAAATTACAATTAACATCAGTTAGAAAAATAACTAATTTTTAAATATTCCTAAAAACTTGCACGATATAATACACATAAATCTTCTTAAGAGCAGCATGAAAAAGGTTAAAAAAAAAATAGTCATAACTCTGTGTGAATATCAGCAGCAAAAGAAGTTCATTCGTTTGGATTAATGTCACATTCTAACGAAGATTTCAATGCACAACATTTAAACGATGCAAAAATTTTGAGCGTGACGAATGTGCTATCTCCATTACGAAGGCTTGTTTTACCAGAAGATGCGCTCCCGTCTCATAGTTGCTTGTGAGCATGCGCGCTTTTGGAAGAGTCGTAGAAGCATACACACGAACCATTTTCTCGTCACAAAACAGGCCGACGAGAAACACGACGAGGAAATCTGGAATCCTGACGAGAAAATAGAGAGCAGGTTCTCTATTTTCTCGTCGAGATTCACGGCAATTTTCTCGTCGTAAAACCATACACACGAACGGTTTTCTCGACAAAAAAGCTCACGCGGCACTTTTCTTGCCGGTTTTGGACGAGAAACTCGGTCGTGTGTACGAGGCTTTAGTCCTGGGACTCCATACTACAGGGGAGCATGAACCTGTAATGGTAGCACCAACATGCTAAGGGCTGATCCGTTGATCCTGCAGACTTGAAGACAGAAAAAAGAATGATGTTTGGGGGGGCAACTCTTTCTTTTATAGAGTTAAAGTGGTCCTGTGGGTTGGTTGTGGGCGGAGCAACTAACCAACCATGTGTATGCTGCCATGGAGGCACCAGGTAAGCTGCTTTCCGAAAGTGACTGTTTTCCTCTATCCAGATTGGAGACAGGAAGTGTGTTATGCCGCGTACACACCATCGATTTTCTCGACGGTGAAAACACAGTCGAGAAAATCGGCGGGAAAAACGAGGAACGACTTGTTTCCCTCTACACAGCCGTTTTTCCCATCATTTTTCTCTTGGTCGAGAAAAACAACCGCGTGTAGGCTCTCCGGCAGTGTTTCCCTATGGGAAAACTGCCGCAGAAAAAAATGCCGTGGATCACGACGAGACAAATTAGAGCATGTTCTAAATTTTCTCGTCGTGATTAATGCTGTTTTACTCGTCGGGAAAAATTAACAAAAGCCCACACACGGTCGTTTTTCTAGTCAAAGAGAAAAAATGAAATTTTTCCAGATGAGAAAAATGGTCGTGTGTACGCGGCATTACTGTTTGGATCACCAGGGGAAAATAAAAGCAGAAAAAGCCTTAAAAAAAAAAAAAAAAAAAGAAGACAAGCAAAGCATCTAAGAATTGATAAGCTGTAATAAATTCAGTGTTTGATTTGGGTGTTTAGTGCTTTAAGGTAATTAATTAATTAAAAAGAAACATCTGTAACATGTACAGCTACTTCTAGTCATTTGCATAAAAACCTTCTAACCACTCATTCACATATCCTATTTTTAGGGAAACACACTAAATAAAGCCAAGTGTCCTTCAATCAGCAACAATACTAGTATAATGAAGGGATGATTTACATGATTTCTTTTTACTGCTTCCTCCTTTAAAAGTATCCTAAAGCCTTGTACACATGATCAGATTTTCTGACAACAAATGTGTGATGGCAGGGTTTTGTCAGAAAATCCAACCGTTTGTATGTTCCATCGGACAATGGTTGTCGGATTTTCCGACAACAAATGTTTTATAGCATGCTTTCAAATTTTCCAACAACAAAGGTGTGCCGTCGGATTATCCGATTGTGTGTACAGAAGTCCGTCGTAAAAAAATCCAAAGTACAAACACGCATGCTCCGAACTAACGCTAATCATAGCACAACATTATCAGAAGTTGCCCAAATGGAAAGAGCAGAAAAAACACGTAGATTCAAATTTGTTGGCTGAGAAAGTTTTGCCATCTGTATGCATACCAGTGTTAATTTTGTCAACGAAAACGTTTGCGTCATAATTTTCGTCAGTGGGTTTTTTACAGTGACGAAAACTAAACTAAAAGTACAGCACATTTTCGTCAACCGACGAAAACTATGACGAAATCGAATCTGTTTTCGTTTAGGAATGAAAAAGGGACGTTAATGGCAAGGAGGGACGTTTACCCTCATGAACTACTGTATTTATCGGCATATAACACAGTGCGTGCGTGTTATACGCCAATATTTTTTTTTTATCAATAGGGGGCGAGATCGGGTGGTCCGCCTTGGGTGCCACACATTGGAGGGTGGTCAAGCCGGCCGCCCCACCTCTCCTGGCCTTTGGACAGCACTGCCAGCAAAGTCTAAAATTAGGAAAAAATCACTGCCATCCCCTTCTCCTACACCACTTCTCCTCCTGTCACTCTCATTGTAAGCTGAAGCTTCTAAATATCTCAATAGCTCTGTTCTTGTTGGCCCTCTCCTGCTCCCGCTCCTCCTCCGAGTGTTGCTTTAGATTGGAGGAGGAGAGCGGTCACATGACCATCTATGAATCGTCAGAGGAGAGCAGTCATGTGACCGGGTTCATGCAAGAACAAAGCTATTGAGGTATATTTAGAGACTTTGATTTACAATGAGAGTGACACAGGAGGAGTTGTGTATGAGAAAGGGCCGGCAGTGATTTATTCTTAACTTTAGAGTATGTTGGCAGTGCTGTCCCAGGAGACTGGGGGTCTCCTGGGAGTGCAGGGGGGGCTGTGTATTGTGGGGGGCTTTGTATTGTGCAGAGGGTGGGGAGCTGTGTGCTGTTGGGGGCTGTGTATTATGCAGAGGGTGGGGGCTGTGTATTGTGCAGAGGGTGGGGCACTATGCACATTCAATTTTAGTTGACTAAAATTATTTTATTCCACTAAAATGTACTGGAGATTTGAGTCGACTAAATTACGATGACTGAAATGGGACTAAAACTAAAATGGCATTTTAGTCAAAGACTAATAACAAAACTGAATCAAAATTTGCTGCCAAAATTAACACTGATGCATACCAAGTTCACGGCCAACGCCCTTCGGACTAAATTCCACCGATTTGTCCGATGGAAATCCGATCGCGTGTACGATGCTTGAATAATTTCAAACTTCCTGTTTTTACTGGGGATCCTGCCATGATTTTTGAATCCTGATCTGATCATGCCCAATAAGTTGCTTACAGCACATGTAATTATCAGCCTTGTCTAATTGCTCAGGTATGTTACTGAACTTACAGGGAATATTAGTTTCAGTCCTTTATACCAATGAGGTATAAAGATTATAAGATTATTTACCTTTGTAGCAAAGTCCCGGGGCCCCTGAGGCCTAGTGGTGACCTCCAGAGTGGGTTGCAAGGCATGGTGGGTGTAATGCAAGATGAAATCGTGGGCGCCACAGACTTTTTGAATGCAAAGAGATTTATTGTCTCTTGAACAGAACTTCTGTATAGGTAGGACCGCTTTTCTCCTAAGGCAACAGTCCTGTAGTAGTTACTAACGGTAGTATATTCAACTATTGCCAATACAGTTTTCTGTTTACTCCACAATTACTCCCTGTGGATCTTCACTCAATGAACTCCCAGTCTTTCACTAGACTTCAGATCCAATAGCCACTGAACTCCTGAACCCTTTCACTGTTAGCACTCAGTATCTTCCTCAAGCGTCACCCCCGATTCCCTGCTGGGTCCCTAGATTGGCACTCACAGATACTCTTCAAGTGTCACCCCTGCTGACCTGCTAGGTCCCTGGTTTGGCACCCACTGATGCACCTCAAGTGTCACCTCTGCTGTCCAGCTGGGTCCATGACTTGGCACTCACTGAAGCTTTCCCACTTCTTCATTGTCCCCGACTGATGAGATTCATCATATGAAGACAGTCAGGGGTGAAGCAGCTTTACATATGTAGCGCACCCCCAACTAAGAGAGCCGCTGAATTTGGTCTCAGGACCTGCACACAGCACCACCAACCCCCGGCAATTCACTCGACCCACTCTGGCACAGTTAGTCTAGGGTAATATCTCTTATACTCTATAATAGAATTCAGACACCAATGCAAAGCAATTTAAGAATAACGAGTTTACTCTCTCTTAGTATAATAGATCACACGTGCTTCTGGCAGAGCCCTGCCGCGAATAACATACTACACATTAGTGAAATACAGTAATGGCATACCGCGTGTAACGGCCGTTAACTAAGCGCCCTGTGGCGCAGCAACTAGACTCTAACACTTGGTCAGGCCTGACCCAGACTATAAAACTCAGTCTCTAGGGCAGGGATATGCAATTAGTGGACCTCCAGCTGTTGCAAAACTACAAGTCCCATCATGCCTCTGCCTCTGGGTGTAATGCTTGTAGCTGTCAGAGTCTTGCTATGCCTCATGGGACTTGTAGTTCTGCAACAGCTGGAGGTCCGCTAATTGCATATCCCTGCTCTAGGGGATGATTTCTTCGCATGCAAGTCTTTAATGGTGGTGCACATTCAGGAACACATTTGTAATCCACAGGTCAAAGTAACAACACGGAAAACTTCACTGAAGACCCTTTGGCTCAGTTCTGCTATAGACCTCCAGTGGGGTCTCAAATATAAGCGGGTGGGCCACGGCAGTCTGTAGGCCTAACAACAGTATAAAGTATATGGATTGAGCATGTGCTCGCTCACCCCTCCGGACACGATCCCAGGCCAGGACTTCCACCTGCTGTGTCTCCACACACAGCGTCTGCAGCGGTCGGGTCTCCGATCCAACAAAGGTTGAGGAATAACAACGTCAGATGCCACACAGGCTCGCAGTAGGGTGGAAGGCTCTTTGGTAACTGCTCAAGACCCCAGGCTTCAGGCCTTGCACATCAGCAGATCCGCACAGGAGGACTTGTTCACCGAAGTCTCGTGTCCCAAAGAGGCAGAGTTTAGCCTCGCCCCTTCCTTATATAGCTCCACCCATGAGTCTCTGCGGCGGCAACATTGCACCCTGGGTGCCAAATGGGGTTCTGGGTAAGGTAGTCCTGAGAGTCTTAAAGGAGACCCCGCTACACACTCCCCCCACTTAAACTCTTTGGTCCCCAAAGATAATTTCAGCATACACTATGTACAACCCTAGACAAAGTTGCGTATGATGTTGGCATAGGGAATTCCCACCAAAACTGAGGGGCTGAATTACCTTGCCCACAGTTCACACTATCATGAGTGGCCTGCCTAACTGTGCCAGAGAGTGAGTTGGGGTTGCCCTCCACCAAATGAACAGTGGAGGGATCCGGATTCTCTGCACTCCTCCTGGCAGTGACCACAGAATCTTCTGAGCTCTTCCCCATTTGTGGGTAGGTCAACTTTTTGGGAGGCCTTATGACTCTTCGAGCCCTTTGCTCTCTTGGGGTTTCTGGCTCTGGCACCACAGGTTCTTCTTCCGGAGCAGGCTCGAGGGACACGACGGGCTCTGGAACATCTGATTCAGGAGCTGGAAGATATATATAGTCTCTGGGGTCCTCCTCTGAGTAAGTGTCACAGGCATCCTCCCAGTGATCTGATAAAGGACTAGATGGGGTGAACTCAGTAGCCTCTGCATTCAGTGTACTGTCTATAGTGTCCTCAGTGGTTGGAAGATCTATAGCAGAAGCTCCTGGAGTTGGGGAGGGTCACAACCAATCAAGCTCTTTTCCTTCATCTCCACTTAGTTCAGAGGCCTCGATATCTTCAGCTCGAGAGGTCTGGGACCGAGTGTTTGGCCTGGGAGTATCCAGGATAGAGGCTGGTTCTGGGGAGTCCCTCACAGGAGGTATCCGGACTGATTCGGTAAGCGGAAGTAGGTGGTTCCGATGCCAGGTCTTCAGTGGCCCCACCTTTCCCTCTGGCTTCAACTTGTAAACAGGTAGGCCTGGCAGCTTCTTACAAATGACATAGGGTTCAGGTCTCCATCTGTCTGCAAGTTTGTGTTTTCCAGGGACCCCCAGATTGCGTAGTAGTACTCGGTCCCCAGGCTGCAGGTCCTGGATCCGGACCTTCAGGTCAAAGTTCCTTTTGTTGCGGGCTCCCCTTTGATCTGAGGCCGCTTGGGCCTGTTCATAGGCTAACTTCAAACTGTGTCTGAGCCTGTCCACATATCCTTTGTGGGATGTGGCTGAGGAATGGTCTAAGGAAGTGCCAAAGGCCAGGTCTATGGGTAACCTTGATTCTCTCCCAAACATGAGTCGGTAGGGGGGGTAGCCTGTAGCATCACTAGTGGTACAGTTGTAAGCGTGTACTATAGCTGCTATGTGTTTGCTCCAATGTTGTTTCTTCTCACTACTCAGAGTCCCCAACATGTTGAGCAGAGTTCGGTTGAACCTCTCAGGCTGAGCATCTCCTTGTGGATGGTAAGGTGTGGTTCGGGTTTTCTTGATCCCTAAAGAATCCAGGAGTTTCCGGATCAGCCGACTCTCAAAGTCCCTCCCTTGATCTGAATGGAGTCGCTGCGGTAGCCCATAGTGGACGAAATACTTCTCCATAAGTACCTTGGCCACCGTGGAAGCCTTCTGGTCTTTGGTTGGGAAAGCTTGGGCATACCGGGTGAAAGGATCGGTTATCACCAGAACATTTCCTAGTCCACTCAGGTCGGGTTCGAGGCAGAGGAAATCAATGCATACCAGATCCATCGGGCCTTGACTTTGTAGATGGCCCATTGGGGCAGCTTGATGGGGTAAAGTCTTCCGCTGGATGCAGCATGCACATGAATGGCAGTACTCCTCCACTTCAGCCCTCATGCAGGGCCAATAGAACTGACTTCTAACGAGTTGAAACGTTCTTTCAGCCCCTAGGTGGCCCTGGTTGTCATGTAGGGCGACCAGGACAGTCTCACGGTGTTTCTCGGGAAGAAACAATTGCCATTTATCTTCTAGGTCATCAGAGGGGCCCCTTCGGTAGACCACTCCCTGATGTACCTGCAACCTGTCCCACTCCTTCCTCAATAGGCGAGCTTCCCTTGAGGGGTGACGCAGGAGTCTATTTGGATCCTGATTCTCCAGGACCAATCTTCCCATAGGGTCTTCCAGTTGGTCACCTCTCAGCTCCTTCTTTGACAGTTTTGGCAGATTGTCTTCTTCCAGTTGAGTTACTCCACAGTATTGTTTGGGAACTCCTACCATGGTAACTCCTATCTCTTCTGCCCTTGAGCCTCCTCTGGTTTGTAATTCAGCCCCTTGACAAAGGGCCCGCACTCCGTCGGGTGCCACTTGGGTCCAGTCCTCTGGCTCAGTGGTGTGGGCATGAGATCTCCTAAACAAGGCGTCCGCATCTCGATTTCCAGCCCCTGGCCTGTACTTCAGGCTGAAATTGAACCCAGACAGGGCGGCCAGCCATCTGTGTCCTGTGGCATCCAGCTTTGCTGTGGTGAATAGGTAAGTAAGGGGGTTGTTGTCTGTCTTCACAGTGAACTCTGCCCCATACAGGTAGTCTTTAAGCTTGTCAACTACCGCCCACTTAAGGGCCAGGAACTCCAACTTGTGAGTGGGGTAGTTCTTCTCAGAAGGGGTCAGGCTCCTGCTCACATAGGCAATGGGCCGCAGTTGCCCTTCATGCTCTTGGTAGAGCACTCCTCCCAGACCGTCATGACTGGCATCTACGTGTAGCTCATAGGGTCTTGTTGGGTCTGCGTAGGCCAAGACTGGGGCAGTGGTTAGGCTCTTCAACGCCTGGAAGGCCTCTTCACACTTCTGGTTCCACTGATCTTTGACTGACTCTCCCAGCTTCCTGGGCCCTGAGTCGTCCTCTTCCCCTTCTGTCTTGAGTAGTTCATTCAGCGGTCTGGCAATTCGGGCAAATCCCTCTACGAACCTCCTATAATAGGAGCAGAACCCCAAGAAGGATCTGAGCTCTGTTACTGTAGTGGGCCGTGGCCAGGAGGTAACTGCCTCCAACTTCTCGGGGTCTGTGGCCACCCCTTCTTCAGACACTATGTGTCCCAGATAGTTAACGGAAGACTGGTAGAACTGACACTTTTCGGGCGAAAGCTTGAGCCCCTCCTCACTGAGTCTTCTCAATACCTTCTCCAGCCTCTCCTCGTGTTCCTCCAAGGTTCTCCCAAAGACAATGACATCGTCCAGGTACACAAGGACTTCAATAAGGTTCATGTCTCCTACAGTCTTCTCCATGAGACATTGGAAGGTGGCGGGAGCTCCAGACAGTCCCTGAGGCATTCGGTCAAATTCAAAGAACCCCACTGGGGTTATGAAAGCTGATTTCCCCTTGTCTTCTGGATGCATAGGGATCTGGTAGTACCCACTTTTGAGATCCATAACGCTGAACCACTTCGCTCCAGACAAACTCTGTAGAGCATCCTCTATCCTGGGAGTGGTGTACTGGTCAGGAATGGTTCTCCTGTTGAGAGTCCTGTAGTCTATACATAGCCTCAATGATCCATTCTTCTTCCTGACCACCACTATCGGGGAAGCATAGGGGCCTTCTAGACTCCCGGATCACACCAGTCCTCTTGAGTTCTGCGAGTTGTTCCCTCAGATCCTCCAGATCTGCTAGTGGGACACGCCTGACCCTCTCTCTGAAGGGCTTGTCTTCCTGGAGGCGGATTCGATGGGTGGCACTACTTGCACACCCCACATCGAACTCATCTTTGGAGAAAATCTTCTCCCATCTGGTCAACTGGGCCTTGGCTCTCTCCTTCCAAGCCCGGGGAAGATTCGGATTCTCCATAGAGAGTTTCTCTCAAACATCTCCTCCTTCACCCGTCCCCTTGACTCCTGACAGGGCAACCGGGGCAGAAGGGCTCACCTGGCCCAGCAGCATTCTGGCGGGGATCTCTATGGGGCCACCTGTAGTGTTCCTGACGCTCACCGGGACTCTACAATGGGCCTTCTTCAGGGCCTTCAGCGGGACCACTTCTGGGATCACTTCCAAACCCGAGTGTTCTGCCCTTGGGTCGGGCTCCAGCATAACAAAGGGTCCAGGTTGTTCCCAAGTAAGCTTCACAGTGGCTCTGAGACAGGTTACTTCGCCGGGCTGCAACACTACCCCTTTTCTTCCAAGTCTCCACACCTTCCCTATCCCCTCTTCTGGGGTCCTTTGCTCCAAGACCAGTCGTTGGTAGGCCGTCTTTAGCATGGGATGGATTTTGGTGACTGTAGGGCCCTTCCCTTATACTAGAGGGGTCAGGAGTCTCCGGACCAGATCCGTATTCGTCCCTATTATAAGGGAACTCTTGTTGGTTCCAGGCGGCCGAGGGCACACAACTGCCAGGGTGTCGATCACTTCAGCCTTCCCAGCCACGGATGGGTCAAAGGTCATCTTGATGGGCAGGTAGCCATCGTAAGGGAAACTCTGGGTGCCGATTCCCCATATTTCCAGCTCTTCTATCTTCTGGATAGGTAGATGACTTAAGTGTTTATCATAGAAATCCCTGTATAGCAGGGTCACTTGTGCCCCAGTATCCAAGATGGCTCTTGTGTAGACTCCCTCCACTTGAATAGGTACTATAGGAGATGGGCCTACCAGCTTCTCTGGATATGGCCTGGCAGAGGTCACCTTCTTCTGATCCTTGCCTTTCGGACTCTCTTTCGTCCAACTCCCTTTGGACTTTAGTCTTTCTTGGGCCTGATATACATTGATTTCCCTCCTTTTAATGGGTGTACAGACCCGCTGAGGGATGTTATTGTCTTTCTTAGGTGTGCATCCCCTTTGGGGAATGCTGTGCCTCTTCTGAGGGGTCTTGCCCTCTCTCTCTTTGGGGTGTATCCCTGCTGAGGGATACTGTGTTTCCTCTGAGGGGTTTTGTCTTTTCTCTTCTTTAGCTTCTCATTCAGCTTGGAGCTCACTGAAGATGATGGGCACTAGGCTTGTGCACAACGGAAAAATTCGTTCCGTTTCGGTTCGTTTCTTTCCGGTCCTGTTGATTCGTAATCATTTGTAATTTTGCTAGACGGGATTTTTCGTGTTCGGACTCATTCGTATTTTTGCAAGCGACATTTTTCGTTGAGTTTTTTGTTGCTTTATAATTCGTACTTTTGGTAGAGTACGTTGTTTTTCGTTGATTCTGGACACAACTCCTACTTTCGTAACTTTTTTTGGGTTCGTTGATTCGTAATTTTCTGTGTCTCTCTCACGACGACGCTGCCTATTATGCCTAATGTGCTTCGAATGGATTTGTACTTTTCGAAATACATAGCGGTTATTTGTAACGATTCGAAATCTCGTATTTTACTTTCGTTTTTTACATGCGGCTATAGCCTCCGCCCCTGTACACCATTTTGAGAGGGTTCAGCACGGTGAGGGAGAAGCAGAGAGCAGAGCAGAGTGTTATTGTGCTTCGAATGGATTAGAAATCTCGTATTTTACTTTTGTTTTTTACATGCGGCTATAGCCTCCGCCCCTGTACACCATTTTGAGAGGGAGTTCAGCACGGTGAAGGAGAAGCAGAGAGCAGAGCAGAGTGAGTGTTATTGTGTTTCCAATGGATTTGTACATTCATAAGTTTTTTCATAACGAATTATGCCGAAGACATTCGGGCATTCGCTATTTTGCGGTATAATTTATTTCGGATTCGGTTTTATTCGTAATTGCTTTGTTCGGAAATTCGAATGCTTCCGAATGTCCGAAAGTTGCTAAATTCGGACGAATTTCGATTCGTTACGAAACGAATTGCACAAGCCTAATGGGCACCCGGTTGACTCCTTCACCGGGGCCCTCTGAAGTTTCCCGCCGGCTTGCGGTTGTCTATTTTCTTCTTTTTGGGGCTGGAACACACAGCTGCAATATGGCCAACTCCTCCACAGTTAAAAAAGACTATATCTCCCCATTCTTGTAGAGATGCGGGTGCTGAGGCAATTGGGAATAGTTCCTTCCTTGGTACTTCTCTCTCGGGAACCTCTGGATCTTTTGCTATCAGAGAGGCCAGCATCTCTAACACCTTAGACATTTGTGATTTTAAAGTGTCTACTTCTGAGTCTCTTTCAGGGGTCATCACTGAGTTGACCATCACTGGTGCAGGGGCGGCATTTGTCTTAATCATCTGCTGGTCCTGTTGTAGTGCCTCCTCATCTCTGATGATTTTTATCAAGTCAGAGTAGGTCAGTGACGTTCCTCCTCCCAAGGTTTTCAGGTGAAGCCAGACTGGATCCGAGCGCAACGCTCCCTTCAGGACATGCTTCATTCTGGCCGCATCTGTATCTTTGGGCATCATTCCCTTCTTCAATACAATTTTGCACAGCAACCTGTTCAGTCTTATGACATACTCCGAAAGCTTCTCATTCGGCTGTTGGAAAGTATGTTCGAATTGGTAGATCATCTCTGTCACCTTTTCTAACTGACCGAACTTCTCTTGCAGCATGGCTAGGCAGTCTTGAGCCGTGCAGTCTGTATTCCCAAACCAAAATCTTTTTACTGCTTCTGCAGCCGCGCCTTTCAGGCTCTCTATCACTCGTTGCCTCTTCTGCGCTTCAGGCACCTCCCATGCCTCCACTGCTTGTAATGCCTGCTCCACCCAAGTATCAAAATCTTCCTCCCCTGCAGGGACAGGGAGCTTCCCTGAGAATGTCTTTAATCTCCGGTAGCTAGTCTCTACATGTACCGTGCTTGTCTTCTGACATTTTGTTAGCAGATCCCCTATAGCATTTATCAGTTCTGGTGATATGGCAGTGACAGGCGCAGGTCCCGCCGGAGACATCGCCCTGTCTCTTCTTTCAGGTGAGACACGGGTTGCCCTTTGCGGTGATACAGTTGGTGATGGCTCCTTCTTCATAGTCATTGCGTGCGCCAACCTATAGGTTTTGTTGTCTGGCATCCTCACACAGTTGCGCTTGAAAGTCTCTGGCATCCCGTCCCAGTATTCAACTAGTGCATACTGATACGAGATATCGGGGTCTGACTTTATCTCCGTCACCCACGGTGTATGATCTGGGGACACGGACATCATTAGCTGCTCTACCGTCTCTGTTGACCACTCCTCCCCCTGGAGGCTGATGACTACTGACTTGTCTGGCTCTGCTCTAGATGCTTCGCACCACGCTTTTACTGTTAGCGGGTCCATGCCGGTACCTCTGGCGCGTTCACCTGCTGTATCAGGATCCCGGACGAGAACCCCCACGTGTAGCGCACCCCCAACTAAGAGAGCCGCTGAATTTGGTATCAGGCCCTGCACACAGCACCGCCAACCCCCAGCAATTCACTCGACCCACTCTGGCACAGTTAGTCTAGGGTAATATCTCTTATACTCTATAATAGTATTCAGACACCAATGCAAAGCAATTTAAGAATAACGAGTTTACTCTCTCTTAGTATAATAGATCACACGTGCTTCTGGCAGAGCCCTGCAGCGAATAACATACTACACATTAGTGAAATACAGTAATGGCATACCGCGTGTAACGGCCGTTAACTAAGCGCCCTGTGGCGCAGCAACTAGACTCTAACACTTGGTCAGGCCTGACCCAGACTATAAAACTCAGTCTCTAGGGGATGATTTCTTTGCATGCAAGTCTTTAATGGTGGTGCACATTCAGGAACACATTTGTAATCCACAGGTCAAAGTAACAACACGGAAAACTTCACTGAAGACCCTTTGGCTCAGTTCTGCTATAGACCTCCAGTGGGGTCTCAAATATAAGCGGGTGGGCCACGGCAGTCTGTAGGCCTAACAACAGTATAAAGTATATGGATTGACCATGTGCTCGCTCACCCCTCCGGACACGATCCCAGTCCGGGACTTCCACCTGCTGTGTCTCCACACACAGCGTCTGCAGCGGTCGGGTCTCCGATCCAACAAAGGTTGAGGAATAACAAAGTCAGATGCCACCCAGGCTCGCAGTAGGGTGGAAGGCTCTTTGGTAACTGTGCAAGACCCTAGGCTTCAGGCCTTGCACATCAGCAGATCCGCACAGGAGGACTTGTTCACCGAAGTCTTGTGTCCCAAAGAGGCCGAGTTTAGCCTCGCCCCTTCCTTATATAGCCCCACCCATGAGTCTCTGCGGCGGCAACATTGCACCCTGGGTGCCAAATGGAGTTCTGGGTAAGGTAGTCCTGAGAGTCTTAAAGGAGACCCCGCTACACATAGACCAGAGAATAAGAAAGTCACTTCTTGTCTCTGCCCCTACCCACCCCTGAGCACCATTTCTTGGTTCCACCCCATACCCACCTCCCAGTACTGCCCCTTTTAGAAAATATAGAACAAAAGTATAATTATGTGATGCCAAGTCATTTGTATGGAATTTGTTAATAACAACAAGAAAAGCCGTAAAGTAGATCCCCTGCAGCCAGCAGCAATAGACCCTTTTCAGCAACAATGGACCCCAACAACAATCAAAAAGGCAGAAACAACAGATTTCCCAGCAGCCAGACCATCATCAATAGACTCTCCAGCAGCCAGCAACAATAGATCACTTCCTCAACAGTAGATCCCTTCCAGCAACTATTGACCCCCAAGCAACATAAGCCCAACCAGCAACAATAGACTGCCATGCAAAAATAGATACCCCCAACAACAATAGATTCACAACAGCCAGCAACAATAGACCCCTTTCTCAACAGTAGATCTCTTCCCGCAACAATTGGCCCCCCAGCAATATAAGCCCCCTCCCCCCACAAACAATGGATGCCCCACCAGCAGGCCCAGACTGGCCATAGGGCACACCGGGAATTTGCCCGGTGGGCCGGGGCCACCGGGCTTAACCTCGGGCAGTGGTCTGATGCCTGTTGATGACCGGGCTGCACAGGGGGAGGTCATCGGCGACCGCGGCCTGGAGAGGGTTAACAAATTAAGAGGATAAGGTGAAACAGAAAAATGTTGAAAAATAAAATAAAAAACAAGTAAAGAAAATTACCTAAGTAAGAAAAAAAATAAAAATAAGATGTGAAAAAATTAAAATAATAATAAATATAAAAATAATTGTAGCGGCCTCACTCTCTCTCCATCTTTTCATCGGTTACACACCGGACTCATGTCTAGGGGTTCCTGGGTTGTGAGAGTGAGATGCGCCACGGCCCATGTCCTCCCCATTGTAGTAGGGAGGTGAAGGCCACTTACTGATGTTTCCTCGGGCCGGTGTGTTCTGTGAATGCACTGAGTCTGTAATTGCAAGCTCACCAGCCTCCCCTTTGCTTCCAGTAACTGGAGTTCACACACCGGAGAAAGGTCCAACACTTGTTTATTTGACACTCCAATAAGCAAAGCACAATAAACAGTTCTTCTGCAGCAAACTGGTTGGGACCTATAACCTTGCCAACGGTGGGGCGAGCAGATCCATACACTTCCTAAAGTTTAAGTTCTATGCCACTGTACTATGACCAGCGGCGCCTAAGCCAATCCGGCCGTTACAGAACAGGAAAGATGGGGTCTCTTCCAGCAACCCCCACGAACAGCAATGGAGCCCTCTTCGATACGCTGTGGCCCCTATCAGGGGGATGTGTCCTCCCAAGAGAGAGTTCCCAGAGGCCCACTGTCACCGGGTTGGTGCTGCTCCGGGTCTCCAGTGGGTAACCTTTCTGGCCTCCTCACCTCAGATACGAGTCCCTCCGCTCAGGGACCCTCGGACAGTCCACCCTAGCGGGACCCAGTCGAAGGTACTGGGCCCCAGGCCTCCTCGATAGTACCTCACCCCAGGCTAAAGGTGCCTGGGATGGACGCCAACATGACTCCGGACCAGGCCATGGGCACCTGGACCAGACTCCTGGATCTCCCGCACCCAGGCCTAAGGTGCCTGGGTGCGGACCGCAACCCTCCTCCTCCGAGGACCTCCTTCTCCGCAAGACCTCGTGGTAAGGGCGTCTCCCCCTTTTATCTCCTCCCATCAACGGCCCGGCGGGTTCCCCGCCCCAGCCATACCATCTCCGGGAAGGGACAAAACAGGGAGCACTGCAGGAGATGATTCTACCTAAAGCCTGTGGGTACCCCGCCACCCACAGGCAAAGGAGAATACTACATCCTCCAATCCTCCACGAAACAAAAAGGGGTCTGAACCCTAACACAATTATACACCTGGGTCACACTATTCCCCAGGTGTATCCCATCAATTTGAGGACCCCGCTACACATTCCCCCCTGTGATTGGACGCTGGTCCCCAGCGTCAGGTGCACACCCATGCCTCCCATAAAGTGGTGACATGGAGTGAAACCCCTGAGGCAGTTCCTCTAAATTTTTCCCAAGTGCCAAGACCTGCTCAGGGAATGGGGAACATATAAAACAACTTATGTCATAAAACACTTTAAACATCTGCATAATCACAACCCCTCTCCCACACTGTCTAAGAGCCACCCACTCTCAATGATCTTGATTGATGATTCTCCTGCAGGGGAAAGAAAAAAAAACAACATCCTAATATAATTTCGTGTCATTTGGCATGAGTGGGCCCGTCAGCCGAGAGACCCACTCACTCCAACAAGCAAGGTGATGTGTGTGTGAAACATTTTCAAACATTTGTTGCGCAACACTGCCACCTGGTGACAACGCCGCGGTCAATGACACTCAACGAGTCTTCGTTCTTCCAGCTTTTCCCTACTCTGCCACTATTCCCAAATGTCCTTGCCTTTGGCACATGAAGAAAAGGGGAAACACAAAAAAAACACAACAGCCCCAAGTCTCCATTCAGCTCTGCAGTCCTCAAACCTCTTAGACACTGCCGACACACATTCCAGGTACCTGCAAGCATGAGGCACCTTCAACTTGTCCCACACAAACTCGTCATACCATCTTGCTCTCCAGACTTCCACCTCAAACAGCAAGTCCCGGGGCAGATACGGGTATTCCCACCCATATTCCCGAGCTACTTTGTGGCAAAACAGTCTCTGCAAGCGGGCCAAAGGTGGCATAGTGGCTTTCTCTCCAGTTCCAGGCAGCACAATAGCTTCCGGATGCCGAGGTGCCTTTACCAGCTCCCTGAAACTGACTTTCGGCGCTCTCAGAGAAGCGCGGGGTGTCCCCACAACCAAAGCAGGTGAGGTAACAGTAGACGAGGACACCGGTGGAGGGGTAGGTTCCCTCGTAAGCTGCGGGTCTTCCACCCGAGGTGTGCTGTCTCCTGTGTACATAGGTGAATCCCGTACCGCACGGGAAGCAAGAAGTGGCATTCTATCCCAGCCCTTGCGGCTGAACAGTTCGTCTATCTCGCCATCTCCGCAATCAGACAGCGACTCTAGGTCGGAGGTGTCATACATCTCCGCAGGCAGATATCTTCCGGTGGACACAGAATCATCCTCCCTGGGGGGCTCCACCTCCAATGGGCCCCCGACACCTCCAACCACCACCACAGTCCCAGCCCCTGGCTCACCTGACCCTTGTAGAGGACTGGGATGTCCGGGACTTCCTTCTCGACCGGCGCCATCCAGGCCAGGCAAGCAGCGGGGTGAAGCTCGACCACGTCCATAGGATGCCTGTACTAGGCCAACTTTCCTCTTCGGGGGTGGGAGCAGAGAACTTGTGGCGACCGAGGCAGCATCCTCGGATTTTTCTCTGTTGGGCAGTCCATCGCCCTGGTCAGCGCGCACGGGAACCTCGACAAAGGCCTTGATCTCCCCTTCCGGAGTAGCGGTACCCGTGAGGTGGTTGAGGCGAAGGGCCCGGGGCCTTGCTGTGGACGACTCAACCTCAAAAAGGAATTCTCTGCACTCCTCACATCGCCCGAATGGCTTCAGGGTGACCACCAGTCCCGAGCAGCCGGGACAGATCACACCGAGGGCCTCCGTGTCTCTGCAAGTGTACAGAGCCAACCGCCCTCGGGGCCTAAGTCTTATCCCCGTGTCTGTGATGGGGGCAGCAAAGGAAGTCATTCTCGTGGGGTGAGGAACCATAATCCACGGGGCACTTGAGATCATCCCGACTATCTGCTGCTCCATCATGCACTGACCCCGCGCCCGAGTCTCCACGTGTATCCCCACACTTGGCCAGACTCCTCCCATGAGCTGTACATTTTCGCGGGCTTCCTCTTGACTCCGCCCACGAACGATGTCGCCATGGGGTGCCTCGTGGCGCAGTGCGTTAACAGTCCCCACGTGCAGTACGTCACACGGCTGGACCTCTCCCTTTTTCCGCTCCTCCGCATGGGCCTTTCCCGTGTTAGGGTCATTTCCACAACTCCGAGCAGGGACGCACTTTGGCCAGTAATATGGCCGATCTGCTCGGAACTCCTCTGGGCAGCAAAGTTCAAATGTAGACATTCTCAAGTCCATCTTTAGAACACACTCTATCCCGGACTCACGAGCCCCCACGTGTAGCGAAACCCGCAGCTTAAGCGGGCCGCAGGGTTTGAATTGGGCCCTGAGCACAGCTCTCCAACCCCCCCGGCAATCGGCTCTACCCACTCTGGCACAGCTAGTCTAAGGGATACACACATATATCCTTATACTTTAAGAGAGAGATTCAAACATAGAACAGTGATAAGGAGATAATGGATTTTACTTCTTGTTATGCAAAGAAAACACACAGCAATGACAATATGATTTCTAACTTGTATGCAGAGCCCTGCAATGACAGTCACATTACACCATAGGAATAAAGGGGGGGTAAAGGAACGCCACGTGGGGCGACCGTTAACTAGGTGCCCTGTGGCACAACGGCTAAATGTATACCTAACGGATCAGGCCTGATCCCTTACTCTAAAACTTAGTCCTGTAAGAATGATGGATTCTTCACCGGCTCGCTGTAGAGGTGGTGCACATAAGAACAATAAACACTTTGTAATCCAACAGGGAGAATCTGAACAACTGACAGACTTCACTAGAGATCCTCTGGATCAGTCCTGCTGCAGATCTCCAGTGAGAGTCTTAAAGTGAGGTGGTAGGCCTCGGCAGTCTATAGGCACAGTACTGTAAACAGGTTATTGGATGAGCTTTCGCTCAGCTCACCCTCCAGACGCGACCCGTCCGGGACTTCCACCGGCTGTATCGTCACTTCGCACACAGCGGTTGCTGCAATCGGGTCTCCGATCCAATCTAGACTGCAGGCAGAAGATGTTGGATGCCACCCAGGCTTTCAGAGGGTGGAAGGCTCTTTGGTTCGCTGTAAGAAGTCCCCAGGCTTCAGGCCCTCACACAGCACAGCTCCGCACAGGTGGATCAGTCTCAGCCGTCCCGTGTCCAAAAGAGAGCGAGCTAGGCCTCGCCCCCTCCTTATATCACTTCCCCCATGAGTCTCTGGGGCATAACCCAAAACATCCTGTGAACCAGTGGAGCTCTGGGAACCGTAGTTCTTTCTCCTAATTAAAGGGGAAACACCCCGCTACATAATAAAAAATAAATATAAAACGAAAAATAAATAATAATGAAAAGAAAAGGGGAAAAAAGGAGAAATAAAAAATAATAATAAATAAAGGATAAAAATGAAAGAACACGAAGAATAAAAGACTGGAAAGAGGGTAAAAATAAAAAAATAGGAAAACCTAAATTATTACAGGTGAAAAAGGAAGAGAACAAAGCCTGGGTGCAGAAGGACCTAATCAATGGTAATACGTTATATATATATATATATATATATATATATATATATATATATACTCAAGTATAAGCCGACCCGAATATAAGCCGAGGCACCTCATTTTACCACAAAAACTGGGAAAACGTATTGACTCGAGTATAAGCCTAGGGTGTGCCTCACTTTGCCTCATTGTGTCCATGCCTCACTGTGTCCATGCCTCACTGTGTCCATGACTAGTCTGATGTTTAACATAGGAGTCTATGGAGGGGGTGTCCGGCTTTGAAAAATCGGTGCTCCCCGGCCGTAAGTCCCCCTGACAAGAAACTTTGCAAACTTTTAGAAAAAGAGTGGGGCTACATGTGTGCCAAGTTTAGGGTCCATAGGACCTACGACCGGCCGGTACCGGGTCCCCAAAGTCACCAGAGAAATTACCGTTTAACATGGGAGTCTATGAAAGGGGTGCCCGGTTTTGAAAAATCGGTGCTCCCCGGCCGTAGGTTCCTCGGACAAGAAACTTTGCACACTTGTAGAGGAAGTGTGGGGCTATATGTGTGCCAAGTTTGGGGTCCAGGGGACCTACGGCCGGCCGGTACCGGCTCCCCAAAGTCCGGGAGATCAGGCGCAAAAAGGTGACTCGAGTATAAGCCGAGGGGGGCATTTTCAGCACAAAAAATTGTGCTTAAAAACTCGGCTTATACTCGAGTATATACAGTATTGGAGGGGTGGGAAAGCCAGTAGAGGACACACAGGCACGACCGCATAGCATCCCCCTCTCTCAAGCACTCTGTATATCAGATCTATGCAAGTAGATCATACTCTCAAATAATGATGGGGTTGGCTTTAAATGCTGTGATCATTCTAATTGTACCTTCCCGTGTGTGTGTGTGTGTGTGTGTGTGTGTGTGTGTGTGTGGCTCCTCCCGCCCCCTACACTGCTGATAGGATGACATGGTTGGAAGGGTGGGAGAGCCAGTAGAGGACACACAGGGTGAATCCTGCCTCTGCCCTGCCAAAGGTAGGACTGTGCAAGGGTGGCAGAGAGTAAAAGGGGCCACTGATTACAGAGAAAAAGGAGGGGGCATGACTGCAAGGGGCACTGTAATGGGGAGCTGTGATTGGTAGGGGCACTGTGATGGGAGGCTGTGATTGGTAGGGGCACTGTGACGAAAAGGGAACTGCACTGTAAAGGGGGGCTGTAATCATTACAGTATCCTTTACAGTGCAGTCCCCTTTATATCACAGTGCCCCATTATATTACAGTGCGGGGGACCGACTCCGTGATTATCCCGTCACCAACTCGAACGGGCGGTTGCTGGAAAATTGGCTGCTCAGTCTAAATTGCCCGGGCCTATTTTTTGTCCCAGTCCGGGCCTGCCCACCAGCAACAATAATAGACCACCCCATCAACAATAGACTGTCATGCAAAAATAGATCTTCTTCAGGAACAATAGATCCCCAGCAGCCAATGAACCCTCCAGCACACCCCAGCACCCCTTGCCATTACATACATTCAGTGCTGGAGGTGGATGCATTCCTGCTGAATAAAAGCCCTGTCTGTATGACATTATTATTTAACACTGAATGGTTTTCTAACCATTTTGTATGGTTTGATACAAGGCATCAAGAAAAAGCATGTGTACCTGCAATCTAAAACCAAGAAATCTTGTGAGCTACCCAAAATCTGTAAATATGTAACACCTCCTATCAGGACAGCTGCTAGCACTGATCATGTCCCATATGGCCGTGCAAATGCAATATTTATAGAGGAAATGCTGCACTATCTGGATCTTAGCATAAGTGCCTTGATGCAATGACACTAAATAAAACATGTGCAAAGTTTTTTTTACCATAGAGTGTGTGATCACAACATCACAAACCTTATAATCCACATATGTGTTGAAATGTATAAAGTGCCTCTGTGCTGGTAAAATAAATATATAAAGTGTTTTCATGCAAACTCCCAAAAATTCATACAAAATAAAATCAAAACCTTCATGTATCAAATATAGTGATCCAAATACATGCAAAAAATATATATTTAAAGCGATCCAGTGATCAAAATTGCTGAGTGCACACACAATAATGGCGCATACACACGATCGGAATTTCCAACAACAAATGTTCGATGTGAGCTTTTGGTCAGATATTCCGACCGTGTGTAGGCTCCATCAGACATTTGCTCCATCAGAAGTTTGGTGAGAGACAATTCGCGCTTTTCAGTCCATTACAGCGTGACGAATGTGCTATCTCCATTAAGAACGCTAGTTTTACCAGACCGAGCGCTTCCGTCTCGTAATTGTTTCAGAGCATGCGTGGAATTTTGTGCGTCGGAATTGCATACACACGATCGGAATTTCCGACAAGAACTTTAGTTGTCGGAAAAATTGAGAACCAGCTCTTAAACATTTGTTGTCGGAAATTCTGACAGCAAATGTCTGATGGAGCCTACACACGGTCGGAATATCTGACCAAAAGCTCACATTGAATATTTGTTGTCGGAAATTCCGATCGTGTGTATGCGCCATTATTGTGTGTGCACTCAGCACTTTTGATCACTGGATCGCTTTAAATATATATTTTTTGCATGTATTTGGATCACTATATTTGATACATGAAGTTTTTGATTTTATTTTGTATTATTTTTTGGGGAGTTTGCACAAAAACACTTTATATATTTATTTTACCAGCACGGAGGCACTTTATACATTTCAACACATATGTGGATTATAAGGTTTATGATGTTGTGATCACACACTCTATGGTAAAAAACTTTGCACGTCAACACATTTTTTATTTAGTGCCATTGCATCAAGGCACTTATGCTAACATCCAGATAGTGCAGCATTTCCTCTATAGATAAAAAAAAAATATGTGTACCTGCACATGAGCCTTTTGTTAAAATATACTGGTAATTTTATGTCAAGAAATATACACTTAAGCCTCATACACACGACCGAGTTTCTCTGCAAAAACCAGCAAGAAACTTGCTGGCAGAGATTTCTTGCCGAGAAATTCGTTCGTGTGTATGGTTTCTCGTCAAGAAAAGCGACAAGAATCTCGACGAGAAAATAGAGAACCTGCTCTCTATTTTCTCGTCGAGATTCTCGTCAGCCTGTTTCTCTACTAGAAAATTGTGTGTGTGTACACTTACCTGTTCGCCGGAAAGCCCGCGCATGCTCAAAATGACTTCGACGCATGCGCGGTAGCTTCCTAGGCATAGGTAGGGTGAACCAAGATGGCGGCGACGGCATCGAATGTGACGAGCGCATGCTCGTCGTATTCGATGACGCCACCGCGTACGCTCCATTCAAAGAACCGCGGGTTCTTTGAAATGAGCGTGTGTACACTCGGCCGGGACAAGTTTCTTGTCCAAGGATCTCGTCGAAAAAATGACATGTTTTTAACGACGAGATTCTCGGCCGTGTGTACGAGGCATTAGAAAGTAAAAATGTGATGCAGCATGATAATAAACACAACTGAACTGTTTAAGTGATAACAGCACCTTTTATTTTTTAGTGGGATCATTTTATCAAGATTAATAAGCCTAGACTTGTAGTTAACTATAAAAAATCTGATGCCGCGTACACACGATCATTTTTCCCGTCGGGGAAAAATGACATTTTTTTTTTTCGCCGAGAAAAACGATCGTCTGTGGGCTTTATGCCGTTTTTCTCGTTGAGAAAAATTAGAACATGTTCTAATTTTTCTCGTCGTTTTTTTCGACATGTTTTCCGCGGCAGTGTTTCCCATAGGGAAACACTGCCGCGGAGCCCACACACGGTCGTTTTTTTCGACCAAAAAAAATGACATTTAAAACGGCCGTGTGTGAGGGGAACAAGCTGTTCCTCGTTTTTAACGTCGATTTTTTCGACGGTGTTTTCACTGTCGAAAAAATCGATCGTGTGTACGCGGCATTAGAATGTGCATGAGGTGTAATTAAACATAAATGTGTCATTTCAGCATTCCTAATCCTCTGCCTCACTTTATATAAGTGAAGTGCAACCGTGTATGTGTTCTAATATAGGATTTCTTATCTTTTAAATTACCTTTTAACTTTCCTAAATTTCCTTTTGATGCCCTCCCTCGGATTTGTATCAGTCCATCTATCTATGTATTAATATACATTTCAATGTCCACAGCCAAAAAAGTGCATAGTAGTCAGACTGGGAATGCATGGATATATGAGAAAACATTGGAAGAAAAGTTATTTTGGCTGCCAACCTAACCCCCCACTGCCTCCTGGCTGCTTAAGAAATGCTGTCACTTGCAGAGTTACATAGCACATCTAACCGAGCCAAAATTAGCAGCAAGTTCAGCTGGAGAACTGACAGATAATAAGCTAGATGGGTTGGTGAAAGGTTATAATATGCACTGTGGGAAATACTGAAGAAGATCACCTTGCACTGTAAGGTGAAAGCTTTATCTATATCCTTACACCCAAATACCTGCAGATTCACCTTGTGATAGAGAGATTTTCTTTCACATCTTTATCTTACTGATAAGAATATTCATAACGTAAGAATATCAATAAAATCAATGTAAATTAAATTTCACCTAGTGTGGTTCTCCCTTGTTAGCCACTGGTTTAAACTGCTAGTTAATTCCCTTCTTGGGTTATGTATAGAACAGTCCTAATACTTAAACCTACTCTTCAACATTCATTAAAGCTGAACTCTAGGAAGATATTAAAGCCACAAAATTAAGGGGGCATGGCCACCCAGGCAATGGGAGCAGATGTGCTTCATGGGGCTCCCTGAACTTATCTGAACATCGATCCTCTCTCTGGCAACTTTATCGCTCCCAACTGCCACCATTCGCTTCCTCTGCCCCTTGGGATACTGCCGATACTTGTTTCACCAACATTGTTCACATGATGGCCAGAAAATCCAGGGATGAAGCAATGGCTCAGAAGTCCCAACAGAGCACCGCCATGACATTTCCTCAAAGGACTCCTTGTGGCTCGGATAAAACCAAGGATGCAGCCTGCAAGTCAGGGAAGGCTTCTCGCCAGTTGGGTAAGGAATGCACTTGGGGCCTTCTATATTATACCCAGAAAATGTCTGACACACAGACATAGGCAGGGGATTTTTTTCTTTCTTTTCTTATCCGCAGTGGTGCAAAAGCCTAGAACGAAAAAATGTGCATGTGAAACACACACTAAAAAGTGCACTTAAGGGTTTGCTTTAGTCCACCCCCCCGAAGGGGTAGGACCTCTACCCTGACCCCTGTCCCTTGCGCCGCGCAAGGCTCCTGATGGGGACATAGGTTTACATGGTCTGCCTAGCCAGAAGGCCTGGCACACCCCTTTCTTCTAAGGCAGCCAAAGCCACCCTTGAATGCTTAGTCACACATCCTCCTTGTAGACGTCAGGGTAGAGCAGGGATGGCTTGTCTGATATGCTGATGGATATCACTAGTATACAGAGACCAGACCTAGACACCATCCATCCAGGCCACTGAAGATAAACACATAGACGAGTCTGCTGAGATGGCAGAAGGGGAAGAGCAACCTACATTAGGAGAAATTCTGCAGGCAGTGCATAGTTATACAGCATTATCTGGTTAAAGATTAATTAATGTTAATCTGGGTAAAGACTAATTAGGTGATATTTCTTTACTATGCCACTTACATATTTTCTGTCAGTTGGCCCATCAGCCCCTTATTTAGGGTCTGTAAAATGAGGTTCTCACAGAGGAGGCGTTGGCCCTCCTCCATGTTCTGCATTTTCCCTGCTACTATGCAGGCACAGCCCTCTTGAACGGTGGGGGGGGGTTCTCTCAGGGTCGCATGAGCATCCCGAATGAGGGTAAGTGCTGCCTCATCCACGTTCCTCCCCTTTCTGGGCCTTTTGGTTGTAAGGCGGAGAGGAGGCAGCTGGGATTGGGGCAGGCCACTGGGCCCAGCCACCTCCTGGCTGCCACTTCCCCCTGGCTGAGGTCTTACTGTGTATAAAAAAGGGACATAGTTTTCGTTTTTGGTTCATCAATCACACACAATTTTCAGCTCATGATTGTTGCAAATTGAATGTTAATAAATTGAAAAGACTATAATTCTGACCCCAGCATTTTTCATTCTTGTCCCAATCATTTTTGGCCACTACTGTCTATTGATATGTAAAACACTTTTTGTTTAATCATTAATTTGTTATCAATAAGAACATCTAGTTAACATCATTAATTTTAGGACAATAAATATGTAGAAAAAAAAAACAATACCTGGCTCCAGCTGGGCTCCTCCACTTCTTCCATGATGGAAGGCCCAGGTTGGTCCTCGGAAGCCTCAGCTGGGGTTGAGGGAAGGATGGAGGTAAGGGGGGAAAGTGATTCCCTGGCTTCAATCTGGTCTTCCAGAAAACCTCATTCTGTTGTAGTACCACAGACTGGGTACATACGCATCCTCTGTTGCTGCTCCTGATTTGAGTAATTTCTGGACCTTATTATGCTCCTTCTTATACGTGCTTCTCAAGCTACCAATTCTCTTTTCCACAAACTCAAGGTCTGCGTCCGGGACCTGCGTCTTCACTAATTCCAGCAGTTTCTCCAGCGTTGCCTTCCTAGCTGGTTTATTATGATATAAGTGGCTTTAAACCTCCCACAAATTCCTCAGCTCCATGTACCTGTCTATGAACCTGCCCATGAATTCAGGGTCCTTAAATTGTTTCATATTTGCTGCAAGACAAAACACAAGACAAAAACACTAATGTCAGGCTAAACTCTCCTAATCTTATCCCAATATAGGCCTTAATATAGAATCAGTATAGGCGACTGATGAACCAAGTTTAAATTTTACCTTCGTTAGACCGATCGGCTCTTACTCCTTCCTCCGCACCCAGAACGTAGGTACGACACATGCATGTCAGCTTTATATACACTGCACATGCGTGAAACTCTGCACACGTCGCCCACCCCTGACATTCTTTCTAGTATATTCTCCACCCCTTATCTTTCAGCGTGCAGTGGGAGAACACATGGTGGAGACACAGCAGGTGCATGATAATAGCACTAAGGAGGAGGAAAGCCCGGAGCCAGAAACGTCTTGATCCAGGAGGAGATATAAGGCCTCAAATATAATTAAGGAAGGAAAACTGCGCTAGGACTAGTTTGACAAATACACAAATGTAGGCAGCAGCAATAATGTGATAAGCATAAATCAGATAAATATTAAGAAAAAACTGTGCCAAAGAATGAAAATATCCTAATATGGGATAAAAGTCCAATGATGTATCCTCCAGATGGAGAGAATCCAAAAAAGAAGAACAATGGGCTGTAATGGACCCAACAGTCCTGTATGCTAACACATCCTGCTGGACATCAACACCATAAAAAGTGTCTGCTTACCAGATAGAAGCCAAATAAACGCAGTCGGCTATGACCCAGCCGCGGCCTTTAAATAGAAGGGGGATCCAGAGATTACCACAGACACTCCTCCAATTAGTAAGGACCTCTTGATGGCTCGATAATACAAATGGGGAAAAAACATAGGATGATACCGTTTTGACAGTTTGGAATATTCAAGCACCACCACCGTGAATGGGGAAAAAGTCGTGAATAGCACCCTGGTAGTAATGGCTCCTTACCAGACGCGAGGAAGAGGCTCACAATCAGCTATGACCTAGCCACGGCCTTCATCCTGCATGAATTGACCGACTCAAAATCATGGAACTCTCCTCAATGGTAACCATGCGCCACCGATACTCCATATACAATATCTAAAAAAGAAGGAGGTGGGGGGGAGACCATAGAGTAATATCCTCAAAAAATGTATTGAAAAAAAGGTAGCGTACTTACAGAAATATGGTAGTAATAAGCAGTCGAGCTGCGTGGTGACATCACTGCGTTTTCCCCAGACGCGTTTTGTCACATATGACGTTCTCAATGGGATGTTTTGGTTTTTGGAGTGCGGCTGTTCATTTTTCTATTTGCTGGCTTCGTTCGGCATTTAAGGAAAGTGTGGAGTCAAACCAGAAAAAAAAATTGGATTTTTATTACAGATTACCTGTAAAATCCTTTTCTTGTAGTGCATCACGGGACACAGAGGCTTAATCATTACATAATGGGTTATATCTAGGGATGAGCCGAACACCCCCCAGTTCGGTTCGCATCAGAACATGCGAACAGGCAATACATTTGTTTGAACATCCGAACACCGTTAAAGTCTATGGGAGCAATGATTTTAATAATGCTTAAAGTGAAACAATAAAAGTGAAATATTCCTTTAAATTTCGTACCTAGGGGGTGTAAAGTAGCGCTTGTTTCCCATGCTTAGAACTGTCCCTGCACAAAGTGTAATTTCTGAAGGAAAAAAAGTCATTTAAAAGTACTCGCGGCTGTAATGAATTGTCGGCTCCCGGCAATACAGAGAAAAGTCATTGAAAGTCATTGATAAAAAATAAAAAAAAATGCGTGGGGGTCCCCCCAAATTCAATTACCAGGCCCTTCAGGTCTGGTATGGATGTTAAGAGGAACCCTGCGTCAAATTAAGGAAAAAAAATGGCGTGAGTTCTCCCCAAAAATCAATACCAGACCCTTTATCCGAGCACGCAAACTGGCAGGCCACAGGAAAAGAGGGGGGGACAAGAGAGCGCCCCCCCTCCTGAACCGTACCAGGAGACATGCCATCAACATGGGGAGGATGCTTTGGGGGAATCTGGAAGACCCCTTTAACAAAGGGGACCCCCAGATCCCACCCCCTATGTGAATTGGTACATTGTACCCTTACCCCTACCATTTCACAAAGAAAGTGTAAAAAAACACACAGACACCGTTGGGATTAGTCCTTTATTAAAAAAAAAAAAAAAAAAAAAAAAGATTCCAGCGGTGGTAATCCACTCTCGGTCTCCACTCCAAAGCTGTCGGTATCCTGCGATGGATGATCTCCTCTCCAGGTCCAGGAAATGTCCAGCTCAGCGAGGAACAGCATCCTGTCTCCACCGGAGACACCCCGGGAATAACGTTGCGGCAGCCTGACAGGTCTCGTATGTAGCTGAGGACGGGGCCACCCATCACGTAACCCCGTCCCCCTCTGACACAAGGGGAAACCAGGGCTTACCCAGTGACGTGCGGGTGACCCCGCCGCCCTCTGATGCAACGGGAAACCTGCGTTACAGGCATACTATACACACACCTCTAGGCACGAAATTTAAAGGAATATTTCACTTTAAGCATTATTAAAATCACTGCTCCTGGAAAAAAAATGGCCGTTTTTAAACCTTTTTTTTTGCATTGATACATGTCCCCTGGGGCAGGACCCAGGTCCCCAAACACTTTTTATGACAATAACTTGCATATAAGCCTTTAAAATTAGCACTTTAGATTTCTCCCATAGACTTTTACAGGGTGTTCCGCGGCTTTTTTGCCGCAAACATCCCAAATTGTTTGCTGTTCGGCGAACAGGCAATGTTCGAGTCGAACATGAGTCGAACTCGAAGCTCATCCCTAGATATATCCACTGTCAGGTGCTGGACACTGGTGTAATCAATTAGACAGGAAGTTTCCTCCCTATATAACCCCTCCCCTACTGGGAGCTCCTAAGTTTTTGCAGCAAAGCAATAAGTGTCCCAATATCCCCAAATAAGAGGGGCAGGAGCTCTGTGTCCTGTGATGTACTCCAAGAAAAGGATTTTACAGGTAATCTGTAATAAAAATCCTATTTTCTTTATCGTACATCACGGGACACAGAGGCTTAATCATTACATAATGGGACGTCCCAGAGCATTGCTCAACTTGAGGGAAGGGAGACACAAATAACGCAGACCGCCAGACGTGAGGACCTATACTGCTGCCTACAGCATACTGCGCAAAAAAGCAAAATTAGTGAACGCAAGCATCGACGACCAAGTTGCGGCCTAGCAAATCATAAAAGTCATAAAAGGCTTGGTAATGCACCACGCAAGAAGTGCTTACTGTTCTGGTAGAGTGCATTCAAAAAGAAACAGGGGAACCCTCTCTTTAACCACAAGCCTGAATAATAGCCTGATGAATCAACATTGAAACAGTTGATTTAGACGCTGCCTGCCCTTTCCAGGGCCTCCTGGTAGCGCAACAAACATCAGTTTTCCGTATCTGAGCAAGCGCTTCAGATAGGCCTTGACTGCTCTCAATCCAACGAGAGAGCAATCATTATAATAGCTGGTTAGAACGCTGCCTACCCCTCTTCTGGCAGCATAACAAACCGTCAGTTTCCTGTATCTGAAACCTTCAGATAGACCTCAACTGTTCTCATCTATGACAAAATGTAGAAAAATAAGTAAAGGGGACTATAGCGGTGCTAGCGTTAATATTTAGACAACAGTGGAAGACTCAATTCATTAAGTTAAAAAAAGGGGACCAGAGCCGCAGAGCGGTTCGGTGAGGCGGCCTGATATTTATCCACAGTTCTGTTTCAAGAATAATTTCATCTTTTGGAACTTTCTCTTCACTGGACTAAAGTTCTCTGAAGGTTCATGTCCTATGAATGCATCTTAATCGGATATTTTGTATCCAGTGGATCTAACATCAATCAGGCATCATCTCATCCGTTCTATTTTTCTCCTTTTTTTCTCTTAATTTTGATTTTAACGTCTCTTAAGCGGTCACTGTGAGGGTTTGTATGCTCGGAGCTCCGTTTACGTCTCACACCGAGGAGGAGACCTCTCTCCTTCCTCTACTAGCGTGCAGAGGTTTCTCTTGCCTCCACCCCCATTTATCTCATCTAGGGCTTTAATGGTGCTATGTTTGATGTACTCGCACATTTGAGACACACTTCCCCTGACGAAGCCCCGATGGGCGAAACATGTTGGGACCACGTATGATCTCTTCGGTTTAACATCTAATTAACCACCATATCAGCTATGCCCTATTTTTGAAATTTTGTGAAAACGCTTATATATACATATGTAATTTTACTAAATATTTTGTATTACTTGTTCAATAAATGGATAAATCCCCTTTTTTTAACTTAATGAATTGAGTCTTCCACTGTTGTCTAAATAATAACGCTAGCACCGCTATAGTCCCCTTTACTTCTTTTTCTACATTTTGTCACAAATTTGGGATGAGGTGCGTTATATTGGGTGTCTACCCTTAGTCAGACCACAAAACCATTTATCTGTTCTCATCTATATTTAGAGAAAAGTAATAATTTTCCTTCCGTAAACCAAGTTTCTGGAAAAAAAGGGGGCGGCAAGAAGTGTTTTGATTAAAAGAGAAACTAGATCCTTTGGAAACAAAGTCTGGGTGAAGTTTCAACCTCACCCTAATAAAAAAGTATGGCTCTATACAAAGAAAGTTGCCAATGCTGAAAATCTCTTGCGGAGGCTACCGCTACCAAGAACACCAACTCCCTTGATGGAGAATGAAGGGAAATACGGTGCATCAACCCAAGGAGCTGTCCCTGCAAGCCGACAAACCAGACTCAAATCCCCCGTGCACAAGGGCCAACTAACCGGCGGACTTATACATATTACGCCTTGTAGAAAAACACGGATCAAAAGCCCTGTACACACGATCGGATAACCTATGGATTTTCGTCCGATGGATTTGACCATCGGAAATCCGATGAAACTGTTTTTCATCAGTCTTGGCCACACACCATCAGTTTAAAAACCGACGGCAACAAAACGACTGCACGTACAAAACGTACGACGCGCTATAAAAGGGCCGAACAAATCTAATGGTGCCACCCCTTGGGCTGCTTTTGCTGATTTTGTGTTACCGCGTGTTAGTAAAAGTTTGGTGAGAGCCGATTCGCGCTTTTCAGTCTCCGTGCTTTGCAGATCGTTTCCTGGTGTACAGTTTGTGCTTGTGGGTTTGTATTTGTGATTCAGTGCATGCAGTCAGGTCGTTACTGCCTTGCAGTGCCTTCTTGGCCGTTCGTTTACTGTTTTTCAGGTCGTTCTTCTCAGGCCTTGCTGTTCCACGGTGCGTTCTGTTTGAGTGCGTTCTGACCAGCCGACCGGTTTAAAACCATGTTTGAAGTGCGTTCTCGTTCTCGAGCTCGTGCTGGCTTTGCGCTTGGTGTTGCAGTTAACACTGTAACCCGAGTTCAATCTGTGAACAGGGTGAGGAGGAGTTCATGGACTAAGAATTGGTTGCTCTAGCGGGACCAATTCTCTCATATGCCTCTGCTGCGGGAAATCCATGAGAATAATCCTGATGATTTCAGGAATTATCTCAGGATGACGGACCCCGTATTTCACCGTCTGTTGGATTTGCTGTACCCCTATTTAACGAGGCAGGACACTGATGCGCCAGGCCATCACTGCCGAGCAGAGGCTTATTGCCACGTTGAGATACCTGGCGACTGGGAGAAGCTTGCAGGACCTCAAGTTCTCAACAGGCATCTCCCCCCAGGCTCTCGGGATCATTATCCCTGAGACGTGTTTGGCCATCATTCAGGTCCTGCAGAAGGACTATATGAAGGTAATTTTGCTCCTTTAACCTCACATTATATGTTTTGATTATTTTTGAATCTTCTTATTTTTTCCCTCCTAACCCAAATTTGCCTGTTTGTAATATCCTGGTAATGTCCCCATTTTCCATATGCATTTGTTTTACCTGTAAAGGCCTTTTTGGGCCCTCCATGCCTATTTCCCTTCACTAACCTCTCCAGCATGCTATCGTGGGCGCAAACCCAGCTAGCCTTCTATTTTCCTTTTCCTTTTTTTGGGGTCATTGCCCGCGTAGTTTGACAACCCTCCCTCCCCCCCCCCTAAAGATGTAAACAATTTTTAAGTTCTCAATCAAGCTCAGCAGAGTGGTAGAGCCTTTTTTTGGATCCCCCACAATCACCTTAGGCCCCCCCCTTAGATTATTTTAGAATGTCCACTCAGCGGGGGTGAGAAATCTGCTAAGTGTGCCTTTGTTTATTGGTAGGAAATACTCCCCTAAATAATAATGTTAGAATGATGTTGGTCAACAATGTTTTTGTGTGTAATCTGCTTGCACTGTAAACATAAACCGTACTAATGTCTTCTTTTTGTTTGACTACACAGTTCCCTAGCACACCACAGGAATGGCTGACTGTGGCCTCCCAATTTGCCCAGCGGTGGGATTTCCCCAACTGCGGAGGGGCAATTGATGGGAAGCACGTCCACATAGTGCCGCCACCCCCGTTCGAGGTCATACTATTTTAACTAGGGATGTCCCGATACCGATACTAGTATCGGTATCGGCACCGATACCGAGCATTTGCCTGAGTACTTGTACTCGGGCAAATGCTCCCGATGCTTCACCCGATACTTGTGATCAGCAGTGATCAGTGCGGTGGGGGAAGTTACCAGCACCGAGCACCGCTGTATATATTTAAAAGTAGTTTCTCCGAGTCCACTTCTCTCTCTCTCTCCCCCCCTCGCGCGGGTATCAGCTGCTTTAAAATCAGCGGTGATCGGTGCTTGTAGCTCCCCCACACACGATCACCGCTGATTGCCCCCGTCCCAATAGGTGTCCCCCTCCGTGCCGCCGTCCCAATAGGTGTCCCCCTCCGTGCCGCCGTCCCAATAGGTGTCCCCCTCCGTGCTGCCGTCCCAATCCGTGTCCTCCTCCGTGCCGCCGTCCCAATCCGTGTCCCCCTCCGTGCTGCCGTCCCAATCCGTGTCCCCCTCCGTGCTGCCGTCCCAATCCGTGTCCCCCTCCGTGCCGCCGTCCCAATAGGTGTCCCCCTCCGTGCTGCCGTCCCAATCCGTGTCCTCCTCCGTGCCGCCGTCCCAATAGGTGTCCCCCTCCGTGCTGCCGTCCCAATAGGTGTCCCCCTCCGTGCTGCCGTCCCAATCCGTGTCCTCCTCCGTGCTGCCATCCCAATAGGTGTCCCCCTCCATGCCGCCGTCCCAATCCGTGTCCTCCTCCGTGCCGCCGTCCCAATAGGTGTCCCCCTCCGTGCCGCCGTCCCAATAGGTGTCCCCCTCCGTGCCGCCGTCCCAATCCGTGTCCCCCTCCGTGCTGCCATCCCAATCCGTGTCCCCCTCCGTGCTGCCATCCCCCTCTGTTCTCCTCCTCCACCCCCTCCATCTGTCAGGATGGAGAGCGGAGGTAGGAGCCGGTAAATCTGGCTCCTTACTGTTCGGAATGTACCAGAGTCAGTGATCACTGACTCTGTCCATTCACATAACTGAAACATCGTAAACTGTGTTTACAATGTTTTAGTTTATGAATGAAGAGAAGCCGCGGTCTTCTCTCCATTCATTTTCAGCGCAGCAGAGGCTGCTGAGAAAGGGACTGGGGAATCTGTCCCTAGTCCCTTTCTCTGTCTCAAAGGGGAGATGTCAGAGGTCTGTTAAGACCCCTGATATCTCACCAAAGCCCCCCAACAGGGCTGATAAAAAAATAAAAAATTTAATAAAAAAATAAATAATAAAGAAATGAATTGTAAAAAATAAATAAAATAAAATAGAAGAAAAAACACACTGACACTGTCCACCCCCCACCCCTTAAAAAAAGAAAACATTATAAAAAATCAATCAATAAATAAATAAAAAAAATTGTAAAAAAAAAAAAAAAAAATTGTAAAAAAAAAAAAAAATTTTTTTTTTAAAAGAGATAAAAAAAAAGTATCGGTATTCGGTATCGGCGAGTACTTGGAAAAAAGTATCGGTACTTGTTCTCGGTCTTAAAAAAGTGGTATCGGGACAACCCTAATTTTAACTATAAAGGTTTTAATAGCATAGTGTTAATGGCAGTGGTGTCGGCACGGTACGAGTTCCTGTATGTGGACGTGGGGAAGAACGGCCGGATGTCCGATGGCGGAGTATTCGCTGAGACGGAGTTCGCTCACCGTCTGCAGGCTGGGGGTCTTGCACTGCCTCCAGATGCAGAGAACGTGGAAGGGCTACCGTTCGTTTTCATTGCGGATGAAGCTTTTGGACTAGGACCACACCTCATGCGGCCGTTTCCCCAACGCACCATCACCCCGGAGAGGAGGGTTTTTAATTACCGGCTGGCCAGAGCCCGGAGAGTTGTGGAGAATGCCTTCGGGATAATGGCCAGCCGGTTCCGCCTGTTCCAGACAGCTATCAATTTGGCGGATTATAAACTCAACAACATTGTGTACTGCTGCTGCTTGTTGCACAATTTTTTAAGAAAATACTCCACAAATTATGTATCATCAGTTGGGTCTGAGGCCGGTCCCTCTGAACTGATAAATCTGACCGGCCTCAGCACTGCCCGTACTGGCTTGGCCCCCCAAAGTGCCTGTGAAGTACATCAGAAATACGTAGAGTACTTCACGGGTAGGGGGGCCATCGCAATGCCAGACCACATCTGACCTTTGATGTTACCTTTTTTAAATAAACAAAAATATTTGATTTACTACAAACTTGTGTCATTCTTTTATTTGTGGTTAATGTGTCTCCCAGGTTCTAGTAGTGCCAAGTGTATTTCTCCTTAGTAAATAGCCTCCAATCTCAGAGGTAAAAACACTCATTTTGCATCTTCAGAACTGCTATTGAGCATAGAAACAACAAGGCACACCTTTTTTCGACTTCCCCAATGTTTTTATTGATTGCAACACAGTTTTGTTTTTTTTTCAAAATATTTTTTTTGGGTGTTTTGTGCGGCTTTTTTTGCAGAAACATGCATGGGTCAAAAGGCACATTTTTTTTCATTAAAAAGTAATAAAATAACACAGTGAAAAATACAAACAGGAGATGGGGTGATGTTACCCTTGATCCATCCCAAATGTGAAGAAACACACTTTCTTTTTGGGGCTCAAATGGGTATCTTCAACATGATCCCATGGCTAGGGTAAACATGTGCTATCTGCCATCATGGGGGATCAATGGACGTGCTTTGGGGGTGAAAACCCTTCCTCTCCCCTACTTGAGGAGGGAGGAAGAGGTTGCACCCCCAAAACAGGGACATAGATATCCTGTGACGGCAGATAGCACATGTTGAGTCTTCAGTGTGTGCATCTTCACATTTGGGCTGGTGGAAATCCCATATAAAAATTTCAACACATAACAAAAAACACACAAAAAGGGGGGGGGTCACACTATTCTCCCCAAAATATCTATCATGTTTTTATATTTTTGCTCAATCACAATCATTCTCTTTCTCATAATGTCCATTTCGCTACTGCATTCCATGATTTCCTGAATGATTATTTTGGCGCTGGCACTCGAGAATGGAGGATTTGGACTTCCTGACACACCCCCACGTTCAGTCCCTAAAAAGAAACAAATATTTTAAAACTATGCAGGCCTACATCTGTATTTACCTTGAAGTTGTGGTGACAGACACTGACCTGTTGTGCTGATAAGGTCCACCTCTCCTTCCTCCACCTCCCCTTCCTCCACCTCCACTTTCTCCCCCTCCGCTTCCTGAACTTGCTGAACTTTGTCTGCTTTGGGATCTTCAGGGAGTTTCTGTGGTGTTGGGTTCCTCGTCTCATGAGCATGGTGTCCTCCCACTCTCCTCTCCCCTATGGGAATAGAAAAAAAAATGTATCCTTTTAGCCCACAGACTTTTTAGGCCTGAAAACGGATTCTCAATGTTTTAAAGTGGGGTCCAATTGATATTTGGCCCTGAGTTTCAAGATGAACATATGAGATCTTGCAAACTCAACAAAGCAACATGTTATTTTGGAGGACACTCACAAATTCACTTGGATAACCACCAAGGTATCCACTGGACCACCTGTGTGTGACACCGTTAAGAAATTTGGTCATGTGGCCCAGAGTATAGTATCTTGATGAAGAACAAAAAAGAGTACACAACTGCTGGAGTGTCATCTCCTTTACCCAGAATACAGTTTAGCCTTTCATTCACATTCTAAATTTCCTTACAACACATCATCTAGCCAACAATGTGTAGATAAACATTGTTGAAGTAAAATGAGGCATGCCCACATGTAGTTTACGTGGATATGTGCCAAACATGTTTGGGGGAAGAGCAGCAATTTTTTTTTCAACACATTTAGCAAATAAGTGGACTCTCCACTTAACATAAAAGTTGAGATTTTAAAATGTGAAACCAGTCAAGCCAAGCACATGGTGCAAAACATGGAAGAATACATATTACAATGTGAAAGAACCCAGTAAAATAAACTTACTTTTTTCAATGCTTTTTATAAGCTTCCTATACTGCTCCGGCTCCCTGAGCTTCAGGTCTGACCCCCTTTTACGGAGTTGTTCCTTGGATCTCCTGACCCCATATTTTTTATAGAGAGTCTTCGCAACTTTGTCCATAATTTGTGACTTCCGGAGATTAGGGGTGTTGTATGGGCCATGCTTGTCGTCGTAACCCTTCCTCCGCAGAATGTCCACCATCTCCGCCATCTCAGAAAAAGACATATTAGTCGCCTTGTATCTTTTTTGACTGGATCGTGACGTTTCCGCCTCCGGGCTTTCCTCGTCAGTAATTTCAAGTAAAGAAGCCACCTGTGTCTGCGACATGTCGCCGTCTCACACTGTGCGCCGATCGTTAAGGGGCGGGGAAATGCTGGAAAAGTCCGTCATGGGCGGGCGACGAGGGCAGAGTTACACGCATGCGCAGGGTATAAAAAGGGGAAAGAAGTTATTAGGGATGCGCGGAGTAAGGACGACTGGAAGTGAACCAACAAAGTGAACTAAGGTAAGAAGGGAACTCGGGCCTGCAGTGGCCTATAATGGTTCATGATTGTAAAGGGCAATATTGTGATAAGTTGAGGAGAATCAATTCTGATCCTTTACTTTTTTTTCTTTTGTTTTTTACTTGTTGTTCAAAAAAGATGCAGAAACTACGAGAGCCGGAGGTGATGCTGATTTTTATAGAAAAATATAAGGAACAGCGCAACCTGTGGGAACTGAAACACCCAGCGTACCACAAGAGTGATGTACGTCGGGCAACTATTACCAAGTTAGCAGAGGATATGAAGCCATGGATCCCAGATGCAGACTACACTATGATCAATAATAAAATCAACAACCTGCGTAATTCCTATAAAAAAAAATACAAGGAAGTGCGCCAGTCAAAGAGATCAGGAGCAGCAGCCGACGATGTAGTAAAGCCCAAGCTGTGGTACTACAGACATTTTCAATTTCTGGATGACCAGATCGAGGCCAGGGAATCTATTTCCAGCCTTCCCTCAACCCTTCCTTCCACCCTTCCCTCCAGCGTTCCTTCCACCCTTCCCTCTACCCCTGCAGAGGCGGAGGAGGAGCCTCCCGAGCTAGAAGAGCCAGATCTTCACATCTTCAGCCAGGTATAGTATTTTTGATCATAATTATTGTCCACTAAGTAATATTGTGTTGAACTGTTTGGATTAGCCATAAATGATATCATACCCCCCCCCCCCAAAAAAAACAGGAAAGAGATCAAAATTGTGTGTGATAGATTCCCCAAATAATGAAATTTTTCAATTTCTTTTAAAAACAGGATGAGGCAAGCCAGGAGGAAGAGGGTCAGGAGTGTGGCAGGCAGGAGGAGGCAGGGCCAAGTGGGACTCAGCAGGTCCCCAGGCCTAGTGGCAGCACCGTCTCCCAAGTGGCTCCCCTCCACGTCAGACCGCCAAAACAACGGCGGATGACACAAGTGGAGGAGGAGTCACTAAAGATGATTCAGGAGGCTGCTGCTATCATGAGGGCCCCCCTCAACCCTACGGAGGGGTTTAGCACCTATCTGGCGGATAAGTTGCTCAGAATGGAGGCGGGACAACGGGCCCTTTGTGAGCACCTTATATATATAGCCGTACACATGGGGGCGAGGGGGCTGCTTACTGAGGCCACCCATATCTCGCAGCAGGCCAATCCCTCTCCTCCTTATCCTCCTCCTGCCACATCACCACCCACAGTGGCCCAGCCTGCAAGGGTGCGTGGACGGGGCCGTGGAGAGAACGCTGCAGAGAGGCGTGGAAGGAAGGCTACAGGGAAGAGCAGGAGGTGATTCCCTGGCCTCGAGCTGCTCATCCAGAAATTGAAGGTTGATGGAGTACCACAGCTTGGGATGATGTATGTCTTTGGCTGCTGCTCCTGATTTCATGCTGTTGTTGATTTTATTATTGATCATAGTCAGGTCTGCATTTGGGATCTAATGACTTTATATTCTCTGCTAATTTCGGAATAGTTGCCCTTCGTTTTTTTTTTTTTTTTTTCCGAAATAAAGGGAAATTTGATTTCAGCCAACATACATGCCTGATGTTTTTTTTTTGGAAGTAGCAATAAGATTTCATAAATACAATGTGTAATTAATAACAAGGGACACCAACCTCCATGAGTAAAAAATAAAAATATGTTGTTCTGAGAAATTGACACACCAAAAAAACAAATTTAAAGACAAAAAAAAAAGGTGTAATTTGTGAGGTCGGCCTTGAAGAATTAAACAAATTATTCCTAAGATCACAAGAAAGAAGAAAGACATACGTTTGTCAGAACTCAGGAGAAAGATCTGCTGCCAAAATTACAATTTAAAGACCGTTCTAAAGCAACAAAACATGCGCTGCATTAAACGAAGCAATAACTTGCAGAATGACGAATGTGCTCTCTCCATTAGGAACGCTAGTTTTACCAGAACGAGCGCTCCCGTCTCCTAATTCAGTCTGAGCATGCGTGGGTATTTTAACCGATGGACTTGCCCATAGACGATCGGAAATTCCCATTGGTTTTTTATCCATTGGAAAAATTTAAAACAAGTTCTATTTTTTCCATCCGATGGAAAAAAAGACCGATGGGTACCATACACGATCGGTTGGTCTGATGAAAACCATCAATCGGACGGTTTTCATCAGTCAAACCGATCGTGTGTACGGGGCTAAAGAGTGCGAAGCAAGCGACCTTGAAAACACTGACAAGGCCGAGACTCGACTCTTGATGGAACTTAAGGCTAGCTCCATCCCTTCCTTAGTGTAGGAAGGTAAGAATTCTACCTATGACATACTTCTGAGGATGCCATCCCTTGGTTTCCCCCCAGGAATATGGGCCCTTCAGATCCTATAATACATGGTCCTGGAGGCCCGCTCTCCTGTATGAATCAGGGTAGTCGTCCCTGATTCTGAAAGCCACCATCTTCCAAGTAAACCATTAAGTCCCATGTTTGCAAGATAGGATGGAATACCAACCTTTGGAAGGTAGATCCAGGCAAGATGTAAGGGACCCTGGGTCCTCCACTACCACCTGTGCGATCCCTGCACAGTAAGGTCGTCTGGGTCATGCCGGAGCTATTAAGCCGGCTTCCATTCCCCTCTGATGTAGCCTAGAGGCCGCGGTAGTCGCGGCGCTGGGGGAAGAGAACGCATAACCCAGTGACATCTGGTCCCACGGGGTTACAATGCATCCTGTCCCGTGTGCGAGTGGATCCTTTGTCCTAGACATAAAGCTCTTCAACTTCTTGTTGAACCTGTACGCCCATGAATCTTTTGCCCGGGGTACCCTTTCTCCAGCCTCTGATCAGAAAGAAGTTTAGGGAGTAGAGGCCATACACCCGGGAACATATGTTGACGATTCCTGAGAACCGTCTGCCAATTGTCCATTCCATAAAATGAAGACTGACGATAGGCAAGGCACAAAATCCCTCTGCCTAAGCCAGAACATGGCTTAATTTCCTTCTGGCTGCGTGACTTCTAGCATCTCCTTGGTAAACAAAGTCAATCAGTGGTGTGGCATGATCGGATTGTACTCTGGACAGAACAAACCTGCAACCTAAACACCCAGGCGATTAAGTCAGACGTGCCAGCCGAAGGCAAGAAAAGTTGACAGACAAGGTTCTCTTGGAGCTAGACCACCTCTCCTGAGCAGGTTTTTTTTCCAGGACTGGTTTCCATCCCTAGAGGCCAGCCTTCGTAGCCACTACCTCTCAGGTAATTGTCATGAAGGATCTTCTTTTCTGCCAAACTTTTTGGTTAGGAACCACCAACTGAGACTCCATCGTATCCGTGGGATCAGACCCTTTGGATAATGCCAGGTTAGGATCTAGTAGCCTAGAATGAAGTTGAGCAAAAGTAATCTTTTTAATGAAGCCACGATCCCTAGCACCTTAAGAAAAAGGTGAATGCAAGGAACTCTTAGACCAGCTTTCTTATAACGCTGACTCTGTCTGAAGCAAGAAAAAAAAAACTCTCCTTTTTTGGGCTGTGTCCCAAACGCTCCCAGCTATTTTCTCCGAATGTACGAATGTACCATTAGACTGGGATCCTGACCCAGGAGTTCCAGATACTTGACCATGCCGGACACACTTAGGTCCAGCCATGCTACTGACTGATCTATCAACAACAGATTACCTTAGTATGCCATTACTGCTATACCCTGGGCCTTTAGTCCTGCTAGAGGAGGGCCCTAGCACCTTGTAAACCCGGGCACAGTGGCTAACCCAAAGGGCAAGACCACTAACCGAAAGAGGTGCTGTCCCTCTGCGAAACGCAGACAACCTCCTGCAGTCCCACGTAAGTAAACACAAATGGTTCCCCATATGTGTAAGTAGCAAGTGTTGAAGCTAAATGCTTCAATGGAAGCGTGCATTTATGGAAGCATGAACTTGTACAAATATGTTTTAAGCAAAAACATAAAAAGTGTGTACTATATACACCACGTATGCTATGGAACAGGCATCTTGCGAGCAAGCATACGTTTTACGAACGTGTTTATGCAACATCACCCAATCTGTATCCATGTAGACACGTATTCTTATGCGAACATAAGGAATCTTGTATAATTTAGGGAATCCCTAAATTTCATGCCTTATTATGCAACCATGCAAAAGCATTATCGTGCGGACGAGTATCCTTGTGAGACCAAGGATTCCTGAGTGATCAGGCACCCTTGTGCGATTAATCAATTTTTTTGCCATCAAGCATCTTAAAGCGATTTCAGGCATCTCTGTGGAACAAGTCTCTTCATGCGATTAAGTACTCTTGGGTAACCAAGAACCAAGGCCCCATTATGCAACCATACAAAATCTAGGGGAACATGCAACTTTAGGCGATCATGCATCCTTATGCGATTCAGAATTTTTTTATGCGATCAAACATCTTATGCATTTTAAACACTACTGTGCGGCTAAGAACCCTTGTGTGACCAAGGACTCTTGTGGGATCAAACACCCCTGTGTGATCCAGCATCTTTATGCAGTCAAGCGATTTTATGCGATTTTTAGGCATCTTTGTGAAAACAAGCCTCTCTGTGTGATCAATTATCCCTGAGTATCAAGGACTCCTGTGCGACCAAGCATGTCTATGCGGTCAAACATCTTTGTGTGACTAAGCACTCAAATGTGACCAAGGATCCCCATGCGACTATCTCAAAACCATAAATATCCATACCAGCAAACATGTATCTTTATGTGATTAATCATAAACATGTTCTTGTTTTTACCCCACATGCATCTTTGTGCGAATAAGCACCCATGGGTAACCAAGGACTTTGTGAGACCAAGCACCTTTGTGCGACCCCGCATCTATATGCAAACAAGCATTTTTATGCATTTTTAGGCAAGGCATGTCAATCCATCAACACAAAAACATGTAAACATGTGGGCTGGTAAAAGAAGATCCTCTGCAAACATGCGATTTAGCTTTTTAGCAACAATGTGCACCAGCAACTGTACAACCCCACATCTTTAGGAGGAAAAAACAGCTTATGTGGGTGCCCAACCAGCAGGTATAAACTGTTGCAGTCAGGGAGTGGAAAGGTACAAGCAACCTATGGAAAAAAAAAAATTTTTTTTTTCAAACCACAAGGATAAGACAGAGGCTTTCGGCCATTAGGCTGAGGGTAAGTTATACGCAGCAAGAATCTCTTGTAAAAGATTGTAGCTGAAACTTCAGAGCTTGTGAGGTCTCTAAGGCCCCTTTCACACGGGCGGACCGTATGTCCATTTTTCACCCATCCTTTTTTGGATGAAAAACGGACATACATGTATCCCTATGGGATAGCGGATGTCAGCGGATTAACATCCGCTGACATCCGATCTTATCCGTGCCCGCTATGGTCCGATTTTCAGGATAGAAAATTTTCTATTTTTCTATCCGTCTGCGGAGCGGATCAGATGAACACGGACAGACGGTCCGTGTTCATCCGATCCCCCCATAGGGGAGAGCGGAGATCTGACAGGGCGGTCCCTGCACAGTGTGCGGGGACCGCCCAGTCATCTGCCGGCTCAGCGGGGATCAACGGAGCGATCCCCGCTGAGCAAGCGGAGGCTCACGTGGCGGATCATGACTGACCCGTCCCGTGTGAAAGGGGCCTAATACCTCCGTCTCGTCAAATTGCACATGTTCCCTTATCCTCTCCAAAAGAGCCTCTCGTCATATTATCACGATGAGCAAAGCATGCCCAGATTTACCTCTTGGACGTCATGTCAAAGACAAACATGGAGGAAAAATCCCTAAGATAAAATTTCTAATACTAGACAGAATTCATCCAAATCCACGTGGTGGAGATTGGAATAGAACATTGCTACAGTGTGAATCCCGTTGGATACTCAATTTGAATGCCACTAGAGTCCCTGGTCTAAATGACATTGTGAGTTATCGGCCATTTCTGGAGGGCTACTCTTTGGGAGGATGGGAGGAAAAGATATATCCACTTGACTGTTCCCCCTCTTCCTTATATTCCTTTGATAACATTCCCTCCACTGGAATACACTCTACTGGGGGCTGGTCACCCCCCTGCCCCAAAGCACCAAACCCCCTATGTTGAGGGCATGGGGCCTGGTACGGTTCAGGAGGGAGGGGGTGCCGCTCTCGTCCCCCCCTCTTTTCCTGCGGCCTGACAGGTTTGTGTGCTCGGATAAGGGTCTGGTTTGGATTTTGAGGGGGACCCCCACGCAGTTTTTTCGGCTTAGGGGGTTCCCCTTAAAATGTTTGCCATGAGTATTTTTTCCCTGCCATGCCTGTGGGATGCTTTGCATTCACGTGCGCAAAGTTCCACTGCGCGTGTGGATGCGAGTGCATATACACGGGGATGTTATGTATGCCATGTATATGTTTAAATCAAATATGCCTAATACTAAATCATGTCTTCTTCTCTCTCCCCCCTCGTTTCATTGCATCAATTCCATGCATCAATTCCATGTTCTGGAAATAATACACAAGGTTATATTATGTCTTTGTGATGTTAATGTATACATATTTTTTATTTTTTTAGATCTAGTGATAATACCATTTTTGGTTCACTATACATTTAAGGTTTTCATTCTTTCTTTTTCTTTTCTTTCCTTTCTTTTCTTTGTCTGTTTCTTTCTCTTTTTTCATTCTCTTTTTCCTTTCTGATTTATTCTCTTTTCCCTTCCTACCCCCCTCTTCCCATCTCCCATTTTCAATTCATTTCACATTCATTTTTTATTTCATTTTATTTAATTTACTTTATTTTATTTTATTTTATTTATTTTCATTTCATTAGATTTCTGCTTTCTTCAGACATAAACTTCTTATCAGAGGATCAGCATATATTTGATTACTAATATGTTTTTTGGTCTATCTGTCAAGTGCTCGCAAAGTATTCCGCACAGCGCCGGTAGGGGCAGCTTGCGTCCTATGACGTGCATGCCCACTTTTTCCCATGAATTTTTTTCATGGATCGGTGTTGGTGCCTTTCCAGCGCAGTGTTCGTCTCCGGCACGGATGTGCTTGGTCCGGGTTCTGCGCTTCCAGGGCAGGGGACCGTTTTTGTCCCATCCGACACACCATAGCTCTGCTACTCTGCAGAGTCAAGCAGTAGATACGTCACATCACCGTGACACACATGAGAGCGGTGATGTGTACATCACGCTGCGTTGCATCTCCTTCTTCCACGCTGATAATACTGCGCAGGCGCGGGCGTCTCCTACGTACCTTGCTGCCGTACATAAACTGCAGCTCACTCTCCATTTTGGTGCATTAACGGCGCCACTGTAGGAGATCCTCCATACTGAGCTCAGGTAATGGAATCACTGTCCATTTTCTATACCCTTTTCCCACTAGTGTCTGTGCTATATTTTTACTTGGACACAATTGTGATTCCATACAGGCACACTCCATACCTAGGAGGATCTATTTGTCTTTTCCCCTGGATGTATGTGAAATATAACAGCCGGCTCTCTATACCACCATAACCTGTATGGTTCCTTCTAACCATTGGGTAAGTGCTATAGATATATATGTATATATTACTTGAACATACACAGATACCTGTGCTGGATATATGGGGGATACGAGACACATATATATACTCACATTATACTATTTTTCAGTATTCCATAGATCCAATCCTATATGTTTTTAGTGTCTTTATCGGCTGACAGAGACATATGTGAGTGTGGGAGTCAGTTACAGGTACTTTGACCCTACAATATGGGCATTATCCATAGATTTTGTCTTATTCCAATTGTTGCAACCTGTTAAGTGATGATTTTTTTGTTCTGATTATTTACACAGAATGATTAGGTGCATTTATGCACCATCGCCCCATTCTATGGGTCCTTCTTTCTGATATCTCAACAGAAATCCCTCTTCGGTTCTATCCTTACCATTAATTGTCTTCTACATATTTTGGTAGGTGATATATATATTTTCCTTATACCTTACATATTCCCATTATAAGTAGCATTTGGTCTGTAGTCCTGTTTCCAACCTTACTCCCACTTCTTACATACAGTGGTCTTTCGGGTGTGGACTTGGTGATCCTCGTTGGAATTTCTGCTGTGCGCTGACTGATCTATACATTTTTTATATACTATTTGTAGCCATTGCTGAATCATAGCTTGATCCCATGGATATATGTCTGATGTAAGATACAGTTTCATTAATATATTTTTATTTTTTTTTATGTTTTTGTTCTTTCTTTCACCCACTTTTTTCCTTTTCCCTCCCCCCCCCTTTTTCCCCCCTCTCCCCCCTTTCTTTTTCTTTCTCTTCTTCCATTACCTTTGTTTGATTTCATGATGATTTTTTGCTCTTTGTCTTTTTACTGCAACACGCAGAATGCATTTTATCTAATTTGTATGTATTAATATGATATATATGTCTTACCAGATGGTATTGCTCTGTACACTTGAAATAAACCCCTGAAGAAGGGCTTCATGCCAGAAACGTTGGGTCAGGTGCCACGAGCTACGCCTACAGGCATTCGCACAAAACATATCCATCAATTGGTTTTGTAACATATGTATCAACAAGTTTTATGTTTACGTGTTTATTTAATAAAAATTTTTTGTTCTTCATATTATTTTGTTTGTCAGTCACTTTTAAAGTCCCATATCTCCCAGGGGGTTTTTTCTTTCTCCCATATTAAAGGGGGCTCCCGGATTCCAATAAGCCCCCCGCCCGCAGACCCCGACAACCAACGGCCAGGGTTGTCGGGAAGAGGCCCTTGTCCCCATCAACATGGGGGCAGGGTGCTTTGGGGTGGGGGGGGCGCTGGTCGCCCCCCTGCCCCAAAGCACCAAACCCCCTATGTTGAGGGCATGGGGCCTGGTACGGTTCAGGAGGGAGGGGGTGCCGCTCTCGTCCCCCCCTCTTTTCCTGCGGCCTGACAGGTTTGTGTGCTCAGATAAGGGTCTGGTTTGGATTTTGAGGGGGACCCCCACGCAGTTTTTTCGGCTTAGGGGGTTCCCCTTAAAATTCATACCAGACCGAAGGGCCTGGTATGCTACTGGAGAGGAACCCATGCCATTTTTTTTTATTTCAAATTTGGCGTGGAGTTCCCCCTCAAGATCAGCAGAGCACAAGTCGCATGCCAAAGTCGTATCATGCAAGACTGCGGCCCGACTTTGATCCGACTTCAATGATAGTCAATGGGCTGAAGTAGGATCAAAGTCGGACCAAAGTAGTACAGGGAGCATCTTCAAAGTCGGACCGACATGTGTCGGACCAGTTAAGACGGCTCCCATAGGGAAACATTGATTTTCACACGTCATGCGACATGAGCTCCCAATGTCAGAGCGTTTGTCGGACAAGTGTGAACCCGGCCTCATGGTTTGAATCTTGAACCATGTATGGCTGGCCTTAACTGGTCAAGCCTGTTTTGGCAGCATCAAGGGGACCTACTCAATATCAGGTGAGTGGTTATAATGTTATGACTAATCATTGTATGCACCAACTTGGAGACAATCAAATATAAGAGTTAGGACCGGACCTTACAGAGGAGCCTTGGCAAGACAGTGTGACTTTCATATATATTTGTAAATGTGTGCAACTAAAACCTGTTTTAAAGTAAATCGTTAGATAGTGCCTTTTTTTTTCTTTTTTTTGCGTGGAAACACATTAGATGCCTTCAGCTTGTGCTCTTGCCGAGCTTCCAATGTTTCTCTGCACCTTTAAGGAGGAATAGCTCCCTCCGGACATACCTGCCTTTAATTTATCTAGAGATGGGTCGAACTCCCCCCGGTTCGGTTCGCACCAGAACACGCAAACAGGCAAAAAGTTCTAACGAACATGCGACCCCTATTAAAGTCTATGGGACACGAACATGAAAGATCAAAAGTGCTCATTTTAAAGGCTTATGTGCAAGCTATTGCCATAAAAAAAGTGTATGGGGGCCTGGGGCCCCAGGGAACATGTATCAATGCAAAAAAACGTTTTTAAAACAACTGCTTTTTTCAGGAGCAGTGATTTTATTAATGCTTAGATTGAAACAATAGAAAAGAAAGATTCCTTTAAATATCATGCCTGGGGGTCTTATTACTCTGCCTGTAAAGTGGCGCATCTGTGCGATGTGTAGAACAGTGCCGCAGCAAAATTACATTTCTAAAGGAAAAAATTGATTTTAAACTTCCTTGCGGCATTAGAAAGTAGTGAGTGTACAGCTTGTATAACAGTGTAAATTTGCTGTCCCCTCAAAATAACTCAACACAGCCATTAATGTCTAAACCGCTGGCAACAAAAGTGAGTACACCCCTAAGTGAAAATCTCCAAATTGGGCCCAATTAGCCATTTTCCTTCCCCGGCGTCATGTGACTCGCTAGTGTTACAAGGTCTCAGGTATGAATGGGGAGCAGGTGTGTTAAATTTGGTGTGATCTTTCTCACTCTCTCATACTGGTCACAGAAAGTTCAACATGGCACCTCATGGCAAAGAACTTTTTGAGGATCTGAAAAAAATAACTGTTGCTCTACAGTTTACATAAAGATTGCCTAGGCTGTAAGAAGATTGCACTGAACACTGCATCAAAATGGTCTGAATGGCTGTCATCCCAGAAGGAAGCCTCTTCCAAAGATGATGCACAAGAAAGTCCGCAAACAGTTTGCTGAAGACAAGCAGACTAAGGACAGGATTACTGGAACCATGTCTTGTGGTCTGATGAGACCAAGATAAACTTAATTGGTTCAGATGGTGTCAAGCATACGTGACGGCAACCAGATGAGGAGTACAAAGACAAGGGTGTCTTGCCTACAGTCAAGCATGGTGGTGGGAGTGTCATGGTCTGGGGCTGCATGAGTGCTGCCGGCACTGGGGAGCTACAGTTCATTGAGGGAACCATGAATACCAACATGTACTGTGACAAACTAAAGCAGAGCATGATCCCCTCCCTTCAGAGACTGGGCCGCAGGGCAGTATTCCAACATGATAAGGACCCCAAACACACCTCCAAGATGACCACTGCCTTGCTAAAGAAGCTGAGGGTAAAGGTGATGGCTGGCCAAGCATGTCTCCAGACCTAAACCCTATTGAGCATCTGTGGGGCATCCTCAAACGGAAGGTGGAGGAGCGCAAGGTTTCTAACATCCACCAGCTCCGTGATGTCATCATGGAGGAGTGGAAGAGGACTCCAGTGGCAACCTGTGAAGCTCTGGTGAACTCCATGCCCAAGAGGGTTAAGGCAGTGCTGGAAAATAATGGTGGCTACACAATATATTGACACTTTGGGCCCAATTTGGACATTTTTACTTAGGGGTGTACTCACTTTTGTTGCCAGCGGTTTAGACATTAATGGCTGTGTGCTGAGTTATTTTGAGGGGGCAGCGAATTTACACTGTTATACAAGCCGTACAATCACTATTTTGCATTGTAGCATTATTCAGTGTTTTCACATGAAAATATGTAATAAAATATTTACAAAATGTAAGGGGTGGACTCACTTTTGTGAGATACAGTACTGTATATATTACACTGCCTGCACTGTATATATAGTCTACACTGATTGCACTGTGTGTGTATAGATACACACAGCATATATACAGTTGCAATAAAAAGTATGTGAACCCCTTGGAATGATATGGATTTCTGCACAAATTGGTCATAAAATATGATCTGATCTTCATCTAAGTCACAACAATAGACAATCACAGTCTGGTTAAACTAATAACACACAAATAAATTAAATGTTACCATGTTTTTATTGAACACACCATGTAAACATTCACAGGGCAGGTGGAAAAAATATGTGAACCCCTAGACTAATGAGATCTCCAAGAGATAATTGGAGTGAGGTGTCAGCCAACTGGAGTCCAATCAATGAGATGAGTTTGGAGGTGTTGGTTACAGCTGCCCTGCCCTCTAAAAAACACACACCAGATCAGGGTTTGCTTTTCACAAGAAGCATTGCCTGATGTGAATGATGCCTTGCACAAAAGAGCTCTCAGAAGACCTACGATTAAGAATTGTTGACTTGCATAAAGCCGGAAAGGGTTATAAAAGTATCTCCAAAAGCCTTGCTGTTCATCAGCCCACGGTAAGACAAATTGTCTATAAATGGAGAAAGTTCAGCACTGCTGTTACTCTCCCTAGGAGTGGGCGTCCTGTAAAGATGACTGCAAGAGCACAGCGCAGACTGCTCAATGAGGTGAAGAAGAATCCTAGAGTGTCAGCTAAAGACTTAAAAAAGTTTCTGGCATATGCTAACATCCCTGTTAGCGAATCTACGATACGTAAAACACTAAACAAGAATGGATTTCATGGGAGGATACCACAGAGGAAGCCACTGCTGTCCAAAAAAAACATTGCTGCACGTTTACAGTTTGCACAAGAGCACCTGGATATTCCACAGCAGTACTGGCAAAATATTCTGTGGACAGATGAAACCAAAGTTGAGTTGTTTGGAAGAAACACACAACACTATGTGTGGAGAAAAAGAGGCACAGCACACCAACATCAAAACCTCATTTAAACTGTGAAGTATGGTGGTGGGGGCATCATGGTTTGGGGCTGCTTTGCTGCGTCAGGGCCTGGGCAGATTGCTATCATCGGAAAAATAATGAATTCCCAAGTTTATCAAGACATTTTGCAGGAGAACTTAAGGCCATCTGTCCACCAGCTGAAGCTCAACAGAAGATGGGTGTTGCAACAGGACAACGACCCAAAGCATAAAAGTAAATCAACAACAGAATGGCTTAAACAGAAGAAAATACGCCTTCTGGAGTGGCCCAGTCAGAGTCCTGACCTCAACCCGATTGAGATGCTGTGGCATGACCTCAAGAAAGCGATTCACACCAGACATCCCAAGAATATTGCTGAACTGAAACAGTTCTGTAAAGAGGAATGGTCAAGAATTACTCCTGACCGTTGTGCACATCTGATCTGCAACTACAGGAAATGTTTGGTTGAAGTTATTGCTGCCAAAGGAGGTTCAACCAGTTATTAAATCCAAGGGTTCACATATTTTTTCAACCTGCACTGTGAAAATGTACATGGTGTGTTCAATAAAAACATGGTAACATTTAATTCTTTGTGTGTTATTAGTTTAAGCAGACTGTGATTGTCTATTGTTGTGACTTAGATGAAGATCAGATCACATTTTATGACCAATTTGTGCAGAAATCCATATCATTCCAAAAGGGTTCACATACTTTTTATTGCAACTGTATATATATATATATATATATATATATATATATATATATATATATACACACACACACACACACACACACACACATACATACATACATACATTGACACACTCTACACTGTGTATATATATATATATATATATATATATATCCACACACACACACACTGAACTGCCTACACGCCACTAACTAACCTGCCCAATCTAGCTCAAGTTCTCTCAATCCCCACGTTATCACACCACCATGTAGGCAGCCTTATATAGTGTGGGGCGTGGACTTAGCCCCCTGAGCCATGATTGGCCAAAGGCACCCTGCCTTTGGCCAATCATGGCTCTCACAGCAGATTGCACTGTGATTGGCCAAAGCATGCAGGTCAGGTGCGATCTCGCAGTGCATTATGGGGCACTCCGTGGTGCTCAAATTTGGCGCAAATGACCCATATGTTTGTTTGTTCTGTGAACAAACGAACAGCAGATGTTCGAGTCGAACTTACGTTTGACTCGAAAATTTAGACCATTCCTAAATGTATCCACTGATATATACTGTATGCTCCAACTTGGATACTCTCTCAGTTGGGACTTCACTTTACAGAGGAGCTTTGGTAAGCTAGTGTGACTTCCACACAAATTTGCAAATATGTGCAACATTTTTTTTTTTTTTTTCAAAAAAAGGTTTATTGTGATTAGATGCAGTACAATTATAAAAGAAGGTAACAAAAGACCCCAAACGAGGTCGGTACAAAGTATGATCATCAGAAACAAACAAAAGAAGGTCACTTGGAGTTATGCTCCATCACAATATCATAGACCACAGTACCTATTATAGAGGGTAGAGCAGACTCAGCATACAAAAAAAAAAAAAAAAAGAAGAAAAAGGTAGGCGCCAACAAATTTAGGGCAGACCCTGAGGGACAACGGCCCTACGTCTACTCCCGACCAGTCCACGCACCCCAATTGGGATCCTGCTGTGCACGGAACGATCGGGAACAGAACACCCAGGGAGGGATATGAACAAAGGGCTTGGCAACCCGCAAACCTGTCCAGATTGCTAATCCCCTGAGGATGCGGACCATCCAGGGGGAGTCTGACCTTGAACCTCTGTTAATAGTCTGAAGCGGTTGAAAAACCCAACTAATGGAATGGCTTCCAAATGCCTGTAAGGCGGAGCATCTAGCTGTATCCATCAACATAAAACAAGAAAGACTACACAGATGTAAAACCTGAGTAGCCAGTGACAGTCTAAGAAAGAGATTAAGAATAGGAAGAGAAGAAAGGAAGAAATAGGGATAGGGAAGAGAAGGGGGAGCGAACCAGAGAATAAGAGGGAAGGAAGGGGGCGGGGGAAATCAGGATTCCTCAGGGAGAGGGGGAAAAATGGTCAGCAACGTGCCAAATCGGGGCTGTCCAGTGCTCACCTATTGGGGCAGAAGGGATATGCCTACATGCATAGCCCAGGGTTCCCAAATAAGACAGAATTTTTCTGGATTGTCTAGTAAGGTATTAGAAACCCTTTCCTGTGTCATTATCCAGGAAATCTTGTGTTTAGCTTGGCGAAATGACGCCGAGGGCGACTTCCAGGCGTGGGCCAAGGTAATCTTGGCCCCCAGAAGGATGAAGTGTATGAGAGAGCGGGACAATTTAGGGACCTTAGGGAGAGCATCATTAAGGAGGGCAATAGTAGGGTTCTGCTTCACCTCGAAACCAGTGACTTTGCGAATGAGGCTGAAAATTCTATTCCAGAACCCCCTAATTTTAGGGCATTCCCAGAGGGTGTGGAGGAGAGAGCCTACGAGGCCACATCCTCTGAAGCAGAGGGGGGAAGACTGCGGATAGAGCCTAGAAAGGCGCGTAGGGACCAGGTACCATCTGCAGATGACCTTAACGTCCGCCTCCATCAGGGAGGTGTTTAAGATACCCTTGAATGAGCGGGAGAAATTTGTGTGCCAAGTGTCTAGATCCCATTCAAACTGGAGGTCACGCTCCCATTTCAACATATAGCTCGCTTTGCCCTGAGGGTCAGCTAGCGCTGAATAGATCAGGGAGATGCCCCCCCTGACGCCCATGGCTGAGGAACACCAATGCTCATATTTGGTAACCGAGAGTGGGTTGTCTGAACTTTTCCAGACCCCACGCAGGAAATGTAATAACTGATAATAGCGGAAGGTTTCGGAGGAGGGCATGTCCAGTTTGGAAGTGCAGTATTTGAGCGAGATGGGGCCATCATTGTTAAAATATTGTCCTATTCTGTATAAACCCTTGTCAAGCCACCATCCAAAAGCCTTGATGTTTAGACCCGGGGGGAATTGGGGATTGTGAAAGATGTGAGCGAGGGTATGCCAGGAAGAGGATAGTGCGGGATGTTTATGAAGGATATCACAGAGAGCCATTGAGTGAGAGAGGGCGGGTGACAGGATCGAGGGACGGTCCTTACGTGGTCTCCAGGCTAAATAGTCCAATGTGTGGTTAGGGGTTGCCTGCCTTTCTATGTCTACCCAGTCCGGTTTAGGTCCTTTAGTATATATTACTGAGAATTGACAGAGTTGGGCTGCTTGGTAGTACCACCACACATTGGGAAGGCCAAGGCCTCCTTTCTTCCTTGCCCTATACAGAACTTTTTTAGATAGACGATGTCCCTTGCCCCCCCATATGAACTGTATGATTTTTGATTGGAGTCTATCCAGTGCTCGCTTCTTGACAGGGATAGGCAGGGACCGGAAGAGATAAAGCAATCTGGGCAAGAGGGTCATCTTGACCGAATTGACTCTACCCAGCCAGGACAATTTATAAAGAGACCATTGTGTAAGTTCAGTTGTGAGTTTTTTGAACATGGCAGGGTAATTGTGTTGGAATAGGAGCTCTACTTTTGGGGTGAGGAAAACACCTAAATAGGGAAGAGAAGAGGCGCACCAGGAGAAGGGGAAGTTTGTTTTGAGCCTATCGACTATATCTTGGGGTGTAGTGACGTTTAAGGCCATTGACTTTGCCATGTTGACCTGAAGGCCTGAAACCTTTCCAAAAGTGGTGAGGAGTTGGAGAATATTGGGGGTCGACCTGAGAGGGGAGGTGACGAAAAGGAGGACATCGTCCGCAAAGAGGGCGCATTTGTGTGTATGTTGACCACATTGAACCCCGTGAATGTCCGGGTGTTGTCTAATTGCTAGAGCTAGGGTTTCTATCGCTATAGCGAAGAGAATAGGGGAGAGCGGGCAGCCCTGTCTGGTACCGTTTAAGATTGGGAATTGGTCGGAGAGGCGTCCCTGTAGTTTGATCTGGGCTTTCGGGGAGAAATATAGAGACTCCAGGGTTCTTAGGAATTCCGGGCCAAAGCCCCAATGGCGTAGAATGGTAAAAAGGTATGGCCAGGTGACCGTATCAAAGGCCTTTTGGAGGTCTATGGAAAGAATGTATCCCTTCTGGGGGGACCCGCCATCCCAGGAGGATTGCATGAGGGAAATCAAATCTACTGCTCTCCTGATCTGGTCCGGTCCCTGTCTCCCGGGGATGAAACCCACCTGATCCTTATGAACATAAGAAGCTATGAAGGAGGCTATTCTGTTGGCCAAAATCTTGGTCATGATTTTCAGATCATTATTGATCAACGAAATCGGCCTATAGTTGCCTACATCACTAGGATCTTTTCCCTGTTTGGGGATCACAGAGATATATGCGAGGTTGGCAGCGGGTTCGAGAATGGAGCCTTCTCGTAGGGAGTTAAAGAGACTGGCCAGACGAGGAGATAGGACCCCAGAGAAAGTTTTGTAATAAAGGGCGGAGAAACCGTCCGGCCCTGGCGCCGAGTCTGTTTTGAGATTTTTGATGACCTCCTGGACCTCTTCAGTGCTAAAAGGTGATTCCATCATGGATCTATGGGACTCTGAAAGTTTGGGGAGATCAATGTCCGCCAAAAATGATTCTAAGGGAACAGGGTCGGCAGAGGAGGGAGATGCATATAGTTTGGAGTATAAAGCTTGGAAGGTTTCTAGGATTTTATGGGGGTTCTGGGTGAGAGAACCCGATAACGATTTAATCTTGGGTAAGGAGAAATTTTGGATCCTTGGGGAGAGTTTGGCCGCCAAGCGTGAGCCGATTTTATCAGCTTGTAAGTAGAATTTGCCACTAAACCAGCTCAAGTGTTTGTCTGCATTAGAAGTTAAGGCAAGATTTAAAGCAATGCGGGCGGATTCTAACTTGGCCAGACTGGCTGGAGTGGGGTTAGACTTATGGGCTTTACTAAGTAGTGTAAAATCCCTTTCCAAGTTTTCTACATCCACCTTCCTTCCTTTTTTCAGGTTGGAAGCCATTTGAATCATCTTCCCCCTCAAGACGGCTTTATGAGCTCCCCAGAGAGAGCTAGGGGAAGTTTCCCCGGTATCACTGAGGAGGAAAAATTCTTGGATGTCCTTTTCCAGCATGGTGCAGTGGACCGGGTTGGCAAGGAGGGATTTACTTAAGCGCCACTGAGGGGGGCCTGAAGGCGAAAGGGAGCTAGAGATTCTAAGGGTTACTAAGGAGTGGTCCGACCACGGAACTTCTTGTATTGAGGAGTGAGAGACAGTGTGAATGTCCGAATTGGGTACGAAGATGTGGTCAATCCTGGCAAATGTTTTGTGTGGGGCAGAGTAATGGGTAAAGTCTTTGGCCGTGGGATTCAATTCCCTCCAAGAATCAATCAGGCCCAAGTCGTGTAGGAGTCGAGCGATTCTGAGGCTTTGTTTGGAGGGTCTCTTAAGGCGTGGCCTGTTCTCGTGGGATTTGTCAAGTGTGTGATCAAACGTGATATTGGAGTCACCCCCTATTAAGACTCTACCTTCTAGATGAGAGGAGAGGGTTGAGAACATGGATGCGAAAAAATTTGCCTGGCCCCGATTGGGGGCATAGTATGAAACAAAAGTATACGTCACCCCTTCTATGAGCCCTTTGACCAGCAGGTACCTACCATCTTCATCACGAATTGTGTGAATGTGGGTAAATGGGATACGTTTAGCCAAGAGAATGGCCACCCCTCTCTGTTTGGTGTCAGCATTCGCAAGGTAGAAGGTGGGAAAGCTACGGTGTAGGAAGGAGGGGGTATAGCTAGCGGGGAAGTGGGTCTCCTGAAGAAGGACAACATCAAGGCTTCTGGCGTGGTAGCTCTGAAAGGCCTTCCGGCGTTTAGAAGGGGAATTAAGTCCCTGTGTATTGTGGGAAGCTACTTTCAAAGGCAGCTTGCGAGCGTCAGTCTCAGCCATGGGCGCCCGAGGGGGGGTGCGAGAATGTAAAAGGGGAGCTTACCTGGAGAGAAGAGAGAATCCGGACAGCCAGTGCGAGGTAGGCTATCAACAAACGCCCTGGAGCAAGGCCTGGGGGAGTTCTCCGCGAGGAATCCTGGAGGAGGGAGGAGGAGAACACTGTAGGGAGGGGAGAAGGGGGGGGGAGAAGAAATGGAAGAAAAAGAGGAGGAAAGATCAGAGATGTCATTATATTGGTCAGTTAAATCACAAAAGGAGAACAAAACAAACATATGCAAAAATTCAGATAAAATTCAACAGGACCGGCTAGCCGGGTCCAAGTCCAAGGACTCCTGCAAGAGGGGTCTTGGAGAGAGTGCAACCCCAGTAGGGGTTGTCTACCTGATGTCACCAGAGGGATTAAAAGTCCCTCCGCGTCACAACAGAGAGAGCGGCATGTTGAGCCGCTCCGGCCGTCAGTAATACAGTACTGGAACGGCCAAAGTGCAGAAAATACTGTAAACAAACAAATATAACGAACCGTAAAACTGTATAACCAGAACATAACCAGTGCATGGAGTGGAACCTGCAAGGGAGAGGAAGGGAAGGTGGGGAGGGAGGGCAAGAGAGGAAGGGGGGGGGGAAGGGGGAGGGGAAAGGGAAGAAAAAAAATAAAAAAAAAGGGGGGGGGACAGGGGGAAGGAAGGGTATAGGCTACTAGGCCTAACCATAGGTTGGAACTAGGAGAGGCCCATCATATATGCAACAAGTCAGAAAGGCAATGAAAGCGTCCTCCTCATCGAGGTGGGAGGAACGGGGGATATTGGGAGTCCCAACTAGCCATAAGATGGGCAAGTGGGGCCCAAACCAAACAGATCAAGACCCTGGCCCGCCTGAAGCCAGTCAGGGCCGTGCGGGTCTGTCTACCACCATACTAGGGGGGGAGAGTAGTTAGCTCTCTGAAATATTAGGGATAGTCAAAAGCAACCCAGCTCCCGTCCGGGAGAAAAACAAAGGAAGTCCCTCATCTCGGGGGTCAGGATTCTCTCTGTCTCTTCGTTTGTTGTTTATTCCATAACGGGGTCAGAGGACTGCCGGGGGGTGGACGCTTTGAGGAGCCTGATTTGGTTGTCGCTTGTTGTGCAGCAAGTTCTTGGGAGATAAGACCAAGATGAAGAAGGAGACGTTCGCCGTCTTGAAAGGTGGAAAAGCCAAAGGATTTGTCCCTGAAATGAAATTGTAGGCGGAACGGAAAAGCCCAGCGGTACTTGATGGAGTTCTGGTTGAGGACCTCCAGGAGGGGTTTAAGGGACCTCCGTTTCTGGACCGTGGTGGGTGAGATGTCAGCAAAGATTTGGATTTTATTCCCTTGGAAGGAGAGATTATCCAGGTTGCGGGTCTGCCTCATAACATCCTCCTTCACACCATAGTAATGGGGCTTGACTACAATGTCCCTTGGGAGACCATCTTGGCAGGGGGGCTGGAGGACTCTGTGAGCCCTGTCAAGTTCCAATCTGTGGTCCTGAATGTCTGGCATGAGTTCTTTAATGAACAATTTAACTGTGCTGGGAACATCAGTAACAGATTCAGGGATCCCACGTATACGGAAATTATACCTTCTACTCCTGTTCTCTAAATCATCGATTTTAGAGAGAGCTGTCTCAAGTTGATCTTGTAAGGTTTGGATGCATGTGGTATTTTGGTTAGTACGGGCGGCAGTGTTATCCACAGCCTGCTCAATTGCATCCATGCGGGCTCCCAGGCTCTGCAAATCAGCCTTAATGGTAGCAGTGATCTGAGTGGCATTGTGGGCTAAGCCTGTGGCTAGCAGCTCAGAAAAGTTCTGCAGCATAAGTTGCATGTCAGCGGAGTGAACTGGCTGCAAGGGGGGGGAGAGGTGGGGGCCTGCCAGGCTTAAGGGGGATCGCAGCATGGGAGAGAGGGGGAGATCTCCAAAAGTCCGTTTCAGCAGGGACTCAGTGGATGCTGGGGAGATCCCTTGGGGGTTGCAGGTACTCACAGGAGTTGTCAGCAGACTGATCTGGTGCTGGTAATGGGAAGGAGGATCCACAATGGAGTCCGGGCCTTCCATGCTGCCTTGAGCTGCGGCCGCCATCTTGGATGATGCAGGGGCTGCCAGTGTAAAGTCGAGCTGGCGGCTCACCTCCCTCTTTTGTGAGGCGCCCGGCATATGAAAGTGTCCCTGGTTCACCCGGGAGGCGATGGGGTCAGTCCTGGCTGGTTCCCGCTCGGTCTGTAGGCTCAGGGGGCTGCGAGAGGCCGGAGCAGCGCGGAGCTCCCATTCAGAGCGTCTTCCCGGAAGTCCCGCGCATGCGCACTCATGTGCAACATTTTTAACGTAAATTGTTAGACCGCGCCATTTGTTTTTTTGCAGGCTAGCTAGTGTAACAATAAAGTGTCGTGTTGTGCTTTAAAATCTATATACTGTAAGTTAGTAATACTAAGACCCCTTTCACACTGGGTTGGTTTGCAGGCACTGCAGCGCTAAAAATAGCGCCTGCAAACCGACCTGAAACAGCCGTTGCTGTCTCTCCAGTGTGAAAGCCCTCGGGATTTCACACAGGAGCGGTGCGCTAGCAGGATGGTAAAAAAAGTCCTGCTAGCAGCATCTTTGGAGCGGTGAAGGAGCGGTGTGTATGCCGCTTCTCCACCGCTCCTGCCCATTGAAATCAATGGGGCACCGCGGCTATACCGCCGGCAAAGCGCCTCTGCAGAGGCGTCTTGCGGTGGTCTTTAGCCCTTTCTCAGCCGCTAGCGGGGGTAAAACTGCCCTGCTAGCAGCCGAATAGCGCCACAATTTCGACGGTAAAGCGGCGCTAAAAATAGTAAATTTACTTTACACTATTTATGGGATTGTGAACAGTGTCAGCAGCTGGCCATATGCTGTATATATATATATATATATATATATATATATATATATATATGTGTGTAGCGGGGTCTCCTTTAGGGCCCCGGGACTACGTTACCCAGAACCCCGTTCGGCACCCAGAGTGCAATTGGCCACCGCAGAGACTCATGGGAGGGGCTATTTAAGAAGGAGGCGAGGGCGAGCTCGGCCTCTTTGGGACACCGCGTTGCAAGCAACAGTTTCTTCCTGTGCCTGGGGCCTTGCACAACTTCTGAAGAGCCTTCCACCCCACTGCGGAGCCTGGGTGGCATCTGACTTGTCGAGTGAGGACATCAGTTGGATCGGGGACCCGATCGTGGCAGACGCTCTGTGTGCAGGGACACAGCAGGTGGAAGTCGCGTCCGGAGTGGTGAGTGAGCACTTGCTCAATCCAATAGACTGTACTGTGTTTAGGCCTATAGACTGCCTTGGCCCACCAATCGTTTGTTTGCTGTTCCACTGGAGACCAGTAGCAGGACAGGGTTAAAGGGTCTCCAGTATAGTGTTCCTTGTGACTGCCTACTTGTGGATTACAAAATACTGTTCATCAAGTGCATCTCCAAAAGTTTGCATGCGAAGAAAATCCTTTATGAAAAGACTAAAGCCTCGTACACACGACCGATTTTCTCATCCAAAACCGGCAAGAAAAGTGCCGCGAGAGCTTTTTAATCGAGAAAAACGTTCGTGTGTATGGTTTTACGATGAGAAAATTGCCGTGAATCTCGACGAGAAAATAGAGAATCTGCTCTCTATTTTCTCGTCAGGATTCCAGATTTCCTCGTCGTGTTTCTCGTCGGCCTCTTTTGTGACGAGAAAATGGTTCGTGTGTATGCTTTAACAAGTCTTTCAAAAGCGCGCATGCGGAGCACTATAGTGTGGGCCACCAGACCCGCCTTTTTTGGGTGTCCCACACAGGTGCATTAGTGATTTTTTGTGGTGCCTCCATGTCTAAAAACTGACAGCCAAAGGTGAATACTAAACATATTATTGGTCAGAAATAATGCATTCATCTTTAACTTCCGCCCAAACACACACTTGTACCCCACTTCCAAACAATTTAGCCTGTTTTTATTTTTCATAGAGAATTTCAGTGTGATAAATAGACCTTACTCTTTCGTCCATGGACCGACACAGCTTCTCTATTGACAAAGTGGGTATTATCCGTTAATTAGGAGTGACTAGGCAGAAAAACTTGTAAAAAGTGTTGCATCACACCTTCTACAGTACCGCCCAGGGGGCGGACCCTCTGGGTATACCCTCTCAGTCTGCATCTTCGCAGATCAGTTTTTTTCTGTCTAGCAAGGAGTAGGACATGGCTCCCTTCGGGCCCATTGGTCCGGGGAAAAAAGATATATATATATATATTTTTTTTTTTTGCTACATTTGTTGTTTCCTGCGATCTTCGATCAACTGCCGACTGGGTGACAGGCTGGATCCTCGATCCTTGTAGTCTCCCCAGTTTTGGCCATCGGGCGTGTGCCGACCCTAGCTACGCGCTGGGTTTTCCACGACATGCCCGTCGCTCCACGGGTGGCCGGTGAGCTTACGCTCCAGGGCCTGCATCGGACCGCTCAGCTTCGGCTGACCTTACGGCCGAGTCGCAGCAGCCTGGCCGGTGAGCTTACGCTCCAAGGCTTGCATCGGACCGCTCAGCTTCGGCTGACCTTACGGCCGAGTCGCAGCAGCCTGTCCGGTGAGCGTCATGCTCCAGGGCATACATATGATCGTCCCTTCTGGGTCCAATCACAGCATGCCTGGCCAACAGTCACCTTCCGTGCGTGGACGATGATCTGTTTGGAATGTCTTCCAGCAGAATACATGCAGGATAGGTAAGTAAAACTCCCCTGCCTCGGCTGGGTGATTTAGCTGGACATTCCTGGAGAGATCAAGTAAGTGGTTGTGGCCCCTTTCTTCCCTCTCTCCCTGCCTTTCCCTCCTCCCTGGGCTTCTAGCTAAAGGTTGCTGGGTGCTGGGGGTCACCTAGGGGGTCCCACTGGAGCGGGGCAGGCTGTAACTAACATTTAAAAGAAATGTCATTTTTTCTTACCTGTGTTTGTGTCCTTCCTCCTCCATGCTGTCGGCGGCCATTTTGAGGTGGTCCATGCTAAGTTTGGCCTCTTGTGACTGCCCGGCGGCCATCTTCCTGTGGTTCGGCCACACCCACTGGCCCCTATCAGCTGATCGGCGGCCATGTTTGTCCACCCTGTATGCTGATATTGCCGTTCGGCGGCCATCTTTTTGTGGGCTATGGCTGCTTGACCTCTATCTTCTGTCGGCGGCCATTTTCTTAGAGCCCACATTATCTTCCATACAGACGTTTTTGGCAACCATTTTTCGAGTGCATTACACTGGCGCGAAAATTCACACAGGAAGTGCTGATAAAAGAAGCAGACTGACACAGCAGCAGTGGGACAGCATCACAGGCGCAGCATAGCAGTACCTATCCAGGGTGGTGAGTCCTCTGGGTGACCCGGCCTCTCTGCAGCACAGGAGGGTGGCCTATTGATATCTTGCCTGGAGCCCTGTGAGTGTCAGCGTGTGGTCAGCATGGCATCTGAGCCAGATGTCTTCTCCCCTGAAACACCAGATTTAGCAGCTGGTGCCCCTGAGGTGTCTATGAACGCTATGACTGCAATCCTAGAGGCGTTTGCTGCCAGGGTGGAAGCAGCACATGGGAATACAGGGGGTAGTAAACGCCCCATCCCCTGCAAGCTTCTGGGGATAATTCTGGTGCAGAACCAGGTCCAGCTACGGCTCGGGGCCCAGATTCTGACGCATCAGAGACTGCAGACCGTGACCGGACAGTGAGAATGACTCAAAGTCCAGGTCAGTACGCGAGACGACTTTGGTATCTGACCTTATTACTGCAGTGCGGGATATGCTAAAATTGGAAAATACTGCAGAAGCAGCAGAGACTCCGGTCCACTTGGGTTTCATAGACCTGCCCGCACTGCTAAGGTGTTCCCTTGTGTGTCTTTTGATAAACTCTTATACAAGGAATGGGAGAACCCACTGAGGGTCTTTACAGCCCCAAAGAGGTTTGCGGTACGGTACCCCTTTTGAGGAGAGTTTTCTGAAGAAATGGACCTCTCCCCCCTATAGTGGACCCTCCGGTGTCCAGACTTAATAGAGCCACCACAATTCCTGTAGAAGGGGCTCCTGTTTTCAAGGACCCTGTGGATAAGAAGGCTGAAGCACTCGCTTGCTACCTATACTCAGTGGTAGGCTCGGCAGTACGCCCGGCATTGGCGGGGGCCCTAGTGTCTCACACACTTACTGAAGGGGCAAGATTGCTACTCCAGGGGTTAAGGAGCGAGATGCTCCTCCTGATGAGATAACATTGGCCGACCTGTTGGTCCAGGGCCTTAGGTTTGTCTGCGAGTTAGACATGAATACTATTCCCCTGCTGTCTAAAACTTCGGTTTATGCAGTAGCAATACGCCGCCTGATCTGGCTAAAAGGCTGGTCTGCGGACCAGACTTCCAAGAAAGCCCTGTTGGATCTGCCTTTTAAGGGCGACAGACTTTTTGGGGCTTCTCTGGATGACATCATCAAGGATGCCACAGGAAGTAAAAGCACTTTGCTTCCCCAAATTAGCAAGGATAAGGGGCCACGCCAAGGGCAAGGGCCCTCCTTTAATGCACACAAGTGTTTTTTTCGTCCCCCTAGGGCGACAGGGAAAAGACCCCAGGCCGATAAAGCGCCTGCCCAAGGACAAAAGCGTCCCTGGTCCCGCATACCCAAGAAGCCTGCGGACAAATTTGTGTCCGCATGAAGGTCCACCCCCACCCAGCTCTCGGGTGGGGAGACGTCTTCGCAAATTCACGACTCAGTGGACAGCACTAATCTCCGACAGGTGGGTTTGCGAAGTAATCTCCTCAGGCTACCGGACAGATTCAACACCTCCAATCTCCAGCTACTACCGACCCGTCGGGAGGCCCTGTATGGGGCGGTCCAGGGTCTACTGGAACGCGGGGTAGTTATTCCAGTTCCAGAACTGGAACGGGGTTTTTACTCAAATTTGTTCATTGTGCCGAAGAAGGAGGGGGTTCGTCCAAGCTTGGATCTCAGAGCCCTCAATTGCTTTGTGAAGGTACAAAGTTTTCGGATGGAGTCGGTTCGATCTGTAGTCACGGCTCTCCATCCGGGGGACTTTCTGGCCGCCTTGGACATCAAGGACGCATACCTGCATGTCCCCATATATTCCAGACACCAGAGGTTTCTGCGATTTGCTATCGGGAAGGACCACTACCAGTTTGTGGCCCTCCCGTTGGGCCTTGCCTCAGCACCCAGGACGTTCACCAAGGTGCTCGCTCCAATTCTGGCACTTCTAAGACAGCGGGGTATCGCTATCACAGGCTACTTATACGACCTTCTGCTGAAGGCCCCTTCAAGCTCAGAATTAGAGGTAAGCGTGTCCATTACCTGTCAGACTCTTCGAGACTGTGGTTGGATACTAAACACGCAAAAGTCAGTATTGGTGCCCACTCAACGCCTAGGGTACCTGGGGTTGATTCTGGATTCTTCAGAAGCAAAAGGTATTCCTCCCTGTGGAGAAGTTGCAGACCCTCCGGGCTGCAGTACGGCAGCTGACTTCCAGGAATTGGTCGTCACTCCGTTTTTTGCATGCGAGTGTTGGGCCTCAGGGTAGCCTCCTTCGAGGCGGTTCCATATGCTCAATACCACACTCGAGTGTTACAGAAGGAAGTTCTGTCCAGATGGAACAGATGTCCATCATCTCTGGATTATCAAATCCGAGTGAGCCACATAGTCAGGAGATCCCTGGTATGGTGGCTGACAGCACCGGCTCTAATGGCCGGGAAGTCATTTCTTCCGGTTTACTGGATAGTGATCACGACGGACGCCAGCCTTACAGGTTGGGGGGGAGTCTGGGGTGTTCAGTCGGCGCAAGGTCGCTGGACCCCAGAGGAAGCCCTCCTGCCAATCAATGTCCTGGTAATCCGGGCGATCAGGCTGTGCCTCTTCAAATGGTCTCAGAGGCTGCAAGGGCGTCCAGTCAGGATCCAGTCAGACAACGCCACAGCAGTGGCATATGTCAATCATCAAGGAGGAACAAGAAGCTCAGCTGCAACATCGGAGATCGCTCGCATCCTGAAGTGGGCAGAGAGCAGCGTACCGGCACTGTCGGCCGTGTACATTCCGGGTGTGGAAAACTGGCAGGCGGACTACCTGAGCTGCCAGATGCTGGACCAGGGAGAAGGGTCCTTACACCCGGAGGTGTCCCAACTCCTCTGCCAAAGATGGGGCACACCAGACGTAGATCTTCTGGCTTCCCGACTCAATCGGAAGGTATTGAGATTTGTGGCCCGGTCAAGAGACCCATGGGCAGACGCAACGGACGCGTTGGTAGCATCGTGGGGTCAGTATCGGCTAATCTATGCCTTCCCTCCCTTAAGGCTTCTTCCTCTTCTGCTCCGCAGAGTGGAGGCAGAGGGAATTCCAATGATCCTAATCGCTCCAGATTGGCCTCAGCGTCCTTGGTACGCCGATCTAGTACGTCTGGTAGCAGACGTCCCCTGGCGCCTACCACTACGGAAGGACCTGCTATCGCAAGGTCCCATTTTCCATCCTGCTTTACAGTCATTGGCCTTAACGGCATGGCTGTTGAGAACCAGGTACTGAGAGACCGGGGCCTGTCAGACTCAGTAATCTCTACTATGAGAAGTGCTCGAAAACCGTCCTCTAGGAAGGTCTATCACCGCACTTGGAGGGCCTACATCTCCATGTGTGAGGAAATGAAATGGCATCCGCGTACCTATTTGGTTTCCAGAATCCTGCTGTTTTTACAGCATGGGGTGGACCAAGGGCTTGCCCTAAGTACGATTTAAGGGACAGATATCTGCCCCGGCTGTCTTTTTTCAGCGACCCCTGGCGACTCACTCTCTCTTGAGTACATTTGTGCAGGGGGTTCGACATGTGGCCCCTCCGGTCCATCCCCCGGGACTTGAACCTGGTCCTCTCTGTGCTTCAGAAGGCACCGTTTGAGAATATTAGAGATATTCCCCTGTTGACACTTTCTCAGAAAGTGGTCTTTTTGGTGGCTGTTACGTCAGTTAGACGAGTCTCTGAGCTGGCAGCCTTGTCCTGCAAGGCTCCCTATTTGATTTTCCACAAGGATAAGGTGGTGCTGCGGCCGCAGCCTTCCTTTCTTCCGAAAGTCGTTTCGGCTTTTCATCTCAATGAAGACATTGTACTTCCATCCTTGTGTCCTCAGCCGTCGAATACTAAGGAGTCGGCGTTGCATTCCTTGGACGTTGTCCGAGCTTTGAGAGTATACCTATCTGCTACTTCCCTGTTCCGGAAGTCAGACTCACTGTTTGTTTCGGTGGCTGGTCCCAAGAAGGGCCAAGCAGTCTCATCGGCCACCATCTCTAGGTGGTTCCGACAGATAGTAATCCAGGCTTACGCCTTAAAGGGTCAGGCGCCCCCCTTTCCTGTCACGGCGCATTCAACCAGGGCAATAGGTGCCTCTTGGGCTTTCCGACATCAAGCGTCTGTTTCCCAATTATGTAAAGCGGCGACTTGGTCGTCCGCACACACTTTCACAAAATTCTACAAAATTGATGTAGGTGCATCTTCGGATGCCTCTTTTGGCCGCAAGGTTTTGCAAGCGGCTGTTTAGAGTTGCAACTCCTCCGTTGGAGGAGTGCTGTTTTGTGTTTGGGGTGAAGTTTATTTTTATGCTGTTACCACCCCTCGTTTTTTCTCTGACACTGCTTTGGGACGTCCCACTTTGTCAATAGAGAAGCTGTGTCGGTCCATGGACGAAAGAGTAAATAGGATTTTTTACTCACCGTAAAATCCTTTTCTCTGAGTCCATGGACCGACACAGCACCCACCCCTCCTTTTAAGTTTGTACTGCTTTTTGACGAACTGATCTGCGAAGATGCAGACTGAGAGGGTATACCCAGAGGGTCCGCCCCCTGGGCGGTACTGTAGAAGGTGTGATGCAACACTTTTTACAAGTTTTTCTGCCTAGTCACTCCTAATTAACGGATAATACCCACTTTGTCAATAGAGAAGCTGTGTCGGTCCATGGACTCAGAGAAAAGGATTTTACGGTGAGTAAAAAATCCTATTTTTGTTTGATTCTCATAGGGGAGAGAAGACTGGGAGGAGAACACTCCAGGGAGCACAGGAACCCCACAGCTTCACAACAACCCCAAACTCCCAAAGACCCACAACCAAAGGATGTTGAGGAAGTTGAGGTGGAGGAAGGAGAAGTGCAGGAAGGAGAGGTGGATGACGTTGTGGAACTGGTCACCACAACAGGTCAGTATCTGTCACCACAGCTTCAGGTAAGAGATGTAGGCCTGCAGAGTTATAATACCTTTTTATTTTGTTTTTAGGGGATGTAAATGTTGTGGTGAAGGATAGTACACGTTTCTCTGCTGACAGTGCCCTCCGAATAATACAGCAAGTGATGGAATGTAGCACGGAACTGGACAGAATAAAACAAATAATTCATGTGATGGATCAAACATTTAAAGACATTCTCGATGTTTTGGGGAGAATCGAATAAGTCAACCAAACCCCCATTTTTTTTTCAGGAATGACTGTTCATCAACCTTTTATACTGTTTTTGACAATGCAACCAGCCAAAAATTGAATATGCACACAGTGTGTCAACATGTGCTATCTGCCATCAGGGGATATCCATGTACGTCTTTTGGGGGTGCAACCCCTTCCTCGTATCTAAAGTAGGTGAACTGAGGAAGGGGTTGCACCCCCAAAACACGTCCATTGATCACCCCTGATGGCAGATAGCACATGTTGACAATAGGGATCAGGAGTCTCAAATCCCTAGTGGAAAATAATACAAAATGTGTGCATATTCAATTTTTGGCTGGGCAAGGGGTGGCAAGACCCCATATTAGGACGGGCACATAGAGACATAGTTTGTGTAAGTGAATGTACCAGATTGCTCAGAGGTATCCAATGTTGTAATTTTTGGAATGCAACTGTTTTTGTATTTTCCTAAGAAAAGAATTGGCGGTTTGTGGCCAGGAAAAAAAAAAAAAGGAAACATGTGTGTGAATGTGCACAAAGTAAAATGTTTGAACAGAAACAACGTGTAGCTTCTTTTTTCAATACGCTCTAACCTGATTTGTGTTTTTTTTAAGGTTACATAGTGAAATGGTTGTTATTTATTAAAGGAAAATACACTTGGCACTACAAATGCACTAAGACAAACTAGGAGACAGGAAACAAACCTAAGTTAAAATTAGAAATCAGATTTTTATTTTAATCATTCTCCAGGAATCTTTAGCCATAGCCTGGCATAGGAATTGCCCCCCTAGCCGTGAAATATTCCATATATTTGTCCCGAACCTCACGGGCATTTTGGGGGGGGGGCAAGCCAGGACGGGCAGATTCCAGGCCCGGCAGGGGATTAGCAGGTGAAAGTCCAGCCTCAGGCAATACTGAGGCCATATATGAATTTGATTTTCTGCTGAGAAAATTGTGTAGCACACAGCAGCATAAAACTACATAGTTTATTTTGTAGTCCGCCAAGTGGATGGAAGTCATAAAAATGCGGAACCGGCTGGCCATTATGCCAAAGGCATTTTCAACGACTTTCGGCCCCTGGTCAGCCGGTAATTGAACACCCTCTTCTCTGGGGTCAGGGTCCTCTGAGGAAATGGCCTCATAAGATGCGGTCCGAGTCCAAAGGCTTCATCAGCCAAGAAAACAAAGGGGAGTCCTTCCATATTCCCTGCATCCAGTGGCAATGCAAGGTCGTCACTCTGGAGACGGAGGGCAAACTCCGCCTGGATGAAGGATCCCCCATCGGACATCCGGCCATTCTTCCCTACATCAACATAGAGGAATTCATACCGTGCTGACACCACCGCCATCAGCATAATGCTATGAAACCCCTTGTAATTGAAGTAGTAGGACCCAGAACGGGGTGGCGGCACGATGCGGATGTGCTTCCCGTCTATGGCACCACCGCAGTTGGGGAAGTCCCACCGCGTGGCAAACTCTGATGCCACAGTCTGCCATTCCTGTGGCGTGGAAGGAAGCTGGGGAGTCAAGCAAGATGAAAGAAAATTAGAAATTAAAAATATTACATTACAAGGAGATTATAATAAAAAACATTAGAGGCCAACATCAATCAAATTCAACGTTTATTAAGGTGTTTTCAATAAGTATAATGGAAGGCTCATGTTTCATATTCATCACCCCCTCTGATGGTCCATTAATACATGATTTTGGGGGGGGGGAGATGTGTTTGGCCACAGGATAGCATTGCAGTGGCGGTGCGTCCAGAGTGGGCGCTGGAACACTGCCCCCTCTCTCCTGTGCCCGTCACTCAGAACAATACATAGGTTCTTGCCTTGCATTAACCTATGTATTGTCAATGCCGCCCACTATTCAGGTGTATGGCCCCCTGTTAAGCGACCAACATATGAATAACTGCAGCATTTATGGGGTGAAAATTGCATATCAGAAACAGGGAGGCAAATAGGCTTGCACATTACAGCCTGAGGGATGTAATTGGCTTCATAAAAGTTAAATAGGGGACGCAGGGGGGGGGAGCATTCCTTGGGTAAACACTGACAGGCTGCTCTGCCAATCATGTTCACCAAGTCTGTTTAATGGTAACATGATTGGCTGATGCAACATCAAGGGAAGGAGAAGACATCAAGGACAGAAGAAGGATGGCGCTGACCACAAGAAGGTATGTGCAGGGCTGGGGACAAAATGGCTGCATTGGAGGGGACAAAATGGCTGCATTGGAGGGGACAACTGGGGGCGTTTATTAGGCACCTTTGCAAAAATGGAGGAAGTTTATTTCCTAAATTGGGGTTGGACCCCCAAACATTTGTTGCAACAGGCGCCCCTGCTGGAAAGTTTAGTAAAGGGAAATATGCATGGAGGAGAAAAAAGGGGCAATCTAAAGCTTCCAGCATGCATGGGGACAAAGGGGACATTCTCAGCATATTACAATCATGGTAATTAGGGAAGGATGAAAGAAATACAATACATTAGCATACATGGAATACATAAAATGTGATGTTAAAGGAGAAAACTTACCCTAATATAGTCCTCCTGCAGGACTTGTATAATGGCAGAACAGGTGTCTGGGATTATGAGGCCCAGAGCCTGGGGGGAGATGCCTGTCGTGAACTTCAAGTCCTGAAGACTTCTGCCTGTCGCCAGATAACGTAAGGTGGCGATGAGCCTCTGCTCAGCACTGATGGCTTCCCGCATAACGGTGTCCTGCCTGGTAATATAGGGGGACACCAAAGCCAACAGTTCCTGAAAAACGGGGTCAGACATCCGCAGAAAATTCCTGTAGTCCTCAGGATGATTCTCGACTATCTCCCGCAGCAGAGGCATGTGGCAGAATTGGTCCCGCTGGAGCAACCAATTCTTGGTCCATGAACTCCTCCTCACACCATTCATGGACTGGTCTTGGTCCAAAACAAGCAGACCAACACCAAGCGCACGCACAGCACGAACTCGACGACGAGAACGTCCAGGCAACATGGCTAGGAAACGGTCGTCTTATCAGAACGTACAGAACAGAACGCACTTTAGAACAGCAAGGCCTATGAATAACGAACTGAAAATCAGAAACGAACGGGCAAGAACGCACTGTAAAACAGATACGACTTGCCTAGACGCCCTGAAAGTCAAGATATGAACCCACAAGCACAAACTGAACCTCAGAAAACGAACTGAAAAGCACGAAGACTGAAAAGCGCGAAACGTCTCTTCCCAAACTTTTACTTCACACGCGGTAACACGAGATCAGCAAAAGCAGCCCAAGGGGTGGCGCCAAGAAAATCAATCTTCCCCTTTATAGTGCCGTCGTACGTGCTGGACGTGAGCGCGGAGAACAACGAGGAAATTGGGAAATGTCAGTGTGTACGCATAGAAAGCTTGACGAGAAACTCATCAAGGTTAACAAGAATCTCGTCGAAAAAAACGACGTGTTTTTAACGACGAGAAACTCGGCCGTGTGTATGAGGCTTGAGATTTATTCTGTGTCAGGCCTGACCAGGGAGTGGAGATAGACTATTGTTTAGTGCGTATACCATAATAGCTGCGCGTGGTGGATTACCGCGCTGCGCCATTATTGTGTGCTATACCAAATGCTGCAAGGCTCTGTAAGCAAGTTGTATGTTTTATGTTCTGCTTATGCCTTCTAATACAAAAGTAAAACCGTTATACTTGATCTCTCGCATCAGTGTGTTGTCTCAGATCAAAGAGCTTACCCTTGCAATACTGTTTGCTTGTGATACAAGTAAAATCCCTAGACTAGCTGTGCCAGAGTGGGTCGAGTAAGATTGCCGGGGGTTGGCGGTGCTGTACACGGGGCCCGAAACAAATCCAGTGGCTCTCTTAACTGGGGGTAGCGCTATATATATATATATATATATATATATATATATATATATACACACACACACAGTGCTTTTTTTCTCAGACAATAGGTGCAGGAACTCCCCCTTTCCGAGTCATCCCTTTTCTCCGCCCCTACCCACCTCCCAGTACCGCCCCTTTTAGACAATATAGAACCAAGTATAATTTTGTGGTGCTAAGTAATTTGTATGGAATTTGGTAATGATATCAAGAAAAGCAGTAAAATAGATCCCCTGCAGCCAGCAACAATAGATCTCCCTAACAACAATGGACCATTTACAACAAAAATCCCCCCCCCCCCCCAGCAACAATACACTCCCGGCAGCATCAACAGATCTCCACACAGCCAGCATTTAATAGACTCTCTGGCTGCCGTCAACAATAGACCCCTCCCCCAACAGTAGATCTCTTTCATCATCTTTCACAATATATAAAAAAATTGGGCTAACTTTACTGTTTAGTTTTCTTTTTATTCTTAAAATTAAATTTTTTCCCCAAAAATTGCCGTTGGAAAACTGCTGCGCAAATACCGTGTGACATAAAATATTGCAACGATTGTCATTTAATTCTCTAGGGTCTCTGCTATATATATATATATATATATATATATATATATATATATATATATAATGTTTGGGGCTTATAAGTAATTTTCGAGCAAAGAAATACTGATTTTAACTTGTAAGCAACAAAATGTCAGAAATAGGCTTAGGCATGAAAGGGATATATGCTGCGTGTGTGTGTATATATATATATATGTAGCGGGTACTCCAAATTTAGGGGGGTCCCTGTGTCTAAATTTAGGGGGATGACCCGAGCACTAGTATGGTTCGGGCCTTCTAATTGTTCTGGACTCTGCTTTATTGCTGTGTGTCTATGTAGAGTTCCCTGTGGCCTGCAGGTGGTGCTGCCATGTTGGGTCAGGGTTGAACCATAGGTTACATTGACGCTATTGGATGTCCTCTCTCGGCTACCATGCAGTGGGCTGGTTCTGTCTGCTGTGCATGCCGGGAGAGGATATAAAAGAGGCAGACGCCATTTTTTATAGCGAGAGACCCGGGGACCAGTACCCGGAGGAGTGTGCCCCCTAAGGAGGGGGGTGTGTACCCGGACTGAGGAGTCTCGGGCACCTTTGGCCCGAGACCGCAATGTTCCGGGTAGGCCCAGTACCTTCAACTGGGTCTACAGGCAGAATTTAGGAGTCCCAGGATGCCGGGTGAGGAAGACCAAGAGGAAGCCAGGGGAGGATCGGTCCCATAAGAGGAGAAGAGTGATAGTTAGATTGCTGCCTCAGGGAAAGGCCTGGTGACCTGTCGAAGGGAAGGATCCTATGCTCCGCAGAACTGACCCTGCGGAGTGCTGCTGCTCTTTGAGGACAGACTGAACTTGTCCTTGGAGGATTAAATTGCTTGTTCGAGCTCCACACTGGCTGCTAGGACCATTGAGGGACTATCCGGGTGAGCTGTACCAGCGGGTGTCACATTATGGTGTACATAAGAGACTATATTGCATTATGTGAGTCCCGTCCTCCTCTGGTTCCTATTGGATAATATGCTGGCTATTGCTTGACAATAAGAAGTAAAATGCATGGTGGGATTTGTGGTACCGGGAGAGTTGGACTCCAATGTCAAGGGTACTACACGGACTACCATACCCACAGTGCAACGGAACATCCATCGTGCCTTGCCCGGCGCAAGGTCTGCTGGGGATGGACTATTTAAAGGAGGGAGGAGCAACGTGCGGTCTCTTTGGACATCGCCCGCCCAGCAGCTTGGATCCTGTTGGGGCCTGTCGCGTTGGTTTAGGACGGAGAGTCTGGGCCTACCGAGGGGAGCAAGCCTGCTGATCGGAGAGGGAGAGAAGCCTCATCCAGAGAGCCTGCTGATATCTCGGAGTTCCTGAGGGTCGAGCCATCTTCACCTTCCCTATTGGTTGTCCGGAAGATCGGAGACTGCGGGTGACCGGGAGATCGCGTGCTGAAGCCCAGCAGTGAGATCGGTTGACGTATTGGTCTGGTCGGGTGAGAGAGCACTTGCTCAGGAATTCTTAACTGTGCTAGGCCTGAGATTCTTTGCATAGGCCCCACCGCCATCTCAGCAGTGTGCCGCGCACCCAGTGATAGTGTGCTGCGCAGTTAAAGTTGGCCGTCTCTTTGCCTGTGACTATAGATCCAAAACCCCAATAGGATTACAATTAACTGTGTTACCCCCTTGGATTACAAATGTAAAAGTGCACCAACGTTGCTAGCGAAGACCCCTTCTATAGGAGTAACTATAACTCACAGAGACATTGTTCGGGCGCCATATTGCCCACGAGGGGGAAGCTCGCGAGCGCAGTGCTATCAGAGACATTTAGAGTTTATAAGATTGGTATATCATGACTATTGTAAAACCGATGCATTCCAGTACTGCCCACCACATTATACCCCATACCTTATTTATCTTAATCAAAGAGACCACACATTGCTGTTTTGGAGTAAAACATGGCCGTAGCAGCCTCCTTTATTTTTTTAACTGTTCCATCAGTTATCAAAAACTTTAACCATCAAAACACATAAACCCAGAAACATAACAGAAATATTGCCCCCTAGTGTTGGTCTTTGCAGGAACCTCAAATTCGCCATAATCATATTAACCCGATATTCCTCATCATATTAAATTCTTATTATCCCGGGACACTGCGGTACCTTACCAATGGTCATAGGCCTCAAGCCGATCAGCTACTGAAGCCTCGTTGTTGTGTTACACTATGTGATTATTCTTGCTCTGTGTCTTTAAGATCTGTCCCCTTCTTTCTAGCTGAACTCTCTCTCACCGTAGTTCTTTATATATCTCCTCCACTTCCTGATTCTGGTCATTACTCCTGTATTTCTTCCATGCTAACATCTTACATGTGGCTTACAACTGCAACGGTTTTCTACCTATGAATATCCATCATTAAACGGAACATTCGAAAGGATTCATCGTCTGTCGTCCTAACTGTGAGTTTATTCATTGAGTTAAACTGCCTGTATCGATGCAAGGGATGAATATCAAACCAGCTTGAGTAAGGCCTACTTAAACCTGGAGATGAACTTTATCGCTTTGTAGTTGAGACAGAACAGTAGAAAAACTGAGTTTCACAGCCTAATTACAAGATTTCTGCATGTCAGTACTGAAACAGACAAGATTTACTGCCCTCATAGCAAGACAGAAGGGACAGAGCAGCACATGGCAGCCTTATAGCCTGAGACAATCTGCACGGTGTCATATTTCAGCACACAGATCCTGCCTGCTTTCACAGTCAGTCTGCTATCATGAGTGACCAAGTTTCTGCATGTGAACTCACATCTACCTCCCCACAAGTTCCTGAAGAAACTGAGTTACCCAAACGCTCAGTTAAACCCACTTGGAAAGTAATGGAGAATTATGAAGCTTCAAGGACTGAATTGTCAAATAGCTTGGAATTAGTCTGGGAGAAAATCCTTGCTGAAGCCAATACAGTGTCTGTTGAATGTGAACTACTGACACTAGAGGGCACCATTAAACAACTTTCTGCCTCATATGAGCTTTATCAGCTTACCAGCATCAAATTCACTAATGTCTTACAAAACATGAAGTCAGAAAGTGCGATGATGCAATTAAAGCGCGTCAATGCTCTCAATATTGAAAGAGACAGTTTTATCCAGCAAACCAGATTAAAGGCAGAAGCAAAAATAAAGCTGTTACAGGACACTGCATCTCACAGATCTGTTTCCACCAGACGTTCTAAAAACTCGTCAAGATCCCATAGTTCAAGATACTCAACACTCAGTGAGCGACTTATTAATGCCCGCGCTGAAGTGGAAGCCAGCAAAGTGCAGGTGGCATATGCAGAAAAAAGGGCAGAGTTGGAAGCGCAGTCAGCACGACAAAGAACAACAATGGAAACCTTAAATGAACAGTGTAAACATGACGCAGCCATGGCAAAGCTAAGGGTCCTACAGCAAGCTATCAGTGCAGACGAAGGTGCAAGTGAGAAAGACAGCATTAACCTAAACATAGCAGATATGGAAGACCCCCTCAAACGCATTAAAGACTATGTCCTAAGCCACAGCAGTGCACACTCCATTGTCTCCAATGCTCCCGACTACATAGAGACTCCTTCACAGCTTCAAGTTAAAGAGGTTCCAGCAACTTCCTGCACTCAAAATCACTCCACTGCATTTCCTACCTGCCTACCTTGCCTGCCTTCATACGTCACAGAGCATCAGCGCAAGCTTCAAGCAAGTCATCAATCTCCAGTCATCGGTACAGCCTTGAATCAACGTACCATTGGAACAACTGACTTCAAGCAAGCAACTCACCTGGATGCATCTGCTGCACCATATTTCCCTGTGTCCTTTAACAACAATGTCAAAGATAACGCAATCAGCACCATACAGCCAACAGCATCTCACATAAAGGCGGAGACAACTGAGACAGAAGAGTTTGTGGGGTACATGCTTCGTAGAGAGCTCACAAAGACTGGTCTTACAAGTTTTGATGACCAACCTGAGAACTACAGAAGTTGGAAATGTGCCTTCAGAACTACAATCAGCAATATTGGCATTGCAGCTGATCAAGAATTGAATCTGCTGATCAAATGGCTTGGTCCTCTATCTGCTGCACGTGTTAAGCCATTAAGATCGATTTTCATGGACAATCCTACTGCAGGCCTCACAGCTGCATGGGAGCGACTAGAGCAAAGTTATGGCAGTCCAGAAGCTATAGAAAATGCTTTGTTCATGCGTCTGGAAACTTTCCCAAAGATATCCGGTAAGGACAACAAGGAGTTCCAGAGACTGAGTGACCTTCTCCTTGAGCTTCAGCTAGCCAAGACAGACCCAAAACTACCTGGACTCAGTTACCTTGACACTCCAAGAGGGGTAAACCCAATTGTCTCCAAGCTCCCGTATGGTTTGCAAGAGAAATGGACTGCACTAGGGTCATCATACAAAAGAGAGAACAAGGTTTCCTTCCCTCCATTCTCTTTCTTCTGTGAATTCATCAGGAAAATTGCGGAGACCAAGAACGATCCAAGTTTTTCCTACGGTGAGTACAGCCTCTTCTCACCCTTTCCTAAGAGTACCAGTCTTCAGGGCAACTATAGAAACCATAGAGGCCCAGTGTCCGTGAAAAAGACTGACATCCTTCCCACTCCTACCACAGTTCTGGCCACGAACAAACAGAGTAGGAAGATTGAAAACCCTAACAGAGAGTGTCCCATACACAAGAAGCCACACCCCCTCAATAAATGTATCGGCTTTAGGAAAAAGCCTCTGGAAGAGCGCAAGGAGCTTTTAAAGACATTTAGGGTATGTTTCAGGTGCTGTGCTTCTACAGAACATTTTGCAAGGGACTGTAATGTGTCCATCAAGTGCATAGAGTGTGGCTCTGAAGAACATGTGCAAGCCCTCCATCCTCTTGAGCCCAGCTCTGCACAACCTGCCAACACTCCTCCCAGGTTAACGCATGGCGGGGAGAATACAGACCAAGTGCCTAATTCTACCATCATTTCTTCATCCTGCACTGAAGTTTGTGGAGAAGACCGCTGTGGTAAGTCCTGTGCTAAGATATGCTTGGTGAACATATACCACAAGGATCAACCAGAAAAGTCTCTAAAGGCATATGCTATCTTAGACGATCAGAGCAATCGATCACTTGCAAAATGGGAATTGTTCAATCTATTTGAAATAAAAGGCGAAGCTCATCCTTACACCTTGGGTACCTGTAGTGGAACTATAGAGGTTTCTGGAAGAAGGGCTCATGGACTCATGGTATCTTCTCTCAAAGGTAACTTGCAATTACCCTTACCTACACTTGTTGAGTGCAATCAGATACCTGCTAACAGAGAAGAAATCCCTACTCCAGCTGCTGCTTTCCATCACCCTCACCTCAAGGTAATAGCAAATGAGATACCACCGCTTGACAAAGATGCTCAGATCCTTCTTCTGTTAGGAAGAGACATTCTAAGAGTTCACAAGGTACACAGACAAGTCAGTGGACCCCCAGATGCCCCATTTGCCCAGCGCACGGATCTAGGGTGGGTCATCATAGGCAATGTCTGCATAGGCAAAATGAAAAGACCTACCAACATTTCGTCATTCAAGACAAATGTTCTGCCAAATGGCCGAAACACTTACTTTGAGCCATGCCCACATCACTACTGGGTGAAAGAGAAGATAGCCAGCCACGAATGGCAACATGGTATCTCAGGTGACACAAGCCCTTTCTCCTGCCATGATGGCGAGTTCGGCTCTACAGTGTTTAAAGCAACCAGTGAAGATGACATACTGGCTCCTTCAATGGAAGACAAAGAATTCATCAAGGTAATGGACAAGGAGTTCTTTCAAGATGACTCCAATAACTGGGTAGCACCCCTACCCTTTCGTCTCCCAAGAGAGAGATTGCCCAACAACTTACAGCAGGCCATCAGTAGATTCTCCTCCTTAAAGCCAAACTTAAGCAGGAAACCAGAGATGCAAAAGCACTTTGTGGACTTTATGCAAAATGTATTTGACAGAGATCATGCAGAGCCTGCTCCCCCACTAAAGGAGGGAGAAGAATGCTGGTACCTTCCATCCTTTGGCGTGTATCACCCACGCAAACCAGACCAAATCAGAGTTGTCTTTGATTCCAGTGCTCAGCACGAATGTGTTTGTCTTAACAACATGCTCCTTACTGGACCCAACTTGAGCAACAGTCTAATAGGAGTCTTGATTCGTTTCAGACAAGAGCCTGTAGCAGTAATGGCCGACATTCAACAGATGTTTCACTGCTTCATCGTCAGAGAAGACAACAGAAACTACCTCAGGTTTCTATGGCACAAGGACAATGACCTCAACAAGGAAGTTATAGATTATCGCATGAAGGTACATGTCTTCGGTAACAGTCCTTCCCCAGCAGTGGCAACTTATGGGCTAAGGAGAACAGCTCAGACTGGAGAAGTTAAATATGGATCTGATGCCCGTCAATTTGTTGAAAGAAACTTCTACGTTGATGACGCACTTAAGTCCTTTCCAACTGCTAAAGAAGCAATTGATCTTCTCACCAGAACAAAGGAGATGCTGTCTGTAGCAAACCTTAGACTGCACAAGATTATATCCAACAGCCAGGAACTTATGAATGCCTTTCACTCTGAGGACTATGCCACTAGTCTAAAAAACCTTGACTTAGGTACAGATGTGCCTCCTGTACAGCGAAGTCTGGGTTTGTTGTGGAACATCAAGCAAGACAAATTCACCTTCCAAGTGTCAACTTGTGACAAACCCTTCACTAAGAGAGGAGTCCTGTCCGTGGTGAATAGCATCTATGACCCACTGGGTTTCCTTGCTTCAGTTACCATTCAAGGTAAGATTTTACTAAGACAGTTGTCTACTGAGAACATAGACTGGGATACTCCCTTGCCTAGTGAGAATCAACACAAGTGGGAAAGGTGGAGATATTCTTTGAAGTCACTAGAAAAACTTCAGATTCCCCGTTGCTATGTTCCAGGATCCACTTCAACTGCTAACCGGAGAGAGATTCATATTTTCTCTGATGCATCAGTTGAAGTTATTGCTGCAGTAGCCTATTTGAAGACCTCTAAACTGAATGGAGAATCACACTGTAGTTTTGTCCTAGGCAAGGCAAAACTCACACCCAAGCCTGCACATACCATACCAAGACTTGAACTTTGTGCAGCCGTGCTAGCAGTAGAAATTGCCGAGGTCATACGAAGTGAAATGGACACTAGAATTGATTCTTTCACCTTCTATACAGACAGTAAGGTAGTACTTGGTTACATAAACAACCAAACAAAACAATTTTATGTGTACGTCAGCAACAGGGTTGAACGTATCAAGAGATTCTCTCTACCAAGTCAATGGCATCACGTTCCCACTGAACTCAACCCAGCTGACTGTGGGACCAGAGCCGTGTCACCTGCCGCTCTTCAGGACAGCTTATGGCTGTCACCTCCAAGGTTTCTGCGTGAGGACTCTTACTTACTCCCTATTGACACCACCTATGGGCTAGTAAACCCTGAAGATGATAAGAAAATAAGAACTGTGAACACCTCACTCCACACTTCCGTAAGTACAAAACAGAAGCTGCGGTCACACCGTTACAGGCATCAATGGAAGCAGGTGCAGCATCTAGCCAATGTGTTCTGGCATCGCTGGAAGAAAAAGTATCTTCACCACCTTCAAGGTTGTAACAAATGGCAAGCATCTAAGCCGAATCTTAAGGTTGGAGACCTCATCCTTCTAAAAGACAAGGACGTTTGTCGAAATGAGTGGCCTTTGGGTCTTATTACTAAAGTTATGCCCAGCGACGATAACAAAGTCCGGAAGGTAGAAGTCAAGGTAACCAAGGGAGGATCGACACAAACCTTTAGACGACCAATTACAGAGTTAGTACTCCTTTTGGCAGGTGAGTGACTTGTGCAAGGACTAGCCATGCTGTTGGCACGGCGGGGAGTACATTGCTGCCATCTACAGGTTCTACTCAGAACTTTGGAATTATTTGAAGACATCATACTGTGACTTTATGTTCTTCATCCTGCTGAACTTATGTTTATTATTTGCTTGTTGCATGTTTTTCATTACAGGTTCCAGGACATTCGTCAGTATTGGACTTTTTGAAAATATATATTTTAGTTTGAGGTTATGAAATCTAAAGATTTCAGACGGGGAGTGTTGTGTTACACTATGTGATTATTCTTGCTCTGTGTCTTTAAGATCTGTCCCCTTCTTTCTAGCTGAACTCTCTCTCACCGTAGTTCTTTATATATCTCCTCCACTTCCTGATTCTGGTCATTACTCCTGTATTTCTTCCATGCTAACATCTTACATGTGGCTTACAACTGCAACGGTTTTCTACCTATGAATATCCATCATTAAACGGAACATTCGAAAGGATTCATCGTCTGTCGTCCTAACTGTGAGTTTATTCATTGAGTTAAACTGCCTGTATCGATGCAAGGGATGAATATCAAACCAGCTTGAGTAAGGCCTACTTAAACCTGGAGATGAACTTTATCGCTTTGTAGTTGAGACAGAACACTCGTACACACGAACGAGTTTCTCGGCAAAAACCAGCAAGAAACTTGCTGGCAGAGATTTTTTGCTGAGAAATTTGTTCGTGTGTATGGTTTCTCGTCAAGAAAAGCGACAAGTATCTCGACGAGAAAATAGAGATCCTGCTCTCTATTTTCTCGTCAAGATTCTCGTCGGCATGTTTCTCGACGAGAAAAGTGAGTGTGTGTACACTTACCTGTCCTCCCGGAAGCCCGCGCATGTTCGAAATGAATTCGACGCATGCGCGGTAGCTTCCTAGGCATACGTAGGGTATACCAAGATGGCGGCGACGGCATCGAATGTGACGAGCGCATGCTCGTCGTAGTCGATGACGTCACAGCGTACGCTCCGTTCAAAGAACCGCGGGTTCTTTGAATGGAGCGTCTGTACACTCGGCCGGGACAAGTTTCTTGTCCAAGAATCTCGTCAAAAAAAACGACATGTTTTTTTCGACGAGAATCTCGGCCGTGTGTACGAGGCCTCAGAGACGACCACTGACCGCAGTGCCCCCATTATCCAACTCATCCAGCTAAACTCCTGTTAGCTGGAAACCATCCTCAGAACCCATACCACTGATGGTTCCTGACCACTTGGTTATTCGAGGTACTTCCTTCTCCCGCAAAGACCAAACACCCGCCACTGCTACGACAATCCGTCCACCTGAAAAGAAAAATTGACAACAGAAAACCATACTGTGACCACATTAAAATTCCTCCTTCCTACATTGCTTATAAGGGAGGGTGGGTGGGAAACTTTCCCCTGCGCTGTGTTAACTCAGAAGGGCGGGGTCTTCCTTTTATCTAGCCTTCACCCCTCCCCTCTATATTTCCATTAGCCAATAGTTAATCTTCTCTTATTACATACTCTGTTCACTCAGTCATGCCCAGCCCTCCGCCTATGGCATTCTGTCTTTTTGCTCCGGGCTTTTCTTGACTATTGTAAAACCGATGTATTCCAGTACTGCCCACCACATTATACCCCATACCTTACTTATCTTAATCAAAGAGACCACACATTGCTGTTTTGGAGTAAAACATGGCCGTAGCAGCCTCCTTTATTTTTTTAACTGTTCCATCAGTTATCAAAAACTTTAACCATCAAAACACATAAACCCAGAAACATAACAGAAATATTGCCCCCTAGTGTTGGTCTTTGCAGGAACCTCAAAGTCGCCATAATCATATTAACCCGATATTCCTCATCATATTAAATTCTTATTATCCCGGGACACTGCGGTACCTTACCAATGGTCATAGGCCTCAAGCCGATCAGCTACTCAGAGACGACCACTGACCGCAGTGCCCCCATTATCCAACTCATCCAGCTAAACTCCTGTTAGCTGGAAACCATCCTCAGAACCCATACCACCGATGGTTCCTGACCACTTGCTTATTCGAGGTACTTCCTTCTCCCGCAAAGACCAAACACCCGCCACCACACAGAAGGGAAAACACCTTTACCCTTTAGTGCCCTTCCAAACCTTAAGGGCTCGTTGAATCCCATCCTGCAAACCCAAAGACCATAAATCAGTCCCCACATCGTTCAGATGGACCCCATCCCTTCGTAGATACCGCCACGAATCCACCTCCAATTCGAAATGTCGGACCACCAACCCACCATTCCGTACCACAAACTTGCCCATGTCTCGGTTAATTTTCCTCCGGGCCCTGTTGATTCCAGCCACGGACCTAGCCCCCCTCCACTCTACCCGTGCCACCATGTCTGACCAGACGATAATCATGTCCGGGAATGACATCCTTAGCCTCAGGAAATCAGACTTCATATCCCGAGTCACTTCTAGCATGGACCTGAAACCCAAGTCGTTGCCACCTACGTGCAGTACCAGAACGTCAGGTGGCCTGTCCAAACGCGCAAAACGGTGCACCTCCGGAACCATCTTACTCCACAACATTCCTGGAATTCCCAGCCAGCGGACACACGCCTCCGGTCTTGGGAACCCCAGCTGCCGACCCTCATGACGAACATCGGCTCTCTTAGCCCCCCAGAAAACAAACAAATGGCCCAGTATCCAGACCAACACCTGCATTTGACCTGTAATTGCAAGAAGACATTCCCCATGAGAATCTCCCATCACCCTTATATATTCCCAGCAATCCGAACAGAAACCCAAACCAAAACATAAACAACGCCCCATGACTTGTACCCCCACATTATTCCAGTCCCACCAGTAGCTGTGGGCGTACGTATAACCGAAACCCTCTTGATTTCCCAGCGGCCTATCTTCTTAACCGCCTCCTCATCCATCCCACATCTGGCCGCCTCCGTAGCTGCCCCGATCCTAAAAGAGTGCGAGGAAAATTCATTTTCCTTGAGTCCCAAAGCCCGAAGGGACTTCCTGAACACCGCAATGAACTGATACCTTGAAAGTGGGATTCCGTCCTCGTGTACCAAAAAGGAACCCACCCCCGACGGTCGCACCTCCAAGTACCCTTTTACAGCCCTTACCAGGCACAACAGGGAACCTGGGACCGGAAAAACCTGGACCAACTTACCTCTGCCCATCTGGTCCGTCTTAGACCTCCTCAGCACCAGCGACACCCCTTGCTCCGTCCAGCCCACCTCGCTATCAAGCAACCCCCCGTGTACTGCTTTTGACGGGCTGACCAACTCACCTATTCTGAATGCTCCAAAGAATGCCAGTGAGAATGCCACCGTGAACAAAACTTTGTATGGGGATGAACATAAACCCTGTAACTGCCCCATGATCTTGACCAAGAGAGCAAACGAAACCGGTCGCCTGCCATCCGGCTTCTGCCCCCCCCGCCCATAACCCTTAAGTGCCTGCCGCACCCAAAAATCTTTTGTAAAATCGGGGCCACCTTGCCATTTGAACAAAAAGGCCAAGCCTATCATCTTCTTACCCAAACTGGACCTGGACACACGGGCCTCCATGTTTCTAGCCAGGAAATACAGCACCAATAACCTGACATTGGGACCCACAGGATCCGCTCCTGCTTCCCGAACCATCTCTTTCCATTCCAACCACACCTTCTCATACGCCCCCCATGTGCCCGTACTCACCGATTTTTTGATCCAACCTGACACTATTCCAACGGAATCTTCCACAGCCAGCCTGGATAAGGGACCCCATGTTGCTCCGCCCCCGGTGCCAACTCTCGGAACCTGTCCCACTGAAAGCGAGACAGCGCATCAGCTATGACATTGTCAATCCCCGGAAGGTGCACCGCATACACAAACACATTGAGCTGCAAACATCTCAACACCAGATGGCGCAGCAGACGCACCACCGGGGGGGGAAGATGCCGTAACTTTGTTGATGACTTGTACTACCCCCAGGTTGTCCCCATGAAAACGCACTTTCAGATCCCTGAAACACGCCCCCCACAACTCCACCGCCAGCACCACCGGGAACAGTTCCAACAGAACCAAATTCTTGGTGAAACCAGCGTCCATCCAGGACTGCGGCCATGGGCCCGCACTCCACCTGCCCTGAAAGTAAGCCCCAAAACCTGCCCCCCCAGCCGCATCTGTGTATAGTTCTAAATCAAAATTGCTAATAGGGCCCGACATCCATAACGCTCTCCCATTGAAAGACTCTAAGGCCTCGTACACACGGCCGAGATTCTCGTTGAAAAAAACATGTCGTTTTTTTCGACGAGATTCTTGGACAAGAAACTTGTCCCGGCCGAGTGTACACACGCTCGTTTCAAAGAACCCGCGGTTCTTTGAAAGGAGTGTACGCGGTGACGTCATCGACTACGTCGAGCATGCGCTCGTCACATTCGACGCTGTCGCCGCCATCTTGGTATACCCTACGTATGCCTAGGAAGCTACCGCGCATGCGTCGAATTCATTTCGAACATGCGCGGGCTTCCGGGCGGACAGGTAAGTGTACACACACTCACTTTTCTCGTCGAGAAACACGCCGAGGAGAATCTCGACGAGAAAATAGAGAGCAGGTTCTCTATTTTCTCGTTGAGGTTTCTTGTCGGTTTTCTCGACGAGAAACCCGCTAGCAGCGTACACACGACCGATTTACTCGGCAAGACCTCTCTGCCAGCAAGTTTCTTGCTGGTTCTTGCCAAGAAAATCGGTCGTGTGTACGAGGCCTAAGAATGAATGCCAAACCCGCAAGTCCGCCTTGTGTTCTCTGCCCAAACTCACAAAGTGCGTGGGGGACCGTACCCCAGCCGTGCTAGCCGACAGCCGTCTGCAAAACACCCTGCCCATTGGCAGAATGCGGCACGCAAAATTGAGCTTTCCCAGTAGCGACTGTAAAACCCTAAGCTGCACTTTCCTTACCCCCATCATGACCTTCAGCTCAGTCTTGAGCGACTCCAATTTGTCCAATGGTAGGCGGCACTCCATGGCCTCCAAATCCAGGACAATACCCAAAAACGTGATAACCGTGCGAGGTCCCTCCGTTTTGTCAGGTGCCAATGGTATCCCAAACCGCTCTGCAACGTGCTCCAATGTGGCCAGGAGCACAGCGCAGATTCTGGATGAGGCCGGACCCACGCAAAGGAAATCGTCCAAGTAGTGAATGATTGAATTCACCCCCGACACATCCCTGACCACCCATTCCACGAACGAACTGAACTGTTCGAACAGTGCGCACGATATGGAGCATCCCATAGGCAAGCACTTATCCACATAGAACTCATTGTCCCACTTACAACCCAGGAGGTGAAAACTATCCGGGTGAACAGGCAACAATCTAAACGCCGCCTCTATGTCTGTTTTTGCCATCAGCGCCCCCTGGCCATACCGGCGAACCCACCACACCGCAGCATCAAAGGAAGTGTAACTGACCGTACATGCTTCCGGATCAATAGCGTCATTGACCGACCTGCCCTTCGGGAAAGACAGGTGGTGAATGAGGCGGAACTTGTTGGGCTCCTTCTTAGGTACCACCCCGAGCGGGGAGACCACCAAGTTCACCAGGGGAGGGGACCGGAAAGGACCCCCCATCCGGCCCAAAGCAACCTCCTTGCGCAGCTTTTCCGTGACCACTGCAGGTTGCTGCAAGGCCGATCGCAGATTGCGTGCGATCGGGGGAATAACCTGCAAAGAACATGGAATGCGAAACCCCTCTGAAAACCCTTGCTCCAACAACCTTGCCGCCCCCTTGTCCGGATACCTACCGAGGAACAGCCACATCCTTTCCACCATCACCGGAGTCCTCCCTTTTCTGCCCAGAGTCCCCGGCCCGCCCCTTACCTCGCTTAAAGCATCTAGCCTGTGTATGGGAGCCTCCGCAACCGGAGCACTCATGCTTGAAACGACAGGACCCCCCAAACTTGCAGGAGCCCTCATTATATTGCCAGCACACCCCCTTTTGTTTCCCGGCCGATTGTCCTGGGGAAGAGGTTCCACCGCCCCCCCCCCCCCTGAAAAAACTGACTAGAAGCCCTCGGCGCCGTCATCAACCGCATCCATAAGCTTATGTCCTTATTATCCCACCGCAGACCAGGCCTCACCGCTCTCCTCTGCTTGAATTGTCCATCATATCTGAGCCACCCCGTGCCCCCGTACACTCTGTATGCTTCCCCTATAGAGTCCTGATAACCAAATAGTGCCGAACAATGTTCCGGGTTCTTCTACCCTATAACACTAGCCATGATGGAGAACGCTTGCAACCAGTTTGTAAACGTCCGTGGGATCAGCCTATATCTCCTCTTCTCCTCATCCTCTTTTTTTGAATCATCCGGTTTTACCCTGTCCAGATGAAACTTCTCTAATGGCAGAAGTGAGAACATCTCCACATACTCACCCTTCCATATCTTTTCTTTCACTTCGGGTTTCAGGTGAGATCCCAGCAATGCCTCATAACACACATACATCTCACATTTAGCAGCATCATCCAACCTAATGACATCCTGCCTTGCCGCCTGTTCCACCGCACCACCCTCTCTTGTGGCCACAGCTGCAGAACCCAACCCTACAGCAGCCCCCACCCCAATATTCCCCGCAGGTGTAACCGGTGACCCCACCACGGCAGCGGGCCCAGCCGTCCCTGTTGGCAGGACCCACGCCGCCGCCGGACTGACTCGCCCGCCATCCCCCTGTTCAAATTGTCTGACTAAGGATTTGATGCCCGCAAGAAACCCCTGCAGCCCGTCCGGCCGTGCACCTCCCCCATCCTGGAACGCACCCCCCCCTGCCTGTCCATCATCTTGACCCCGAACTTGCACCGCAAAACCCACACCCGCAGCCGACATACCCACCTGGGCACCATGCCCCTCCTGGCCCCCAGCAGAAACAATTGAAAGGGACTTACCGGGCTGCCTGGAAGAACTTACACCAGCCGATCCACTCGAATCCACCGCTGCCTCCGACCGTCCGGGTCTCCGATCCTCCTCCGAGCTGCACACTTCACCCTCTGACAGCACACCGGCCAGCTCCTCACCACCGGACGATAGCTCACCAGGTGACCTGTCCCTGGAAGCCGAGGGGTCAGGACCCGATTGGTCCCACCTCCGCGCACCTGACCAGCCCGCCGATTTCTTAACCGCCTTGCCTCCACGCTGTCTCTGCTCACCCGCACAGCCGTCATCACTCACTGGCACACCACCTCCCGCAGCCTCCTGCACCCGATGTCCGGCCGAGGGGGGGGGGATGCCCGGACGCCGCGGCCATCGATGACCCCCGAAGGAGCCCCAAACCCCCCGGGGACCCCCAAGGGGCCGGGCCCGCCTGATCCGACTCCACGCGCCACGCGGGCCTATCGGCCACACCGGAACTCTCGGTGCGGCCCCCCGCTGAGCTCCGCACTTGAGGGGGATTCCTTCCGGTACCCCCCGCCTTGGGCAATGCGGCACGCTTAGCCGGGGGGCCCGAAGGGGCCCTAGGGGGACTCCCAATCTGCCGCTGAGCTCTCGGGGAGGGGCCCGGTGAGTAGCGCTCCGGGGGTCTAGACCTCCGAGGTCGCCCAGCCTCTCTCCCCGCAGTACCTTGTGACCCGGCCGGACTTGAAAGCATCGGCCCCAGGGTCTCCTGGAGCCAATCCTCGCCTCGTGTCGCAGCCTCTGCCCGAAGCTGGGCCAGAAGTTTGTCTACAGAAGACATGCTGCTGCTAGCTGACCTGCTGCTGGAAACCTTTCAGTTTGTCTACAAAAGACATGCTGCTGCTAGCTGACCTGCTGCTGGAAACTTTCAGTTTGTCTACAGAAGACATGCTGCTGCTAGCTGACCTGCTGCTGGAAACTTTCAGTTTGTCTACAGAAGACATGCTGCTGCTAGCTGACCTGCTGCTGGAAACTTTCAGTTTGTCTACAGAAGACATGCTGCTGCTACCTGACCTGCTGCTGGAAACTTTCAGTTTGTCTACAGAAGACATGCTGCTGCTAGCTGACATGCTGCTGGAAACTTTCCCCTGCGCTGTGTTAACTCAGAGGGGTGGGGTCTTCCTTTTATCTAGCCTTCACCCCTCCCCTCTATATTTCCATTAGCCAATAGTTAATCTTCTCTTATTACATACTCTGTTCACTCAGTCATGCCCAGCCCTCCGCCTATGGCATTCTGTCTTTTTGCTCCGGGCTTTTCTAGACAGTGGTTATATTGTGCATAACTTTGACTTTGCAGGGCCCTGCATGTTTAAAAGCCTGTCTGTTAACCGAACCTTTTCATTACCTAGTAAAGATACTTTATGGTTAAGCAATCACGGTGTGTGGAATGTTAACTGTTCCAGAGAGACGGCCAGCACAGGTACTTTAGTGTTAAACAGTGAAGGTATATTGCATTGTGGTTTTCATTATTCGTGTTCTGCAGAATTTCCCTTGTTTAACCCCTTCCATACCGGGCCATTGTAAAATGACGCCGGCAGGAACCCTCTCTCCCTCCGGGTGGACGTCATATGACGTCCTGGGTTTGAGGGGGGATATCTGAATGATGCCTGCAGCTAGAGGCATCATTCAGATATCCTTTTTTTCAGCCGGCGATCCTGCGCACCATAAGAATGATAATAGCGGCGGTTCCGCCGCTTGATCGTTCTTATAGGCGGCGGGAGGGGACATCCCCCCTCCCGCCGCCATCCGGTGCTTATCCGGGCTCTCCCGTGCCATCGGGGACCCGGAGAGAATCGTCCGGCGCCGGTGGTGGGTCACGTGACGAGCATAGAGATGACTGGTGACCAGATGGTCACCAGTCATCTCTCTGATCGTCGGAGGCCAGGGCGCGATGTGATGACGTCACGCCCGGGTCCTCAAATGTAAACAAAGCCGCCATTGCGGCTGTAAGTATGAGATCAGTGAAATTTTTTTCACGATCTCATGCTTTCCAGCCTGGAGGAGAGATGTGGGGTCTTATTGACCCCGCATCTCTCCATAAAGAGGACCTGTCACACGCATTCCTATTACAAGGGATGTAAGGGAAGCGAACACACACGTAAGTCCCGCCCACATATGTAAACGCCGTTCAAACCACATATGTGATGTATCGCCACGTGCGTTAGAGCGCGTGCAACAATTCCAGCACTAGACCCCCTCTGTAACTCTAACCTGGTAACCTGTAAAAAATTTCAAAGCGTCGCCTATGGAGATTTTTAAGTACCAAAGTTTGGCACCATTCCATGAGTGTGCGCAATTTTAAAGCGTGACATGTTAGGTATATTTTTACTCTGCGTAACATAAGCTTTCATATTTTACAAAAAAATTGGGCTAACTTTACTGTTTTGTTATTTTTTAATTCATGAAACCATTTTTTTCCCCAAAAAAAGGCGTTTGAAAAATTATTGCGCAAATACCGTGCAAGATAAAAAGTTGCAACAACCGTCATTTTATTCCCTAGGGTATCTGCTAAAAAAACATATATAATGTTTGGGGGTTCTGAGTAATTTTCTAGCAAAAGAATGATGATTTGTACATGTAGGAGAGAAGTGCCAGAATAGGCCCGGTATGGAAGTGGTATAAAAAGCCCTGTATGGAAGTGGTTAAACGTTGTGCCAGCGGAGGGTCAGAGGCAGTTTTTCGGGGGTTGACAGCAGTAAGGTACAGGCCCAAATCAATACCAGCAGCTCTCTTAACTGGGGGTAGTGCTAAATATATATATATATTTTTTTTTTCACTTTCATTTATATTTCTTGTTTGCAGGACCAGGAAATTATTACAATAATAAAAAAATGCACTAACTTTGTCGAGAATGCAACAACAAAGGCCCAGACAAATTAATCATAGTAATGTAAAAATGGTTTCCATGGATTGATTTGTGTGTAATCAAAAAATCTAAAATGTAAAAATGTGTAATTGCATCAAATAATATAAATGTACCAAACTAATCACTTTAATTCAGCTTCCTTGTTTGTATGCTGATTTATTCATTAGATGCTTGAATTTTACATTTCAAAGTTTTACTACAAAGCCATTGCTTAGTAGTCGTGTTTGTAGAGCATATTTTCCCAAAGAGACCCCATAACAAAGATGTATAGCAGACAAGTTTTGAGACAGTGGTCTTATGTGGTGTAGGAATAGGGCTGACTGCCAGGGCAAGGGGGAGAGGGCAGTGTTTGTAGCCGAAAAAGGAATGCAGACGCCTTCTGGTATAAAACTGTCACTTAAATAAATAAGATGTTAACAATGTCTCTAATCAATCAGAATAGGTCTTCTGGGGAATATTTTATTCTAAAAAAGACAGGCTGTTTATATAAGAGACCCAACGGTATGAGGGAGAAACAACAAACCATTACAACCACTAAGACACTTGTTAAATGAAATGGTCTAACAGACAACTTCAATTAGGCTGGCCAAGCACTTAATTCGGTGGTTGGACATGCAGGCACAATGCGACAGTGGCCTGTAAAAACACTACAGGCCACTATAAAGACTAGTACACATGGGCTGGGTGACATCGGCCTGTTCACTAAAAACCGACTGACATTCAGCCCTTGAGTATGGCAGCCGGTTGGCCGGCCATCAGGCTGGCTTCTGTCGGGCGAGCATCCTGGAAAACCAGCAGCTGACGAGCCCCCGATCAGCACTTTCAGCTAATGGGAGTGTTCTGGTGGGAGGCCGTCCCACGGCGGAGATTGCTGTACCAACTTTGCATACTTAGTACAGTGGCTCTGACCCGAGTTATCAGGTTTTTTTTTGTTCAACCCCCTGGGCTGAATGAAAAAAAACCTCATAGTGTGTACTAGGCTTAATGCCCTGTACACACAAGCGGAAATTCCGACAAGAAAAACTTTTTTTTCTTTTCATCAGAATGTTGGCTCAAACTTGTCTTGCATACACACGGTCACACAAATATTGTCTGAAATTCCGACCGTCAAGAACGCGGTGACGTACAAGACGTACAAAGTGCCGAGATCAATGAAGTTCAATAGGCAGTTTGGCTCTTCTGCTTGATTCTGAGCATGCGTGTTTTTTTGCGTGTCGGAATTGCATACAGATGAGCGGATTTTCCGACAAGAACTTTTTCCATCGGAAAAATAGAGAACCAGCTCTCAATCTTTTGCTGGCGGAAATTATGACAGAAAATGTTGGATGGAGCATATACACGGTCGGAATATCCGACCAAAAGCTCACATCCAACTTTTTTTGACGGAAAATTTGACTGCGTGTATGGGGCACAAGACTTCCAAATTTATCTCAGCTAAGCTTACAATAGAAAATCTAGGGATGGGGTGAGCCTCTAGATGACAGATATGATTCATCTGATGATTAGAGAAGATTTTATAAGATTCCCTGCAGAATGTGTCATGGATATGCAGTAATGTTTGTCTGCCATCTTACCTTCCTCTTCATGTGTTCACCTTAGAGGCCAGACTCTATCACCTGTCTGCTTTTATAATCTCTCCTCCCAGTATGCTCCACCCCAGGCCCTATCAGGGAACACTATGTTAACATGTGCACTGCAAGCCAGCCTTGCTGATCAACGTGCTTGTTTAGCATTGTGTGTTTGGGTTCCTGCCTGCCGTGTGCTACAATTTTGGCTTGTTCCCGACTATCCCTGTCTGCTAGTGACCTTGACCTTTGGCTTGACCTTCGTTTATCCTTGTCTGCTTGTTGCCCTGACCTTGGCTTTTCCCCTCACTATTCTTGTATCCTGTGCTGCTGCTTCCCCTCTATCCTCTTTACCCTACGGAACGTGAGCTAGGGGACTCTGGGGGCCACGACCTGGACCCAGCTGCAGCGTAACATCCTCACCACTAGAGGCTCTGGTGAAAACCTGCTGGATCTTAGACTCTGTGCCCTGGGGAATCTTGGGCTCTAGCTCCCTGTGGATCCCTGTTGTGCTCCACTGGTCCCGCTTTCCACAACCACCCAGTGTCCCATCTGCAGCAGTCAGCCATAGGGTTCACTACCTTGTGGTGCACTCCTGACCCCCAACGGTTTGCATCATCTGGCCACAGGTGACCTGACAGAATGGCTGCCTGAGGTTGTTTTTTTGGGTGCCACAGACCTAAGAGTGCCACTTACGCTGGCCATAGATTGTACAAATTTGGGCCAGATTCTTTAAAAAAAATAAACAAAAACAGCTGTAACTCACTTGTGGGTGGCCCTGTGGGCTGCCTTCCGCCTGCAATCCCTTGATTGAAAAATCCAAGGAGTCAGGAGGAAAATTGTCGGCCAAAAAGCTACTGCATGCAATCAGATGTAGCCGCTGTGTGCACAGTGGGAGATTTGTCCATCCATGCTGCAGACTGAACAAAGAAAACTCTGATTATGAGATATTTAATACATGTTCAGAGGGTACTTTTTGCCTCTGAATATTTTAAAATGCAGAAATCTTTAGATTTTTAGCAAGCAAACAAAATAGATAAACTGCAATGGGCAAACAATAGTACTGCTACCAGGTCTAAATCATCTACAAGAATCAGCCATGGGTGCCAGGCCACATGCAAGATTCAGCTGACATTGTTCCGTATTGGGCTATAGGTGTGTCTATAGGTGTGTCTTAAGGAGGAATGGGCAACCTACAAGCATATCCCGCTCTCAATTTATTTATTGATATATACTGTATGTCTTAAGTAGGGATGAGCCGAACACCCCCCCCCCCCCCGGTTCGGTTCGCAGCAGAACATGCGAACAGGCAAAAAGTTTGTTCGAACATGCGAACACCATTAAAGTCTATGGGACACGAACGTGAAAAATCAAAAGTGCTAATTTTAAAGGCTAATATGCAAGTTATTGCCATAAAAAGTTTTTGGGGACCCGGGTCCTGCCCCAGGGGACATGTATCAATGCAAAAAAAGTTTTAACAACTTGCTGACCGGCTAACGCCGATATACGTCTGCAGAATGGCACGACTGTGCAAAGCAACGTACCTGTACGTTGCTTTGAATTTGCCGCCATACGGGCGCGTGCGCCCGCCACCGCAAACCGCACCAGCAGCTTGCTCCGAGACCATGCCCACTGACTCCATGTCCGCGATCGTGTCACGGAGCTGAAGAACAATGAGATGCCTATGTAAACAAGACATTTCCCTGTTCTGCCTAGTGACAGGACAGTGATCTACTGCTCCCTGTTATCGGGAGCAGTGATCACTGTCGTATCACTTGTAGCCCAGCCCCCCACAGTTAAAATCACTCCCTAGGACACACTTAACCCCTTTATCGCTCCCTAGTGTTTAACCCCTTCCCTGCCAGTGTCATAGTAATCAATGCATTTTTATAGCACTGATCGCTGTATAAATGACAATGGACACAAAATTGTATCAAAAGTGTCCGATGTGTCCGCCATAATATAGCAGTCACTATAAAAAAAAAAAATCGCTGATCTCCACCATTACTAATAAAAAATAAATGAATAATAAAAATGCCATAAAACTATCCCCTATTTTGTAGACGCTATAACTTTTGCGCAAACCAATCAATATACGCTTATTGCGATTTTTTTTTACCAAAAATATAGAAGAATACGTATCAGCCTAAACTGAGAAAGAAATTATTATTTTTTTACATATTTTTGGGGGATATTTAGGTCTGGTATAGATATTAAGGGGCCCCCAGCACTATATACTCTGAACAGCAGTATATATACTATACGGCCTGCCCTATATACTCTGCAGAAAATTGGGCCTTGGGTGGTGGTGATGGTGCCACAATACTGTAACCCCCCACAGTTACTCTTGGTGGGCACAGGAATGGGCCCAGCTGTGAAATATTATACCAAGAATTGTAATTACATGCCCCTGTTAAGCAGGGTCAGAAAAATTGGGCCTTTGGTGGTGGTGGTGGTGCCACAACACTGTAACCCCTCACAGATACTCTTGTTGGGCGCAGAATCGGGCCCTGCTGTGAAATATTAGATCAAAAATTGTAATTACATGCAGGAGCAGAAAAATTGGGCCTTAGGCAGTGGTGCCCTAAACCAAAAATATTCTTAGAAGCTAGCATTATGAAGATTGAGGAGGAATAGGATAGTCACTCAGCATAGGCAGTCTTCAAGGGATCCCACATCCATACAAAATTCAATTGGTTACATCAGCATCAGGTGCTTGATAGCTGCTGATCCAAGACTAATTCATTTTTATAAATGTGAGCCTATCAACGGATTCTGTGGACAGGCACATTCTATGATCCGTTACAAAGCCTCCAGCAACACTGAATGTGCGTTCAGAAAGAGTGCTGGATGGCGGACAGGGCATAGCTCAATTGCATATTGAGCAAGTTCTGGCCAGTGGTCCATCCTCAAGACCCAGTAACCCAGTGGATGCTCTGTTGGAAAGGTCTCCAAGTCTGCTCTTGCCCCTAGATATTCCTGCACCATGTAATTCAGACGTGGGCTATGGTTGCTTAAACCGATTAGACCTTGGCGCTGAGGACTGAAAAATTGTCTGAAGGCATCGGTCAGCCAGCCACCTTCTCCACCGCTCTTCCTCTAACTGAACGAAGCCTCAGCAACACGTTGTCAAACACCAGGAAATTGTAGCACCAGGAAATTGTAACCTCTGATGGTCTGGAAATATATTGCACAAACCTTTCTTCAAGGCCTCCTGAAGGTGTTTCATCCTCTGCTTCCTCTGTGAAGGCAGGATGAGTTCTGCAACCTTACCCTTGTAACGTGGATCAAGAAGGGTTGCCAGCCAGTAATGATCCCTCTCCTTGATACTACGAATCCTAGGGTCCTTTCGCAGGCTTTGCAAAATCAGGGAGGCCATGATACGTAAGTTTGCAGAGGCATTTGATTCTGAGTCCTCTGGGTCACTAAGGATCACATGATCCGTAACAACCTCCTCACAGTCACGTACAACTCCTTGGGTTTCTGGGGACTGAAAACGATCCCTTGAAGACTGCTGCTGAGTGTTATCCTCTACGTCCATGCTGACACAATCCTCCTCCTCTTTTTCCTGTGTGTTTGTCGGGCCCTCAGGAATAATATCTGGATAAAGGGAGCCTTGAGAGGTAAGGAAGTCCTCCTCTTCCTCCCATTGTTCTGGCTCAAGTGCCCAGTCCATTATTCCACGAAGCGTGTGCTCCAACAGGAAGACAAGAGGGACAGTATCACTGATGCATGCTTTGTCACTGCTCACCATCCTCGTGCCCTCCTCAAATGGTGACAGGACACTGCATGCATCCTTGATCAGTAGCCACTGGTGTGGCAAAAGAAGCCAAGCTCCCCTGACCCTGTCCTGGTGCCATACTCACACATGTACTCATTGATGGCCCTCTGCTGCGTGTGCAGCCGCTGCAGCATTGCCAACATTGAGTTCCACCTGGTGGGCATGTCACAAATAAGGCAGTTGGTGGGCAGGTTGCATTCCCTTTGAATGTCAGCCAGCCGAGCACTGGCATTGTATGACCAGCGGAAATGACCACAGACTTTTCTGGCCTGCATCAGGAGATCCTGTAAGCCTGGGTACCTGCTCAAGAACCGCTGCACCACCAAATTCAGGACATGTGCCAAACATGGAACATGGGTCAAGTGTCCCTGTCAGAGGGCGGAGAGAAGGTTGGTGCCATTGTCGCAAACCACCATTCCTGGCTGAAGCTGGCGTGGCGACAACCACCTCTGAGCCTGCCCCTGCAGAGCTGACAGAATCTCTGCCCCAGTGTGGCTCCTGTCCCCTAAGCAGACCAACTCAAGCACCGCATGATATCTTTTTGCCTGAGTGCTTGCGTAGCCCCTTGAACGCTTACGGAGCACCGTTGGTTCAGAGGACAAATCTGCAGAGGAAGAGGCCATAGAGGAAGAAGAGGAATTGGTGGAGAAGAGAGCTGTGGCAGAATCACCACTAGCATTTTGAAGGCATGGTGGCAGAACAAGCTCCAACAATACTTAACCCTGTCCTGCATCCTTCACAGCTGCCAGCAGAGTTACCCAGTGCGCCATGAAGGAAAGGTAACGTCCCTGCCCATGCCTGCTGGACCATAAGTCAGCGGTAATATGCACCTTACTCCTGACTGCCCTGTCCAACGAGGCAAAATAAATGGCGTTTTGGAACCTGCCACTGAGGTACAGCACATTCCACAAATTCAGGAAAGGGGGCAGAGCCTACCAGCTGAAAAGGCAGCAGTTGCAGGGCTAGCAATTTGGCCAAGCTAGCAATCAGACGCTGAGCATGTGGATAGCTGGGACCGAATTTCTTTCTACGGTTTAGCAACTGGGGTAGGGAAATTTGCCTGCTAAAATCAGATGTTGGTGTACTGCTAGCAGATTGGCTGCAAGTACTTGGGACACCTATTGCTATACCTTCATTCCTCTCAGTGCAGGTTTTTGAGAGGACTGGAGGTATAGTGTGGTTGGAGATCCCAGATGAGGAGCAAGGAGAAGTCAGCCTTTTTCTTTTGATGTGAGTCTTTCAAGTGCTGTTGCCAATGGACTGCATGGGAGGTCGTCATATGTCTGGTCATGCATGTGGTACCCAAGCGGCTGCTGTTTAGGCCACTTCAGACATAGGCTCCAAACAGCAATGGTGCGATCTGCTGTACACGTGTCAAAAAAGGCCCACACCAAGTAACTTTTCAAAATCAGCGGGTGTCAGCAGCGCCCTGCACCTGCGGAGCTCTGCGGTGTGATGCAATAGGGTGGCTGCCCTTAGGCTGCCCCCTGGAGGGCATCCTGCCTCGTTGGAAATGTGCCTCCTCCTCCTCCTCTCTTCTATTAGGCACCCAAGTAGAGTCAGTGACCTCATCATCCCCTCCCTGCTCATCACTGGAGCAAACTTGTCAGTATGCTGCAGCTGGGGAAACATGACTGCCAGTTCCTTGTCCTTCTTGGGCACCCCCTCTCTCTAGGCTCACGTTACTCCCTTCCTCAACCTGGGTACCAACATTGGAGCCTTCAAATCGCTGTGCATCCTCCAGCAGTATGTACCCGACACTGTGGTCGAATAGTTTGGGGTACTCCTCCATGCATGATGGTGGGGCTACAGAAGGAGTGACTTTGGACAAGGAGCCGGTGGAATAGGCTGCTTTGGCAGCTGCATTGGAAGGCAAACTACTCTGAGCCTGGGTGAAAGAGAATGGGGAGGATGAGGACGATTTTGTTATCCACTCCACCAACTCTTCTGCATGTTCTGGCTCAATAACACGGCTAGCAGCAGAAAAATAGGACAAGCGTGACCCACGGCCACGTGCAGAGGATGCACCATGTCCACGGACAGCACTGTTGACTGTAGCCCTCTTTTAGTGGCCTGTCTGCCTCTCCTTGGTGGCCTTCCGGACTACGTCCGCACTGTTTTGTGTACTGTGTACACCACCAGAAGTGTAGTATTAACTGCACTACGGCTGCACTGTATACATCACCAGAAAAGTAGTAGCAACTGCACTATGGCTGCACTCTATTGTGTATACCACCAGAAGTGTAGTAGCAACTGCACTACGGCTGCACTGTATTGTGTACTGGGTACACCACCAGAAAAGTAGTAGCAACTGTACTACAGCTGGACTGTATTGTGTACTGTGTACACCACAAGAAAAGTAGTAGCAAGTGCACTACGGCTGCACTGTATTGTGTACACAACCAGAAAAGTAGTAGCAAGTGCACTACGGCTGCACTATTGTGTACACCACTAGAAGTGTAGAAGCAACTGCACTATGGCTGCACTATATTGTGTACAGATATAGGCTACACTGGATGCAGAGTATATTTATATATATATATATTAGACTGTATATAGTCAGGTCCATAAATATTGGGACATGGACACAATTCTAATCTTTTTGGCTCTATACACCACCACAATGAATTTGAAATGAAACAAACAAGACGTCCTTTAACTGCAGACTTTCAGCTTTAATTTGAGGGTATTTACATCCAAATCAGGTGAACAGTGTAGGAATTACAACAGTTTGTATATGTGCCTCCCACTTTTTAAGGGACCAAAAGTAATGGGACAGATTAACAATTATAAATCAAACTTTCACTTTTTAATACTTGGTTGCAAATCCTTTGCAGTCAATTACAGCCTGAAGTCTGGAACGCATAGACATCACCAGACGCTGGGTTTCATCCCTGGTGATGCTCTGCCAGGCCTCTACTGCAACTGTCTTAAGTTCCTGCTTATTCTTGGGGCATTTTCCCTTCAGTTTTGTCTTCAGCAAGTGAGATGCATGCTCAATCGGATTCAGGTCAGGTGATTGACTTGGCCATTGCATAACATTCCACTTCTTTCCCTTAAAAAACTCTTTGGTTGCTTTCGCAGTATGCTTCGGGTCATTGTCCATCTGCACTGTGAAGCGCCGTCCAATGAGTTCTGAAGCATTTGGCTGAATATGAGCAGATAATATTTCCCGAAACACTTCAGAATTCATCCTGCTGCTTTTGTCAGCAGTCACATCATCAATAAATACAAGAGAACCAGTTCCATTGGCAGCCCTACATGCCCACGCCATGACACTACCAACACCATGCTTCACTGATCAGATGGTATGCTTTGGATCATGAGCAGTTATTTTCCTTCTCCATACTCTTCTCTTCCCATCACTCTGGTACAAGTTGATCTTGGTCTTATCTGTCCATAGGATGTTGTTCCAGAACTGTGAAGGCTTTTTTAGATGTTGTTTGGCAAAATCTAATCTGGCCTTCCTGTTTTTGAGGCTCACCAATGGTTTACATCTTGTGGTGAACCCACTGTATTCACTCTGGTGAAGTCTTCTCTTGATTGTTGACTTTGACACACATACACCTACCTCCTGGAGAGTGTTCTTGATCTGGCCAACTGTTGTGAAGGGTATTTTCTTCACCAGAGAAAGAATTCTTCGGTCATCCACCACAGTTGTTTTCCGTGGTCTTCCGGGTCTTTTGGTGTTGCTGAGCTCACCGGTGCGTTCTTTTTTAAGGATGTTCCAAACAGTTGATTTGGCCACACCTAATGTTTTTGCTATCCCTCTGATGGGTATGTTTGGTTTTTTCAGCCTAATGATGTTTTGCTTCACTGATAGTTACAGCCCTTTGGATCTCATATTGAGAGTTGACAGCAACAGATTCCAAATGCAAATAGCACACTTGAAATGAACTCTAGACATATGTAGCTGGGTCTCCTTTAAGGCCCCGGGACTACATTACCCAGAACCCCGTTCGGCACCCAGGGTGCATGTAGCCACCGCAGAGACATATGGGAGGGGCTATATAGGAAGAGGGCGAGGCTGAGCTCGGCCTCTTTGGACATCGCGCTGCAATCAACAGGTCTTCCTGTGCGGATCTGCTGCAGTACAGGGCCTGAAGCCTGGGCCTTGCACAACTTCCAGAGAGCCTTTCACCCCACTGCGGAGCCTGGGTGGCACCTGACTTTGTCGAGTTTGGACATCAGTTGGACCGGAGTCCCGGGCGTTGCAGACACTGTGTGCGGAGACACAGTAGGTGGAAGTCCCGGACTGGGATTGCGTCCGGAGTGGTGAGCGAGCACCTGCTCATTCATATAAACAGTACTTTGACTAGGCCTAGAGACTGCCTTGGCCCTCCAGGTTCTATTTTACTGTCCCACAGGAGACTAGTGGCGGAACTGAGTTGAGTAGTCTCCTGTGAGGGGTTCATTCTGCCCTATTCATTTTTCTACCCCTTTGGATTACAAATTACTGTTCCTGTTGTGCACCACCAGTCAAGTTGCATGCGAAGAAACTGTTCTTCTAGAGACTGAGTTTAAAATCTGGATCAGGCCTGATCTGTAGTTAGAACTTAAGTTGCTGCGCCATAAGGGCGCATAGATAGAGATAGCAGTACTTGGCGGGTGATCGCCTGTGTTAGATTTTCTGCTGCAGTGCTCTGCAGATATATATGTGTTATGTGTTAACCTTATGCCTTTTACACAAAGTAAAGAAACGTTATATTTTATCTCTTGCTATCAGTATGTTGCCTTTATGCAAAGAGGTTACCCATGCAATACAGATAGATTGTGATACTAGAGAAATCCCTAGACTAACTGTGCCAGAGTGGTTCGAGCAAATTGCCGGGGGTTGGCGGTGCTGTATACAGGGCCCAAAACTAAATCCAGCGGCTCTCTTAACTGGGGTACCGCTACACATATATAAATATATATATGTAGCGACCTCACCTCTCCCTCCCTCCTTCTCTGTCAATGTCAATGGCTCTCGTCTAGGGGACCAGGGAAGAGAGTGTGATGCACCACCAACTCACATCTTCTAGTGTGTAGAGGTGTGAGCTATAACCAATTACCTTCAGGCCTGTGCCCCTGTCCAGAGCCAAAACTTCCCTTGAGAATGACCTTTAACTCCCAGAAAGCCAAGTTCCACACCATTGAAAGTCCAACACTTATGTATTCTTTTAGAGCAATAAATAGTCCTTTTAGAGCAGACTGGTTAGACAACGAACAGTCAAGGTGAAGAGGAAGGTCCAGGCACAAACATGAACTTGTTACTCTCCTGTGCTGGTGTGCGCTAACAGAGTTGGCGCACGGTCGCTGCCACCGACCGTGAGGGTGGTTGCTGCCACCGACCGGGTGAATTGGACTTGAAGTCTCTGCCACCAACCTGGGTTTCAGTTGGGTCGCTGCCACCGACCATGAGAACGTGGACTACCTTCTTGAGATGCGGCATCTGTCAGGGAAGTCATCCATCCGGACGGTCACCAGAGGCCTCCATCTTCACTGGCCAATGCTGCGCTGGATCTCCGGGAAGGTCACCTCTCTGGTCCTCCTCGGCCTAGATTCGGGTGTCCAATACCGGAGGACACCCTAGGAATCCTCCATCCCTTGCGGGACCCAGTCGAAGGTACTGGACCCCAGGCTTCCAGAGAGTACCTCACCCCAGACTAAAGGTGTCTGGGGTGGAATCGCAGCTCCGTTCCCGGGCCGAGGGCGCCCGGAGACCACCAGCACTCACACCCAGGCTGAGGGTGCCTGGGCGTGGACCCCGAGCGGAAGATGTCCGCCCCTCTTATCCCCTCTCCCAGCATACAGACTTACAATGGTGGTTAAACCCCGGCCTATGGCGACAGCGCCACCTATAGGCCGCAGGGAACTGGACACCACTTGCATCCTCCACTGGCATAAATTGGTCCATGAACCCTAACAATTGCTGCATCTGAGCCATTTATCACTCAGATGCCTCCCCACACCGCCTTAAGTATATTAGAAAAAGTACACCAGGAATGCACTACTGTAGATATAGGCTGCACTGGAAGCAGAGTATATATATATATATATATATATATATATATATATATATATATATATATATATATACACACACACACACACACACACACACACACATATATATATATATATATATGTGTGTGTGTGTGTGTGTGTGTGTGTGTGTGTGTGTGTGTGTGTATATATATATGCATATATATATATGCATATATATATATATATATATATATATATATATGTGTGTATGTAGCGGCCTCACCCCCCGTCCCGTTTGTGAATAAAACGGCTTGCTTGTCTAGGGGTATGCGGGAGGAGGATGAGGTTCACTACGGCCTATGTCCTCTAATGTGCAGAGGTGAAAGCCAACACTTATTTTACCTTCGGGCCTGTGTTTTGGATGGAGCCTCCACTTCTCCTTGAGTTCAACTGTCAGTAATAGAGCCCCACTCCATAAAAAGTCCAACACTTCTTTATTCTTCTTGACAAGTGAACAGCATCAGTTGAACTTTCAAATGAACAGACAGGGTGTGGATACGAGCAGGTCCAGGCACAGTGAACTCTCCTATTCCTTTTAGTGCAAATAGGCTTGGCGCACAGTCGCTGCCACCGACCGTGAGATTGGTCGCTGCCACCGACCGGGTGAACTGTTGAGGCCCCTGCCACAGGCCTAAGAGCAGGTCTCTGCCACCGACCTGGGTTGATTTGATGGACCGCTGCCACCGGTCACAGAACATTAATCACCTTCCCTGATGAATTGGCCCCTGTTTGGGAAAGACATCCATCCGGACGGTCTCCAGAGGTCCACCCGGCACTGGCAATATGCTGCACCAGCTCTTCGGGAGGATCCCCCCTCTGGTCCCTTACGCCCTGGATTCAGGCGCCCGACACCCGGGGCACCTTAGGACGATACCTCCCTCGCGGGACCCAGTGTAAGGTACTGGGCCCCCAGGCCTCCGCTTGAGTACCTCACCCCAGACTGAAGGTGTCTGGGATGGAACGTGTACAGGCCAAGGGCGCCTGAACACTGACCACAGACAGCAGCCCTCAGGCTAAAGGTGCCTGGGACTCGGACCTCGTGGTTAAGATGTCTGCCCCCTTTATACCCTCTCACAGCAAGCACAGTGGGTTCCCCGCCCCACAGTACAGCTGCTGTGAGAGGTAAAAAAAGGTACGGCACTGCAGTGGTGGTTCAACCCTGTCCCAAAGCAACAACGCCACCTACTGGGCCGCAGGGAACTAAACACTACCAATGTCTTCACACGAATGAAAACACAGCCCTACTCTATCAATCAGTGCATCAGGGTCATACTACCAACCAGTGCTACCTTTAAATAGTACATACCCGCTATATATATATATATATATATATATATATACATGTATACACACACGAACACATATACTAGGCTGTATATATAATAATACACTGCAGCTAGCTGAATAGCCTGCCTGCTTAATCTAAATCACACTATCTCACCGTCGACACCAACAACACTACACAAGGCCATTGTGTAGTCAGCCTTTTATAATGTTGGGTGTTGACACCCTGCCTTTGGCCAATTATGGCTCTCTTAGCAGAGGGCACTGGGATTGGCCAAAGCATGCAGGTCAGGTGCATGCTTTGGCCAATCATCATACAGCAATGCATTGAGATCTCGCAGTGCATTATGGGGCTTTCTGCGGTGCTCGAATTTGCCGCAAACGCCCCATAATGTTCGTTCTTTGACGAACGGGCGAACACCCGATGTTTGACCCGAACATCTAGCTCATCCCTAGTCTTAAGATGGGAGCTCCCTAGAGTTATGCCTGGTACACACGTTAAGTTTACATGCACAATCATCTGGCACAAAAAGAAAACCAACCTTTACTTTAAATGAATTTAAAAGCACAATGTTCCCAAGAGGTAAGGTACAGCGTATATGGGTGAGTATGGAATGTCTGAGCAGAAACCAGGGCCATTTCTTATCCACCTCCAGGAAAGTTGTCAGACCAGGCAGGTCAAGTGTTAAACACTTGTGCCTGCACAAAGTTCCACTCCAGGGCTCACTCCGGACTGTGCTAACCTCCTTAGCTGTTGTCACTGTCCGCTTCTTGGTGTCTAAGGCGATGCATTTCGGGGGCATGTCCCACTTTATTGAAGTTTCATAAAAGCAATTAGTTTCATGGATGTGTTCCCCTTTATTGAAGCTTCAAAAAAGGAAACACACCCCTGAAAACGCATAGCCTTGAATACTAGAAAGTGTAGGGTGACATCTGCTGAGGAGGTTTTAACAGTTCAGTTTGCAGTTGTGCAGTCACAGATGTTTTCCCTCCATCTGACAGCTATCCTTAAAGTGGTTGTAAACCTACTTGTTGGACTTCTACCTATAGGTAAGCCTAGAGTAATGCCGCATACACACGACCGTTTTTAATGACGAGAAAAATGCAATTTTTTAAAATGGTCATTAAAAATGATCGTGTGTGGGCTTCAGAGCATTTTTCACGACGTGAAAAATGGCCATGAAAAAATTGGAACATGCTCTAATTTTTCTCGTCGTTTTTCACCTCGTCGTTTTTCTCATCATGAAAAACGGCCGTGTGTAGGCTTTAACGACGTGAAAAAAATGCGCATGCTCAGAATCAAGTATGAGACAGGAGCGCTCGTTCTGGTAAAACTAGCGTTCGTAATGGAGATAGCACATTCGTCGCGCTGTAACGGACTAAAAAGCACGAGGCTGAAAAGCGCGAATCGTCTCTCAAACTTTACTAACATGAAGGGTGGCGCCATCCGAATGGAACTTCCCCTTTATAGTGCCGTCGTACGTGTTGTACGTCACAGCGCTTTACTTGAGCATTTTTTTCCACGATAGTGTGTAGGCAAAGAAGGCTTGAGAAGAATCACGTCGAGAAAAATGCCGTTTATTTCAATGACATTAAAAACGGTCGTGTGTACGCGGCATTAGGCTTACCTATAAGTAGTGGAAATATCTCCAAAACCTGCACCGTTTAGGAGATATTTCACTTGTAGTCCACCATAAATACCAACGGCGCATGCGCTGGGAAGAAACTAAACTAAGTGCCTTTTCTTCCCCAGCTTGTGCAGTGAATCGCGGCTCCCCTGCGCATGCACAGGAGTGACGTCATGCGGCTCACAGAGCCGGAGTCCATGTCCCGGAAGGAAGAGGGGCCAGAAGATGGACGCTGCCTACTCTGGGGACATCGCTGGATTCTTTTGTAGGTAGGTGGCACATAATGGGCTAGTTTGCGATGCATACTAGCCCATTATGCTTTTCATTTGCAGGCTTTGCAGCGGGCTAAAGAGGAAGAAAAACCCATCAGGGTTTACTTCCTCTTTAAGGTTGAGGAGGAAGTTCACAGGACATTTCTAGCACTGCTACTGACCCTGCTTTTGGTTCACACATTCAATACTCAGCCGTAAACACTGCACCTTATCTGCTGGGTACATGTGAGTGTATGGATTGTGCTTTTGAATACATTTGCTTTAAATGTTGTTTTTATTGTGTCAGATCGATTTTGTTTTGTGTGAGGCTGCCATGTATTTCTTGTCCTGTATGTGAGAGATCTTATGCCCTAAGGAGGACTGTGTTAACATATTCTTATATTCTACCCACCTAAAACTTTAGAATGTGGAAAGGATACGTTTCTTTCCCATCTTTTATTTTAATTACCTTTGGAGACATAAGTGTGTATTTAAATTAACAGTCTCTAAATATTTTACTTTGCAGCATGGTTGTTTTCAGAACAGGACCTTCATTGGCCAACTCCAGGCTAAAGCCCCATACACACGGTCGGACTTCCATCTGACTTTTCCGTGGTTCTTTGTCCGAACTGAGTTGGCCGGGCACACCCATAGCATACACACCACAGGACTTTTCTGCAAACTTTCCCAAAACTTGTTCCAACATCACGTGGTTTTTCTGCTCTTTACCGCCACCCTTTGGTCAACTTCTGCTATTGTTGGTTGATTTTAACAAAAGTCCGATGGTTTTCTGTACACACGGTCGGACTTTGCTCCATCGGACTTTTGTTGGCCAAAAGTTTGTCCGTTTGCAGACCCAACTTTTGTCCGATGAAAAAAAAAAAAAAGCCAAAAAAGTTTGTCTGATGGAGCGTACACACGGTCGGATTGTTGGTCCAACTTGCTCAAAATGAAGTTTGTTGGCCAAAAGTCCGACCGTGTGTACGGGGATTTAGTCTCCAGCCATCCTAATCATCCCCAACACCCCCTATGGGCCCCCCATACCTAACCTACTTCAAAAGTGTTCAGGCTGGAAACATAATACTCTAGGTCATGGGTGCTAAACTTGTGGCCCTCCGGCTTTTGCAAAATTTGGCATGATGGGACTTGTAGTTCTTCAATAGCTGGAGGGCCACAGGTTAAGCACCCATGCTCTAGGTCTTCTTTCTCTCTGCTTGTTCTCCAGCCTGGAGTGGTCCTCCACTGCTGTTACATAGAACAGCGTTGATGTGATGACATCAATGACACTCTCTGCTTAAAAAGTCAAAGAAATAAAGGGTTCTGTGCTGATGGCCCTTTAGAGGGCAGGGCCATGATACCCATTCATTTATAGTATGTCCTCAGATTGTAAAGTGAGTATTGTAGCCTGAGCTGCTTTTTTATTGTGTAGCCTGCCTTGGGGTTGATTCTGTTATTTGGGGTTCTGTTAGAGAGTTTTCTCCTTATTTACATTCACTACTCAGGATGCGAGACAAAATTACCTAATGCACAGACAAAAATGTAAATACTTCTTATTACTAGATTTCAGAAAATGTTTTCACCATGAAATTAAATGAGGGGAAATCTTTCTAGCAGAGACCTACAGTAGGTAGCATTAAAAGCCTAACAGGGATTGCTATCTATCCCTAATCTTTACAAAACTTTAAAAAAAATGTTTTGGCTAGACATACACTTTAAAACAAGCAAATGATGCCTGTTTTTTACAACACAAGTATATGCAAATTCTGTACTTGGAATATGGATACAACATCACAAACAGTGGGGGGAAAAAAATGTAAAAATAAGCTGTTTGGAATATAATGCCGCGTACACGCGAATGTTTTTCATGATGAGAAAAATGCAATTTTTTTTATTTGGTCATTAAAAACGATCGTGTGTGGGCTCCAGAGCATTTTTCACAACGTGAAAAATGGGCATTAAAAATTTGGAACATGCTCTAAGTCGTCGTTTTTCTCGTCATGAAAAAAGCAAGTGTGTAGGCTTTAACGACTTGAAAAAAACGCGCATGCTTAGAAGCAAGTGATGAGACGGGAGCGCTCGTTCTGTTAAAACTAGCGTTCGTAATGGAGATAGCACATTCGTCATGCTGTAACGGACTGAAGAGCATGAGGCTGAAAAGCGCAAATCATCTCTCACCAAACTTTACTAACACAAGGATCAGCAAAAGCAGCCCAAAGGGTGGCGCCATCCGAATGGAACTTCCCCTTTATAGTGCCGTCGTACATTTCGTACGTCACCGCACTTTGCTCGAGCATTTTTGTTCATGATAGTGTGTAGGTAAGGCAGGCTTGAGAAGAATCACGTCGAGAAAAACGTTGTCTTTTTCAATGACATTAAAAACGGCCGTGTGTACGCGGCATTAGAAATCCCCCCACCTGTAGAAAAGTGAGCAGACTTTGCTAAAGATATATTATGCAATTTACATAATAGCCGATCCAGTGTTGTCACTGAGGAATGTGACAATGAGGTTGCTTGTTTGGGGCTATGATTGTAATTAGTACTAACAGCTCTTTTGTTGTGATATGCTAATACATGTTTTCCTTGAGTTCATTAATCGCCTTTTCATGCTCAGAGAGAGAAGACAGGATAAATATGCCCTCCCAGGATCCTAAATGGCACATTTATGGCTCCTGTCTATGTTTTTGTTTGGAGATTAATAGCTCCTCTCAGCAGGGCTTCTAATAAACCAGTCACCTCCCATCAAGTTCAATGTCCCAACAGCTCTAGTCCAATTCTTTATCAAAAATTCATGTGTGACCATATACTGTATGTGACCAGTATTTAGTGTTTTCCACAAAGAGCATCCAATTAAAAAGTAGGACAAAACTTATCAAAATATTGCTCAGTTTGCACTTTGTACAGCTTGCTGTCTCTTTTGATTAATATATACTATACAAGAAAACAACATATGATTAAAATGTTGGCTTTCACTGTTAAAATTTCAATTTAACTAGGCAACTAGGCACTTTGACTGCTGTTTAAAGGTGCCAGAAATGGGACCAGTCTGGGAAAAATAGAATAGCTGAAAACCTATCACAAAAATGTAATATATGCTTTTAACATATTAATGCAATTTTCAATTTCTTTTCCGTACATCACGGGACACAGAGCGACATAGTCATTACTAATGGGTTATATAGATACCGTCAGGTGCTGGCACTGGCAACTTCCAAAACCGGAAGTACCCTCCCCTATATAAGCCCCTCCCATCCGGGAGCACCTCAGTTTTTTTGCCAGTGTCTAAGGTGTTGGCCAAGAAGAAACATGTGTTTTTCACTGAGCTTGCGTACAGGTTCTTTTGGGCCTCAGTAAGCTATTCCGGATCCGACCAAAAAAGCTTCATAGCTAAACGGTCGGTACCCGGGCCTTGCAGAGAAGAGCAAGGTTTTGCCTGTAATGCTTCTCTTAGGAGAGCTGGACCCTGGGATCCAGAGCTCTGGTCATACCCACGACCAAGATGTTTTCTGTGCAGGGTGCTATACAGGTCCAGGGGAGTGGAATCCTTGGGAACCCGGTCCCTGAAGGTTTGATTACAATGCCTGCCGTGATAGGTGAAGTTTGGGCTTTTGTGGACCAAACAAAGTCCTGCGGCGGGGAACAGGTAAGTGGGGGCCCCCAGGAACTTGGTTCTATTGGGGGACCCCCAAGCCTAATTTGTCTTTCTGTCTGTTACCTAATGGTATTCCCGCAAAATTCTGTGCATGCCTGTAACTACTAAAAAAATGTAATAATTTTTAATGGTGGTCAAGAAAAAAAAAAATATATATTTTTTATATATATATTTAATATATTAGACTGCGGTACCTGTGTTTGTCCACTAGAGGCCGCTGTGGAATGTTTTCTTGTCATGTGGACTAGCTTCTTCTCAGCAGAGCAAAGTCCAGGCAGATGGTGAGTTCTCTTATAGGAAACTGCTTCCTCTGCCATGTTGCAGTGTTTGTCCATCCCCCGGCCTGCGGCAAAGAGGGGCCCTGGCTCCTGTCCCTTGTTACCATATTTGAAATTAGCGCCGAAGGCGCACGTGCCCGCGCGCGTGCGCGTGCACGCGCCTCTATATATAGAGGTGAGCCGGGAAAGGGGGCGGAGCCTGGGGGATGACGCTCTGTGCGCGCCGCAGCGCTTCTGCGCATGTGCGGGCGTCCCAGCAATTTTAAAAAAACCACAATATTGTAGTGAGCTGGCTATGAAGTACAGAGACAGAGCTGGCAACATTTAAAGGCATACAGCAAGCGGTTGATACAGGCATCCCCTAGAAAGGCACATTAGTAGACACCAACTGTGATATAGCAGCAATTGTGCTAGACTATTCTCAGTAAAAGTGGTGTATTACGGCTGGAATACCTCAGCTTTAGGCTTAGGAATATGCCGTCCAGAAGCTCCGGAACTGAATCTTCCAGGAAGCGAAAGGGGTCTCATCGGGCTCTGAGGATCTTGGGCATACTTCTGCTGCACCAGTCTCCCCTGAAGTTCAGAGGTAAGTGACCGTAGAGACCCCGCAGGGGTACTTGGTACTGTGGCTGTCCTCAGTCACCTGCTCCTGTGTATGTAACAGAGGAGGTTTTTTCCTCAGCTCTGGGAGGATTAGAGAGAGATTGTCAACATTTATCGCTGCCTCCCTGTCAGGGAAAGCACGCCCGATCTCCGTCTCCTCCTTCAGAGTGCCTGTTAGCAGAGCAACAGTCCCATACAGGGATCGACCTGCCTGAAGGGGATCAGGATGAGGTTGATTCTGTTATAGAGGAATCAACAGTGGGGGAACCTTTTCTCAGCATCTCAAGCTGAAAGATTATGGGTTCAGTCTCTGACTAACATGGTCCGATCAGCATTTAAAAATGCACCTTGCGGAACCATCAACCACTACTGTATCCTCGTTGGGGTCGCTAGAAGCCCCCAGACTGTTTGTTCTTTTCCAGTTCACCCTTTACTGAAAGGGCTCATTTACCAGGATTGGGAACGTCCTGAGAAAATATTTATTCCCCCAAGAGATTTCCGGTGGTCTATCCCATGGAGGATAAGTTCATCAAAAAAAAAAAAAAAATGGAAGGTCCCTACAGTGGACGCAGCCATCTCTTGTATGTATAAATCACTGACATGTCCAGTGGATAATGTCCAAATGTTCAAGAACCCAATAAATAAAAGATTGGAGTCCTTATGAAAATCTGCTTGGTGATACAACCAGCAGTAGCAGCTATTGGGGTCTGCTAAGCAGTGAAGGATCAGTTGAAACAGGTCTTGAGGGACTTGACAGATCAGCAGGCTTGGCCCTAGCTGATCTACCTAGAGCCTTAGGCTTTGCGGTTGACGCCATAGAGGATTCAGTCCATCAGGCCTCCCGCCTTACGCTGTCTATAGACATACGCGTAGGCTCCTATGGCTCAAAAACTGGTCTGCTGAAGCTCCCTGTAAAGAATGGCTGGTTAGCGTCCCATTTCATGGTGAACGCTTATTCAGGGAAAACCTGGACAAATATATCCAGAAAATTTCCAGCGGTAAAAATACGCTCTTGCCGGTTAAAAGCAGAATTAGAGGTCCCTCTTTAAGAGGCCTGCTTCTCCAGTCCCTGGGGCATCGGCTGTGTAACAGTTCCGACGGCCTCCTCGGTCAAATCCCGGGGGTAAAAAACAGGGACAGTAGCAGGGTAATGAGAAACCCTGGGTCAGGGGAGGTACAAAACCTCCCCCAAAGTTAAATTCATTGAAGCCCCCACTCAGTCGGGTGGGGGGAGGACTCCAGTTGTTCGCAAGAGACCTGGCGGGACACGATCAAGACAGATAGGTGCTCTCCGCAGTAGGTTTGGGATACAGTTTGGAGTTAAAAGACTCTCCTCCTTCCCATTTTTGAGGTCAAACGTGCCAAGGGATCCCCGGAAGAGAGAGTCCCTCCTGTTGGCACTAGAACAACTATTGCTCCAAGGAGTAATTATGGAGGTTCCCCTGGAAGAATGAGGGTTCGGGTTTTACTCAAACCTCTTTACAGTCCCGAAGCAAACGCGGACGGGAGGCCCATATTAATTCTAAAAGGGCTATACAAATTCCTGTATATCAGGTCTTTCCGATGGAGTCGATCCGATCGGTGGCCACTGCCCTACAAGGGGAGGATTGGTTAGCCACGATCGACATCAAAGATGCTTATTTGCACATTCCCATCTTTCCAGTCCACCAAAAATTTCTACGCTTTGCAGTAGAAGGGCGCCATTTTCAGTTCAGAGCCTTACCCTTCGGTTTGGCCACAGCACCACGAGTGTTTACAAAAATTCTGGCCCTTTATTGGCCAATCTAAGAACACAAGGTGTAATGATAATGGCATATCTGGATGACTTGTTGCTGATAGACCACTCAGTGAAAAAACTAGACGTGGTCGTTCACAAGACGATCAAGTATCTGGAATCTCACGGTTGGATTATCAACCGAGACAAGTCAGCCCTAAAACCAGTCTAAAGTCTGGAATACTTGGGGCTAAGGTTGGATTCAGGCCAGAGAAAAATATTCTTGCCTCGAGGAAAGGTGTTGTCTTTGAAAGATTTGATCCACTTAGTGGGTACAAAAAAGACAGCCGTCCATACGCCTGTATATGAGGCTGCTGGGAAAAATGGTGGCATCATTCGAAGCAGTACCCTACGGTCAATTTCATTCAAGGAATTTGCAAGGGGCCATACTGTCAGCCTGGAACAAAAAGATTCAGGCCTAGACTTACAATGTCCTTGTCCCCTTCCGTTCGCAAGAGCCTCCGTTGGTGGTTGGTTTCCCAGAATCTGGAAAAAAGGAAATCCTTCAGTCCGATTTCTTGGAAGGTGGTCACTACAGATGCCAGCCTTATAGGCTGGGGAGCAGTACTGGAGCAATAGTCTCTCCAGGGCAGATGGTCGGATGCAGAAAAGGCCCTGCCCATCAATCTCTTAGAGATACGAGCAGCCCGGTATGCCCTAGTAGCATGGACATCCAAACTCCAAGGGTCCCCTGTCAGAATTCAATCAGACAATGCCACAGCAGTGGCATATATCAATCATCAGGGGGGCACCAGGAGTCGTGCAGCCCAGAGGGAAGTAAATTACATCCTGAAATGGGCAGAAAAAATATGTCCCAGCCATATCTGCGGTATTCATTCCAGGAGTGGAGAATTGGAAGGCGGACTTTCTAAGTCGCCAGAAATTAGGCCCAGAGGAAGGGTCCCTTCACCCCGAGGTTTTCTGGACAATATGTCAGCGGTGGGGAACATCGGATGTAGATCTTCTAGCATCCAGATTCAACGCAAAGGGGGACAGGTTTGTCTCTCGGACAAGGGATCCCCTAGCTTGCGGCTCGGATGCCCTAGTGTTCCCTTGGGATCAGTTCAAGCTGATATATGCATTCACACCGCCACAATGGTTACCTCGATTACTCCGCAGAATCAGGGTAGAAAAGAAACCAGTGATTCTGGTGGCTCCAGCGTGGCCCCGAAGAGCGTGGTACGTGGAGATTGTAAAATGTCAGTGGGGAGTCCTTGGACTCTCCCACATCGTCCGGACCTGCTTTCGCAAGGACCGATATACCACCCTTCCTTACCAGCCCTAGGTTTGACGGCCTGGCTATTGAAGCCCACATTCTAAAAAAGAGAGGGCTCTCTAATTCTGTGGTATCTACCATGATCAATGCCAGGAAGCCGGTATCCAGGCAGATCTACTATAGAATCTGGAAGGCGTACATCGCCTGGTGTGAAGCCAAGAAATGGCATCCACGTAAGTACGTAATAGGTAGGAGTCTGGACTCCCTACAATGGGCTGTAGATAGGAAGCTTGCCTTGAGTACTATCAAGGGTCAGATTTCGGCCTTGTCAATATTTTTTCAAAGGCCCTTGGCTTCGCATTCACTAGTCAAAGCCTTTATACAAGGAGTGATGCGTATTAGTCCTCCGGTTAATATTCCCATATGTCCATGGGATCTAAACTTGGTTCTGTCGGTTCTACAGAAACAACCATTTGAACCATTACAGCATATTTCTTTGGTTCTTCTCACCAGGAAATTGATTTTTCTAGTAGCCATTTGTTCGGCTAAAAGAGTGTCGGAATTAGCAGCTATGTCCTGTAGGGAGCCATATCTGGTTATCCATAAGGACAGGAGTAGTGTTACGTTCTCATCCAGCCTTTCTTCCTAAGGTGGTATCGAGGTTTCATTTGAACCAGGATGTGGTTCTTCCTTCTTTTTTCCCCAAACCTACTTTGGTAGAGGAAAAGTTATTGCATTCTTTGGATGTAGTAAGAGCAGTTAAAGCTTATCTAAAAGCCACTGCTCAGATTCGCAGAACGGATACTTTGTTTATTCTGCCGGAAGGCCCCAGAAGGGGTCAGGCAGCGTCAAAATCTACTTTAGCCAAGTGGATTCGACAGGTCATAATACAAGCCTATGGCTTGAGAAATAGACCGCCTCCGTTCAAAGTTAGGGCGCACTCCACGAGAGCAGTTGGAACTTCATGGGCAGTGCATCACCAGGCCTCCCTGGCTCAAATCTGTAAGGCCGCAACATGGTCTTCAGTACACACGTTTACTAGGTTCTACCAGGTGGACGTTGGAAGTCAGGAGGATGTCGCCTTTGGGCGCAGTGTGTTGCAGGCCGCAAAAGATCCTCATGTCTGATAGCGCTCAGCTTATATATGGTGTATCCCCCCCCTCATTTGGCATTGCTTTAGGACATCCCATTAGTAATGACTATGTCGCTCTGTGTCCCGTGATGTACGGAAAAGAAAATAGGATTTTTATAACAGCTTACCTGTAAAATCCTTTTCTTGGAGTACATCACGGGACACAGAGCTCCCACCCCTCTTTGGGGACACTTATTGCTTTGCTACAAAACTGAGGTGCTCCCGGATGGGAGGGGCTTATATAGGGGAGGGTACTTCCGGTTTTGGAAGTTGCCAGTGCCAGCACCTGACGGTATCTATATAACCCATTAGTAATGACTATGTCGCTCTGTGTCCCGTGATGTACTCCAAGAAAAGGATTTTACAGGTAAGCTGTTATAAAAATCCTATTATTTCATCAAGATATATCATTTTCAATATTTGATTAAGATAATACCTGGTGATCTTGTCTTGGAAGAGCAATACCTACTGTTATAGGATAACAACATCTTGTCTCTTATTCCCAATTGTACTGCATTTTAACTTTGATGGCTGAATTAATAATAGACAATGCCATAGCAAATGAAATGTCATTCAGTTACTGTAGGTTCTACTTCTACTTTAACCACTTCAATACCAGGCACTCCCCTCCCTTCCTGCCAAAGCCAATTTTCAGATTTCAGTGCTTTCACTTTTTAAATGACATGCTACACTGTACCCAAACAGAATTTTTATAATTTTGTTCCCACAAATAGAGCCTTCTTTTGGTGGTATTTGGTCACCTCTGCGGTTTTTCTTTTTTGCTAAACAAAAAAAGACCGAAAATTTTGAAAAAAAAAAGTTTTTCCTCTGTTTCTGTTCTAAAATTTTGTAAATAAGTACATTTTCTCCTTCACTGATGGGCACTGATAAGGCAGCACTGATGGGCACTGATAAGGCGAAACCGATGAGGTGGCACCAATAAGGTGACACTGATGGGCACTGATAGGCGGCACTGATATGCAGCACTGATGGGCATTGATAGGCGGCACTGGTGGGCACTCATGGGTGGCACTGATGGACACTGATGGGCATTGATAGGCGACACTGATGGGCACTGAATGGCTGCACTGATGGATACTTATGGGTGGCACTGATAGGCGACACTGATAAGCTGCACTGCTGGGCACTGATACGTGGCTCTGATGGGCACTGATATGCGGCACTGCTAGATGGCCCTGATAGGCATCACTGATGGCACTGGCACTGGAAGGCATTGGGGTTGGGCACTGATTGGCAGCTGCCTGGACACGGATTGGCATTTCCCTGGTGGTCTAGGGCAGTGTTTCTCATCTCCGGTCCTCAAGGCGCCCCAACAGGTCATGTTTTCAGGCTTTCCCTCAGATGAAACAGCTGTGGTAATTACTAAGGCAGTGAAACTGATCAAATCACCTGTGCAAAATAACGGAGAGCCTGAAAACATGACCTGTTGGGGCGCCTTGAGGACTGGAGTTGAAAAATCCTGGTCTAGGGTGGCATACCTGGTGGTCCAGTGTGGTGGCCATCCCTGGTGGTCCTGGCGGCATCCTGGTGGTCCTGGGCAGGCATCCAATGGGGGACTGCGCTGATAAACAATCAGCACAGACTCCCCCTGTCAGGAGAGCAGCCGATCGGCTCTCCTCTACTCGCGTCTGTCAGACGTAAGTGAGGAAAGGCTGATAAACGGCTCTTCCTATTTACATCATGATCAGCTGTGATTGGACACGGCTGATCACGTGGTAAAGAGTCTCCGTCAGAGGCTCTTTACCAAGATCGGTGGAGAGGTGGGTCAGATTGACACGCCGCACCACTGATCGCCATGATGCGCGCGCCCACGGGCGCACGGTGGCTGTTATCCTGCTGGACGTCATATGACGCCCAGTCAGGATAACTGAACCACCGCCCGGCCGTCATTCTGCTATAGGCCAGGCGGGAAGGGGTTAAGAACAGAAAAATAACAACCAAACTTGTCTTAGTGCAAATATTTGTCACCAGGCTTGGGCCCAGGCAGAGACAGGAGAGGGTCTCCTGGAGCTCTGTGGTAGGGGAAAAGCATGTGTGGGGGCCTTTTCTGTTTGGATCAAATCTTCAGCTTATTCCTACTATCATTTTTATACCATATGTCCAGCCATTATCGTGCAGAAGTGCATTTTGAACCATCTCTGCTCATGGACAGGAAGAGGGCACACTTGGCATTCTCTCCTTGGATTCTTGAACACATTGTCCCAGAAGTGACTCCCATTAAAGCAATTGTATCCTCTAAAAGCAGAAAATCCACAATTCATAGCAGATATTGATGTTGCATACCAGATCACAGAGTATAATCATCAGAGAAGTTGACTTATTTTATCTTTAGTTCTCAATGCTACACAATCTAGTTCGCACAAAACTGGAAAACATTGTAGCTATTCAAGTCCACATTACAGTGTCACTGTAAACCTTACCAAAAATTGTTATTATTAATTTTACAAATGTTATACAGGTCAGATGTCTACTGCATTAGAATCTCTGCAAATCCTATAACTCAAGCTGGTGGACACATACTGAAAGTTGACCGGTTCAGCAGGACCCAGACGACTTTCGGTATGTGTGTACTCTTCTCTGTTTAACAAAAGCAAGACGAAAAAATGCCTTCTGTTGAACTATATTGCTGGAAAACTAGCATTCGATCAGTGCTCTCAGCCAGTGGCTGCAAGCACTGATCAGTGTATTCTGGCTGGTGGAGTCCCCCCTACAAGAATACAATAGCTAAGTTGGGGAGCGCACAATGATGTGTGATGCCAGGATCTGTCAGTTACAGTCAGGTCCATAAATATTGGGACATCAACACAATTCTAATCTTTTTAGCTCTATACACCACCACAATGTATTTGAAATGAAACGAACAAGATGTGCTTTAACTGCAGACTTTCAGCTTTAATTTGATGGTATTTACATCCAAATCAGGTGAACGGTGTAGGAATTACAACAGTTTGTATATGTGCCTCCCACTTTTTAAGGGACCAAAAGTAATGGGACAATTGGCTGCTCAGCTGTTCCATGGCCAGGTGTGTGTTATTCCCTCATTATCCTATTTACAAGGAGCAGATAAAAGGTCCAGAGTTCATTTCAAGTATGCTATTTGCATTTGGAATCTGTTGCTGTCAACTCTCAATATGAAATCCAAAGAGCTGTCACTATCAGTGAAGCAAGCCATCATTAGGCTGAAAAAACAAAACAAACCCATCAGAGAGATAGCAAAAACATTAGGTGTGGCCAAATCAACTGTTTGGAACATCCTTAAAAAGAAAGAACGCACCGGTGAGCTCAGCAACACCAAAAGACCCGGAAGACAACGGAAAACAACTGTGGTGGATGACTGAAGAATTCTTTCCCTGGTGAAGAAAAAACCCTTCACAACAGTTGGCCAGATAAATAAAACACTCTCCAGGAGGTAGGTGTATGCGTGTCAAAGTCAACAATCAAGAGAAGACTTCACCAGAGTGAATACAGAGGGTTCACCACAAGATGTAAACCATTGGTGAGCCTCAAAAACAGGAAGGCCAGATTAGAGTTTGCCAAACAACATCTAAAAAAGCCTTCACAGTTCTGGAACAACATCCTATGGACACATGAAACCAAGATCAACTTGTACCAGAGTGATGGGAAGAGAAGAGTATGGAGAAGGAAAGGAACTGCTCATGATCCAAAGCATACCACCTCATCAGTGAAGCATGGTGGTGGTAGTGTCATGGCGTGGGCATGTAAGGCTGCCAATGGAATTGGTTCTCTTGTATTTATTGACGATGTGACTGCTGACAAAAGCAGCAGGATGCATTCTGAAGTGTTACGGGAAATATTATCTATTCCTATTCAGCCAAATGCTTCAGAACTCATTGGACGGAGCTTCACAGTGCAGATGAACAATGACCCGAAGCATACTGCAAAAGCAACCAAAGAGTTTAAGGGAAGGAAGTGGAATGTTAAGCAATGGCCAACTCAATCACCTGACCTGAATCCGATTAAGCATGTATTTCACTTGCTGAAGACTAAACTGAAGGGAAAATGCCCCAAGAACAAGCAGGAACTGAAGAAAGTTGCAGTAGAGGCCTGGCAGAGCATCACCAGGGATGAAACCCAACATCTAGCGATGTCTATGCGTTCCAGACTTCAGGCTGTAATTGACTGCAAAGGATTTGCAACCAAGTATTAAAAAGTGAAAGTTTGATTTATGATTGTTAATCTGTCCCATTACTTTTGGTCCCTTAAAAAGTGGGAGACACATATACAAACTGTTGTAATTCCTACACCGTTCACCTGATTTGGATGTAAATACCCTCAAATTAAAGCTGAAAGTCTGCAGTTAAAGCACATCTTATTTGTTTCATTTCAAATCCATTGTGGTGTATAGAGCCAAAAAGATTAGAATTGTGTTGATGTCCCAATATTTATGGACCTGACTGTAACTGACAGATCCTGGCATCACACATCATTGTGCGCTCCCCAACTTAGCTATTGTATTCTTGTAGGGGGGACTCCACCAGCCAGAATACACTGATCAGTGCTTGCAGCCACTGGCTGAGAGCACTGATCGAATGCTAGTTTTCCAGCAATATAGTTCAACAGAAGGCATTTTTTCGTCTTGCTTTTGTTAAACAGAGAAGAGTACACACATACCGAAAGTCGTCTGGGTCCTGCTGAACCGGTCAACTTTCAGTATGTGTCCACCAGCTTGAGTTATAGGATTTGCAGAGATTCTAATGCAGTAGACATCTGACCTGTATAACAAATTACTTTTTTGCACTGTCTACTTCACTGCGTGAACATTCTTGCCAACATAATTGAGAATCCAGAATCTTGTTATATACATTTAAGTAAACAGACTAAACTGGCCATTGGCAGACTAAAAGACTACAGACAACACCAGACAGGGATTTTTATAATGGAAACTGTGTAACTGTTTAGCCCTAGGTGTTTTGTGACAAAGGGCTACATCAAACTAATGAGTACTAAGCTTGATCAGGTTATAATGCCTATTGAAATGTACATTTGGTATAAGCCTAGCGTTATTTACCTAACTAGGGACAGAAATATCCAAAACTATAAACACTCTGGTCTACAGATTACCCTGCCTCATCTGTCTCCCCACCCTGTAGTACATTTTAGACTGCCAATAAACTTTGGAGCAGCCTTTCTCAGCCGTTTTTCTTTTCAATAAATTTTTATTGAATTTTTCAAACATGTGTCCAAACATATTTAATTGCACAGTAGTACGATTGATACATGCATGAGACTAAGCAACAAATATTAACAACATACTAGGTAACAAACTTGTTAACAAACTTGTTCTATCTAGTGAACAATAGTGATGAGCCGAACACCCCCGGGTTCGGTTCGCACCAGAACCCACGAACGGACCGAAAATTTGCACGAACTTTAGAACCCTATTAAATACAATGGATGCGAACGTTCGAAATCTAAAGTGCTAATTATAACGACTATTATGCATGTTATTGTCCTAAAAAGGGTTTGGGAACCCGGGTTCTGCACCAGGGGACATGTATCAATGCAAAAAGAAGTTTTAAAAACGGCCGTTTTTCGGGAGCAGTCATTTTAACCACTTGCCGCCCGCCCTATAGCGGATTGACGGCGGCAAAGTGGTTTCAAAATCCTGACTGGACGTCATATGACATCCTCAGAATTTTGAGCCGCTGCGCGCCCCCGGGGGCGCGCATCGCGGCGATCGTTGCTGCGGGGTGTCAGTCTGACACCCCGCAACACCGATCTAGGTAAAAAGTCTCAGACAGAGACTCTTTACCACGTGATCAGCCGTGTCCAATCACAGCTGATCACGATGTAAACAGGAAAAGCCGGTCATCGGCTTTTCCTCACTCGCGTCTGTCAGACGCGAGTAGAGGAGAGCCGATCGGCTGCTCCTCTGACAGGGGGGGTTTGTGCTGATCGATTATCAGCACAGCCCCCCCGAGGATGCCCACTGGACCACCATGGATGCCACTAGACCACCAGGGAAGCCCACCATAAGGTATGCCACCCTAGACCACCAGGGATAATGGATGCCAATGCCAAATGGATGCCTGATTGGCAGGCATTATTGTTTGGCACTGATTGGCATCCATTAGTACAGTACAGTGCCACCTATCAGTGCCCATCCATGCCACCTATCAGTGCCCATCCATGCCCATCCGTGCCACCTATCAGTGCCCATCCATGCCGCCTATCCGTGCCCATCAGTGCCCACCAGTGCCGCCTATCTGTGCCGCCTATCTGTGCCCACCCATGCCGCCTATCTGTGCCCACCCGTGCCGCCGATCGTTGCCCACCCGTGCCGCCGATCGTTGCCCATCTGTGCCACCTCATCAGTGCCCGTCAGTGCAGCCCCATCAGTGCCCATCAGTGAAGGAGAAAACTAACTTATTTACAAAGTTTTGTAACTGAAACAAAAAAAACTTTTTTTTTTCAAAATTTTCGGTATTTTTTAATTTTTTAGCAGAAAATAAAAATCGCAGAGGTGATCAAATACCACCAAAAGAAAGCTCTATTTGTGGGAACAAAATGATAAAAATTTAGTTTGGGTACAGTGTAGCATGACCGCGCAATTGTCATTCAAAGTGCAACAGCGCAGAAAGCTGAAAATTGGTCTGGGCAGGAAGGTGTATAAGTGCCCAGTATGGAAGTGGTTAATGATGCATGAAGTGAAAAAAAAAGTCAAATATTCCTTTAAATATCGTACCTGGGGGATGTCTAAAGTATGCCTGTGAAGTGCCACATGTTTCCCGTGTTTAGAACTGTCCCTGCACAAAATTACATTTCTAAAGGAAAAAAAGCCATTTAAAACTGCTTGCGGCTTGAATGTAATGTCTGGTCCCGGTAATATGGATGAAAATCTTTAAGAAAAATGGCATAGCTACCCCATCACACCCCCCCCCCTACCCCAGCCCATTACCAGCCCCTTTGGGTCTTGTGTGCGGGGTTCCACTTAATATCCATACAAAATGAAAAAGGCCCTATATACTCTGAACAGCCGTATACAGGCGGTGCATACAAGACAGGGACTGTAGGTTTGTTCTTATGTAGAATCTGTTTGTAATTTTGAACAGGTACATTGTTTAAGTGTAGCTCCAGCCAAAAAATCTATTTTTAAGCTTTTTGGAAAACATAGGGAAGGGTTATCACCCCTGTAACATTTGTTTTGCTGTCTGTGCACCTGTTCAGAACATTTCACCTCACTTTCCGTCCTAATGACAAATGTTTTTTGAAAATTTGGGTTTTTTATTGAAACAAGAATTGGTGATAAAGCATCAGTGGAGAGGAGACACTTTTTTCCCATATTAACTCTTACAGGAGAGAATTTGCCTTCCTAGGGATAGATTTCCTCTCACTTCCTGTTGTATCCTTCGGTTTGCAAGGAGGAGTCGTTTGTAAGTTGGATGCATAAAAAATTGTAATAACACGCCCCTGTTAAACAGGGGCTGAAAAATTGGGCCTTAGCCACTGGTGCTGGTGCCACGACATTGCAACCCCTCCCAGATACTCTAGTTGGAGTGCAGGAATGAGCCCTGCTGCAAAGCATTGCATAAAAAATTGTAATTACATGCCCCTGTTAAACAGGGGCTGAAAAATTGGGCCTTAGCCACTGGTGGCGGCACCCAGAAACAAAAATGTTCTTCCAAGCTATCATCATCATCAATCGGATCATTGAGGAGGAGGAGGATAGTCAGTCAACATAACAGGACAGTCTCTCAGCATCAGCATCAGTCTTGAAGGGATGTGACATTTGAAAATAAATTAGTCTGTTATATCAGCTTCAGGTGTTTGGTAGCTGGTGGTGATCCAAGACTGGTTCATCTTTATGAAGGTCAGTCGATCAACCGAGTCGGTGGACAGGCGCACCCTGTGATCCATGACAAATCCTCCAGCAGCACTGAATGTGCGTTCTGAAAGAACGCTGGATGCAGGACAGGCCAGTAGCTCAATTGCATACTGTGCAAGCTCTGGCCAGTGATCCATCCTCAAGACCCAGTAAGCCAGAGGATTTTCGGTGGGGAAGGTGTCCAAGTCTGACCTTGCCCCTAGGTATTCCTGCACCATGTATATCAGACGCTGGCGATGGTTGCTGGAACCGATCATACCTTGGGGCTGCGGACTAAAGAATTGTCTGAACGCATCGGTCAGACGGCCACCTTCCCCACTGCTCCTTCTTTGACTGACCGAAGCCTCAGCAACTCGTTGTCCAGGACCAGGAGTTTGTAACCTCCCAGTCTCTGGGAACGCATTGCACAGACCTTTCTGCAAGGCCTCCCGGAGTTGTCTCATCCTCTGCTCCCTCTGTGATGGTAAGATAAGGTCCGCAACCTTACCCTTGTACCGTGGATCAAGGAGAGTGGCCAGCCAGTAATGGTCCCTCTCTTTGATCCGAAGAATACGGGGATCCTTCCACAGACTTTGCAGGATCAGGGAGGCCATGCAGCGTAGGTTAGCTGAGGCATTTGGTCCGGAGTCCTCTGGGTCACTAAGGACGACATGATCCACAGCCACCTCCTCCCAGCCACGTACAAGTCCACTGGTTTCTTGGGACTGTAAATCATCCCTAAAAGACTGCTGCTGATGATGCTGAGTGCCAGGCTCCACCTCCATGCTGACACAATACTCCTCTTCCTCCTCCTCCTCCTCCTCCTCTTCCTGTGCGATGGGTGGGACAGAAGGAACACTGTCTGGGTAAAGGGGGCCTTGAGAGGCAAGGAAGTCCTCCTCTTCCTGCCTCTGTTCTGCCTCAAGTGCCGTGTCCATTATTCCACGCAGCGTATGTTCCAACAGGTGGACAAGAGGTACAGTGTCACTGATGCATGCACTGTCACTGCTCACCATCCTCGTGGCCTCCTCAAATGGTGCCAGGACAGTGCATGCATCCCTGATCATGCCCCACTGGCGTGGTGAAAAAAACCCGAGCTCTCCTGACCCTGTCCTGGTGCCGTAGTCGCACAGGTACTCATTGATGGCCCTCTGCTGCGTGTGCAGCCGCTGCAGCATGACCAACGTTGAGTTCCACCTGGTGGGCATGTCACATATAAGGCGGTTCTTGGGCAGGTTCAACTCCTTTTGCAGCTCAGCCAGGCGAGCACTGGCATTATAAGATCTGCGGAAATGCACACAGACTTTCCTGGCCTGCCTCAGGACATCCTGTAAGCCCGGGTACCTGCCCAAGAACCGCTGCACCACCAGGTTAAGGACGTGAGCCACACAGGGCACATGGGTCAGTTGTCCCTGTCGGAGGGCAGAGAGGAGGTTGGTGCCATTGTCCCAAACCACCATTCCTGGCTTAAGCTGACGTGGCGTCAACCACCTCTCGGCCTGCCCCTGCAGAGCAGACAGAACCTCTGCCCCAGTGTGGCTCCTGTCCCCCAAACACACCAGCACAAGCACGGCATGGCATCTTTTTGCCTGCGTACTTGCGTAGCCCCTTGAACGCCTACGGAGCACCGCTGGTTTCGAGGACAAAGCACAGGAAGAGGCCATGGAGGAAGAAGAAGAGGAGGGGGTGGAGGAGAGAGGTGTGTCACAACCAGTAGTAGCATTTTGGAGGCGTGGCGGCGGAACAACCTCCAACACTACTGCACCTTGTCCTGCATCCTTCCCAGCTGCCAAAAGAGTGACCCAATGGGCCGTGAAAGAAAGGTAACGTCCCTGTCCATGCCTGCTGGACCATGAGTCAGCGGTAATATGCACCTTACCGCTGTCCGCCCTGTCCAGCGAGGCCAAGACATTGCCTTCCACATGCCGGTAGAGAGCCGGAATCGCCTTCCGTGCGAAAAAGTGGCATTTGGGAACCTGCCACTGAGGAACCGTACATTGCACAAACTCACGGAAGGGGGCCGAGTCTACCAACTGAAAAGGCAGCAGTTAAAGCGCTAGCAATTTAGCCAAGCTAGCATTCAACCGCTGGGCATGTGGATGGCTGGGAGTGAACTTCTTTCGACGGTCCAGCAGCTGGGGCAGGGAAATTTGCCTGCTAGAATCGGACGTCGGTGTACTGCTAGCAGAGTGCCCGCAAGTACTTGGCTGTGACACACCTAATTCTACACCTTCATTCCTCTCAGTGCAGGTTTCAGAGAGGACTGAAGGTATAGTGGGGTTGGAGATCCCAGCTGATGCGGTGCAAGGAGAGGTCCGCTTTGTTCTTTGGTGTGGGTCTTTAAGGTAGGCTTGCCAACGAGCTGCATGGCAGGTCAACATATGTCTGGTCAAGCAATACAGGCTAACTTCAGGTGTATAATGTGCAGGAGGCACACTCCGTCCGCTGTAAGTGCTGCAAATGCCTGTTGGTGTAACACACCAGGAAAACACAGCAATACCGGCTAACTTCAGGTGTAATATGATCAGGAGGCACACTCCACCCGCTGTAAGTGCTGCAAATGCCTGTTGGTGTAACACACCAGGAAAACACAGCAATACGGGCTAACTTCAGGTGTATAATGTGCAGGAGGCACACTCCGCCCGCTGTAAGTGCTGAAAATGCCTGTTGGTGTAACACACCAGGAAAACACAGCAATACGGGCTAACTTCAGGTGTAATATGATCAGGAGGCACACTCCGCCCGCTGTAAGTGCTGCAAATGCCTGTTGGTGTAACACACCAGGAAAACACAGCAATACGGGCTAACTTCAGGTGTATAATGTGCAGGAGGCACACTCCGCCCGCTGTAAGTGCTGCAAATGCCTGTTGGTGTAACACACCAGGAAAACACAGCAATACGGGCTAACTTCAGGTGTATAATGTGCAGGAGGCACACTCCGCCCGCTGTAAGTGCTGCAAATGCCTGTTGGTGTAACACACCAGGAAAACACAGCAATACGGGCTAACTTCAGGTGTATAATGTGCAGGAGGCTTAGCAACAATGACACTGACACTGTCCCCTGCCTATCCTTCTCTCTCCCTTCACACAAGGTTTATCAAAGAATATGACACTGACACTCTCCCTGCCTATCCTTCTCTCTCCCTGCACACAAGGTTTAGCAAAGAATGTGACACTGACACTGTCCCCTGCCTATCCTTCTCTCTCCCTGCACACAAGGTTTAGCAAAGAATATGACACTGAAGCCTCGTACACACGACCGAGTTTCTCGTCGTAAAAAACACGTCGTTTTTTTCGACGAGATTCTTGTTAACCTTGACGAGTTTCTCGTCAAGCTTTCCATGCGTACACACTGACATTTCACAATTTCCTCGTTGTTCTCCGCGGTCACGTCCAGCACGTACGATGGCACTATAAAGGGGAAGATCGATTTCCCTGGCGCCACCCCTCGGGCTGCTTTTGCTGATCTCGTGTTACCGCGTGTGAAGTAAAAGTTTGGGAAGAGACGATTTGCGCTTTTCAGTCTTCGTGCTTTCAGTTCGTTTTCTGCGGTTCAGTTTGTGCTTATGGGTTCGTATCTTGTCTTTCAGGGCGTCTCGGCAGGTCGTATCTGTTTTACAGTGCGTTCTTGCCTCTTCGTTTCTGATTTTCAGTTCGTTATTCATAGGCCTTGCTGTTCTAAAGTGCGTTCTGTTCTGTACGTTCTGATAAGACGACCGTTTCCTAGCCATGTCGCCTGTACGTTCTCGTCGTCGAGTTCATGCTGTGCGGGCGCTTGGTGTTGGTCTGCTTGTTTTGGACCAAGACCAGTCCATGAACGGGGTGAGGAGGAGTTCATGGACCAATTCTGCCACATGCCTCTGCTGCGGGAGATCATCGAGAATAATCCTGAGGACTTCAGGAATTTTCTGCGGATGTCTGACCCAGTTTTTCAGCAACTGTTGGCTTTGGTGTCCCACTATATTACCAGGCAGGACACCGTTATGCGGGAAGCCATCAGTGCTGAGCAGAGGCGCATCGCCACGTTACGTTACCTGGCGACAGGGAGAAGTCTTCAGGACTTGAAGTTCACGACAGGCATCTCCCCCCAGGCTCTGGGCCTCATAATCCCAGACACCTGTTCTGCCATTATACAAGTCCTGCAGGAGGACTATATTAGGGTAAGTTTTCTCCATTAACATCACATTTTATGTATTTCATGTATGCTAATGTATTGTATTTCTTTCATCCTTCCCTAATTACCATGATTGTAATATGCTGAGAATGTCCCCTTTGCCCCATGCATGCTGGAAGCTTTAAAATGCCCCTTTTTTCTCCTCCATGCATATTTCCCTTTACTAACCTTTCCAGCAGTGGCGCCTGTTGCTCCAAATGTTTGGGGGTTCAACCCCCAATTTAGGACCTAAACTTCCTTCTTTTTGCGACCTATTGAACGCCACCAGTTGCCCCTTCCAATGCAGCCATTTTGCCCCTTCCAATGCAGCCTTTTTTGCCCCTTCCAATGCAGCCATTTTGTCCCCTCCAATGCAGCCAGTTTCCCCCCAGCCCTGCACTTACCTTCTTCTGGTCCGCACCATCCTTCTATTGTCCTTGATGTCTTTTCCTGCCCTCGATGTTGCATCAGCCAATCATGTTACCGTTAAACAGACTTGGTGAACATGATTGGCAGAGCAGCCTGTCAGTGTTTAGCCAAGGAATGTCCCCCCCCCCCTGCGTCCCCTATTTCACTTTTAGCAAGCCAATCACATCCCTCAAGCCTATTTGCCCCCCTGTTTCTGATATGCAATTTTCACCACAAAAATTCCGCAGTTATTCATATGTCCGTCGCTCAACAGGGGACCATCCACCTGAATAGTGGGCGGCATTGACAATACATAGGTTCATGCAAGGCATGAACCTATGTATTGTTCTGAGTGACGGGCGCAGGATAGAGGGGGCAGTGCTCCAGCACCCACTCTGGACGCACCGCCACTGCAATGCTATCCTGTGGCCAAACACATCTACCCCCCCCCCCAAATTGGGTTATAATGGACCATCAGAGGGGGTGATGAATATGAAACTTGAGCCTTCCATTATACTTATTAAAAACACCTTAAACTGAGAATTTGATTGAGGTTGGGCTCTAATGTATTTTCTTATAATCTGCTTGCAATGTTATAATTTAAATTTCTAATTTTATTTCATCTTGTTTGACTCCCCAGCTTCCTTCCACTCCACAGGAATGGCAGACTGTGGCATCAGAGTTTGCCACGCGGTGGGACTTCCCCAACTGCGGTGGTGCCATAGACGGGAAGCACGTCCGCATCGTGCCGCCACCCCGTTCTGGGTCCTACTACTACAATTACAAGGGGTTTCATAGCATTGTGCTGATGGCGGTGGTGTCAGCACAGTATGAATTCCTCTATGTGGATGTGGGGAAAAATGGCCGGATGTCTGATGGGGGATCCTTCATCCAGACCGAGTTTGCCCTCCGTCTCCAGAGTGACGACCTTGCATTGCCACCGGATACAGGGAATGTTGAAGGACTCCCCTTTGTTTTTTTGGCTGATGAAGCCTTCGGACTCGGACCGCACTTCATGAGGCCATTTCCACAGAGGACCCTGACCCCAGAGAAGGGGGTGTTCAATTACCGGCTGGCCAGGGCCCGAAGAGTCGTTGAAAATGCCTTCGGGATTATGGCCAGCCGGTTCCGCCTTTTTATGACTCCAATCCACTTGGCGGAGTACAAGATAAACTATGTTTTATGCTGCTGTGTGCTCCATAATTTTCTTTGCCGAAAATCAAGTACTTATATGGCCTCAGTATTGCCTGAGGCAGGACTTTCCCATGCCAATCCCCTGCCGGGCCTCGAATCTGCCCGTCCTGGCTTGCCCCCCCAAAATGCCCGTGAGGTTCGGGATAAATATATGGACTATTTCACGGGTAGGGGGGCAATTCCTATGCCAGGCCATGACTAAAGATTTGTGCATAAAGAACTCATTAAAATTCATTTTAAATCTTGTAACTTTGTTTGTTTCCTGTCTCCTAGTTTGTCTTACTGCATTTGAATTGCCAAGTTTTGTTTCCTTTAGTAAATAACAACCATTTCACTATGAAACCCAAACAAATACACAAATAAGGTTAGAGCGTATTTGAAAAAGAAGCTACACTTTGTTTGTGTTCAAACATTTTACTCTGTGCACATTCACACACATGGTATTTTTTTTTTTAATTTTAAATTTTTTTTTTGGCTGTCCACAAACAGCCAATTTTTTTTATGAAAATACAAAACCATCAGTTGCATTCCAAAAAGTACAACATTGGATACCTCTGAGCAATATGAGACATTCACTTACACAAAATATGTCTCTATATGCCCGTCCTAATATGGGGTCTTGGCACCCCTGGCCCAGCCAAAAACGAGGAAGAGGTTGCACCCCCAAAAGCCGTACATGGATATCCCCTGATGGCACATGTTGACACACTGTGTGCATATTCAATTTTTGGCTGGATTGATTGTCAAAAAGAGATTAAAAGGGGGAAGAACAAACTGTAACCAAAAATGGGGGTTTTGATGCCTTATTCAATTCTCCCCAAAACATCTAGGATGTCTTTAAAGGTTTGATCCATCACATGAATTCTTTGTTTAATTCTGTCCAGTTCTGTGCTACATTCCATCACTTGCTGTATTATTCGTAGGGCACTGTCAGCAGAGAAACGTGTACTTTCTTTCACCACAACATTTACATCCCCTAAAAACAAAATAAAAAGGTATTATAACTCTGCAGGCCTACATCTCTTACCTGAAGCTGTGGTGACAGATACTGACCTGTTGTGGTGACCAGTTCCACCACGTCATCCACTTCTCCTTCCTGCACTTCTCCTTCCTCCACCTCTTCAACTTCCTCAACATCCTTAGGTTGTGGGTCTTTGTGAGGTTGGGGTTGTGTCGAAGCTGTGGGGTTCCTGTGCTCCCTGGAGTGTTCTCCTCCCAGTCTTCTCTCCCCTATGAGAAACAAACAAAAGGTCTATTTATCACACTGAAATTCTCTATGAAAACTAAAAACAGCCTAAATTGCTTGGAAGTGGGGTACAAGTGTGTGTTTGTGCTGAATTTCCACATGAAGACATTATTTCTTCACAAAAATATGTTTAGTATTCACCTTTGGCTGTCAATTTTTAGACATGGAGGCACCACAAAAATTCACTGATGCACCTGTGTGGGACCCCCAAAAAAGGCGGTTCTGTTGGCCCACACTATAGTGCTCAAAAGTACAGATGTGGAACCAGCTGCTGAGTGTCCTCTCCTTTACACTGATTAAAGTTTGCATTTCATTCTCTTTACAAACACATCATCTAGCCAACAATGTAAGAACAACAATTGAATCCAAACAGGCAGATGTCTAATTTAATTTAACCTTGTAAAATAATCAAAAAACTAGGATAGTGGCCGAAAGATGTGTCTGTAACGAACGATTACTGTGCCAAACCAATTTCAAACTATGACATTTTGTAAGGTAGTACAATATAAAAAAAAAAATACATGGAGCAACATGTAAGTTGAGAAAGTACTTACTTTTTCCTAGCATTCTCTTAATGCTCCTTAACTGCTCCGGCTCCCTCAGTTTGAGGTCTGACCACCTCTTTCTGAGCTGCTCATTTGATCGTTTCACCCCAAAATTCTTCTTCAGACTCTTCACGACTTTCATCAGGATTTTGGCCTTCCTTCGATTAGGTTTGCTATACAGCCCATGCTTTGCGTCATAACCCGACTTTAGCAAGATGTTCACCATCTCCGCCATCTCCGCATAAGACATATTAGATGCCTTGAATCTCCTCCTTGATCGTGACGTTTCCTCAGTCTCCGGGCTTGTCTCCTCCTCGTTATTTGAGGAATTATCAGACACCTGCTGTGAATCCGCCATATCTGTCTGCGCGCCGAAAGAGAAGGAGCGGGGAAAAGATGTTAGTTAGAACGTCATGGGCGGGCAACGTGTGCGGAGCGACGTGTGCGTAGTTTCACACATGCGTGGTGTATATATAGCAAACACACATGTGACTATACTACGTTCGGTGTGCGGAGAGAGGAGTTCAAGTGACAGACGTGCGAACGAAGGTATGTGATTTTGTGACTTTGATAAATTGTTGCCCTATACTGTCTTGAGAATGTTGGAGGATATATATGGTGAATAAAATTTTAAGGAGGTTAGACTGTGTGCCTCACATTAGTTATATAATTTTTATTTTAATTGCAGACCAAAAATGAATGTCTTTATAAGCGACAAAGAATTCCTTGCGGAATTTATAGACCGGGTAAGGGAGCTGCCCGCTCTGTGGGAAACCAAAAACCCGATCCATAAAAAAAAAAAGGGTATGAAAAGCAGCGCTGGAGAGCCTGCTCCCATTTGTGCAGACCAAGGTGCCCACAGCCACAGCAAAACAGGTGGACACTAAAATTGGGAGCTTGAGAGGCACATACAGGACTGAACGCTCTAAGGTCCTGGCTTCTCAGAGGTCAGGAGCAGCAGCAGATGATGTGTATGTCCCCAATTTGTGGTACTACAGCAGGATGTCCTTTCTGGATGACCACATTGAGGCAAGGCCATCACTCTCCACTCTTCCCCCCAGACTTCCCTGCAGCCAACCTGAGCCTTCTCTGGAGCAAGAGGAGGCAGCCATCTTGGATGAACCTGATTTGGCCATCTGGAGCCAGGTATAGTATTTAAAACAAATGTATTGGGATAAACTTAATGTTTGAAAAATAAGTCAAGATGAAAATCATAAACTATTTTGGGTTCCACAAGTGAAATCAAGATCTCTAGACATTAGTTTGCCCTAAATTGGGTGCTAAATAGTCAATCTGATGTAGTCGAAAAAACATTTAATTGTTTTCTTGATTTACATTCAAATTGCTACATTCATGATCTGAAAGTTGTATGAAAATAATAAAACAAAATATTAAACTATGTCCCTTTTTCATACACAGGATGAAATCAGCCAGGAGGAGGGTCAGGAAACTGTCAGGCAGGAGGAGGCAGGGCCCAGTGGCAGCCAAGAGGTGGCAGGGCCCAGTGGCAGCCAGGAGGTGGCAGGGCCCAGTGGCAGCCAGGAGGTGGCCGGCCCAAGGAGAACCACGAGATCACAGGTGCCTCCCATCCGCCTTCCAAAAAGAAGCAGGAGGGACAGGACCACCAGTGAGGCAGCAATGGCCCTTATTAGAGAGGCCCATGCCACCCTCCAGGAGCCCACATCCCCTGAAGAGGCCATTGCCGGCCTAGTGGAGGCAAAGTTCAAGGTGATGAGCATGGAGCAACGCCTCCTATGCGAGCCCCTGCTCATCACCTTGCTGAACAAGGGGGTGATGGAGAGAATTACCCCCAATACGGCCATATGTGAGGTGGCACAACTATCCCAACCTCAACCTCCACCTCCTCCACCTTCTTCTTCTGCCCCACCCCCTTCTCCTCCACCTCCTCCTCCACCTTCTTCTTCTGCGCCACCCCCTTCTCCTCCACCTCCTCCTCCTCCTGACAGGAGTACCCCTCCAGTGGCCCAGCCTCCAGCCACACGAAGAAGGAAGGCTGCAGGGAAGGCTGCAGGGAAGGCTGCCAAGAAGACGAGGAAGTGATGACCTTGCTTCATTGTGGTCGGACAGAAGGCAGCCTGTTGTAGTACCACACACTTGGAACATATATATCACCTGCTGCTGTTCCTGACCTCTGGGAGGCCAGCATCAGATTGTGCTCAGAACTGTTGGCCTTCTCAAGCTCCCAATTTTAGTGTCCACACAGGGTTGATGTGTGCTCTGGGGTCCCTGGGATGCACAAATGGCAGCAGGTTCTCCAGCGCTACCTTCTCTTTATTTAAAAAAAAAAACATGAATAAATGTTTTTTTGGTTTAAGTTCATACTTTTTTTAATTTAGCTAAGGAGTAAGCAGATACATTTGACAGCAAAAAAAAGGGACAGATAAAAAAACCCAAAAAATAATAAAATAAAAATATAAAAAAAATATAGGGTGTAAAATTTAGACAAAAAAAATTAAGATATACAATGGGAGATCACTATCAAAACATTGCCAAATTACAATTAACATCTGTTTGAAAACTAAAAAAAAAAAATATTCAGAAGATCTTGCACGATATAATACACCTAAATCTACTTAAGAGCAGCATGAAAAAGGTTAAAAATATATAGTCATAACTCTGTGTGAATATTAGCAGCAAAACAAGTTCATTCGTTTGGATTAATGTAACATTCTAAAGAAGATTTCAATGCACAACATTTAAACGATGCAATAATTTACAGCGTGACGAATGTGCTATCTCCATTACGAAGGCTTTATTTAGCAGAAGATGCGCTCCCGTCTCATACTTGATTCTGAGCATGCGCGCTTTTGGAAGAGTCGTAAAAGCATACACACGAACCATTTTCTCGTCACAAAACAGGCCAACGAGAAACACGACGAGGAAATCTTGAATCCTGACAAGAAAATAGAGAGCAGGTTCTCTATTTTCTCGTTGAGATTCACGGCAGTTTTCTCGTCGCAAAACCATACACACGAACGGTTTTCTCGACAATAAAGCTCTCGCGGCACTTTTCTTGCCGGTTTTGGACGAGAAACTCGGTCGTGTGTAGGAGGCTTGACACTCTCCCTGCCTATCCTTCTCTCTCCCTGCACACAAGAATAGCACAAAGAATATCACACTGTCCCTGCCTATCCTTCTCTTTACCTGCGCCGGAGCACACTACACAAGGCCGCCGCGCTGGCGGCCTTTTATAGTGTGGGGCGTGTGCTAAACCCCCATAGCTATAATTGGCCACAGGCAACCTGCCTGTGGCCAATTATGGCTCTCCTAGCTGCCGGCGCTGTGATTGGCCAAGCATGTGGGGTCACAGTGCATGCTTGGCCAATCACAGCGCCGGGATTGCACTGCGATGGCACAGTGTATTGTGGGCTGTTCGCGTCACTCAAATTTGGCACGAACGCCTCAAATTGTTCGATGTTCGCCGAACGGTCGAACAGCCGATGTTCGAGTCGAACTTATGCTCGACTCGAACACCGAGCTCACCCTAGTGAACAATATAAAATGAAGCTAAATGTATGAACTGCATTAGGTTTATATCAAACAATAGACATGTGCACACTGAAATATTTTGTTTCGGAATTTCGTTAGAAAAATAAATTTATTTAGTTACTCCCGAAATTCGTTTTTATTTATTTCGTTTTTCGTTAGCAATTGCATTCGTCCGAAAATCTGAATGAATTAAGGTCAAATCTGTCATTGAAGGCTTATGGTGTCTGTCGAATGTTCAAAGAAGATTCGACGGAGCAGCAAAACTGTACGACGCTGCAATCGTACATTTCCGGTCGAATGTTCCGCCTACAAGCTATAGTAGAATTATAATGTTGTATGACTAGTAATAATTATATTTATTAATACTAGTCAACCAACATTAGAATTCTTCTATAGCCTATGGGCAGAGCATTTGACCGGAAATGTACGATCGCAGCGTCGTACAGTTTATCTGCTCCGTCGAATCTTCTTAGAACTTTCAACAGACACCATAAGCCTTCAATGACAGATTCAACGTTTGTATGTTTTTCGATGCTTCGTCGAATCTTCTGTCAAGTTAGTTCTAGCTATTTTACTGCTCCTCCTCTTTGGTTACAATCAGCCAATAACATTCATCATCATCATTATTTTTATTTTACTTCCCCCACCCAATTCCAGCAAGGATCTTTTCTCTCTATAATGTCAAATCTTTTCTCTCTATAATGTCGAATCTTTTCTCTCTATAATGTCGAATCTTTTCTCTCTATAATGTCGAATCTTTTCTCTCTATAATGTCGAATCTTTTCTCTCTATGTAGAATCATCTTGGACTAATAGAGTTAAGGTTAGGCACATTCGACCACAGGTTCGATGGACACAGAATGTTATTGTCAGCGTCATGTCGAATCTCCTGTCTATATCGAACTGTTGTTGCAACGAAAACGAAAATTAAGCATTTGTTTATGTCGGATCTTTCGGTTTTCGGATTCTTTGTTAAAACGATAACAAAAATACCTGAAATTCGGACGAAAATGCATTCGGACGAAAACGAATGCACATGTCTATCAAACAATGCAAAGTAGTTAGGTTATACAGAGGTTCCTCAAGTGTACTTTTTATACCATTCAGTCCATGGGGACCAAGCTGTACTCTCATGTAAGTAAGTCTATCTGTCCCTTGTTAGTAAGTGTTCATGGGTGTAATGAATATGGGTCTATCTAACAACATCAAGTACGTTTGGAGGTGCAGGTATTTTTCATAGCTTTGTCATGGGAAGTCTTGCTGCTAGGAACACATGAATAACCACTTTTTGTACCTGAGGAGGTACTTTCTCAACCTTTTTACAGTTGAGGAACCCTTGTAAAGTTTGGAAACTCTGGGTACCCCTGAAATAATTTTCTGATCTACAGCCCATGAAATATTAGTGTAATTAATGAGCTGTAGATATAACTACAAATCTTTGTAGAAATAAATAGAATAGAATAAATGTTAAAAAATACCTTCTTAATCAGTGGCCGCCATCCAATCAATGTTCACTCCTTCTCAGTTGTTCTGGTGTATCAGACACTTCCTCCTTTATATTGCTCTTCCCCAAGCCAAAATCTCCAATCTCACCCCTTTAGAAAACCATTTGTGCATGCCCGACACCACTCCGTCATGGCCTCTTGGTTGCCTATGCTGATATTTTCTGGTCCTGTGTGCTGATCCACCCCTTCTGGCAGAGGGTATGTGCCTTTGAGACCTCACGGACCTCTCCCTTGGAGCAGGACCCTGCTGCCTGTCTCATACACTTACGTTTTCTTTTCAAATGGAGAAATCACCATTTTCCAGTAAACCATGTGTAGCGGGGTATTGCCCTTTAAACCTCAAGAGACTACAGTACCCAGTACACCTTGAGGCACCCAGGGTGCATTGCCCCGTGCAAAGATTGCTGGGGTGGACTTTATAAGAGGGAGGCGGGCCCCAGTTTTTCTCTTTGGACACCGCCCTCCCAGCAAGAGGATTCCTGTACTGATCTGCTGTGAGAACAAGGCCTTAAGCCTGGGCCTTGTGTTTTTTTCCAAAGAGCCTTCCGCTCCACCGAGGAGCCTGCGGAGCGTCTGATCCTGTTGAGTGCTGTCATCAGGAGGACCGAAGACCCGGGTGTCGTGGACACTGTGAATCGAGTCACAGTAACGGAAGTAACGGACAAGGACTAGTCCGGTCGGATGAGAGAGCATCTGCTCAGAACTACACCACAGTATTCCTAGGCCCATTAACTTTATTCAGGGCCATCATAGTGATTGCAGTTACATTCTGGGGAGACTGTCTGCTGAACTGAGTTATTAGTCTCCCTGGCATTATAAAGTTACCGATCATCGTTACTTTGTTGGATTACAATTGTTCTTAAAGTGCACCACCGTGTTTTGCTAGCAAAGATTTCTTCCACAGAACTATACCCAAATCATAGTCAGGCCTGACTGGGTAGTATAGGACATTGCTGGGCACCATATTGTCCACGAGGGAGGATAGCTGCAGCGGGGTCAGTTAAACTGTCTATCATATTGCTGAATGTTTTGATGTTTTAATAAGTATATCCATATTGCAGGGCTCTGCATGTGACATTGCATACTGTTTATCATCATTTCAACCTTTACCAACAGTAAAATATTAGAGTTAAGTATATTGGTTGTCAGTGTCATTTACTGGTCTATACCATTACTGTGTGCCTTACTGTGGGATTGTGTCATAGAGAATATTAGAGTGATTGAAATTCTATCATCCCCTTTACTAACTGTGCCACGAGAGGTTAGAGCCGATTGCCAGGGGTTGACAGCGGTGCACTACAGGGCCCGAAACAATCAAGGCAGCCCTCTTAACTGGGGGTATCGCTATACGTGAAGGCTCGTCCGGGACTCCTGTACACTGCACGCTGCAATCAAGCCGGTCAGAAGCACCATAATGGACCCTGCTGCCGTAGCCCAGAGGTGCAGGGATGAAGGCATCCTACCCGGAAATGGCCTGGTGGTTGAAATCCAGAGAGAGGCCTGGGTAGAGGAGCAGCTAACTCCAGTCTTGAGAGCATTGTCCACGGACAGGAAGCCATGGGTGATTGACATGAAGACAGATACTGTAAATCCCCACACCTATGCATTGTATGAGTGGAGGAATGGAATCTCTGACTACTTCAAGGGTGCCAGCATAAAAACTACAAACCAAGTAGAACTCCTCCTGATACACCCAGCAGAGAATAAATATGGCCCCACATCCACTACTTCAGGAGGCCCCAGCACAGGAGGAAGCGCCCAACAACAAGGTCCCGGTTCACCACCATTGACCACCCTTAGCTCAGAATTATGCGCTGTCCTGGGGGAGATTGTGGCCAAGTGTAAAAAGGACCCTCCAGACTACCTGATGTCAGGATACAGGAAACTCAGGACTTTTTCTGGGAAGAAACCTGTACCTTCAGTGGAGGATGGATTTGAAGAGTGGCTAGATGGCGCCACTCAGGCCCTAGAAGAATGGGAGGTGCCAGAACAACAAAAAAAACAAAGGATTGCGGAAAGCTTAAAGGGGCCTGCTCTGGAGGCCATACGTAACCTCAAGTTAAGCAAGAAGGACTGCAATGCACAGGATTATCTGGATATTCTGCAGAATGTGTTCGGCGGGACGCAAAAGGTCACTGAACTCACTTACCAGCTGGAGCATTGCGACCAAAAGGAGGGAGAGAAGCTGTCAGAATTCATAAGACGTCTGGATAAGATCCTGCATCAGATCCTACTGAAGAAAGGGATCGATCCAAGAAAAGTGGATGAGGCCCGTGCCCAGCAGGTGTTGAGGGGAGCTCAACCCTTGGACCCCATCGCATTAATGCTGTGCACCCGGCAGGACGGAAGCAGCCTGGAATACCCTGACTTGATCCGGATAGTCAGGGAGGAGGAGGCCATGTTGGAAGACAAAAGGAGGAGTCAACACGCCAAACCAACTGCCCGAGTCAGAATGTTAAGTGCAGAGGGAGGTGATTCAGAAGTTGAACTCCTAAAGACCCAGGTGTCACAACTAGTAGAAATGGTATCCATGCTGACTAGCCAGGCCTCTGTGCTACACAATAAGAACACGTCAGAGGAACTAAAAAACCCTCCTAGCTCCAATACAGAACTAGTACAGAAGCCTAAGAGATTGATAACATGCTTCAAATGTGGGGGAATCGGGCATGTTAGAGCAGTGTGTCCCAGCCCAGATGAAGTTGCATCCAGATACCGAAAGCCGGCGGAAAACTTCAGAGGGCGCCGGTGAAGGAGTCAGCCGGGCGCCCACTACTTACAGAAAGCTCCAAAAAGATTCAAAAGCAAGCAGAGGCAAAAGAGAAGGGAAACAATGTCCCTCCTTTTGCCCCCATACCATATCTGTCGGGAGTTGAAATTTAACAATCTGAGGGAAATCAGTGCATACCAGGTCCAAAAAGGGTTGAGATCCAGAGAAAAATGGAAGAAAAAGAAAACCACAACAGGAAAATTGAGGAGTCCAAGGAAGGAGACACCCTACAAAAGGTTTCCAGACAAGCTAATAGGACCTTCCCCTCTAGCCTCTGTTCATGTGGAGGGAGTTTACACCAAGGCCCTCCTAGATACATGAGCCCAAGTGACTCTTTTGTACAGAGACTTTTACTGGAAACATCTGAGTCACATGCCCTTACAGAAGCTGGAAGACCTACAGATAGGGGGAATTGGTACTCATAACTTTCCCTACGATGGTTAAGTCTCAATCAGGCTGGCCTTTGATCCCTCGGTGACAGGAAAGGCGGAAATCTTTGACACCCTGGTGGTAGTTTGCCCTCGCCCAGGAGGGGCCAACACAAGTTCCATGATAATAGGGACCAACACTGACCTGGTCAGGAGACTGCTGACCCCTCTAGTGCAGGAACAGAGTACTTCAGCAGACAAGATTCACCCCATGCTGCAACAGGTCTACCAGAAGTTGGTCCTGGAACAAAAGGCCCCGGAAGAGGGGGTGGGAAAAGTCTGGAGACTGTCAAGAAAGGAGAAGATATTGCAGCCTGGTGAGGTGACCTGTCTCCAGGCTACGGAAAAACTCTCCTGGGAGCAGCCTGGCCCCTTTGTGGTCTTGGAGCCAGACCCCTTGCACACCCACCCAGGGTTGGAAATGATCCCTGAAGTGGTCCCGTTGAGGGCATTGAAGAAGGCGAAGGGCCAGATTCCAGTGAGCATCAGAAATGTCACTAGTTCTCCTATGAAGATTCCAGCCCGGGTACTACTGGGCAAAGTAAATCCTGCTGCCCCAGTGACCCTGTCTGAATTGAAGAAAACTGAAGGAAGGGAACTCACCCTGGAGGGACTGACTGGAAGACACCACCTTGCCACAAAAGTGGAAGGAGAGAGCCAAGGCCCAGCTGACTAGATGGAGAAAAATATTCTCGAAAGACGAGTTTGACGTAGGGTGTGCAAGGAGTGCCACTCATAAGATTCGTCTGCAGGAAGACAAACCCTTCCAGGAGAGGGTCCTGCGAGTCCCCCTGGCTGACTTGGAAGATTTGCGTGAACAGTTGGCAGAGCTTAAGAGAACTGGGGTTATTCGAGAGTCCAGAACTCCATATGTCTCCCCCATCGTGGTGGTCAGGAAAAAGAACAGGTCGTTAAGACTCTGTATAGACTACAGGACTCTCGATAGGAGTACCATACCCGACCAGTATACTACCCCCAGGATAGAAGATGCCTTACAGAGTCTGTCTGTAGCCAAGTGGTTCAGCGTCATGGACCTGAAGAGTGGGTATTACCAAATCCCAATGCACCCTGAAGACAGAGAGAAGACGGCCTTCATCACCCCAGTGGGATTCTATGAGTTTAATAGGATGCCTCAAGGCCTGTCGGGGGCCCTCGCCACTTTTCAGAGATTGATGGAGAAGACAGTGGGGGACATGAATCTTATCGAAGTCTTGGTGTACTTAGATGACATCATTGTCTTCGGGAAGACCCTGGAGGAGCATGAAGCAAGGCTAGAGAAAATCCTGAAGAGACTCAGTGAAGAGTAGGGATGAGCTTCGAGTTCGAGTCGAACTCATGTTCGAGTCGAACATTGCCTGTTCGCCGAACAGCGAACAAATTGGGGTGTTCGCGGCAAATTCGAAAAATCTATGGGAGAAATCTAAAGTGCTAATTATAAATGCTTATATGCAAGTTATTGTCCTAAAAAGTGTTTGGGGACCCGGGTCCTGCCCCAGGGGACATGTATCAATGCAAAAAGAAGTTTTAAAAACGGCCGTTTTTTCGGGAGCAGTGATTTTAATAATGCTTAAAATGAAAAAATAAAAGTGAAATATTCCTTTAAATTTCGTACCTGGGGGGTGTGTATGATATGCATGTAAAGTGGTGCATGTTTCCCGTGCTTAGAACTGTCCCTGCAAAAAATGTCATTTTTGAAAGAAAAAAAGTCATTTAAAACTGACTCGCGGCTATTAATGAATTGTCGGCTCCCGGCAATACATACAAAAGTCATTGGTAAAAAAAAAAAAAAGCGTGGGGGTTCCCCAGAATTCAATTACCAGGCCCTTCAGGTCTGGAATGGATATTAAGGGGAACCCCGCCGCAAATTTAAAAAAAAATTGACGTGGGGTTCCCCCAAATATCCATTCCAGGCCCTTCAGATCTGGCATGGATTTTAAGGGGAACTCCACCCCAAATTTAAAAAAAAATGGCGTGGAGTCCCCCTAAAAATCCATACCAGACCCCTTATCCGAGCACGCAACCTGGCCGGCCGCAGGGGAAAAGGGGGGGATGAGAGAGCGGCCCCCCCTCCCTCCTGAACCGTACCAGGCCACATGCCCTCAACATGGGGAGGATGTCCCCATGTTGATGGGGACAAGGGCCTCATCCCCACAACCCTTGCCCGGTGGTTGTGGGGGTCTGCGGGCGGGGGGCTTATCGGAATCTGGAAGACCCCTTTAACAAAGGGGACCCCCAGATCCCGGCCCCCCCTATGTGAATTGGTAAGGGGTACATTGTACCCCTACCATTTCACAAAGAAAGCGTAAAAAAATGTTTAAAAAACACACAAACACCTTGAAAAAGTCCTTTATTTAAAAAAAAAAAAATAAATAAAAAAATTCCAGCGGTGAAATCCAGTGTCCCGCGGCGATCCCGATGTCCAGCGCTGTCCTTCATTGGTTGTGCCTGAGCGGACCTGATGGGGAACTCCCTCTCAGTATTTTAAATGTATAGACCCGCCCCTTCTAAAGTTCCCCATCAGGTCCGCCCCCTCGGTATGTCAGACCCGCCTACGTCATTGGCTTGAGCGGGGAACTTCCTTCACTGTGTAATTAAAATTTACATAGTGAAGGAAGTTCCCCGCTCAAGCCAATGACGTAGGCGGGTCCGACATACCGAGGGGGCGGACCTGATGGGGAACTGCTCTCACTTTCGTAATACATGTATAGACCCGCCCCTTCTCATGTTCCGCATCTGGTCCGCTGAGCGGACCTGATGGGGAACTTTAGAAGGGGCGGGTCTATACATTTAAAACACTGAGAGGGAGTTCCCCATCAGGTCCGCTCAGGCACAACCAATGAAGGACAGCGCTGGACATCGGGATCGCCGCGGGACACTGGATTTCACCGCTGGAATGTTTGTTTGTTTTTTTTAAATAAAGGACTTTTTCAAGGTGTTTGTGTGTTTTTTTTAAACATTTTTTTACGCTTTCTTCGTGAAATGGTAGGGGTACAATGTACCCCTTACCAATTCACATAGGGGGGGGCGGGATCTGGGGGTCCCCTTTGTTAAAGGGGTCTTCCAGATTCCGATAAGCCCCCCGCCCGCAGACCCCCACAACCACCGGGCAAGGGTTGTGGGGATGAGGCCCTTGTCCCCATCAACATGGGGACATCCTCCCCATGTTGAGGGCATGTGGCCTGGTACGGTTCAGGAGGGAGGGGGGGCCGCTCTCTCGTCCCCCCCTTTTCCCCTGCGGCCGGCCAGGTTGCGTGCTCGGATAAGGGGTCTGGTATGGATTTTTAGGGGGACTCCACGCCATTTTTTTTTTAATTTGGGGTGGAGTTCCCCTTAAAATCCATGCCAGATCTGAAGGGCCTGGAATGGATATGTGGGGGAACCCCACGTCAATTTTTTTTTAAATTTGCGGCAGGGTTCCCCTTAATATCCATTCCAGACCTGAAGGGCCTGGTAATTGAATTCTGGGGAACCCCCACGCTTTTTTTTTTTTTTTATCAATGACTTTTGAATGTATTGCCGGGAGCCGACAATTCATTAATAGCCGCAAGTCAGTTTTAAATGTCTTTTTTTCTTTCAAAAATGACATTTTTTGCAGGGACAGTTCTAAGCACGGGAAACATGCGCCACATTACATGCATATCATACACACCCCCCAGGTACGAAATTTAAAGGAATATTTCACTTTTATTTTTTCATTTTAAGCATTATTAAAATCACTGCTCCCGAAAAAACTGCCGTTTTTAAAACTTTTTTTTGCATTGATACATGTCCCCTGGGGCAGGACCCGGGTCCCCAAACACTTTTTAGGACAATAACTTGCATATTAGCCTTTATAATTAACACTTTAGATTTCGAACGTTCGAGTCCATTGTATTTAATAGGGTTCTAAATTTCACACAAACATTTTGTCTGTTCGTAGGTTCTGGTGCGAACCGAACAGGGGGGTGTTCGGCTCATCCCTGGTGAAGAGGGACTTAAACTCTCCAGGGAAAAGTGTCAGTTTTACCAGTCCTCGGTCCACTATCTGGGACACATAGTGTCTGAAGAAGGAGTGTCTACAGATCCTGACTAGTGATGAGCCGAACACCCCCGGGTTCGGTTCGCACCAGAACCCGCGAACGGACCGAAAGTTCGAACGAACATTAGAACCCTATTAAATACAATGGATGCGAACGTTCGAATTCTAAAGTGCTAATTATAACAACTATTATGCATGTTATTGTCATAAATAGGGTTTGGGAACCCGGGTTGTGCACCAGGGGACATGTATCAATGCAAAAAGAAGTTTTAAAAACGGTCGTTTTTCGGGAGCAGTCATTTTAATGATGCATAAAGTGAAAAAAAAAAAGTCAAATATTCCTTTAAATATCGTACCTGGGGGGTGTCTAAAGTATGCCTGTGAAGTGCCACGTGTTTCCCGTGTTTAGAACTGTCCCTGCACAAAATGACACTTCTAAAAGGAAAAAAAAGCCATTTAAAACTGCTTGCGGCTTTAATGTAATGTCTGGTCCCGGTAATATGGATGAAATTCTTTAAGAAAAATGGCATAGCTACCCCATGACCCCCCCCCTACCCCAGCCCATTACCAGCCCCTTTGGGTCTTGTATGGATATTAAGGGGAACCCCGCACATAAAATAAAAAAGGCCCTATATACTCTGAACAGCCGTATACAGGCGGTGCATACAAGACAGGGACTGTAGGTTTGTTCTTATGTAGAATCTGTTTGTAATTTTGAACAGGTACATTGTTGAAGTGTAGCTCCAGCCCAAAAATCTATTTTTAAACTTTTTGGGAAACATAGGTAAGGGTTATCACCCCTGTAACATTTGTTTTGCTGTCTGTGCCCCTGTTCAGAACATTTCACCTCACTTTCCGTCCCAATGACAACTGTTTTTGAAATGTGGTGTTTTTCTTGAAACAAGGATTGCTGATAAAGCATCAGTACAGATGAGACCCCTTTCTCCCATATTTATTCTTACAGGAGAGAATTTTCCTTTCTAGGGGTAGATTTCCTCTCACTTCCTGTTGTCTTCTTTCGTTTGCAAGTAGGAGTCGTTTGTAAGTTGGATGTTTGAAAGTAGGGACCTGCCGTATATACTCTGCAGAAATAGGCCCCTTAGTTGTTGGTGTTGGCACAACACTGTAAGCACTCAGTTACTCTTGGTTGGTGCTGGAACGCCCTGCTGTCAACTATTATATCAGGAATTTTAATTACATATAATTGTTGAACAGTGGTAGTAAAAATTGGGGCTTTGATGGTGGTGCTGGTGCCACAACACTGTAAGCCCTGACAGTTACTCTTGGTGGGTGCAGCAATGGGCCCTGCTGTGAATTATTAGATCAAGAATTGTAATTACATGCCCCTTTTGAACAGGGGCTGAAAAATTGGGCCTTTCGTGGTGGTGGTGGTGGTGGCGTTGCCACAAGACTGTAAGCCCTCAGAGTTACTCTTGGTGGGTGCAGCAATGGACCCTGCTGTGAATTATTAGATCAAGAATTGTAATTGCATGCCCCTGTTGAACAGGGGCTGAAAAATTGGGCCTTAGGCACTGGTGGCACAACACTACAACCCCTCACAGATACTGTACTTGGAGCACAGCAATGAGCCCTGTTGCAAAGTATTGCTTCAAAAATTGTAATGACACGCCCCTGTTAAACAGGGGCTGAAAAATTGGGCCTTAGGCACTGGTGCCACAACACTCCAACCCCTCACAGATACTGTACTTGGAGCACAGCAATGAGCCCTATGGCAAATTATTGCTAAAAAAATTGTAATTACACGCCCCTGTAAAACAGGGGCTGAAAAATTGGGCCTTAGCCACTGGTGGCGGCACCCATAAACAAAAATGATCTTCCAAGCTATCATCATCAATCGTATCATTGAGGACTCGGAGGAGGAGGATAGCCAGTCAACATAACAGCACAGGCACTCAGCATCAGCATCAGTCTTGAAGGGATGTGACATGTTAAAATCAATTAGTCTGTTATATCAGCATCAGGTGTGTGGTAGCTGGTGGTGATCCAAGACTGGTTCATCTTGATGAAAGTCAGTCGATCAACCGAGTCGGTGGACAGGCGCACCCTGTGATCCGTGACAAATCCTCCAGCAGCACTGAATGTGCGTTCCGAAAGAACGCTGGATGCAGGACAGGCCAGTAGCTCAATTGCATACTGTGCAAGCTCTGGCCAGTGATCCATCCTCAAGACCCAGTAAGCCAGAGGATTTTCGGTGGGGAAGGTGTCCAAGTCTGACCTTGCCCCTAGATATTCCTGCACCATGTTTATCAGACGCTGGCGATGGTTGCTGGAACCGATCATACTTTGGGGCTGCGGACTAAAGAATTGTCTGAACGCATCGGTCAGACGGCCACCTTCCCCACCGCTCCTTCTTTGACTGGCCGAAGCCTCAGCAACTCGTTGTCCAGGACCAGGAGTTTGTAACCTCCCAGTCTCTGGGAACGCGTTGCACAGACCTTTCTGCAAGGCCTCCCGGAGTTGTCTCATCCTCTGCTCCCTCTGCGACGGTAACATAAGGTCCGCAACCTTACCCTTGTACCGTGGATCAAGGAGAGTGGCCAGCCAGTAATGGTCCCTCTCCTTGATCCGAAGAATACGAGGATCCTTCCGCAGACTTTGCAGGATCAGGGAGGCCATGCAGCGTAGGTTTGCTGAGGCATTCGCTCCGGAGTCCTCTGGGTCACTAAGGACGACATGATCCGCAGCCACCTCCTCCCAGCCACGTACAAGTCCACTGGTTTCTTGGGACTGTAAATCATCCCTAAAAGACTGCTGCTGATGATGCTGAGTGCCAGCCTCCACCTCCATGCTGACACAATCCTCCTCCTCCTCCTCCTCCTCCTCCTCTTCCTGTGCGATGGGTGGGACAGAAGGAACACTGTCTGGGTAAAGGGGGCCTTGAGAGGCAAGGAAGTCCTCCTCTTCCTGCCTCTGTTCTGCCTCAAGTGCCCTGTCCATTATTCCACGCAGCGTGTGCTCCAACAGGTGGACAAGAGGTACAGTGTCACTGATGCATGCACTGTCACTGCTCACCATCCTCGTGGCCTCCTCAAATGGTGCCAGGACAGTGCATGCATCCCTGATCATGCCCCACTGGCGTGGAGAAAAAAAACCAAGCTCCCCTGACCCTGTCCTGGTGCCGTAGTCGCACAGGTACTCATTGATGGCCCTCTGCTGCGTGTGCAGCCGCTGCAGCATGGCCAACGTTGAGTTCCACCTGGTGGGCATGTCACATATAAGGCGGTTCTTGGGCAGGTTCAACTCCTTTTGCAGCTCAGCCAGGCGAGCACTGGCATTATAAGATCTGCGGAAATGCACACAGACTTTCCTGGCCTGCCTCAGGACATCCTGTAAGCCCGGGTACCTGCCCAAGAACCGCTGCACCACCAGGTTAAGGACGTGAGCCACACAGGGCACATGGGTCAGTTGTCCCTGTCGGAGGGCGGAGAGGAGGTTGGTGCCATTGTCGCAAACCACCATTCCTGGCTTAAGCTGGCGTGGCGTCAACCACCTCTCGGCCTGGCCCTGCAGAGCAGACAGGACCTCTGCCCCAGTGTGGCTTCTGTCCCCCAAACACACCAGCGCAAGCATGGCATGGCATCTTTTTGCCTGCGTACTTGCGTAGCCCCGTGAACGGCTACGGAGCACCGCTGGTTCATAGGACAAACCACAGGAAGAGGCCATGGAGGAAGAAGAAGAGGAGGGGGTGGAGGAGAGAGGTGTGTCACAACCAGTAGTAGCATTTTGGAGGCGTAGCGGTGGGACAACCTCCAACACTACTGCACCTTGTCCTGCATCCTTCCCAGCTGCCAAAAGAGTGACCCAATGGGCCGTGAAAGAAAGGTAACGTCCCTGTCCATGCCTGCTGGACCATGAGTCAGCGGTAATATGCACCTTACCGCTGACCGCCCTGTCCAGCGAGGCCAAGACATTGCCTTCCACATGCCGGTAGAGAGCCGGAATAGCCTTCCGTGAGAAAAAGTGGCGTTTGGGAACCTGCCACTGAGGAACCGCACATTGCACAAACTCACGGAAGGGGGCCGAGTCTACCAACTGAAAAGGCAGCAGTTGAAGCGCTAGCAATTTAGCCAAGCTAGCATTCAACCGCTGGGCATGTGGATGGCTGGGAGTGAACTTCTTTCGACGGTCCAGCAGCTGGGGCAGGGAAATTTGCCTGCTAGAATCGGACGTCGGTGTACTGCTAGCAGAGTGGCCGCAAGTACTTGGCTGTGACACACCTAATTCTACACCTTCATTCCTCTCAGTGCATGTTTCAGAGAGGACTGAAGTTATAGTGGGGTTGGAGATCCCAGCTGATGCGGTGCAAGGAGAGGTCCGTATTGTTCTTTGGTGTGGGTCTTTGAGGTAGGCTTGCCAACGAGCTGCATGGCAGGTCAACATATGTCTGGTCAGGCATGTGGTACCCAAGCGGCTGATGTTTTGGCCACGCGATATACGCTTGAGACATATGTTGCAAACAGCAGCTGTGCGATCTGATGCACTAGCCTCAAAAAAGGCCCACACTAAAGAACTTTTTGAATGACGGGCAGAGACAGCGCCCTGCACAGGCGGAGCTCTGCGGTGTGATTCCGTCGGTGTACTGCCCTTACGCTGGCCACCAAAGGGCATCCTGCCTCGTTGGAGATGTGCCTCCTCCTCATCCTCCTCCTCCTCCTCTCTCCTATTAGGCACCCACGTGGAGTCAGTGACCTCATCATCACCTCCCTCCTCATCACTGGAGCCAATCTGGCAGTATGCTGCAGCTGCTGGAACATGACTGCCAGATTGGTGTCCTTCTTGAGCATCCCCTCTGTCTGCTCTCACGCTACTGCCTTCCTCTAGCTGGGTTTCATCATCAGACCCTTCGAAACGCTGGGCATCCTCCTGGAGCATGTACCCAACACTGTGCTGAAACAGTTCGGGGGACTCCTCAGGAGGAGGACATGGTGGGTCTAGGGAAGGAGTGACTGATGATGAGTCTGACATTGATACCAGGGAAGAGGACGCTTTGGCAGCTGCTTTTCCAGTACCCTGAGCCTGGGTGAGAGAGGATGAGGAGGAGGAGGAGGGCTTGGTCATCCACTCTACCAAGTCTTCGGCATGATGTGGCTCAACATGTCCAGCTGCCGAAAAGAAGGACAAGCGTGTCCCATGGCCATGTGCTGATGACAATGCACCGCGTCCACGACCAGCACTGTTGCCCCCAGACACAGAGCCTGCTTGCCCTCTTTTATTGCCTCCTGACTGTCTGCCTCTCCTTGTTTGCCTTCCAGACATTCTAATAGATGGCCTGCAGGGAGATGGGAAAAAAGCAATAAGGGCTACCTTCAGGTGTCCTTCTCTGTCCCTTGAAACAAGGACTTTGACAGTGAAAGAAACTGACACACTCTCCCTACCTACAGTTTTCTGTCCCTAGAAAAAATGTTTTTTTTAAGCACAATTTAGCACAAGGAGAATTCACTCACTGTCCTTCCAGGTCCCTGGAAACAAGGACTTTGACAGTGAAAGAAACTGACACACTCTCCCTACCTACAGTTTTCTGTCCCTAGAAAAAATGTTTTTTTTAAGCACAATTTAGCACAAGGAGAATTCACTCACTGTCCTTCCAGGTCCCTGGAAACAAGGACTTTGACAGTGAAAGAAACTGACACACTCTCCCTACCTACAGTTTTCTGTCCCTAGAAAAAATGTTTTTTTTAAGCACAATTTAGCACAAGGAGAATTCACTCACTGTCCTTCCAGGTCCCTGGAAACAAGGACTTTGACAGTGAAAGAAACTGACACACTCTCCCTACCTACAGTTTTCTGTCCCTAGAAAAAATGTTTTTTTTAAGCACAATTTAGCACAAGGAGAATTACCTCACTGTCCTTCCAGGTCCCTGGAAACAAGGACTTTGACAGTGAAAGAAACTGACACACTCTCCCTACCTACAGTTTTCTGTCCCTAGAAAAAATGTTTTTTTTAAGCACAATTTAGCACAAGGAGAATTCACTCACTGTCCTTCCAGGTCCCTGGAAACAAGGACTTTGACAGTGAAAGAAACTGACACACTCTCCCTACCTACAGTTTTCTGTCCCTAGAAAAAATGTTTTTTTTAAGCACAATTTAGCACAAGGAGAATTCACTCACTGTCCTTCCAGGTCCCTGGAAACAAGGACTTTGACAGTGAAAGAAACTGACACACTCTCCCTACCTACAGTTTTCTGTCCCTAGAAAAAATGTTTTTTTTAAGCACAATTTAGCACAAGGAGAATTACCTCACTGTCCTTCCAGGTCCCTGGAAACAAGGACTTTGACAGTGAAAGAAACTGACACACTCTCCCTACCTACAGTTTTCTGTCCCTAGAAAAAATGTTTTTTTTAAGCACAATTTAGCACAAGGAGAATTCACTCACTGTCCTTCCAGGTCCCTGGAAACAAGGACTTTGACAGTGAAAGAAACTGACACACTCTCCCTACCTACAGTTTTCTGTCCCTAGAAAAAATGTTTTTTTAAGCACAATTTAGCACAAGGAGAATTCACTCACTGTCCTTCCAGGTCCCTGGAAACAAGGACTTTGACAGTGAAAGAAACTGACACACTCTCCCTACCTACAGTTTTCTGTCCCTAGAAAAAATGTTTTTTTTAAGCACAATATAGCACAAGCACAAAACACACTGACACTCTCCCTACCTATCCTTCTCTTTCCCTAAACTAAAGGAATCCAGGTTAAGCAAGAAAGAAATAAAAGTCACTGTCCCTGCCTATGCTGCTCTATCCCTGCTCCGGAACACACTACACTAGGCCGCCGTGCTGGCGGCCTTTTATAGTGTGGGGCGTGTACTAAACACCCTCAGCAATAATTGGCCACAGGCATCCTGCCTGTGGCCAATCATTGCTCTCCTCGCTGCCGGCGCTGTGATTGGCCAAGCATGCGGGGTCACAGTGCATGCTTGGCCAATCACAGCGCCTGGATGACACTGCGATGGCGTAGTGCATTGTGGGCCGTTCGCGTCACTCGAATTTGGCGCGAACGGCCCAAATCGTTCGATCTTCGTCGAACGATCGAACAGCCGATGTTCGAGTCGAACGTATGTTCGACTCGAACACGAAGCTCATCCCTAATCCTGACAAACTGGACACAGTTAACTCCTGGCCCAGACCAACTACAGTGACTGAGCTCAGATCCTTCCTGGGGTTCTGCTCTTACTACCGTAGATTTGTGGAAGGGTTTGCGAAAATTGCCAAACCCCTGAATGAGCTACTGAAGACAGAAGGAGAGGAGGATGATACTGGCCCCAGAAAGCCTGGAGAGTCCGTGGAAGGCCAGTGGACAGAGAAGTGTGAAGAAGTCTTCAGAATGTTGAAGAAGAGTCTGACCACTGCCCCGGTCTTGGCCTATGCTGATCCTAAGAAACCATATGAACTGCATGTGGATGCCAGCCATGATGGTCTGGGAGGTGTGCTTTACCAAGAGTATGAAGGACAGCTAAGGCCAGTTGCCTATGTCAGTAGAAGTCTAACACCAGCAGAAAAGAACTACCCCACCCATAAGTTGGAATTCCTGGCCTTAAAGTGGGAAGTCGTGGATAAGCTCAGAGATTACCTGTATGGAGCTGACTTTACAGTAAAGACTGACAATAACCCACTCACCTACCTTTTCACCACGGCTAAGCTGGATGCCACTGGCCACCGTTGGTTGGCAGCCCTGGCCGGATTCAACTTCCGTCTCAAGTATAGGCCTGGAGCTGGGAATTGTGATGCAGATGCATTGTCCAGAAGGGCTCATGCACCCACCCACCACACAGAAGACTGGACCCAGGTAACCCCGGATGGGGTACGGGCCTTGTGTCAAGGAGCGCAACTTCAAGCTAGTGGTCGGTCAAGGGCAGAAGAGATCGAAGTTTTGGTGGTAGGGGTGCCCAAGTGTTATTGTGACGTGACCCAGATTGTCGAGGACGACCTGCCAAAGCTGTCCAAGAAGGACATAAGAAGAGACCAGTTGGAAGATCCCTGGGGAAGATTAGCTTTGAAGGCACTGGAAGACCAGGATCCAGGCAGGCTCCTGCAGGACCCCTCAAAGGTGGCTTGACTGGTCCACAACGAATGGGACAAGTTACAGGTGCATCAAGGGGTGGTCTACCGAAGGGGCCCCTCTGATTACCTGGAAGAGAAGTGGCAACTGTTCTTGCCGGAAAAACACAGAACTGTCTTGGCTGCCCTACATGATAACCATGGCCACTTGGGGGCTGAACGAACCTTCCAGCTTGTAAGGAATAGGTTCTATTGGCCTTGTATGCGGGCTGAAGTGGAGGAGTATTGTCACTCATGTGCTCGCTGCGTTCAAAAGGAAGACATTACCACGTCAAGCTGCCCCAATGGGCCATCTGCAGAGTCAAGGACCCTTGGACTTGGTATGCATCGACTTTCTCTGTCTAGAACCTGACTTGAGTGGACATGGAAATGTTCTGGTGATAACCGACCATTTCACCCGTTATGCCCAGGCTATTCCAACTAAAGACCAGAAGGCCTCCACCGTAGCCAAAATCTTGGTGGAAAAATACTTTGTGCATTACGGGCTACCACAGCGCCTGCACTCAGACCAATGGAGAGACTTTGAGAGTCGACTGATTAGGAAATTGCTGGACTCTTTAGGTATAAAGAAAACTTGTACTACCCCTTATCACCCCCAAGGTGATGCCCACTCGGAAAGATTCAACAGGACTCTGTTAAATATGTTGGGGACTCTGGGCAGCAAGAAACAGAAAGGCCTCGGCCTTCCACCTCAACTGGATCACGGGCGCCACCACTCTTGAGGGAGAAGTCAGAGCTTGTACAGCCACCTCTACGCGCACTGTAGAGACTTTGGAGAAAGTCGTGAGCAAAAGTTTGGAGAGGAAAAAATCTGAAGATGCTGCTTCAGTCACCTCGGAGTCCCTACTCTCACCGCAAAAGAGGAAGATTGGTCTTGTCAAGGCTTCCTGCGGCCGTGATGGAGCTACACCCCAGCGCTTGCCTGGCCCGGAGGTATTCGCAAGGGAAAAGTCCTGGACATCCTTGCTCAATCATAGGCCGAGGTAAGCTGGGGAGCTGCACTTGGTGTTTAATTGGAGGTGTCGGGGAGCCCATCGGAGGGGGTGACTCCACATCCACACAGAGTTACAGGCCTGTGGAGGAATGTGACACCACCGACCTGGAGTCGATCTCCGAAGCGGGAGACAGTGCCGAAATTTAAGAGCTTTTTGAACGGAAGGGCTGGGACAAGATTCCCCTGTCCTCGTCCCGTGTGAGAAGGGACCCACCTATGTCCACTGGGGATAGTACACCCCGGGTGGAGGCCTCAGTGCCTGAGGAGGGATCTGGTCCCCTGCCTGCCCTTCCGCCCTCGGAGTTGTCTACGCTTGCTGCTGCAGTGGAGCAAGTGCCGCTGCGGGCCCCTATGCCCGGCCTTGAGGTGGTGAAAGGACCTCGGCATCCGGATGCTCTTGTCCTGCCTGATGAGGGAGACCGCACTACAATGCCACCTTTGTCCCGGCTACAGAGACTTTTCGGCCAGAAGGTCGCCAGCGAGTATGGGTGGGAGTACCCGTACTTGCCAAAGGAACTTTTGTATGAAGTGGAGGCCTGCAGGCAGAGGTGGTACGATGATTTAGTCTGGACTCACATTAAAGTACCTCAGGCCCGCAGATACATTTCCTGTTCTCCTACAGCCTCAAAAAGATTCAAGGACTGTAAAGCTGCATGGATGCTGGGTCGGCACATTCACGCGGACAGGGTGGTCTTTTGCCGAAAGGAGGGGGATGATGTTGAATACCATATGGAGACTTTCGACAAATATTTGAAACCCCTGATACTGCCGCACCCAAGGTTCTATCTGTAGGAGAATAGACTCCTGTGTTTTGTTGCTGAACATTCCGGAGTGCCTTGCCGGAACTCAGGGACTTTGTAACCCGAAAAGGGAGGCCTACTTTTGGAAGGATTGGGAGCAGTTTTGTTTTTTTTCTCCCTTTCTTTCTCCAAAAGAATACAAGGATACTGAGACTTTGGGATGTAGTTGAGTCAGGGTCAAGGTACAGATGAAGAGGTTCCTGAGCAAGAAAAAAAAAAAAAGAGTTTTATATTGCGACACTGCCACTAGGTGGGGGTGTTGCGCAACGATTGTCACACACACCACACATCAGTTTTTTTGGAAGGAAGGGGTTTCCTCTAGGGGGAGCCTGTTCATTCCAGATCACATACTGTGTCCGATAATGTGTTCTTTTCCCCTCTGCAGGAGAACGTCAATCAAGTCTGCTGAGAATGGGGTGGATCTTAGTCAGTGATGTGGGAGGGGGGATATATATATTTTTTTCTCCTTAGAAAAAAAAAGAGAAAAAGTTTATGCTGTTATGCAATTGAATGCTTTATCTCTGTGTATGTTCTTTGTTGTTGTTTTTTTTTCCCCTTGATTTTTCGTTTCCCTTTTTGGTTCAGGCACAAATGATTTTTTTAAATTGTCATATTTTTCTTCTTTTTGGTTATTTTGTCTCTAATTATGCTGACTCTGATTTAGAGGGCATAAATTGGGTTCAGACACTGGGGCCCAGTGTCAAATAACTGGGGGGGATGTGTAGCGGGTGGTCATATTTAGGGGAAGCATCTGAGTGGTAACAGGCTCAGATGAAATAATTGTTAGGATTCATGGGCCAATTTATGCCAGTGGGGAATATCAATGGTGTCCAGTTCCCTGGGGTCTATAGGTGACTCTGTCGCCATAGGCCGGGGTTGAACCACCATTGGAGAGCTGTGCCCTGTGTGTCCTCTCGTGGCAGTAGTACAGCAGGGCGGGGAACCTGCTGTGCCTGTTGTGGGAGGGTATAAAGGGGTCAGACGTCTTCCGCTCGGGGTCCACGCCCAGGCACCTTCAGCCTGGGGGTGAGTGATGGTGGTCTCTTGGTGCCCTAGGCCCGGAGACGGAGCTGCGGTCTCGCCCCAGACACCTTCGGTCTGGGGTGAGGTACTTTCTGGAGGCCTGGGGCCCAGTACCTTTGACTGGGTTCCGCAAGGGATCGAGGGCTCCTAGGGTGTCCCCCGGTGTGGATGCCCGAATCTAGGACGAGGAGGCCAGGGAGGTAACCCCTTTCCGAAGACCCGGTGCAGCATTCGCTGGTGACGGAGGGGCCCCTGGTAACTGTCCGGATGGATGTCCTTTCCCTGACAGGGGCCATTGCTTCTAGAAGGTAGTTCAATTTCTCACGGTCGGTGGCAGCGACTGTGCGTCAAGCCTGTTGGTGTTATACAGAACAGGAGAAAAACAAGTTCAAGTTTGTGCCTGGACCTTCCTTCCCCACTTCGTCTGAATTGTATGGGTTACAACCTGTCTGCTCTCACAGAGACTGTTTATTGCTACGAATAAATACGTTTTGAACTTTCAGCGGTGTGGATAGTAACTTACTGGGAGCTAAGGGTCCTACCTCCACCTGCGTGGACGGTGGGAATCATTCTCAAGAGAAGGTTTGGCTCTGGATGGAAACACAGACCCGAAGGTATGGTTTGATTAGCTCCATCTTTGCATACAGTATGGTGTGAGCTGGTGGTGCGCCACACTTTCCTCCCTGGTCCCCTAGACGAGAGCCAAGTGCCAGAAGGGAGTAAAGGGTGAGGTCGCTACATGTGTATGCTCCAGAGCATTTTTCTCGAGAAGAAAAATGCCCGAAAAAAAAAAATAAGAACCTGCTCTATTTTTTCTCGTAGTTTTTCACGTCGTGAAAAACGGTCGTGTGTATGCTTTTAGGAGGTGACAAAAAACACGCATGCTCAGAATCAAGTATAATACGGGAGCGCTCGTTCTGGTAAAACTAGCGTTCGTAATGGAGATAGCACATTTGTCACGCTGTAACGAACTGGAAAGCACAAAGACTGAAAAGCGTGAATCGTCTCTCACCAAACTTTATTAACACGAGGATCAGCAAAAGCGGGCCAAAGGGTGGCGCCATTCGAATGGAACTTCCCCTTTATAGTGCCATCGTACGTGTTGTACGTCACCGTTCTTTGCTCGAGCGTTTTTTTTCATGAACGTGTGTATGCAAGGCAGGCTTGAGAGAAAACACAAAAAATCACATCGAGAAAAACTTTGTTTTTTTCCATGACATGAATAACGGTCGTGTGTACGCGGCATTAGGCTTAATGAATATAGTTGTAGGCAGGACTTTCAAGCATGCTCCTTTATCTTCACAGTGGGCAGCATTCAGCAGAAGTGATGGTAGATATGACTTCAGGGGGATATGATATACATATGAATGCTGCCTTTATTTACATATAAATTCCGTGGTCTGCGACTATTTACATATTAATGCCGCCGCTCTTTACATATCAATGCAGGCTATTTACATTTAAACACAGGGTCTACAGGTGAGTCATCTATATATGGCAATAGGGCAGAGCTGGACAGCAGCAACAGAACTTTACACTGAGGTATCGGGACACAGCATGGGACTAAAACTTTAAAGCGGAGCTCCACCCTAAAGTGGAACTTCCGCTCATCTGAACCCTCCCCCCCTCCGGTGTCACAATTGACACCTTTCAGGGGGGAGGGGGGTGAAGATACCTGTCTAAGACAGGTATTTTCACCCACATCCGGGAGTCCTCTCTCCGGGTATCTGCGGAAGTGGCGTCACTTCCCGCAGACTTCCCGTAGTGTTCTGGGAGACACTCGGCTCCCAGAACACAGGAGCACCAATCAGAACGGCGCAGGGCGACTCACACATGCGCCGTAGGGAACCAGGCAGTGAAGCCGCAAGGCTTCGCTTCCTGGTTCCCTCAGCGAGGATGGCGGAGGGAGCAGCAGAGTGACGAGCGATCGCTCATCCTCTGCTGCGGACGTCGCTGGACTCCAGGACAGGTAAGTGTCCAAATATTAAAAGTCAGCAGCTGCTGTAGCTGTAGCTGCTGGCTTTTAATATACAGGTCCTTCTCAAAAAATTAGCATATTGTGATAAAGTTCATTATTTTCTGTAATGTACTGATAAACATTAGACTTTCATATATTTTAGATTCATTACACACAACTGAAGTAGTTCAAGCCTTTTCTTGTTTTAATATTGATGATTTTGGCATACAGCTCATGAAAACCCAAAAATCCTATCTCAAAAAATTAGCATATCATGAAAAGGTTCTCTAAACGAGCTATTAACCTAATCATCTGAATCAACTAATTAACTCTAAACACCTGCAAAAGATTCCTGAGGCTTTTAAAAACTCCCAGCCTGGTTCATTACTCAAAACCGCAATCATGGGTAAGACTGCCGACCTGACTTCTGTCTAGAAGGCCATCATTGACACCCTCAAGCAAGAGGGTAAGACACAGAAAGAAATTTCTGAACGAATAGGCTGTTCCCAGAGTGCTGTATCAAGGCACCTCAGTGGGAAGTCTGTGGGAAGGAAAAAGTGTGGCAGAAAACGCTGCACAACGAGAAGAGGTGACCGGACCCTGAAGAAGATTGTGGAGAAGGACCGATTCCAGACCTTGGAGGACCTGCGGAAGCAGTGGACTGAGTCTGGAGTAGAAACATCCAGAGCCACCGTGAACAGGCGTGTGCAGGAAATGGGCTACAGGTGCCGCATTCCCCAGGTCAAGCCACTTTTGAACCAGAAACAGCGGCAGAAGCGCCTGACCTGGGCTACAGAGAAGCAGCACTGGACTGTTGCTCAGTGGTCCAAAGTACATTCGGAAATCAAGGTGCCAGAGTCTGGAGGAAGACTGGGGAGAGGGAAATGCCGAAATGCCTGAAGTCCAGTGTCAAGTACCCACAGTCAGTGATGGTCTGGGGTGCCATGTCAGCTGCTGGTGTTGGTCCACTGTGTTTTATCAAGGGCAGGGTCAATGCAGCTAGCTATCAGGAGATTTTGGAGCACTTCATGCTTCCATCTGCTGAAAAGCTTTATGGAGATGAAGATTTCATTTTTCAGCACGACCTGGCACCTGCTCACAGTGCCAAAACCACTGGTAAATGGTTTACTGACCATGGTATTACTGTGCTCAATTGGCCTGCCAACTCTCCTGACCTGAACCCCATAGAGAATCTGTGGGATATTGGGAAGAGAAAGTTGAGAGACGCAAGACCCAACACTCTGGATGAGCTTAAGGCCGCTATCGAAGCATCCTGGGCCTCCATAACACCTCAGCAGTGCCACAGGCTGGTTGCCTCCATGCCACGCCGCATTGAAGCAGTCATTTCTGCAAAAGGATTCCCGACCAAGTATTGAGTGCATAACTGAACATAATTATTTCAAGGTTGACTTTTTTTGTATTAAAAACACTTTTCTTTTATTGGTCGGATGAAATATGCTAATTTTTTGAGATAGGATTTTTGGGTTTTCATGAGCTGTATGCCAAAATCATCAATATTAAAACAAGAAAAGGCTTGAACTACTTCAGTTGTGTGTAATGAATCTAAAATATATGAAAGTCTAATGTTTATCAGTACATTACAGAAAATAATGAACTTTATCACAATATGCTAATTTTTTGAGAAGGACCTGTATATTTTTTTCAGGCGGAGCTCCGCTTTAAGGGATAAGGGAATTTAAACTGCCTTAAAATGGTCCTGTGTGGAGGGGGTGAGAGTGGTTGTCTCAGCCTTTCAGTGGCACCTTGAGAAGTTGATTCAGCTGCCGTTCGGGCATCTTGGTGAATACCAACATTAAAGTTGGGATCTATCCAGAGACTGGACCAGCTGAGTGACATCAACTGAACCGGACTTTAGCCCACTGTCGGCTGAATAGGAGTCACAGTAGTGATTAACTAATGCCGCATACACACGATCGTTTTTAATGTCATTTTCAAAAACAACGTTTTTCTCTACGTGATTTTTCTTGTTTCCTCTCAAGCCTGTCTTGCATACACACGTTCATTAAAAAAAAATGCTTGAGCAAAGCGCAGTGACGTAGAACGACGGCGCTATAAAGGGGAAGTTCCGTTTGAATGGCGCCACCCTTCATGTTAGTAAAGTTTGTTGAGCGACGATTCACGCTTTTCAGCCTCATGCTTTTCAGTCCGTTACAGCGTGACGAATGTGCTATCTCCATTACGAACTGCTAGTTTTACCAGAACGAGTGCTCCTGTCTCATACTTGATTCTGAGCATGCGCGTTTTTTTCCCCCTCCTAAAAGCATACACACTACCGTTTTTCACGACGGGGAAAAAAAAACGATATGAAAAACGATGTGAAAAAATAGAGCAGGTTCTAAAAAAATTTCAGCCCGTTTTTCACGTCGTTAAAAATGCTCTAGAGCCTACACTCGATAGTTTTTAATGCCTAAGTTAAAAAATGGCATTTTTAACGACGTGAAAAACGATCGTGTGTACGCGGCATCAGTGCTCTCCTGTGATCCCCAGGAGAAATAGGGCAAAAAGACCATTATCCCCACTTCTCCTTTAAGCTTACTTCCAACTGGTTATCATATAACACGGTTGTTAATATATCCTCAGGCTGCCTTTTGTGATATCTGCACAGTTCTTGAGCCGATTTTTCCCATACTGTATGTTGCAGATTTTACAAATTCATCTATTTTAGCTTCTACTAATGGCCTTATAATGACTATGAATAGACAAATTTTTCCGTTTAAAATGTGTCCCTTGGGTAAAACTATAACGAACCTAAAAACAGTCATGTGGCATGTACTAAGGAGGAGGGAGAATGAACTTTGAATGAAATACAGTCTGTCCTGACTACTATCAAATAAATAATTTTTCTTTATAGAAAAAAAAAGCAATTTAAACATACAATGCTTGTGTATCTTATGTTAAACTAGTATCTAAACTTCGAGTCAGATTGTTATGCCTTGTACACACAATCTGAATTTCCGATGGAAAAAGTCAGACAGAATTTTTTCATCGGATATTCCGACCGTATGTGTGGCCCATCTGACTTTTTTCCGTCGGAATTTAGAAAGAGAACATGTTCTCTTTTTTTCCCCGACGTAAAAATCAAAAAAATCATGATCAAGTCGACGCATGCTCGGAAGCATTGAACTTCATTTTTCTCGGCCCATTGTAGTGTTGTACGTCACCGCGTTCTTGACGGTCGGAATTTGGTGTGACAGTGTGTATGCAAGACAGCTTGAACGGAATTCTGTCAGAAAAAACTTGTCAGAGTTTATCCCGATGGAAAATCCGATCGTGTGTACAAGGCTTTACATTGTTACATAGTTTATGAGGTTGAAAAAATTACACAGGTCCGTCCATCCAGTTTGTGTGTGTGAGAGAGATTTTATTCCCTAGCAATTCCCATGGCCCTGTATATTCTGCTTCCTGAGTAAGACATCTAAAGGATTTTTGAAGCGCTCTACACTCTCAGCTAGTACTACTCCCTGGGGGATGAAGCTAACAAATTTTACTGCTCTAACAGTAAATAACTCTTCCACAATTTAAGGTTAAATGTCCTTTGCTCTAACCTCAATTGTGTGTGCTTTTTAGGGACCTTGGAGTAAATTGTTTATTACTGTTACTGAAGTCACCTTTGATATATTTGCACCAAATTATTTTAAATACTCTTTCATCAAAGTGGAACAAAACCCTCCTATCCTTTACAGGCAAGGAAGCTGACATCTTCCTCTGTTTGATCTGCAGTTGCCATGGTGCTACACTCATGATCATTTATAACACCAATCATTTGATGGTTTGACAGTGTGGTTGATGGCACAAGCGAATGTAACAGTTATTCCTTGAATGTAACTTTTTTGGGGAAACATTTAAATCAATGGATTTAGTTCTGCTTTAATAGCCAATAATCAAACTGGAATGAAATGTTCATTTTTTTCCAGCAGGTATTTGGGATGTGTGCTTGGCTTCTTCATTATAATCTACTGTCCACATGACTTTCTGCTATAAGCTGTGCCTATTCACTGGCCTGTGTTCATTTCAAACTCATAACACCTAATTTGTGCTTATTTTTTATTTAATTTGACACATCAGGAGAGTAATGCCTTGTACACACGATCGGAATTTCCGATGGAAAAAGTCAGACCGACTTTTTTCATCGGATATTCTGACTGTGTGTGTGCCCCACTTGACTTTTTTCCGTCAGAATTTAGAAAGAGAACATGTTCTCTTTTTTTCCGATGGAAAAAATTCCTATTGGAAATTCCGTTTGTCTGTGTGGAAATCCGACGGAAAAAAACACGCATGCTCAGAATTAAGTTGACGCATGCTCAGGAGCATTGAACTTCATTTTTCTCGGCTCGTCGTAGTGTTGTATGTCACCGCATTCTTGACAGTCGGAATTTTGTGTGACAGTGTGTATGCAAGACAGTTTGAACGTAATTCCGTCTGAAAAATCCGTCTGAGTTTATCCCGACGGAAAATCTGATCGTGTGTACAAGGCATAAGTCCACTTTTAAACTGGATCTTTCCTTACTCTCTTCCAAACTTGTAATTTAACTCTGTGCTCCAACAGAGATCCTGTAGGATTCCAAAATAATGGTTTTCCATGTGCGATCTGTGGAACACTAGCAGTTCATGAGTGAGCTCCAGGCAGTCCCTAGTTACATAGTTACATAGTTAAATAGTTAGTCAGGTTGAAAAAAGACATAAGTCCATCTATTTCAACCAAAAAAAAATAAAAAATCATACAATCCTTCACCCACAGTTGATCCAAAGGAAGGCAAAAAAACCCTCAGCAAATCATGCTCCAATTTGCTACAGCAGGGGAAAAAAATTCCTGCCTGATCTGCCCCAGAGGCAATTGAATTTTACCTGGATCAACTTTACCTATAAATGTTAGTACCCAGTAGGGATGAGCCCGATGTTCGAGTCGAACTTAAGTTCGACTCAAACATCGGGTTTTCGCCTGGTCGCCGAACAGTAGGGATGGGCCGAACACCCCCCGGTTCGGTTCGCATCCAGAACATGCGAACAGGCAAAAATATTGTTCGAACACGTGAACACCGTTAAAGTCTATGGGACTTCGAACATGAAAAATCAAAGGTGCTCATTTTAAAGGTTAATATGCAAGTTATTGTCATAAAAAGTGTTTGGGGACCCGGGTCCTGTCCCAGGCGACATGTATCAATGCAAAAAAAAGTTTTAAAAACTGACGTTTTTTCGGGAGCAGTGATTTTAATGATGCATAAAGTGAAACAATAAAAGTGAAATATTCCTTTAAATTTCGTACCTGGGGGGTGTCTAAAGTATGCCTGTAAAGTAGTGCATGCTTCCCGTGCTTAGAAAAGTCCCTGCAGCAAAATGACATTCTAAAGGAAAAAAAGTCATTTAAAACTGATCGCGGCTATAATGAATTGCCGGGTCCCGAAAAAATTGCTAATTTTAACCACTTCACGCCCGGGCTATAAGAAAAAGACGTCCGCAAAGCGGTCGTCAATTGCTGATAGGACGTCTATGGACGTCCTCTTATTTACTTCCGCGATGCGCGCCACCGCGGGCGCGCATCGGGGAAAAACTGTGTCCGGCGTGTCAGCGAGTGCCGATGCGCGTGCCTGGCGGCCGCGATGTCCGCCAGGTATGAGCGATCGGCTGTCACAGAGCCAGGGACGTGGATCTCTGTGTGTAAACACAGAGATCCACGTCCTGTGAGGGAGGAGACAGATGGTGTGTCCCTTGTACATAGGGACAACCATCAGTCACCTCCCCCAGTCAGTCACCTCCCCCCCACAGTAAGAACATCTAGCAGGGAACATATTAACCCCTTGATCGCCCCCTAGTGGTTAACCCCTTCCCTGCCAGTCACATTTATACAGTAATCAGTGCATATTTTTAGCACTGTTTGCTGTATAAATGTGAAGGGTCCCAAAAATGTGTCAAAAGTGTCCGATGTGTCCGCCGTAATGTCACAGTCACAAAAAAAAAAAAATCGCAGATCGACGCCATTACTAGTAAAAAAATAAATAAAAAAATAATAAAAAAAAAATCATAATTCTATTCCCTATTTTGTAGGCGCTATAACTTTTGCGCAAACCAATCACTATACGCTTATTACGATTTTTTTTTTTTACCTAAAATATGTAGAATACGTATCGGCCTAAACTGAGGAAAAAAATAGTTTTTTTTTTAAAAAAAATGGGATATTAATTATAGCAAAAATTAAAAAATATTGTGTTTTTTTCAAAATTGTCGCTCTATTTTTGTTTATAGCGCAAAAAAAAAAAAACGCAGAAATGATCAAAGACCACCAAAAGAAAGCTCTATTTGTGGCAAAAAAAAGGACGTCAATTTTGTTTGGGAGCCACGTCGCACGACCGCGCAATTGTCATTCAAAGCGTGACGGCGCTGAAACCTGAAATTTCGCCTGGGCAGGAAGGGGGTTATGTGCCCAGTTGTCAAGTGGTTAAAGGCTTATATGCAAGTTATTGTCATAAAAAGTGTTTGGGGACCTGGGTCCTGCCCCAGAGGACATGTATCAATGCAAAAAAGAGTTTTAAAAACTTTTTCGGGAGCAGTGATTTTAATAATGCTTAAAGTGAAACAATAAAAGTGAAATATTACAACGCTGGACAGACTGGATTACATGTTTATAATGTATATATATATATATATATATATATATATATATATATATATATATATATATATATAATGTATAATGTTTACGTTTTTTTTATTTTTAATAAAGGACTTGTCACAAGCCGTCTCCTGTGGTTTTTAACATTTTGACACTTTTTTTTTGTGAAATGGTAGGGGTACAATGAACCCCGTTACCAATTCACATAGGCGGGGGGCGGGATCTGGAGGCCCCCTTTGTTAAAGGGGGCTTCCAGATTCCGATAAGCCTCCCACCCACAAACCACCACAACCACGGGGTAAGGGATGTGGGGATGAGGCCCTTGTCCCCATCAACATGGGGACATTCTCCCCATGTTGAGGGCATGTGGCCTGGTACGGTTCAGGAGGGGGGGGCGCTCTCTCGTCCCCCCCTCTTTTCCTGCGGCCTGCCAGGTTGCGTGCTCAGATAAGGGTCTGGTATGGATTTTTGGGGGGTACCCCATGCCATTTTTTTTTTTATTTGCCGTAGGGTTCCCCTTAACCACTTAAGACCCGGACCAATACGCAGCATAAGGACCAGGCCCCTTTTTGCCATTCAGCACTGCGTCACTTTAACTGACAATTGCACGGTCCTTTTTTTCCCACAAATAGAGCTTTCTTTTGGTGGTATTTGATCACCTCTGCGGTTTTTATTTTTTGCGCTATAAACGAAAATAGAGCGACAATTTTTTTAAAAATGCTATATTTTTTACTTTTTGCTATAATAAATATCCCCAAAAAATATATAAAAAAAACATTTTTTTTCCTCAGATTAGGCCGATACGTATTCTTCTACATATTTTTGGTAAAAAAAAAAAAAAAAAAAAATCGCTTTCGGCGTTTATTGATTGGTTTGCGCAAAAGTTATAGCGTTTACAAAATAGGGGGTAGTTATATGGCATTTTTCTAAAAAAATTTTTTTTACTAGTAATGGCGGCGATCAGCGATTTTTTTCGTGACTGCGATATAATGGAAGACACATCGGACACTTTTGACACTATTTTGGGACCATTATCATTTTTACAGCGACCAGTGCTATAAAAATGCACTGGTTACTGTAAAAATGACACTGGCAGTGAAGGGGTTAACCAGGAGGGGGCGCTGTAGGGGTTAAGTGTGCCCTGATTTGTGTTTATTACTGTGGGGGGGCGTGGCTTAGCGTGTGATGTCACTGATCGTCGTTCCCTATTACAGGGAACAGACGATCAGTGTCAGTCACACTAGGAAGCACGGGGAGAAGTTTGTTTACACTTACCTCTCCCCGTTCTTCCTCTCTGTGACCCGATCGTGGGACACCAGCGGCGATCGGGTTTGCTGTTCCCGCGGGGACGGTCACGGAGAAGAGGACCGGGTCACGAGCTCGCGACCCACGACTGTGCACGTACCTGTACGCCCATGTGCCCAACCGTGCCATTTTGCCGACGTACATCGGCGTGCGGCGGTCCTTAAGTGGTTAATATCCATACCAGACCTGAAGGGCCTGGTAATGGAATTTAGGGGGACCCCCATGCTTTTTTTTTAATGATTTTTCAATGACTTTAAAAGACTTTGATCTGTATTGCCGGGACCCGACAATTCATTATAGCCGCGAGTAGTTTTAAATAACTTTTTTTCCTTTAGAAATGTCATTTTGTGCAGAGACTGTTATAAACACGGGAAACATGCGCTACTTTACAGGCATACTATAGACACCCCCAGGTACAAATTTTAAAGGAATATTTCACTTTTATTGTTTCACTTTAAGTATTAAAATCACTGCTCCCGAAAAAAAGACAGTTTTTAAATCTTTTTTTTGCATTGATACATGTCCCCTGGGGCAGAACCCGGGTCAACAAAAACACTTTTTATGACAATAACTTGCATAATAACCTTTAAAATTAGCACTTTAGATTTCTCTCATTGACTTTTTAAGGGTGTCCCGCGGCTTTTCGAATTTGCCGCGAACACCCCAAATTATTCGCTGTTCGGCAAACATCCCTACCGAATAGCAAACATTATGCGGTGTTCGCGGCAAATTTAAAAGCCGTGGAACACCTTTTAAAATTATATGGGACACTAGCATGGAAAACCAAAAGTGCTAATTTTAAAGGCTTATATGCAAGTTATTGCCATAAAAAGTGTTTAGGGACCCGGGTCCTGCCCCAGGGGATGGGTGACCCTGCCCCCCTCTGACACCACTTGACGTCAGAGGAAGACGGGGTCACCCATTTACGTCACCGGGTGGCCCCGCCCTCAGCTATATATCAGCTGTCACCGAGAAGAAGCATCACTCGGCGGGAGCCTCCCATGGAGGCGGAGCTGTTGTGGCTTTTTTTTTTCTTTTTTCGGCTCGTCGGGCGGCATGATAAAAAGATTAAATTTTTTTATTTTTTCATAAAGGACTTGTCCCGAAGTGTCTCCTGTCTTGTATTGTTAGGGGTACACCTTACCAATTCACATAGGGGGGCAGGATCTGGGGTCCACTTGTTAAAGGGGGCTTCCAGATTCCGATAAGCCCCCCACCCGCAGACTCCCACAACCACCCGGCAAGGGTTGTGGGGATGAGGCCGTTTTCTCCATCAACATGGCACAAGATGCTTTGGGGTGGGGAGGGCGCAGAGCCCCCCCTGCCCCAAAGCACCCATCACCCCATGTTGAGGGCATGTGGCCTGGTACGGTTCAGGAGGGGGGCGCTCTCTCATCCCCCCTCTTTTCCTGTGGCCTGCTAGGTTGCATGCTCACATAAGGGTCTGGTGTGGATTTTGGGGGGGACCCCTACATTATTTTTTTTTAATTTTGGTTCAGGGTTCCCCTTAATATTCATACCAGACCCAAAGGGCCTGGTAATGGACTGGGGGGGGGGGGGCATGCCATTTTTTTCAATGAGTTTTATCTGTATTGCTAAGACCCGACAATTCATTACAGCCGCGATCAGTTTTAATTGACCTTTCTTCCTTTCTTCGGGACTGTTCTAAACACGGGAAAAATGCGCCACTTTACAGGCCTACTATAGACACCCCTCAGGCACAATATTTAAACCCCTTTGCGCAGAGCGAACGCATATATGCAGCCTTGGCTTTAGGGGGTTATACCGGGATGACGCCCACAGCTGCAGGGATCATCCTGGTATCATTTTTTAGAGCCAACTGTCGGCTTTCCAGGGATAACAACCGATGTGGCTAAAAGCCGCTCGGTTGTTATCCCAGAGGAGCGGGAGGGGACATCCCCCCTCCCACGGCCTTCTGCCGCTCTTACCGGGTCTCCTGTCCCATCGGGAGATCCGGTCCGCCTCTTCCGGCGTCTAGCCACAGACTGGCACGAAGCCGGTAATGGCTTTTTTCCAGTCTCCTGTATGTAAACACCACGTCACTTCCGGTTCACTCGGCTGCCAATGGCATCGGTTTTAAAAAAAATATACAGTATTCAGAATCACCGTTTTCAGCGATCTGAATACTTTGAAGTGTAAAGGAGGGATTTTAAAGCACCCCTGTCGCTGCGAGCTTACGCAGCAAAGAAAACACATACAGAATGCGTGCCCGCATATGTAAATGGTGTGCAGATCACACATCTGAGGTATCGCCGCGATCGTCAGAGCGAGAGCAATGGATCTAGCACTAGACCTCCTCAGTAACTCGTTTGTCGCCATTCTACGAGTGTGCGCAATTTTAAAGCGTGACATGTTTGGTCTCTATTTACTCGGCGTAACATCAGCGTTCACATTATACAAAAAAATTGGGCTAACTTTACTGTTTCGTTTTTTTAAAATTCATGAAAGTGTATTTTTCCCCAAAAAGTTGCATTTAAAAGACCGCTGCACAAATACCGTGTGACATAAAATATTGCAACAATCGCCATTTTATTCTCTAGATTCTCTGCTGAAAAATATATAATGTTTGGGGGTTATAAGTAATTTTCTAGCAAAAAATACAGATTTTGACTTGTAAACACTAAATGTCAGAAATAAGTGTAGCGGGGGTCTCCTTTAAGACTCTAGGACTGCATTTCCCAGAACCCCGTTTAGCACCCAGGGTGCAATATTGCTACCGCAGAGACTTGTGGGTGGGGAGATAAAAGGAGGAGGCGAGGCTAGGCTCGGCCTCTTTGGACACCGCGCGGCTATCAACCGGTCTTCCTGTGCGGATCTGCTGGAGTATCAGTCCTGAAGCCTGGGGCCTGGTACAACTTCCAAAGAGCCTTCCACCTTGTTGCGAGCCTGGGTGGCATCTGACTTTCTCAAGTTGCTGACATCCGTTGGATCAGAGACCCGATCGTTGAGACGCTGTATGTGGAGACACAGTGGTGGAAGTCCCGGACTGGGATCGCATCCGGAGTGGTGAGCGAGCACTTGCTCAATCCAATAGGCTGTACTGTTGCTAGGCCCAGAGACTGCCTTGGCCCACCGGCCTTTATTTGCTATTTCACTGGAGACTAGTAGCGGAACTGAGTGAGTGGTCTCCAGTGAACTGTTCTTTTTGATTGCCTACTCTGTGGATTACAAGTGTTGTTTCCTGTATGTGCACCACCGTTCAAGTAGCATGCGAAGAAAGTGTTATTCTAAGGACTCAGTTAAATCTGTGTCAGGCCTGACCGGGGGGAGAATATTGTTTGGTGCGCCACAGGGCGCATAGATACTAATAGCTGCACGTGGTGTATGACCGCGCTGCGCTATTAGTGTATACTTGCTTACAGAGCTGCAGGGCTCTTTAAGCAAGTTATGTGTTATGTTTTTAACCTATGCCTTTTAACCAAAAGTAAAACAGTTATACTTTACCACTTGCTATCAGTGTGTTATCATTGCACATAGTGCTCGCCTCTTAATATAGTTGAGGTGTGTGTACAATCAGGTATAGATTGTGATAGATAACATCCCCTAGACTAACTGTGCCATAGGTGGGTTGAGTAGATTGCCGGGGGTTGGTGGAGCTGTACTCAGGGCCCAAAAATCAAACCAGCGGCTCTCTTAGCTGGGGGTAGCGCTACATAGGTTTAGTCATGAAAGGGTTAAAGAAATATTTAATTTTTATTGTTTCACTTTAACCACTTAAGCCCCGGACCATTTGGTAGCTAAAGGACCAGAGGTGAATTCAGAATTTTGCACTGCGCTGCTTTAACTGTAAATTGTGCGGACATGCAATGTTGTATCCAAACGAAATTTGCGTCCTTTTCTTCCCACAAATAGAGCTTTCTTTTAATGGTATTTGATTGCCTCTGCGATTTTTATTTTTTGCGATATAAACGGAAAAAGACCGAAAATTTTGAAAAAAAATGATATTTTCTACTTTTTGTTATAAGAAAAATCGAATAAACTCAATGGTAGTCATACATTTAGGCCAAAATGTATTCAGCCACATGTTTTTAGTAAAAAAAATGTCAATAAGCGTATATTTATTGGTTTGCGCAAAAGTTATAGAGTTTACAAACTAGGGTACATTTTCTGAAATTTACACAGCTTTAAATTTATGACTGCCTATCTCATTTCTTGAGGTGCTAAAATGACAGGGCAGTACAAAACTCCCCCAAATGACCCCATTTTGGAAAGTAGACACCCCAAGGAAATTGCTGAGAGGCATGTTGAGCCCATTGAATTTTTTTTTTTTTGTCCCAAGTGATTGAATAATGACTAAAAAAAAAAAAAAAATTACAAAAAGTTGTCACTAAATGATATATTGCTCACACATGCCATGGTTATATGTGGAATTTCACCCCAAAATACATTTTGCTGCTTCTTCTGAGTACGGGGATACCACATGTGTGGGACTTTTTGGGAGCCTAGCCGCGTACGGGACCCCGGAAACCAAGCACCGCCTTCAGGATTTCTAAGGGCGCAAATTTTTGATTTCACTCCTCACTACCTATCACAGTTTCGAAGGCAATAAAATGCCAAAATAGCACAAAACCCCCCCCAAATGACCCCATTTTGGAATATAGACACCCCAAGCTATTTGCTGAGAGGAATGGCGAGTATTTTACAGCTCTCATTTGTTTTTGAAATTGAAGAAAGAAAATTATATATATATATATATTTTTTTTTTTTTTTCAATTTTCAAAACTTTGTGACAAAAAGCGAGATCTGCAAAATACTCACAATACCTCTCAGCAAATAGCTTGGGGTGTCTACTTTCCATTTTGGGGGGTTTTGTGCTATCTGGGCATTCCATGGCCTCCGAAACTGTGATAGGCAGTGAGAAGTGAAATCAAAAATTTACACCCTTAGAAAGCCTGAAGGCGGTGCTTGGTTTTTGGGGTCCCGTACGTGGCTAGGCTCCCAAAAAGTCTCACACATGTGATATCCCCGTACTCAGGAGAAGCAACAGAATGTATTTTGGGGTGTAATTCCACATATGCCCATGGCATGTTTGAGCAATATATCATTTAGTGACAACTTTGTGCAAAAAAAAAAAAAAAAATTGTAGTTTTTCCGCAACTTGTGTCAACATATAAAATGTTCCATGGACTCGACATGCCTCTCAGTATATAGCTTGGGGTGTCTACTTTCCAAAATGGGGTCATTTGGGGGGGGGGTTTTGAACTGTTCTGGCATTTTATACACAACATTAGGAAGCTTACATCCACTCTTCTAACCACTTGAAGACAAAGCCCTTTTTGACATTTTTTTTTGCAAGAAAATTATGTTGAACCCCCAAACATTATATATATATTTTAAAGCAAAGGCCCTACAGATTAAAATGGTGGGTGTTGCATTTTTTTTTTCTACACAGTATTTGCGCAGCGATTTTTCAAACGCATTTTTTGGGTTAAAAAAATACACTTTTTTTAATTTTAATGCACTAAAACACACTATATTGCCCAAATGTTTGATGAAATAAAAAAGATGATCTTGGGCCGAGTACATAGATACCAAACACGACATGCTTTAAAATTTCGCACAAACGCGCATTGGCGACAAACTACATACATTTTTAAAAGCCTTTAAAAGCCTTTACAGGTTACCCCAGTAGATTTACAGAGGAGGTCTACTGCTAAAATGATTGCCCTCGATCTGACCTTCACGGTGATACCTCACATGCATGGTGCAATTGCTGTTTACATATGACGCCAGACCGAAGCTTGCGTTCGCCATTGGGCAAGAGCAGGGCAGGACAGGGGTGCTTTTTTTTTTTCTTTTTTTTTTATTATTAATTTTGCTTTTTTATTTTATTTTTAAATTGTTCCTTCCAAGTATTTTTTTTAAATAATTTTTATTGTTATCTCAGGGAATGTAAATATCCCCTATGATAGCAATAGGTAGTGACAGGTACTTTTTTTTAAAAAAACTGGGGTCTTCTAGACCCTAGATTTTTCCTCTGCCCTCAAAGCATCTGACCACACCAAGATCGGTGTGATAAAATGCTTTCCCAATTTCCCATTGGCGCTTTTTATATCCGGGGGGGGGGCATTCCCTCCCACTGCTTGTAAAAGCAGTCCAGAGGCTAATTAGCCGCTAGGATTGCTTTTACATGAAAGCCGGCCGCAGGCTGAAAAGAATGATACCAAGATGATACCTAAACCCGCAGGCATCATTCTGGTATAAACATTCAAAGTCCAGCAACATACCAGTACGTTGCTGGTCCTTGTTGGACATGTATTGTAATCTTTTTTTTTCATGCAGCCAGTTGGCTGAACGAAAAAAGAGATTGAATCGGTGGGTATGCCCACCATTAGAATACCGCCCTTCATCCACCCACTTCCAATGATGGGCATACACGCACCATTTATATATGCCGAAGCATGGGGGCATCCTCCCGCAAAAAAGTTATGCCGCACACACATGGTCGGACTTTTCCACGGGCAAGCCTCCGTCGGAATTTCGACCGTATGTACGCGGCATTAGGAGCAAAATCGCTCCTCCGCCCCTGCTGCCCCAATGCTTCGGCATATTTGCTTTTTTTTTTTAACTGTGGTGGTGAAATCACCTCCTACAGCACTGGAGTCGCAGGGATCAGGCCTGTCTCTGCGAACGCTGCAGTTATGTGTGTTTTTGTTTTGTAAGTGACAGTGATCGATCGATACTGCACTTGGGTGGCCTGGGCTGGACGGAGGGGCAAAACGCAGGTGCCAGCAGGTATCTGGGCTGATCCCGCTAACACTGCGTTTTTGGGAACCCTAAACTGCTGGGGACGCTAGTATCGATCTGATCAGATCAGATATTGATCTGTTCAGATACTATACCACTAAGGGGGGTGTATGCTTCACGTGTGGGTGTTAGCGTTACTGGCACTAACCTGACGCTGCCTGGGGTGTGACTCAGACCCTCTCTGACGCTTAAACCTAATTGATATCACCCGCCGGGCGATCAGGGGGTTAAACCTTTATTGGGTTATATACACGGCGGGTGCCCTGACACTATAAAAAGCAAACTAACTAACCAGCGTCACCCGTAACACTTATATGGTGATCACTGGTGAAAGGGTTAACTAGGGGCAATCAGGGGGTTAAAACCTTTATTAGATAATATATGGGGGTACCTGACGCTATAAAAACCTGCGGCGAACCTAAAAAAAATTACCAGCTACCGATCTGCATCACCGACACTAAGACAGCGTTTAGAAAAACGATCGCTTAGCGACAGTGGTGATGGGGGTGAAAGGGTTACCTGGGGGGCGATCAGGGGGGTTAAACCTTTATTAGATAATATATTGGGGTACCTGACGCTATAAAAACCTGCGGCGAACCTAAAAAAAATTACCAGCTACCGATCTGCATCACCGACACTAAGACAGCGTTTAGAAAAACGATCGCTTAGCGACAGTGGTGATGGGGGTGAAAGGGTTACCTGGGGGGTGATCAAGGGGGTTAAACCTTTATTAGATAATATATTGGGGTACCTGACGCTATAAAAACATGCGGCGAACCTAAAAAAAAATTACTGGCTACCGATCTGCATCACCGACACTAAGACAGCGTTTAGAAAAACAATTGCTTAGAGACAGTGGTGATAGGGGGTGAAAGGGTTACCTGGGGGGCGATCAAGGGGGTTAAACCTTTATTAGATAATATATTGGGGTACCTGACGCTATAAAAACCTGCGGCGAACCTAAAAAAAATTACCGGCTACCGATCTGCATCACAGACACTAAGACAGCGTTTAGAAAAACGATCGCTTAGTGACAGTGGTGATAGGGGGTGAAAGGGTTACCTGGGGGGCGATCAAGGGGGTTAAACCTTTATTAGATAATATATTGGGGTACCTGACGCTATAAAAACATGCGGCGAACCTAAAAAAAATTACTGGCTGCCGATCGGCATCACTGACACTAAGACAGCGATCAGAAAAATGATCGCTTAGCGACAGTGGTGATAGGGGGTGAAAGGGTTATCTTGGGGGTGATCAGGGGGTTAAACCTTTATTAGGGGGGGTTAGGGGGCTACACTGGACCTAAGACTAAACTTTGGTGACACTTTTACAGTCACAAATGTCACTGATTGCAGTGATCACTAAATAAATGGTCACTGCAATCAGTGACACTGTGACTGGGGGCTGGGGGGGTGATCTGGGGGGTGATCTGGGGTGTCTGGGGGGGCCTGGGGGGGCGATTTATGTCCCTATGTGTCCTGGTGTCAGTGTAGTGTTGTGTGCACTGACCTGATGTCTTCTCTTGTACGGCGCTCGGTATATGTGAGCGCCGCACCAGAGATGACATCACTTCCTCCTGCTCCCTCTGTCTGACACAGACAGAGGGGGCATTTCCATTCGCCGGAAGCGATCGCGAGGGGGTGGCCAGAAACGAATGGCTGCCCCCTCATCCCGGAATGCTCCCGGACACTTAGCCACCGCTCACTGTATAGGAGGGGGGTCCGATTGGACCCCCCAACTATACAAAGGCAATCACGTACACTCTACGTGATTGTGCCTGTCGGTGCCATTCTGCCGACGTATATATACAGTGAGCGGTCGTTAAGTGGTTAAGCATTATTAAAATCACTGCTCCCGAAAAAACTGATGTTTTTAAAACTTTTGTTTTGCATTGATACATGTCCCCTGGGCAGGCCCCAGGCCCCAAACACTTTTTATGACAATACCATGCATAAGCCTTTAAAATTAGCACTTTTGACTTTTCATGTTCGTGTCCCATAGACTTTAAAGGTGTTTGCATGTTTCAAACAAATTTTTTGCCTGTTCGCAAGTTCTGGTGTAAACCTAACAGGGGGGTGTTCGGCTCATCCTTAGTACCCAGTTATATTATGTACATTTAGGAAAGAATGCAGGTCTTTTTTGAAGCAATCTACTGAGCTTGCCAGCACCACTTCTGGAGGGAGTCTATTCCACATTTTCACAGCTCTTGCTGTGAAGAAATCTTTCTGTATTTGGAGATGAAATCTTTTTTCCTCTAGATGTAAAAAGTGCCCCCTTTGTCCTTTGTGATGACCTTAAAGTGAATAACTCAACACCAAGTTCACTATATGGATCGCTTATGTATTTTTACATGTTGGTCATATCCCCGCTTAATCTCCTCTTCTCCAGAAGGAATAAATTCAGTTCCTATAAAATACAAAGAACAGTGCCCTCTAAATGCAGCGAGTTTACACTTTAATTGTAAAGAGTAAGATTAAGAACACTCACAAAAGAGCAATATTTTCCAGCATGGGTGTAAAAAATACAGGTTTCATACGCATTGTCCCGGGATAGTGTTGGGCATCACTGGCTGATAGAAACGATCTGCTGTCCGACTTCTATCCAGTTGCACTGCGGGCTGACAGCGCTTCCGGAGGGCTGGAACGTGGATCGGCAATGCTATGTGATGATCTCACGTCCGGAAACAGGTTGGCAGGTGCTGCTTCGCGTTGGGGGCATGCATGGCTCCTTCCTCAGACTTTTGGTACCCCAGAGAGGTGAAGCAGGAGCTCTCCTAGTTTCTTATTAGATATTGAGTTGAGAGGTATCTTGATATAGTGCGGTCTTACCCCGAAGGGTCCCGACACGCTTGGGCCAATTTAGACAGGATCCGATTAACCTACCAGCATGTCTTTAGAGTGTGGGAGGAAACCGGAGTACTCAGAGGAAACCCACGCAGGCACAGGGAGAACATGCAAACTCCAGGCAGATGATGTCATGGTCGGGATTCGAGATTATGGGATTCGAACAAGCGACCTTTTTGCTGCTAGGTGAAAGTGCTAACCACTACACCACTGTGCTGCCTGTACTATCAGATTAAACTTTTTGATGAACCACCTCTATTTGATGTTTATGATTGAGAGGATCTGCCAAGGATCCCTGAACAAAATGCCTTTTGCTTGTTTTTTTTTTTTTTTTCTTCCTTTGCTTTCCCTGTTTTTTTCGTTTATGTGGTTGATCCTTGTCTTCTCTGGGTTTAACCCACACTGTTATTGTACTATATGTGAGTATGGAGGATTCATGGAGGATTTTCCATCAAGAACTCGTCTATGTGGTCTTTTATTCAACTCTCCAGTATCTTCCCAACTATAGAAGTAAAACTAACAGGTCTATAGTTACTTGGTAAAGACTTTGATCCCTTTTTAAATATGGGCACCACATTGGCCCTACGCCAATCCAGTGGTACCATTCCAGTCATTAAAGAGTCCCTAAATATTAGAAACAATTACATAGTTACATAGTAGGTGAGGTTGAAAAAAGACACAAGTCCATCAAATCCATCCTATGTCTGTGATTATATGTCAGTATTACATTGTATATCTCTGTATGTTGCGGTCCTTCAGGTGCTTATCTAATAGTTTTTTTAAACTATCGATGCCCCCGCAGAAACCACCGCCTGTGGAAGGGAATTCCACATCCTTGCCGCTCTTACAGAACCCTCTACGCAGTTTAAGGTTAAACCTCTTTTCTTCTCATTTTAATGAGTGGCCACATGTCTTATTAGACTCCCTTGCGCGAAAAAGTTTTATTTCTATTGTGGGGTCACCAGTAGGGATGAACCAAACACCTACGGGTTCGGTTCGCACCAGAACCTGCGAACGGACCGAAAGTTCGCGCAAACTTTAGAACCCCATTAAATACAATGGACGTGAACGTTCGAAATCTAAACTGCTAATTATAACGGCTAATATGTATGTTATTGTCTAAAAAAGGGTTTGGGGACCCGGGTTCTGCCCCAGGGAACATGTATCAATGCAAAAAAAAGTTTTAAAAAACGTCCGTTTTTTTGGGAGCAGTCATTTTAATGATGCATAAAGTGAAAAAAATAAGTAAAATATACCTTTAAATATCGTACCTGGGGGGTGTCTAAAGTATGCCTGTGAAGTGGCATGTGTTTCCCGTGTTTAGAACTGTCCCTGCACAAAATGACATTTCTAAAGGAAAAAAAGCCATTTAAAACTGCTTGTGGCTTTAATGTCATGTCTGGTCCTGGTAATATGGATGAAAATCTTTGAGAAAAATGGCATGGCTACCCCATCAGCCCCCCCTACCCCAGCCCATTACCAGCCCCTTTGGGTCTTGTATGGATATTAAGGGGAACCCCGCACACAAAATAAAAAAGGCCCTATATACTCTGAACAGCAGTATACAGGCGGTGCGCAAACAAGACAGGGACTGTAGGTTTGTTCATAAGTAGAATCTGTTTGTTATTTTGAACACGTACATTGTTTAAGTGTATCTCCAGCCAAAAAATCTATTTTTAAGCTTTTTGGAAAACATAGGGAAGGGTTATCACCCCTGTAACATTTGTTTTGCTGTCTGTGCCCTTGTTCAGAACATTTCACCTCACTTTCCGTCCCAATGACAACTGTTTTTGAATAGTGGGGTTTTTATTGGAACAAGGATTGGTGATAAAGCATCAGTAGAGAGGAGACACCTTTTTCCCATATTAACTCTTACAGGAGAGAATTTCCCTTCCTAGGGGTAGATTTCCTCTCACTTCCTGTTGTCTCCTTCCGTTTGCAAGTAGGAGTCGTTTGTAAGTTGGATGTTTGAAAGTATGGGCCTGCCATATATACTCTGCAGAAATTGACCCCTTAGGTGTTGGTGTTGGCACAACACTGTAAGCACTCACAGTTACTCTTGGTGGGCGCTGGAACACCCTGCTGTCAACTATTATATCAGGAATTGTAATTACATGCCATTGTTGAACAGTGGTAGGAAAAATTGGGCCTTTGATGGTGGTGCTGGTGCCACAACACTGTAAGCCCTCACAGTTACTCTTGGTGGGTTCATGAATGGGCCCTGCTGTGAATTATTAGATCAAGAATTGTAATTGCATATGGTATACAGGGTGAACCAATACTTGCGCTAACAAAAATAAACAATAAATAATAAATGTAAGAAGCAGCGTGCACAGTCTGTGAGCACGCTAAGAACCGCGGATTGTATCTTTTTGCCTTGATGATCTTTTACCCTGTAAGTAGAATTTTAAATAAACCTATATTTTACCGTACGGGCTTCACTATGCTGCCTTTCTTTTTGTATGGGTTTAACATCTACTGCCGAGGTCTGCATTAGTGCTATCTAAAGTCCTGGAAGTTCCTTGGATGTTGATGATATCAGATACCTCGGGTGTTGTCCTATCAAGATTGGAGAGCCTTATCCACCTGTGATTCCCTGCATTCTATTACATGCTTATGAACGCTCACTTTCTGGTAAGCAGTTAGTGAGCACGTTTTATGTGGTGGTGTGTTATCTGTTCACACTGAAGTTCTTGGTGGTGGAGTTCTTCAATTTCCTGCATCTACAGTATTTCCTTTGTTATGAAACACATGGACTGATTTTTCTTATTGAAGCGCTGCATTTTTGGTTTTAATTGTAATTGCATGCCCCTGTTGAACAGTGGCTGAAAAATTGGGCCTTTGGTGGTGGTGTTGGTGGTGTTGGTGGTGTTGGTGGTGGTGGTGTTGTCACAACACTGTAAGCCCTCACATTTACTCTTGGTGGGCGCTGGAACGCCCTGCTGTCAACTATTATATCAGGAATTGTAATTACATGCCATTGTTGAACAGTGGTAGGAAAATTGGGCCTTTGATGGTGGTGCTGGTGCCACAACACTGTAAGCCCTCACAGTTACTCTTGGTGGGTTCATGAATGGGCCCTGCTGTGAATTATTAGATCAAGAATTGTAATTGCATATGGTATACAGGGTGAACCAATACTTGCGCTAACAAAAATAAACAATAAATAATAAATGTAAGAAGCAGCGTGCACAGTCTGTGAGCACGCTAAGAACCGCGGATTGTATCTTTTTGCCTTGATGATCTTTTACCCTGTAAGTAGAATTTTAAATAAACCTATATTTTACCGTACGGGCTTCACTATGCTGCCTTTCTTTTTGTATGGGTTTAACATCTACTGCCGAGGTCTGCATTAGTGCTATCTAAAGTCCTGGAAGTTCCTTGGATGTTGATGATATCAGATACCTCGGGTGTTGTCCTATCAAGATTGGAGAGCCTTATCCACCTGTGATTCCCTGCATTCTATTACATGCTTATGAACGCTCACTTTCTGGTAAGCAGTTAGTGAGCACGTTTTATGTGGTGGTGTGTTATCTGTTCACACTGAAGTTCTTGGTGGTGGAGTTCTTCAATTTCCTGCATCTACAGTATTTCCTTTGTTATGAAACACATGGACTGATTTTTCTTATTGAAGCGCTGCATTTTTGGTTTTAATTGTAATTGCATGCCCCTGTTGAACAGTGGCTGAAAAATTGGGCCTTTGGTGGTGGTGTTGGTGGTGTTGGTGGTGTTGGTGGTGGTGGTGTTGTCACAACACTGTAAGCCCTCACATTTACTCTTGGTGGGCGCTGGAACGCCCTGCTGTCAACTATTATATCAGGAATTGTAATTACATGCCATTGTTGAACAGTGGTAGGAAAATTGGGCCTTTGATGGTGGTGCTGGTGCCACAACACTGTAAGCCCTCACAGTTACTCTTGGTGGGTTCATGAATGGGCCCTGCTGTGAATTATTAGATCAATAATTGTAATTGCATGCCCCTGTTGAACAGGGGCTGAAAAATTGTGCCTTTGGTGGTGGTGGTGGTGTTGTCACAACACTGTAAGCCCTCACAGTTACTTTTGGTGGGCACAGGAATGGGCCCTGCTGTGAATTATTAGATCAATAATTTTAATTACATGCCCCTGTAGTGCCCCTGGTGCCACAACACTGCAGCCCCTCACAGATACTGTACTTGGAGCACAGTAATGAGCCCTGTTGCAATGTATTGCATCAAAAATTGTAATTACACGCCCCTGTAATTAGGGGCCGAAAAATTGGGCCTTAGGCACTGGTGCTGGTGCCACGACACTGCAACCTCTCCCAGATATTCTAGTTGGAGTGCAGGAATGAGCCCTGCTGCAAAGCATTGCATCAAAAATTGTAATTACATGCCCCTGTTAAACATGGGCTGAAAAATTGGGCCTTAGCCACTGGTGGCGGCACCCAGAAACAAAAATGTTTTTCCAAGATATCATCATGAATCGGATCATTGAGGAGGAGGAGGATAGTCAGTCAACATAACAGGACAGTCACTCAGTCAGCATCAGCATCAGTCTTGAAGGGATGTGACATTTGAAAATAAATTATTCTGTTATATCAGCTTCAGGTGCTTGGTAGCTGGTGGTGATCCAAGACTGGTTCATCGTTATGAAGGTCAGTCGATCAACCGAATCAGTGGACAGGCGCACCCTGTGATCCGTGACAAATCCTCCAGCAGCACTGAATGTGCATTCCAAAAGAACGCTGGATGCAGGACAGGCCAGTAGCTCAATTGCATACTGTGCAAGCTCTGGCCAGTGATCCATCCTTAAGACCCAGTAAGCCAGAGGATTTTCGGTGGGAAAGGTGTCCAAATCTGACCTTGTTCCTAGGTATTCCTGCACCATGTATATCAGACGCTAGCGATGGTTGCTGGAACCGATCATACCTTAGGGCTGCGGACTAAAGAATTGTCTGAACGCATCGGTCAGACGGCCATCTTCCCCACCGCTCCTTCTTTGACTGACCGAAGCCTCAGCAACTCGTTGTCCCAGACCAGGAGTTTGTAACCTCCCAGTCTCTGGGAACGCGTTGCACAGACCTTTCTGCAAGGCCTCCCGGAGTTGTCTCATCCTCTGCTCCCTCTGCGACGGTAAGATAAGGTGCGCAACCTTAGCCTTGTACCGTGGATCAAGGAGAGTGGCCAGACAGTAATGGTCCCTCTCCTTGATCCGAAGAATACAAGGATCCTTCCGCAGACTTTGCAGGCTCGGGGAGGCCATGCAGCGTAGGTTAGCTGAGGCATTAGGTCCGGAGTCCTCTGGGTCACTAAGGATGACATGATCCGCAGCCACCTCCTCCCAGCCACGTACAAGTCCACGGGTTTCTTGGGACTAAAAGACTGCTGCTGATGATGTTGAGTGCCAGGCTCCACCTCCATGCTGACACAATCCTCCTCCTACTCCTCCTCCTCCTCCTCCTCCTGTGCGATGGGTGGGACAGAAGGAACACTGTCTGGGTAAAGGGGGCCTTGAGAGGCAAGGAAGTCCTCCTCTTCCTGCCTCTGTTCTGCCTCAAGTGCCCTGTCCATTATTCCACGCAGCGTATGTTCCAACAGGTGGACAAGAGGTACAGTATCACTGATGCATGCACTGTCACTGCTCACCATCCTCGTGGCCTCCTCAAATGGTGCCAGGACAGTGCATGCATCCCTGATCATGCCCCACTGGCGTGGTGAAAAAAAAACCAAGCTCCCCTGACCCTGTCCTGGTGCCGTAGTCGCACAGGTACTCATTGATGGCCCTCTGCTGCTTGTGCAGCCGCTGCAGCATGGCCAACGTTGAGTTCCACCTGGTGGGCATGTCACATATAAGGCAGTTCTTGGGCAGGTTCAACTCCTTTTGCAGCTCAGCCAGGCGAGCACTGGCATTATAAGATCTGCGGACATGCACACAGACTTTCCTGGCCTGCCTCAGGACATCCTGTAAGCCTGGGTACCTGCCCAAGAACCGCTGCACCACCAGGTTAAGGACGTGAGCCACACAGGGCACATGGGTCAGTTGTCCCTGTCAGAGGGCGGAGAGGAGGTTGGTGCCATTGTCGCAAACCACCATTCCTGGCTTAAGCTGGCGTGGCATCAACCACCTCTCGGCCTGTCCCTGCAGAGCAGACAGAACCTCTGCCCCAGTGTGGCTCCTGTCCCCCAAACACACCCGCGCAAGCACGGCATGGCATCTTTTTGCCTGCATACTTGCGTAGCCCCTTGAACGCCTACGGAGCACCGCTGATTCCGAGGACAAAGCACAGGAAGAGGCCATGGAGGAAGAAGAGGGGGGGGGTGGAGGAGAGAGGTGTGTCACAACCAGTAGTAGCATTTTGGAGGCGTGGCGGTGGAACAACCTCCAACACTACTGCACCTTGTCCTGCATCCTTCCCAGCTGCCAAAAGAGTGACCCAATGGGCCGTGAAAGAAAGGTAACGTCCCTGTCCATGCCTGCTGGACCATGAGTCAGCGGTAATATGCACCTTACCACTGACCGCCCTGTCCAGCGAGGCATGGACATTGCTTTCCACATGTCGGTAGAGAGCCGGAATCGCCTTCCGTGAGAAAAAGTGGCGTTTGGGAACCTGCCACTGAGGAACCGCACATTGCACAAACTCACAGAAGGGGGCCGAGTCTACCAACTGAAAAGGCAGCAGTTGAAGCGCTAGCAATTTAGCCAAGCTAGCATTCAACCGCTGGGCATGTGGATGGCTGGGAGTGAACTTCTTTCGACGGTCCAGCAGCTGGGGCAGGGAAATTTGCCTGATAGAATCGGACGTCGGTGTACTGCTAGCAGAGTGCCCGCAAGTAGTTGGCTGTGACACACCTAATTCTACACCTTCATTCATCTCAGTGCAGGTTTCAGAGAGGACTGAAGGTATAGTGGGGTTGGAGATCCCAGCTGATGCGGTGCAAGGAGAGGTCCGCTTTGTTCTTTGGTGTGGGTCTTTAAGGTAGGCTTGCCAATGAGCTGCATGGCAGGTCAACATATGTCTGGTCAAGCATGTGGTGCCCAAGCGGCTGATGTTTTGGCCACGCGATATACGCTTGAGACATATGTTGCAAACAGCAGCTGTGCGATCTGATGCACTAGACTCAAAAAATGCCCATACCAAAAAACTTTTTGAATAACGGGCAGAGGCAGCGCCCTGCACAGGCGGAGCTCTGCGGTGTGATTCAGTCGGTGTGCTGCCCTTACGCTGGCCCCCGGAGGGCATCCTGCCTCGTTGGAGATGTGCCTCCTCCTCATCCTCCTCTTCCTCCTCTCTCCTATTAGGCACCCACGTGGAGTCAGTGACCTCATCATCCCCTCTCTCCTCATCACTGGAGCCAATCTGGCAGTATGCTGCAGCTGCTGGAACATGACTGCCAGATTGGTGTCCTTCTTGAGCATCCCCTCTCTCTGCTCTCACGCTACTGCCTTCCTCTAGCTGGGTATCATCATCAGACCCTTTGAAACGCTGGGCATCCTCCTGGAGCATGTACCCAACACTGTGCTCAAACAGTTCGGGGGACTCCTCAGGAGGACATGGTGGGTCTAGGGAAGGAGTAACTGATGATGACATTGATACCAGGGAAGAGGACGCTTTGGCAACTGCTTTGCCAGTACCCTGAGCCTGGGTGAGAGAGGATGAGGAGGGCTTGGTCATCCACTCTACCAAGTCTTCGGCATGATGCGGCTCAACACGACCAGCTGCCGAAAAGAAGGACAAACGTGTCCCATGGCCACGTGCTTATGACGATGCACCGCGTCCATGACCAGCACTGTTGTCTCTAGACACAGAGCCTGCTTGCCCTCTTTTATTGGCTCCTGACTGTCTGCCTCTCCTTGTTTGCCTTCCAGACATTCTAATGGCCTGCAGGGAGATGGGAAAACCAGCAATAAGGGGTAGCTTCAGGTGTATATTTTGCAGGAAGCACACAACGCCCACTGTAAGTGCTGCAGATGACTGCCTGTGTTACACAACAGGAAAAACCAGCAATAAGGGCTAGCTTCAGGTGTTTATTTTGCAGGAAGCACACTACGCACACTGTAAGTGCTGCAAATGCCTGTTAGTGTAACACAAAAGAAAAAAGCTTGAGCAATAAGGGCTAGCTTCATGTGTATAATGTGCAGGAGGCTTAGCAACAATGACACTGACACTGTCCCCTGCCTATCCTTCTCTCTCCCTGCACACAAGGTTTAGCAAAGAATATCACTGACACTCTCCCTGCCTATCCTTCTCTCTCCCTACACACAAGGTTTAGCAAAGAATATGACACTGACACTCTCCCTGCCTATCCTTCTCTCTCCCTGCACACAAGGTTTAGCAAAGAATATGACACTCAAGCCTCGTACACACGACCGAGTTTCTCGTCGTTAAAAAACACGTTTTTCTCTACGAGATTCTTGTTAACCTTGATGAGTTTCTCGTCAAGTTTTCCATGCGTACACACTGACAATTCCAAATCTCGTCGTTGTTCTGCGCGGTCACGTCCAGCATGTACGACGGCAGTATAAAAGGGGAAGATTGATTTCCCTGGCACCACCCCTTGGGCTGCTTTTGCTGATCTCGTGTTACCGCGTGTGAAGTAAAAGTTTGGGAAGAGACGATTCGCGTTTTTCAGTCTTCGTGCTTTCAGTTCGTTTTCTGCGGTTCAGTTTCTGCTTGTGGGTTCGTATCTTGTCTTTCAGGGTGTGTAGGCAGGTCGTATCTGTTTTACAGTGCGCTCTTGCCCGTTCGTTTCTGAATTTCAGATCGTTCTTCATAGGCCTTGCTGTTCTAAAGTGCGTTCTGTTTAGTACGTTCTGATAAGACGACCGCTTCCTAGCCATGTCGCGGGTACGTTCTCGTCGTCGAGTTCGTGCTGTGTGGGCGCTTGGTGTTGGTCTGCTTGTTTTGGACCAAGACGAGTCCATGAACGGGGTGAGGAGGAGTTCAAGGACCAAGAATTGGTTGCTCCAGCGGGACCGATTCTGCCATATGCCTCTGCTGCGGGAGATCGTGGAGAATAATCCTGAGGACTTCAGGAATCCTGCCCTCGATGTTGCATCAGCCAATCAGGTTACCGGTAAACAGACTTGGTGAACATGATTGGCAGAGGAGCCTGTCAGTGTATACCCAAGGAATGCCCCCCCCCTTGCGTCCCCTGGTTAACTTTTATGAAGCCAATTACATCCCTCAGGCTGTAATCGCCAAGGCTATTTGCCCCCCTGGCTCTGATAGGCAATTTTCACCCCAAAAATGCCGCTGTTATTCATATGGCCGTCGCTCAACAGGGGGCCATCCACCTGAATAGTGGGCGGCCTTGACAATACATAGGCTCATGCAAGGCATGAGCCTATGTATTGTTCTGAGTGACGGGCGCAGGAGAGAGGGGGCAGCGCTCCAGCGCCCACTCTGGACGCACCGCCACTGCAATGCTATCCTGTGGCCAAACACATCTAGCCCCCACCAAATTTGATTATAATGGACCATCAGAGGGGGTGATGAATATGATACTTGAGCCTTCCATTATACTTTTTAAAAACACATTAAACGGAAATTAAGAATGATGTTGGGCTAGAATGTATTTTAATATAATCTGCTTGCAATGTTATGTGCAAAAGTACTAATATATTTTTATCTTGTTTGACTCCACAGCTTCCTTCCACGCCACAGGAATGGCAGACTGTGGCATCGGAGTTTGCCACGCGGTGGGACTTCCCCAACTGCGGTGGAGCCATTGACGGGAAGCACGTCCGCATCGTGCCGCCACCCCGTTCTGGGTCCTACTACTACAACTACAAGGGGTTTCATAGCATTGTGCTGATGGCGGTGGTGTCAGCACGGTATGAATTCCTCTATGTGGATGTGGGGAAGAATGGCCGGATGTCCGATGGGGGATCCTTCATCCAGACAGAGTTTGCCCTCTGTCTCCAGAGTGACGACCTTGCATTGCCTCCGGATGCAGGGAATGTTGAAGGACTCCCCTTTGTTTTTTTGGCTGATGAAGCCTTCGGACTCGGACCGCACCTCATGAGGCCATTTCCCCAGAGGACCCTGACCCCAGAGAAGAGGGTGTTCAACTACCGGATGGCCAGGGCCCGAAGAGTCGTAGAAAATGCCTTTGGGATAATGGCCAGCCGGTTCCGCCTTTTTTGACTCCAATTCACTTGGCGGAGTACAAGATTAACTATGTTGTTTTATGTTGCTGTGTGCTCCATAACTTTCTGAGCCGAAAATCAACAAATTATATGGCCTCAATATTGCCTGAGGCAGGACTTTCATCTGGCAATACCCTGCCGGGCCTAGAATCTGCCTGTCCTGGCTTGCCCCCCCAAAATGCCCATGAGGTTTGTGAGAAATATCTGGAATATTTCACGGGTAGGGGGGCAATTCCTATGCCAGGCCATGTCTAAACCTGTTTGGAGAAAGAACTAAATAAAAAGCTGATTAAATCTTTTAACTTTTGTTTTTTCCTGTCTCCTAGTTTGTCTTATTGCATTTGTAGTGCCAAGTGTATTTTCCTTTAGTAAATACCAACCATTTCCCTAGGAACCACAAAAATATACACAAATAAGGTTAGAGCGTATTTGAAAAAGAAGTTACACTTTGTTGTTCAAAAATTTTACTCTGTGCACATTCACACACATGGTAAATAGAACAGTATGTATATATTTTTTTTGGGCTGGCCACAAACCGGCTTTTTTTTTTTTAAGAAAATACAAAATCATCAGTAGCATTCAACAAACTACAACATTGGATACCTCTTGGCAATATGAGACATTCAATTACACAAAATATGTCTCTATCTGGCCGTCCTAATATGGGGTATTGGCACCCCTGGCCAAGCCAAAATTTGAATATGCACACAATTTGAAGTCATTTCCAATAGGGATTTTTGACTCCTGATCCCTATTGTCAACATGTGCTATCTGCCATCAGGGGTGATCAATGGACGTGTTTTGGGGGTGCAACCCCTTCTTCAAATCACCTACTTGAGATACGAGGAAGGGGTTGCACCCCCAAAACCCGTGTGCATATTCAATTTTTGGCTTGATTGATTGTCTAAAAGCTTAAAAAAGGGGGAAGAATAATCTCAAACAAAAAATGGGGGTTTTGATGCCTTATTCAATTCTCCCCAAAACATCTAGGATGTCTTTAAAGGTTTGATCCATCACATGAATTCTTTGCTTAATTCTGTCCAGTTCTGTGCTACATTCCATCACTTGCTGTATGATTCGTAGGGCACTGTCAGCAGAGAAACGCGTACTTTCACCACAACATTTACATCCCCTATAAAAAAATACAAAAAGGTATTATAACTCTGCAGGCCTACATCTCTTACCTGAAGCTGTGGTGACAGATACTGACCTGTTGTGGTGAACAGTTCCACCACGTCATCCACCTCTCCTTCCTCCACTTCTCCTTCCTCCACCTCTTCAACTTCCTCAACATCCTCAGGTTGTGGGTCTTGGTGAGGTTGGGGTTGTTTAGAAGGTGTGGGGTTCCTGTGCTCCCTGGAGTGTTCTCCTCCCAGTCTTCTCTCCCCTATGAGAATCAAACAAAAAGGTATAGTTATCACACAGAAATTTTGTCTAAAAAATAAAAACATGATACAATGGTTGGAAGTGGGGTACAAGTGTCTGTTTGGGCAGGATTTCAAGATGAAGACATTATTTTTAAAAACTATATTCTTTAATATTCACCTTTGGCTGTCAATTTTTATACATGGAGGCCCCACAAAAATTCACTGATGCACCTGTGTGGGACACCCAAAAAATGTGGTTCTGGTGGCCAACACTATAGTGCTCAAAAGTACAGATGTGGAACCAGCTGCTGAGTGTCCTCTCCCTTACACTGATTAAAGTTTGCATTTCATTCTCTTTACAAACACATCATCTAGTCAACAATGTAAGAACAACTATTGAAGAAAAACAGGCAGCTGTGTAAAATGTTTTAACCCTGTAAAATCTAAAAATTACATGCATAGTGGCCGAACGATGTGTCTGTAACAAACGATTACTGTGCCAAACCAAGTTCAAACGATGACATTTTGTAAGGTACAATAGAAAAATGCAATAACATGGAGCAACATGCAAGTTGTGAAATACAATAGGAAAAATGTGGAAAAAGTACTTACTTTTTTCAAGCATTCTCTTAATGCTCCTTAACTGCTCCGGCTCCCTCAGTTTGAGGTCAGACCACCTCTTTCTGAGCTGCTCATTTGATCGTTTCACCCCGAAATTCTTCAGACTCTTCACGACTTTCTTCATGATTTTGGCCTTCCTTCGATTAGGTTTGCTATACGGCCCATGCTTTGCGTCATAATCCTACTTTAGCAATATGTCCACCATCTCCGCGTAAGACATATTAGATGCCTTGAATCTCCTCCCTGATCGTGACGTTTCCTCCAGTCTCCAGGCTTGTCTCCTCCTCGTTATTTGAGGAATTAGCAGACACCTGCTGTGAATCCGCCATATCTGTCTGCGCGCCGAAAGAGAAGGGCCGGGGAAAAGATGTTACTTAGAACGTCATGGGCGGGCGACGTGTGAGTAGTTTTACGCATGCGTGGTGTATATATAGCAAACACACATGTGACTAGACTACAATCGGTGTGCGGAAAGAGGAGTAAAAGTGACGGACGTGCGAACAAAGGTATGTGATTTTGAGACTTTGGGAAATTGGTGGCCTATACTGTCGAGAATGTTGGAGGATATATATATGGTGAATAAGATTTACAGGAGGTTAGACTGTGTGACTGACATTATTTTTTGGTGATTTTTTTGGGGCTTGCAGACCCAAAATGAATGTCTTTATCAGTGATAAGGAATTCCTTGCGGAATTTATAGACCGGGTAAGGGAGCTGCCCGCTCTGTGGGAAACAAAAAACCCCATACATCGCAAAAAAGGTGTAAGAAAAGCAGCACTGGAGACCCTGCTCCCATTTGTGCATACCAAGGTGCCCACAGCAACAGCAAAACAGGTGGACACTAAAATTGGGAGCTTGAGAGGCACATACAGGAATGAACGCTCTAAGGTCCTGGCTTCTCAGAGGTCAGGAGCAGCAGCAGATGATGTGTATGTCCCGAATTTGTGGTACTACAGCAGGATGTCCTTTCTGGATGACCACATTGAGGCAAGGCCATCACTGTCCACTCTTCCCCCCCAGACTTCCCTGCAGCCAACCTGAGCCTTCTCTGGAGCAAGAGGAGGCAGCCATCCTGGAAGAAGCTGATTTGGACATCTGGAGCCAGGTATAGTAATTAACGAAAATGTATTCTGAGAAAATTAAAGCCGGAAAAATAAGCCAATATGAAAATCCTAAACTAATTTGGGATACAAAAGTGAAATCAATATCTATAGACATTAGTCTGCCATAAATTGGGTGCAAAAAATGAAATCTGATGTGGTCCTAAAAATATTTGTCTTTTCTCTTGATTTACATTCAAATTGCTACATTCATGATCTCAAATTTGTGTGAAAATAATAAACCAAAATATTAAACTATGTCCCTTTTTCATACACAGGATGAAATCAGCCAGGAGGAGGGTCTGGAAACTGTCAGGCAGGAGGAGGCAGGGCCCACTGTGAGCCAGGAGGTGGCAGGGCCCACTGTCAGCCAGGAGGTGCCTGGGCCCACTGTCAGCCAGGAGGTGCCTGGGCCCACTGGCAGACAGGAGGTGCCTGGGCCCAGTGGCAGACAGGAGGTGCCTGGGCCCAGTGGCAGACAGGAGGTGCCTGGGCCCAGTGGCAGACAGGAGGTGCCTGGGCCCAGTGGCAGACAGGAGGTGCCTGGGCCCAGTGGCAGACAGGAGGTGCCTGGGCCCAGTGGCAGACAGGAGGTGGCCGGCACGAGTAGCAGCACAAGATCACAGGTGCCTCCCATCCTCCTTCCTAAAAGAAGCAGGAGGGACAGGACCACGAGTGAGGCAGCAATGGCCCTTATTAGAGAGGCACATGCCACCCTCCAGGAGCCCATACCCCCTGAAGAGGCCATTGCCGGCCTAGTTGAGGCCAAGTTCAAGGTGATGAGCATGGAGCAACGCCTCCTATGCGAGCCCCTGCTCATCACCTTGCTGAACAAGGGGGTGATGGAGAGAATTACCCCCAATACGGCCATATGTGAGGTCGCCCAGCTATCCCAACCTCAACCTCAACCTCCTCCTCCTCCACCTTCTTCTTCTCCGCCACCCCTTCTCCTCCACCTCCTTCTCCTCCTCCTGACAGGAGTACCCCTCCAGTGGCCCAGCCTCCAGCCACACGCAGAAGGAAGGCTGCAGAGAAGGCTTCAGGGAAGGCTGCAGGGAAGGCTGCCAAGAAGAACAGGAAGTGATGGCCTTGTTTCATTGTGGTCAGACAGAAGGCAGCCTGTTGTAGTACCACAGACTTGGGACATATATATCACCTGCTGCTGTTCCTGACCTCTGGGAGGCCAGCATCAGATTGTGCTCACAACTGTTGGCCTTCTCAAGCTCCCAATTTTAGTGTCCACACAGGGTTGATGTGTGCTCTGGGGTCCCATGGATGCACAAATGGCAGCAGGTTCTCCAGCGCTGCCTTCTATTTATTTTGTTCTATACATGAATAAATGTTTTTTTTATTTTAAGTCCATACTTGACTATGTGTTTGTATAATAATTATTTATTTCCCTTTGGAGTAAGCAGATACATTTGAAGCAAAAAAATAAAAGGGACAGATAACACAAAAAAATATCATTAAAGGTGTTCTTTAAAAAAAATAGGGGGTAAACTTGACACAACAAAATAAAAAAATAAAAAATTGCAGATCACTATCAAAACATAGACAAATTAAAATTAACATCTGTCTAAAAAATTTTAAACATTAAAATATTCAGAAGATCTTGCATGATATAATACAGCTAAATCTTCTTAAGAGCAGCATGAAAAAGGTTTAAAATAGATAGTCAGAACTCTGTGTGAATATCAGCAGAAAAACAAGTTCATTAGTTTTCATTATTGTAACATTCTAAAGAAGATTTAAATGCACAACATTTAAACGATGCAATAATTTACAGCGGGACGAATGTGCTATCTCCATTACGAAGGCTTGTTTTACCAGAAGATGCGCTCCCATCTCATACTTGATTCTGAGCATGCACGCTTTTTTTAAGAGTCGTAAAAGCATACACACGAACCATTTTCTCGTCGCAAAACAGGCCGACGAGAAACACGACGAGAAAATCTAGAATCCGGACGAGAAAATAGAGAGCAGGTTCTCTATTTTTCTCGTCGAGATTCACGGCAGTTTTCTCGTCGTAAAACCATACACACGAATGGTTTTCTCGACAATAAAGCTCTCTCGGCACTTTTCTTGTCGGTTTTGGACGAGAAACTCAGTCGTGTGTACAAGGCTTGACACTCTCCCTGCCTATCCTTCTCTCTCCCTGCACACAAGGTTTAGCAAAGAATATCGCTGACACTCTCCCTGCCTATCCTTCTCTCTCCATACACACAAGGTTTAGCAAAGAATAGCACAATGATACTGTCCCTGCCTATCCTTCTCTTTCCCTGCGCTGGAACACATTACACAAGGCCGCTGCACTGGCGGCCTTTTATAGTGTGGGGCGTGTGCTAAACCCCCTGAGCTATAATTGGCCACAGGAAACCTGCCTGTGGCCAATTATGTCTCTCCTAGCTGCCGGCGCTGTGATTGGCCAAGCATGCAGGGTCACAGTGCATGCTTGGCCAATCACAGCGCCGGGATTGCACTGCGATGGCGCAGTGTATTGTGGGCCGTTCGCGTCACTCGAATTTGGCGCGAACGGCCCATATCGTTCGATCTTTGAGCGATCGAACAGCCGATGCTCGAGGCGAACACCGAGCTCATCCCTAGTCACCAGTATGGTATTTGTAAATTGAAATCATATCCCCTCTCAAGTGCCTCTTCTCCAGAGAGAATAAGTTCAGTGCTCACAACTTTTCTTCATAACTAATATCCTTCAGACTTTTTATTAGCTTTGTTGCCCTTCTCTGTACTCGCTCCATTTCCAGTACATCATTTCTGAGGACTGGTGCCCAGAACTGGGCAGCATACTCCAGGTGAGGCCGGACCAGAGTCTTGTAGATTAGGAGAATTATCGCTTTATCTTTGGAGTTAATCCCCTTTTTAATGCATGCCAATATTCTGCTTGCTTTGTTAGCAGCAGCTTGGCATTGCATGCCATTGCTGAGCCTATTATCTACTAGGATCCCCAGGTCCTTCTCCATCCTTGTTTCCCCCAGAGGTTCTCCCCCTAGTGAGTAGATTGCATTCATATTTTTGCCACCCAAATGCATTATTTTACATTTTTCTACAATAAATCTCATTTGCCATATAGTTGCCCACCCCATTAATTTGTTCAGATCTTCTTGCAAGGTTTCCTGCTTAGCTTAGTATTGTCTGCAAATACAGAGATTGAACTGTTTACCCCATCCTCTAGGTCGTTTATGAACAAATTAAATAGGATTGGTCCCAGCACTGAACCCTGGGGTACCCCACTTCCCACCCCTGACCATTCAGAGTACCCATTTATCACCACCCTCTGAACTCGCCCTTGTAGCCAGTTTTCAATCCATGTACTCACCCAATGGCCCATGCCAATGGACCTTACTTTGTACAGTAAACGTGTGAAATGCTTTGAAATGACAGTGCTCAATTCTTTTAGGATTCGTGGGTGGATGCCATCTGATCCAGGTGCTTTATCCACCTTTATTCTGTCTAAATATTTCTGGCCCATATCACTTTTGAGCCATGGTGGATCATTTGCGGCTGTTTCACTACCACCCCCATGTTGCACATGAGCTCCCCCATGCTCCTTTGTATACATAGAGCTGAAGAAAGTATTTCCTTTTTACATATTCTATTATATTCTTTGTAGCATTTAAATGATGGTGTTCCTTCATTTTTATATTTGTAGCGGGGTCTTTAAATTTAGTTGGGGTACACCTGGGGGTAGTGTGACCCAGGTGTGTAATTGTGAAAGGTTCTGGACTCCTTTTGTAATTCGTGGAGGATTGAGTGGTGTATTATTCTCCTTGGCCTGTGGGTGGCGGGGTACCTACAGGCTCAAGGTAGAATCACTGCCGCAGTGCTACCCTTTTTGTCCCTTTCAGGAGATGGTACGGCTGGGGCGGGGAACCCGCCGTGGTGTTGAAGGGAGGAGATAAAAGGGGGAGACGCCCTCGCCACGAGGTCTTCGAGGATCTTCTCTTCACGCACCCAGGCACCTTAGGCCTGGGTGCGGGTGGTTAAAGGTTCCGGCCCTGGCGCCCTAGGCCTGGCCGGAATGAAGTTGGGGTCCATCCCAGGCACCTTCAGCCTGGGGTGAGGTACTATATCGTAGGCCTGGGGCCCAGTAACTTCGACTGGGTCCCGCGAGGGCGAAGTGATCCGAGGGTGCCGCCTTGCGAGGGGACCCGCATCTGAGGTGAGGAGGTCGGGGAGGTCACCCGTCCGGAGATTCCGGAGCAGCATCAACCCGGTGACGGATGGGCCTCTGGTAACTCCCTTAGAGGGACATCTTCCCCCGATAGGGGCCGCAACGCAGCGAAGGTACTCCCATCTGTGTTCTATGGAGTTGCTGGTAGAGACTCACAAGTTCTATGTTCTGTGCTAAGCAAAGCTGCTATAACCCCTGGTGAAACCACAGGGGTTTAGATTGAAATCAGGATAGTGCCTCGGCCTGCTCATCCCACCGTTTGCGTTATGTTATGGGTCGCAACTAATCGGCTGTGAAAGAACTGTTTGTTGTGGAAGTATAATAAACAAGTGTTGGACCCTGCATCGGTGTATGGACTCTGGTTAATGGGAGCAAGGGAGGTTTCAGCATAGCAGGACCGAGCTTCATAACTAACACACATTGGCCCGAGGAATGTACTGATACTGGCCTTCACCTCACCCACAGCTATGGGGAGGACATGGGCCGTAGCGCATCTCACCCTGTCACGTGACATACCCCTGGAAAAAGGAGATGGGGTGAGGCCGCTACATATTTTTTTAAAAGTTATTTTCTTATTATTTATAGCCATTTTAACTTTGGCCATGAGCCACATAGGTTTAATTTTTAGCCTTTAGACCATGGGAATATACTTTGGAGTGAGTTTGCATATAGACTTTTTGAAGAATTCCCATTTCTGTTCTGTGTCCATTGATGCCAATATTCCCTCCCAGTCTAAGTCCCAGAGAGCAGCCCTCATCCTTGGAAAATTTGCTCTCTTAAAATTAAGTGTTTACAGCTAACATTAAATGAAATGTTATGGTCACTGCTACCCAGATGTTCTTTTATATGAATATGGTATGGTATGGTAATAAGCTCTGCATGGTTTGAGCATCATTCCTAGTCGGGGGCCTCAATAAACTGGACCATAAAATTGTCTTGTAATAGGTTTATAAATGTTTGCCCTTTAACTGTCCCAGCAGTGCCATTACTCCAGTCAATTTCCGGGTAGTTAAAATCCCCCATTATTATCACTGTCCCAACCCTTGCAGCCCTTTCCATCTTTGCAAGGAGCTGAGTTTCCACCTCCTCACTAACACTGGGAGGTCTATAACAAACTCCAATGATAACCTTTGTACAGTTCCATCCATAATGTTTCAGATTTATCACACTCCCCATCAACTAGGTCCTCTTTCACACTCGCTTTGAGATCACTTCTCACATAGAGACAGATACCACCATCCCTTCATTTTACCCTGTCTATCCGATAGAGAGCATAGCCAGGAATATTAATAGCCCAGTCATAAGAATGCAGCCAAGATTCAGCAATACCAATTAGATCAATGTTCTCCTGATGCACCAGAGCTTCCAACTCACCTATTTTGCTTGGCAGACTTCTGGCATTTATAAGATGAAAACAATCAGCGCCAAAAATACAATAAGTACCGTGCTACTAAATACTGTGTTATTAACCTATTATAAACGTGCACAGCTGCTAAACATTCACACCACACTGTTTGGAAAATAAAAATAAATAAATGTAGCGCTATATATATATATATATATATATATATATATAAACCTATTAATAATCAAAAATAAAAGTGCATATAGCTAATGATCATAAATCATAACATCGGTGATAAATAGTCCATAAATTAAATAAAGACTCTTTATATGGTCAGTGTTTCAACGCTATTCCACCACTGTGATTGTTCGTCCTCTAAAGAAGTGCACACCACCACCAATAAAAATTTGCGCTCACCTCCCAGATGAGGTGAAACTCATGAATAGATCTCCCCACGAGTTCACACGATCTCCTCCTTTAAACAATCAATGGCAGGTAATCAAGCTGGCTCCTTTCTTATTGGCAACTCAGCACACTTGCATCCAGGGGAACAAACCACCTCTTAGCTTTGCTCAAGATTCCAGGGATTCAGGGCATGTAAATGATAAATAGAGAGACCATAGTGTTCTCTGTATACAAAATTTATTAAGCGCCCCCAAAAACAAGTTACACTTACAGGATAAAAACTTTAAAACCACATATAAAAGCTCCAGAGTAGCGCCGCCGTGTACACACTCACGGTGCCTGGCTGGACGTCACGTTATACTTCTGGCATTGGTGAACAAACATTTTAATTCATTGTCACATTTTGCAAACGTATGTTGCATATTTTTTTATTTTAGTGTAGCGGGCATATACTTTTAAATCTGGTGAAGACGTCTAGTTCCCTGCAGCCCAGCAGGTGGCGCTGTCACTTTGGGCCGAGTTTGAACCATCGCTTCAGTGCCATACCCTTTGTGACCTCTCGCAGCAGTTGTACGACGGGGCGGGGAACCCGCTGTGCTTGTTTGGAGAGGGTATAAAGGGGGCGGACATCTTCGCCACGAGGTTAGAGTCCCAGGCACCTTCACCCTGAGGGCTGCGGTCCGCGGTCGGTGTCCAGGCGGCCTAGGCCTGGACACTTGGAGTTTGTGTTCCATCCCAGACACCTTCAGTCTGGGGTGAGATACTCAGCCGGAGGCCTGGGGCCCAGTACCTTCTGCTTGGTCCCGCGAGGGAGGGATTGTCCTAGGGGGCCCCGGGAGTGGGGCACCCGAATCCAGAAGTGTAAGGGACCGGAGGAGGGACTCATCTGAAGATCAGGTGCAGCATATTGCCAGTGCCGGGTGAACCTCTGGAGACCGCCCGGAGTGATATCTTTCCCGAACAGGGGCCAAGTTCAATGAGGAAGGTAGTTCACGTTCTATGGCCGGTGGCAGCGGTCCAACTATTCAACTCAGGTCAGTGGCAAAGACCTGCTGTTAGGCCTGTGGCAGGGGCCTCAACAGTTCATCCGGTTGGTGGCAGCGACCAAAACTCACGGTCGGTGGCAGGGACCGTGCGCCAGGCCTATTCGCTAGCAAAGGGATAGGAGAGCTCATTTGTGCCTGGGCCTACTCGTACCCACACCCCTGTTTGTCTGTTACTAAAAGTTCAACTGATTATGTTCAACTTGAAAGCAGAGAAATAAAGGAGTGTTGGACTTTTGATTGGTGTGGGACTCTATTATTGACAGACACATCTCCATGGAACAACTGAGGCTTCGTACGCAGTGAACAGACCCGGAGGTAATTCAACTAACTTTGCTCAACCCTCATACACATTACGAGGGGAGAGTTTGGCGTAGTGTTCCTGTACTCTCGTCTCCCAGGTACCCCTAGACACCAGCCGCTCAAACGAGAAGAAACCAAGAGGGAGAGTGAGGGGAGAGGCGCTACATTAGTACAAATAGTACCATTTCAAATGGTTGTTTGTAACATAGGAACCTTCATATCATCTGCCATAGCTCTCCCTCCATCTTTCCCCATTCCACCCACCAATAGGGGCTGACCCCTGTCTAAACCATCATAACCCAATTCCCCCTCCACACACAATCCTAGTTTAAATACTCCTCCAGCCTTCCTATAAACCTCTCCCCCAGCACAGTAAACGCCCTTCCATTTAGGTGCAAACCACCTTTAGCATATAGGTTGCACCCCAATGAAAAGTCAGCCCAGTGGTCTAAAAACACAAATCCCTCCTTCTTACACCAGGTCTTTAGCCATGCATTCAGCTCTCTAATCTCCCCCTGCCTTTCCTGTGTTGCGAATGGCACAATATTTCAGAGAATATCACCTTGGAGGTCCTTCCTTTCAACTCGCAGCCTAGTTCTTTAAATTGGTTCTTAAGGAGCCCCCATCTTCCATATATTCTGTCATTGGTTCCAACGTGGACCAAGACATGTGGGTCATGCCCAGCCCCTCCCAGTAATTTATCAACCCGGTCCACTACAGGCCAAACCCTGGCACCAGAGAGACAGCAAATAATTCGGTAGAGGCAATCCTGGCGACAAATTATTCTATAAGTCCTTCTGATTATAGAATCCCCTATTACCACCAACTGTATAGGCCTACCTGCACTCCCCTCACCACCCCTACTAGATGGGTTGCTTTCCCAGCTGTGAGGGGGAGCAATGACATCTATTGCTGCCACCTCTGAGCTTGATACCCCCACATCTTCACCCAACTTGGCGAATCTGTTAGGGTCCTTTTCTGTGAGCACCTACCACACCCTCTAACTACAGTAACCCATCTTTCTACCTGATTATCTTGACCCCTCCACCCTCCCCATTAACCCTACTAGCCAGGACCCCTTTAAAGGTTGTCAGTTCCGGCCAGTGTTGCAATTTGCTTCTCCAGATCTCTAATGTGAGCTTCCAGAAGGGCAACCTTCTCACATCTGTCACAGCGGTATCCATCCTGGACTGTTGCTCCATTGTTGTATACATGTAGTACAAGGTGCACTGCACAAAACCTTCAATCTTGCTAGCACACATTTTCCCAGTTACACTAATAATAATACTAACAGGAAATTTCAGATGTTACTTACAGGTTTGAAGATTCCTGTTATAATCTCCTGTTTTCAACTCACCACTTAGTCCACTTGGTCAGAGTTCCAGCAAGCAGAAAGGTGGCAAGCTCAGAAATGAGTTCTACAGAAAGTTATATAGGACCTGTATCACCTGTGACCAATTAACCACTCTCCTTAATTAGTAGTCTGAAGGAAGGAAAGAAAGAAAAAGTCTGTTTAAAAAGTCACAGAAAAGGTGTTAAAAAGCTGCAAGGAAAGACCACAAAAGGAACCTTAACCGGTTCCCGACCGCCTCCTGTACATTACGTTGGCAGAATGGCACGGCTGGGCAGAGTAACGTACAGTATATATACACGTTACTTTGAAATTCCCGCCCCTGCCGTGAGCTCTGTAACTGTACCTGCAGGACCCACGATCGGGTCACAGAGCTGCAGAATGGGGAGAGGCAGGTGTAAACAAGCATCTCCCCGTTCTGCCTAGTGACACTGTCACTGATCGTCTGTTCCCTCTCATCTGGAACAGCAATCAGTGACGTGTCACTCGTAGCCACACCCTCTAACAGTAAGAATCACTCCCTAGGACACACTTAACCCCTTCAGCGCCCCCTACAGGTTAACTGCCAGTGTCATTTTCACAGTAATCAGTGCATATTTATAGCACTGATCGCTGTAAAAATGACAATGGTCCCAGAAATGTGTCAAACGTGTTCGATGTGTCCGCCATAAAGTCGCAGTAATGATAAAAATAGCTGATCACCGCCATTACTAGTAAAAAATTATAAAATAATAAAAATGCCATAAAATTATCCCCTATTTTGTAGACGCTATAACTTTTGCGCAAACCAATCAATATACGCTTATTGCGATTTTTATAATATATATATAAATATATATATAAATAATACCACCAAAAGAAAGCTCTATTTCTGGGAAAAAAAGGACGTCAATTTTGTTTGGGAGCCACATGGCACGACCGCGCAATTGTCAGTTAAAGCGACGCAAAGCCGAATCGCAAAAAGTGCTCTGGTCTTTGGCCAGCGAAATGGTCCAGGGCTGAAGTGGTTAAAAAGGCAAACACAGCTGTCAAAAGCAAAACTGGTTTTCACTCTTCACTCAAATTTCCCATTCTTTAGTAGGTATGAGCTTCGTGTTCAAGTCGAACTCAAGTTCGACTCGAACATCGTTTGTTCTGTAGTTTGCCGAATTTCTAACAATATGGGGCGTTCTCGCCAAATTCGAGAGGCGCGTCACAGCCCATAATTCACTGCGTCAACACAGTGCATTGCTGGCTGATGATTGGCCAAGCATGCACTATGACCCGCATGCTTGGCCAATCAAAGCGCCGTCAGTACAGAGAGCCGTAATTGGCCAAAGTCAGGGTGCCTTTGGCCAATTATGGCTCAGGGGATTAGGTACACGCCCCACACTATATAAGGCCGCCCGCGCGTCGGTGCCATGTAGTGTGTTTCGGCGTTGAAAGAGAGAGATAGAGACAGAGAGAGTGTAATTTCATTTCAGTTACTTAGAGCAGGCAGGCGATTGAGTTAGCTGCAGTCAGTGTGTATATATATATATATATATATATATATATATATATATGCACCCCAGGCGTTGTGTATATATATATATATATATATATATATATATATATACACACACATATACACACACACACACACACACACACACACACACACACACACATACATACATACATACACACACACTGTATTCAGTTTAGCTAGATCCCTTCCTGTTCTACTGTTGCTAAGATACTACAGACAGGCAGTTGATTCAGTAAGCTGCAGTATATCTCTCAGTATACTGTATTCTGTTTAGCTACACAGCAGACTGTTCCAATCCTGTTCTACTGTTGCTAAGATACTACAGGCAGGCAGTTGATTCAGTAAGCTGCAGTATAATCAGTATATATATATATATATATATATATACATATATACACACACATCCCAGCTTTGTGCAGCTACATCTCACTGCAGGCCATTCCTTGTGTACCTATTCCAATACATTAAAGACAGTATGTCTGGAAGGCCAACAAGGAGAGGCATACACGCACAGGCCAATAAAAGAGGGCAAGCAGACTGTGTCTAGAGGCAACAGAGCAGGTCATGGACAAGGTGCATCCTCATCAGCACGTGGCCGTGGGGCACGCTTGTCCTTTTTTTCGGCAGCTGGCCGTGTTGAGCTGCAACATGCTGAAGAGTTGGTAGAGTGGATGACAAAGCCATCCTCATCCTCCTCATCCTCTCTCACCCAGCCTCAGGGTACTTTGTCTGCCAAAGCAGCTGCCAAACTGGCCTCTTCCATTGGCTCAATCGCATCAGTCACTCCTTCCCTAGCCCCACCATGTCCTGAGGAGCCCCCCGAACTATTTGACCACAGTGTTGGGTACATGCTGCAGGAGGATGCACAGCGTTTTGAGGGCTCCAATGATGGTACCCAGCTTGAGGAAGGCAGTTACGTGAGCCCAGAGAGAGGGGGTGCCCATGAAGGACAGCAAACTGGCAGTCATGTTCCCCCAGCTGCAGCATCATGCCAGGTTTTCTCCAGTGACGAGGAGGGAGGGGGTGATGAGGTCACTGACTCTACATGGGTGCCTGATAGGAGAGAGGAGGAGGAGGAAGCACATCTCCAACGAGGCAGGATGCCCTCCAGGGTCCAGCTTAAGGGCAGCACACCGACTGCATCACACTGCAGAGCTCCGCATGTGCAGGGCGCTGCTGTCTCTGCACGTTATTCCAAAAGTTCTTTGGTGTGGTCCTTTTTTGAGACGTGTGTATCATATGTCTGAAGCATGTCTTGCGTGGCCAAAACATAAGCCTCTTGGGCACCACATGCTTAACCAGACATATGTCGACCTGCCACGCAGTCCGTTGGCAAGCATACATAAAAGACCCACACCAAAGAACAAAGTGGACCTCTCCTTGCTCCTCATCAGCTGGGATCTCCAACCCCACTATACCTTCAGTCCTCTCAGAAACCTGCACAAGGTGTAGAATTAGGTGTGTCACTGCCAAGTACTTGCGGGGAATCTGCTATCGGTACACCAACTTCGATTGTACCAGGCAAATTTCTCTGTCCCAGCTGCTGCACCGCCAAAAGAAGTTCGCTCCCAGCCTTCCACATGCCCAGCGGTTGAATGCTAGCTTGGCTAAATTGCTAACACTTCAACTGCTGCCTTTCCAGTTGGTAGACTCTGCCCCCTTCCATGAGCTTGTGGAATGTGCGGTTCCTCAGTGGCAGGTTGCCAAACGCCAGTGGGCCATGATCAGGGATGCATGAATTGTCCTGGCACCATTTGAGGAGGCCACGAGGATGGTGAGCAGTGACAGTGCATGCATCAGTGACACTGTCCCTCTTGTCCACCTGTTGGAGCACGCGCTGCATGGAATAATGGACAGGGCACTTGAGGCAGAACAGAGGCAGGAAGAGGAGGACTTCCTTACCTCTCAAGCCCCCTTTATCCAGACAGTGTTTCTGCTGGCCCGGCTATCACACAGGAAGAGGAGGAGGATTATGTCAGCATGGAGGTGGAGCCTAGCACTCAGCATCAGCAGCAGTCTTCAAGGGATCAATTACAGTCCCAAGACACCCATGGACTTGTACGTGGCTGGGAGGAGGTGGCTGAGGATCATCTCGTCCTGAGTGACCCAGAGAACTCCGGACCAAAATGCCTTAGCAAACCTATGCTGCATGGCCTCCCTGATCCTGCAAAGCCTGCGGAGGGATCCTCGTATTCGTGCGATCAAGGAGAGGGATCATTACTGGCTGGCAACCCTCCTTGATCCACGTTACAAGGGTAAGGTTGCGGACCTTATCTTGCCGTCGCAGAGGGAGCAGAGGATGAAATATTCATCATTCTCCTACTACATTTATAATACGTAAGTGAATGATTACATGTATATACATCATATATAAAGAAAACTTTTTGTATATATTTGATGATAATGTTTTAAATGCATGTAACTAACTTTATGTATTCTTATGCTTAGATTAACTAATTGTCCTTCTCTACACACCCCTGAAGAAGGTTACCCCGAAACGCGTCGGGTGTAAAGAAGGTTTTCATGTATTTACCTATATGGTGACAATCTTTGGAATTGTATATTTTAATTTAATGTTTCATTTTTGATAAATATGTATAATTGTGAATAAAAACAATTTTTTACATCAATATCCCATTATATTTGGAATTAATACTACCAGTGCCTTAAAAGTCCACCCAGGGGAACCCCCTTTTTTCTTTTCTCAGGGAGCAGAGGATGAAGCATGTTTGGGACGCCTTGCAGAAAGGTCTGTGCAACACGTTCCCAAAGACTGGGAGGTTACAAATTGCTGGTCCTGGACAACGTGTTGCTGAGGCTTCGGTCAGTCAAAGAAGGAGCGGTGGAGAAGGTGGCCGATGTGTTCAGACAATTTTTTAGCATGCAGCCCCAAGGTATGATTGGTTCCAGCAACCATCGCCAGCGTCTGGTTTACATGGTGCAGGAATACCTAGGGGCAAGATCAGACTTGGACACCTTTCCCACCGAAAATCCTCTGGGTTACTGGGTCTTGAGGATGGATCACTGGCCAGAGCTTGCACAGTATACAATTGAGCTACTGGCCTGTCCTGCATCCAGCATTATTTCGGAATGCACATTCAGTGCTGCTGGAGGCTTTGTAACCGATCACAGGGTGCGCCTGTCCACCGACTCGGTCGATCGACTGACCTTCATAAAAATGAATCAGTCTTGGATCACCACCAGCTACCAAGCACCTGATGCTGATGTAACCGAATTTTTTTTTTTTAAATGTCAGATCCCTTCAAGACTGCCTATGCTGATGCTGAGTGACTATCCTGTTATGCTGAGTGACTATCATCTTCCTCCTCAATGATCATGCTGATAGCTTGTAAGAACATTTTTGGTTTTAAGCACCGCCACCAGTGGCTAATGCCCAATTTTTCAGCCCCTGTTTAACAGGGGTGTGTTATTACAATTTTTGATGCAATACTTTGCAACAGGGCTCATTGTTGTGCTCCAATTACAGTATCTGTGAGGGGTTGCAGTGTTGTGGCACCAGTGCCTAAGGCCCAATTTTTCAGCCCCTGTTTAACAGGGGCATGTAATTACAATTTTTTATGCAACGCTTTGCAGCAGGGCTCATTCCTGCACTCCAACTAGAGTATCTGGGAGAGGTTGCAGTGTCGTGGCACCAGCACCAGTGGCTAAGGCCCAATTTTTCAGCCCCTGTTTAACAGGGGCGTGTAATTACAATTTTTGATGCAATACTTTGCAACAGGGCTCATTGTTGTGCTCCAATTACAGTATCTGTGAGGGGTTGCAGTGTTGTGGCACCAGTGCCTAAGGCCCAATTTTTCAGCCCCTGTTTAACAGGGGCATGTAATTACAATTTTTTATGCAACGCTTTGCAGCAGGGCTCATTCCTGCACTCCAACTAGAGTATCTGGGAGAGGTTGCAGTGTCGTGGCACCAGCACCAGTGGCTAAGGCCCAATTTTTCAGCCCCTGTTTAACAGGGGCGTGTAATTACAATTTTTGATGCAATACTTTGCAACAGGGCTCATTGCTGTGCTCCAATTACAGTATCTGTGAGGGGTTGCAGTGTTGTGGCACCAGTGCCTAAGGCCCCATTTTTCTACCCCTGTTTAACAGGGGCATGTAATTACAATTCTTGATCTAATAATTCACAGCAGGGCTCATTCCTGCGCCCACTAAGAGTAACTGAGGGCTCACAGTGTTGTGGCAACACCAACATGTAAGGGGCAAATTTCAGCTGAGTATATACGGCAGGCCCCTACTTTCAAACATCCAACTTACAAACGGCTCCTCCTTGCAAACGGAAGGATACAACAGGAAGTGAGAGGAAATCTACCCCTAGGAAGGCAAATTCTCTGCTGCAAGAGTTAATATGGGAAAAAAAGTGTCTCCTCTCCACTGATGCTTTATCACCAATTCTTGTTTCAATAAAAACCCCAAATTTTCAAAAAACATTTGTCATTAGGACGGAAAGTGAGGTGAACTGTTCTGAACAGGTGCACACTGCACAGACAGCAAAACAAATGTTACAGGGGTGATAACCCTTCCCTATGTTTTCCAAAAAGCTTAAAAATAGATTTTTTGCCTGGAGCTACACTTAAACAATGTACCTGTTCAAAATTACAAACAGATTCTACATAAGAACAAACCTACAGTCCCTGTCTTGAATGCACCGCCTGTATACGGCTGTTCAGAGTATATAGGGCCTTTTTTATTTTGTGTGCGGGGTTCCCCTTAATATCCATACAAGACCCAAAGGGGCTGGTAATGGGCTGGGGTAGGGGGGGGGGGTGTGTGTGTGATGGGGTAGCTACAGTATGCCATTTTTCTTAAAGATTTTCATCCATATTACCGGGACCAGACATTACATTAAAGCCGCAAGCAGTTTTAAATGGCTTTTTTTCCTTTAGAAATGTAATTTTGTGCAGGGACAGTTCTAAACACGGTTAACACGTGTCACTTCACAGGCATACTTTAGACACCCCCCAGGTATGATATTTAAAGGAATATTTGACTTTTTTTTTTCACTTTATGCATCATTAAAATGACTGCTCCAGAAAAACGCCCATTTTTAAAACTTCTTTTTGCATTGATACATGTCCCCTGGTGCAGAACCCGGGTTCCCAAACCCTTTTTAGGACAATAACATGCATAATAGTCGTTATAATTAGCACTTTAGATTTCGAACGTTCGCATCCATTGTATTTAATAGGGTTCTAAAGTTCGTGCGAACTTTCGGTCCGTTCGCGGGTTCTGGTGCGAACCGAACCCGAGGGTGTTCGGCTCATCACTAATGCTGAGTGACTATCCTGTTATGCTGAGTGACTATCATCTTCCTCCTCAATGATCATGCTGATAGCTTGTAAGAACATTTTTGGTTCTGAGCACCGCCACCAGCGGCTAAGGCCCAATTTTTCAGCCCCTGTTTAACAGGGGCGTGTAATTACAATTTTTGATGCAATACTTTGCAGCAGGGTTTATTGCTGTGCTCCAAGTACAGTATCTGTAAGGGGTTGCAGTGTTGTGGCACCAGTGCCTAAGGCCCAATTTTTATGCCCCTGTTTAACAGGGGCATGTAATTACAATTCTTGATCTAATAATTCACAACAGGGCCCATTCCTGTGCCCACCAAGAGTAACTGTGAGGGCTTACAGTTTTGTGGCAACACCACAACCACCACCACCACCAAAGACCCAATTTTTCTGCCCCTGTTTAACAGGGGCATGTAATTACAATTCTTGATCTAATAATTCACAGCAGGGCCCATTCCTGCGCCCACCAAGAGTAACTGTGAGGGCTTACAGTGTTGTGGCAACACCACCACCAAAGACCCAATTTTTCTGCCCTGTTCAACAGGGGCATGCAATTACAATTCTTGATCTAATATTTCACAGCTGTGCCCACCAAGAGTAACTGAGAACTTACATTGTTGTGGCACCAGCACCACCACAAAGGCCCAATTTTTCCTACCACTGTTCAACAATGGCATGTAAATACAATTCTTGATATAATAGTTCACAGCAGAGCGTTCCAGCGCCCACCAAGAGTAACTAAGGGCTTACAGTGTTGTGGCAACACCAACACCTAAGGGCCAAATTTCTGCAGATAATATACGGCAGGCCCCTACTTTCAAACATCCAACTTGCAAACGGAAGGAGACAACAGGAAGTGAGAGGAATCTACCCCTGGGAAGGGAAATTCTCTCCTGTAATAGCTAATATGGGAAAAAACTGTCTCCTCTCCACTGATGCTTTATCACTAGAGTTGAGCGAACCCGAACTGTAAAGTTCGGGTTTGTACCGGACTTTTGGGTTTTTGGGTCCGGGTCCGGTGTTCGGCGATGTAATGGCGCATTTTTAAAAGCTGCAGGGCAGCCAATCAACTTTAGTTTAACTGGTGTGCCCTTAGAAGCCATGCCTACTAATGGCATGGCTGTGATTGGCCAGTGCAGCATGTGACCCAGCCTCTATATAAGCTAGAGGCACACAGTACAGCATGTCACTCTGCATTAGACAGTGTAGGGAAAGGTTCCTGGCTGCTGTTGCTGTGAGGGAGAGAATTACATGATAGGAGTCAGTCCTGATTGTGAAATAGATTCTAATTAGTCAGCGATCTACATAGATTTAGTTGTGTGGGTGCAGTGCACAAGCTTTTTACACTGCACTGAGAGAAAAGATAGACAGTGTAGGGCAAGAGTCCTGTTGCTGCTTTTAGGGAGAGAGAATTATGTAGGAGTCCAGATTCAGAAATCTATTCTAATAACCCAGCGATGTACATAGATTTACCTGGTTGGGTTGCAGTGCACAGTCTTTTTACACTGCCCTGAGCCCAGTGCCAGAGGAAATTTAACTTTTATCTGCAAGCTCAATGCACCAGCACTGCATCTGTTACCTGTACATACTGTGGGTGTATTCTGCTCTTCCAAAAACACCCATTTAGGCCAAAAATATATATTTTGCAGTGTTTTATGCATATCTGGGGGTGTGAGATACCCAATTTATATATTTTTCTTCTATTGTGCTATTCAAATAAAAAAATTTAAGGGCAAAAACATTTTTTTTTAATAGCATTTTCTGCAATTCTGTAGGTGTGATATACACAGTTTACATACTCTGGGTGTATTCTGCTATTGCAAAGACACACATTTAGTGCAAAACATATATATTTTGCAGTGTTTTCTGCATATCTGGAGGTGTGTGATACACAATTTATATATTTTTCTTCTACTGTGCTATTGAAAAAAAATTTTTTTTAGGATAAAAACATTTTTTTGGAATAGCATTTTCTGCATTTCTGTAGATGTGAGATACACAGTTTACATACTGTGGGTGTATTCTGCTATTGCAAAAACACTCATTTAGGGCAAGATCCTAAATTTGGAAAATATGAGGAAAACGTCAAAGAAGGGACGTGGCCCCGGTCGGGGTGCTGCTGGTGGAGCTCCTGTTGCAGGGAGAGGACGTGGTCGATCTGTGCCAGCTACACGCACAAGTGAAACACCTTCCTCAGGTGCGAGTAGGCGACAGAGCCTGCGGCGGTATTTTGTCGCGCCTAATGAGGCTGTACGAATGTTGAGGCCAGAACAAGTACAGGCGATAGTAGATTGGGTTGCTGACAGTGCCTCCGGTTCCTTCACATTGTCTCCCACCCAGTCTCCTGATGAAAGATCAGAGTTGACACCTGCAGCCGATGTCCATCAGTCTTTCACCTCACCCCCTTGCAAATCAGCCAAGCAGTCTGAGCCCCAAATCATGCAGCAGTCTCTTCTGCTTTTCGATGACTCTGTTAGCAGGGTTTCCCAGGGCCATCCACCTAGCTCTGCCCCAGAAGTGGAAGAGATTGTGTGCTCCGATGCCCAACCACTTATGTTTCATGATGAGTACATGGAAGGACCATCGCAGCACGTCTCGGATGATGACGAAACACAGGTGCCAACTGCTGCTGCTTTTGCAATTGTGCAGATCGACAAGGAGGGCAGGGGTGAAGACTGGGTGGAAGATGATGTGGAGGACGATGAGGTCCTCGACCCCACATGGAATCAACGTCATGCAGGTGACCAGTGTAGTTCGGAGGAAGAGGCGGTGGTCGCACAGAGCCACCAGCACAGCAGAAGAGGGAGCAGGGTGCAAAAGCGGAGCATCCGTCCCCTAGACAGTACGTCTGCTACTGCCCAACGCAGCAAGGGACCGAGCACACCAAAGCCAGGTCCAAGGAGTTCCCTAGCGTGGCAGTTCTGCAGACAATGTGCTGATGACAAGACACGAGTGGTTTGCACGCTGTGCAATCAGAGCCTAAAGCGAGGCATAAACGTTCTCAACCTGAGCACAACCTGCATGACCAGGCATCTAACTGCAAAGCACGAGCTGCAGTGGAGTAGACACCTCAAAAACCAAGAAAGGTCTCTGGCTCCTCCTGCTTCCTCTTCTGCTGCAGTCTTGGCCTCTTCATCCATCTCTGTAGTGACAGTGGCACCTGCCAACCCGCAAACAGAGGATCTGCCAGCAACACTAGCACCTGGGTCACCAACCATCTCCACAATGTCCTATGGAAGCGTTCAGTTCTCTATCTCCCAAACACTGCAGCGGAAGAGGATGTACCCCCCTAGCCACCCGCGATCCCTGGCCCTGAATGCCAGCATTTCAAAATTCCTCGCCTTTGAAATACTGTCATTCTGTCTGGTGGAGACGCAGAGTTTTAAAAGCCTGATGGCATTGGCTGTCCCACAGTACGTCGTGCCCAGCCGCCACTACTTTTCCAGGCGAGCCATCCCTTCCCTGCACTGCACAACCAAGTGGGGGACAAAATCAGGTGTGCACTGCGCAACGCCATCTGTGGCAAGGTCCACCTAACTACGGATGCGTGGACCAGTAAGCACGGTCAGGGACTTTATATCTCCCTAACAGCACACTGGGTAAATGCAGTGGCGACTGGGCCTGAGGCAGATAGCAGTTTGGCGCATGTCCTTCCACCACCGAGGATTGCAGGGCGCTTCGGTTTGCCTCCTGTTGCTAACTCCTCCTACTCCGCTTCCTCATCCTCTACCGCCTCCTCATCCAGTCAGCGTAACACCTTCACCACCAACTTCAGCACAGCCAGGGGTAAACGACAGCAGGCAGTTTTAAAACTTTCCTGTTTGGGGGAAAAACCCCACACCGCACAGGAGTGGTGGAGGCACATGGAACAACAGACCAATGAGTGGTTGGTGGCAGTGAGCCTCAAGCCCAGCCTGGTGGTGTGCGATAATGGGCAAAATCTCGTAGCAGCTCTGGGCCTAGCCGGTTTGACGCACATCCCTTGCCTGGCGCATGTGCTGAACTTTCCTGAAAAATTACCCCAATATGCCAGACCTGCTAAAGAAAGTGCGGGCCGTCTGTGCGCACTTTTGGCGTTCTCACCCTGCGGCTGCTTGCCTGTCAGCGCTGCAGCGTAACTTCGGCCTTCCCGATCACCGCCTCATATGTGGAACTCCACCTTGCACATGCTGGCCAGACTGTGCGAGCAGCAGCAGGCGATAGTGGAGTTTCAGCTGCAGCACGCGTGAGTCGCTCTGCGGAACAGCACCACTTCACCACCAATAACTGGGCCTCCATACGAGACCTGTGTGCTTTGTTGCGCTGTTTCGAGTACTCCACCGACATGGCCAGTGCCGATGACGCCGTTCTCAGCGTTACTATCCCAGTTCTATGCTTCCTTGAAAAAACGCTTCGGGCGATGATGGAAGAGGTTGTGGCACAGGAGGAGGAGGAACCGGGATCATTTCCAAGGCTTTCAGGGCAGTCATTCACAACTGGCTACGAGGGTGGGTTTCTGCACCAACAAACGCCAGGTACACAATTGTCCGGCAGTAAGGGCACAGTTCTGGAGGATGACGAGGTGGATGATGGGGAGGAGGAGATGGAGGAGGAGGAACCATGTTCACAGCAGGGTGGCACCCAGATCAGGTCATGGCCATCACTGGTGCATGGCTGGGGGGATACAGAGGACACAGACGATACACCTCCCACAGCGGACAGCTTTTCGTTGCCTCTGGGCAGCCTGGTACACATGAGCGATTACATTCTGCAGTGTCTCTGCAACGACCGCCGAGTTGCCCACATTCTAACTGGTGCTGATTACTGGGTGGCCACACTGCTAGATCCCCGTTACAAGGACAACGTACTGTCCTTAATTCCCTCACTGGAGCATGATCGTAAGAGGCGCGAGTACAAGCGCACGCTGGTTGACGCGCTTCTGGTGGCATTCCTACCTGACAGCGGGGGTACGGTGGAAGTACAAGGCGAAGGCAAAGGAGGAGGAAGAAGTCGCCAACGCAGCCGGGGCACTGCCAGCACCTCAGAAGGCAGGGTTAGCATGGCCAAAATGTGGAAAAGCTTTGTCAGGACACCACAACAACCAGCACCACCAGCTGAGATGGAACGTCTTAGCAGGAGGCAGCATTTCACCAACATGGTGGAGCAGTATGTGTGCACACGCCTACAGATACTGAATGACGGGTCTGCCCCCTTCAACTTCTGGGTCTCCAAATTGGGCACATGGCCTGAGCTTGCCCTTTATGCCTTGGAGGTGCTGGCCTGCCCTGCAGCCAGTGTATTATCTGAACGTGTATTTAGCACGGCAGGGGGCGTTATCACAGACAAGCGCAGCCGCCTGTCCAGAGCCAATGTGGACAAGCTCACATTCATTAAAATGAGCCAGGCATGGATCCCACAGGACTTGTCCGTACCTTGTGCAGAATAGACCTGTATACCGGTGTTCTGACAAAAACTGTCCGGCCATCGTATAGTGTCTGGCCCGTACTGCACAGGCGCAGCGCTTGCGCAGTACGGAGGAAAAGGAGATTCACAAAATCTCCGAAGATGAACGGCGCCTGCGCCGTGAGTGCAGGTTCAAGCCCCACCATCCAAGTGGACATACGGCAGCACATAGTAACAGGGCCCCTCACGGGCTCGCTTCGCTTGCCAGCGTCGCCACGCTTCGGGCACGGCCTCGCTTGGATCGGCTTGAACCTTGGATGGTGTGGCTTGAACCTGGACTCACCGCGCAGGCTCCGTTCGTCTTCAGAGATTTTCGAAATCCCCTTGTCCTACGTACTGAGCAAGTGCAGTACAGGGCGGACACTATCCGACGGGGGATAGAATTCGGCACATCACCGGCCTTACCCAGCCATTGTTGTATTTTTTAACCAGTGTTGGCTACCTCGTCCTCTTCCACCGCCGTTTCCACCTACACTGCCACATCCACCGCCACCTCAACCTCCTACTCCATATGGACCTCGTCCTCCTAGGTCAAGATTATAATTTTTTATTTTTTTTATTTCAAAGTATTTTAATTTTCCCACTAGCTTATCCCATAAATGTAATAATTTTTTTCCAGAAAGGGCGTATTCTGGGGCATTCCCACCATATGTGTGGCATTGTGCCGTTGAGTTTGAGGTTCTTAATGACTTATTATTATTATTATTTTTTTTATGTTATTTTAAGTTATTTCCCTATCCACATTTGTTTGCAGAGCACTTGCCATGCTCTTAACATCATTTTGCTGCCATTTGCAGTCCTCTAGCCATTTCCATTGCTTTTTTAGAGCCATTTTAGTCCTCAAAAGTTCTGGTCCCCATTGACTGCAATGGGGTTAGGGTTCGGGGTCAAGTTCGGGTCAAGTTCGGTCCCGATCTCAAACTTTTTTCTGAAGTTCGGCCGAAGCGGTCGAACCCGAACATCCAGGTGTCCACTCAACTCTATTTATCACCAATCCTTGTTTCAATAAAAACCCCAAATTTTCAAAAAACATTTGTCATTGGAACGGAAAGTGAGGTGAAATGTTCTGAACAGGTGCACACTGCACAGACAGCAAAACAAATGTTACAGGGGTGATAACCCTTCCCTATGTTTTCCAAAAGCTTAAAAATTGATTTTTGGGCTGGAGCTACACTTAAAAAATGTACCTGTTCCAAATTACAAACAGATTCTACTTAAGAACAAACCTACAGTCCCTGTCTTGTTTGCACCACCTGTATACTGCTGTTCAGAGTATATAGGGCTTTTTTTAAATTTGGGTGCGGGGTTCCCCTTAATATCCATACAATACCCAAAGGGGCTGGTAGTGGGCTGGGGGGGGGGGGGAACCCATTCCATTTTTCTCAATGATTTTCATTTATATTGCCGCGACCAGACATTACATTAAAGCCGCAAGCAGTTTTAAATTACTTTTTTAACTTTAGAAATGTCATTTTGTGCAGGGACAGTTCTAAACACGGGAAACACATGCCACTTCACAGGCATACTTTAGACACCCCCCAGGTACGATATTTAAAGGAATATTTCACTTTTGTTTTTCACTTTAGGCATCATTAAAATCACTGCTCCCGAAAAAACGGACGTTTTTAAAACTTTTTTTTGCATTGATACATGTCCCCTGGGGAAGGACCCGGGTCCCCAAACCCTTTTTAGGACAATAACTTGCATATTAGCCTTTACAATTCACACTTTTGATTTCTCACGTTCGAGTCCCATAGACTTTAACGGGGTTCGAAAGTTCGCGCAAACTATTGGTCCGTTTGCATGTTCTGGATGCGAACCGAACTGGAGGGTGTTCGGCTCCTCCCTATTCTTTAGTAGGGATGGGTCGAACACCCCCCAGTTCAGTTCGCACCAGAACACGTGAACAGTAGAGTTGAACGGACACCTGGATGTTCGGGTTCGACGGGTTTGGCCGAACTTCGCAAAAAAGTTCGAGTTCGGGACCCGAACTTGACCCCGAACCCCATTGAAGTCAATGGGGACCCGAACTTTTGAGGACTAAAATGGCTCTAAAAAAGTAATGGAAAGGGCTAGAGGGCAAAATGTTGTTAAGAGCATGGCAAGTGCTCTGCAAACAAATGTGGATAGGGAAATAACTTAAAATAACATAAAATACATAAAAATAAAAAATAATAATCTTGACCTAGGAGGTCAAGGTCCATATAGAGTAGGAGGTTGAGGTGGCGGTGGATGTGGCGGTGTAGGTGGAAGCGGTGGTGGAGGAGGACGAGGTAGCCAACACTGTTTTTTTTTTTTTTTTTAAATTAGGGTACACCCCAAAAAAGAGTGAGAAAGATCAAAAATACAACAATGGCTGGGTAAGGCCGGTATACATGTCTATTCTGCACAAGGTACGGACAAGTCCTGTGGGATCCATGCCTGGTTCATTTTAATGAACGTGAGCTTGTCGACATTGGCTCTGGACAGGCGGCTTGTCTGTGATAACGCCCCCTGCCGTGCTAAATACACGTTCAGATAATACACTGGCTGCAGGGCAGACCAGCACCTCCAAGGCGTAAAGGCGTCATTCAGTACGTGTAGGCGTGTGCACACATACTGCTCCACCATGTTGGTGAAATGCTGCCTCCTGCTAAGACGTTCCATATCAGCTGGTGGTGCTGGTTGTTGTGGCGTGCTGACAAAGCTTTTCCACATTTCGGCCATGCTAACCCTGCCTTCTGAGGTGCTGGCTGTGCCCCAGCTGCATTGGCGACCTTTTCCTCCTCCTCTGCCTTCACCTTGTGCTTCCACTGTGCCCCCGCTGTCAGGTGGGAATGCCACCAGCAGTGCGTCTATCAGCGTGCGCTTGTACTCGCGCATCTTATGATCACGCTCCAGTGAGGGAATTAAGGACGGTACGTTGTCCTTGTAACGGGGATCCAGCAGCGTGGCCACCCAGTAATCAGCACCAGTTACAATGTGGGCAACTCGGCGGTCGTTGGAGACACTGCAGCATGTAATCACTCATGTGTGCCAGGCTGCCCAGAGGCACCCTAAATGGGTGTTTTTTGAATAGCAGAATAGAACAACAGTATCTAAAGGGTGTATCTCACATGTACAGATATGCAGCAAACGCTGCAAAAAAATATTTTTTGGCCTAAATGGGTGTTTTTAGAATAGCAGAATAGAACAACAGTAGCTAAAGGGTGTATCTCACACGTACAGATATGCAGGAAATGCTGCAAATTATTATTTTTTGCCCTAAATGTGTTTTTGTTTTTAATACCAGAATAGAGCAACAGTATCTAAAGGGTGTACCTCACACGTACAGATACAGACTAGGCCGCAATTTAAGATTTTTCCCCTAAATTATTATTTTTTGAATAGCAGATTAGAGCAACAGTATCTAAAGGGTGTATCTCACAGGTACAAATATGCAGAAAATGCACCAAAAAAAATGTTTTGCCCTAATTTTTTTTTTTTTTTGAATAGCAGAATAGGAGAACAGTATCTAAAGTGTGTATCTCACAGTAACATATGCAGTGCTGGTGCACTGAGCTTGCATAAAATGCCCGCCGACACCAACCTAACTAACAGACGGATAAAAAGTTATCTTTTCTCTGGCACTGGGCTCAGGGCAGGATAAAAAGATTATGCACTGCACCCACACAACAAAAGCAAGGTAGATCGCTGAGTAATTTGATTTCTGAATCAGGACTCCTATCTAATTCTCTCCCTCAAAGCAGCAGCAGCAGCAACCTTTCCCTACACTAACGGAAGCAGAGTGACGTGCTGTGCTATGTGCGCCTAGCTTATATAGAGCCTGGGTCACATGCTGCACTGGCCAATCACAGCCATGCCATTAGTAGCCATGGCTGTGTTGGCTTCTAAGGGCACACGAGTTAAACAAATGTTGATTTGCAGCTTTTTAAAATGCGCCATTACATTGCCGACCACCGACCCTGAACCCGAACATACAGTAAATTGTTCAGGTTCGGGTCCGGGTACCAAAAACCCAAAAGTCCGGTACGAACACGAACTTTACATTTCGGGTTCGCTCAACCCTAGTGAACAGGCAAAAAGTTCTAAGAAACATGCAAACCCGATTAAAGTCTATGGGACACAAACATGAAAGATCAAAAGTGCTAATTTTAAAGGGTTATATGCAAGTTATTGCCATAAAAAGTGTATGGGGATCGGGGTACTACCCTAAGGGGCATGTATCAATGCAAAAAAACGTTTTTAAAACAACCGATTTTTAGGAGTAGTGGTTTTAATAATGCTTAACGTGAAACAATAAAAATGAAAGATTCCTTTAAATATCGTGAATGGGGGTCCCCTTAGTCTGCCTGTAAAGTGGTGCATCTGTGCGATGTATAAAACCGTGCAGCAGCAAAATGACAGGAAAAATGTAATTTAAACGTGATTGCGGCTGTAATGTATTGCCGGCTCCAGGCAATACAAATAAAAAATCAAGAAAAAAAAAAAATGGTGTGCGCCCCCCCCCCCCCCCAGTCCATACTAGGCCCTTCAGGTCTGGTATGGATATTAAGGGGAACTGCACGCCAAAATGTAAAAAAAAATTGTCGTGAGGGTCTCCCCAAAAATCCATACCAGACCCTTATCCGGGCATAAAGCCTGGAGGTCAGGATGGGGGGGATGAGCGAGCGGACCTCCTCCTGAACCATACCAGGCCACATGCTCTTAACATGGGGAGGGTGCTTTGGGGTCCCCCCCAAAGCACCTTGTCCCCATGTTGATGGGGACAAAAGACTCTTCCCAACAACCCTGGCCAATGGTTGTCGGGGTCTGCGGGGAGGGGGCTTGTCATCCATCATCAATCACGCCGCCCGACAGACCCAAAAAATAGAAAAACAAAACAAAACTAGGCCTCCATGGGAGGCCTCCCGGCGACTGCTGTCTTTTCCCTTTGACAGCTGTTATATAGGCAAGGGCGGGGCCACCCGCTGATGTAATCAAGTGACCCCGTCTGACATCATATGGCATCAGAAGGGGTGTGGTCACATCAACGGGTGGCCCTGCCCTTGCCTATATAACAGCTGTCACAGCCAAAAGACAGCAGTCGCCAGGATGCCTCCCATAGAGGCAGAGCGTTTTAATTTTTTTCTATTTTTCGTGGTCCATCAGGCGGCATGATTGAAGATGGATGGACTCTGCGGGACACTTTTTTTCTTTTATAATAAAGGAATTGTAAAAAACCTGTCTGTTGTGGTTTTTACTTTTTGACATTTGTTTTGGTGAATGGGTAGGGGTACAATGTACCCGATACCCACTCACATAGGGGGGTCGGGATCTGATAAGCCCTCCGCTCGCAGACCCCGACAACCAATGGCCAGGGTTGTCAGAAAGAGGCTCTTGTCCCCATCAACATGGGGACAAGGTGCTTTGGTGGGGACCCCAAAGCACCCTCCCCATGTTGAGGGCATGTGGCCTGGTATTGTTCAGGAGGAGGCCCCCCCCAAAGGGTCTGGTATGGATTTGGGGGGGCATGCCTCTTTTATTAATTCTGTCATAGGGTTCCCCTTAACCACTTCAATACACTGTATTATATACTCTACACTGTACTATATACCCTGCACTATATAATAGACACACACTAAACTGCCTGCACGCCACTATCTAACCTGCCTAATCTAGCTCAAGTTCTCTCAATCTCCACGTTATCACACTACATACGGCCGCCGTGTAAGCAGCCTTATAGAGTGTGGGCCGTGGATTTAGCCCCCTGAACCATGATTGGCCAAAGGCACCCTGCCTTTGGCCAATCATGGCTCTCACAGCAGATCACGCTGTGATTGGCCAAAGCATGCAGGTCAGGTGCATGCTTTGGCCAATCAGCAGCCCTCAATGCACTGCGATCTCGCAGTGCATTATGGGGTGCTCTGTGGCGCTCGAATTTGCCACGAACGCCCCATATGTTCTGTTCATCTGGGAACATACGAACACCCGATATTCTAGTTGAACTTACGTTTGATTCAAACATTGAGACCATCCCAGTGGCATCACTGGGCGGGTGCGTACCGCAGCTGGGTGACACCCACCAGAGAGGTGACACCCGTGGGTAGCGGCACCACTAACACCGCCCGCTGCCCTAATTAGCTATGCCTTGCGGCTGTGTCCCTCAGCGGAGTGGACCGAAGCCGCCTCCCCCTCCTCTCTGTTTACATTTACAGAGGAGGAGGAGCCCGCGCTCGAGACACATATCGCCGTGTGTATCTGACCGCGCTGTTCTGAGGTCTGTAAAGGGGCTGTCTATACTGATGGGGGGTCTGCACTGAGGGGGGTGTCTGTACTGTTGGGGGGTCTGTACTGCTGGGGGTGTCTGCACTGGGGGTGTCTGCACTGAGTTGAGGTGTTTGTACTGATGGAGGGATCTGCACTGAGGGGGGTGTCTGTACTGATGGAGGGGTCTGCACTAATGGAGGGGTCTGCACTGATGGAGGGGTCTGCACTGATGGAGGGGTCTGCACTGATGGAGGGGTCTGCACTGATGGAGGGGTCTGCACTGATGGGGGGTGTCTGTACTGGGGGGGGGTGTCTGTACTGATGGAGTGGTCTGCACTGGGGGGGGGGTGTCTGTACTGAGGGGGGTCTGCACTGAGAGGGGGTGTTTGTACTGCTGGGGTTCTGCACTGATGTGGGGGTGTTTGTACTGATGGAGGGGTCTGCAATGAGGGGATGTCTGTACTGAGGGGGGAGGTTTATACTGAGGGAGGGGGGTCTATATTGATGGAGGGGCATCTACTTAGTGGGGGAGTCTGTACTGAAGGAGAGGGATCTATACTGCGGGAGGGGGGTCTGTAGTTAGTGGAGGGGATCTATACTGAGGGGGGACCATAGTTGGTGGGGGGGTGACACCATTTGTTTTCGCACCGGGTGACACCAACCCTAGTAACGCCACTGGACCATCCCCACTCTTCAGCTTTCAACCAGCAAATCTGGAAAATTCAGAAGTGCTCTACAGAAAAGGTATGGGACCTCAAGCACCTGTGACCAATTAACCACTCCCCTTAATTAGTCTGAAGGAAGGAAAAAAAAGGCTGCTTAAAAAGTGACAGAAAAGGTGTTGAAAAGCTGCAAGGAAAGACCCCAAAAAGAACCTTAACCACTTCTCGCCCGGGCAATAGGAGATTGACGTCCGGGAAGTGGTTGTGTTATCCTGACTGGACGTCTATTGACGTCCTGCAGGATAACAGCCACCGCGCGCCCGGGGAGGCGTGCATCGTGGCGATCGGTGGAGCGGTGTGTCAGTCTGACACACCGCTACACTGATCTCGGTAAAGAGCCTCTGGCGGAGGCTTTTTGCCACGTGATCAGCCGTGTCCAATCACGGCTGATCACGATGTAAACAGGAAGAGCCGTTGATCGGCTCTTCCTCACTCGCGTCTGACAGACGTAAGTAGAGGAGAGCCGATCGATGGCTCTTCTGACAGGGGGGGTTTGCGCTGTTTATCAGCGAAGCCCCCCCTCGGATGCCCACACTGGACCACCAGGGAAGCACCTAACATGTGGATGGCCAGGTAAGTCTCCCATGGCCATCCACATGTATAATTATATACCTAACTTATGCCAATCAGTGCCCATAAATGGGCACTGACTGGCACCATCATTGCACAATAATTTTTTTTGTGATGCCCAGCAATGTCACCCACCAGTGCCCACCTATCAGTGCCCATCTGTGCCACCTATTAGTGCCACCCATAAGTACCCATCTGTGCCGCCTATGAGTGCCCATCAGTGCCACCTATGAGTGCCCATCAGTGCCACCTATGAGTGCCCATCAGTGCCACCTATGAGTGCCCATTATCAGTGCCCATCAGTGCCGCCTATCAGTGCCCATTAGTGCCGCCTATCAGTGCCCATCATTGGTGCCCATCAGTGCCACCTCATTGGTGCCACCTCATCGGTGCCCATCAGTGCCGCCTTATCGGTGCCCATCAGTGCCCGTCAGTGCAGCCATGTCATTGAAGAAGAAAACATACTTATTTACCAAAAAAATTAACAGAAACAAAGAAAAAATAGGATTTTTTACTCACCGTAAAATCCTTTTCTCTGAGTCCATGGACCGACAGAGCTTCTCTATTGACAAAGTGGGTATTATCCGTTAATTAGGAGTGACTAGGCAGAAAAACTTGTAAAAAGTGTTGCATCACACCTTCTACAGTACCGCCCAGGGGGCGGACCCTCTGGGTATACCCTCTCAGTCTGCACATCGCAGATCAGTTCGTCAAAAAGCAGTACAAACTTAAAAGGAGGGGTGGGTGCTGTGTCGGTCCATGGACTCAGAGAAAAGGATTTTACGGTGAGTAAAAAATCCTATTTACTCTTTCGTCCATGGACCGACAGAGCTTCTCTATTGACAAAGTGGGACGTCCCAAAGCAGTGTCAGAGAAAAAACGAGGGGTGGTAACAGCATAAAAACAAACTTCACCCCAAACACAAAACAGCACTCCTCCAACGGAGGAGTTGCAACTCTAAACAGCCGCCTGCAAAACCTTGCGGCCGAAAGAGGCATCCGAAGATGCACCTACATCAACTTTGTAGAATTTTGTGAAAGTGTGAGCGGACGACCAAGTCGCCGCTTTACATAGTTGGGAAACAGACGCTTGAAGTCGGAAAGCCCAAGAGGCACCTATTGCCCTGGTCGAATGCGCCATGACAGGAAAGGGGGGCGCCTGACCCTTTAAGGCGTAAGCCTGGATTACTATCTGTCGGATCCACCTAGAGATGGTGGCCGATGAGACTGCTTGGCCCTTCTTGGGACCAGCCACCGAAACAAACAGTGAGTCTGACTTCCGGAACAGGGAAGTAGCAGATAGGTATACTCTCAAAGCTCGGACAACGTCCAAGGAATGCAACGCCGACTCCTTAGGATTCGACGGCTGAGGACACAAGGATGGAAGTACAATGTCTTCGTTGAGATGAAAAGCCGAAACGACTTTCGGAAGAAAGGAAGGCTGCGGCCGCAGCACCACCTTATCCTTGTGGAAAATCAAATAGGGAGCCTTGCAGGACAGGGCTGCCAGCTCAGAGACTTGTCTAACTGACGTAACAGCCACCAAAAAGACCACCTTCTGAGAAAGTGTCAACAGGGGAATATCTCTAATATTCTCAAACTGTGCCGTCTGAAGCACCGAGAGGACCAGGTTCAAGTCCCACGGAGGTAACGGGGGGCGGACCGGAGGGGCCACATGTCGAACCCCCTGCACAAATGTACTCACGAGAGAGTGAGTCGCCAGGGGTCGCTGAAAAAAGACAGCCAGGGCAGATATGTCCCTTAATCGTACTTAGGACAAGCCTTTGGTCTACCCCATGCTGTAAAAACAGCAGGATTCTGGAAACCAAATAGGTACGCGGATGCCATTTCATTTCCTCACACCTGGAGATGTAGGCCCTCCAAGTGCGGTGATAGACCTTCCTAGAGGACGGTTTTCAAGCACTTCTCATAGTAGAGATTACTGAGTCTGACAGGCCCCGATCTCTCAGTACCTGGTTCTCAACAGCCATGCCGTTAAAGCCAATGACTGTAAAGCAGGATGGAATATGGGACCTAGCGATAGCAGGTCCTTCCGTAGTGGTAGGCGCCAGGGGACGTCTGCTACCAGACGTACTAGATCGGCGTACCAAGGACGCTGAGGCCAATCTGGAGCGATTAGGATCATTGGAATTCCCTCTGCCTCCACTCTGCGGAGCAGAAGAGGAAGAAGCCTTAAGGGAGGGAAGGCATAGATTAGCCGATACTGACCCCACGATGCTACCAACGCGTCCGTTGCGTCTGCCCATGGGTCTCTTGACCGGGCCACAAACCTCAATACCTTCCGATTGAGTCGGGAAGCCAGAAGATCTGCGTCTGGTGTGCCCCATCTTTGGCAGAGGAGTTGGAACACCTCCGGGTGTAAGGACCATTCTCCCTGGTCCAGCATCTGGCGGCTCAGGTAGTCCGCCTGCCAGTTTTCCACACCCGGAATGTACACGGCCGACAGTGCCGGTACGCTCCTCTCTGCCCACTTCAGGATGCGAGCGATCTCCGATGCTGCAGCTGAGCTTCTTGTTCCTCCTTGATGATTGACATATGCCACTGCTGTGGCGTTGTCTGACTGGATCCTGACTGGACGCCCTTGCAGTCTCTGAGACCATTTGAAGAGGCACAGCTTGATCGCCCGGATCTCCAGGACATTGATCGGCAGGAGGGCTTCCTCTGGGGTCCAGCGACCTTGCGCCGACTGGACACCCCAGTCTCCCCCCAACCTGTAAGGCTGGCATCCGTCGTGATCACTATCCAGTAAACTGGAAGAAATGACTTCCCGGCCATTAGAGCCGGTGCTGTCAGCCACCATACCAGGGATCTCCTGACTAGGTGGCTCACTCGGATTTGATAATCCAGAGATGAAGGGCATCTGTTCCATCTGGACAGAACTTCCTTCTGTAACACTCGAGTGTGGTATTGAGCATATGGGACCGCCTCGAAGGAGGCTACCATGAGGCCCAACACTCGCATGCAAAAACGGAGTGACGACCAATTCCTGGAAGTCAGCTGCCGTACTGCAGCCCGGAGGGTCTGCAACTTCTCCACAGGGAGGAATACCTTTGCCTCTGAGGAATCCAGAATCAACCCCAGGTACACTAGGCGTTGAGTGGGCACCAATACTGACTTTTGCGTGTTTAGTATCCAACCACAGTCTCGAAGAGTCTGACAGGTAATGGACACGCTTACCTCTAATTCTGAGCTTGAAGGGGCCTTCAGCAGAAGGTTGTCCAAGTAACCTGTGATAGCGATACCCCGCTGTCTTAGAAGTGCCAGAATCGGAGCGAGCACCTTGGTGAACGTCCTGGGTGCTGAGGCAAGGCCAAACGGGAGGGCCACAAACTGGTAGTGGTTCTTCCCGATAGCAAATCGCAGAAACCTCTGGTGTCTGGAGTATATGGGGACATGCAGGTATGCGTCCTTGATGTCCAAGGAGGCCAGAAAGTCCCCCGGATGGAGAGCCGTGACTACGGATCGAACCGACTCCATCCGAAATCTTTGTACCTTCACAAAGCAATTGAGGGCTCTGAGATCCAAGATTGGACGAACCCCCTCCTTCTTTGGCACAATGAACAGATTTGAGTAAAAACCCTGACCCCGTTCCTGTTCTGGAACTGGAATAACTACCCCGCGTTCCAGTAGACCCTGGACTGCCCCATACAGGGCCTCCCGACGGGTCGGTAGTAGCTGGAGATTGGAGGTGATGAATCTGTCTGGTGGACAAGAGAGAAATTCTATCTTGTAGCCTGAGGAGATTACTTCGCAAACCCACCTGTCGGAGACTAGAGCAATCCACTGAGTCGCGAATTTGCGAAGACGTCCCTCCACCCGAGAGCTGGGTGGGGGCGGACCTTCATGTGGACGCAGATTTGTCCGCAGGCTTGTTGGGTCTGCGGGACCAAGGACGCTTTTGTCCTTGGGCAGGCGCTTTATCGGCCTGGGGTCTTTTCCCTGTCGCCTTAAGGGGGCGAAAAAAACCGCTTACGTGCAGTAAAGGAGGGCCCTTGCCCTTGGCGTGGTCCCCTACCCTTGCTAGTTTGGGGAAGCAAAGTGCTTTTACCTCCTGTGGCATCCTTGATGATGTCATCCAGAGAAGCCCCAAAAAGTCTGTCGCCCTTAAAAGGCAGATCCAATAGGGCTTTCTTGGAAGTCTGGTCCGCAGACCAGCCCTTTAGCCAGATCAGGCGGCGTATTGCTACTGCATAAACCGAAGCTCTTGACAGCAGGGGAATAGTATCCATGTCTGACTCGCAGACAAACTTAAGCCCCTGGACCAACTGGTCGGCCAAAGTTATCTTATTAGGAGGAGCATCTCGCTCCTTTAACCCCTGGAGTAGCAATTTTGCCCATTCAGTAAGTGTCTGAGACACTAGGGCCCCCGCCAATGCCGTGCGTACTGCCGAGCCTACCACTGAGTATAGGTAGCGAGCGAGTGCTTCAGCCTTCTTATCCACAGGGTCCTTGAAAACAGGAGCCCCTTCTACTGGAATAGTGGTGGCTCTATTAAGTCTGGACACCGAAGGGTCCACTATAGGGGGAGAGGTCCATATCTTCAGAAAACTCTCCTCAAAGGGGTACCGTACTGCAAACCTCTTTGGGGCTGTAAAGACCCTCAGTGGGTTCTCCCATTCCTTGTATAAGAGTTTGTCAAAATAAGACACACAAGGGAACACCTTAGCAGTGCGGGCAGGTTTACGAAACCCAAAGGGGACTGGAGTATCTGCTACTTCTTCAGTCCTTTCCAACTTTAGCATATCCCGCACTGCAGTAATAAGGTCAGATACCAAAGCCGTCTCGCGTACTGACCTGGACTTGGAGTCCTCCTCACTGTCCGATCGGTCACGGTCTGCAGTCTCTGATGCATCAGAATCTGGGCCATGGGCCGTAGCTGGACCTGGTTCTGCATCAGAAATATCCCCAGAAGATTGCAGGGGACGGGGGCGTTTATTACCCCCTGTATTCCCGTGTGCTGCTTCCACCCTGGCAGCAAACGCCTCTAGGATTGCCGACATAGCGTCCATAGACACCTCAGGGGCACCAGCTGCTAAATCTGGTGTTTCAGGGGAGAAGACATCTGGCTCAGATGCCATGCTGACCACACGCTGACACTCACAGGGCTCCAGGCAAGATATCAATAGGCCACCCTCCTGCGCTGCAGAGATGCTGGGTTACCCAGAGGACTCACCACCCTGGATAGGTACTGCTATGCTGCGCCTGTGATGCTGTCCCCTTGCTGCTGTGTCAGTCTGCTTCTTTTATCAGCACTTCCTGTGTGAATTTTCGCGCAGGTGTAATGCACCCTAGAGGCCGGAGGCTCTCGCAAAATGGTTGCCAAAAACGTCTGTATGGAAGATAGTGTGGGCTCTAAGAAAATGGCCGCCGACAGAAGATAAAGGTCAGGCAGCCATAGCCCACAAAAAGATGGCCGCCGAACGGCAATATCTGCATACAGGGTGGACCAACATGGCCGCCGATCACCTGATAGGGGCCAGTGGGTGTGGCCGAACCACAGGAAGATGGCCGCCAGGCAGTTACAAGAGGCCAAACTTGGCATGGACCACCTCAAAATGGCCGCCGACAGCATGGAGACACAGAAACACAGGTAAGCAAAAATGACATTTCTTTTAAATGTTAGTTACAGCCAGCCCCGCTCCAGTGGGACCCCCTAGGTGACCCCCAGCACCCAGCAACCTTTAGCTAGAAGCCCAGGGAGGAGGGAAAGGCAGGGAGAGAGGGAAGAAAGGGGCCACAACCACTTACTTGATTCTCTCCAGGAATGTCCAGCTAAATCACCCAGCCGAGGCAGGGGAGTTTTACTTACCTATCCTGCATGTATTCTGCTGGAAGACATTCCAAACAGATCATCGTTCGCGCACGGAAGGTGACTGTTGGCCAGGCATGCTGTGATTGGACCCAGAAGGGACGATCATATGTATGCCCTGGAGCATGACGCTCACCGGACAGGCTGCTGCGACTCGGCCGTAAGGTCAGCCGAAGCTGAGCGGTCCGATGCAAGCCTTGGAGCGTAAGCTCACCGGCCAGGCTGCTGCGACTCGGCCGTAAGGTCAGCCGAAGCTGAGCGGTCCGATGCAGGCCCTGGAGCGTAGGCTCACCGGCCACCCGTGGAGCGACGGGCATGTCGTGGAAAACCCAGCGCATAGCTAGGGTCGGCACACGCTCGATGGCCGAAACTGGGGAGACTACAAGGATCGAGGATCCAGCCTGTCACCCAGTTGGCAGTTGATCGAAGATCGCAGGAAACAAATGTAGCAAAAAAAAAAAAATATATATATCTATATATATATATATATATATCTTTTTTCCCCGGACCAATGGGCCCAAAGGGAGCCATGTCCTACTCCTTGCTAGACAGAAAAAAACTGATCTGCGATGTGCAGACTGAGAGGGTATACCCAGAGGGTCCGCCCCCTGGGCGGTACTGTAGAAGGTGTGATGCAACACTTTTTACAAGTTTTTCTGCCTAGTCACTCCTAATTAACGGATAATACCCACTTTGTCAATAGAGAAGCTCTGTCGGTCCATGGACGAAAGAGTAACATAGTTTAAAAATTTTCACTATTTTTTATTTGTTGTGCAAAAAATAAAAATCACAGAGATGATCAAATACCACTGAAAGAAAGCTCTATTTGTGAAAAAAAATTATAAAAAATTTGTTTGGGTACAGTGTAGCATGACCGTGCAATTGTCATTCAAATTGCGACAGCGCTGAAAGCTGAAAATCGGCTTGGGCAGGAAGGTGTATAAGTGCCTGGTATTGAAGTGGTTAAAAAGGCAACCACATCACTCAAAAACAAAACTGTTTTTCATTCTTTACTCAAACTTCCCACTCTTCAGCTTCCAACCAGCAAATCTGGCAAAAAAAGTCATCTACCCCTCCTTGCTAAAATCAGTGGTGTAATGGGTGGCAATGGGCAAGTGGATGGCAATGTTTTTCCCCTTACCAAACTAAATATGGCTGAAAAACTAGTAAAGTGGTTAAAAAAAGAATGGACAATGGAGAAAGTAATGTAGGAAAGCAAAAATAAAGCAAAATAATGAAAAGAAAGGGTAGCTATACAGGGAAGAGAAGTCAGCTTTATGATATAGAGACAGCTGTGCAAGACAGATTGAGGAAGCCATGTAGATTGTAGACACAGATTAGCACAGCAGCAGAGCAGGAATATACCTAGCGAGGCAGAAAAAAGTAGTACAGAGCAGATCATGTAAAGACAGACAGTAAGAAGACAAAATATACAAGTAAAATTCAGTTCTCTGGCCACTGGCCAAACATAGAAAAAAAAAAAAAAAACTGTTAACATAGGGCCCAAACTCTATTGAAGTCTATATGAGCCTAATCTTGTTATCTTTTCTGCCCTTTTTTAAGGCCAATTTTCACAGTTTTAGTTAAAAAGACCTGAGTAGCAGAGCAATGCAAGGGGGCATGTACCTACTGTATGCAAACTCAATAACAAAAAAAGTTATGTGGGGGGGCATACCTGTCTGCTCTCATTGGTCTTTGGCATGCAAACTGAGCTGCGCATGCACAGCTTAGCTTGCATTGCTGGTATGATCCATTTGTGCCGGGACGACTGTTTCCTGCAAATGCGCAGAAGAGGATGCCGGCACCAGCAAGAAACAGGACCATGTAGGAGAGGCAATTAAAGCTTCCTTTACAGTAGTTCTCCTTTAACCACTTAAGCCCCGGACCATTTTGTAGCTAAAGGACCAGAGGTGTTTTCAGAATTTATTTATTGGTTTGCGCAAAAGTTATAGCGTCTACAAACTAGGGTACATTTTCTGGAATTTACACAGCTTTTAATTTATGCAAACAATAGTGATCAACAAAAACCGCCCTAATGATCACCACCACTGCAGTTTTGTTTACACGCTGAACACGAGAGTGTGAGGCATATTATTGCGGTGAGTGTTGCATCTGAAGGGGGAGGTTTCACTTGAACACTTTTGGTGCGGTGGAAGAGAAGATTTCTTTTGGACACTTTTTGTTACATTTATGAACTTTTTGGATCACTTAAATCACCTTTACACACGGGATTCTTTTCTATTTTTCAATCATATATATGTTTTTTCTCAGGATTTAATCACTTGATTTTTTTCATATATCAATTTACAGGACTGTGTTATAATATCACATTTATATATATATATGCGCCACTTTTAGTTTTCACTTCACTACTTTGTTGTGACCACTATATCATTTACATATTTCATCATTTAGGGTGGCTGCTGTTTAGGTAAATTTCTTTATTATTATTTTTGGTTAATTACTTCCTCAGACAGCGCAGTGGTGGTGATCATTAGGGCGGTTTTTGTTGATCACTATTGTTTGCATAAATTAAAAGCTGCGCAGTGCCAAATTCTGAAAACACCTCTGGTCCTTTAGCTACAAAATGGTCCGGGGCTTAAGTGGTTAAAGGAGAACTACTGTAAAGGAAGCTTTAATTGCCTCTCCTACATGGTCCTGTTTCTTGCTGGTGCCGGCATCCTCTTCTGCGCATTTGCAGGAAACAGTCGTCCCCAGCAAGAAACAGGACCATGTAGGAGAGGCAATTAAAGCTTCCTTTACAGTAGTTCTCCTTTAACCACTTAAGCCCCGGACCATTTTGTAGCTAAAGGACCAGAGGTGTTTTCAGAATTTGGCACTGCGCTGCTTTAACTGGAAATTGTGCGGACACGCAATGTTGTACCCAAACGAAATTTGCGTCCTTTTCTTCCCACAAATAGAGCTTTCTTTTAATGGTATTTGATTGCCTCTGCGATTTTTTTTTTTGCAATATAAACGGAAAAAGTCTGAAAATTTTGAAAAAAAAATGATATTTTCTACTTTTTGTTATAAGAAAAATCGAATAAACTCAATTTTAGGCATACATTTAGGCCAAAATGTATTCAGCCACATGTCTTTAGTAAAAAAAAAAGTCAATAAGCGTATATTTATTGGTTTGCGCAAAAGTTATAGCGTCTACAAACTAGGGTACATTTTCTGGAATTTACACAGCTTTTAATTTATGCAAACAATAGTGATCAACAAAAACCGCCCTAATGATCACCACCACTGCGCTGTCTGAGGAAGTAATTAACCAAAAATAATAATAAAGAAATTTACCTAAACAGCAGCCACCCTAAATGATGAAATATGTAAATGATATAGTGGTCACAACAAAGTAGTGAAGTGAAAACTAAAAGTGGCGCATATATATATATAAATGTGATATTATAACACAGTCCTGTAAATTGATATATGAAAAAAATCAAGTGATTAAATCCTGAGAAAAAACATATATATGATTGAAAAATAGAAAAGAATCCCGTGTGTAAAGGTGATTTAAGTGATCCAAAAAGTTCATAAATGTAACAAAAAGTGTCCAAAAGAAATCTTCTCTTCCACCGCACCAAAAGTGTTCAAGTGAAACCTCCCCCTTCAGATGCAACACTCACCGCAATAATATGCCTCACACTCTCGTGTTCAGCGTGTAAACAAAACTGCACCTCTCAGGCAGGTGAATCAATTCAGCTCAGAGATCTTCAAATCCGCTCCATATAAATATAGAAACAGAAAGTGCACAATAGTGTAATATTGCAAAATTCAGTTTATTAAAAATCTCACTCCCTCAAACATTACACTCACATGGAAGCCAATAAAAACAAGCCAATTGCACATCAAACGAAGATCCAACAACGAAAACTCAAATTGCTTCAGCCAGTGAACAATGTATCTTATCAAAAAAAAAAAAAAAAAAAAAAAAACTGTACAAAAAGTTGTCACTAAATTATATATTGCTCACACATGCCATGGGCATATGTGAAATTACACCCCAAAATACATTTTGCTGCTTGTCCTGAGTACATGGATACCACATGTGTGAGACTTTTTGGGAGCCTAGCTGCGTCCGGGGCCCCAAAAACCAAGCATCGCCTTCAGGATTTCTAAGGGCATAAATTTTTGATTTCACTCTTCACTACCTATCACAGTTTTGAAGGCCATAAAATGCCAAGATAGCACAAAACCCCCACAAATGACCCCATTTTGGAAAGTAGACACCCCAAGCTATTTTCTGAGAGGCATGGTGAGTATTTTACAGCTCTTATTTGTTTTTAAAAATGAAGAAACATTTTTTTCAATTTTCAAAACTTTGTGACAAAAAGCGAGATCTTCAAAATACTCAACATACCTCTCAGCAAATAGCTTGGGGTGTCTACTTTCCAAAATGGGGTCATTTGGGGAGGTTTGTGCCATCTGGGCATTCCATGGCCTCCGAAACTGTGATAGGCAGTGAGGAGTAAAATTAAAAATTTACACCCTTAGAAAGCCTGAAGGCGGTGCTTGGATTTCGGGGTCCTGTACGCGGCTAGGCTCCCAAAATGTCTCACATGTGGTATCCCCGTACTCAGGAGAAGCAACAGAATGTATTTTGGGGTGTAATTCCACATATAACCATGGGGCATCCTCCCGCAAAAGAGTTATGCCGCGTACACACGGTCAGACTTTTCCACGGGAAAGCCTCCGTCGGAATTTCGACCGTATGTACGCGGCATTAGGAGCAAAAGCGCTCCTCCGCCCCTGCTGCCCCCATGCTTCGGCATATATGCTCTTTTTTTTAACTGTGGTGGTGAAATCACCTCCTACAGCACTGGAGTCACGGCTTTATGTATCGTGGGAGCAAACGCTGTTGCTGTCAAGATAAATAATTCCGCGCTGCAGCTGAATGGCGCACCTGAAAACAAAAAATTACATACCTGAAAAGCAAGCATGATAAAACATTGCAGAATAGAATACAGTAAAAAAAGAGCAGAACAAGAGAGAGAGAGAGAGAGAGAGAGAGAGAGAGAGAACAATGAAACGACAACTATTTTTTTATTTTATTTTTTGTGTTTTTTTTTTCTTTTTTTACACTTTTTTTGGTAACTTTAACAACTGTAATGGTTCGGGTCTCTCAAAATGCGATGGCATCTTGGGAGACCCTGTGTAAGTGTGTCCTAGTCTGTGAAATGCTGTACCCTACGCTAAAACTTCACTTTTGAGTGGAAGCGTTCAAAACATTCACCAATGCAAAGACCAGGATTGTCAGGACAGAGTGGACAAAAACAACGGGTGTCACGCCTAAATCCGCGTTTGCTACAGACACAACATCTTTTTTGGGGGGTTCGTTGGGTAGGGGTACTCTGGAGGACATACGGATAATGCCTCTCATGCAGCCGGCTTACTGCATTTGGTAGGGGATGGTGAGGTGCAGAACCGCCTGGATACAGGAGTTCTGTGACTATCTCATTCTGGAATTTTAGAAGAGATAAAGTCCCGCCTTAAGCTCTGTATAGCACATGAGCGTTCAGCAAAGCCAATTGGAATAAGGATAGAGACACTTTTTTGTACCAGCGTCTCACCTTACGGTCAATTAGCTACGGCGCCAACAACTGGTCGTTGAGGTCCACCCCTCCCATATTTTTGTTATATTCGTGGACACAGAGGGGTTTCTCCACAACACCAGTCGCCATACGAATTTGGACTGTCGTGTCTGCATGAAGGGAGGTAAGAAGGAAAACATTCTTATTATCCCTCCACTTCATAGCGAGCAAGTTATTACACTTCAAGCAGGCTCTCTCCCCCAGCCTAAGATGGGAATCTACAAGCCTCTGGGGAAAGCCCCGGCGATTAGGTCGCACGGTGCCACATGCTCCAATCTGATGATCAAACAAGTGACTAAACAGTGGCACGCTCGTGTAATAATTGTCCACATACAAGTGGTACCCCTTTCCGAATAAGGGTGACACCAAGTTCCACACTATCTTGCCAGCGCTCCCTATGTAATTCGGGCAGTTGACCGGCTCAACCTGACTGTCTTTTCCCTCATAAACCGTAAAGCTCCATACATAGCCTGTTGCCCTGTCACAGAACTTATAGAGCTTGACCCCGTATCTGGCACGCTTGCTGGGAAGGTACTGCTTGAAAGACAAGCGGCCAGAAAATTTAATCAGGGACTCATCAACGCAGACAACTTGATCGGGAATAAACAAGGCTGCAAAACGTTCGTTGAAGTGGTTTATGAGGGGCCGAATTTTGTAGAGCCGGTCGTATTTAGGGTCTCCACGTGGACGACAAAGTTCATTGTCGTTGAAGTGCATGAACCGCAAAATCTGCTCGTATCGTTTCCTGGGCATGGAGGCAGAGATCACAGGCATGTGGTCAATTGGGTGCGTGGACCAATAAGCACGCAATGACGGGAATTTATGTGTGCCCATGTTGAGGGAAAGGCCCAGAAAGGTCTTAAATTCGGAAACCATAATTGGTTTCCAATCTTTGGCAATGGAAGGCAACTGGGGACTAGCGGCGATGAATTGACCAGCATATAAATTACTCTGGTCCACAATAGATATATAGAGATCTTCCGTGAAAAACAGTGAATAAAAATCAATTGGCATAAATCAATTGGCATAAAATCAGCTGTTTCCACCTGAATACCGGGTTGGGCAGTGAATGGGGGAAGTACGGGTTCTGCAGAAGTGGTGGGGACCCAATCAGGATAGGCGAATTCTGCAGGAAGGGTACGACGGGCCTGCCTTTGTCTTCTTGGTGGCAGCGGGACACTACTTGTGCTTGCCACCTCGCCAGCTTGAACTGCACTTATGGGACTCGCCACGTCACCACGTGATACTGCAGTGCTGGATGTACGCCGAGGCTGTACTAGGCCGCTGGTGCTTGCCAATTCACCAGAAGGAATAGCGGCGCTAGTACTACTCTGCTCCATGATACGAGAGACCTGCGGTTCTTGCTCCTCAACAACCTCAGAAGATCGGGATCGGGTACGCCTGACCTTAGCAGGGACCTCATCTTCGTCGTCAGAGCTATCTGACATGGAGCCGCTGACTTCACTGTCTTCTACGGGAAGATAATCTGAGCCTGAATCTGACAGATGCGTGACCTCCTCTTCACTATCTGTCATGCTCAGAATCTCGTAGGCCTCTTTACTAGTGTACCTTCGTCTTGCCATTTTGGGCTCTAAATTTAGGGGTACACTAGTAAGATTCACCAGGTAAAAAAGCACCTGACTGTCAACAAATGTATCAAACGCTTAAAAAAAAAACTGTTAGCGATCGCAGGGATCAGGACTGTCTGCAAACGCTGCAGTTATGTGTGTTGTGTTTGGTAAGTGACAGTGATCGATCGATACTGCACTTGGGTGGGCTGGGCAGAGGGGCTAAACGCAGGTGCTACCAGGTATCTGGGCTGATCCCGCTAACACTGCGTTTTTGGGAACCCTAAACCGCTGGGGACGCTAGTATAGATCTGATCAGATCAGATATTGATCTGTTCAGATACTATACCACTAAGGGAGGTGTATGCTTTGTGCGTGGGTGTTAGCGTTACTGGCACTAACCTAACGCTGCCTGGGGCGACGCAGACCCTCTATGGCGCTAAAACCTAATTGATATCAGCCGCCGGGCGATCAGGGGGTTAAACCTTTATTGGGTTATATACGGCGGGTGCCCTGATGCTATAAAAAGCAAACTAACAAACCAGCGTCACCCGTAAAACTTATATGGTGATCACTGGTGAAAGGGTTAACTAGGGGCAATCAGGGGGTTAAAAAAACTTTATTCGATTATATATGGCTGTACCTGACGCTATATAAAAACCTGACGGGTAACCTAAATAACTAAATAACTAACTGGCTAACCAGTGTCACCAGTAAAACTTATACGGTGATCACTGGTGAAAGGGTTAACTCTAGGGGCAATCAGGGGGTTAAAATAATATATGGGGGTACCTGACGCTATAAAAACCTGCGGCGAAACTAAAAATAAATAACTGGCTATCTAGGGCACCACCGGCACTAAATACAGCGATCGGAAGTACGATCGCTTAGTGACGCTGGCGTTAGGGGGTGAAAGGGTTACCTGGGGGGCGATCAAGGGGTTAAACCTTTATAAGGGGGGGTTAGGGGGCTACCCTGGACCTAAACCTAACTGCCCTGCAACTTTTTACTGTCACAAATTACACTGATTGCAGTGATCAGTAAAAAAAATGATCACTGCAAACGGTGCACTGTGACTGGGGGTGATCTGGGGGGTGATCTGGGGGTGACTGGGGGGTGAAAAGTGTGCCTACGTGTACTGGTGTCAGTGGGCTGTTGGTGCACTTACTGTGAGATGTCTTCTCTCCTCGCGCCAGATCGAAAAGACCGCCACGAGGAGAGATGACATCACTTCCTCTGCCTGTTTTCATTCGCCGCGAGGGGGTGGCCGGAATTGAGCGGCCGTCCCCTCATCACGGGTCGCTCCCGAACAAATAAGCACCGCTCATTGTATAGAAGGGGGGTCCGATCGGACCCCCCAACTATACAAAGGCAGTCACGTGCCGGCACGTGATTGTGCCTGTCCGTGCCATTCTGCCGACGTATAATTACAGTGGGCAGTCGTTAAGTGGTTAAGCATGCACGTGAAGTGATACATCTGTAGGATGTACTCCAGCAAAAGTGATTTTAAAAACAAAATGTAGCTATTGCCACAAAATGACAGTTTTGTTTATGGATGCTAGAAGATGCCATATTTCAGGATTCCAGATAACAATCCTGTCAAGATTCCTACAGCCACAACATCAGAAATTAGAATTGTTGCTTTTTATACCAGCACAAGCAGCAAAAAACAAAAAAAGCTAATGTTTTCATTAAATGCAAACAGAATATTGACACTACATTTTTACTGTGTCTTAGCCTACAATAAGGACAAGGATATAATAAGTAAGAACTGAATACCATCATTCAAAAGATGCACAGCTCTTTAAATTACATCATTTGTGAGTAGGTTTCTTCCCAAGCTTCATCCCACGTTGTCCCTTTTGTAGAACCTTACAGAAGTCTCAGTCCCTTTACTTGCCCCCTTTATTTTCTTCTGCTATACTCTGTTCATGTTGTGCCTCAGTCTTCTCCATAACAGAACAAAGGTGGCTGGTTCTCCCTTTTTGCATAAGAGTGCTTTCATACTGAAAGCGCCCGGGCGTCGGCGCTAAAACGCTGCTATTTTTTGCGGCGCTTTACTGTCGTATTTGCGGCGCTTTTTGGCCGCTAGCGGGGTGCTTTTAACCCCCGCTAGCGGCCGAAAAAGGGTCAAAAGCGCCCTCAAAGCGTCGCTTTGCTGGCGGTTCGGCGGCGCTGCCTATTGATTTCAATGGGCAGGGGCGCTTTAGGAGCGGTGTATTCACCGCTCCTAAAGCACTGCAAAGAAGCTGCTGGCAGGACTTTTTTTGACGCCCTGCCAGCGCAGCGCCCCAGTGTGAAAGCACTCGGGCTTTCACACTGGGATTGCAGCTGAGGATTTTTTCAGGTGCTTTACAGGCGCTATTTTTAGCGCTAAAGCGCCTGAAAAACGCCTCCAACGTGAAAGGGGTCTAAGCTACAATGTGCATGGCTGGAAGCTTCAGTTAGTTCAGTCATGTCTAAAATAGTACAGAGCTACAGCCTTTGCTCTAATTTTTTTTTTTTTAAGGAGGTTGTGGCATGTAGTCCTACAGCAGCATGGGTATCTATCTATATATTGATGAGAGCTGCCACCTTCTCCCTTTATTTATTTTACTGACTTATGTAAGCTGTAAAGCTTGCATTTGTAGATTCAGTCAGTTGCTTGTCTGCATTTAGTTACCACTGATGCATGAGTAATTCATAAGTATCAATAAATAGAGGTTCATTTCAAACTTAGCATCAACTTTTGTTTCAGGATTTCCAGCAAAGCATCAAAGACAGAAATACTCATACAGTAATTAGTGATTTTCTCAATTGTCCAGAATACCAGAAAAAAAAAAGGCATGACACTTTCCCTTTGGTTACTTGCTTAAAAGCCAGAAAATCACTCAATATAAAGTACAGGGCCCCCTCTCGCTATACAGTCATTGTTGGACAAGAATAATTTTCAAATACACAATGTTCATGACAGGGCAATCTCAACAAATCAAAATACCTTTAAAGACAGAGGATGAAGATAGTAGAGCAGATTACCAATAAGCAGGGCCGGTGTTACCACTAGGCAAACTAGGCAGCCGCCTAGGGCGCACTGCTGCCTAGGGGCGCCCGGACACTGGTTTCCCTCTGTGTCTGCATGCTCTGCAGGCTGCAGCATGTAACTAACTCAGTCCCAGGCAGCTGCTCCGTCTGACCAGGGGTGTAATTAGAGGCGCATCACAGCACTAGACCCAGCACTAGAGGAAGCCAATGCTTCCTGTATATAGCACTGCTTCCTGTCACATGGGTAGGACAAAGGAGCCAATGGGGGTGGCAAAATTTGGTTTTGCACAGGGTGTCAAAAATCCTTGCACCAACCCTGCCAATAAGGTATCTGGATCACAGAATTATATACCATGGGGCAGAGATAGGGCTGAGACAAGGGGTGGGAGGGACGGCTGCCCTGGACGCAATGGTTTACTGTAAGTTTGAGGGCACCTTGCCCCTGTTACAAGGCTAACAGGAGTAGTGATAGTGGCAGTGATTTTGACAAGCGAGTGACTACTGGGCGTAGGATCCCCTAAGCTTGCACATCATGAGGTGGTGGTGCAGTTTGGCATCTTTGTCCTTGGCACTGGGTGACCTTGTCCCAGAACTGGGTACAGAAAGCCCTCCTGATGGGGCCCAGGACTGCCTGTTGTCAGTCTCAATGCAGCATCATGTAGGACCCCAACCACATAATTTCTAATGGTGGCTCTGGGGTCCTGCTGGAAACTCCAGGGCCTCTCCCACTGGCCCACTGATTAGAGAATGAGGGGACTGGGGATAGTGTCCACAGAGAGAAAGTATGTATGTTGGCCTGATCACTGCTGGAGCTTCTTTGTTTTTCCTTTTTAGTCAGGAACTCCAGATGGCACCAGGTGCCCTGTGTTTGGATTGCCTCCCCTTCTTTGATCTATTTATCCTGTTGCTGGATCTCATCTGTCTGTATTATGTACAGCACACGCCTAATTTCGGCACTCTGTGCATTACCCACAGGGAAAAGCACAGGTTCTTTCTAATGCCCCGTACACACGATCAGTTTTTGGAAAAAGTCAGATAAGAGCTATTGGTCAGGAGTCCCGACCGTGTGTATGCTTCATCATACTTTTTCCAACGGAGAAACTGCTGGAAAAAGATAGAGAGCAGGTTCTCTTTTTTCCGTTAGGAAATTCCGATCGGATTTTTACCTATCGTGTGTACAAATTCTGACTCGCAAAATTCCGACGCATGCTCGGAAACAAATCGACGCATGCTCAGAAGCATAGAACTTCATTTTATTGGCTCATCGTAGTCTTTTACGTCACTGCGTTCTTGGCAGTCAAAAGTTCACCAAACTTGTGTGACTGTGTGTATGCAAGCCAGGCTTGAGAGGAATTCCGTGGGGAAAACCATCCAACATTTTTCCGACGGGAATTCCGCTCGTGTAGCTGTTAGAAAGTATTTATTTAGGTAAATTAAGACTCACAACTGTAGTATTTTTACTGTTGATCGTGGTACTTTATGGGATGGTCCTCAGCAATGTAGTCTGGGGGATCCACAAAGGATGTGGTAGTCTGTCAGGCTGTACTAGATAGATATATATATATATATATATATATATATATATATATATATATATATATACACACACACACCTTAAAAAGGGATCAAAATCGTGTTTAAATGGAAAACCGTAGTATGGATGAGAAAATAAAATACATTTATGAGAAAAAACACACATAGATAAAAATATACATTAGCATAAGTGGTACACAACTAAATGTGCATATCAGTGATGATGGCATTCCTACCATCATTGATATGCACATTTAGTTGTGTACCACTTATGCTAGTGTACATATGTACCCCGAGACGACGTGAATTTTCACGAAACGCGTAGGGCAGGATACGAGCTTTGTGCTGACGTCACCCTCCACTGCTCGGCTTCCACGGACGTATTTGTGTGCCAGCGCCTCTGACCGGTCGGCGCTGACACACTCTAAGGCTGTCTTTTTAACTGCTTTTGTGAGTATGTTTCCAATATTCTTTTAATAAATGTACACCAAGGATTTTACACTATCCGGTGTCCTTCCTTCTTTCCATGTTGATGTTGAACATTCGCATGATGTTGTATGAGCTGTCGGGCTACTAAACCATTGAAGTTCACCATTTGCTGAAATCCGGAGGTTCCACTGAGTATCATTTGAGGCTGGTTTAGGTCCTCTTTCATAGGGGACCATCGCTTTCTGGTAAGCAGGAATTGTTACTGGTGGTGGTGAAAGTCACGGATTATAAGAAGATTTTCTGTCGTTGGCTTTTTTGGACACTTATTCACGGGTGTTTTGTTTATCATGGACTTTCAGACATGAACTTTGAGAGTCCTATATAGCAGTTGTGGACTATCATCTTATTAACTGTTTAATAATAGTTCACTCACCTTAACATTATTTATATTTCACTGATTTTTCATGGTTCTTCATTGAGCATCTATACGATTTATCACTGTTGGCATTTGGATTTTTTCAATTATTCAGTGGTGGGCTTATGTTCACAGTCATAAGTTAGCGCGACTATATATATTTTTCATATTTTTCTTAGTGTACATATGTGTTGTGACAATTTGAACAAAAAGTAGCAGAATGTGTTTTGGGGTATATTTCTACATATACACATGGCACCTATGAGAAAAATCTCATTAAAGTGATAACTTTGCGTAAAAAAAATAACCTTTGTAATTTTCAAAAAACTTGTGGCAAAAATGTAAATCTTCCATGCACTCAACATGCCTCTTAACAAATACCTTGGGGTATCTACTTTCCAAAAAAGGGGTCATTTCAGTTGGGGGTGTTTGTACTGCCCTGGCATTTTATGCCCAACATTAGAAGCTTATGCCACCCATCACCCAATCTTCTAACGACTTAAAGACGACACTTTTGATCAGATGAAAAACAGAAAATGGTTTCATACTTACCGTAATTTTCTTTTCCTGGTGCCTTTCAATGGCAGCATACCTGTAATAAGCTCCACCCTGGCTCCTCCCTCAGGAATAGTGAATATTATAAAAGAAAAGGATTAGTGCACTACCAGCATTCTACGTAATATATCATACCAAGGGTGGGATTTTATGCTGCCATGGATAGGCACCACCATGGCAGCATACCTGTGACAAATAAGTAGCTGAAATGAGTGGGATGATGCATAGTAAAAGATTTTTGAAATATTATTTATAGGCAAATGCCGGCCTGATAGCCTGTCTGCCAGTTTCTACAGATGAGAAACCTGCTGGGTCTACTCTGGAACGTCTCATAAAACGCATGTTGGGATGACCATGATGCCACCCTTTAGTTTGTTTTGTCCAAGAAGCAGAAAACAACCGGGTGGCATACAGCCCAACTGAAGATGGGGTTCCAGTCCCCTATTCCTGTACACCTTCTTAACCAACTTGATTATCCATGAAACTATTGTACTAGAGCACAGATCTGCAAATGATGGCTCCCCAGCTGCCGGAGAACCACATGTCCTATGAGGTAATGTAAAGCTCTGATATTCGCATACATGACTAGGCATGATGGATACTGCAGTTCTGGGAAAGGCCCCAGATGATGCTTCTTTGCCCCCCTTTTGTTTTAGGAGTATTACAATTAGGTTAGATGAAAGTCTGAAGGGAGTTGTGGCTTGGAGATATGGCTTGTGTTTTAGAACAGAAGTAAGAACCAAAGTAAGTAATATTGTCTTTGTGAAGGTCAAAATTGGATCTGAAAAGATTGGCAGGGCACAAGGCTTGGAGATAGTAGAGGAAGAGGAGAACTTAGGGATGAATTCATGTACCATTCTAAGTTCCACTCTATCCGCGTACAAAAAATATTATTGTCTTCTGATCCCAGGGCCTGAAGTTCTGATACTCCCCAGCTCGATGCCATCGCCACAAAGAAAAATAGTTTCCAAATGACATTCCACAAGGATGCTGAATCCGATGGGGCAAAAGGCTGTTTGTATAAGGGCTCCAGAGTGAATGACTGATCAGGGCTGTACCGAATCACAGCACCACCGGGCTGTCCCAGGAACACGCAAGGAGTGCGGATCACGTATACAGTTAGGTCCATAAATATTGGGACATCGAAACAATTCTAATCTTTTTGGCTCTATACACCACCACAATGGATTTGAAATGAAACGTACAAGATGTGCTTTAACTGCAGACTTTCAGCTTTAATTTGAGGGTATTTACATCCAAATCAGGTAAACGGTGTAGGAATTACAACAGTTTGTATATGTGCCTCCCACTTTTTAAAGGGACCAAAAGTAATGGGACAATTGGCTGCTCAGCTGTTCCATGGCCAGGTGTGTGTTATTTCTTAATTTTCCCATTTACAAGGAGCAGATAAAAGGTCCAGAGTTAATTTCAAGTGTGCTATTTGCATTTGGAATCTTTTGCTGTCAACTCTTAATATGAGATCCAAAGAGCTGTCACTATCAGTCAAGCAAGCCATCATTAGGCTGAAAAAAACAAAACAAACCCATCAGAGAGATATCAAAAACATTAGGTGTGGCCAAATAAACTGTTTGGAACATCCTTAAAAAGAAATAACGCACCGGTGAGCTCAGCAACACCAAAAGACCCAGAAGACCACGGAAAACAACTGTGGTGGATGACCAAATAATTCTTTCCCTGGTGAACAAAACACCCTTCACAACAGTTGGCCAGATCAAGAACACTCTCCAGGAGGTAGGTGTATGTGTGTCAAAGTCAACAATCAAGAGAAGACTTCACCAGAGTGAATACAGAGGGTTCACCACAAGATGTAAACCATTGGTGAGCCTCAAAACAGGAAGGTCAGATTAGAGTTTGCCAAACAACATCTAAAAAAGCCTTCACAGTTCTGGAACAACATCCTATGGACAGATGAGACCAAGATCAACTTGTACCAGAGTGATGGGAAGAGAAGAGTATGGAGAAGGAAAGGAACTGCTCATGATCCAGAGCATACCACCTTATCAGCGAAGCATGGTGGTGGTAGTGCCATGGCGTGGGCATGTATGGCTGCCAATGGAACTGGTTCTCTTGTATTTATTAATGATGTGACTGCTGACAAAAGCAGCAGGATGAATTCTGAAGTGTTTCGGGCAATATTATCTGCTCATATTCAGCCAAATGCTTCAGAACTCATTGGACGGCGCTTCACAGTGCAGATGGACAATGACCCGAAGCATACTGCGAAAGCAACCAAAGAGTTTTTTTAAGGGAAGGAAGTGGATTGTTATGCAATGGCCAAGTCAATCACCTGACCTGAATCCGATTGAGCATGCATTTCCCTTGCTGAAGACAAAACTGAAGGGAAAATGTCCCAAGAACAAGCAGAAACAGTTGCAGTAGAGGCCTGGCAGAGAATTACCAGGGATGAAACCCAGCGTCTGGTGATGTCTATGTGTTCCAGACTTCAGGCTGTAGTTGACTGCAAAGGATTTGAAACCAAGTATTAAAAAGTGAAAGTTTGATTGATGATTGTTAATCTGTCCCATTACTTTTGGTCCCTTAAAAAGTGGGAGGCACATATACAAACTGTTGTAATTCCTACACCGTTCACCTGATTTGGATGTAAATACCCTCAAATTAAAGCTGAAAGTCTGCAGTTAAAGCACGTCTTGTTTGTTTCATTTCAAATCCATTGTGGTGGTGTATAGAGCCAAAAACGATTAGAATTGTGTCGATGTCCCAATATTTATGGACCTTACTCTATATACGTGATTCAGCACAGAGTGGCCAGTCCACCCTGTAGCAGTAAAGTCGGCAACTGACTACTTAGCTACTCCTACTCTCAGCTCTCTACAACATAAAAGCTAATCAAAGCTAATCATTCTGTAGTCCAAGATAAGAACTGGGGGTTGAGGGGGCGATTTGATAACACATGAATCCTGCAGAGGGCAAAGGAAAGTTTTGAGTTTCTGAGAAGATCAAAAATATTTTTTTTTGCACTTTTCAAGCAGATATAACAAAATGCTTACAAAGGTTTATTTAACAGACAAAATGGAGCAAATAAGAAAAGTTCATTATTAGGGTTTACATGCATGGTAATAACTCAAGCTACACACAACTGAATGAGTCAGAATTTTGATATACAGTATATTCCCTGCTTCCTTATCTCTGAATGTCTTTCAAGATTGCTTTATATAAAGTTTCTGCTGCATATGAAAATATAGATGACAAAAGAATCTGTTTCAAAACGATAAACTTATAATAATTACACAAAATCAATATTGCTTTAAAAAAAATAAAAAATGTATGAAAGAATACCGTATTTTCCGGCGTATAAGACGACCTTTTGTACTTAAAAATATGCCTCAAAACTCGGGGGTCATCTTATACACTGGTACCTGTATGCAGAGTCTCAGTCAGACTTCGGGCGTCCATTGTTCAAAAGCCGCGCCGCCTCCTCGTGCTGTTCCGTGATAGGCGGAACACTCAGTTTCCCAGCAGAGCCTCTGTTCAGTGTTCCGCCTATCACGGATGTCTTCTCATCCTCGGCCTCGGACGAGAGGACATCTGTGATAGGCGGAACACTGAACAGAGGCTCTGCTGGGAAACTGAGTGTTCCGCCTATCATGGAACAGCACGAGAAGGAGGCGCGGCTCTTTTAAACAATGGACACTCGCAATCTGACTGAGATTCTGCATGTCAGGGATAAGGTATGGGATTGTCGAGGTGAGGTATGCAATGGCACAGTGAGGCAGTGTCATCTTAAGAGCATTATAGGCCCCCGGGCAATACGGTGCACTGGGGCCCTGTCACAATCACGCACAAGAATTTTTTACTGACAAAAATCATGACATTTACTGGCAGAACCACATTTTTTACTGACACTGCAAAAAGGTACCTAAAATTACAGTTTTCAGTGCCAAACAGTGCAAATGTCAGTATTTAAACTATAAACATATAGATCGTGCTATTAGCAATGTGTTTAAGTTAAACAAAAGTAAAAAAAAAAAAAAAACATTTCTTCATTGACATGAAGGTTAGGTTACTATAACCCAGCCAGCACAGAGTTCCCTCTTACATCAGAGTCTGCAGGATTCCCCCTTACAGTGAAAGGGAACTCTTATGTAAAGGGGAACGCTGCAGATCATGATGTAAGGGGAAACACTGATGTAAGGGGGGCTCTGGTGACCAGAGACCACCTTATATCAGAGTCCACTGCTTTCTCTTTACATCAGAGTTCCCACTTACATCAGAGCAACAGAACACCCCCTGATCTCTTTGTGCAAGCTGCACAGTCAGCCACTCACCGTACGACACCGACCAGGGCACTCCGTGTCTGTACTGGCTGGTGGCTGGGAAGGTTACAGGCTCACGAAAACCGGCACTGCCGTCAGGGGTCCGACTCCGCCACACTCTGCTTCAAGCCTGCTGTGCTGTCTGCTCTGACCACTCTACTCTGTCCATTCACCCTCAGCTCCTCCTGCTTTTTTTTTATTTTTTAAGTCTGGCGGGTGTGGCTAACGTCATCATCGGCGGACAGACAGAGGCAGCACTCATGGAGGATCGGATCTTCTCGGCGATATCCGCAAACTGCGCAATGCACAGTTCTGACCCGCCGCTTCCCACCATTTTTTTTACTGGGGTCGCTGGGCAGCTGGTGGGGCCCCCCAGGCAAGTGGGGCCCCCGGGCAACTGCCCAGCGTGCCCAATGGAAAAGATGGCCCTGCAGTGAGGTATGCAATGTCACAGTGAGGCATGTAAATGTCACAGTGAGGCATGTAAATGGCACAGTGAGATTTGAAAAAAGATGACTAAAGCCTGTTCCTGTCAGCGGTTGTTCCTGTCAGTGGTTGTTCCGGCTACCCCTCAGCTTCCAGACAGACTAGTAGGAAGGGGGTCGTCTTATACGGCGAGTATATCCCAAAACCAACATTTTAGCTGGAAAATCAGGGGGGTCGTCTTATACGCCCAGTCGCCTTATACGCCGGCAAATACGGTACCCAATTAAAAATGTAAAGGTCATAATGAAAATTAATTTAAGATCAAACTGTGGCAGTTGTGCCCATAAAAGGCCAGAAGAAGGTAAATTACTATTTGCCAGTATTGTCTGTGGACTCCCTGCAGCTTAGCTTTTCCCCATTACCGACTTACCATGCCTTGTTTTGCCTTTAACCAGATGGATGCCTTCTGTGTGAAGGCAACTATCTGGGTAAAGGCAGGGCTTTTCTTGCTGATGTCAGAGCTGCTCCCTCAGATAACTGGTGATTTACTGTAATGACTGGTGTGTTAATATTCCAGAAGTAGAAGCAGAAGTGGAGGAATCACAAATTCACAGACATGTGAAGGATAACCAGATACAGATAAGCCCTGTACACACGATCAGATTTCCTATGGATTCTAGTCCGATGGATTTGTCCATCGGATATCCGATGAAACCGTTTTCCATCAGTCTTGCCCACACACAATCAGTCAAAAAACCGACCGTTCCAAACGCGGTGACGTAAAACACTCCGATGAGCAGAGAAAATTAAGATTAATGCTTCTGAGCATGCGTCGACTTGATTCTGAGCATGCGTGGGTTTTTGATCCGATGGACTTGCCCATAGACGATCAGAGTTTTCAATCGGTTTTTTATCCATCGGAAAAATGTAAAACATGTTCTATTTTTTAAAACCGATGGAAAAAAAGACTAATGGGTCCCATACACGATCGGTATGGCATCACCAAATCAGCACGGTATGGCATCACCAAATCCCAATCCAAATATTGTGAGACTAGAACTTTTGAATTCCAGTCCACTTTAATATATCTATTGAAAATCTAATATGTTGTTGATAACCAACAGTTAATTATAAGTCACCCCACAGGACACAATGCATGCCTTCCAATGTATATACTTACTATGCAGAATGCAATAAAGACCCAAAATGTATTAAAGGGAAATCTTATAAATCAAAAATCATATGATTAGTCACAGTACCTAAAATAATACAAATCTGATAGGAAAAGCAGTTATCCAATTACAAATCAGGAAATTGCATTTTTGGCATAGTGTCCTACATAGAGTACAGAGTGTCTCTTTTTGTTGTTTTGTCAAAAAAGCCATAGTTTAATTTTCTGCCATTTTTAGAAAATTATAGCTGGTTTTAGATTGTAATGGAACGGAGATTTTAATGTACAAAAAATTAGTGCGGCAATGAATATATGTTGTTTCCTTTTTAGCTAAAGTGATATTTCCAATATAGAACATACATTTTTACAATGACATTGGTGGTTCTAAGTACCTCATGGAATGTATACATTTATGTATTTACCCTATAGCTATTGTTTAATCTATCCCTTATGGTTTTATGGTGTCCTTTTATAAAACTGAGATCAGCGGCGATCCCGGGTCTCACCGCTGGTCTCAGGTCATTACCAGTGTATGAAACTGAGGTAATCAGCGGAGAACATGTTCTCCACTGATTATCTCAGCACAGTGAGAATCTGTAACTGACTGTCACAGAAACGGCCAATGTATGAAGGTGCGATCTCGGCACCTCACTGGTGATCTCTTACAGAATTCTCACTTTCTGATTCACCATCTCAGAGGTGGAGAATCAGAGAGAGAAGCGCAAAGCTGGCTGAGTATTCTGGAGGAAGAAGGAAGTCTTTTGACTTCCATCTTTCACCCAGAACAGCCATACAGTCAGAGCACATCTTCCCCACCATTACACACCCCAAAATGAGCAGGTTAGGAGATAGAGATTAGAGATTAGAGATAGAGCTCTCTATCTATCTCTCTCTCTATCTATCTACATACACACACATTATATATATATATTTATGGTCGGAGCCCTCTGTATGAAGAGATATGGATCACATAAACACGTCACAAGACTAACAACACAAATAAGACCTGAAGTGTGGCCTGGCCTGTTGTACGGTATGCCAAAGAAGGGGCCAAAAAGTCACACAAGGTTAGGAAGGAATTGTTCTATTATGTCAGGTAAACCACTATGGAGCGAGACTGTTAAAGGCTCGTGATATTCCTGACTGAGGATCGTGAACGTATCGGGCGAAACATAAGGATTTCCACCTGCCCATCTTCCTTATTGCGTGGTCTGGAACTCTGTTTCGCGATGTTGCTGAGGCTGCTCTAATGCGAAAGCAAGTCCTGAGTAACATCCTGGGTCAAGGCCCGAGATGCTCAGGAGTGTTCTGACGTGGCTGAAGAACTGGTTCCCGCTTAGGGGGTTCGGTTGGGAAAGGTAGTAGAGGGCTGTCCTTTGATGGGTCGGACAGCAGAGTTCACCAATTACACTAGAACGGCCATGGCGTTGTGTGTCTGGAAAGTTTGATGCCTACTCCGGGACTGGGTTGTAGCGTTTCTGATACTGGCGGGTGTAGGATGAAATGACTTTGGTGGCGAGTCGGGTGGTGCCTGAGTAGTACTTGGCATTTAGGGCTGGTGATAGTAATTCGCCAGGCCGTAAAATCGTGAAAGGCTAGGTAAATGGCTGCTTGAATTACCAGGTTGGGCCATAGACCGAAGGGAGAACGTGAAAGGATGGCAGACATGTCCCGGAGTATGGCGCTGGTCACCGGTAAGCGTTTGGTACTAGAGTGTGGTTGCCGCCACCTGTAGTGTATTGGCAGATCGGAAGCATTGATGAGGGAGGTAGCACCATGGGGGTGCTAACTGATTCCAGAGTTGGTTGCGACTAATGTGGGATGCCGGACATGGTCGAGTCGGCTCCGGGCTTCTGTGAAAGGATGTGGCGTGGTTAAGCAGGATAGTGCGTCAGCCGAGGTGTGCATTGACCAGGGATGTGGACACGGAGGCTACTCAGCTGATGTTGTAGGGAAAGTAGCAACAGCCTGCGTGGGAAGGACATGATGGACAACGATTTATTGACCTGCCTTTGTTAATGACTGTGGCTGTAGCCTGGTTGTCTGTGGCGAACGTGGCGGTCTGTCCTGCCCGGGGCTGCCCCACCCTTGAGTCGCTGCGACTATGGGGTAGATCTCAAATAGAGAGGAGGACTGACTAAAAGGCGGAATTGTGAGTATCTCTGATGGTCACGGTCCTGAAGCCGATGATGGCCAAAAGTTGCAGCGAAGCTTGTGGAAGCTGCTACGTCCGTGATTATCTGTGGTGACGAAGAGGATGCTGACGGGATAAACAGGGTCGACCTATCCGGTCTGAAGGAATTGGTCCCCCATGGCCAGATACTGCTATAGAGGCTGCATCTAGCTTAACGACTAGGTCAGGGACTTGTGCCTGGGAGGGGAGCACTAAGAAGCGTGCGATAAAGGATCGCCCTTGAGGGACGATCCTCATCGTGGGTTGAGCATGCCCAGTAGGGATTGTAGCTGTGGGTTAGTGCACCCTTGCGTGTCGGTAGACATATGGCCGACTGTCCTGATGCGGGTCGATCTACCGAGAGGTGGGCTGGCCTGCATGGCGCGTTTGTCTAGAATGATTTCCAGGAAGGAGATGAACTGTGCCGGTCTTTCTACTTTCTTCTCGGTTATGGGCACGTCGAGCTTTTAAAGACCTCACTTGGATTTCCTAGATCTCACGAGAATACTAAACCTACAGGAGAACTCCTCTGAGGGTATGCAGGAGTTTGACAGGGTATGTTTTAGAATGAGTCAGGCAGTGTAATGAGTCCGGTGTGGAACCCTGTAGTGCCCCCTGCACTAGAAAGGCTGCTAGAGAGGGAGTTGGATGTGAGGAGAGAAAAGTCGAGCCGCCCGAAGTGCACGTGGCCTAGTCAAGCTGGACTCTGCTGCTTGACGCCGCAGGTATTTCTAGGGAGAGCCTTCTGGTACAGGAGGCAGATGTGCAGAAGTCTGCGGTGGGGGTAAAAGCAACCCTTGAAATGAAGTTGCTGGAGATGGCTGCGCCCCCCGGCGCTCGAACTGGACGTCCTAGACTGACTGGGAGGACTGGTTACATCTCTAAGGCTTCCGGAGGCTACCACGAACTTTGTCGCTTCCGAATTTGCGAGCGAGCCTGGGGTCCTTGGCCATTAGGATGACTGAGACGTCCCCCTAGGCACGTGACTTGTTCCCTGTTATGACCTGAACCGAAATGCGTAGGGACGCTAGGTACACGTCCTAGCCGCTTAGGATGTCATTCCTGATGCCCGCTGGGACCAGGTGCGAAGGAAAGGGTGCAAGGGTCGGGCGTACCTACAGTGGGGGGTTCGGTAACGACGGTGAAGACTGGGGCTGATAGGGGCGCAGCTGATCGTGTTTCCCGGGCCCCTACTCTAGTCCTGGACGTCGGTGACTGCGGTTGCCAGTGTGGTCACCAAGGCGTGTGACTGGGTAAATGCCGAGGATATCGACTGCAGCGGAACTTGGGTGTCTGGTAGAGTTGCCGCTGGTCATGGAACAGCGGCCTAACAGCTTGGTTTTCCTGGTCGTAGCCGGGTAGGGGATGCCCCTACGGTGTAGTTTGGCCGTAAGCCTGGGGATGGTCCAAGCCCTGAGGGACTGTGTGGAGTCGTCCGCTGAACCCGAACGGGGTGATGGTGGGACGGAGGTAAAGTCTACGCCGTTGGTCTGTGACATGTTGGGGGCTGGAATGTATGTTCAGAGTGAGATGCCAGGTATGGAGGGGATAGAGGAGGTATGAAAGTGGGTAGGGAGAAGGAAGGGAGGATGGACAGAATAAGGAATGACAGGCGCAGAGGATTGCCAAGTTTGCGTACGAGCGCTTGTTGAGTGTAATTTAGAAAACTCAAAAGAGTGCGTGGCAACCGAGGTGAGCCAGGAGGTGACTGGCTAGGTAACCGATAGCTTGGGTGCCGTCTGTGCTTGGCACAGACTGATGAACCAGAGCCCCCAGGGCGTACTGGGGCGGGTAACTGAAAGTCTGGTATACTAAGTAGGAATGTTACGATCTGTAGTTCATTGACGTGTGGTCGGCCTGCCAACTCCTGCACTGCCAGCAAGGTGGATGTTGGCGACCTTGTCTGCGTGGTGAAGGATCTCGGATCGCTCTTCGAAAACAGAGTGTCGTGCGTAGAAGTATGTGGCAGTTGCTAGCGCCTGGTGAGCGGTCAAATTGTGTATGTGAAGACAAATATGTTGTGAAAGAGTGCGGAGAGAAAGCAAGGAGGGGCCTTGCGTTTACGCACCTGACTTGAGCCCTGGTAGCTGAAGTCTTGGTTGAGGTCGAGACGTGAGTCGACCGGGACCTATGAGGAGGGTGACGTAGAGATAGATATAGATTATATATATATATATATATATATATATATATATATATTTTTTTTTTTTTTGGTAGGTGTGAAGAGATGTGGGAGCGGTAGGTAGCTCCCAGGTGAAGAAGTGTGTAAGACCCCCTTCCCCTTTTTTTTTTTATAATTTTTTTTTTTTAATCAATTTATTTATTTTTTGTGGGAAATATCGTCCAACCTGGATTGCAGGGTGGACGGGATGGAAACTCAATCTGAACTGACCTGTGTGGGGGAAAGGGATAGAGAAATCGGTGAGTAGCCGTGTTGACTACTGGAGGTGGCGAGTGGCTGGTGTGCAACCACTCAACGAACGCTCGCAGCGATTGCGAGGAACAATGCCTTAAGGAGACGAAAGAAGAAGAGTTTGTGACTTGCGAGAGTGTGGGAATGGCCGATTCGTGATGAAGCGGGAGTGGTGAGTGTGTGTAGCGGCTTGGTGTTCGAATCGTTGCGGCCGATGCTACAGCTGGATTCGTAACTTCCGAGACGTTCGACGTTGTATCGGAGGTATGGGTCGGAGCTGCTAGAGCCGGGTATGCGACTGCGTACGGATTGGTTGTTTCAGCCGAGGATCCGAACCTTTGAGCCGACGCTACGACTGGGTTCGGATCGGATAGGAGGGTCTGTTGCGACTGGACTCGGATCGCTTGGGAATGCCATGGTCCGAAGTTTGAGCCGATGCTACGACTGAATTCGGATGGTTTTAGAAGTTCGATGTTTGTAGATCCGAGCCGATGGTGCGACTGTGCTCGGAACAAACGTGGATGCCAGAGATCCGAATCTCTAAGCCGATGCAGTGCCTGTATACGGGCTGATAACGGGTGCATGGCGGGGATTTGAATTCCCGGGTCCGAATCGTAGCGCCGGAGATATGGCTGGACTCGGACAGGTGTTCGGTGTTTCGAAGTTGAAGGGGCTTGTGATTGTCGAGGGTCCGGCCTGTAGTGCCGATTGTTAGCGACAAGAGCCGGCCCAGACTGTTTGGTGTATGGTGTGAGTAGGAGGTGTGGGGCATCAGTAAGGTGAAGGGAGAGTATCATAGGAGGTGTAGGGCATCAGTGACTAGGGATAAGGCAGTGCAGTGTGGGATACCAGTCCGACGACTGGGTATCAGATGTGCGACTTGAGGTAAGAGACTTGCGAGCTGCGAGTAGTTCGTACACCAGCTCTGTGAGACGTAGTGTCTAGGCGGGCCGTTACTGGTGGTAACGTGTGTGCGACAGGGTTCGAAAGACAACTGGACTAGCCGATAAACATGCGATGCAGACGGAAAACACGGGGTTATGGACCGTGTGACTTGTAAAGGAAGAGAACGTGTACCGGCGCTACGATTCGTATGAATGGTAACGGCCGGTCCTACCTGCGACAGCGAGCGGATACGATCGACTGCGAGCGAAGCTGGAATGTACGAAAGCGACTACACGGACGTTGCGAGACGTATGGCGTCGGCTGATGACGGTGAGTACCGCGCACTAGAGCCAACACTGACCCTGGTGGATGGTCTGTATAAGTACCCCTCGAACTCCTCCCATAATTTCAGGCTAGCATACTAGCCATATATTATATATTAGGGCTGTGGAAATTAAAGATAAGATTAATTCCTCGATTAATCTTTACATTTTTTTGATCAATCAAAATTCTTTTGATCGATACTCACCTCTCCGCCGACTTCCAGGTCTTCAGGGAGTTCCGTCGGAGATCCGGTGACGTCACGGACATCGATGTCACAGGACTCCTCCCCCTTCCCCAAGTGCCTCCATCTGCTAACGAAGGGAAGGGGGGAGGAGTCCGGACAGCCTGGACAGTGTATATTTTGTCCTATTGGCTGATAAGCTGTGGATTTGTGCCATCCGGCGTGGCGTCTGCTGTTGCTATGACAGCTGTCGCTGCAGTAGGTTGACGTGCCACGTCTCAGGAGTGCCTCGCTGTGTCGGGCTTCAGCCGTAGCTATGGCGACGGTTCTCTATAAGTAGTCTGTCGGGTGACGCCGTAGCTCTGCCCCGCTGAGGAAGTTCTAAGGAACATCACGCATACGTATGACGTCACCCGCTGCTGTCCTTGGAAGAGATACGGACATATGATACATGCTGTATTCTATCGTTTTTATGTGAGCAGTTTGTGTTAAACACATTAATAATTTTTTAATGTTATACAGTGAGCACTTAGATCTTTTCTTTATACTTATGATCCGGTGCCCTTGCTGAGTAATAAGGAGACGTGAAGGAAGATGCGGGAACTAGTGTGATCCCTGTGCGGGTTTCCACATCGCACCTGCATTGACATCTGCGCACTGCTGTTGCTGTCAATGTAAAGTTAATGACACCCCCAGATCATTTCACAGATCGCAGTGTGAACTTTGAAATGCTCTGCCCCGGGGCTCGGCCTAACTTGCCCCTTTTGGCCTCAGCCTGAGTGCAGGGTGCATGTGCGCGATGTTTGCCGCGCTTGCGTCATGCGGGTGGTCTGACGTAGTGACGCCGCACAGCGGCGGTTTTCGCCCTGTGCTTAGCCCCGCTTAGGATGTGATAGATGCCGGGTCCCAGGACATCTGCTGCTCTACCAAGCACCAAGTAAGTTCGTATCCATCTCTGCTGTTATGCCTCTGACCTGTGGATGGCTTTTACCAAGCCCCACTCACCCCTTTTTCTTTCTACCTATTCTAGACTGCTTTTGGCTACTACCTTGTGAGGCTCTAATGGTCTTACTGCACTGACCTTTATACCTACCACCAGCAAAATCCTTTGCCACTACCCAGTGGCGGAATTTTCAGGGTTGCAACAGTCGCCGTTGCGACTGGGCCCTGTAGTTCCGCCAAGTCCGGGGGGCCCGCCACCCGCCCGTCACGGCGTTGCTGGCAGGGACGGACTGACCATTCGGGCAATTGTCAGATTATAGCTGCCCCGCCTCTGCAATGCCCCCTCAGCCAATAGGAACATGCTGTACACGCCCCCTTCCATAGCGCGTCTTTTTTGACAGTTGACACAGAAGCAGAAGATGCCGACTGCTGGAGGAGAGGAGAGGGAGGCGGGGACACAGCCTGCAGTGTGGAACGGACTGCTGCCTGATAAGGTAAGCTGGCTAAGCTTTACAAAATGGATTCTTGTCAGTGGATTACCCTGGTGAGCAGAGAGGGAGAGGATGTGTTACCTCTAGCAGAGCTCCTCCTGTCTCTGAGGCTAGTAGATCGATTTTGTGTGTGAGAAGTGCACTGCTGCTGGAGGAAGAACATGTCCTGAATGTCTCCCCAATCTCTACTAACTACATCTCCCTACTCATTAGCTGAAAGTTTAATAAAAAAAACACAGATCGTTAAAAACTACCCGCGGCCATCTCCTATTAAAAAAACAATAAAATAAAACTAATAATAGAACCTCCATAGACTTATCACTGCAACTAAAATTAAAATACATATGATCATTTATCAGAAATAAAACAGTTGAGGTCAAACTCCACATTTAACCCCCTAGGTACAGAAACCTTGGTCTCATGTATCCAATACACAGGCACAGTCCCCTCCTCTCCTGTATTACCAACTAATGTGTCTGAGCTGCTGGGGTACTACAAGTCCCAGCATGCCAGGAGATGGGGGCAGGCAGCAGTGTGTTCAATCTGGCAGATTTTTGGGTGAAAAATGCTGGTGTGTGTATACACTGTATGTATAGTGTGTGTATATACTGTATGTATAGTGTGTGTGTGTGTGTATATATACTGTATGTATAGTGTGTGTGTGTGTGTGTGTGTGTGTGTGTATACACATATATATATATATATATATACACTGTATGTATAGTGTGTGTGTGTGTGTGTATACTGTATGTATAGTGTGTGTGTGTGTGTGTGTGTATACATTATGGGTTTTTACCCCAATTTTCAATTTTCTGTCTGGTTTTTATGCTTGCGGTAAATGTCCAGCATGCAGGCAATGCAAATTTAATCAAAAGAAAAAGAAAGATTTTACAGCTTTTGCCACCAAGAAAAATTACCAGATAAAAAATCTCATCACATGTGACACTGTTGGTGTTGTATACATGTTGGAATGCGATTGCGGACTCCAATATGTGGGAAGAACATCTAGACCCATGGGAGTACGCATAGCAGAACATGTAGGCAATATTAGGAGGGGGGTAAAAACCCATAATGTATCCAAATATTTTAAGATCTTTCATGATAGGAACCCGCAATGCCTCAAATTTTGGGGCATTGAGAAGGTTACCCATCACTGGAGAGGGGGTAATTTTATTAGACAGTTGAGTCAGCGCGAATCCCTGTGGATACATGAGACCAAGGTTTCTGTACCTAGGGGGGTTAAATGTGGAGTTTGACCTCAACTGTTTTATTTCTGATAAATGATCATATGTATTTTAATTTTAGTTGCAGTGATAAGTCTATGGAGGTTCTATTAGTTTTATTTTATTGTTTTTTTAATAGGAGATGGCCGCGGATAGTTTTTAACGATCTGTGTTTTTTTATTAAACTTTCATGTATATTTCCAACCATGGGGATAAGTTGATCACTTTGACAGTGTTTTCAACCCGTTTTATATTATTAGCAAGGGCTGGTAAGTAGGTGACACTTTTAGGGAGAGCAGCTGGCGAGTGTCTCTGACTTCCGGTGTTTGCGCTTGGCTTCCCCGTCACCATGACGACCGCCCTGCTATTTCTATCAGCTGGGTGACACCATAGCTCCACCCTCGCTGACGAAGTCCTGCTGGACGTAACGCCGCGTACGGGGGGGGGGGGGGGGGGGGGGGAGGAGCTCACGCACGGACGTCACCCGCTGCCATCTCCATGCTGGACGGATGTCCACAGCGTTCATTTATATTGTCAGTTCCGGCTGTATACCGGCTTTTTATCTAGGCGCAGAGCGCCAATGTTGTTTTATTCACATTGACTTCCAATAAATTTTTGCTGAGTGCACTTAGGCTGTCTCCCTTCTTCCTTTTTTTGGGACCATTGGATACCATATCATTGCATCCAGCACCATTCTTAGGAGGATTTATATACCACCTTCTGGCCACCTAGTCCGGCTATCTGTGGAAGGATCTGCGCTGCAGTCACTCGATTCCATTATCCCAGGGTGGATACATGCCTGTATGACCTTCTCTTAGCGGAGAGGTCCATCGTATCTGGTAAGCCTAATATATTTACGGTGGAGGATTGTATCAGCACATTTTGGGCAGAAGATTGCATCCCCCTCCTTTCATCACATGAGGAATCTCATCCCTTTTTCCTGCTATACCATTCTGGGAACTTAAGAGGACTTTTCTTTCTCAGTGATAGAATTGTATTAGATCTGATATTGCCGACCACTCATTTGATGGTGTTTTAAATATTTTGTTTTTCTTATGCGCTGCACATACTCCCGTTTTTGCTATACTGTATGTAGTGTGTGTATATATGTGTATATATATATATATATATATATATATATATACACACACATATACACACACACACTGTATGTATAGTGTGTGTATATACTGTATGTATAGTGTGTGCATATATATATATATATATATATATATATATATATATACATACATACACACACACACACACACACACACACACACACACACAGTATGTGTATATATATATATATATATATATATATATATATATTGTGAAGGACTAGCATCAAGTGTAGAGCTTGAAGGACACCGCCACTCGCTGGTTCTTCTTTTTAAGGGTTGTTTGCCCATTTTTATTAAAATAAGTTCAAAACAAAATCAAAAGGTTTTCCCTCGCAGGGGTTTCAGTACTCCTTTTCAACAACAAAATGACATTCAGCCGTGCTGCTCAGGCCTTCCACTTCAGGCTCTTGTCTGTCTCCTATAGACTTTTCCATCTGCAACACCATCCATTTGGATAGCAGCCCCTTGCTGCTCTGGCCCTCAGACCTGGGTCTCTGACTTCTCCAGTGCACACTTGCACTCTATGGCCTCCCCAGTGCACACCTGCACTCGTCGGGAGGGTGGGGCCCAGAATGCTGGTCCTGATTCTACTATCAGGCCCACACACACCTGAACAATCAGTGTGCAGTTGAGTCTCAAAACCCGGATCCAGGACTGGGGATTTCATCCCACCCGGATCTCTAAGAAATCCCCAAGCTCCAGGTTCCAAAGTGGACTTTAGTAAATCATGAGGAAACTGAAAAGCCAGTTTCCTCCCAAACAAGCAAATACCCTGGAGCCCCTCAACCTGCCTGGTTGAGAATCCTGTATTCATACACTGGTGGGGTACCACACTACCACATACCCTCCCCCTTTGTTTCGATCCGGAGGGAGGAACACCAGCACCCATCATTATGGTTGGGACACCTCTGTGCTGGCTGTCAGCCACGTAGGCCCAACCTTTTTTTCCGGGTGCGCTTCCAGGTATGTCCCACCCTGGATCTTAACAAGGTCCTATATTTCCCTATACTCAGCCTTCTCCCTCTTCTTTTGGGGTTCCATAAGCACTGCCTCTCCTGAAATTTTAACAGGGCACCCCTGGTCTTTCTACCAACCCTTCTGCCTCCACGCTTCAGGTTCCCAGGTTTCCCAATACCTTTGGACACCACACTGTCATGTACCTTTAACAAACTATTTGGTTCATCATTGACAGACATATTCAAACCAACATTACACCTCTCAACGTTGCACAGATCACCAATGCCTTTTTTTTCCAGCATTTGCTAGGGCAGCGTCTGCAGAGGGCACACATAATGGAGAGCCCCCATTACCCACGGGAAGCTCACAGGACGTCACCTCCCCTGGGTTCACCCACTCTGCAGGCAGCTGTCCTACCACTTGCCCTGTTCTGATGCCATCTGTATTTTTATCCACCTGAACAGACAAGCTCTTGTCTGATCCACATACCATTTTTACCGCACTTCTTATCCGTTTCCCTGTCTCGGGGACCTTATTAGGTTTGTCACCTAAACCAAACATCGGACTGGGGACCCCAGTCTTTTTAACCACCTTCGGTTGAGCCCCGGTCAGGATTTCTGCTGCTTTTTGGTCCACACTTGGCCCTTCCATCTCATGTGATTCTTCTACTGGTACAGCATACACACCCTTCACCGACAACTGACCAGTACTACCTTGGACCATAGCAGCAGAAATGCCTTCCACCTGGCTGTTAGGTGGTGAAACCTCATACACTTTTTTTTCACCAAAGCTTCTCCCATATACCTCTTGTACAGGAAGTAACCCATCAGCATACCTAGAGGCAATTTTTAGTAATACAGTCATAAATAAACCATTTCTGTCTGGTCTTCCTTTGTGCTGTACCACCTGCCACTCAGGGGTCCACCTAATGGTACTCTGCAGTACCAGACTGTCTGACTGTGGTGGAGACACCCCAAGATAGACTGGCTGTACATCCCAAAGTTTAAGCATCTCCTTGAATACTTTTGTTAGAAACCATACCCCTGGCTCCAGACCCAAGTCCTTCCTTGGGACTTTCCTGACACTGGGGATGCAGACAGACTCACTTGCTAAGACGTGAGAGGTTTCAAGGTTTAATGGAACCTTCTCCCAGCTGGAGACAACCACAGCCTGGTGCTCTACCAGAGCGCTGCCAGGTGCTTGACTCATACCCAACTTCTCAGGTTCAGCACCAATGAACTGCTTTACATTACTAGTGACAACGTCACTTTGACACGCCATGTCAGCATAATTTTTGTAGGTTACTGACAAAGTGTCTGTGTGCTCGCCCTTATATGGTCCATATTTCTCACGAGGGTTAACCCCTGCAGCAGCCACCGTGCCCTCAGGTATAAGCTGTTCTGCCGTCCCTCCTGCTGGCACAGCAGAAACTTTGTCCACCTTATTTTTGTGCATGAAAGCCTCATCTATCAGGGACATTAGATTTTTACCCCAACTATCCCAATCCGTTGTAGCTGTGCTCCATTCACTGGCGTTCCTCAGCCCTGATCCATCCGCCCAAGGAGACACATTAGAACAGATGGGTTTAGTTTCAGATTCATCACCCAAATTACGAATCATGGCAGACTTCGGTAACACATGTTTTAGCACCGCAGGTTGCAATACACCACAACCACCACCTTGCTCAGGTGGCGCTTCATAAGCCTCACACACCTTTGCATTTTTCACAGGTTGTGTTAACCCACCATTTAGCGGCACATTTTTAGTACTAGCAGCTTGCACTAACACATTACCATTACACGGTACAGTTCCACTCTGTCCCACCAGAGTGACATCGCAGTTGTCCATGGCAACCTCCGACTCCAATACATGAAGTTCCCTGGAGATTTCTGGGGACAACTGTGCTGTCTTACCACCAATTGCTACAGGCAATGACCCATTTGTGACAACAGCTTTTGCTCTGGAAGAACCTGGGGTTTTCCCAACAGCAGCAAACTTTTCATTAACAGTAATACTTATAGAATTTTTAGTTTTTGCAGGCTGTCCTAGCCCACTGCCAACTTAAGGCTGGCAGACATTAGACAACACTTTTAGTCATCAACACAGGTTCTGTTTGGACTTTAACCCCTGCATTCCCACTGGGTATGAAAAAGTCATTCTCAAGCACACATTCTGTGGCCCCACTAACTGGGGTCACTCTCACATCATCATGGACAGTCTCGCAGCCAGTTCTTTTATACCTGAAATCAGCAGTTCCAGGCATCATTTCATTAAAGATAGTCTTACCCACCACAGTAGTTGGGGTCTCCATCTTCATTTGAGTACGTTGTCTTAAGAACCAGTCCTCAGCCACACATTTACTGGCCAACTTCCCCTGGTGGCCATGGGATGAAATCACAGCAGGCATCTCCCACTGTTTAGCACCCCCTGCAGACACCACAGAAAACTCCTCCTTGTTGCCAGGGGTGACTGCAAACATATTTGCAAAGGGACCTTGGCCCACAGGTAAAGAGTTCTGTTTAGCAACATTACCTCTAGGTGCACCCCAGAATATAGGGCAAGACAATATTTCGTGCCCCAGCTGGCCACATTCCAGGCATGGTACTGGATGACTTTTCCCTAGTGCGTTTCTCTCCTGATGATTCCTTCCAGGCATAACTTCCACTCTCGTTGCCATGGGAGATCGCAGTCTCCCAGCAGAGCTTTGCTGGCTCTCTCCAACATGCTGTATTGGCTCCTCCGGAAGCCACTTATCACGACCCATGGGAGGCACACCCCTTGGTCCACAGACAGCCCGACTGGCCTCCTCTGTGTTGCTATGGGCAACCACTCTCTGTCCTGGCCTTTGATCAGCCTCTCTTCTGGCATATAACACAGGCTTCTCAGACCTTTGTTTTGCTAGGTAGCTTTGCACTGGAGCCAGGGACAAAAGGCACTTGGAGACTACATGCCCCCACTCACTGCACCGCAAACAGCGCACTTGGTTCCATGTCTTGTCAGGGTTTCCCACCCTGCATCTGCTGGACCCTGTCTCAAGCTGTGTCACTTTCACACTTTTCACAACAGCTGCTGGTTTAACTGCAGCAGTGTTGCCAGGGACAACAACACCCCTCTCCCAGGCATGGACATTCGGCAGCTCTCTTTTTGTATGGAAGGTTGGCTTGCCTTCCACTTTAGCTTGGTCCAATCCTGCCAGGTGTCGCTTGCACCAATCCACTGCAGATTCAAACGCTGGTGGACTCTCCACACTAGCAGTCATCTGTGCATTCATTGCACCAGGGACAACAGCAGCCCTCTTTTCCCTTGGAAAACTCTGTTTAGGCATGTATGGGGTTCGATCAGGCGGTAACAACCCCTCCAGCCACAGAGCTCTATCTATCATCTCAGCCATCCTTGCTTCTTTTAGGCGTTTTGATCGCCCCATCCTTGCGGTCTTGCAAACAGCAACTTGTAACAGTTCTTGGAGGAGAAAAGGAAAAAAAAAAAAAAAAAAACTGTTTGTTTCTCCTTTCACAGGTACACAACCTGCATGCAACAGTCCATCAAATAAACTTCTGCGCAATGCAGTTTGCCTGGCTGCCACACACAGCTAGCAGCAGTTCACTGCAGAGAAAAAAAAATGACTTTTTGTTCACAGGTACACCACCTGCAACAAATTGGAGCACTGTCTCTTCAAGGCTAGTTACCTTTCGCTTGCAGGTTCTCCTCACCTGCACACACACAGATTATGCAGTCTCATGCACCAAAAACACAGTTCATATAACAGATGAACTTACTTGATTGTAGGGATCTCAGATTGTGCCAAAATTCTCCACCACTTGTGAAGGACTAGCATCAAGTGTAAAGCTTGAAGGACACCGCCACTCGCTGGTTCTTCTTTTTAAGGGTTGTTTGCCCATTTTTATTAAAATAAGTTCAAAACAAAATCAAAAGGTTTTCCCTCGCAGGGGTTTCAGTACTCCTTTTCAACAACAAAATGTCATTCAGCCTCCTGGCTTATACATACAGCAGTGCTGCTCAGGCCTTCCACTTCAGGCTCTTGTCTGTCTCCTATAGACTTTTCCATCTGCAACACCATCCATTTGGATAGCAGCCCCTTGCTGCTCTGACCCTCAGACCAGGGTCTCTGACTTCTCCAGTGCACACTTGCACTCTATGGCCTCCCCAGTGCACACCTGCACTCGTCGGGAGGGTGGGGCCCAGAATGCTGGTCCTGATTCTACTATCAGGCCCACACACACCTGAACAATCAGTGTGCAGTTGAGTCTCAAAACCCGGATCCAGGACTGGGGATTTCATCCCACCCGGATCTCTAAGAAATCCCCAAGCTCCAGGTTCCAAAGTGGACTTTAGTAAATCATGAGGAAACTGAAAAGCCAGTTTCCTCCCAAACAAGCAAATACCCTGGAGCCCCTCAACCTGCCTGGTTGAGAATCCTGTATTCATACACTGGTGGGGTACCACACTACCACAATATATATATATATACACACACACACACACTGTATGTATGGTGTGTGTGTGTGTGTGTATATACTGTATGTATAGTGTGTGTGTATATATTGTATGTATAGTGTGTGTGTGTGTGTGTCTCTATGTGTATGTATATTATGTGTGTGTGTATTATGTATACTGTATTTTCCATGTGTGCCCACTGCTGCTCAACAGAAGTCGATCTAACAATCCCATGCCCGTGAAAAATGCATTTGTTGCCATATGGAGCCGTCTGATTGGTGCACCGCAGAGCTCGACCTCAGATCAGGCAGCAGGGCAGGGCTTGGTACATCATGTCACACATCAAGCATGGCCTTTATTCACATGCCCCGCTGCCCAATCCGAGGCCAACCACAGCAGTTCACTATTCCGCTGGCTCTACGACTCACTTGTGCATTTCAGAGGCTGCAACAAGTGGATTTTTTCTAATTAAAAGCCTTTTCCCGACAGCTGCCTGCCACACCAAGCACTAAGGTGCAAAGGTGTGAGTAAGGGGACACTGATGGAGGAGGGGACACTGATGGAGGGTGGCACACTGGGGGGGTGGCACACTGGGGGGACTAGCGTAGGGTGTCACTCTGGGGGGCTCTGCCATAGGGTGGCAATCTGGGGGGCTCTGCCATAGGGTGGCAATCTGTGGACTGTGATGTATAGGGAGAATGTCGGGACTTTGTTGTAAGGGAGGACTCTGACTGTTGTACTCTATATGTTGTTTTGTTTGTTACTTACTCCTGGCGTGACGGCCATCTGTAAACCCGGGGGCCCCATAATCTTCTATTGCCCGGGGGCCCCATGAGTTGTCAGTCCACCCCTGGTTGCTGGGTGGGGGCGGGGGGTGCAAGTCACACGCGGGTGACACCCATGGATAGCGGCCGGCACCGCTAAAACCGCCCGCTTCCCTACACTGATCTGCGCCTCGCTCTTGTCAGTGGGGACTGAAGCTGCCGGCGCCTCCTCCTCTCTGTTTACATCCAGTGAGGAGGAGGAGGAGCCCGAGGGACACACACCGCTGTGTGTACACGTCCATGGCCGCACTGTTCTGAGGTCTGTACTGTACATTTTATTTTAAGTAGATGGATATATGGGGGGGTGCCTATGCTGATGGGGGGTGTGCACCAAGTGGGGTGTCTATACTGCGGGGGGTCTGTACTAAGTGGGGCTGTGTAATATACCATGGGTCTGCACTAAGGGGGTGTCTATACTGGGGGGGTCTGCACCAAGTGGGGTGTCTATACTGCGGGGGTCTGTACTAAGGGGGTGTGTGTATACTGCAGGGGTCTGTACTAAGGGGGTGTGTGTATACTGTGGGGGTCTGTACTAAGGGGGGTGTGTATACTGCGGGGGTCTGTACTAAGGGGGTGTGTATACTGCAGGGGTCTGCACTAAGGGGGTGTGTGTATACTGCAGGGGTCTGTACTAAGGGGGTGTGTGTATACTGCAGGGGTCTGTACTAAGGGGGTGTGTGTATATTGCAGGGGTCTGTACTAAGGGGGGTGTGTATACTGCGGGAGTCTGTACTAAGGGGGTGTGTGTATACCGCAGGGGTGTGTATACTGCGGGAGTCTGTATTAAGGGTGTGTGTGTATACTGCAGGGGTCTGTACCAGGGGGGTGTATACTGTGGGGGTCTTTACTAAGGGGGGATTCTATACTGATGGGAGGTCTGCACTAAGGGGGTGTCTATACTGTGGGGGTTTGCACTAAGGGGGTGTCTATACTGATGGGGTGTCTATACTGATGGGGGGGTCTGCACTAAGGGGGCGTCTATACTAGGGTGACCAGACATCCCCGGTTTCAGGGGACAGTCCCCGGATTGAGGACACTGTCCCCGGACCAAGTCTGTCCCCAGTTTTGTCCCCGGATTGGATTTGAACAGGGGCCATGGGGCAATTTCACAGACAGTCAGTGCAGGGGGGTGTATTTTTCCATTTTCTGTGCCCCTTTCTGATGATCATGTGCTGGTCGGAGCGAAGGTAATATTTCTTCAGTTTCGGGTGCATGCCAATTCAGCTCCGCTCGCATGTTCTTCTGCCTTGGCTTAAGTCCCAGCCAGCCGCCTGCTTATCTCCTTGCCTTCCCTGGTGGAGTGATCTTCCTCCACTTCCCACCCAGTAGTAGCCGGGGCCCAGAGAGTAAGACTTGACAGGCTGTGAGGCGGGCGGCGGCGATTAGCAGAGAGTCGCTGATTGCCGCCATTACTAGTAAAAAAAAAATATGTCCCCGGATTTCATTTTAAAAATCTGGTCACCTTAGTCTATACTGATGGGGGTCTGCACTAAAGGGGGGTGTCTGCACTAAGAGGGGGGATTCTACACTGATGGGGGTGTCTGTACTGATGAGGGGGGTCTGTACTGAGGGAGGGGGGTCTGTACTGAGGGAGGGGGGTCTGTACTGAGGGAGGGGGGTCTGTACTGAGGGAGGGGGTCTGTAGTTAGTGGAGAGGGGTCTGTACTGAGGGGGGGCTATAGTTGGTGGAGGGGGGGTGACACCATTTTTTTCCGCACCAGGTGACACCAACACTAGTGATGCCACTGATTGACGGTAAGTCAATCAAGTGACAGAGCTGAGAAATCGATGCCAACCTCCACCACTGTGCCTCTTACTGATCCCATCCCCTCACCACTGATCTCATCCCTATCCCCCTCCATTACTTCTACAACAGAGGTGATGGGGTTGGATAGGGATGAGATCAGTGGTGGGGGGATGGGATCAGTAAGAAGCACAGGTGGTGGTGGGAGAGGATGGCACCACCGCTGGTACTTGAGGGGGGTGGTAGCGGTGATACTTGAGGGGGGCTGGCAGCAGTGGTACTTAAAGGGGGGTGGTAGCGGTGGTACTCGAGGGGGGTGGCTGTGGTGGTGCCATCCTCTCCCACCACCTGTGCCTCCTTACTGATCCCTATCCTCCCCACCACTAATCTCATCCCTATCCCCCCCATTACTTCTAATGTATCTAATCTAAAGTAAGAGGCACAGGTGGTGGTGGGAGAGGATGGTACCACCACTGCCACCGCAGCCACACCCCCCTCAAGTACAACCACTGCCACCCCCCCTCAACACCAGCACTTCCACTGATCCCATCCCTCCTCCCCACCAGCACTGTTACTGGTCCCATTCCCCAGATCAGATTTAATTGATCCTATGATTGCTTCATAGGATCAGCAACCAATGTTTTGCTTCATTTATGTGAAATCCCTGGTGATATGGCCAGTCCCTCAGCTTTCCTATTAAAAACTTACCACACTAGGCAGGAGCGTACAGCATGGTCAGTACTCTAGTTAGGCTGGTAACTCCGTGTGCTCTCCTCCAGTGATCAATAAATGTTTTACTTTGTTGTACAGTGTAAAAAAATAAATAAACTATCATGATTTCTTGCACCCGGGCCCTGACAGTTTCTAGTTACGCCTCTGCCACTACCAATTGCGTTTTGAAGCACCAGTGTTTACTGGGTCTCTGGTCCTGAGACCCCCTACCTCTGCTCTGTACCTCATACAGGTATACCAGTTTCCCCCCTTACTTTCCCCCCTCGCCCCCTTTCCCTCAAGTTATCACCGTCCTTCACTCTCACTCCTCACCAGTTGCCTTTATGACACCTTACTGGCACAATCACCTGCACCGTTTACTCACCTTTTCAAATCACCTCCTTAGCCTTTACTTATAGTTATATAAATATAAAAGAGTGCAGCGCAAAGACAAAATTAGATAAAAAAGTCCTTTAAAATCAGCAGAAGTCCATAGGGTGAATAGTGCACAATAAGCATGCGATGTGGATCACACACATTGACCAGAAGAAGATCCCTCCACCACACACAGAATGGCCTCTCACCTCTATGCTTCGACCTCCAGGAGGTCACAAGGCATAAGATAGACCATACATGGACAACCGATGACATCCAATCTCTCAGCCTCCCCTCCAAGCAGCATATATCAGCAATGGCAACAAATGACTTGATAAGCCTCCTCCACCGTCCTCCAGTTATGAAAATAAACAGAGGAAACTTCCTAGTGCTCTCTGATATGCAATGATTTTATTCATAAAAATACAGAGTAACAAATAGATACTCACAATAAAAAGCACTCATGTGCGAGTGCGGACAGAAAACAGCATGTAAAACGATCATAAGATCACAGATGCTCGGAGATAATCGCGGCAGCGTCCGGCGTAGCTCCCCCCCGTACGCGTTACGTCAATGGGCGTGACTTCCTCAGCTTGGGGCGAGGCTAAACACGGACTCGCCGCAATTGTTTAAATAGGTAACATGGCACCCTATGACCAATCATGATTCACAAAAGGAATAACCTATCCCAGCTGACCTTTCAGAAGACAAGCTTCTTGCTAAAAGGAGAATGGTAACATAGATAAAATACAGCGGTCAGCATATATGCAACTGGTCAACCGTTGCAAATAGACACCCAAGTCAATACACCGAACCCTCTGTGTCCTAAGCCATATAAAAAAGGGCAATCAACCCCACAATAAATATAAAATGAAATACAATTATATCCACAATAAGATACATGTATAATAGACGCCACCCGCGATCATCTCCGAGCTTACATATAACACAAAATATATATATATATATATATATATATATATATATACACACATACACATATATATACATATACACACATACATACACACACACAAAGGAAAAATATATATATAAAATAATAATAAATATAAAAAATGGAAAAAAAAAAAAAACGATAAACAAAAACCACTAAATTACCTATTAGAAATAAAACAATTTAAATCAAAATCAACGTTAAGGCCTGCAGGCGAGAGAACTTTGGTCTCGAAAATCCAAAAAGATTCTCGCTGACTCAATTGCCGGATGTAATGTCCACCCCTCCAATGTTTTGGCACTTTTTCAATCCCCCAGAATTTCAGTCCTCTAGGGTCCCGCTGACGACAACTCCTGAAATGGCGGGAGACACTATGGGTTTTTACCCCCCTTCTGATGTTACTCACATGTTCCCCCACCCTCACATGTAACGCTCTAGATGTGCGCCCCACATATTGGAGCCCACAGTCACATTCCAACATGTAGACAACTCCTTCTGTTGCACATGTCATCAGCTGTTTGATTTTATATTCAGTCTGTGTGACTGTGGAACTAAATGTTTTGCATTTTTTTTATGTTATTTTTTTGCGTGTTTGCATGTGGCACAGCGACCACACGCATAAAATCCAGACAAACATTCAAATAGCTTAGGCTGTGTTAAAGTGGGCGGATCTATAACCCCAGGGGCTAAACTGTCCCAAAGGCTAGGTGCTTTTCTATATATGAATTGGGGACGTTCTGGCAGAACTGGACCAAGGATACGATCATATTTGAGAATGGGCCAATGTTTGGCAACTATTTTTTCAAAACTCTTATGCTGAATGCTGTAATCCATAATAAGCTTATAACCATTCGCATTAAGATTATTATCCACTATGTCAACCGGCTTGTCCGCCACAATAACCCCTCTATCCATTAACCTCACCCGTTCAATTTCCTTATTAATATCATCAGAATTATATCCCTTTTGTTTGAATCTTGCAGCTAGAATTTGAGATTGAGCAAGAAAATCAGACTCCAATGTTACACAACCAAAGTCTATGATGACAACTAGACAGTGGAATATAACCTTTCGGTCTGTAGTTTTAAAATGGTTTCTGGTGTGAAAACTACCATCTTGCTTAAAAATCTCGAGATCCAAAAAAGTTATCTGATTGAAATCAACATTCCAGGTGAGCAAAATGTTTTTGTCATTGCCATTAAGCTTATCCATAAACAATTGAAGACTAGGCATATCGCCCTCCCACACCATAATAAGGTCATCAATATACCTTTTATAGCACCGTAGTTGCGATGGGCGATCACGAAAGACCGCATCCGCCTCCCAGTGGGCCATAAACAAATTGGCCACACTGGGAGCAAAACAAGCGCCAATCGCAACTCCACACAGCTGTAAATAGTAGTCTCTGTCAAACCAGAAATAATTACTGGAGAGACATAACTGCAAACTATCCAACAGAAATTGTATATGGTCAGGGGCAAGATCAGTCTCTGTCAATGCCCACCTCACAGAAGCAATAGCTGCATCGTGATCTATAATTGTATACAAAGAACCTACGTCAGCTGTAATGAGGATAGAGTTAGGTGTGCAAGGCAAGGTATTCAAAAACTGAATTATTTGTTTGGTGTCACGTAGATAAGCTTCCATTTTTCTTACCAAAGGCTGCAAAAAGAAATCAAGATACTGACCTAACCTGGACGTTACCAAGTTGATGCCATTAACAATCGGACGTCCAGGTGGTCGTTCAGCATTCTTATGCAACTTAGGTAGAAAATAAATAATCAGAGTACGGCAATAAAAAGGATCCTCTTTGGCATTCAAAATGCCATCACTTTTACCATTCTCAATCAAAGAGTGCAACTGATTCTTGAACTTAACCATAGGATTTCCATTCAAAAGTGAATAGGTGCTATGGTCGCTCAATCGTTTCATTTCTCCTTGATAGTAGGTTTTACTCAGTACCACCAGACCTCCTCCTTTATCCACCGGTCGGATTACGATATCATTTCTCTGCTCAAGAGATAAAATACCCCGCTTAATATGCTGAGAGTCCCTGACTCTCTTAACTTTAAGAGAATCCAGGTGACTACATACCATATTTTTAAAGACATCCAAATGTCTATTGTCATTTGACTGGGGGTTAAACACCAAACGGTTCCTTAAATTAGAGTGGTTAATACTCATTTGTGAAGAATTTCTCTGGATGGGATCAGAGAGAAAATACTTCTTCATATTTAATCCCCTAACAAATTTCTGGACATTCACATATGTCTGAAATTTGTTAAGGTTGCGTATGGGGGCAAATTTAAGACCTCTATCCAAAACTGGTGTCTCATCTTCAGACAGAGGGACACCACTCAGATTGAATATCCCTGTTCTTAATACGGTCTTTGCCTTTTGGGCTCATCTCCCTCCCCTGATTCCTCTCGGTTTTTCCTTTTTTGACTGGGAGGACCATTTCCACTGGAGCCTTGTAATACAGGATATTCCCTCCAATCCCCCGTCCAAGCCGGAGTATGAGGTGGAGGTCCCCTCCAAGTGGTCCTCTCCTGACCTAAAAAATGATTATCATAGGGTGATTCCTCCCAATGATCCTGCAAGGGAGCATAACTGTTGCGAGTAGGCAGAGGTGCATCCCTCAAGGGATAACCACCCCTACCCCTCGGGAAACCATTACCCCTCGCAGCAGCAGGTCTCCAAGGAGGATTATCTTGGTAGTTAGAATACTGACCCTGTCCATTGCTAACAGGGACCGAATTCAAAATTCCCCTACCCTTACCTTTTCCCCTAGGGCGGGCAGATCCTCGTCCCCTAGGACCAGGGGAATAATTTCTATTAGGTGTATTATGGGCCACATTGGCCCACAAAATCTGAGGACCCTGACTAGCCACACGAGGGGCATCAACAGCCACTTCAGTAGTATCCATAGAGGATTGCTCAGGAATATTATTTTGCGCAGGACCCATAGATTGCCATTTAAAGACCTGTTGACCCCCAAAGTCATTCAATTCTCACAGAATTTTTTTCCGTTTTTTGTCCTGGGTCTCCTTGTCCCACTTAACTAATTTTAACTTGAGGTCCCCTGATAGCTGAATAAATTTCGGAGTATCCTTAAATATCTCAATATGATCAGTAATTTCTTTAATCTGGTTCTCAAGCCATTTTTTCTTACGCTGTTTGCGAGAAAGCAATAATCGCATAAGCTCAAATCCTTTACAGACAAAAAAAAATCACACCATTCTTTATTTGACTCATCAAATAAGCCATCATTCAGTGGTAAATCCCACCTAAGACGTCTAGGCATAATCTGAGCAGCCAAATAGTGCTCAAATTAAACTACCGTATTTATCGGCGTATAACACGCACCCCAAGTTTAGGAGGGAATTTTAAGGAAAAAAACTGTTAGAAGGGAAGTTCAATGAAAAAAAAAAAAAAAAAAAACTTACATTTAAATGCAGCCTTGTCCATCCATCATTGCAGCCTTGCCCAGTGTCCACCTGCAGCCTTGCCCAGTGTCCATCTGCAGCCTTGCCCAGTGTCCATCTGCAGCCTTGCCCAGTGTCCATCTGCAGCCTTGCCCAATGCATTTGCAGCATTGCCCAGTGTCTTTCGATTTGAAAATGGCGCCGATTTCCTCTGTGGAGAGGAGCGAGCGGAGCCGAGGGTACTTCGGCTAGACTCGGCTCCTCTCGCAGTCCTGCCCATCTCCACTGATTAAGCCGCTGGCATACAAAAAGCAGAGTGTAGTTCGGCTAGACTCAGCTCTGCTCACAGTCAGGGGTGGGACTGCGAGAGGAGCCAAGACTAGCCGAAGTACACTCGGCTTTCTGTATGTCCGCGGCGCTCGCAATCAGTGGAGGTGGGCGTGACTGCGAGAGCCGAGTAAAGCCGAGTGTACTTCTCGGCTCCGCTCGCTCAGATCAGAGGGGGATCAGCGTATAACACGCACCCACGATTTTCCCCTGATTTTAAGGGGAAAAAAGTGCGTGTTATACGCCGATAAATACGGTATATCCCACCATGTTTTAAGTTTCTTATCGAATAAGTGTCCCAATTTTCTAAACGAAAAGCTCAAATCACCATGATTAGAAGTGCTAATCGTTTTAGAAAATACATCGGGGAGAATCACTTCTCTACTTTCCAAGTAAGAAAATACATCCATTTCTGCAGCCAAATATAAATGAATTAAATGCAAATAGTAAAATAATAGTATTCAGCGCTGAAAAAATAAATAAACAAATAACAAATAATGCAGCCAGCACTTGGGGGTAAATTCATAAAAAAACTCAAAAGGAACATAAATATAAAAGTATATAGTTATAGTTGCCTACAATATCTAGTTGATAGGTCCATCTCTGCATCCGTCCGCCTTGGTCGCCGTGGGAGACCCCCCCATACGGTGGCCCTGGCGCCTGTTTTTAGGTAAGCGGCACAGTTCTCGCTCCCCAATGCTTATATGTTTATACTGTATGTTTAATGACTGTTTTTATTGTAAGGTTGACCTGTGTGAATATTCATATTTTGTTCAGCTTTTTTATAGTTAATGACTGTATATCAATTAATTTTAGAACTTCTCCTGCCGAAGCGACGCTGTCGTGGAACTAGTTGAGACTCCCCCCACGTGACCCCTATTTCCACCGTGATCTTCCCCCAAGGGATCATCAATTTTCGGTGACACGTACGGTTTGTCGCGCTGTTTGTACTGTACTTTATTGTCTATGTTGTTTTGATGTCTTTTACTCTGATATTATGTTAATAAATTTATATTTTTTATTATATCTGCTCTCTCTAAATTTACCTACTCACCTTGTACCGCAATAGTCCTACTGCCCTCCTCTCTCCCTTCTTTTGGTCTTTTGGGTTTTGGGGTCCCTTAAGCTTTTCTATTTAAAATAGATTTTTAGGATGATGGTACCATTAATAACAAGTGTATGTGTCTTCTTACTAAGAGGCTAACAATTAATTCACATTTCTAAACTGTAGGATTACTCTGCTGTCCTTTCACCAAGGACAGCTGTGTAATCTTAACACTGTATATACCGTAGGTTGTCATGCAGAGAACTGGTCCAACTCTGTTTGTAGGATAAGAAAGTATTTTTTCCCGCAGTAAGGAAAAGCTGGTACAGCCTTTTTTTGTAATGAAGTGTGCTGTGGGGGGCTCATGGGATTGTAAAACTGGATATTGTTTACAACAAGCATTTATCCACAATCACAAGTAAAGTAACATAACTTACCAGGAATAAATGGGCAACTTTTCTTTTACTAGTTAAACAGTATACAGCAATTACCTTCAGAGATGGGAAATTATGAGGGCTACATCAGGTTCATGCTTCGCTGTTTTAAATATTTGTAGTGCTACCCCCAGAGGAGCCACTGAATTGTTTTGTGATTTCTCTGTATGACTGAAGATGACACACCTTGCTCACCCAGCACCTACCGACATACTTTGTGGTATTTCAAAGAATTTATTAGGCCAAGCATAGCCTAAAAGAAGAGAGGTTTAGCAAGTGTACTTATAGAAACAATCAATGAGACAACCACATTATTTTGAGAGACATAGTTGAACACCTGTAATATTCTGATTAACAGTAATTAACACAACTGAACTGCATTTACCTAGCAACAGTAATTAAAGTCAGTCCTAACATGCTATAACAGTCCTAGTTTTATCACACTGGCCACTGACTGATGAAAGGCAAAAAAATGTTGGCTGGCAAAGTTGGGGCCCTTGAAGAAAGCACAACAGTGCCCAGCAGAAAACAGATAAATGTGGTGTTAGTCTCTTACCAGACCCAGGGAGCCCTCTTTTAGGTCTCCAGACACATTCTCTGGTTTAGTTCAAGTCCTCAGACAGGGAATGGAGTTGCTGTGATGTCTCTCTTTCAATCCTGCTCAAAGTCTGTCTTTTCCTTCCTTACAAGCGGTGGGGGTGTTCTCTAGGACAATCTTCAAATCACATATTACACCTTTCCAGGGAGAAAGTTACTGGTATCTTAGGCAAGGTCCTGCATGATAAGAGTCTTCTCTCAGGTCTCTCTCCTGATTGTAGTCAGCCATGGCAGCAGCAACTAAGTCTTTTCCCCACACACCTGCTTTCTTCAAGACAGCCCTCTCCTCTTTGCTCAGCAGCTTGCAGACTTCCCCCCCTTTCTCCTTGCTCGGTTGCATCATCCAAAAACGTCTTCTGGTCTTGATCAATGCCCAGCCAAGATGGCTGTCCCCATCACTGGAGACACTCCATAGGTAAGCAATAAGCAATAAAAAGTGGTCTCCTTAAGGATGGCTTCTGCACTTCTGCATTAATGAATATTCAGTTTAACCACTTGCCCACTGGGCACTTATACCTCCTTCCTAACCTGGCCAATTTTCAGCTTTCAGCACTCTCAAACTTTGAATGACAATTACTTTCATGCAACACTATACTCATATGAAATTGTTGTCCTTTTTTTCCACACAATTAGAGGTTTTTTTTGGTGATATTTAATCACTACTCTTTTTTTTATTTTTTGCTCTGTAAAAAAATTCAATTTCCTTTGTTTTTCGGTTATAAAATTTAGCAAATTGATAATTTTATATATATATATATATATATATATATATATATATACACAGTTATACTGCTACATATCTTTGGTAAAATAACCCAAATAAGTATATATTATTTGGGCTTTGTGAAAGTTATAGCGTCTACGAGCTAGGTGGTAATAATTGAAAATTGATTGCACCTGATGTACTGACGGCCTATCTAATTTCTTGAGACACTAACTAGCCAGGAAAGTACAAATACCCCCCAAATGACCATTTTTTGGAAAGTAGACATTCCATCGTATTTAGTAAGAGGCATGGTAATTTTTTCCCACAATTCTTTGCAAAATTAAGATTTTTTATTTTTTTTTTCACAAAATTGTCATATTACCAAGGTATTTCTCACACACTGTATAGGCATACTTGCAACTACACCCCAAAACACATTCTTCTACTGCTCCTGAGTAGGGATGGGCTATCTGTTCTAGTCGAACATGAGTTTGACTCGAACATCGGCTGTTCGATCGTTCGACGAAGATCGAATATTATGGGCCGTTTGCGCCAAATGCGAGCGGCGCATCACTGCCCATAATGCACTGCGTCATCACAGCGCCGTCAGCGAAGAGAGCCATTATTGGCCAAACGCAGGGTGCGTTTATCCAATTATGCCTCAGGGGGTTAAGTCCACGCCCCACACTATATAAGGCCGCCTGCACGTCGGCCGTGTGTAGTGTGTTGGGGGCATTGTTGAGAGAGAGAAAGATAGATAGAGAGAGTGTCATTTCATTTCATTTCCTTTGAGCAGGCAGGTAATTCAGTTAGCTTCAGGGAATTTAGTATATATATGCATCCCGGTTTTGTGTGTGTGTGTGTGTGTGTGTATATATATATATTGTGACAGCAGGAAGGTAAAGTCACCTGGTTGCATCCAGGGGGGTAGATATATTTCGCCCAGATTCAGGCTTTACGCCGACTTATACAACTAGGTGGAGAGTTGTATAAGGCTAGTGGGCTCATGGATGACTCATACCTCTAGGGAGAGTGTGGGGCGTCGTGCAGACAGAGATGAGGAGACCAGCTGAACCTTGTCAGCTCATTTAGGCCTCTATAAGAACTCCCAGCTTCATTAGATGTTAGCTCATGCCTGGAACCAGACCTGTGTGGACTGTCTAGGGAGAGTGAACCCCTGTGCGGTGAGAAAAAGCCTGTGTGGCTATTTGCTTGGACATTTAAAACCAGGGACTTAGGGACTAGGACAGCACTAGGCTGATCCCAGTTGTTAGTTAGGAAACCTGTATGTTTAGTCAGAGGTCAACTTGACCAGGATTTATTTTGGTTATGTTTCTTTTGCTTTGCTGTGTTTTGTCACTGTAAATAGAAAATAAACCGCACCTTTTTGATTTTGAAAACCACAACCTCCGTTTGCTGGGCCTGTTTTGTGTGGGGAGCCCATCCCGGGGGTCACACACACCCGCTGCCGAGCTAACCCCCTCACAGTTGGTGGAGAACCAGTGGCAGTTTTTTTTAAGCCAGCATGGAGGAGATACTGAAACAGCTGGCTCTAGCAAATGCCAATCAACAGCAGACAAATGCAGGTTTGCAAAGGTGCCTTGCAGCCCAGCAGCAAGCTCATCAACAAGCCCAGCAGCAATCTGAGGCCCGCTTCATAGACCTGTTACAGAAGCAAGAGCAGAGACTACAACAAATGGAAGCAGTAATGCAGCAACGTCCGCAGACCAGTGAGGAAAGCCGTCCCACTAATACCGCGTCCTTTGGGGTGAGTCGTTTATTGACAAAAATGACTGGAGAGGATGATCCAGAGGTATTTTTGACCACATTTGAAAGGACTGCTGAAAGAGAAAAGTGGCCTGAGGAGCAGTGGGCTGGACTGGTGGCTCCTCTGTTAACTGGTGAATCGCAGAAGGCTTACTATGACCTAGAGCCTGACCAAGCAAAAGACTATGTGATGCTAAAAGCTGAAATATTGGCAAGGCTGGGTGTCACCCAGGCTGTCCGGGCTCAGCGTGTGCATAACTGGACTTTCCAGCTTGGAAAACCCCCCAGGTCTCAAATGCATGATCTCATTCACCTGAGCAGAAAGTGGCTACAGCCAGAGACTTTGTCCGCACCAAAGATTGTGGAACGTGGTGTAATGGATCGGTTTTTGAGAGCTCTTCCTACTGCCATCTAAAAGTGGGTAAGCCATGGAGACCCAGAGACGGCCGATGGTCTTGTGGATCGTGTGGAGAGATACTTGGCTACAGAGAACCTGACGGCCTCTTCCAGAGACACTCGGACTTTCCACCCTAAGACCAGACCATCCCCAGGGGCGGATAAGAGGATTCCAAGGGGTGAGGGTGGAGAGAGTGAGAGGGTGGGAGCTCTACCCCAAGTTTGGCGAGAACAGCCTGGGAAATCAGCGGCTCAAGAGGCGGCAAGAAGGATCGTTTGCTACCGCTGCCGGCAAGCGGGACATATTGCAGCCAATTGCCCGGTTGTGGAGGAACCCATGCAGTGTGACTTTCTGACGGGCAGACGTCAGTCGCTGTGTGCGACAGTCGCATGCACTGCCATTCGAGGAACTGAGAAACATTTATGCAAAATGTGTGTTAATGGTAGAAATGTTGTGGTATTGCTGGATTCAGGTAGCCTTGTGACCCTGATAAAGGCTGAGTTAGTTAAAACAGAGGTCTCTGGGAATAGCAAGGTAGCTGTTATTTGTGTGCATGGGGACACCCGAGAGTATCCAGTGACTACAGTGTGTTTCGAGACCCCCAAAGGTACCCTCTCTCATCCAGTGGGCTTAGTATCTCAGTTACCGCATGACGCCATTGTGGGAAGGGATTTTCCGAAGTTCTGGGAACTGTGGGATGATCCTGAGCCCCTCACTGGTGCCCCTATGTACCAGGAATGTGATAGCCAGAACTCCCCTGAGAGTGGTGAGGACTCTCCGGAATTTCCCTTATCAGTATTGGCAGGGGAGACTCAAGAAACTGGAGAGGAGCCCACCTCCTCAGACGAAAACCTACCGTCTGTGGAGTTTTCTGATCTTGAGGTTCACAGGGAAAACTTTGCCACAGAACAGTTGAAAGACCCCGCCCTAATAAAGGCACGGGAAAACGTAGTGAAAATAGATGGCGAGTTAGTGAACCCAGATAATACCTGCACTTACCCATACTTCAGCGTAGAGAAGGACCTACTGTATCGGGTGGCAAAAAGGGCAGAAGAAACCGTTGAGCAGCTTGTGGTGCCCAAACCTTACAGGAAGTTGGTGTTGGAGTTGGCCCATGGGCACATTCTTGGAGGTCATCTGGGGACAGAGAAAACCCGAGAGAGGGTATTACAGAGATTCTATTGGCCGGGGGTGATGAAGGACGTAGAAAATTATTGTTCCTCCTGCCCTGTGTGTCAGAGGTTGGCCCCAATGCCACATTTCCGTAGCCCGCTGGTCCCTCTACCCATCATTGAGGTCCCGTTTGAGAGGATCGCCATGGATTTGGTAGGTCCTATAATCAAGTCCGCTAGGGGGCACCAGTACATATTAGTTATAATGGACTATGCCACCCGTTATCCAGAAGCGATCCCTCTCCGAAATACCTCGGCCAAAACCATAGCCAAAGAGCTATCTCTTGTTTTTAGCCGGGTGGGTATTTGTAAAGAACTGCTTACGGACCAAGGTACACCCTTTATGTCCCGGGTTATGAAAGAGCTGTGTAAATTGTTCAAAGTGACGCAATTGCGTACGTCTGTGTATCACCCCCAAACCGATGGGCTGGTTGAAAGATTCAACAAAACCCTAAAACAAATGTTGAAGAAAGTGGTGGATAGAGATGGAAAGGATTGGGACTGTTTACTTCCTTATTTGATGTTTGCTATTAGGGAGGTGCCCCAATCCTCTACGGGATTCTCCCCCTTTGAGTTACTGTATGGGAGACACCCAAGAGGGCTGTTGGATATTGCCAAGGAAACTTGGGAAAGTGAGAGTTCTCCCCACAGGAGTGTGATTGAGCATGTCGCCCTGATGCAAGATCGAATTGCACAGGTAATGCCCATCGTGAAGGAACATTTGGCCCAAGCGCAGTTGGCACAGCAGAGAGTGTACAACCGTGGAGCCAAGACCCGTACCTTTTCCCCGGGGGATAGGATATTGGTACTTGTCCCTACGGTTGAAAGTAAATTCCTTGCCAAATGGCAAGGCCCCTACGAGATAATGGAAAAAGTGAGCGAAGTGAATTACAAGGTCAGACAACCAGGAAGGCGAAAGCCCGAACAGATCTATCACGTTAATCTGTTGAAAGCCTGGAGGGATAGAGAGTCCCTAGTCGCAGACACTTGGTCACCAGCTCAAACTGGTTGCGTGATTCCTGAGGTTGGAATAGCAGCCACCTTGTCACAACCCCAACAACAGGAGGTTAAGGAGTTTGTGCTTCGCAACAAGGAGGTATTCTCTGAGCTGCCGGGACAAACATCTGGGGTAGAGCATGACATCATTACCCCGCCCGGTGAAAGGGTGAAGTTAAAACCCTATCGGATCCCAGAGGCTCGACGGGAGGCAATACGGGAGGAAGTACAGAAAATGCTGAACTTAGGGGTGATAGAGGAGTCCCAAAGTGATTGGTCTAGTCCCATTGTGTTGGTGCCTAAACCGGATGGGAGCTGGCGATTTTGTAACGATTTTCGACAGTTGAACAAAGTTACAAAATTTGACACCTACCCCATGCCACGTATAGATGAGTTGATCGACCGGCTGGGAACAGCCCGATACATGACGACTCTTGACCTCACAAAAGGGTATTGGCAAATCCCCCTGGCCAAGTCGGCCAAAGAGAAAACCGCATTTGTAACCCCAGACGGGGCGTTCCAATATAAAAGAATGCCGTTCGGGTTACAGAATGCGCCGGCCACATTCCAGCGGAAAATGGACCAGATGCTGAGGCCCCATCGGAAGTATGCTGCGGCTTACCTGGATGACGTAATTGTCCATAGCACAGATTGGGCCTCACATCTGCCAAAAGTGCAAGCAGTCCTGGACTCTGTTCGGGAAGCGGGGTTTACGGCTAACCCCAAGAAGTGTACCATTGGGCAGGAGGAGGCCAAATATCTTGGGTACACCATTGGGAGGGGAGTAATAAAACCCCAACTCAACAAAGTCGAGGCCATCCAGAGTTGGCCACGTCCCAACAGCAAGAAGCAGGTACGAGCCTTTCTGGGAATCGCTGGGTATTATCGGCGATTCATTCCCCACTTTGCTTCTAAGGCTGTGCCCCTAACCAACCTGACGAAGGGGAAAGGGTCGGTCATGATTAAATGGACCCCCGAGGCTGAGGCAGCATTCCAATTCTTGAAACAAGCCTTATGTAGCCAGCCAGTGTTGTACTCACCCGACTTCTCTAAAGACTTTGTCGTACAAAGTGATGCGTCAGATGTGGGGTTAGGAGCAGTATTGTCCCAGGTCTGGAACGGGGAAGAGCACCCAGTCATTTACCTCAGCAGGAAGTTGAAGTCCCATGAGGTAAATTACGCCACCGTTGAAAAGGAGTGTTTAGCGGTGAAGTGGGCTCTAGATTCCCTTCGGTACTACCTGCTAGGTAGGCACTTTGACATGGTTACGGATCACGCTCCGTTAAAGTGGATGGCTCAAAACAAGGAAACAAATAGAAGAGTGAATAGGTGGTTCCTGGCCCTCCAGGAATTCAACTTCACAGTAAAGCATCGCCCTGGCGTTCAAATGGGGAATGTGGATGCTTTGTCTCGAGTACATGAATGCCTGATTGCTGGTGTTCCAACCCCGAGGTTAAAACAAGAGGGGGGGTATGTGACAGCAGGAAGGTAAAGTCACCTGGTTGCATCCAGGGGGGTAGATATATTTCGCCCAGATTCAGGCTTTACGCCGACTTATACAACTAGGTGGAGAGTTGTATAAGGCTAGTGGGCTCATGGATGACTCATACCTCTAGGGAGAGTGTGGGGCGTCGTGCAGACAGAGATGAGGAGACCAGCTGAACCTTGTCAGCTCATTTAGGCCTCTATAAGAACTCCCAGCTTCATTAGATGTTAGCTCATGCCTGGAACCAGACCTGTGTGGACTGTCTAGGGAGAGTGAACCCCTGTGCGGTGAGAAAAAGCCTGTGTGGCTATTTGCTTGGACATTTAAAACCAGGGACTTAGGGACTAGGACAGCACTAGGCTGATCCCAGTTGTTAGTTAGGAAACCTGTATGTTTAGTCAGAGGTCAAATTGACCAGGATTTATTTTGGTTATGTTTCTTTTGCTTTGCTGTGTTTTGTCACTGTAAATAGAAAATAAACCGCACCTTTTTGATTTTGAAAACCACAACCTCCGTTTGCTGGGCCTGTTTTGTGTGGGGAGCCCATCCCGGGGGTCACACACACCCGCTGCCGAGCTAACCCCCTCACAGTATATATACACACATACACACACATATACATATACACTGTATCCAATTTAGCTAGATCTCACTGCAGACCATTCCCGGTGTACTGTTTCTAAAATACTTCAGGCAGGCAGTTGATTCAGTTTGCTGCAGTGTATTCAATATATATATATATATATATATACATACACACACACACACGTGTGTGTGTGTGTGTGTGTGTGTGTGTGTGTGTGTGTGTGTATATATATATATATATATTGTGACAGCAGGAAGGTAAAGTCACCTGGTTGCATCCAGGGGGGTAGATATATTTCGCCCAGATTCAGGCTTTACGCCGACTTATACAACTAGGTGGAGAGTTGTATAAGCCCAGCTAAGGCTAGTGGGCTCATGGATGACTCATACCTCTAGGGAGAGTGTGGGGCGTCGTACAGACAGGGAGTTGAAGAGACCAGCTGAAGCTTGTCAGCTCATTTAGGCCTCTATAAGAACTCCCAGCTTCATTAGATGTTAGCTCATGCCTGGAACCAGACCTGTGTGGACTGTCTAGAGAGAGTGAACCCCTGTGCGGTGAGGCAAAGCCTGTGTGGCTATTTGTTTGGACTTTTACTAAACCAGGGACTTAGGGACTAGGACAGCACTAGGCTGATCCCAGTTGTTAGTTAGGAAACCTGTATGTTTAGTCAGAGGTCAACTTGACCAGGATTTATTTTGTTTATGTTTCTTTTGCTTTGCTGTGTTTTTGTCACTGTAAATAGAAAATAAACCGCACCTTTTTGATTTTGAAAACCACAAGCTCCGTCTGCTGGGCCTGTTTTTGTGTGGGGAGCCCATCTCGGGGGTCACCCACACCCGCTGCCGAGCTAACCCCCTCACAGTTGGTGGAGAATGCGGGCAGTTTTTTTTAAGCCAGCATGGAGGAGATACTGAAACAGCTGGCTCTAGCAAATGCCAATCAACAGCAGACAAATGCAGGTTTGCAAAGGAGCCTTGCAGCCCAGCAGCAAGCTCATCAACAGAGCCTTGCAGCCCAGCAGCAAGCTCACCAACAGAGTCTGGAAGCTCAGCAACAAGCCCCGCAGCAATCTGAGGCCCGCTTCATAGACCTGTTACAGAAGCAAGAGCAGAGACTACAACAAATGGAAGCAGTAGTGCAGCAACGTCCGCAGACCAGTGAGGGAAGCCGTCCCACTAATACCGCGTCCTTTGGGGTGAGTCGTTTATTGACAAAAATGACTGGAGAGGATGATCCAGAGGTATTTTTGACCACATTTGAAAGGACTGCTGAAAGAGAAAAGTGGCCTGAGGAGCAGTGGGCTGGACTGGTGGCTCCTCTGTTAACTGGTGAATCGCAGAAGGCTTACTATGACCTAGAGCATGACCAAGCAAAAGACTATGTGATGCTAAAAGCTGAAATATTGGCAAGGCTGGGTGTCACCCTGGCTGTCCGGGCTCAGCGTGTGCATAACTGGACTTTCCAGCTTGGAAAACCCCCCAGGTCTCAAATGTATGATCTCATTCACCTGAGCAGAAAGTGGCTACAGCCAGAGACTTTGTCCGCACCAAAGATTGTGGAACGTGTTGTAATGGATCGGTTTTTGAGAGCCCTTCCTACTGCCATCCAAAAGTGGGTAAGCCATGGAGACCCAGAGACGGCCGATGGTCTTGTGGATCGTGTGGAGAAATACTTGGCTACAGAGAACCTGACGGCCTTTTCCAGAGACACTCGGACTTTCCACCCTAAGACCAGACCATCCCCAGGGGCGGATAAGATGATTCCAAGGGGTAAGGGTGGAGAGAGTGAGAGGGTGGGAGCTCTACCCCAAGTTTGGCGAGAACAGCCTGGGAAATCAGCGGCTCAAGAGGCGGCAAGAAGGATCGTTTGCTACCGCTGCCGGCAAGCGGGACATATTGCAGCAAATTGCCCGGTTGTGGAGGAACCCATGCAATGTGACTTTCTGATGGACAGACGTCAGTCGCTGTGTGCGACAGTCGCATGCACTGCCATTCGGGGAACTGAGAAACATTTATGCAAAATGTGTATTAATGGTAGAAATGTTGTGGTATTGCTGGATTCAGGTAGCCTTGTGACCCTGATAAAGGCTGAATTAGTTAAAACAGAGGTCTCTGGGAATAGCAAGGTAGCTGTTATTTGTGTGCATGGGGACACCCGAGAGTATCCAGTGACTACAGTGTGTTTCGAGACCCCCAAAGGTACCCTCTCTCATCCAGTGGGCTTAGTATCTCAGTTACCGCATGACGCCATTGTGGGAAGGGATTTTCCGAAGTTCTGGGAACTGTGGGATGATCCTGAGCCCCCCACTGGTGCCCCTATGTACCAGGAATGTGATAGCCAGAACTCCCCTGAGAGTGGTGAGGACTCTCCGGAATTTCCCTTGTCAGTATTGGCAGGGGAGACTCAAGAAACTGGAGAGGAGCCCACCTCCTCAGACGAAAACCTACCGTCTGTGGAGTTTTCTGATCTTGAGGTTCACAGGGAAAACTTTGCCACAGAACAGTTGAAAGACCCCGCCCTAATAAAGGCACGGGAAAACGTAGTGAAAATAGATGGCGAGTTAGTGAACCCAGATAATACCTGCACTTACCCATACTTCAGCGTAGAGAAGGACCTACTGTATCGGGTGGCAAAAAGGGCAGAAGAAACCGTTGAGCAGCTTGTGGTGCCCAAACCTTACAGGAAGTTGGTGTTGGAGTTGGCCCATGGGCACATTCTTGGAGGTCATCTGGGGACAGAGAAAACCCGAGAGAGGGTATTACAGAGATTCTATTGGCCGGGGGTGATGAAGGACATAGAAAATTATTGTTCCTCCTGCCCTGTGTGTCAGAGGTCGGCCCCGATGCCACATTTCCGTAGCCCGCTGGTCCCTCTACCCATCATTGAGGTCCCGTTTGAGAGGATCGCCATGGATTTGGTAGGTCCTATAATCAAGTCCGCTAGGGGGCACCAGTACATATTAGTTATAATGGACTATGCCACCCGTTATCCAGAAGCGATCCCTCTCCGAAATACCTCGGCCAAAACCATAGCCAAAGAGCTATCTCTTGTGTTTAGCCGGGTGGGTATTTGTAAAGAACTGCTTACGGACCAAGGTACACCCTTTATGTCCCGGGTTATGAAGGAGCTATGTAAATTGTTCAAAGTGACGCAATTACGTACATCTGTGTATCACCCCCAAACCGATGGGCTGGTTGAAAGATTCAACAAAACCCTAAAACAAATGTTGAAGAAAGTGGTGGATAGAGATGGAAAGGATTGGGACTGTCTACTTCCTTATCTGATGTTTGCTATTAGGGAGGTGCCCCAATCCTCTACGGGATTCTCCCCCTTTGAGTTACTGTATGGGAGACACCCAAGAGGGCTGTTGGATATTGCCAAGGAAACTTGGGAAAGTGAGAGTTCTCCCCACAGGAGTGTGATTGAGCATGTCGCCCTGATGCAAGACCGAATTGCACAGGTAATGCCCATCGTGAAGGAACATTTGGCCCAAGCGCAGTTAGCACAGCAGAGAGTGTACAACCGTGGAGCCAAGACCCGTACCTTTTCCCCGGGGGATAGGATACTGGTACTTGTCCCTACGGTTGAAAGTAAATTCCTTGCCAAATGGCAAGGCCCCTACGAGATAATGGAAAAAGTGAGCGAAGTGAATTACAAGGTCAGACAACCAGGAAGGCGAAAGCCCGAACAGATCTATCACGTTAATCTGTTGAAAGCCTGGAGGGATAGAGAGTCCCTAGTCGCAGACACTTGGTCACCAGCTCAAACTGGTTGCGTGATTCCTGAGGTTGGAATAGCAGCCACCTTGTCACAACCCCAACAACAGGAGGTTAAGGAGTTTGTGCTTCGCAACAAGGAGGTATTCTCTGAGCTGCCGGGACAAACATCTGGGGTAGAGCATGACATCATTACCCCGCCCGGTGAAAGGGTGAAGTTAAAACCCTATCGGATCCCAGAGGCCCGACGGGAGGCAATACGGGAGGAAGTACAGAAAATGCTGAACTTAGGGGTGATAGAGGAGTCCCAAAGTGATTGGTCTAGTCCCATTGTGTTGGTGCCTAAACCGGATGGGAGCTGGCGATTTTGTAACGATTTTCGTCAGTTGAACAAAGTTACAAAATTTGACACCTACCCCATGCCACGTATAGATGAGTTGATCGACCAGCTGGGAACAGCCCGATACATGACGACTCTTGACCTCACAAAAGGGTATTGGCAAATCCCCCTGGCCAAGTCGGCCAAAGAGAAAACCGCATTTGTAACCCCAGACGGGGCGTTCCAATATAAAAGAATGCCGTTCGGGTTACAGAATGCGCCGGCCACATTCCAGCGGAAAATGGACCAGATGCTGAGGCCCCATCGGAAGTATGCTGCGGCTTACCTGGAGGACGTAATTGTCCATAGCACAGATTGGGCCTCACATCTGCCAAAATTGCAAGCAGTCCTGGACTCTGTTCGGGAAGCGGGGTTTACGGCTAACCCCAAGAAGTGTACCATTGGGCAGGAGGAGGCCAAATATCTTGGGTACACCATTGGGAGGGGAGTAATAAAACCCCAACTCAACAAAGTCGAGGCCATCCAGAGTTGGCCACGTCCCAACAGCAAGAAGCAGGTACGAGCCTTTCTGGGAATCGCTGGGTATTATCGGCGATTCATTCCCCACTTTGCTTCTAAGGCTGTGCCCCTAACCAACCTGACGAAGGGGAAAGGGTCGGTCATGATTAAATGGACCCCCGAGGCTGAGGCAGCATTCCAATTCTTGAAACAAGCCTTATGTAGCCAGCCAGTGTTGTACTCACCCGACTTCTCTAAAGACTTTGTCGTACAAAGTGATGCGTCAGATGTGGGGTTAGGAGCAGTATTGTCCCAGGTCTGGAACGGGGAAGAGCACCCAGTCATTTACCTCAGCAGGAAGTTGAAGTCCCATGAGGTAAATTACGCCACCGTTGAAAAGGAGTGTTTAGCGGTGAAGTGGGCTCTAGATTCCCTTCGGTACTACCTGCTAGGTAGGCACTTTGACATGGTTACGGATCACGCTCCGTTAAAGTGGATGGCTCAAAACAAGGAAACAAATAGAAGAGTGAATAGGTGGTTCCTGGCCCTCCAGGAATTCAACTTCACAGTAAAGCATCGCCCTGGCGTTCAAATGGGGAATGTGGATGCTTTGTCTCGAGTACATGAATGCCTGATTGCTGGTGTTCCAACCCCGAGGTTAAAACAAGAGGGGGGGGGTATGTGACAGCAGGAAGGTAAAGTCACCTGGTTGCATCCAGGGGGGTAGATATATTTCGCCCAGATTCAGGCTTTACGCCGACTTATACAACTAGGTGGAGAGTTGTATAAGCCCAGCTAAGGCTAGTGGGCTCATGGATGACTCATACCTCTAGGGAGAGTGTGGGGCGTCGTACAGACAGGGAGTTGAAGAGACCAGCTGAAGCTTGTCAGCTCATTTAGGCCTCTATAAGAACTCCCAGCTTCATTAGATGTTAGCTCATGCCTGGAACCAGACCTGTGTGGACTGTCTAGGGAGAGTGAACCCCTGTGCGGTGAGGCAAAGCCTGTGTGGCTATTTGTTTGGACTTTTACTAAACCAGGGACTTAGGGACTAGGACAGCACTAGGCTGATCCCAGTTGTTAGTTAGGAAACCTGTATGTTTAGTCAGAGGTCAACTTGACCAGGATTTATTTTGTTTATGTTTCTTTTGCTTTGCTGTGTTTTTGTCACTGTAAATAGAAAATAAACCGCACCTTTTTGATTTTGAAAACCACAAGCTCCGTCTGCTGGGCCTGTTTTTGTGTGGGGAGCCCATCTCGGGGGTCACCCACACCCGCTGCCGAGCTAACCCCCTCACAATATATATATATATATATATATATATATATATATATATATATAGGGGTGTAAATAAAAGGCCTGCAGAACACCCACTCAGCGCCAGATCAAACCCACAGACCTCTAAGCAGTAAAAACAGAGATAAAAAAAAAAATGGTAAAAATATTTTCCAATATAAAACCACTGAGCAGCCGTTTAAAAATTTAAGTAAAAATAAAAATAAAACCACGGTATAAGAATAAAACAGTTCAGTCTCTGTGATATTAATATACACAAAACAGCGCTTAAAAATCAATAATGATAGACTCGTGGAAAAAACACTGAATAAAGAAAGTCTTAGATGTAGTCAAGGTGGTGTAAACAATCCAAAGTGCTGAATGGTGTCTTAGTAGTAATCCTAGCGTGCACCTTCCACCAGGGAGAAACATTAATCTGAATCCACCGTGTGATGCACTCTCCCTGAGGGGGTTAAACTCACCAGAAGATTAAAAAATCAGAGCCTTAAGCAGATACACCAGCCACTTTTCCACGGACCATCACCAGCAGGCAGGGACAGCAGGCACAGGAGCTCCAAACAAGGTCATAAAAACAAGAAACAGCAATATAGTGTAATCCTGTTTAATATTCCCAAGTAGCCCATACACTGAAAGCCCCCTTAAACCTATCTACGTGCATCAAATCACAAAAAATGAGCATAAAAGTGACCCCAGAGGGTGCTCTCACCAGATCCAGACATCCATGGAGAGTAGGGGAATCCTTGCAGACACCGCAGCAGCTTCCTAGTAGGAGAGCGGAGTGTGTGAAGCGCACTCGTCACTTCCGGGTTAGCGGGGATGCCATGGGTCACGCTCTGACGCGGCGTTTCGTCAAACGACTTCAACAGAGAGCGTACTCCCCCAGCATCACCGCAGGCAATAAATCAGAATGTCTCTCTGTGTTAACCAATCAGCGTGCATGGCAACAAGTGACAGGGGCTAGTCACTGCCATCTGATTGGACGCTGAAGGGTCAATGCAATAAAACAGAGACAAACGAGATATGTATGAAAATACACAGCAATCACATAGCCTGTTGCATCGCTAACATTAATACATCACATCTGAATAATGGTTTTAAAATCCATGCTCGGACCAATATAATAAGTACATGTAATATAGTACACTTGAAAAACATTTAAAAACCATTTAAAAAGCACTCAGGTGGGACATATGCACTGAGAACAACAAGGAGAAAATAAATAAGACTAAGCTGTATCGGAGAATGGGCATCATTAAACACAATATTGCTGAAAATGATCTGCACAATATTCTTATCTAGCAAATTATTGCTATGAGCGGGTGGGAGAAAATAATATTAATAATCTACAGCACTTGGAATTCCCAGGCGGTCTCCTATCCAAGTACTAACCAGGCCCAACCCTGCTTAGCTTCCAAGATCAGGCGCATTCAGGCTGGTGTGGCCATAGATAATACCTCCCAAACCCCATCTTATCCAAGCAGGTGGTGTTGTGATAAATAACAGGACACGACAGCCAATAAATTGGTGAATCAATGATAAGGATGAAGAAGTATATAAATATAACAGATTCTATGTATGCATAGATAAATAAATAAATATGTATAAAAATTTGAATATGTATAAAAATTTGAAAAAAGATCTAGCAATTCCGAAGACCATCAAGGAGAAAAAGCACATATGTTATAATATGTTCAAAGATTAATAATGTGGGAGGAACAACTGAAGCGGAGGAGATTCGGCTTCTGAATAAAAATATATAAAAATATATTATAGTAAAAAAAAATCTAGAAAACACCTATCGGTATATCTAAAAATATATATAAATATATAAAATTAATACAGATATATATAAAGCTAATAAGGAGAGGAACATTAATAATCGCTAATAAAACAGTTAATGTCAAGATCCACGTTTAAGCCTTTAGGTAAAAGAGTATCAACTAAAAATATCCACTGCGTTTCCCGTTTGGAGAGTTCTCTTACTAGGTTTGATCCTCTCCAAAAGGGTTTTAAATGATCAATACCCCAAAAAGTCAATCCTGACGGGTCCTGGTTGTGGTAGATTTTAAAATGCAACGACACATTGTGGTCCTTGAAACCAATTTTTATATTGGCTATGTGTTCGGCAATCCGTATCCTCAGCAGTCTCTTAGTACGGCCAATGTAAATTAGCCCGCATGGGCATTTTAGAGCATATACCACATAATACGTGTTGCATGTGATAAATTCTTTAATCCTGAATTCTTTCTTATTTGCAGTGGATGTGAATTTATCAAGTGCTCTTAGAGGTTTTCTTACTTCCCTGCATGCTCGACATTTCCTGCAGGTATAAAAGCCGTCTTTGTCCCAGAAGGAGGGTGGCGGCATGGGGGGGTCAATAACTTCCTTGACAATCTTATCTGCATAACTGGGTGCTCGTCTATAAATAAAGCCCGGTTTATTGGGTAATACAGTCTTGAGTACCCTATCCATAAGTAGGACATGCCAATGGTCACTGAAAATTTTCTCAACCTCTTTATATTGTGAGTTGAAACCAGAAATGAAACTCCATTCTTGATTATTAGAGCTAGAGGGGTGCGTGGATTCACTTAAGAGGTCTTCTCTTGGAATAATAGCAATATTATCAATAATGCGATCCAGGGTCTCTTCCCCATAGCCTTTCTCCACAAACTTCTTCTTGATCACTGTAGCTTGTGTGTGGTAATCATCCTCATCTGTGCAATTCCTTCTTATCCTTGTTAGTTGCCCTTTAGGGATATTCCGTAACCACATTGGGTGATGACCGCTTTGTATTGGAAGATAGCTATTGGCGTCTGTGGACTTAAAATATACAGAGGTCCCTAGTGTATCCCCTTGCCGAAAAATGTTCACATCGAGAAAATTAATATTTTTATCACTGATGTCACTGGTTAGTTTTATGTTGTTAGTATTGTTGTTTAATTCCTCCAAAAACGTATGTAAAGATGTCAGTGACCCAGACCAGATAAACAGGAGGTCATCAATGTATCTTTTGTACAGTATTAGTTGGTCCCTTTTTCTTGCAAAGATGGTCTTGTCCTCCCATTCACCCATAAAAAGGTTTGCAATACTTGGGGCAAACTTAGCGCCCATTGCAACACCTCGCTTTTGAAGATAGAAGTTCCCATTGTACCAGAAATAGTTGTGGCCCAGACAGAAGTTTAGGGCATTTCGTAGAAAAACTTTCTGGTTATGTGAGATATCATCTCTTTGACATAATGCCCAATTTAAGGCTAATAGGGCATCGTCATGCTGGATGACGTGACGGTGTATAGAGAAGACACATCTGCCGTTACAAGGTATACTTCTGGTCTTCCAGATAAATTGATTTCTTGTAAAAGTTGCAATAATTTTTTTGTGTCTCGTAAGTATGCCTTAGTCATTATGACACTCTTCTGTAGAAATACATCAATGTATTGTCCCAGTCGTGCTGAGATTGACCCTATCCCATTAACTATGGGTCTTCCAGGAGGACATTCTAAATTCTTGTGAATCTTTGGCAGACTATATATTGTTGGTATTCTACTACTGCTCGGGATCAAGAATATCCTTTCTTTGTCCGTAAGGACACTCTTCGAGTACCCTGAATCAACCAGCACTTTGAGGTCAAGCTCATATTGTGTGGTAGGGTCCTTTTCCAGTTTCAGATATGTTTCATCATCTGTGAGCATCTCATTCAATTGATTGTGATAAAATTCCTTTGTAAGTAAAACAACTCCTCCACCTTTGTCTGCAGGCCTTATTACCAGGTCTTTTCGTTTTTCCAGTGATTCAATCCCCTCTTGTATGTATCGTGGGTTTACGTCTTTTTCAGGGACTAAACCTTCCAAATCACGTAAAATCAGACCTTTAAAAATGTCAACTTTCTGATTAGCAACATTAAGAGGGTTAAAAAGAGACTTGTTGCGTAATCCACTGTCAGTGGATACTGAAGACAAACTGGTTACCGGTTGGGAGTTTTTATTTAAAAAATACTTTTTAATATTCAACTTTCTCATATATCTGTGTACATCTATGAAGATGTCAAATTTATTTGCTGGTCTCTTCAGGCCACATTTAAGACCTAGATTTAAAATGTTGATTTCTTTGTGCGTTAGCTGTATATCTGTTAGATTAAAAAATCCTCCTATTCCATCCCTCTCCTTCTTTTTCTTGAGCCTTCTCCCCACTCTGCACCCTCTTGTTCTTCTCTCCTTGGGCCATAGTATTGTGTTCGCTCCCTCTCCCAGTATGGTGGTTCTTTCCACTGGGGGCCCCCCTGGTCTTGTGTTGACTGGGGGTACATTGGAGGTCTTCCTCTTTGGGGGGGGGGATAACCCCGACCCCGTTTCTGCCATCCTCTCCCTCTCCCTAACTAAAAAAGGGCGTGGAAATTGCTGTCTTTCCTCATGCTGCCAAAGTGTGTCATATCTATTATGAACAGGGACTTGGTACTGGTTATTGTGGGAGGTGTACTGTTGAGGATGTGTAGAGCCCTTGAAGATCTCCCTCTACCCCTGTTGCTGTCATTTCTGATGGGGTTGATTGTTCTAATGGTGGATAGATAGATCCTTCCATTCTCCGCTGATCTCTATTGGGAGGATCTTGGGAGTTTGGATCCTGTGGTCTTGCCAAGGAATTGTCGGCCTGTGCCACTTCCATATTATTATCACCCACACCAGAACCCTTCGATCGTTGCCACAGGCAGGTGACTCAGTAAACTACAGTTCATAAAATATATATCCACTGCATTGTAGTCCAGCCAAGCCTATACCTGACTGTAGGCCATTCCTGGTGTACTGTTTTTAGTAAACTTCAGGCGTTGCTTTGCTAATCTAAATGTACAGTATGTCTGGAAGGCCACGAACGAGAGGCAGATGCTCACAGGCCACTAAAAGAGGGCAAGCAAGCTCTGTGTCTACAGCCAACAGTGGTGGTCATGGACACAGTGCATCCTCAGCACGTGGCCGTGGGGCATGCTTGGCCTTTTTTTTCGGCAACTGGCCGCGTTTAACCACAACGTACTGAAGAGTTGGTAGAGTGGATGACCAAGCCGTCCTCATCCTCCTCATCCTCTGTCACCCAGGCTCAGGGTTCTTTGTCTGCCAATGCAGCTGCCAAAGCGGCCTCTTCCATCGGCTCAATGTCATCAGTCACTCCTTCCCTAGTCACACCATCATGCCCTAAAGGAGTCCCCCGAACTGTTCGACCACAGTGTAGGGTACATGCTGCAGGAGGATGCGCAGCGTTTTGAAGGCTCTGATGATGGTACCCAGGTTGAGCATGAAGGCAGTAACGTGAGCCCAGGGAGAGGGGGTGTCCATGAAGGACAAGAAACTGGCAGTCATGTTCCCCCAGCTGCAGCTGCAGCATACTGCCAGGCTTGCTCCAGTGGTGAGGAGGGAAGGGATGATGAGGTCACTGACTCTATGTGGGTGCCTGATAGAAGAGAGGAGGAGGAGGAGGCACATCTCCAACGAGGCAGGATGCTCTCCAGGGGCCAGCTTAAGGGCAGCCAATCGACTGCATCACACCGCAGAGCTCCGCATGCAGGTTTTTTCAAAAGTTCTTTGGTGTGGACCTTTTTTGAGACGTCTGCAGCAGATCTCACCATTGCTGTTTGCAACATATGTCTGAAGCGTATCAAGCGTGGCCAAAACACCAGCCACTTGGGCACCACATGCTTGACCAGACATATGTTGATCTGCCATGCAGTCCGTTGGCAACAGTACTTAAAAGACCCACAGCAAAGAACGGCGGACCTCTCCTTGCTCCTCATCAGCTGGGATCTCCAAACCCACTATACCTTCAGTCCTCTCAGAGACCTGCACTGAGAGGAATCAAGATGTAGAATTAGGTGTCCCAAGAAATTCTGCTAGCGGTACACCAAAATCCGATTGTAGCAGGCAAATTTCCCTACCCCAGTTGCTAAACTGGCAAAATAAATTTGGTCCCAGCCATCCACATGCTCAGCGGCTGAATGCTAGTTTGGCTAAATTGCTAGCACTCCAACTGCTGCCTTTTCAGCTGATAGACTCTGCCTTCTTTCGAGAATTTGTTGAATGTGCGGTACCTCAGTGGCAGGTTCCCAAACGCCAATTTTTTTCTCGGAAGGCCATTCCGGCTCTCTACCGACATGTGGAAGGCAATGTCTTGGCCTCGTTGGACAGGGCAGTCAGCGGTAAGGTACATATTACCGCTGACTCATGGTCCAGCAGGCATGGACAGGGACGTTACCTTTCTTTTACGGCGCATTGGGTAACCCTGCTGGCAGCTGGGAAGGATGCAGGACAGGGTGCAGTATTGTTGGAGCTTGTTCCGCCACCACGCCTCCAAAATGCTGGTAGTGGTGATTCTGCCACACCTCTCTCCTCCCCCCTCCTCTTTTTCTTCCTCTATGGTCTCTTCCTGTGCTGATTTGTCCTCAAAACCAGCGGTGCTCTGTAGGCGTTCTAGGGGCTACGTAAGCACTCAGGCAAAGAGATGGCATGCGGTGCTTGAGTTGGTCTGTTTAGGGGACAGATATAATGCCAGTGCTCGGCTGGCTGACCTCCAAAAGGAATGCAACCTGCCCAAGAACCGCCTCATCTGTGACATGCCCACCAGGTGGAACTCAACATTGGCAATGCTGCAGCGGCTGCACACGCAGCAGAGGGCCATCAACGAGTACCTGTGTGAGTATGGCACCAGGACAGGGTCCTAATTGACTTTTTTCTCCACTCCAGTGGCTCATGATCAAGGATGCATGCACTGTCCTGTCACCATTTGAGGAGGCCACGAGGATGGTGAGCACACACTGCGTGGAATAATGGACAGGGCACTTGAGGCAGAACAGAGGGAGGAAGAGGAGGACTTCCTTACCTCTCAAGGCCCCCTTTATCCAAACAGTATTCCTGCGGGCCCGCCGCTCACACAGGAAGAGAAGGAGGAGGAGGATTGTGTCATCATGGAGGTGGAGCCTAGCACTCAGCATCAGCAGCAGTCTTCAAGGGATCGTTTACAGTCCCCAGAAACCAATGGACTTGTACATGGCTGGGAGGAGGTGGCTGCGGATCATGTCGTCCTTAGTGACCCAGAGGACTCCGGACCGAATGCCTCAGCAAACCTACGCTGCACGCTGCATGGCCTCCCTGATCCTGCAAAGCCTGCGAAAGGACCCTCAGATTTGTGTGATCAAGGAGAGGGATCATTACTGGCTGGCAACCCTCCTTGATCCATGTTACAAGGGTAAGGTTGCGGAACTTATTCAGCCATCGCAGAGCGAGCAGAGGATGGAACATCTTCAGGAGGCCTTGCAGAAAGGTTTGTGCAACGCGTTTCAAGAGCGCATTGGTCAGATGGCCACCTTTTCCACCGCTCCTTCTTTGACTGACCGAAAGCCTCAGCAACACGTTGTCCAGGACCAGGAATTTGTAACCTCCCAGTCTCTGAGAACGCGTTGCACAGACCTTTCTGAAAGGCCTCCCGAAGATGCTTCATCTTCTGCTCCCTCTGCGACGGCAAGATAAGGTCTGCAACCTTACCCTTGTAACTTGGTTCAAGGAGGGTTGCCAACCAGTAATGATCCCTCTCCTTGATCGTACGAATACGAGGATCCTTCCGCAGGCTTTTCAGGATCTGGGAGGCAATTCAGCGTAGGTTTGCTGAGGCATTTGGTGCGGAGTCCTCTGGGTCACTTAGGACGACATGAACTGCAGCCACCTCCTCCCTGCCACGTACAAGTCTACGGGTGTCTTGGGACTGTAATTGATCCCTTGAAGACTGCTGCTGATGCTGAGTGCTAGTCTCCACCTCCATACTGACACAATCCTCCTCTTCCTCCTCCTCCTCCTCCTCTTCCTGTGTGATAGCCGGGCCTGCAGCAACACTGTCTGGATAAAGGGGGCCTTGAGAGGTAAGGAAGTCCTCCTCTTCCTGCCTCTGTTCTGCCTCAAGTGCCCTGTCCATTATTCCATGCATCGTGTGCTCCAACAGGTGGACAAGAGGGACAGTGTCACTGATGCATGTACTGTCACTGCTCACCATCCTTGTGGCCTCCTCAAATGGTGCCAGGACAGTGCATGCATCCCTGATCATGGCCCCCTGACCCTGTCCTGGTGCCATATTGCAACAGATACTCATTGATGGCCCTCTGCTGCGTGTGCAGCCGCTGCAGCATGGCCAACGTAGAGTTCCACCTGGTGGGCATTTAAAAGATTAGGCGGTTCTTGGGCAGGTTGGAATCCTTTTGCAGCTCAGCCAGCCGAGCACTGGCATTCTATGACCGGCGGAAATTACCACAGAGTTTCCTGGCCTGCTTCAGGACCACCTCTGAGCCTGCGCCTGCAGAGCTGACAGAATCTCTGCCCCAGTGTGGCTCCTGTCCCCCAAGCACACCAGCTCAAGCACCGCATGGCATCTTTTTGTCTGCGTACTTGCGTAGTCCGTTGAACGCCTATGCCTTGAACGTCTACGGAGCACAGCTGGTTCCAAGGACAAAGCACAGGTAGAGAGGTGTGTCAGAATAACCAGTAGTAAAATTTTGGAGGCGTGGTGGCGGAACAACCTCCAACACTACTGCACCTTGTCCTGCATCCTTCCCAGCTGCCAGTAGAGTCACCCAATGCACCGTGAAAAATAGGTAACGTCCCTGTCCATGCCTGCTGGACCATGAGTCAGCGGTAATATGCACCTTACCACTGACCGCCCTGTCCAGCGAGGCCAAGACATCGCCTTCCACATGCCGGTAGAGAGCCGGAATCGCCTTCCATGAGAAAAAGTGGCATTTGGGAACCTGCCACTGAGGAACCGCACATTCCACAAACTCATGGAAGGGGGCAGAGTCTACCAACTGAAAAGACAGCAGTTGAAGTGCTAGCAATTTAGCCAAGCTAGCATTCAACCGCTGGGCATCGGGATGGCTGGGAACGAACTACCAAGTCTTGGGCATGTTGCGGCTCAACATGGCCAGCTGCCAAAAAGAAGGACAAGCGTGTCCCACGGCCACGTGCTGATGAGGATGCACCGTGTCCACGACCAGCACTGTTGCCTCTAGACACAGAGCCTGCTTGCTCTCTTTTATTGCCTCGTGACCGTCTGCCTCTCCTTGTTTGCCCTTCAGACATACTAATGGCCTGCAGTGAGATGTAACTGCACAAAGGTGGGATGTGTATATACAGTATATATATATCTGTACTGATAATGCAGCTATCAGAATCAACTGCCTCCTGTGGTATTAGTATGAAAAAAACAGCAATTGTCTTCAGTTAGTTTTAGGTGAACACTGTGCAGAGGACACAGTACACTTAAGCCCTGTACACACGATCGGATTTCCGATGGAATAAAATCCGATGGATTCCATCGGATTTCTGATGAAGCTGACTTCCATCAGTCTTGCCTACACACCATCAGTCAAAAATCCGACTGTCCCAAACGCCGTGACGTAAAACACTCAGACGAGCCGAGAAAAATTAAGTTTAATGCTTCTGAGCATGCGTCGACTTAATTCTGAGCATGCGTGGGTTTTTTCTCCAATGGAGTTCCACACAGACGATCGGAATTTGTCCATACACGATCGGTTTGTCCGATGAAAAAAGTCCATCAAACTGTTTTCATCGGTAAAACCAATCGTGTGTACAGAGCTTAACTGAAAATACTTGCAGCTCTCTGCCTGTGGTTTTATTATGAGAACGCCACAAATTGTATTCAGGTTCCTTTAGGCTGCATTCACACCTGAGCGTTTTGTAGCCTGAAGCCTGAAGCTACAAAACGCTAGAGGGGAAAAAACCCATTATTCTCTATGGAGATGGTTCACATCTCCACTCTAAAACACCTGAAGCCGAACGCCTGAAGCTCAAACAAGTACCGGACCCTTTTTTGTCGCGCGAATCGGGCAGATTTGGGCATTTTAGGAGTCATAGAATGTAATGGAAACGCTTTATTCAAGCGTCTAGCGCAACAACGAGCGTTTCTATAGGCGCAAATTCGCGCAACAAAACGCCGGTAAAAACGTCGGTAAAAACGCTTGAAACGCTACGCTCAGGTGTGAATACAGTCTTAAGTGAACGCTTTGCAAAGGACAGAAGTACACTACATGAAATTAATGCAGCTCCCTGCCTGTGGTTTTATTATGAGAACACCACTAACTGTATTCAGGTAAGCTTTAGGTGAACGCTATGCAAAGCACACAGTACACTGAAACCCCGTACACACGATCGGATAACCTATGGATTTTCGTCCGATGGATTTGTCCATCGGAAATCCGATGAAACTGTTTTTCATCAGTCTTGGCCACACACCATCAGTCAAAAAACCGACCGTTCCAAACGCGGTGACGTAAAACACTCCGATGAGCCGAGAAAAATTAAGTTTAATGCTTCTGAGCATGCGTCGACTTGATTCTAAGCATGCGTGGGTTTTTTAACCGATGGACTTGCCCATAGACGATCGGAAATTCCCATCGGTTTTTTATCCATCGGAAAATTTTAAAACAAGTTCTATTTTTTACAACCGATGGAAAAAAGACCGATGGGTACCATACACGATCGGTTGGTCTGATGAAAACCATCCATCGGACGGTTTTCATCAGTCAAACCGATCGTGTGTACGGGGCTTAAGTGAAACACTTACTGCAGCTAGAACAATCGCCTGCCTGCCTGTCACAGTATAGAGATTAGAGAATAACAGGAACAGATCTAGCTAAACTGAATACAGTGTATAAATATATATACAACACCTAGGATGCATATATATCCTCAACACACTGTAACTGCAGCTAACTGACTCGCCTGCCTGCTCTATCTAATTCAATATAAATGACACTGTCTCTCTCTCTCTCTGTCTCTTTACTTTAACCAACGCCAACACACTACACAAGGCTGCCAAGCCGGCAGCCTTATATAGTGTGGGGCGTGTACCTACTCCTCTGAGCCATGATTGGCCAAAGCCACCCTGTCTTTGGCCAATTACGGCTCTTCGTTCTTACTGAGCTGTGATTGGCCAAAGCATGTGGATCATAGTGCATGCTTGGCCAATCATCAGCCAGCAATGCAGTTCGATGCCGCAGTAAATTATGGGCCGTGACGCGGCACTCGAATTTGGCACGAACGGCCCATAATGTTTGCAATTCGGCAAACAGCCGATGTTCGAGTCGAACATGGGTTCGACTCGAACACAAAGCTCATCCCTATCGTTTTCCATTGCTTCACACTGTGAACTTACATATAGCTCATCAGGGCACTGATTTCTGACTGGCGCATCTGTGTATGGGGGTGGTTTCAGTTTCTAGGGGTGCACTGTGATTATTCTGGGCGTTCCCACCTTTGATCCTTTTTCGCTGAATATTCAGTTTAACCCTGTCCACACTGCAGTAGCAACAAAGAAAAAAAGTTATCAGCTACAGTCCAGGTTGCATAATGTTACAATATATTTATAAACTAAGCCTACAACAGTGTTTTAAGAAACCATTTTTATGGTAGTCTCTGACAGCTCTTCTGCAACAAAGGCCAGGACCCAGCTATCATTTTGACAGCAGGGCCCTGGAAGATTTCTGTTACAGAAACGCTGAGAGTGTCTCCTATATAAATTAAACCTGCAAGTAACCATTGTTTGCTGGCATTGTTTATAAATACATTACACCCATATTATTAAAAAATATATATATTTGTTCTTTTGTTTTATTATCTTCATTTGCTCATAATATAGGTTAACGTAGATCTAGTGTTAAAATATCAAGATAAAAGTGACAAGCTCATTAAAAGGATAAATAAAAAATACATTTTTGGTGCAATTCTTAATTTCAAACTGGAGTACTGGAGTGTCCTCTGCTGTCCCACTTTTTTTCTGTCACTTGATGTCCTAAGTCTGGCATCCAGCAACATCATCTAATATACTCCTCACCTGATTGCCGCCACACACACCTGATACCATCTGAACCAAATAAGTTTATCTTGGTCTCATCAGACCACAGGACATGGTTCCAGTAATCCTTGACTTCCATGACTTACGAAGTCCCGGAAGTATGGGCATTTGTTTTTGTATGTACCGGCCGGTATTTTATTCCTCTATGTAAGGGAGATACTGTTTTTTTTTTTATTATAACGCAAATAAAATAGTTAGATTTTATACGATGTGGAGCATCTTTTATTGATTTTTTGAGTGAGACACCTACGGACATTTGGAAGTGAGAGGTGGGAGAGATTGTCTACAGAGCCATCGGTTGCCGAACGGATTACAGCCTAAAGGCCATGGCAAGGTAATCAGCCACAGGTGATATAGAACTTCCCATAGGTCCAAAGTATCTGGTAAGCAGGCATTTTTCTTCGGTGGTGGTTACATATGGTGTCGGCAGCACAGGAAACCAGGAATGCTTGGAGTGCATATAAGAATTTGGGAGTGTGACACTTTCTGTTTTCTCACTATCTTGGCCCTGCATTCTTCTCCCTCCTATTACACAGGATTGTGCAATATTGGATGTTTATGTTGACATATTTTTTTCTCCATTGAAGAAGGACTTTATTTTATTTTAATACAAACGTTTTTTATTGGGAATAGGCAGAAAAAAAAAGCACACATCTTATCGGGATGCAACCCACAGCATAAAATATTTCATCACAACAAATAATATCGAGAGGAGAAAGGCATAGGGGGTGTGACAGCAGGAAGGTAAAGTCACCTGGTTGCATCCAGGGGGGTAGATATATTTCGCCCAGATTCAGGCTTTACGCCGACTTATACAACTAGGTGGAGAGTTGTATAAGCCCAGCTGAGGCTAGTGGGCTCATGGATGACTCATACCTCTAGGGAGAGTGTGGGGCGTCGTGCAGACAGGGAGTTGATGAGACCAGCTGAAGCTTGTCAGCTCATTTAGGCCTCTATAAGAACTCCCAGATTCATTAGGTGTTAGCTCATGCCTGGAAGCAGACCTGTGTGGACTTCCTGGAGAGAGTGAACCCTTGTGCGGTGAGACAAAGCCTGTGTGGCTACTTGCTTGGACATTTAAACCCAGGGACTTAGGGACTAGGACAGCACTAGGCTGATCCCAGTTGTTAGTTAGGAAACCTGTATGTTTAGTCAGAGGTCAAGTTGACCAGGATTTATTTTGTTTATGTTTCTTTTGCTTTGCTGTGTTTTGTCACTGTAAATAGAAAATAAACCGCACCTTTTTGATTTTGAAAACCACAAGCTCCGTCTGCTGGGCCTGTTTTTGTGTGGGGAGCCCATCCCGGGGGTCACACACACCCGCTGCCGAGCTAACCCCCTCACAGTTGGTGGAGAATGCAGGCAGTTTTTTTTTAAGCCAGCATGGAGGAGATACTGAAGCAGCTGGCTCTAGCAAATGCCAATCAACAGCAGACAAATGCAGGTTTGCAAAAGAGCCTTGCAGCTCATCAACAGAGCCTTGCAGCTCAACAACAGAACTTCGCAGCCCAGCAGCAAGCTCATCAACAGAGCCTTGCAGCCCAGCAGCAGACAAACGCAACTTTGCAACAGAGTCTGGAGGCTCAGCAACGAGCCCAGCAGCAATCTGAGGCCCGCTTCATAGACCTGTTGCAGAAGCAAGAGCAGAGACTACAACAACAGATGGAAGCAGTAATGCAGCAACGTCCGCAGACCAGTGAGGAAAGCCGTCCCACTAATACCGCGTCCTTTGGGGTGAGTCGTTTATTGACAAAAATGACTGGAGAGGATGATCCAGAGGTATTTTTGACCACATTTGAAAGGACCGCTGAAAGAGAAAAGTGGCCTGAGGAGCAGTGGGCTGGACTGGTGGCTCCTCTGTTAACTGGTGAATCGCAGAAAGCTTACTATGACCTAGAGCCTAACCAAGCAAAAGACTATGTGATGCTAAAAGCTGAAATATTGGCAAGGCTGGGTGTCACCCAGGCTGTCCGGGCTCAGCGTGTGCATAACTGGACTTTCCAGCTTGGAAAACCCCCCAGGTCTCAAATGTATGATCTCATTCACCTGAGCAGAAAGTGGCTACAGCCAGAGACTTTGTCCGCACCAAAGATTGTGGAACGTGTTGTAATGGATCGGTTTTTGAGAGCTCTTCCTACTGCCATCCAAAAGTGGGTAAGCCATGGAGACCCAGAGACGGCCGATGGTCTTGTGGATCGTGTGGAGAAATACTTGACTACAGAGAACCTGACGGCCTCTTCCAGAGACACTCGGACTTTCCACCCTAAGACCAGACCATCCCCAGGGGCGGATAAGAGGATTCCAAGGGGTGAGGGTGGAGAGAGTGAGAGGGTGGGAGCTCTACCCCAAGTTTGGCGAGAACAGCCTGGGAAATCAGCGGCTCAAGAGGCGGCAAGAAGGATCGTTTGCTACCGCTGCCGGCAAGCGGGACATATTGCAGCCAATTGCCCGGTTGTGGAGGAACCCATGCAGTGTGACTTTCTGACGGGCAGACGTCAGTCGCTGTGTGCGACAGTCGCATGCACTGCCATTCGAGGAACTGAGAAACATTTATGCAAAATGTGTGTTAATGGTAGAAATGTTGTGGTATTGCTGGATTCAGGTAGCCTTGTGACCCTGATAAAGGCTGAGTTAGTTAAAACAGAGGTCTCTGGGAATAGCAAGGTAGCTGTTATTTGTGTGCATGGGGACACCCGAGAGTATCCAGTGACTACAGTGTGTTTCGAGACCCCCAAAGGTACCCTCTCTCATCCAGTGGGCTTAGTATCTCAGTTACCGCATGACGCCATTGTGGGAAGGGATTTTCCGAAGTTCTGGGAACTGTGGGATGATCCTGAGCCCCCCACTGGTGCCCCTATGTACCAGGAATGTGATAGCCAGAACTCCCCTGAGAGTGGTGAGGACTCTCCGGAATTTCCCTTGTCAGTATTGGCAGGGGAGATTTCTGATCTTGAGGTTCACAGGGAAAACTTTGCCACAGAACAGTTGAAAGACCCCGCCCTAATAAAGGCACGGGAAAACGTAGTGAAAATAGATGGCGAGTTAGTGAGTTAGTGAACCCAGATAATACCTGCACTTACCCATACTTCAGCGTAGAGAAGGACCTACTGTATCGGGTGGCAAAAAGGGCAGAAGAAACCGTTGAGCAGCTTGTGGTGCCCAAACCTTACAGGAAGTTGGTGTTGGAGTTGGCTCATGGGCACATTCTTGGAGGTCATCTGGGGACAGAGAAAACCCGAGAGAGGGTATTACAGAGATTCTATTGGCCGGGGGTAATGAAGGACATAGAAAATTATTGTTCCTCCTGCCCTGTGTGTCAGAGGTCGGCCCCGATGCCACATTTCCGTAGCCCGCTGGTCCCTCTACCCATCATTGAGGTCCCGTTTGAGAGGATCGCCATGGATTTGGTAGGTCCTATAATCAAGTCCGCTAGGGGGCACCAGTACATATTAGTTATAATGGACTATGCCACCCGTTATCCAGAAGCGATCCCTCTCCGAAATACCTCGGCCAAAACCATAGCCAAAGAGCTATCTCTTGTGTTTAGCCGGGTGGGTATTTGTAAAGAACTGCTTACGGACCAAGGTACACCCTTTATGTCCCGGGTTATGAAGGAGCTGTGTAAATTGTTCAAAGTGACGCAATTACGTACATCTGTGTATCACCCCCAAACCGATGGGCTGGTTGAAAGATTCAACAAAACCCTAAAACAAATGTTGAAGAAAGTGGTGGATAGAGATGGAAAGGATTGGGACTGTCTACTTCCTTATCTGATGTTTGCTATTAGGGAGGTGCCCCAATCCTCTACGGGATTCTCCCCCTTTGAGTTACTGTATGGGAGACACCCAAGAGGGCTGTTGGATATTGCCAAGGAAACTTGGGAAAGTGAGAGTTCTCCCCACAGGAGTGTGATTGAGCATGTCGCCCTGATGCAAGACCGAATTGCACAGGTAATGCCCATCGTGAAGGAACATTTGGCCCAAGCGCAGTTAGCACAGCAGAGAGTGTACAACCGTGGAGCCAAGACCCGTACCTTTTCCCCGGGGGATAGGATACTGGTACTTGTCCCTACGGTTGAAAGTAAATTCCTTGCCAAATGGCAAGGCCCCTATGAGATAATGGAAAAAGTGAGCGAAGTGAATTACAAGGTCAGACAACCAGGAAGGCGAAAGCCCGAACAGATCTATCACGTTAATCTGTTGAAAGCCTGGAGGGATAGAGAGTCCCTAGTCGCAGACACTTGGTCACCAGCTCAAACTGGTTGCGTGATTCCTGAGGTTGGAATAGCAGCCACCTTGTCACAACCCCAACAACAGGAGGTTAAGGAGTTTGTGCTTCGCAACAAGGAGGTATTCTCTGAGCTGCCGGGACAAACATCTGGGGTAGAGCATGACATCATTACCCCGCCCGGTGAAAGGGTGAAGTTAAAACCCTATCGGATCCCAGAGGCCCGACGGGAGGCAATACGGGAGGAAGTACAGAAAATGCTGAACTTAGGGGTGATAGAGGAGTCCCAAAGTGATTGGTCTAGTCCCATTGTGTTGGTGCCTAAACCGGATGGGAGCTGGCGATTTTGTAACGATTTTCGTCAGTTGAACAAAGTTACAAAATTTGACACCTACCCCATGCCACGTATAGATGAGTTGATCGACCGGCTGGGAACAGCCCGATACATGACGACTCTTGACCTCACAAAAGGGTATTGGCAAATCCCCCTGGCCAAGTCGGCCAAAGAGAAAACCGCATTTGTAACCCCAGACGGGGCGTTCCAATATAAAAGAATGCCGTTCGGGTTACAGAATGCGCCGGCCACATTCCAGCGGAAAATGGACCAGATGCTGAGGCCCCATCGGAAGTATGCTGCGGCTTACCTGGATGACGTAATTGTCCATAGCACAGATTGGGCCTCACATCTGCCAAAAGTGCAAGCAGTCCTGGACTCTGTTCGGGAAGCGGAGTTTACGGCTAACCCCAAGAAGTGTACCATTGGGCAGGAGGAGGCCAAATATCTTGGGTACACCATTGGGAGGGGAGTAATAAAACCCCAACTCAACAAAGTCGAGGCCATCCAGAGTTGGCCACGTCCCAACAGCAAGAAGCAGGTACGAGCCTTTCTGGGAATCGCTGGGTATTATCGGCGATTCATTCCCCACTTTGCTTCTAAGGCTGTGCCCCTAACCAACCTGACGAAGGGGAAAGGGTCGGTCATGATTAAATGGACCCCCGAGGCTGAGGCAGCATTCCAATTCTTGAAACAAGCCTTATGTAGCCAGCCAGTGTTGTACTCACCCGACTTCTCTAAAGACTTTGTCGTACAAAGTGATGCGTCAGATGTGGGGTTAGGAGCAGTATTGTCCCAGGTCTGGAACGGGGAAGAGCACCCAGTCATTTACCTCAGCAGGAAGTTGAAGTCCCATGAGGTAAATTACGCCACCGTTGAAAAGGAGTGTTTAGCGGTGAAGTGGGCTCTAGATTCCCTTCGGTACTACCTGCTAGGTAGGCACTTTGACATGGTTACGGATCACGCTCCGTTAAAGTGGATGGCTCAAAACAAGGAGACAAATAGAAGAGTAAATAGGTGGTTCCTGGCCCTACAGGAATTCAACTTCACAGTAAAGCATCGCCCTGGCGTTCAAATGGGGAATGTGGATGCTTTGTCTCGAGTACATGAATGCCTGATTGCTGGTGTTCCAACCCCAAGGTTAAAACAAGAGGGGGGGGTATGTGACAGCAGGAAGGTAAAGTCACCTGGTTGCATCCAGGGGGGTAGATATATTTCGCCCAGATTCAGGCTTTACGCCGACTTATACAACTAGGTGGAGAGTTGTATAAGCCCAGCTGAGGCTAGTGGGCTCATGGATGACTCATACCTCTAGGGAGAGTGTGGGGCGTCGTGCAGACAGGGAGTTGATGAGACCAGCTGAAGCTTGTCAGCTCATTTAGGCCTCTATAAGAACTCCCAGATTCATTAGGTGTTAGCTCATGCCTGGAAGCAGACCTGTGTGGACTTCCTGGAGAGAGCGAACCCTTGTGCGGTGAGACAAAGCCTGTGTGGCTACTTGCTTGGACATTTAAACCCAGGGACTTAGGGACTAGGACAGCACTAGGCTGATCCCAGTTGTTAGTTAGGAAACCTGTATGTTTAGTCAGAGGTCAAGTTGACCAGGATTTATTTTGTTTATGTTTCTTTTGCTTTGCTGTGTTTTGTCACTGTAAATAGAAAATAAACCGCACCTTTTTGATTTTGAAAACCACAAGCTCCGTCTGCTGGGCCTGTTTTTGTGTGGGGAGCCCATCCCGGGGGTCACACACACCCGCTGCCGAGCTAACCCCCTCACAGGGGATAAATCAAAGGGGCAGAGACTCAATGTGTTACTCGAGGTCAGGCCCAGTGACGGCCCTTCCGGGTGCATCCCAGAATCCAAACAGAAAGAAAATTCTATTTATGCTTAAAAGAAATCAAGAAAGAAACAGTAATAGAGGGGAAAGAGAGAGAATCTCCTTGGAGAGATAAAAGCGAAGGGAAAGAAAGATTAGGGAAAAGAAAAACTTAGACAGGTACAAGGGTAGAAAGGGGAAAACAACCTGTTGAAAAATAAACTTTAATCTACTACTCCTGATATGAATAACTTGACCGACCCAGTATCCAACAAAAAGAAAAAGTAAAAGATGTACTCCTAGTTTGGTTGGGAACACCTGTCATTACCATCACCTAGTATCCCCAGGCCCAGGGCCCAAAGGAAGCAGGAGAATATGGGGTACCTATCCGACCATACAGAGTCGGTATCTCAAGAAGCAGAGCGCTGGTCACAGTATAGCAGCTCCTTTCGACCACGCCGCCCATTTATTGTGGAAGGTCTGCATGGTGTCCATGATGGTGTGGTAAATCCTCTCCATAAGACGGATAGACTCCATCCGCTGGAGTACCTGTGTCCATGGAACCGACTGGGACCGCCAATTCAAAGCTATGGCCCAATGGGCCACACAGAATAGGGTATTCACTAATCTCTGGGTATGGGGAGGCAGACCCGGTATAGTGGCAAAGAGCAAACACTCTGGGGCCGTCAGGTCCAGGATGGTGCCCGCGATCTGTGCCACCCTGGAAGCCACCTGGCCCCATAGGTGCCGCAGATGGGGGCAACCCCAAAACGTGTGCAGAAGGGTGCCAGGGCTCCGGCAGCCCCTAAAGCACGTCTCCTGAATTGTAGGATAGAATTTATGAACTCTATCCGGAGTGAGGTACCACCTCGTATGTAGTTTAAGTACTGTCTCCTTAGTGGCTATGGAGCGGGTACATCTGTGCATATTCTGTAGCATGTCGCTCCAGTCTTCCGGGGGGAATGTCACACCCAGGTCTGATTCCCAACGGGCCAAAGCCGAGGACTTAACTGGAAGCTGAGAATCATTCAGTGACATATATATTGCAGAGATCATTCCCTTGCCTCTAGCTCCATTCTGGCAGATTGCCTCATACTGGGATAGGTTGGATCTGTTGTTTAATGTGAATAGGGATTCGAAAAAGTGCCTAATTTGTAGGAATCTAAAGAATTCTGTTCTCGGAGCATTGAACAGCTCTTGGAGTTGTGTAAATGAACAGAAATGTGTGCCTTGCGACAGTGCTATTAATGTCAAGAGGGAGTTTTGTATCCACCAGTGGAAGCTCTCAGGGGATCGGAAAGCAGGGGGAAAACTGGGTGATCCCAGGAAGGTGGACAGGGTGGGTCTACAGGACCTAAGTTTAAATTTATGGTGATATAGGGACCAAAGGTGTATTGTCTGACCCACTACCATGTTTAGCGTGCCCAGTTCCCTGGGCTTAAGGCCCGTCTGCCAAAGAAGTCCCGGAATGTAGTATGGGCTGAAAGAGGACATTTCAAACTGTAGCCAGGGGATGCTATCTGGTGCGGCATGCCACTGTGCCGTCTGAGCCAACCTGGCTGACAAGTAGTACAGCCAGATGTTAGGAAGCCCCAACCCCCCCTGTGAAAAGGGTCTGTGTGTGATAAGGCCACCATACCTAGGGTGTTTATTGTTCCATATAAACCCATTAATCTCACGTTGGATTTGCACCAGTGTATGACGTGATACATAAAGGGGGAGAGCCCTAAAGAAGTAAAGCAATTTTGGTAAAATGGACATTTTTACGGCTGTGATTCTGCCTAGGAGGGTGATGTGGAATGTAGACCATAGGCGTAACCATTGTCTAACTTTGGCAAAGATTTGGGGGTAGTTAGCGTTATATAATTCTCTTAGGGTGGGGGCTAGACGGATCCCAAGGTATTGGAGGGTTTTAGTTGATACTGAAAAGCCAAAAGAAGATTGAAGGGCAGAGGAGACTCTGGGAGGGATATTGACAGGGAGGGTCGAACACTTGGAGAGATTGACGCCAAGGCCCGAAAATGAGTGAAAGGATTGGAGTGTAGAGATTAAATTAGGGAGGGAAGTAACTGGGTCCTGAAGGAACATAAGGATATCATCCGCGTATAGGCTCACCTTATACTCCCCATCCCCCTTCTGATACCCCCTAATGTTTGGGTCTGTGATGATCGCCCTCGCCAAAGGTTCTATGGCCAGGGCAAACATCAGAGGTGACAGAGGGCAGCCCTGGCGTGTCCCTCTGCCCAGGGGGAAGTAATCCGAGGTGCAACCTGGGAGCTTAATGCGTGTGTGAGGATTGTGGTACAGTGCCTTAAATCCATGAACAAACTCCCCTGAAAAACCAAACCTAGTAATGACCGCGTCCATATATGGCCACAGGACACTATCAAAGGCCTTGTGTATATCCAGGCCCAACACAAGAACCTTGCGGGAAAATAGCTCCGCATCCTGGATAATGTCCGTCGCCAAGCGGATGTTGTCTGTGATTTGCCTAGAGGGGATGAATCCGGTTTGGTCGGGGCCAATCAGGGTGGAAATAATGGGGGCCAGTCTATCTTCAAGAACACGACCTAGAATCTTGATGTCATTGTTAAGAACCGAAATTGGTCTGTAATTCTGGGGGAGGGAGTGATCTTTGTTAGGTTTAGGGATTAGGGTCATATTGGCAGCAAGCATTTCGTCGGGAAGTGAGTGGCCTTGCAATACGTGGTTGATCAATTTAGTCAATTTAGGGGCCAGCGTACCAGCAAATTTTTTATAGTATGTCGCCGTATACCCGTCTGGGCCCAGGGCTGTTGACGCTTTAAGCGACTTAATGACCGTCATGACCTCCAGTTCTGTGCACGGGGCATTCAAGTTGGTCAGTTGTTCGTGTGTCAGAGTCGGAAGCTGGATGGAGTTCAACCAGTCCTCAACTCCAGCAGGGGGGGGAGAGTCTGGGGCAGATAGTAGGGAGCTGTAAAACGTGGTGAAAGTGTCAAGCACCTCCTTGGGGTGGGAGACCAGCTGGCCAGAGGTGTTTCGCAATTTGTAGATATGGGTGGGCTGAAGGGAGTGATGTAGTTTACGTGAGAACATGGCCGAGGCAGCGTTTGAGTGTAATAGGAATTTCGCTTTGGCCCATCTAATAGATTTTTCTGTGTGGTCTGAGAGGATAGTATCCAATTCCACCCTCTTCTGGTCAATTTGTCTAAGGGTGTCCGGGGCGTGGGATTGTGCGTGTATATGGTATAGTTTTGCTAGGTCTGCAGTTAGGGATTTAATTTTGGCTAACTTCCGTCTCTTTTTGATGGTGGCCAACTCTATCAAACGGCCTTGAAGTACTGCCTTATGGGCCGCCCAGAGAATTGGGGGGGGTGGTGTCTTCTACATCGTTCAATCGAAAGTACTCTTCCAACTGATCCTCTACCTGCGTGACTATGTCAGGGTTCGTCAATAGGGCGTCATTAAGCCTCCAGGAGGCTGTCAGGGGGGAAAGGCCTACATGCGAAGTTTTAAAGGAAACCACCAGGTGGTCTGACCATGGGCATGGGTGTATAGTGGCCGCTGTGGAGTTGGCAAGTAAAATTGGGGAGCTGAAAATGTAATCTAGCCTTGCATAGCTCTCGTGAGGGGCTGAGTAATGTGTGTATTCCCTAGCTCCTGTGTTGAGGGCCCTCCATGTGTCAATAAGTTGGAAAGACTCCAGGGACCTCACCAAGGATTTGGGGAAGGCCTTAGATGAGTGGGTAACCTTGCTTCTGTCCAGTGTAGAGTGGGCGACTAGATTGAAGTCACCTCCCACTATCATGTGTGGAGAAGTATATCTGTCCAAAATTTGGATGAATGACCTGAAAAAGGAACCCTGGGCAGTATTGGGGGCATACACATTAGCGACTGTAAAGGCTTTGCCCTGGACATCACCTTGGAGTATCAAAAACCTGCTATCCGGGTCCTTGTAAACATGTTTGACCTCAAAATGTATATTATTTCTGACAAATATGGCCACCCCTCTGGCTTTAGAGCTATACGTGGTGTGGTAATGCAACTTAAATGATTTGTCGAAATAATTGGGGTGAGACATTGCTGAAAAATGAGTCTCTTGCAAGAGCACAATGTCCGCCCCCAATTGCTTATAATCTCGAAAGGCCTTCCTCCTCTTTTGCGCGGAATTAAAGCCTCTGACATTATGAGAGATAACCTTCAGACCCATAATATGGTTGGAACAAATGTAGCTTGGTTTGAGGCTGGTGAGATAGGCGCGAATGTCAGCTGCATAACCCATAGGCCCAGCACCAAAGCGGAATGCCAACTTCCTGAATCAGAGATTGAGGGCATGGTCAGGAGGTTAGGAGTAGCAGTAAAACCAATAATATAACATTGATAACAGGAACATTGTAGGAAGAAAAAAAAAGGTAAACAAACTAACAGGGGCCTGGATAGATAGGCCATCCAGGCCAGCATCAACTATTTCAAATGACTGAAAACAGCAGTCTTCCACGTGCACTCAATCACCCCCAACACTAAAGGGGGGAGAGAGAGAGTGGCAAGAGTTCAGTTCAAGATCTCTCCCGATACACAAAAGGGAATGGTGGGAGAGAAGTGTTTCTTGGGATGAACACTAACGTGGTTGGGGGGTAAAAGTTCCGGGTGGAAAACGGCAGGATCACGAGGGCTGGAGACATAAAGGCTCGTTCAGAACCAAAAGGCTTGGGGGTCCTGTAATTTACAAGTCCAGCGAGTCCGGCCAGGGGGATAAAAGGACATGGGGCTCATGAAGAAAAAAAAAATAAAAATTAAGGGGGGGACAGGTGGGGCCGAAATCATATTAAGTACCTTGACCGCAAGCCTGCGGGGAGATCCTGGTGGAGCTGCGGAGAACTTCCACAGCTGTCTGCAGCTAGAGGTTACGGTGTGCCCTCCGTCCCCTCTGAGGAGGTGGGGTGGACCAGATTGGCGACGGGCGGGGGGTGGACGGGTGCCTTGGTGCTTGTTGAGGTTCGAGGAGGCCCAATTTGACCAGGATGGATTTACCTTCCAGGACCGTGGTGGCGGTGTATGTGGATCCGTTGTGCGGGACCGTCAGTTTGAATGGGAAACCCCATCTATAGCGGATCCGCGCGGCTTGAAGAACAGAGGTGATTTCTTTCATCTGTCGGCGTCTCTCCAGTGTAAAGGACTTTATTTTATTGCACTGACCAATGCATATGTTGAGTTGCTCAAGAGTATTATTCTTCTTTAATGGTTATGTGCAACTCTGTTTTTTAGTTTAATCCATGTCCTTAGTCTGCTTGTCTACAGCAAACTGTTTGCAGGCTTTCTTGTGCATCATCTTTAGAAGAGGCTTCCTTCTGAGATGACAGTCATGCAGACCAATTTGATGCAGTGTGCAGCACATGGTCTGAGCACTGACAGGCTGACCCCCCACCCCTTCGAACTCTGCAGAAATGCTGGCAGCACTCAAACATCTATTTCCCAAAGACAACCTTTGGATATGACGCTGAGCACGTGCACTCAACTTCTTTGGTCGACAATGGCGAGGCCTGCTCTGAGTGAAACCTGTCCTGTTAAACCGCTGTATGGTCTTTGCCACCATGCTGCAGCTCAGTTTCAGGGTCTTGGTAATCTTCTTATAGCCTAGGCCATCTTCATGTTGAGCAACAATTCTTTTTTTCAGATCCTCAGAGAGTTCTTTGCCATGAGGTGCCATGTTCTTTGCCATGAGGTGCCATCCAAAAACTTCCAGTGACCAGTATGAGAGAGTTAGAGCGATAACACCAAATTTAACACACCTGCTCCCCATTCACACCTGAGACCTTGTAACACCAACGAGTCACATGACACTGGGGGGGTGGCTAATTGGGCCCAATTTGGATATTTTCACTTAGGGGTGTACTCACTTTTGTTGCCAGCTGTTTAAAAACAATAATGGCTGCGTGTTGAGTTATTTTGAGGGGACAAAAAATTTACACTGTTATACAAGCTGTACACTCACTACTTTACATTGTAGCATTGGGGGTTATTTACGAAAGGCAAATCCACTTTGCACTACAAGTGCAAAGTGCACTTGAAATTGCACTGAAAGTGCACTTAGAAGCGCAGTCGCTGTAAATCTGAGGGGTAGATCTGAAATTAGGGGAAGCTCTGCTGATTTTATTATCCAATCATGTGCAAGCTAAAATGCTGTTTTTTATTTTCCTTGCATGTCCCCCTCGGATCTACAGCGACTGCACCTCCAGGTGCACTTTGCACTTGTAGTTTGCACTTGTAGTGCAAAGTGGATTTGCATTTCGTAAATAACCCCCAAAGTGTTATTTCTTCAGTGTTGTCACATGAAAAGATATACTTTATGGAGGAAAAAAAGATATAATAAAATATTTACAAAAATGTGAGGGGTGTACTCATTTTTGTGAGATACTGTATATTTTAAACATACCAGTCCTAATGTTCTGCCTATCATATTTATTGAGACCCTAAAATGGTTATCACTCCAACCCCCCCCGCCCCCCCCAAAATGTCCCTCATTTGCAATGTATACGTTACATTCCAAGGTACTCAGAAAGAATCATGGTGAATATATTTTTTTGTTTTTTAATGAAGAAAGATAATAAAATGGTTTTTTTTTTACATAAAGTTGTCACTTTAATAATATATTTCTCACATATAACATGGGCATACTTAAATTACATCCAAAAACACTCTCTGCTACTCCTCCTAAGTATAGGGTAACCACAAATACCATATATGGGATACAATCAGCGCACATATGACTAAAATAAAAAACAATGCAGCTGAACACCAAAAGGTAAATCACACAATAACCAAGGAAGAAATGTAAAAAATAACGGTGCAGCGCAACCAATGTCCATAAACGGATGAACTAAAGATGCATAATAAGGAAATCTTCATGCAATAGATGACTTGTCCACCCAAAGTAAGGATAATCTGCTTACCAGAAATGTTGGACCTATTGAGTGAACAAAAGGTCAAAAGTGCTTGTTTCCACCATGAGGGGAAGAAGATTTCCAATGAAGAGGATCCACAGATGTATTAGGCTCAGCATCAGATGCAGATATGATGAAGAAAAAAGAGGAATCTAAGTGTAGACTGCTTTTTATTGCTCCAAAAACATAATACAAAAGTTGAATAAATAAAAATAAAAACGAAGATGCAGTAACACTGACTGCTGGAAAACTATGACAAGTTCAGGTAAGATGATAAAGCAGCTGCTGATCCAAACAAGAGGTGTAGCTGAGTGGCGTACACAGCTCTCCCTGGAGAGTGTGTGTAAAGTACAGCCTGCTCAGACACTGGCAGTCCTGCTAGGTGATGATATGCAGAGGCTGGCACAAATTGAAAGCAGATAAATGCAGCCCAAAATATGTTATAAAGGTCCAGGTAGTGAGAGGACAGCGGTAGTAGACCGCAATTCAGGCATGAGAAACAGACGCGGGTGACGTCACGGCAACCTCCCACGGGGGAGGAGCTTGCCGTGACGTCACCCGCGTCTGTTTCTCATGCCTGAATTGCGGTCTACTACCGCTGTCCTCTCACTACCTGGACCTTTATAACATATATTTTGGGCTGCATTTATCTGCTTTCAATTTGTGCCAGCCTCTGCATATCATCACCTAGCAGGACTGCCAGTGTCTGAGCAGGCTGTACTTTACACACACTCTCCAGGGAGAGCTGTGTACGCCACTCAGCTACACCTCTTGTTTGGATCAGCAGCTGCTTTATCATCTTACCTGAACTTGTCATAGTTTTCCAGCAGTCAGTGTTACTGCATCTTTGTTTTTATTTTTATTTATTCAACTTTTGTATTATGTTTTTGGAGCAATAAAAAGCAGTCTACACTTAGATTCCTCTTTTTTCTTCATCATATCTGCATCTGATGCTGAGCCTAATACATCTGTGGATCCTCTTCATTGGAAATCTTCTTCCCCTCATGGTGGAAACAAGCACTTTTGACCTTTTGTTCACTCAATAGGTCCAACATTTCTGGTAAGCAGATTATCCTTACTTTGGGTGGACAAGTCATCTATTGCATGAAGATTTCCTTATTATGCATCTTTAGTTCATCCGTTTATGGACATTGGTTGCGCTGCACCGTTAACCACAAATACCTTCAGGTTTTCAATGCTCATATTATGCATCTAATTTTCTTACTTCCTATCATATATTTGGAGGCTCTAGAGTGCCAGTACATTAGAGATACTGGCTTTAGTAGCTGTTATCAAGCACGGATACTTGTAAGCACTGACTGTGTTCAGGCACTCATATGAGGCTGACACTGGCTGTACTGGCTGTATATAGGCACTGGTATAAGGCTGGTACTGCCTGTACTATATGTAATCAGACACTAATAGTAGACTGGTATTTGCTGTACTGGATATAATATGGCACTGTTATTAGGCTGATATTGGCTGTACTGGCTGTAATCAGGCACCAGTATTGCTGGTACTGGCTGTAATCAGGCACTGGTTTTAGGCTTACATTGGCTTAATCAGCCACTAGTGCAGCCATGGAACATGCTGTACCGATTGTAATCAGGCAATGCTATTATACTTCATTCACATGGATGCTTAACAGCAGCTCCTGTGCTAAGGCATAAAATCCCCAGTGCTTTCTGGCACCCGGGGCAGCTGTGACTGGACAGGGTGCTGGATGCTGGCCTGTGCCACGTGTAGCTGCCAATACAAGTGAATGGCTGTACCACAATACTGTGCAGGGATGTGTGCACTCAGCAGCGCAGTTCTGAGAGGACATACCATTTTTTATATCTCGGTAGTGTTCAGCTTTACCTAGTTAGTATGTTTTAAAAAAAATAATAATTGTGCCTTTATAACTCTTTATCAACACTAACCCTAACCCTCAAAATTTACTTTATTTACCAGGGCCGGCGCTACCACTAGGCGAAGTAGGCAGCCGCCTAGGGGCGCACTACCACCTAGGGCGCAACCACAGCCTCTGTCCTGTGTGAGCTAGGCTCTCCTCTCTCCTGATCGCTGGCCTGGCCCCATTCTGTGTGCCGCCACGGCGCCACCAAATTCCCCCCATGTGTAGCGCAGAGCGCCCCGCTGCGCTGTCACACGTCAGTCCTCAGACAGGTATAATCACACAGCGCCGCTCCGGGACTCCTTTGCTCCAACCTGTCCCTCTGGTGCGGCGCTGTGTGTCTTGTGTGTGCAGCGGAGGGGCGGGGCTGAGGAGTAGCTGACTGACCTCCCGCCCAGCGAGGACTCCATGGAGCGGGTGGATGGCATTGGCGGCGGCGGGGCGCTGGCTTGGCCCTGGCGGGGACTCCGTGGAGAGGATGGATGGCGCTGGCCTGGCCCCTGAGCAGAGCCCTGATGATGGCTGACGAAGCACCAAAGCAGAGGTAAGGAGGAGGACGGATCGATCTACATGCTGTATAAGGGGGAGGGGCAGGGGGGGAGTGTGTTTGAGTAGTGCAGGAAGTAGGAGTCAGGGGGGTCAGTGTATTTGTCCTGTAAGGGGGGGTCAGTGTATGTGTCCTGTAAGGGGGGGTCAGTGTATGTGTCCTGTAAGGGGGGTCAGTGTATGTGTCCTGTAAGGGGGGTCAGTGTATGTGTCCTGTAAGGGGGGGTCAGTGTATGTGTCCTGTAAGGGGGGTCAGTGTATGTGTCCTGTAAGGGGGGGGGTCAGTGTATGTGTCCTGTAAGGGGGGGTCAGTGTATGTGTCTTGTAAGGGGGGGGGTCAGTGTATGTGTCCTGTAAGGGGGGGGTCAGTGTATGTGTCCTGTAAGGGGGGGGGGGTCAGTGTATGTGTCCTGTAAGGGGGGGGTCAGTGTATGTGTCCTGTAAGGGGGGGTCAGTGTGTGTGTCCTGTAAGGGGGGGGCAGTGTATGTGTCCTGTAAGGGGGGGGGGCAGTGTATGTGTCCTGTAAGGGGGGGGGGGTCAGTGTATGTGTCCTGTAAGGGGGGTCAGTGTATGTGTCCTGCAAGGGGGGGTCAGTGTATGTGTCCTGTAAGGGGGGGTCAGTGTATGTGTCCTGTAAGGGGGGGTCAGTGTATGTGTCCTGTAAGGGGGGTCAGTGTATGTGTCCTGTAAGGGGGGGTCAGTGTATGTGTCCTGTAAGGGGGGGTCAGTGTATGTGTCCTGTAAGGGGGGGGGTCAGTGTATGTGTCCTGTAAGGGGGGGTCAGTGTATGTGTCTTGTAAGGGGGGGGGGTCAGTGTATGTGTCCTGTAAGGGGGGGGTCAGTGTATGTGTCCTGTAAGGGGGGGGGGTCAGTGTATGTGTCCTGTAAGGGGGGGGGTCAGTGTATGTGTCCTGTAAGGGGGGGTCAGTGTGTGTGTCCTGTAAGGGGGGGGCAGTGTATGTGTCCTGTAAGGGGGGGGGGCAGTGTATGTGTCCTGTAAGGGGGGGGGGTCAGTGTATGTGTCCTGTAAGGGGGGTCAGTGTATGTGTCCTGCAAGGGGGGGTCAGTGTATGTGTCCTGTAAGGGGGGGTCAGTGTATGTGTCCTGTAAGGGGGGGTCAGTGTATGTGTCCTGTAAGGGGGGTCAGTGTATGTGTCCTGTAAGGGGGGGTCAGTGTATGTGTCCTGTAAGGGGGGGTCAGTGTATGTGTCCTGTAAGGGGGGGTCAGTGTATGTGTCCTGTAAGGGGGGTCAGTGTATGTGTCCTTTAAGGGGGGGTCAGTGTATGTGTCCTGTAAGGGGGGGTCAGTGTATGTGTCCTGTAAGGGGGGGTCAGTGTATGTGTCCTGTAAGGGGGGGTCAGTGTATGTGTCCTGTAAGGGGGGGTCAGTGTATGTGTCCTGTAAGGGGGGTCAGTGTATGTGTCAGGTAAGGGGGGTCAGTGTAGGGGACACGGGGTCAGTGTATGTGTCGGGGTCAGTGTAGGGGTCAGATAGGTCACATGTGTTGCAAGGGCAGGTTAAAGTGGAGTCAGGGGCGCAGCCGGGGGGGGGGGCGGCAAAATTAGGTTTCGCCTAGGGTGTCAAAGATCCTTGCACCAGCCCTGTTATTTACCCTTACCTATTACCTGTTATTATTATTTTTTAACCATTCAGATTTAAAAGAAAATCGTTTTCACTTGTTTTGTTCATTTGTTTTTGTTGGAATTCATTGAAACCTATGCTTTCACCTGTCAATCATAATCCAGTGACAAGCAAGTTTAGTATAGTATCCCGAACTTACTAAACAATATGAGGAATGACATCAATATCATTTTAGTATTATACGGTAATTGTTAATGGCTTTAGTTGCTGAAAGTTCTGCTTGTGGATTTTTAATTACTTCAATGTAATTTGATAGTTATTTCCTATCATTTTAATATCTCCACCATTCACGTGTAACCTTTATAACTCATACTGGAATTTTTATATGCATAAAAGGCATCAAGAGGCTTTGCCCTAACCTTACAGTGCATCAAGACATTTGTTTATGCTTCATTTAACTGAGTTAATCCAGAGGCTATCTTCACATGAATTATCAAAAGCAGCTCAGCTGGTTTGACCATCAACATCTTCAGCAACATTCTCTTATGAGCGCTGTTATAACTAAAACACTCCTAAGTACAACACTCCTGTTTGTATTTCTTTTCAGTGCCTGTATATGACATAACATTTGGAATAGAGCTGATGAAATAATACGGGATTGTAGTTAGGAATTTCTTTCAATTGTTGCTGATACAAACATGACTTCAAAATGTCTCTGGAAGCCTTGTTAGTGTTGCTTTTGGTTATACCCTATCCAGGTGAGCATTTATTTCTCATCCTTTTCTTTACATTCTTCTTTAAAAAAGACCACTACATTAGGAAAATACCTACTTTTCTCTTTTTTGTATCACTGTCATTATGCATGCCACATTAAGCTTAGATATTGTATCCAGGAGTGTAGGATGGATAATGAATTAGGAGAAGAGCATCGCTTTAGAGTTTATATCAGGCAGCAAAATACCTGGAATTGCTCCTAATGCTACACAATGAACTAAAAGGATCTGTTGTCAAACAGCCGTGCTCTACAAAGGCATAAAGATAATGCAGTTTTTATACTAAAGGCGTAGAAACTGTTCACTTTGCCAGGAAAGTTTCCATTAGCTTTCACAAGCAGTTACATAGATTTTTATTTTCACATAATTGGATGATGAAAATTAGCAGACCTTCCCAGCCATTAAGCTAAGAGAACTTTCCCTTGTAAAGGGAAAATGTATTTAGCTTAGCTAACAGCCTTTTTACTTTCAGTAGGTCAACCCCAATATATCACAAAAGATACACAGGTTCTATGTTTTGTTAAGCTTTGCTCTCTAGTTCATATTATGTACCAGAAATCAAAGCAAAGTTTGTACAAGGTACATCAAATATACAAAAGACTTGATATATAAAGAAATATATGAAAGAAGAACTTTTCTGTTTCCGTGGAAGAATCAAAAGCTGATTGTCATTTGAGTTTTGAGGCAATATTTACTTTAAACATACCCCTATATAAGTAATTATTATTATGTTGTTATTTTTATTATTATTTTTGTGAATATAGGAAAATAAAAAATCCAGTCCAAACAAAACCATTTTCTAATGGCATGGCTGCCTCTAATAATAAAAGATTTTATCCTGGTTTATGAAACTGAGAGGACAACTGGTATGTAAATCAATTGATCTCTTAAGCCAGACAACATTACTGGTAGTCAGTGGGAGCAATGTCTATACCACTGAAACTATATTTTTTAATGTTATTTATATTTTTAAGATGTGTACGAGTATACTACAAGCATAGGAGTAATATCAACAGATTTTCTTTTTATGCATTGTTTTGCTAAGTTTGCATTAGGGTATGTTATGAAGTCAGCTTAGAAACATACAGTGCTTAGCTAAAAAACTGAATTTCAATAAATCCCATACATATCACCATACATAGTACTTTCTATTCAAAAGCTAAAATTCCAAAATTATTCTGGCGCACATGTGGTTAATATATAGCACAATATTCTATTTGTTCAAAGCACTAAGCTGAGTTTTCCCCATCGAGACAGCAGCTGGATAAATATATGGGACATGATATGCCCAGCTTCCTCCTGTTCTAATCTATGACCATAGGGGGCTACTGAATAACATATCCGGATATACAAAGATCAAGTAACTCTTTCTCTCTTGCAGTGGCATTTAATAGAATTTTCTAGATCTGCAACAGCAAATATTGCTTTAGATTATAATGTATGTCTAAAGGGCCACTGCTTTGCAGGTGCTCAACCTGCAAGAAGTACAAACCTACCTACTAATTTTATATTTATATATATATTGTGAGGGGGGGCTAGCTCGGCAGCGGGTATGTGTGACCCCCGGGATGGGCTCCCCACCCAAAACAGGCCCAGCAGACGGAGGTTGTGGTTTTCAAAATCAAAAAGGTGCGGTTTATTTTCTATTTACAGTGACAAAAACACAGCAAGGCAAAAAAAACAAACACAAAATAAATCCTGGTCAACTTGACCTCTAACTAAACTTACAGGTTTCCTAACTAACGACTGGGATCAGCCTAGTGCTGTCCTAGTCCCTGGTTTTAAATGTCCAAGCAAAATATAGCCACACAGGCTTTCTCTCACCGCACAGGGGTTCACTCTCCCTAGACAGTCCACACAGGTCTGCTTCCAGGCATGAGCTAACATCTAATGAATCTGGGAGTTTTTTATAGAGGCCTACATGAGCTGACAAGGTTCAGCTGATCTCATCAACTCCCTGTTTGCACGACGCCCAGCCCTCTCCCTAGAGGTATGAGTCATCAATGAGCCCACTAGTCTCAGCTGGGCTTATACAACTCTCCACCTAGCTGTATAAGTCAGCGTAAAGCCTGAATCTGGGCGAAATATATCTACCCCCCTGGATGCAACCAGGTGACTTTACCTTCCTGCTGTCACATACCCCCCCCTCTTGTTTTAACCTCGGGGTTGGAACACCAGCAATCAGGCATTCATGTACTCGAGACAAAGCATCCACATTCCCCATTTGAACGCCAGGGCGATGCTTTACTGTGAAGTTGAATTCCTGGAGGGCCAGGAACCACCTATTCACTCTTCTATTTGTTTCCTTGTTTTGAGCCATCCACTTTAACGGAGCGTGATCCGTAACCATGTCAAAGTGCCTACCTAGCAGGTAGTACCGAAGGGAATCTAGAGCCCACTTCACCGCTAAACACTCCTTTTCAACGGTGGCGTAATTTACCTCATGGGACTTCAACTTCCTGCTGAGGTAAATGACTGGGTGCTCTTCCCCGTTCCAGACCTGGGACAATACTGCTCCTAACCCCACATCTGACGCATCACTTTGTACGACAAAGTCTCTAGAGAAGTCGGGTGAGTACAACACTGGCTGGCTACATAAGGCTTGTTTCAAGAATTGGAATGCTGCCTCAGCCTCGGGGGTCCATTTAATCATGACCGACCCTTTCCCCTTCGTCAGGTTGGTTAGGGGCACAGCCTTAGAAGCAAAGTGGGGAATGAATCGCCGATAATACCCAGCGATTCCCAGAAAGGCTCGTACCTGCTTCTTGCTGTTGGGACGTGGCCAACTCTGGATGGCCTCGACTTTGTTGAGTTGGGGTTTTATTACTCCCCTCCCAATGGTGTACCCAAGATATTTGGCCTCCTCCTGCCCAATGGTACACTTCTTGGGGTTAGCCGTAAACCCTGCTTCCCGAACAGAGTCCAGGACTGCTTGCACTTTTGGCAGATGTGAGGCCCAATCTGTGCTATGGACAATTATGTCATCCAGGTAAGCCGCAGCATACTTCCGATGGGGCCTCAGCATCTGGTCCATTTTCCGCTGGAATGTGGCCGGCGCATTCTGTAACCCGAACGGCATTCTTTTATATTGGAACGCCCCGTCTGGGGTTACAAATGCGGTTTTCTCTTTGGCCGACTTGGCCAGGGGGATTTGCCAATACCCTTTTGTGAGGTCAAGAGTCGTCATGTATCGGGCTGTTCCCAGCCGGTCGATCAACTCATCTATACGTGGCATGGGGTAGGTGTCAAATTTTGTAACTTTGTTCAACTGACGAAAATCGTTACAAAATCGCCAGCTCCCATCCGGTTTAGGCACCAACACAATGGGACTAGACCAATCACTTTGGGACTCCTCTATCACCCCTAAGTTCAGCATTCTCTGTACTTCCTCCCGTATTGCCTCCCGTCGGGCCTCTGGGATCCGATAGGGTTTTAACTTCACCCTTTCACCGGGCGGGGTAATAATGTCATGCTCTACCCCAGATGTTTGTCCCGGCAGCTCAGAGAATACCTCCTTGTTGCGAAGTACAAACTCCTTAACCTCCTGTTGTTGGGGTTGTGACAAGGTGGCTGCGATTCCAACCTCAGGAATCACGCAACCAGTTTGAGCTGGTGACCAAGTGTCTGCGACTAGGGACTCTCTATCCCTCCAGGCTTTCAACAGATTAACGTGATAGATCTGTTCGGGCTTTCGCCTTCCTGGTTGTCTGACCTTGTAATTCACTTCGCTCACTTTTTCCATTATCTCGTAGGGGCCTTGCCATTTGGCAAGGAATTTACTTTCAACCGTAGGGACAAGTACCAATATCCTATCCCCCGGGGAAAAGGTACGGGTCTTGGCTCCACGGTTGTACACTCTCTGCTGTGCCAACTGCGCTTGGGCCAAATGTTCCTTCACGATGGGCATTACCTGTGCAATTCGATCTTGCATCAGGGCGACATGCTCAATCACACTCCTGTGGGGAGAACTCTCACTTTCCCAAGTTTCCTTGGCAATATCCAACAGCCCTCTTGGGTGTCTCCCATACAGTAACTCAAAGGGGGAGAATCCCGTAGAGGATTGGGGCACCTCCCTAATAGCAAACATCAAATAAGGAAGTAGACAGTCCCAATCCCTTCCATCTCTATCCACCACTTTCTTCAACATTTGTTTTAGGGTTTTGTTGAATCTTTCAACCAGCCCATCGGTTTGGGGGTGATACACAGATGTACGCAATTGCGTCACTTTGAACAATTTACACAGCTCTTTCATAACCCGGGACATAAAGGGTGTACCTTGGTCCGTAAGCAGTTCTTTACAAATACCCACCCGGCTAAAAACAAGAGATAGCTCTTTGGCTATGGTTTTGGCCGAGGTATTTCTGAGAGGGATCGCTTCTGGATAACGGGTGGCATAGTCCATTATAACCAATATGTACTGGTGCCCCCTAGCGGACTTGATTATAGGACCTACCAAATCCATTGCGATTCTCTCAAACGGGACCTCAATGATGGGTAGAGGGACCAGCGGGCTACGGAAATGTGGCATCGGGGCCGACCTCTGACACACAGGGCAGGAGGAACAATAATTTTCTATGTCCTTCATCACCCCAGGCCAATAGAATCTCTGTAATACCCTCTCTCGGGTTTTCTCTGTCCCCAGATGACCTCCAAGAATGTGCCCATGGGCCAACTCCAACACCAACTTCCTGTAAGGTTTGGGCACCACCAGCTGCTCAACGGTTTCTTCTGCCCTTTTTGCCACCCGATACAGTAGGTCCTTCTCTACGCTGAAGTATGGGTAAGTGCAGGTATTATCTGGGTTCACTAACTCGCCATCTATTTTCACTACGTTTTCCCGTGCCTTTATTAGGGCGGGGTCTTTCAACTGTTCTGTGGCAAAGTTTTCCCTGTGAACCTCAAGATCAGAAAACTCCACAGACGGTAGGTTTTCGTCTGAGGAGGTGGGCTCCTCTCCAGTTTCTTGAGTCTCCCCTGCCAATACTGACAAGGGAAATTCCGGAGAGTCCTCACCACTCTCAGGGGAGTTCTGGCTATCACATTCCTGGTACATAGGGGCACCAGTGGGGGGCTCAGGATCATCCCACAGTTCCCAGAACTTCGGAAAATCCCTTCCCACAATGGCGTCATGCGGTAACTGAGATACTAAGCCCACTGGATGAGAGAGGGTACCTTTGGGGGTCTCGAAACACACCGTAGTCACTGGATACTCTCGGGTGTCCCCATGCACACAAATAACGGCTACCTTGCTATTCCCAGAGACCTCTGTTTTAACTAACTCAGCCTTTATCAGGGTCACAAGGCTACCTGAATCCAGCAATACCACAACATTTCTACCATTAATACACATTTTGCATAAATGTTTCTCAGTTCCCCGAATGGCAGTGCATGCGACTGTCGCACACAGCGACTGACGTCTGCCCGTCAGAAAGTCACACTGCATGGGTTCCTCCACAACCGGGCAATTTGCTGCAATATGTCCCGCTTGCCGGCAGCGGTAGCAAACGATCCTTCTTGCGGCCTCTTGAGCCGCTGATTTCCCAGGCTGTTCTCGCCAAACTTGGGGTAGAGCTCCCACCCTCTCACTCTCTCCACCCTCACCCCTTGGAATCCTCTTATCCGCCCCTGGGGATGGTCTGGTCTTAGGGTGGAAAGTCCGAGTGTCTCTGGAAGAGGCCGTCAGGTTCTCTGTAGCCAAGTATTTCTCCACACGATCCACAAGACCATCGGCCGTCTCTGGGTCTCCATGGCTTACCCACTTTTGGATGGCAGTAGGAAGAGCTCTCAAAAACCGATCCATTACAACACGTTCCACAATCTTTGGTGCGGACAAAGTCTCTGGCTGTAGCCACTTTCTGCTCAGGTGAATGAGATCATACATTTGAGACCTGGGGGGTTTTCCAAGCTGGAAAGTCCAGTTATGCACACGCTGAGCCCGGACAGCCTGGGTGACACCCAGCCTTGCCAATATCTCAGCTTTTAGCATCACATAGTCTTTTGCTTGGTCAGGCTCCAGGTCATAGTAAGCCTTCTGCGATTCACCAGTTAACAGAGGAGCCACCAGTCCAGCCCACTGCTCCTCAGGCCACTTTTCTCTTTCAGCAGTCCTTTCAAATGTGGTCAAAAATACCTCTGGATCATCCTCTCCAGTCATTTTTGTTAATAAACGACTCACCCCAAAGGACGCGGTATTAGTGGGACGGCTTTCCTCACTGGTCTGCGGACGTTGCTGCATTACTGCTTCCATTTGTTGTAGTCTCTGCTCTTGCTTCTGTAACAGGTCTATGAAGCGGGCCTCAGATTGCTGCTGGGCTTGTTGCTGAGCTTCCAGACTCTGTTGGTGAGCTTGCTGCTGGGCTGCAAGGCTCTGTTGATGAGCTTGCTGCTGGGCTGCGAAGTTCTGTTGTTGAGCTGCAAGGCTCTGTTGATGAGCTGCAAGGCTCTTTTGCAAACCTGCATTTGTCTGCTGTTGATTGGCATTTGCTAGAGCCAGCTGCTTCAGTATCTCCTCCATGCTGGCTTAAAAAAAACTGCCCGCGTTCTCCACCAACTGTGAGGGGGGGCTAGCTCGGCAGCGGGTATGTGTGACCCCCGGGATGGGCTCCCCACCCAAAACAGGCCCAGCAGACGGAGGTTGTGGTTTTCAAAATCAAAAAGGTGCGGTTTATTTTCTATTTACAGTGACAAAAACACAGCAAGGCAAAAAAAACAAACACAAAATAAATCCTGGTCAACTTGACCTCTAACTAAACTTACAGGTTTCCTAACTAACGACTGGGATCAGCCTAGTGCTGTCCTAGTCCCTGGTTTTAAATGTCCAAGCAAAATATAGCCACACAGGCTTTCTCTCACCGCACAGGGGTTCACTCTCCCTAGACAGTCCACACAGGTCTGCTTCCAGGCATGAGCTAACATCTAATGAATCTGGGAGTTTTTTATAGAGGCCTACATGAGCTGACAAGGTTCAGCTGATCTCATCAACTCCCTGTTTGCACGACGCCCAGCCCTCTCCCTAGAGGTATGAGTCATCAATGAGCCCACTAGTCTCAGCTGGGCTTATACAACTCTCCACCTAGCTGTATAAGTCAGCGTAAAGCCTGAATCTGGGCGAAATATATCTACCCCCCTGGATGCAACCAGGTGACTTTACCTTCCTGCTGTCACAATATATATATATATATATATATATATATATATATATATAAATATTTGTTCTGCCTATCTCCATTTATTTGCATAATTATATATAATAAAAGTCCTGTAATTTTTTTTAATAGTATAACAAATGCTAGTAAGGTGCTCTAGGTGTTCAGTGTGCACAGTTGGTTATATGCTTCTCTCCAAACTACAGTACAGGACAGTTTCAATGGTATGTAATGATACCAATTAAGCCACTTCATTAAATGCCTGTTTTATGAGCATGTTGTTATTTATTTATTCAGTTTATATATTTAAAAAAAAATGTAATTTACAGTAAATAAAAAATAAACAAAATCATTAAAAACAAATAGTTTTGACTTTGCATCGTATGTGAATCTTTTTTGCACTGCTGACGGTAATGTAAATATACTATTGTATCAATAGCTGGAGGGCTTACATACTTAGGTGAGAAGACTATTTCTTCAGGTTTCAATACTGACTCACTACTACAGTACCTTTCCCAGGCTGCCTTCCTCCAGGTTAGTGACTAAGAAAGCATACAGGAATAGCCAAGGGCTTCAGAGCAAAACACAACAAAGGGATAGGGAGATAATGGACATAATATTCTCAATAGATCCCTCAATCAGTGTCCCACCATACTGGCCTGTAAAAACTGACACCTGCTTTCATAGGTAAAACAAGCAGACATCGGGAGGAGACAAAATCAGCAGGCAAAACAATTCACAGCAGGGGCAAGGAGCCAGAAAAGAGGGAAAAACGAAAGGTACTATTATATAATGGATAAAATATAAATTATGTATGCCCTTATTAATTTCTCATATACCAGATAACATAATCTACTATAGATTAATTGCATTTTTGCTTTATGTACAATTGTTACAGAATAACCAGTAATCACAACAGGCCCAATTTGTCTGTGAAAAACACAAAACATTTATACTGGACCAATGCAAAAATATCAAAGGGATACATAACATGATTTTCTAATTTTAGCTTTCAGGTTTCTACATCTGATTGTTTAAACATGTACTACCGCTGTTTTAGAGGTCATTCACCATTTAGATCCTAAACACCTTAAAGTGTTTTTTCTCCTTTTGTTGCACTCTTTATAATATAAAATACATTAAAAATCTAACAGGGAGAGCCGAGACTCCCATAAAACTGGTATGACAGATTCTGATACTGGGACCTCAGCATTTTTTTGCACAGCAAAGTTAGGATCTGGTTCAAATATCTAGGCACAGGAGAGATGAAAATCCAACCAAACTCATCAATACTGCGTAAACAAGTAAAATAAAAATTAAGAGGTACAAGTAGCATGGTGCTAAGAAAACAGTTATGCATTTGAAACCACATAGATCCTCCCCAAAAATAGTTTCTATACTACAGTTCTATCTTTTGATCCTAGGTTTTCATGAATCTTGCTATGTTGGGAATTAATGATCCATGAGGGAGCAGTTTGTTTTGTGGTTCTGCTACTATGAACCTAGGAGTAAAGACATTGGCAGCAACATGATCTGTTGCCATTTTTAGTTCAAATGAACAGGGTCATGACACCCAAGAACAATTTTATCTCCTTGGTGTTACCTTCAAATCAAAAGCAGCAACAGCAGGAGGTTTAGAGTTTTTTTACCTCTCAGTGCTTTGCCCCGGGGCTGGTCTTTCTACTAACGTTAAGGGATTTATGGTCCTGCCACACTTTGCTTTTATTGAGCTGTTTTTAGAAGAGGTGTGCAGACTTCTTCCTGCCTGTGGCTGACTGATGAGCTGCTTGTTAGACTCTGCTGGAGAGAATGAGCTGAATGTTTAAGACCAATAAATAGATTATGGAGTTTGCAAACATTTTCCCCATCCTTACAGTCTTAGTGTGGAAGTCTATTTATCAAACGTTTGTTACTTGTAGGCAATGTGGCTTTGAGATTTTAACACACATGCTCACATACAAGCACATACAAAGCGACTGACAGTAACAAATAACTTTATAACTTAACTGAAATAATTTTATCTTCTTTTGCTGCTTATTTCTAAAATATTGAGGGGTGAATGTGCCACTACTTTTAACATAACAATGAGGATATTATGACAGCTACTATGTAACTATTGAAAACAGAATAATTAAACAATTCAATTCAGTCCATATAGGTCAACCTGTAGAGAAAAGGAAAAGAAGCAACAATAAAAGCTCCCTTTATGAAGTTTGTAATGTTTAGTGAGACATCGAATTTCATTAACTAAGGGAAAATAAGCTGTATACTTTGCAAGGGGATTTTTACTTTGCAGTGAATGTTTTGCTTAGCTCAGTGAATGTGATAAAACATTACATTTGCAAAAAATACCCAATCATGTGCAACAATATGAAAAAAGAAGTGCATGATAGAATTCAGTAGAGCTTTGCCTCAAAATTCCCTTGCAATATGAACAGCCTTTTACCTTTTGTAAGTTAACCTCATTGCTCCAAACTATCCCTCATTTTGCACCAAATCCCATTGTACCATTGCCTCCTCATTTCCATCTATTTTTGGACTAATGTGTAGAAGTCTATTAAAAAATCTAGCTACCAGAAATATAATACCTTTAATTCAACTTCTAAATTATTGCATATGGCATTTTCAAGACCAGTGTAAAGGTAAAAGTAGTGGTTAAAAAAAAAAAAAATATATTGATTTAACCAATACTTTTTTTCATAATTTTTATGCATTTTTCAGACCTGCATAACTAGACGCCTGGCAGAGGGGTTTGTTTGCAGAAAGTTGGGAGCTATGGTGAGAGAAATCACTTAAATATAAGCAAAAGGAAAGCACCAGTGCTATGGAAACCAGCAGGATACCACTTTGAAGGTAATACAAGTAATCCTCACTTAACGACCAGGTTCTGTTCCAAAGATCAGGTCGTTAAACAAATTGGTTGTTAAACGAGGAGTCACAACAAATCAATATTTTAAGCATTCTTACTTACTCTAATGTAATCTATCGTGAATTAACCACTTAAGCCCCGGACCATTATGCAGGAGGTGTTTTCAGAATTTGGCACTGCGCTGCTTTAATTGGAAATTGTGCGGACATGCAATGTTGTACCCAAACGAAATTTGCGTCCTTTTCTTCCCACAAATAGAGCTTTCTTTTAATGGTATTTGATTGCCTCTGCATTTTTTATTTTTTCCGACATAAACGGAAAAAGACTGAAAATTTTGAAAAAAAATGATATTTTCTACTTTTTGTTATAAGAAAAATCGAATAAACTCAATTTTAGTCATACATTTAGGCCAAAATGTATTCAGCCACATGTCTTTAGTAAAAAAAATCTCAATAAGCGTATATTTATTGGTTTGCGCAAAAGTTATAGCGTCTACAAACTAGGGTACATTTTCTGAAATTTACACAGCTTTTAATTTATGACTGCCTATCTCATTTCTTGAGGTGCTAAAATGTCAGGGCAGTACAAAACCTCCCCAAATGACCCCATTTTTGAAAGAAGACACCCCAAGGAAATTGCTGAGAGGCATGTTGAGCCCATTGAATATTTTTTTTTTTTGTCTCAAGTGATTGAATAATGACTAAAAAAATAATAAAAAATTACAAAAAGTTGTCACTAAATGATATATTGCTCACACATGCCATGGTTATATGTGGAATTGCACCCCATACATTTTGCTGCTTCTCCTGAGAACGGGGATACCACATGTGTGGGACTTTTTAGGAGCCTAGCCGCGTACGGGCCCCCGAAAACCAAGAACCGCCTTCAGGATTTCTAAGGGCGCAAATTTTTGATTTCACTCCTCACTACCTATCACAGTTTCGAAGGCCATAAAATGCCAAAATAGCACAAACTCCCCTCCCAAATGACCCCATTTTAGAAAGTAGACACCCCAAGGAAATTGCTGAGAGGCATGTTGAGCCCATTGAATATTTTTTTTTGTCCCAAGTGATTGAATAATGACAAAAAAAATTAAAAATTACAAAAAGTTGTCACTAAATGATATATTGCTCACACATGCCATGGTTATTTGTGGAATTGCACCCCAAAATAAATTTTGCTGCTTCTCCTGAGTATGGGGATACCACATGTGTGGGACTTTTTAGGAGCCTAGCCGCGTACGGGACCCCGAAAACCAAGCACCGCCTTAAGGATTTCTAAGGGCACAAATTTTTGATTTCACTCCTTACTACCTATCACAGTTTCGAAGGCCATAAAATGCCAAAATAGCACAAAACCTCCCCAAATGACCCCATTTTGGAAAGTAGACACCCCAAGCTATTTGCTGAGAGGCATGGTGAGTATTTTACAGCACTCATTTGTTTTTGAAAATTAAGAAATAAAATATATATATTTTTTTTTCAAAACTTTGTGACAAAAAGCGAGATCTGCAAAATACTCACCATACATTTTAGCAAATAGCTTGGGGTGTCTACTTTCCAAAATGGGGTCATTTGGGGGGGTTTTGTGCCATCTGGGCATTCCATGGCCTCCGAAACTATGATAGGCAGTGAGGAGTGAAATCAAAAATTTATACCCTTAGAAAGCCTGAAGGCGGTGCTTGGTTTTTGGGGTCCCGTACGCGGCTAGGCTCCCAAAAAGTCTCACACATGTGGTATCCCCGTACTCAGAAGAAGCAACAGAATGTATTTTGGGGTGTAATTCCACATATGCCCATGGCATGTTTGAGCAATATTTAATTTAGTGCCAACTTTGTGCAAAAATAAATAAATAAATAAATTGTCTTATTTCCGCAACTTGTGTCAACATATAAAATATTCCAAGGACTCGACATGCCTCTCAGTATATAGCTTGGGGTGTCTACTTTCCAAAATGGGGTAATTTGGGGGGGGTTTGAACTGTCCTGGCATTTTATACACAACATTAGGAAGCTTACATCCACTCTTCTAACCACTTGAAGACAAAGCCCTTTCTGACACTTTTTGTTGAACCCCCAAACATTATATATATTTTTAAAGCAAAGGCCCTACAGATTAAAATGGTGGGTGTTGCATTTTTTTTTCCACACAGTATTTGTGTAGCGATTTTTCAAACGCATTTTTTGGGGAAAAAATACACTTTTTTAAATTTTAATGCACTAAAACACACTATATTGCCCAAATGTTTGATGAAATAAAAAAGATGATCTTAGGCTGAGTACATAGATACCCAACACGACATGCTTTAAAATTTCGCACAAACGCGCAGTGGCGACAAACTACATACATTTTTAAAAGCCTTTACAGGTTACCACGTTAGATTTACAGAGGAGGTCTACTGCTAAAATGACTGCCCTCGATCTGACCTTTGCGGTGATACCTCACATGCATGATGCAATTGCTGTTTACATATGATGCCAGACCGATGCTTGAGTTCGCCATTGCGCAAGAGCAGGGCGGGACAGGGGTGCTTTTTTTTTTAATTATTAATTTTGCTTTTTTATTTTATTTTTAAACTGTTCCTTCCATATTTATTTATTTTTCATCATTTTTATTGTTATCTCAGGGAATGTAAATATCCCCTATGATAGCAATAGGTAGTGACAGGTACTCTTTTTTTGAAAAAACTGGAGTCTATTGGACCCTAGATCTTTCCTCTGCCCTCAAAGCATCTGACCACACCAAGATCGGTGTGATAAAATGCTTTCAAAATTTCCCAATGGCGCTTTTTATATCCGGGGGGGGGGATATTCCCTCCCACTGCTTGTAAAAGCAGTCCAGAGGCTAATTAGCTGCTAGGATTGCTTTTACATGAAAGTCGGCCGCTGGCTGAAAAGAATGATACCAAGATGATACCTAAACCCGCAGGCATCAATTTGGTATAACCATTCAAATCCAGCAACATACCAGTACGTTTCTGGTCCTTGTTGGACATGTATTGTAATCTTTTTTTTTCATGCAGCCTATTGGCTGAATGAAAAAAAGAGATTGATCGGTGGGTATGCCTCCCTTCATCCACCCACTTCTAATGATGGGCATACATGCACCATTTATATATGCCGAAGCATGGGGGCATCCTCCCGCAAAAGTAATGCCGCACACATGGTCGGACTTTTCCACGGGCAAGCCTCCGTCTGAATTTTGACCGTATGTACGCGGCATTAAGAGGAAAATCGCTCCTCCGCCCCTGCTGCCCCCATGCTTCGGCATATATGCTCTTTTTTTTAAACTGTGGTGGTGAAATCACCTCCTACAACACTGGAGTCGCAGGGATCAGGCCTGTCTCTGCGAACGCTGCAGTTATGTGTGTTGTGTTTTGTAAGTGACAGTGATCGATCGATACTGCACTTGGGTGGCCTGGGCTGGTCGGAGGGGCAAAACGCAGGTGCTAGCAGGTATCTGGGCTGATCCCGCTAACACTGCATTTTTGTGAACCCTAAACTCCTGGGGACGCTAGTATAGATCTGATCAGATCAGATATTGATCTGTTCAGATACTATACCACTAAGGGAGGTGTATGCTTCACGCGTAGGTGTTAGCATTACTGGCACTAACCTGACGCTGCCTGGGGCGATGCAGACCCTCTCTGACGCTAAAACCTAATTGATATCACCCGCCGGGCGATCAGGGGGTTAAACCTTTATTGGGATATATACGGCGGGTGCCCTGACACTATAAAAAGAAAACTAACTAACCAGCGTCAACCGTAACACTTATATGGTGATCACTGGTGAAAGGGTTAACTAGGGGCAATCAGGGGGTTAAACCTTTATTAGGTAATATATGGGGGTAGCTGACGCTATATAAAAACCTGACGGGGAACCTAAATAACAAAATAACTAACTGGCTTTCCAGTGTCACCAGTAACACTTATACGGTGATCACTGGTGAAAGGGTTAACTAGGGGCAATTAGGGGGTTAAAACCTTTATTAGATAATATATGGGGGTACCTGACGCTATAAAAACCTGCGGCGAACCTAAAAAAAATAACTGGCTACCTATCGGCACCAGCATAACTAATACAGCGATCAGAAAAACGATTGCTTAGTGACACTGGCAAAAGGGGGTGAAAGGGTTACCTGGGGGGTGATCAAGGGGTTAAACCTTTATTAGGTAATATATGGGGGTACCTGAAGCTATAAAAACCTGCGGCGAACCTAAAAAAACATAACTGGCTACCTATCGGCATCACCGAATCTAAGACAGCGATCAGAAAAACGATCGCTTAGTGACACTGGCAAAAGGGGGTGAAAGGGTTAGCTGGGGGGCGATCAAGGGGTTAAACCGTTATTAGGTAATATATGGGGGTACCTGACGCTATAAAAAGCTGCGGCGAACCTAAAAAAAATAACTGGCTACCTATCGGCATCACCGAAACTAATGCCCCGTACACACGATCGTTTTTAATGTCATTTTTTAAACCGACGTTTTTCTCCTCGTTTTTTTTCATGTTTCCTCTCAAGCCTGCCTTGCGTACACACCATCATTAAAAAAAACGATCAAGCAAAGCGCAGTGACGTTCAACACGTACGACGGCACTATAAAGGGGAAGTTCCGTTCGAATGACGCCACCCTTTGGGACGCTTTTGCTAATTCCGTGTTACCGCATGTTAAGTAAAAGTTTGGTGAGAGACGATTCGCGCTTTTCAGTCTTCGTGCTTTGAAGATCGTTTTCGGGAGTTCAGTTTGCGCCTGTGGGTTTGTATCTGTTTAGCACTGCTTGTAGTCAGTTCGTATCTGTTTATTCAGTGCGGCCTGCTCTGCACGTTCGTGTTTTTCAGCTTGTTCTTCATAGGCCTTGCTGTTCTTCCGTGCGTTCTTCTAGTTCGTTCTGTTCAGCCGACCGTTATCTAGCCATGTTGCGACTACGTACTCGTCGTAGAGTTCGTGCTGTAGTTGGTGCAGGGGCTCATGCTGTATCCCGACTCCATGCCATGAGCAGGGTCAGGAGGAGTTCATGGACCAAGAATTGGTTGCTCCAGCGGCACCATTTCTGTCACATGCCTTTGTTGCGGGAGATCAGGGAGAATAATCCTGATGATTTCAGGAATTTCCTCAGGATGTCTGACCCCGTATTTCAGCAGCTGTTGGCTTTGGTGTCCCCCTATATTACCAGACAGGACACCGTTATGCGGGAAGCCATCAGTGCTGAGCAGAGGCTCATCGCCACGTTGCGATACCTGGCTACTGGGAGAAGCCTGCAGGACCTTAAGTTCTCCACAGGCATATCCCCCCAGGCTCTGGGGATCATTATACCAGAGACTTGTTCTGCCATCCTTCAAGTTTTGCAGGAGGACTATATTAAGGTAAGTGTTCTTCTTCAAAAATTCACATTGTATGGTTTTTATTTTTGGATATTTTTAATTTGCTTTATTTGCAGTCCCTAATTCACATGATTCTTAGCTGCAGGGAATGTCCCCTTTCTCCCCATGTTTTATTATTTAAAGTTTGGGGTTTGAGGCCTACCTGTAAATTTGGCTTACCTAACCTCACCAGCATGCTATCCTGGGGCCATACCTACCTTGCCTAGTCATTTCCATGTTTTTTATTATATGTTCCATCGCAGTGCTTTACCCAAAACGCACCCTAAATTTGGCCTAGGAATGTTTCATTTTTGTTAACTTCAATACAGAGTGCTACAGCCTTCATGTGTGATATTCCCAACTCATCTTCAACCCCCCCCCATAATGTTTTTTTTTTTTTTCTTGCTTCCAATTTTTTATTTTTTGAACAGTTTCTACCAATGTTGGCCATGAATGTGTGTATGAAATCAGCTTTCAATGTTTCTGGCTCCAAGTATTAATTTGTTATTTCTTTAATTCCACAGTTCCCTTCTTCGCCACATGAATGGCAGAATGTGGCTTCCGAGTTTGCCCAGCGATGGAACTTTCCGAACTGTGGAGGAGCCATCGACGGCAAACATGTTCGGGTCGTCCCACCACCCCATTCGGGATCCTTTTATTATAATTATAAGGGGTTCCACAGCGTCGTGATGATGGCAGTGGTGTCGGCCACCTACGAGTTCCTCTATGTGGACGTTGGCAAGAATGGCAGGATGTCTGATGGAGGAGTTTTTGCCCAGACGGAGTTTGGAGAAAGGCTCCTTTTGGATCTGCTGGCCTTGCCACCAGCGGAGCAGAATGTGGAGGGACTACCTTTTGTGTTTGTGGCGGATGAGGCGTTTGGCCTGGGACCCCATTTGATGAGGCCATTCCCGCAACGCACCCTCACCCCTGAGAGGAGGGTTTTCAATTATCGGCTGGCCAGAGCCAGAAGGGTGGTGGAAAATGCGTTTGGGATCATGGCCAGCCGATTTCGCCTCTTCCTTACCTCCATCCACCTTGCCCCATACAAATGGAACCATGTGGTTATGACGTGCTGTGTGCTGCATAATTTCCTAAGGGTGCATTCAACAAGTTATATATCTTTGAGTGGGCCTGAGGCCTCTTTAATCAATGCAGAAACTTTGGTGGCCCTGGAACCTGGCCGTCCTGGCTTGGCCCCCCCAACCGGATGTGAGGTCCGTAACCAATATGTGGACTATTTTATGGGTAGGGGGGCCATTGAAATGCCAGACAATCTATAATAATTTTATACCAAAAAAATAAAACTTTTTCTTGAGTAAAGATTGGTTTGTATTTTTTATTGTATAATGTTTGATGTTTCTGGTAGGTTTACCTAGTGCACTTGTTTTGCCATGTGGATTAAACAATCTTTTAATTAGCCTTCATTGTCAGTGTAAACACCAAACATTGATTAGTTCACTCAGCACCACATTTACATAATGAAGCCACAATGATTTGTTATGTAAAAATACCTTTATTTTTTTTGTTTAGGTGGGCAACTGCCTTAGAAATGTGGATGTTCCCTTAATTTCGGGTGTATTAAAACGCATGACCAGCCATGCATAAACAAACTATATTTGTCAAAATTTTGAAAAAGCTAAACATGTGCTAGTCATTAAAGGGTAAAATAACAAAAAAACATAGAAAACTCTGCAAGTAAAACGTTATTTGGTGTAAAAACATTAGACACGCCCAAGCACAGCCATGATATTTTGGAGCCTTTCCTCCACCCGCTTTGTATTTGCCCTGATCTCTAGCAAGTCTCCCTTAATTTTTTCGAGGTCACGACAGCAGACCATCAGGTATTGGATCAGGATCTGGGCACTGTGATGTGTCAACTTATTGGGGTCTTCGGCCAGAACTGCACCTAAATGTAAAAAGAAATATGTAGGATAGAATATGTAGGCCTACATCTATTTAACATGCATGTGTCTGGTTTCTCTCTGACCTGTGGTGGTGCCACTTTCCACTTCCACAACATCACATTCCTCTCCATCCTGGGGTTCTGGGGGTATTGTTGTAGGTATTGCAATTCTCGTCTCATCTGAGGTAGCTTTTCGAATCCCTAGGGAGATTGAAATAAAAGGAATAGTTTCATTAGTAGCGACTCAATTTTGCTAAAATAAGAAACATGAAAAAAAACTTTGTAATCATTCTTTTGAAGCATGCTCCATTTTAAATTTTACCCCCTGTGCCAACCGGGACAAATGATTGGATACATAGCCCAAACCAGAGCATATACATTTTGAACACAAATTTTAAACATTGTAACACCCCAAAGTAGCTACAATGGATCACCTGTGTGTGACACCCTCAAGCTTTTTGGCTTTAGGCCCACACTTGTACTACTGCGTTCAGACGTTTCATCAGCTGCTGAGCATTCACTCCCTTTAACATTACCATGCATATCGTTTTTTCAAACGAACAAATGTCCTTTGGATTAGCACACAAAAAATAAGTGAGGCCCAAATTTACTCCCCCAAATAAACCAAAATACATGGGTGTTCACACTGGATGATCCTAAAACATCGTTTGAGGAACTGTACGGAGAAAGAGGTTTAATACGTCCGTTTACTGTGCGGACGAACCTGAAAGATGGTATCTTTCAGTGTACTATATGAAAGTTAAAAATACACGACAGAATACAAGAAAATAATATGTACCATGGAAACTCAAAAAAAATACTTACTTTTTAATATAACTTTCTTGATTCTTTTATATTGGTCGGCCTCCCGCAACTTCAGATCTGACCATCGTTTTCTGAGCTGTTCCTTCGTTCTGCACACCCCAAATTTTTTGTGAAGACATTTGACCACTTTGCCCATAATTCTGGACTTGACCAGGTTAGGCCTTTTATACGGACCATGCTTGGCATCATAATCCTCCTTCTTTAAAATGGCGACCATCTCCACCATTTCCTCGAATGACATGTTGGATGCCTTATATCTCCTGGGTCTTGATTTGGGCTCCTCTGTAATTTCATCCTCTGTAGAGGTAATCTCAGCCACCTGTGTCTCCGCCATGTTTTGTTCAGCACTACGAGCGAGAAGGGGCGGGGAAAGTACAATATCGAACGTCAGGGGCGGGGAAAGCGTGCAGAGTTTCACGCATGCGCTGTGTATATCAAGTGAAGATCCATGTCTGGGAAATACGTTCATTTGTCGGGAGAGGGAGTTAGCAACGAACGTCGTGACCAAGGTACCTAACAATTTAACTTTTTGAGGTTCATCAGACGAGGAGATTTGTGTGCTCAAAATATGTAGACAATGCACAGTTGAGGAATGTTGCCTGAAATATATTTTTTTTTGGTTTCTCGCTTTTACAGATATCATGAATACTTTTAAAAACCCAGACTTCATGGGGGAGTTCATCGACAAATGGCAAGAGCTCCCTATATTATGGCAAACAAAAAGTGGCGGTAATAAAAATAAAGACGCCAGGAAAGCAGCACTGGAGAGCCTGCTTGCATTTGTGCAAACAAAGATACCCACAACAACTCTCCAAGATGTCAAAAACAAAATTGCGACCATCAGAGGGACATACAGGACCCAGAGGACTATGGTCCTGAGGTCCCAGAGGTCAGGTGCACCAGCAGATAAGGTTTATAAACCCAGTCTGTGGTACTACAGTAAGCTTGCTTTTCTGGATGACCAGCTGGAAGTGCGGGAATCTCTCTCCACCCTTCCCCCCAGAGGTCAATCCAGCCTTCCTTGTACCCAACCCTCCAGCCTTCCCTGCAGCCAGTCCTCCAGCCTTCCTGTCAACCCTGCTCTGGCTTCCTCTGAGGATCAAGATCAGGGCCTTGAGGAGGCAGATTTGGAGATATGGAGCCAGGTAAAGTATTGATATCTATATTTATATCGTACAAAATTGTAGAATTTAAATAGATGTTAGTATTGTTAAAGGTATGTACACTTCTACCAATAAAGTTTGTGAAGAGCAAGATACAGTAGTGGCCTAATTTTATGTGCACAAGACAACAAAACCAGGATGCGGAATCAATGAAAATGACATAACTTTTGGCATTGATTTCAACAATGTCTAGTGGTGAACAATGTCTGTGAATGATGATGTGGCAAAATAAATAATGTCCCTTTCTTTTTTTACAGCCAGAGCAGAGCCAGGAAGAGGGTGATGTTGGGGATCAGGAGGAGGCAGGGCCCAGTGGCACCCAGGAGGAGGCAGGGCCCAGTGGCACCCAGAAGGAGGCTGGGCCCAGTGGCACCCAGGAGGAGGCTTGGCCCAGCACAAGAGCCCAGATGCCTCCCCAGGTAGTTAAACCACGAGGGCCAAGGAGAGGTAGGCAGGTGGAGGAGGAAACCAGGGCCTTCCTCAGAGAGGCAACAGCGGCCCTCAGAGAGGCACCCTCTGTTGATGAGGGATTTGCCGCAGTCCTCGCCCACAAACTAGGGCAAATGGAGTTGCAGCAAAAAAATTTCAGTGAGACCCTGCTATTGAAAGTCATCAATAAGGGCGTGCTGGGTGAACTCACTAGGTACACGGACATAACGGAGGTTGTCCCTACTCCTCCACCTCCTCCTCCTCCTCCTACTACTCCTCCTGCCACAACCTCTCCTCCTGATCCCCAGCCTCCAAGGAAGAAACCAACCAAGGCTGCAGAGAAGGCTGGAGAGAAGGCTACAAGGAAGAGGAGAAAATAATGCCTGCTGTAGTACCACAGACTGGGGACATATAGGACTTATCTGCTGTGGCTCCTGACCTCTGGGAGCTCAAGACAAGATTGGGCTCATTTTTTTGGGGGATCTAATCTCTATTTTGGTTTGGACATCTTGGATGGTTGTTGTGGGGTCAAAGGGATGCACAAATGCAAGCAGGCTCTCCAGTGCTGCCTTCCACTTTAATTTGTTAATGTTCTGAAATAAAAAAAAATTTAGTGCCCTTAAAATACTTGACTATGTGATTTGTATTTCAAAAGAGAGCTTGCTAGGGAGCAGGCAGGGACATCTCAAATTATATTATTGTTATTATCAGGGGACACAAACCTCCCTGAGGCCAAATGAGACACATTTGGAAGGTTGTTGTGGTAACTTTACACAAGAATAATTTAAGCCAAAATAATAAAAAAAAGGCCACAAAAAAAAAAAAAATAGTAAAATAAAATTTAAAGAAAAAAGGAGAATTACATTATTTTATTATTATTAGTATTATTTAGGAGGGAGGTGCGGCTTATAAATAATATTTTATAATCATTAGAGCAATTTGGAATTACTTTAGAAACAAGTTTGGCATAACTCTCAATGTCATTATCAAAAGAGGGTAATTTTAAAGCATTATCAAAAGAAGAACGGAATGCGCTGCATTAAAACGATGCTATTAATTCCACCGTGACGAATGTGCCATCTCCATTTCCAACATTAGCTTTACCAAAACGAGCGCTCCCGTCTCATAGTTGCTTCTGAGCATGCGCGTTTTTTTTCACGTCGTGAAAGCATACACACTAGCGTTTTTCACGTCGTTAAAAAAAACGACATGAAAAACGACGTGAAAAAAGAGAGCATGTCCGGAATTTTTAATGGCCGTTTTTCACGTCGTTAAAAATGCTCTGGAGCCTACACACGATCATTTTTAATGGCCATTTTTTAAAATGGCATTTTTAATGGCATGAAAAACGATCGTGTGTATGGGGCATAAGACAGCGATCAGAAAAACGATCGCTTAGTGACACTGGCAAAAGAGGGTGAAAGGGTTAGCTGGGGGGGGGGGCGATCAAGGGGTTAAACCTTTATTAGGTAATATATGGGGGTACCTAACGCTATAAAAACCTGCAGCGAACCTAAAAAATATAACTGGCTACCTATCGGCACCAGCATAACTAATACAGCGATCAGAAAAACGATCGCTTAGTGACACTGGCAAAAGGGGGTGAAAGGGTTACCTGGGGGGGCGATCAAGGGGTTAAACCTTTATTAGGTAATATATGGGGGTACATGACGCTATAAAAACCTTTCGGCGAACCTAAAAAAAATAACTGGCTACCTATCGGCATCACCGACACTAAGACAGCGATCAGAAAAACGATCGCTTAGTGACAGCGGCGCTAGGGGGTGAAAGGGTTACCTGGGGGGCAATCAAGGGGTTAAACCTTTATTAGGGAGGGTTAGGGGGCTACACTGCACCTAAAACACTCTGCCCTGACACTTTTACAGTCACAAATGTCACTGATTGCAGTGATCAGTAAATAAATGGTCACTGCAATCAGTGACACTGTGACTGGGGGGTGATCTGGGGGGGTGATCTGGGGGTGTCTGGGGGTGCCTATGTGTGTGGTGTCAGTGTGCTGTTTAGTGCACTAACCTCTGTGTCTTCTCTTATGCGGCGCTCGGTATATGTGAGCGCCGCATGAGAGATGACATCACTTCCTCCTGCCTGTGTAAACATTACACAGGCAGAGGAAGCTTTTCATTCGCCGGGAGCGATCGCAAAGGGGTGGCCGGAAACTAATGGCCGTCCCCTCATCACCGACCGCTCACTGCATAGAAGGGGGGTCCGATGGGACCCCCCAACTATACGAAGGCAGGCACGTACAGGTACGTGATTGTGCCTGTCCGTGCCATTCTGCCGACGTATATATACAGTGAGCGGTCGTTAAGTGGTTAAAGGTCTAAACACAAAACTCCAACTCAATAACATTGTTTTAATCTGCATGGGTACAGAACACAAATGAAAATTCTGTAGTGTACTGTACAATACAATGATATACATTGCGTCATTCAGGTGGGGAGAGCTGGTTGTAAGTCCAAGCAGTCGTTAAACAGGTAAGTCGTTAAACGAGGAGTATCTGTAACAGATACAAAAATGTGGGCCACATTCCGTTTATGTCATTGTTTCATTAATATGACAAAGTGTCATCTGCCAAATTATCTTCAGGGTCAAGAAAAAATCTTGCTTGACCATTGTCAGTATCATCAGAGTAGTTAATTAGATCAGTCACTCTACTTATTAAATATAGGTAATATATTAATAATAGTTAAAATGGCTTAGGGATTCAGAATAGATAGCATATAAGGCTTAGAAGGTAAAAAGTACTAAGTGAAATCTATGTGAATTATTGAATTTTGTGACACAGATTTTGTGGGAGACTTTAGTGCTGATAGCTTGGCACATTTTAGGTGTATGCCAAAGCTGGTATTGCTTGATATTTTCAACTGGTATATTATATTTACCTCTCCAGCTGGCAGTGAGTCTAAACTCTACTCTATTTAAGTAACATTAAAGGTTCCAGCTTGCGTCCCTTGTCGTGTGCTGTGGTTCCTCCAGCTGACCTCTAGTAACATATAGACCAACATGGGAAAAACCCCAACAGCACACGTTTGATGGTGTTTTAGCAAAAAATAAAATCAATACGCAGTCTTACAAGGAAATATAGGATATTAAGGTTGTTTGTAAAAAAGTGAAGAAAAAGAAACTTGTGTGTGCAAAACCTTATCTTCCTGTCTCTTATCCTTGCCCCTTATCTGTTTCATGATACCTCAGCAAGAAAATAAGCACTAATTGTAAAAAAAAAAAAAAAAAAACTGATTATTCCTATTTGTTGCAAAACAATTCAAGAATTAATATGTAAAAAAAACAAAACAATGATTGCAAATAAGGCCTCGGTCAGACATTGCGTTGCGGGAACGAGCGTTCTCATTTGCGATTCTGAAAGCGTAATTTATATACATTTCTTTGTGTCGTGCATAGAGTGCCCCATTTACTTTAATGGGCTGTCCTTTGCATGTGTATTTGGTATTTGGCAGACAGGGAATACAATGAAAGAGAGCCGTGCACAGCAGAGTTCAAAATAAATTGGCGTGGTCCCAGTCTTTCAGATGGTAGGCTAAAGGGGAGGTTGTTGCACTAGAAAGTGTAGCATATGATGAGAGCATGCTCTATAAGTCCTCGTATAAAGCAAGGAGACAATTTTTACGTTTAGAGGAAAAGAGATTTAGCCTACACATTCAGAAAGCCTTCTTTACAGTAAGAGCTGTGAAAATGTGGAAAAGACTCCCATAAGAACAAATTCTGGCCAACTCACTGGATTGTTTAAAAAAAAGCTGAATGCATTCCTAAATGCACAAAATATATAACTAATGATTAACATTTACAGGTAATAACACCAGAGATTTTTGATCCATAGGATAGAGTATATGAAGGTTAGGATAGTATAGGGTAGAGTATATGAAGATTTTCTTCTTCTTTTTTTTCTCTGTTGGTTGAACTAGATGAAACAGACCAGGATTGAAGGGAGAATGTACATTTCTTGTATTTAGATAATGTTTTCTAATCCTGGAGTTCAGCTTTAAATGATATAGGGTCTGGGAATAAAAGTACCATTTTAGTCTTTGCAGATGACACCAAGCTATGCAGTTAAATAACATCCTTACTGGATTGCCTCCAACTTACAAGCCAATACCAATGCACTGTAGTGATGAGCCGAACACCCCCGGGTTCGGTTCGCACCAGAACCCGCGAACGGACCGAAAGTTCGTACGAACATTAGAACCCTATTAAATACAATGGATGCGAACGTTCGAATTCTAAAGTGCTAATTATAACAACTATTATGCATGTTATTGTCCTAAAAAGGGTTTGGGAACCCGGGTTGTGCACCAGGGGACATGTATCAATGCAAAAAGAAGTTTTAAAAACGGTCGTTTTTCGGGAGCAGTCATTTTAATGATGCATAAAGTGAAAAAAAAAAAGTCAAATATTCCTTTAAATATCGTACCTGGGGGATGTCTAAAGTATGCCTGTGAAGTGCCACGTGTTTCCCGTGTTTAGAACTGTCCCTGCACAAAATGACACTTCTAAAGGAAAAAAAAGCCATTTAAAACTGCTTGCGGCTTTAATGTAATGTCTGGTCCCGGTAATATGGATGAAAATCTTTAATAAAAATGGCATAGCTACCCCATGACCCCCCCCCCTACCCCAGCCCATTACCAGCCCCTTTGGGTCTTGTATGGATATTAAGGGGAACCCCGCACATAAAATAAAAAAGGCCCTATATACTCTGAACAGCCGTATACAGGCGGTGCATACAAGACAGGGACTGTAGGTTTGTTCTTATGTAGAATCTGTTTGTAATTTTGAACAGGTACATTGTTTAAGTGTAGCTCCAGCCCAAAAATCTATTTTTAAACTTTTTGGAAAACATAGGTAAGGGTTATCACCCCTGTAACATTTGTTTTGCTGTCTGTGCCCCTGTTCAGAACATTTCACCTCACTTTCCGTCCCAATGACAACTGTTTTTGAAATGTGGTGTTTTTCTTGAAACAAGGATTGGTGATAAAGCATCAGTACAGAGGAGACACCTTTCTCCCATATTAATTCTTACAGGAGAGAATTTTCCTTCCTAGGGGTAGATTTCCTCTCACTTCCTGTTGTCTTCTTGCGTTTGCAAGTAGGAGTCGTTTGTAAGTTGGATGTTTGAAAGTAGGGACCTGCCGTATATACTCTGCAGAAATAGGCCCCTTAGTTGTTGGTGTTGGCACAACACTGTAAGCACTCACAGTTACTCTTGGTTGGTGCTGGAACGCCCTGCTGTCAACTATTATATCAGGAATTTTAATTACATATAATTGTTGAACAGTGGTAGTAAAAATTGGGCCTTTGATGGTGGTGCTGGTGCCACAACACTGTAAGCCCTGACAGTTACTCTTGGTGGGTGCAGCAATGGGCCCTGCTGTGAATTATTAGATCAAGAATTGTAATTGCATGCCCCTGTTGAACAGGGGCTGAAAAATTGTGCCTTTTGTGGTGGTGGTGGTGGTGGTGGTGTTGCCACAACACTGTAAGCTCTCAGAGTTACTCTTGGTGGGTGCAGGAATGGGCCCTGCTGTGAATTATTAGATCAAGAATTGTAATTACATGCCCCTTTTGAACAGGGGCTGAAAAATTGGGCCTTTCGTGGTGGTGGTGGTGGTGGCGTTGCCACAACACTGTAAGCCCTCAGAGTTACTCTTGGTGGGTGCAGGAATGGGCCCTGCTGTGAATTATTAGATCAAGAATTGTAATTACATGCCCCTTTTGAACAGGGGCTGAAAAATTGGGCCTTTCGTGGTGGTGGTGGTGGTGGCGTTGCCACAACACTGTAAGCCCTCAGAGTTACTCTTGGTGGGTGCAGGAATGGGCCCTGCTGTGAATTATTAGATCAAGAATTGTAATTACATGCCCCTTTTGAACAGGGGCTGAAAAATTGGGCCTTTCGTGGTGGTGGTGGTGGTGGCGTTGCCACAACACTGTAAGCCCTCAGAGTTACTCTTGGTGGGTGCAGCAATGGGCCCTGCTGTGAATTATTAGATCAAGAATTGTAATTGCATGCCCCTGTTGAACAGGGGCTGAAAAATTGGGCCTTTCGTGGTGGTGGTGGTGGTGGCGTTGCCACAACACTGTAAGCCCTCAGAGTTACTCTTGGTGGGTGCAGCAATGGGCCCTGCTGTGAATTATTAGATCAAGAATTGTAATTGCATGCCCCTGTTGAACAGGGGCTGAAAAATTGGGCCTTAGGCACTGGTGGCACAACACTACAACCCCTCACAGATACTGTACTTGGAGCACAGCAATGAGCCCTGTTGCAAAGTATTGCTTCAAAAATTGTAATGACACGCCCCTGTTAAACAGGGGCTGAAAAATTGGGCCTTAGGCACTGGTGCCACAACACTCCAACCCCTCACAGATACTGTACTTGGAGCACAGCAATGAGCCCTATGGCAAATTATTGCTAAAAAAATTGTAATTACACGCCCCTGTAAAACAGGGGCTGAAAAATTGGGCCTTAGCCACTGGTGGCGGCACCCATAAACAAAAATGATCTTCCAAGCTATCATCATCAATCATATCATTGAGGACTCGGAGGAGGAGGATAGCCAGTCAACATAACAGCACAGGCACTCAGCATCAGCATCAGTCTTGAAGGGATGTGACATGTTAAAATCAATTAGTCTGTTATATCAGCATCAGGTGTGTGGTAGTTGGTGGTGATCCAAGACTGGTTCATCTTGATGAAAGTCAGTCGATCAACCGAGTCGGTGGACAGGCGCACCCTGTGATCCGTGACAAATCCTCCAGCAGCACTGAATGTGCGTTCCGAAAGAACGCTGGATGCAGGACAGGCCAGTAGCTCAATTGCATACTGTGCAAGCTCTGGCCAGTGATCCATCCTCAAGACCCAGTAAGCCAGAGGATTTTCGGTGGGGAAGGTGTCCAAGTCTGACCTTGCCCCTAGATATTCCTGCACCATGTTTATCAGACGCTGGCGATGGTTGCTGGAACCGATCATACTTTGGGGCTGCGGACTAAAGAATTGTCTGAACGCATCGGTCAGACGGCCACCTTCCCCACCACTCCTTCTTTGACTGGCCGAAGCCTCAGCAACTCGTTGTCCAGGACCAGGAGTTTGTAACCTCCCAGTCTCTGGGAACGCGTTGCACAGACCTTTCTGCAAGGCCTCCCGGAGTTGTCTCATCCTCTGCTCCCTCTGCGACGGTAACATAAGGTCCGCAACCTTACCCTTGTACCGTGGATCAAGGAGAGGGGCCAGCCAGTAATGGTCCCTCTCCTTGATCCGAAGAATACGAGGATCCTTCCGCAGACTTTGCAGGATCAGGGAGGCCATGCAGCGTAGGTTTGCTGAGGCATTCGCTCCGGAGTCCTCTGGGTCACTAAGGACGACATGATCCGCAGCCACCTCCTCCCAGCCACGTACAAGTCCACTGGTTTCTTGGGACTGTAAATCATCCCTAAAAGACTGCTGCTGATGATGCTGAGTGCCAGGCTCCACCTCCATGCTGACACAATCCTCCTCCTCCTCCTCCTCCTCCTCCTATTCCTGTACGATGGGTGGGACAGAAGGAACACTGTCTGGGTAAAGGGGGCCTTGAGAGGCAAGGAAGTCCTCCTCTTCCTGCCTCTGTTCTGCCTCAAGTGCCCTGTCCATTATTCCACGCAGCGTGTGCTCCAACAGGTGGACAAGAGGTACAGTGTCACTGATGCATGCACTGTCACTGCTCACCATCCTCGTGGCCTCCTCAAATGGTGCCAGGACAGCGCATGCATCCCTGATCATGCCCCACTGGCGTGGAGAAAAAAAACCAAGCTCCCCTGACCCTGTCCTGGTGCCGTAGTCGCACAGGTACTCATTGATGGCCCTCTGCTGCGTGTGCAGCCGCTGCAGCATGGCCAACGTTGAGTTCCACCTGGTGGGCATGTCACATATAAGGCGGTTCTTGGGCAGGTTCAACTCCTTTTGCAGCTCAGCCAGGCGAGCACTGGCATTATAAGATCTGCGGAAATGCACACAGACTTTCCTGGACTGCCTCAGGACATCCTGTAAGCCCGGGTACCTGCCCAAGAACCGCTGCACCACCAGGTTAAGGACGTGAGCCACACAGGGCACATGGGTCAGTTGTCCCTGTCGGAGGGCGGAGAGGAGGTTGGTGCCATTGTCGCAAACCACCATTCCTGGCTTAAGCTGGCGTGGCGTCAACCACCTCTCGGCCTGGCCCTGCAGAGCAGACAGGACCTCTGCCCCAGTGTGGCTTCTGTCCCCCAAACACACCAGCGCAAGCACGGCATGGCATCTTTTTGCCTGCGTACTTGCGTAGCCCCTTGAACGGCTACGGAGCACCGCTGGTTCATAGGACAAACCACAGGAAGAGGCCATGGAGGAAGAAGAAGAGGAGGGGGTGGAGGAGAGAGGTGTGTCACAACCAGTAGTAGCATTTTGGAGGCGTGGCGGTGGAACAACCTCCAACACTACTGCACCTTGTCCTGCATCCTTCCCAGCTGCCAAAAGAGTGACCCAATGGGCCGTGAAAGAAAGGTAACGTCCCTGTCCATGCCTGCTGGACCATGAGTCAGCGGTAATATGCACCTTACCGCTGACCGCCCTGTCCAGCGAGGCCAAGACATTGCCTTCCACATGCCGGTAGAGAGCCGGAATAGCCTTCCGTGAGAAAAAGTGGCGTTTGGGAACCTGCCACTGAGGAACCGCACATTGCACAAACTCACGGAAGGGGGCCGAGTCTACCAACTGAAAAGGCAGCAGTTGAAGCGCTAGCAATTTAGCCAAGCTAGCATTCAACCGCTGGGCATGTGGATGGCTGGGAGTGAACTTCTTTCGACGGTCCAGCAGCTGGGGCAGGGAAATTTGCCTGCTAGAATCGGACGTTGGTGTACTGCTAGCAGAGTGGCCGCAAGTACTTGGCTGTGACACACCTAATTCTACACCTTCATTCCTCTCAGTGCATGTTTCAGAGAGGACTGAAGTTATAGTGGGGTTGGAGATCCCAGCTGATGCGGTGCAAGGAGAGGTCCGCTTTGTTCTTTGGTGTGGGTCTTTGAGGTAGGCTTGCCAACGAGCTGCATGGCAGGTCAACATATGTCTGGTCAGGCATGTGGTACCCAAGCGGCTGATGTTTTGGCCACGCGATATACGCTTGAGACATATGTTGCAAACAGCAGCTGTGCGATCTGATGCACTAGCCTCAAAAAAGGCCCACACCAAAGAACTTTTTGAATAACGGGCAGAGGCAGCGCCCTGCACAGGCGGAGCTCTGCGGTGTGATTCCGTCGGTGTACTGCCCTTACGCTGGCCACCAAAGGGCATCCTGCCTCGTTGGAGATGTGCCTCCTCCTCATCCTCCTCCTCCTCCTCTCTCCTATTAGGCACCCACGTGGAGTCAGTGACCTCATCATCCCCTCCCTCCTCATCACTGGAGCCAATCTGGCAGTATGCTGCAGCTGCTGGAACATGACTGCCAGATTGGTGTCCTTCTTGAGCATCCCCTCTGTCTGCTCTCACGCTACTGCCTTCCTGTAGCTGGGTTTCATCATCAGACCCTTCGAAACACTGGGCATCCTCCTGGAGCATGTACCCAACACTGTGCTCAAACAGTTCGGGGGACTCCTCAGGAGGAGGACATGGTGGGTCTAGGGAAGGAGTGACTGATGATGAGTCTGACATTGATACCAGGGAAGAGGACGCTTTGGCAGTTGCTTTGCCAGTACCCTGAGCCTGGGTGTGAGAGGATGAGGAGGAGGAGGAGGGCTTGGTCATCCACTCTACCAAGTCTTCGGCATGATGTGGCTCAACATGTCCAGCTGCCGAAAAGAAGGACAAGCGTGTCCCATGGCCATGTGCTGATGACAATGCACCGCGTCCACGACCAGCACTGTTGCCCCCAGACACAGAGCCTGCTTGCCCTCTTTTATTGCCTCCTGGCTGTCTGCCTCTCCTTGTTTGCCTTCCAGACATTCTAATAGATGGCCTGCAGGGAGATGGGAAAAAAGCAATAAGGGCTACCTTCAGGTGTCCTTCTCTGTCCCTTTACTTAAGGATTTCTAAATATGGTTGAGGATGATTGCTTTTGCACAGAATAGCACAACGACAATTTCCCTGACTGTCCAAAAAACAAGGATTTCAAAGATGGTTGATGAGGAATGCTTTAGCACACTATAGCACAAGGAGAATTTCCCTCACTGTCCTTCCCTGTCCCTAGAAACAAGGATTATCACAGTGAAAGAAACTGACACTCTTCCTACCTATAGTTTTCTGTCCCTAGAAAAAATGTTTTTTTAAAGCACACTATAGCACAAGGAGAATTTCCCTCACTGTCCTTCCCTGTCCCTAGAAACAAGGATTCGCACAGTAAAACACACTGACACTCTCCCTACCTATAGTTTTCTGTCCCTAGAAAAATGTTTTTTTAAAGCACACTATAGCACAAGGAGAATTTCCCTCACTGTCCTTCCCTGTCCCTAGAAACAAGGATTATCAGAGTGAAAGAAACTGACACTCTTCCTACCTATAGTTTTCTGTCCCTAGAAAAAATGTTTTTTTAAAGCACACTATAGCACAAGGAGAATTTCCCTCACTTTCCTTCCCTGTCCCTAGAAACAAGGATTATCACAATGAAAGAAACTGACACTCTTCCTACCTATAGTTTTCTGTCCCTAGAAAAAATGTTTTTTTAAAGCACACTATAGCACAAGGAGAATTTCCCTCACTGTCCTTCCCTGTCCCTAGAAACAAGGATTGTCACAGTGAAAGAAACTGACACTCTTCCTACCTATAGTTTTCTGTCCCTAGAAAAAATGTTTTTTTAAAGCACACTATAGCACAAGGAGAATTTCCCTCACTTTCCTTCCCTGTCCCTAGAAACAAGGATTATCACAGTGAAAGAAACTGACACTCTTCCTACCTATAGTTTTCTGTCCCTAGAAAAAATGTTTTTTTAAAGCACACTATAGCACAAGGAGAATTTCCCTCACTTTCCTTCCCTGTCCCTAGAAACAAGGATTATCACAGTGAAAGAAACTGACACTCTTCCTACCTATAGTTTTCTGTCCCTAGAAAAAATGTTTTTTTAAAGCACACTATAGCACAAGGAGAATTTCCCTCACTTTCCTTCCCTGTCCCTAGAAACAAGGATTATCACAGTGAAAGAAACTGACACTCTTCCTACCTATAGTTTTCTGTCCCTAGAAAAAATGTTTTTTTAAAGCACACTATAGCACAAGGAGAATTTCCCTCACTTTCCTTCCCTGTCCCTAGAAACAAGGATTCACACAGTAAAACACACTGACACTCTTCCTATCTATAGTTTTCTGTCCCTAGAAAAAATGTTTTTTTAAAGCACACTATAGCACAAAGAGAATTTCCCTCACTGTCCTTCCCTGTCCCTAGAAACAAGGATTCGCACAGTAAAACACACTGACACTCTCCCTACCTATAGTGTTCTGTCCCTAGAAAAAATGTTTTTTTAAAGCACACTATAGCACAAGGAGAATTTCCCTCACTTTCCTTCCCTGTCCCTAGAAACAAGGATTATCACAGTGAAAGAAACTGACACTCTTCCTACCTATAGTTTTCTGTCCCTAGAAAAAATGTTTTTTTAAAGCACACTATAGCACAAGGAGAATTTCCCTCACTTTCCTTCCCTGTCCCTAGAAACAAGGATTCGCACAGTAAAACACACTGACACTCTTCCTACCTATAGTTTTCTGTCCCTAGAAAAAATGTTTTTTTAAAGCACACTATAGCACAAGGAGAATTTCCCTCACTGTCCTTCCCTGTCCCTAGAAACAAGGATTCGCACAGTAAAACACACTGACACTCTCCCTACCTATAGTTTTCTGTCCCTAGAAAAAATGTTTTTTTAAAGCACACTATAGCACAAGGAGAATTTCCCTCACTGTCCTTCCCTGTCCCTAGAAACAAGGATTCGCACAGTAAAACACACTGACACTCTCCCTACCTATAGTTTTCTGTCCCTAGAAAAAATGTTTTTTTAAAGCACACTATAGCACACGGAGAATTTCCCTCACTGTCCTTCCCTGTCCCTAGAAACAAGGATTCGCACAGTAAAACACACTGACACTCTTCCTACCTATAGTTTTCTGTCCCTAGAAAAAATGTTTTTTTAAAGCACACTATAGCACAAGGAGAATTTCCCTCACTGTCCTTCCCTGTCCCTAGAAACAAGGATTCGCACAGTAAAACACACTGACACTCTCCCTACCTATAGTTTTCTGTCCCTAGAAAAAATCTTTTTTTAAAGCACACTATAGCACAAGGAGAATTTCCCTCACTGTCCTTCCCTGTCCCTAGAAACAAGGATTCGCACAGTAAAACACACTGACACTCTCCCTACCTATCGTTTTCTGTCCCTAGAAAAAATGTTTTTTTAAAGCACACTATAGCACAAGGAGAATTTCCCTCACTGTCCTTCCCTGTCCCTAGAAACAAGGATTCGCACAGTAAAACACACTGACACTCTCCCTACCTATAGTTTTCTGTCCCTAGAAAAAATGTTTTTTTAAAGCACACTATAGCACAAGGAGAATTTCCCTCACTGTCCTTCCCTGTCCCTAGAAACAAGGATTCGCACAGTAAAACACACTGACACTCTCCCTACCTATAGTTTTCTGTCCCTAGAAAAAATGTTTTTTTAAAGCACACTATAGCACACGGAGAATTTCCCTCACTGTCCTTCCCTGTCCCTAGAAACAAGGATTCGCACAGTAAAACACACTGACACTCTTCCTACCTATAGTTTTCTGTCCCTAGAAAAAATGTTTTTTTAAAGCACACTATAGCACAAGGAGAATTTCCCTCACTGTCCTTCCCTGTCCCTAGAAACAAGGATTATCACAGTGAAAGAAACTGACACTCTTCCTACTGTGAGGGGGTTAGCTCGGCAGCGGGTGTGTGTGACCCCCGAGATGGGCTCCCCACACAAAAACAGGCCCAGCAAACGGAGGTTGTGGTTTTCAAAATCAAAAAGGTGCGGTTTATTTTCTATTTACAGTGACAAAACACAGCAAAGCAAAAGAAACATAAACAAAACAAATCCTGGTCAACATGACCTCTGACTAAACATACAGGTTTCCTAACTAACAACTGGGATCAGCCTAGTGCTGTCCTAGTCCCTAAGTCCCTGGGTTTAAATGTCCAAGCAAATAGCCACACAGGCTTTGTCTCACCGCACAGGGGTTCACTCTCCCTAGACAGTCCACACAGGTCTGGGTCCAGGCATGAGCTAACATCTAATGAAGCTGGGAGTTCTTATAGAGGCCTAAATGAGCTGACAAGCTTCAGCTGGTCTCATCAACTCCCTGTCTGCACGACGCCCCACACTCTCCCTAGAGGTATGAGTCATCCATGAGCCCACTAGCCTCAGCTGGGCTTATACAACTCTCCACCTAGTTGTATAAGTCGGCGTAAAGCCTGAATCTGGGCGAAATATATCTACCCCCCTGGATGCAACCAGGTGACTTTACCTTCCTGCTGTCACATACCCCCCCCTCTTGTTTTAACCTTGGGGTTGGAACACCAGCAATCAGGCATTCATGTACTCGAGACAAAGCATCCACATTCCCCATTTGAACGCCAGGGCGATGCTTTACTGTGAAGTTGAATTCCTGGAGGGCCAGGAACCACCTATTCAGTCTTCAATTTGTTTCCTTGTTTTGAGCCATCCACTTTAACGGAGCGTGATCCGTAACCATGTCAAAGTGCCTACCTAGCAGGTAGTACCGAAGGGAATCTAGAGCCCACTTCACCGCTAAACACTCCTTTTCAACGGTGGCGTAATTTACCTCATGGGACTTCAACTTCCTGCTGAGGTAAATGACTGGGTGCTCTTCCCCGTTCCAGACCTGGGACAATACTGCTCCTAACCCCACATCTGACGCATCACTTTGTACGACAAAGTCTTTAGAGAAGTCGGGTGAGTACAACACTGGCTGGCTACATAAGGCTTGTTTCAAGAATTGGAATGCTGCCTCAGCCTCGGGGGTCCATTTAATCATGACCGACCCTTTCCCCTTCGTCAGGTTGGTTAGGGGCACAGCCTTAGAAGCAAAGTGGGGAATGAATCGCCGATAATACCCAGCGATTCCCAGAAAGGCTCGTACCTGCTTCTTGCTGTTGGGACGTGGCCAACTCTGGATGGCCTCGACTTTGTTGAGTTGGGGTTTTATTACTCCCCTCCCAATGGTGTACCCAAGATATTTGGCCTCCTCCTGCCCAGTGGTACACTTCTTGGGGTTAGCCGTAAACCCCGCTTCCCGAACAGAGTCCAGGACTGCTTGCACTTTTGGCAGATGTGAGGCCCAATCTGTGCTATGGACAATTACGTCATCCAGGTAAGCCGCAGCATACTTCCGATGGGGCCTCAGCATCTGGTCCATTTTCCGCTGGAATGTGGCCGGCGCATTCTGTAACCCGAACGGCATTCTTTTATATTGGAACGCCCCGTCTGGGGTTACAAATGCGGTTTTCTCTTTGGCCGACTTGGCCAGGGGGATTTGCCAATACCCTTTTGTGAGGTCAAGAGTCGTCATGTATCGGGCTGTTCCCAGCCGGTCGATCAACTCATCTATACGTGGCATGGGGTAGGTGTCAAATTTTGTAACTTTGTTCAACTGACGAAAATCGTTACAAAATCGCCAGCTCCCATCCGGTTTAGGCACCAACACAATGGGACTAGACCAATCACTTTGGGACTCCTCTATCACCCCTAAGTTCAGCATTTTCTGTACTTCCTCCCGTATTGCCTCCCGTCGGGCCTCTGGGATCCGATAGGGTTTTAACTTCACCCTTTCACCGGGCGGGGTAATGATGTCATGCTCTACCCCAGATGTTTGTCCCGGCAGCTCAGAGAATACCTCCTTGTTGCGAAGCACAAACTCCTTAACCTCCTGTTGTTGGGGTTGTGACAAGGTGGCTGCTATTCCAACCTCAGGAATCACGCAACCAGTTTGAGCTGGTGACCAAGTGTCTGCGACTAGGGACTCTCTATCCCTCCAGGCTTTCAACAGATTAACGTGATAGATCTGTTCGGGCTTTCGCCTTCCTGGTTGTCTGACCTTGTAATTCACTTCGCTCACTTTTTCCATTATCTCGTAGGGGCCTTGCCATTTGGCAAGGAATTTACTTTCAACCGTAGGGACAAGTACCAGTATCCTATCCCCCGGGGAAAAGGTACGGGTCTTGGCTCCACGGTTGTACACTCTCTGCTGTGCTAACTGTGCTTGGGCCAAATGTTCCTTCACGATGGGCATTACCTGTGCAATTCGGTCTTGCATCAGGGCGACATGCTCAATCACACTCCTGTGGGGAGAACTCTCACTTTCCCAAGTTTCCTTGGCAATATCCAACAGCCCTCTTGGGTGTCTCCCATACAGTAACTCAAAGGGGGAGAATCCCGTAGAGGATTGGGGCACCTCCCTAATAGCAAACATCAGATAAGGAAGTAGACAGTCCCAATCCTTTCCATCTCTATCCACCACTTTCTTCAACATTTGTTTTAGGGTTTTGTTGAATCTTTCAACCAGCCCATCGGTTTGGGGGTGATACACAGATGTACGTAATTGCGTCACTTTGAACAATTTACACAGCTCCTTCATAACCCGGGACATAAAGGGTGTACCTTGGTCCGTAAGCAGTTCTTTACAAATACCCACCCGGCTAAACACAAGAGATAGCTCTTTGGCTATGGTTTTGGCCGAGGTATTTCGGAGAGGGATCGCTTCTGGATAACGGGTGGCATAGTCCATTATAACTAATATGTACTGGTGCCCCCTAGCGGACTTGATTATAGGACCTACCAAATCCATGGCGATCCTCTCAAACGGGACCTCAATGATGGGTAGAGGGACCAGCGGGCTACGGAAATGTGGCATCGGGGCCGACCTCTGACACACAGGGCAGGAGGAACAATACTTTTCTATGTCCTTCATCACCCCCGGCCAATAGAATCTCTGTAATACCCTCTCTCGGGTTTTCTCTGTCCCCAGATGACCTCCAAGAATGTGCCCATGGGCCAACTCCAACACCAACTTCCTGTAAGGTTTGGGCACCACAAGCTGCTCAACGGTTTCTTCTGCCCTTTTTGCCACCCGATACAGTAGGTCCTTCTCTACGCTGAAGTATGGGTAAGTGCAGGTATTATCTGGGTTCACTAACTCGCCATCTATTTTCACTACGTTTTCCCGTGCCTTTATTAGGGCGGGGTCTTTCAACTGTTCTGTGGCAAAGTTTTCCCTGTGAACCTCAAGATCAGAAAACTCCACAGACGGTAGGTTTTCGTCTGAGGAGGTGGGCTCCTCTCCAGTTTCTTGAGTCTCCCCTGCCAATACTGATAAGGGAAATTCCGGAGAGTCCTCACCACTCTCAGGGGAGTTCTGGCTATCACATTCCTGGTACATAGGGGCACCAGTGGGGGGTTCAGGATCATCCCACAGTTCCCAGAACTTCGGAAAATCCCTTCCCACAATGGCGTCATACGGCAACTGAGATACTAAGCCCACTGGATGAGAGAGGGTACCTTTGGGGGTCTCGAAACACACTGTAGTCACTGGATACTCTCGGGTGTCCCCATGCACACAAATAACAGCTACCTTGCTATTCCCAGAGACCTCTGTTTTAACTAACTCAGCCTTTATCAGGGTCACAAGGCTACCTGAATCCAGCAATACCACAACATTTCTACCATTAACACACATTTTGCATAAATGTTTCTCAGTTCCTCGAATGGCAGTGCATGCGACTGTCGCACACAGCGACTGACGTCTGCCCGTCAGAAAGTCACACTGCATGGGTTCCTCCACAACCGGGCAATTGGCTGCAATATGTCCCGCTTGCCGGCAGCGGTAGCAAACGATCCTTCTTGCGGCCTCTTGAGCCGCTGATTTCCCAGGCTGTTCTCGCCAAACTTGGGGTAGAGCTCCCACCCTCTCACTCTCTCCACCCTCACCCCTTGGAATCCTCTTATCCGCCCCTGGGGATGGTCTGGTCTTAGGGTGGAAAGTCCGAGTGTCTCTGGAAGAGGCCGTCAGGTTCTCTGTAGCCAAGTATTTCTCCACACGATCCACAAGACCATCGGCCGTCTCTGGGTCTCCATGGCTTACCCACTTTTGGATGGCAGTAGGAAGAGCTCTCAAAAACCGATCCATTACAACACGTTCCACAATCTTTGGTGCGGACAAAGTCTCTGGCTGTAGCCACTTTCTGCTCAGGTTGAATGAGATCATACATTTGAGACCTGGGGGGTTTTCCAAGCTGGAAAGTCCAGTTATGCACACGCTGAGCCCGGACAGCCTGGGTGACACCCAGCCTTGCCAATATTTCAGCTTTTAGCATCACATAGTCTTTTGCTTGGTTAGGCTCTAGGTCATAGTAAGCTTTCTGCGATTCACCAGTTAACAGAGGAGCCACCAGTCCAGCCCACTGCTCCTCAGGCCACTTTTCTCTTTCAGCGGTCCTTTCAAATGTGGTCAAAAATACCTCTGGATCATCCTCTCCAGTCATTTTTGTCAATAAACGACTCACCCCAAAGGACGCGGTATTAGTGGGACGGCTTTCCTCACTGGTCTGCGGACGTTGCTGCATTACTGCTTCCATCTGTTGTTGTAGTCTCTGCTCTTGCTTCTGCAACAGGTCTATGAAGCGGGCCTCAGATTGCTGCTGGGCTTGTTGCTGAGCCTCCAGACTCTGTTGCAAAGTTACGTTTGTCTGCTGCTGGGCTGCAAGGCTCTGTTGATGAGCTTGCTGCTGGGCTGCGAAGTTCTGTTGTTGAGCTGCAAGGCTCTTTTGCAAACCTGCATTTGTCTGCTGTTGATTGGCATTTGCTAGAGCCAGCTGCTTCAGTATCTCCTCCATGCTGGCTTAAAAAAAAACTGCCACTGGTTCTCCACCAACTGTGAGGGGGTTAGCTCGGCAGCGGGTGTGTGTGACCCCCGAGATGGGCTCCCCACACAAAAACAGGCCCAGCAAACGGAGGTTGTGGTTTTCAAAATCAAAAAGGTGCGGTTTATTTTCTATTTACAGTGACAAAACACAGCAAAGCAAAAGAAACATAAACAAAACAAATCCTGGTCAACTTGACCTCTGACTAAACATACAGGTTTCCTAACTAACAACTGGGATCAGCCTAGTGCTGTCCTAGTCCCTAAGTCCCTGGGTTTAAATGTCCAAGCAAATAGCCACACAGGCTTTGTCTCACCGCACAGGGGTTCACTCTCCCTAGACAGTCCACACAGGTCTGGGTCCAGGCATGAGCTAACATCTAATGAAGCTGGGAGTTCTTATAGAGGCCTAAATGAGCTGACAAGCTTCAGCTGGTCTCATCAACTCCCTGTCTGCACGACGCCCCACACTCTCCCTAGAGGTATGAGCCATCCATGAGCCCACTAGCCTCAGCTGGGCTTATACAACTCTCCACCTAGTTGTATAAGTCGGCGTAAAGCCTGAATCTGGGCGAAATATATCTACCCCCCTGGATGCAACCAGGTGACTTTACCTTCCTGCTGTCACACTACCTATAGTTTTCTGTCCCTAGAAAAAATGTTTTTTTAAAGCACACTATAGCACAAGGAGAATTTCCCTCACTTTCCTTCCCTGTCCCTAGAAACAAGGATTATCACAGTGAAAGAAACTGACACTCTTCCTACCTATAGTTTTCTGTCCCTAGAAAAAATGTTTTTTTAAAGCACACTATAGCACAAGGAGAATTTCCCTCACTTTCCTTCCCTGTCCCTAGAAACAAGGATTATCACAGTGAAAGAAACTGACACTCTTCCTACCTATAGTTTTCTGTCCCTAGAAAAAATGTTTTTTTAAAGCACACTATAGCACAAGGAGAATTTCCCTCACTTTCCTTCCCTGTCCCTAGAAACAAGGATTCGCACAGTAAAACACACTGACACTCTTCCTACCTATAGTTTTCTGTCCCTAGAAAAAATGTTTTTTTAAAGCACACTATAGCACAAGGAGAATTTCCCTCACTGTCCTTCCCTGTCCCTAGAAACAAGGATTCGCACAGTAAAACACACTGACACTCTCCCTACCTATAGTTTTCTGTCCCTAGAAAAAATGTTTTTTTAAAGCACACTATAGCACAAGGAGAATTTCCCTCACTGTCCTTCCCTGTCCCTAGAAACAAGGATTCGCACAGTAAAACACACTGACACTCTCCCTACCTATAGTTTTCTGTCCCTAGAAAAAATGTTTTTTTAAAGCACACTATAGCACAAGGAGAATTTCCCTCACTGTCCTTCCCTGTCCCTAGAAACAAGGATTCGCACAGTAAAACACACTGACACTCTCCCTACCTATAGTTTTCTGTCCCTAGAAAAAATGTTTTTTTAAAGCACACTATAGCACAAGGAGAATTTCCCTCACTGTCCTTCCCTGTCCCTAGAAACAAGGATTCGCACAGTAAAACACACTGACACTCTCCCTACCTATAGTTTTCTGTCCCTAGAAAAAATGTTTTTTTAAAGCACACTATAGCACAAGGAGAATTTCCCTCACTGTCCTTCCCTGTCCCTAGAAACAAGGATTCGCACAGTAAAACACACTGACACTCTCCCTACCTATAGTTTTCTGTCCCTAGAAAAAATGTTTTTTTAAAGCACACTATAGCACAAGGAGAATTTCCCTCACTGTCCTTCCCTGTCCCTAGAAACAAGGATTCGCACAGTAAAACACACTGACACTCTCCCTACCTATAGTTTTCTGTCCCTAGAAAAAATGTTTTTTTAAAGCACACTATAGCACAAGGAGAATTTCCCTCACTGTCCTTCCCTGTCCCTAGAAACAAGGATTCGCACAGTAAAACACACTGACACTCTCCCTACCTATAGTTTTCTGTCCCTAGAAAAAATGTTTTTTTTAAAGCACACTATAGCACAAGGAGAATGTCCCTCACTGTCCTTCCCTGTCCCTAGAAACAAGGATTCGCACAGTAAAACACACTGACACTCTCCCTACCTATAGTTTTCTGTCCCTAGAAAAAATGTTTTTTTAAAGCACACTATAGCACAAGGAGAATTTCCCTCACTGTCCTTCCCTGTCCCTAGAAACAAGGATTCGCACAGTAAAACACACTGACACTCTCCCTACCTATAGTTTTCTGTCCCTAGAAAAAATGTTTTTTTAAAGCACACTATAGCACAAGGAGAATTCCCTCACTGTCCTTCCCTGTCCCTAGAAACAAGGATTCGCACAGTAAAACACACTGACACTCTCCCTACCTATAGTTTTCTGTCCCTAGAAAAAATGTTTTTTTAAAGCACACTATAGCACAAGGAGAATTTCCCTCACTGTCCTTCCCTGTCCCTAGAAACAAGGATTCGCACAGTAAAACACACTGACACTCTCCCTACCTATAGTTTTCTGTCCCTAGAAAAAATGTTTTTTTAAAGCACACTATAGCACAAGGAGAATTTCCCTCACTGTCCTTCCCTGTCCCTAGAAACAAGGATTCGCACAGTAAAACACACTGACACTCTCCCTACCTATAGTTTTCTGTCCCTAGAAAAAATGTTTTTTTAAAGAACACTATAGCACAAGGAGAATTTCCCTCACTGTCCTTCCCTGTCCCTAGAAACAAGGATTATCACAGTGAAAGAAACTGACACTCTTCCTACCTATAGTTTTCTGTCCCTAGAAAAAATGTTTTTTTAAAGCACACTATAGCACAAGGAGAATTTCCCTCACTTTCCTTCCCTGTCCCTAGAAACAAGGATTATCACAGTGAAAGAAACTGACACTCTTCCTACCTATAGTTTTCTGTCCCTAGAAAAAATGTTTTTTTAAAGCACACTATAGCACAAGGAGAATTTCCCTCACTTTCCTTCCCTGTCCCTAGAAACAAGGATTATCACAGTGAAAGAAACTGACACTCTTCCTACCTATAGTTTTCTGTCCCTAGAAAAAATGTTTTTTTAAAGCACACTATAGCACAAGGAGAATTTCCCTCACTTTCCTTCCCTGTCCCTAGAAACAAGGATTATCACAGTGAAAGAAACTGACACTCTTCCTACCTATAGTTTTCTGTCCCTAGAAAAAATGTTTTTTTAAAGCACACTATAGCACAAGGAGAATTTCCCTCACTTTCCTTCCCTGTCCCTAGAAACAAGGATTATCACAGTGAAAGAAACTGACACTCTTCCTACCTATAGTTTTCTGTCCCTAGAAAAAATGTTTTTTTAAAGCACACTATAGCACAAGGAGAATTTCCCTCACTTTCCTTCCCTGTCCCTAGAAACAAGGATTATCACAGTGAAAGAAACTGACACTCTTCCTACCTATAGTTTTCTGTCCCTAGAAAAAATGTTTTTTTAAAGCACACTATAGCACAAGGAGAATTTCCCTCACTGTCCTTCCCTGTCCCTAGAAACAAGGATTCGCACAGTAAAACACACTGACACTCTCCCTACCTATAGTTTTCTGTCCCTAGAAAAAATGTTTTTTTAAAGCACACTATAGCACAAGGAGAATTTCCCTCACTGTCCTTCCCTGTCCCTAGAAACAAGGATTCGCACAGTAAAACACACTGACACTCTCCCTACCTATAGTTTTCTGTCCCTAAAAAAAATGTTTTTTTAAAGCACACTATAGCACAAGGAGAATTTCCCTCACTGTCCTTCCCTGTCCCTAGAAACAAGGATTCGCACAGTAAAACACACTGACACTCTCCCTACCTATAGTTTTCTGTCCCTAGAAAAAATGTTTTTTTAAAGCACACTATAGCACAAGGAGAATTTCCCTCACTGTCCTTCCCTGTCCCTAGAAACAAGGATTTGCACAGTAAAACACACTGACACTCTCCCTACCTATAGTTTTCTGTCCCTAGAAAAAATGTTTTTTTAAAGCACACTATAGCACAAGGAGAATTTCCCTCACTGTCCTTCCCTGTCCCTAGAAACAAGGATTCGCACAGTAAAACACACTGACACTCTCCCTACCTATAGTTTTCTGTCCCTAGAAAAAATGTTTTTTTAAAGCACACTATAGCACAAGGAGAATTTCCCTCACTGTCCTTCCCTGTCCCTAGAAACAAGGATTCGCACAGTAAAACACACTGACACTCTCCCTACCTATAGTTTTCTGTCCCTAGAAAAAATGTTTTTTTAAAGCACACTATAGCACAAGGAGAATTTCCCTCACTGTCCTTCCCTGTCCCTAGAAACAAGGATTCGCACAGTAAAACACACTGACACTCTCCCTACCTATAGTTTTCTGTCCCTAGAAAAAATGTTTTTTTAAAGCACACTATAGCACAAGGAGAATTTCCCTCACTGTCCTTCCCTGTCCCTAGAAACAAGGATTCGCACAGTAAAACACACTGAAACTCTCCCTACCTATAGTTTTCTGTCCCTAGAAAAAATGTTTTTTTAAAGCACACTATAGCACAAGGAGAATTTCCCTCACTGTCCTTCCCTGTCCCTAGAAACAAGGATTTGCACAGTAAAACACACTGACACTCTTCCTACCTATAGTTTTCTGTCCCTAGAAAAAATGTTTTTTTAAAGCACACTATAGCACAAGGAGAATTTCCCTCACTGTCCTTCCCTGTCCCTAGAAACAAGGATTCGCACAGTAAAACACACTGACACTCTCCCTACCTATAGTTTTCTGTCCCTAGAATTTTTTTTTTTTTAAAGCACACTATAGCACAAGGAGAATTTCCCTCACTGTCCTTCCCTGTCCCTAGAAACAAGGATTCGCACAGTAAAACACACTGACACTCTCCCTACCTATAGTTTTCTGTCCCTAGAAAAAATGTTTTTTTAAAGCACACTATAGCACAAGGAGAATTTCCCTCACTGTCCTTCCCTGTCCCTAGAAACAAGGATTCGCACAGTAAAACACACTGACACTCTCCCTACCTATAGTTTTCTGTCCCTAGAAAAAATGTTTTTTTAAAGCACACTATAGCACAAGGAGAATTTCCCTCACTGTCTTTCCCTGTCCCTAGAAACAAGGATTCGCACAGTAAAACACACTGACACTCTCCCTACCTATAGTTTTCTGTCCCTAGAAAATATGTTTTTTTAAAGCACACTATAGCACAAGGAGAATTTCCCTCACTGTCCTTCCCTGTCCCTAGAAACAAGGATTTGCACAGTAAAACACACTGACACTCTCCCTACCTATAGTTTTCTGTCCCTAGAAAAAATGTTTTTTTAAAGCACACTATAGCACAAGGAGAATTTCCCTCACTGTCCTTCCCTGTCCCTAGAAACAAGGATTCGCACAGTAAAACACACTGACACTCTCCCTACCTATAGTTTTCTGTCCCTAGAAAAAATGTTTTTTTAAAGCACACTATAGCACAAGGAGAATTTCCCTCACTGTCCTTCCCTGTCCCTAGAAACAAGGATTCGCACAGTAAAACACACTGACACTCTCCCTACCTATAGTTTTCTGTCCCTAGAAAAAATGTTTTTTTAAAGCACACTATAGCACAAGGAGAATTTCCCTCACTGTCCTTCCCTGTCCCTAGAAACAAGGATTCGCACAGTAAAACACACTGAAACTCTCCCTACCTATAGTTTTCTGTCCCTAGAAAAAATGTTTTTTTAAAGCACACTATAGCACAAGGAGAATTTCCCTCACTGTCCTTCCCTGTCCCTAGAAACAAGGATTTGCACAGTAAAACACACTGACACTCTTCCTACCTATAGTTTTCTGTCCCTAGAAAAAATGTTTTTTTAAAGCACACTATAGCACAAGGAGAATTTCCCTCACTGTCCTTCCCTGTCCCTAGAAACAAGGATTCGCACAGTAAAACACACTGACACTCTCCCTACCTATAGTTTTCTGTCCCTAGAAAATTTTTTTTTTTAAAGCACACTATAGCACAAGGAGAATTTCCCTCACTGTCCTTCCCTGTCCCTAGAAACAAGGATTCGCACAGTAAAACACACTGACACTCTCCCTACCTATAGTTTTCTGTCCCTAGAAAAAATGTTTTTTTAAAGCACACTATAGCACAAGGAGAATTTCCCTCACTGTCCTTCCCTGTCCCTAGAAACAAGGATTCGCACAGTAAAACACACTGACACTCTCCCTACCTATAGTTTTCTGTCCCTAGAAAAAATGTTTTTTTAAAGCACACTATAGCACAAGGAGAATTTCCCTCACTGTCCTTCCCTGTCCCTAGAAACAAGGATTCGCACAGTAAAACACACTGACACTCTCCCTACCTATAGTTTTCTGTCCGTAGAAAAAATGTTTTTTTAAAGCACACTATAGCACAAGGAGAATTTCCCTCACTGTCCTTCCCTGTCCCTAGAAACAAGGATTCGCACAGTAAAACACACTGACACTCTCCCTACCTATAGTTTTCTGTCCCTAGAAAAAATGTTTTTTTAAAGCACACTATAGCACAAGGAGAATTTCCCTCACTGTCCTTCCCTGTCCCTAGAAACAAGGATTCGCACAGTAAAACACACTGACACTCTTCCTACCTATAGTTTTCTGTCCCTAGAAAAAATGTTTTTTTTAAAGCACACTATAGCACAAGGAGAATTTCCCTCACTGTCCTTCCCTGTCCCTAGAAACAAGGATTCGCACAGTAAAACACACTGACACTCTCCCTACCTATAGTTTTCTGTCCCTAGAAAAAATGTTTTTTTAAAGCACACTATAGCACAAGGAGAATTTCCCTCACTGTCCTTCCCTGTCCCTAGAAACAAGGATTCGCACAGTAAAACACACTGACACTCTCCCTACCTATAGTTTTCTGTCCCTAGAAAAAATGTTTTTTTAAAGCACACTATAGCACAAGGAGAATTTCCCTCACTGTCCTTCCCTGTCCCTAGAAACAAGGATTCGCACAGTAAAACACACTGACACTCTCCCTACCTATAGTTTTCTGTCCCTAGAAAAAATGTTTTTTTAAAGCACACTATAGCACAAGGAGAATTTCCCTCACTGTCCTTCCCTGTCCCTAGAAACAAGGATTCGCACAGTAAAACACACTGACACTCTCCCTACCTATAGTTTTCTGTCCCTAGAAAAAATGTTTTTTTAAAGCACACTATAGCACAAGGAGAATTTCCCTCACTGTCCTTCCCTGTCCCTAGAAACAAGGATTCGCACAGTAAAACACACTGACACTCTCCCTACCTATAGTTTTCTGTCCCTAGAAAAAATGTTTTTTTAAAGCACACTATAGCACAAGGAGAATTTCCCTCACTGTCCTTCCCTGTCCCTAGAAACAAGGATTCGCACAGTAAAACACACTGACACTCTCCCTACCTATAGTTTTCTGTCCCTAGAAAAAATGTTTTTTTAAAGCACACTATAGCACAAGGAGAATTTCCCTCACTGTCCTTCCCTGTCCCTAGAAACAAGGATTCGCACAGTAAAACACACTGACACTCTCCCTACCTATAGTTTTCTGTCCCTAGAAAAAATGTTTTTTTAAAGCACACTATAGCACAAGGAGAATTTCCCTCACTGTCCTTCCCTGTCCCTAGAAACAAGGATTCGCACAGTAAAACACACTGACACTCTCCCTACCTATAGTTTTCTGTCCCTAGAAAAAATGTTTTTTTAAAGCACACTATAGCACAAGGAGAATTTCCCTCACTGTCCTTCCCTGTCCCTAGAAACAAGGATTCGCACAGTAAAACACACTGACACTCTCCCTACCTATAGTTTTCTGTCCCTAGAAAAAATGTTTTTTTAAAGCACACTATAGCACAAGGAGAATTTCCCTCACTGTCCTTCCCTGTCCCTAGAAACAAGGATTCGCACAGTAAAACACACTGACACTCTCCCTACCTATAGTTTTCTGTCCCTAGAAAAAATGTTTTTTTAAAGCACACTATAGCACAAGGAGAATTTCCCTCACTGTCCTTCCCTGTCCCTAGAAACAAGGATTCGCACAGTAAAACACACTGACACTCTCCCTACCTATAGTTTTCTGTCCCTAGAAAAAATGTTTTTTTAAAGCACACTATAGCACAAGGAGAATTTCCCTCACTGTCCTTCCCTGTCCCTAGAAACAAGGATTCGCACAGTAAAACACACTGACACTCTCCCTACCTATAGTTTTCTGTCCCTAGAAAAAATGTTTTTTTAAAGCACACTATAGCACAAGGAGAATTCCCTCACTGTCCTTCCCTGTCCCTAGAAACAAGGATTCGCACAGTAAAACACACTGACACTCTCCCTACCTATCCTTCTCTTTCCCTAAACTAAAGGAATCCAGGTTAAGCAAGAAAAAATAAATGTCACTGTCCCTGCCTATGCTTCTCTTTCCCTGCTCCGGAACACACTACACTAGGCCGCCGTGCTGGCGGCCTTTTATAGTGTGGGGCGTGTACTAAACACCCTCAGCAATAATTGGCCACAGGCATCCTGCCTGTGGCCAATCATTGCTCTCCTCGCTGCCGGCGCTGTGATTGGCCAAGCATGCGGGGTCACAGTGCATGCTTGGCCAATCACAGCGCCTGGATGACACTGCGATGGCGTAGTGCATTGTGGGCCGTTCGCGTCACTCGAATTTGGCGCGAACGGCCCAAATCGTTCGATCTTCGTCGAACGATCGAACAGCCGATGTTCGAGTCGAACGTATGTTCGACTCGAACACGAAGCTCATCCCTAATGCACTGTTTAATTGGGCAAGTACAGTGCCTTGAAAAAGTATTCATAACCCTTGAAATTTTCCACGTTTTGTCATGTTACAACCAAAAACATAAATGCATTTTATTATGATTCTATGCGATAGACCAACACAAAGTGGCACATAATTGTCAAGTGGAAGGAAAATGCTAAATGGGTTTCATTTTGTTTTACAAACAAATATCTGAAAAGTGTGGCATGCATTTATATTCAGCCCCCTTTACTCTGATACTCCTAACTAAAATCTAGTGGAACCAATTGCTTTTATAAGTCACCTAATTAGTAAATAAGTCCACCTGTGTGTAATTCAATCTCAGCAATAATACAGCTGTTCTGTGAAGCCCTCAGAGGTTTGTTGGAGAACCTTAATGAACGAACAGCATCATGAAGGCCAAGGAACACACCAGACAGGTCAGTGATAAAGTTGTGGAAATGTTTAAAGCAGTTATAAAAAGTTATCCCAAGCTTTGAACATCTCACAGAGCACTGTTCAATCCATCATCTAAAAATGAAAAGAGTTAGACAGCCCAATGGAAACTTGACGCAGAACCCACAGATCATTACAGAATTATTCCATTCCTACTATTCCTCTCTATACTCTGCACAGGGGGGCCCCCCTCCCAGAGCCCTGGACGACTTTTTTAAGGATGTGGCCCTCCCATCTTTCTCAGATTCTCACCGTGAGATCTTGGAAGGGGACATTACCATAGCAGAAATATTGACCACAATAAAACAGGCTAATGTGTCCAGGACTCAGGGTCCGGATGGCTTCTCAGCCTCTTATTATAAGAAGTTTGCTCCACTGTTGGCACCCCATCTACTAAAATTCTTTACTGCCCTTTGCGATGGGGTATCACTCGATGCAGACTCCCACATAAGTCTTATCCCTAGGCCAGATAAGGACCATAGTGATGTGGAAAACTATCCCCTGATATCACTGATCAATAGCGACTTGAAACTACTCACAAAAATATATGCAAACTGATTTAATACGTTTCTGGCACAATATATCCATGTGGACCAAGTGGGATTTGTTATGGGGCGGCAGGCTGCTGACCAGATCCGACGGGCCATTGACCTGATCTCTATCTTACGCTCTAATTGGGATGGGGTGGGCGCTAGGCAAGGAATGCTTCTGTCAATTGACCTTCACAAGGCCTTTGACTCCATTTCCTGGCCCTTTCTTCTCCACATATTGAGACAATGGAATTGCGGACCTAAATTTTTAAGTCTTCTCGGCACATTATACTCTAATCTTTCGGCCAACATTCTTGCATATGGGCGCAAGTCGGATCTTTTACAGATAAGGAGAGGATCTAGGCAGGGATGCCCTCTCTCGCCTCTCCTTTTTATTCTGGCGAATGAATCACTGGCTGTGCCCATCCATGTTAACTCCAACATTCATGGTGTCCCTAGTGGTGGCAAGACACATAAATGTTCTTTCTTTGCCGACAACTTGTTATTATTTATAACAGATCCCATCACAGCTCTACCCAATATATTTGCTACACTTTCTAGGTTTGAAACTGTCTCTGGACTGCGAGTTAATCAATCTAAATCTGAAGCGTTGGACATAAACCTTCCTGCCTCTGTACGGGATGCAATACAGCAGTCTTTTCCCTTTAAATGGTGCACACAAGCACTCCCTTATCTTGGAATTAAACTCACTCGGGACGTTTCCACACTGTTTCATGTTAATTATACCCCCTTCATAATTCCATTGAACAAGAATTAAAGAACTGGCAGACACATGATCTTTCCTGGATGGGCAGAATAGCAGCCGTTAAGATGACGGTACTCCCTTGAATCTTATATTATTTCCAATCATTGCCGATTCCAATACCATTCGCATTCTTTAAAAAACTTTAGTCGCTGGTTTACAAATTAATTTGGGGTGGTAGGGGATGTAGAGTGGCTCACTCCACTCTCTATATCTCAAAATGGAGAGGAGGACTGGGAGTTCCCCACTTCTTGAAGTACTATAGGGCGGCTCAACTGGTACAACTTTACCAGATTTTTTCTACAACCTACCAACCTGATTGGGTACGGTTGGAAGCGCAGGCCAGTTCCTCACTACTGGTAGACCTCCTGCTGTGGCTTCCGACAAGAGAACGTCGGGCCATTTTGTGTTCTTCTTTATCCCACTTCCTGCGTCTGTGTGACACGGTGTGCAAATTATACCCACTGAGATCTCCTCATTCCCCTGTGGCCCCTATACTCAATAACCTGCACTTTCCACCAGGACAAAATCCCCAACAATTTACGTGGTGGGTTAACAAAGGCCTTTACAGGATAACACACTTCATAGATCACAAAGGGATCAGGCAACATGCTTACTTCCGGGAGACGTTAAAGGTGCCCCAGACGGAATCTTTTCGTCTACATCAGTGGTTCTCAACTCCTGTCCTCAGGACCCACTAATAGCCCAGGTTTGCAAGATAACTGAAATACATCACAGGTGATCTCATTTGCTACTTAGTGATTGCAGTATTCTAGTCTGCATCTCCCCAAGGTAATACTTAAAATCTGGCCTGTTAGTGGGTCCTGAGGACAGGCGTTGAGAAGCACTGGTCTACATCAAATTACTCACTTCATAAAATCCCTAGCTACCGATCTGATAGACATAACCAGTAGGACCTTGTTTGAAAAGAAATGCTTATGCAGACCTGAGTCACGGGGGGGGGGGGGATCTCGGAGCTCTATGCCCTCTTCAATAATCAACACACCAAACCTTCATACCAAATAGCATGGGAATCATATCTAGGTGAGACTATAGAGGAGGAGGTTTGGGGGCAATGGTCGACCATGGTGCACAAGGGAATACTCAATACTTCCCTGGTGGAAGGGAATTACAAGGTGCTGTCCAGGTGGTACCTTGTTCCGACGAGGCTGGCGAAAATGTTCCTTGGCACTTCACCCCTTTGCTTCAGAGGATGTGGGCAAGAGGGTACCATGTTCCATGTCTGGTGGTCCTGTCCCAAGGTCCAGCGCTTTTGGATCAGAATATTCACCCTGGTCTATTCAGTGACAGGACAAAATCTACCTAAAAATCCTGCTGGACGAGACCCCTAGACATCTCCGAACTCTCATCTTCTTTATTTTTTCAGCAGCTAAAATTACAATAGCACGAGCATGGAGAACTCCAGTGGTCAGTCTTGCACTAGTAAAGAGTAAAATTTCTTGGATCATGGTCAATGAAAAATTGATTTGACAGGGTGTGGTCCCCCTGGATTAAGTGAACATGGAAAACTAAAAGTTGGGACTTTTAATTGAGGCGTAGGGCATAACCGAGCACCTCCATCCCCGATATTGGAAAAAGAGAAGCAGAGAAGCAAAAAGTGGGACTTTTAAATGAAGCATGCATCCCAGGAAATAACATGGATCAATTGAATAAGGCAGGTATCCAGTCTGATAGAACCAAAGACATTACATGAGAGCATTGCATAACAACAATTGGCAGTCAGTATTTTAATTGCATAAAAAATAATATAACAAAAACAATAATGACATAGCATACCTAATGTACTAGTCCACAATTGAATAGTATATAGATGATAACAATCAATGGTAGTAAGATGTAATAACATATTTGGTTCATAAATAAAACAGTGAAAAAAGGGGGGGGGGCCCAATTCATTGAAGCGTGTCTCCATGGTAAAAAAGTAGGGGGGGCCTGGATCTGGGGGTCCCCTTTGTTAAAGGGGTCTTCCAGATTCCGATAAGCCCCCTGCCCGCAGACCCCCACAACCACCGGGCAAGGGTTGTGGGGATGAGGCCCTTGTCCCCATCAACATGGGGACATCCTCCCCATGTTGAGGGCATGTGGCCTGGTACGGTTCAGGAGGGGGGGGCGCTCTCTCGTCCCCCCCTCTTTTCCTGCGGCCTGCCAGGTTGCGTGCTCGGATAAAGGGTCTGGTATGGATTTTTGGGGGAACTCCACGTCATTTTTTTTTATTTGACGCAGGGTTCCCCTTAATATCCATACCAGACCTGAAGGGCCTGGTAATTGAATTTGGGGGGACCCCCACGCATTTATTTTATTTTTTATCAATGACTTTTCTCTGTATTGCCGGGAGCCGACAATTCATTATAGCCCGCGAGTGCATTGAAAACAGTGAAAAAAAAGGGGGGGGGGCAATTAATTGAAGCGTGTCTCCATGGTAAAAAAGTAGAACTTTACCCACAATCATAGGCATACCTGTAAGTAACCCAGGGAATTGCTATTGCTCTATCTCTCCCTCCTGCCCCGCATAGATTCTATACACCATACAATTATCTACCCTAAATCTTACTGCTTTGTCATTTATAGACCTCCACCTCATACCTGCTCCTGAAGAATGGCAGTAGCCACGAAACGCGTTGAGACAATAAGATGCCCCCTCGTATACATACTGCTACTGCACCACCTACTACCTCATACAACCCTTTTTAGGACAATAGCTTGCATATTAGCCTTTATAATTAGCACTTTTGATTTTGAACGTTTGAGTCCATTGTATTTAATAGGGTTCTAAAGTTCACGTAAACTTTAGGTCTGTTCGCAGGTTCTGGTGCGAACCGAACAGGGGGGTGTTCGGCTCATCCCTACTATTGAGTATCCCTTCACACTGTTACCCACAGTGTGCTTACTTGGTTGGTTTGCTGTTGTGCAGTGGGTGGGGCGTGGTTGGGCTGGTTGGTCTTGGCCGGCTTGCTCAGTCCCGGGAGCTGCGATGCGCCCCTGGGCTCCCCCCCTGTCTTGGGTCGTGTGGGGGGTTGGGGGATACCTATTTGCGCATCGACGTCATGCCTCCGGCGTCATGCACGCTGCGTCACCTCCGTGATGCTGGCATGCTTGCTCTGTTGAACTCCATCTTGGCGTCTCCACGAGGTGGCTGGCGTTGGGACGACGGGCAGCTTCTGCTGCCCTTTAGTCTGATGCTGGTTCCCCGTCCTATTGGCCGCCGAGCGTGACGTTGGTTGGATCCTCCCTACTTGCGGTGAGTTTATTTACTCCCTCCGGCATAGTTGGTTTCCTCATGGCGGATACGTCCGGGGATATGGTTGCAGTACGGTTTTACATTGCTCACACCTATTCAGGTATTTTTTGTTTTTTATCTTCACTCTACCCTGCTACCCTTCAACTCTTCCTTTACTTGGTTATAACTCTTATTCTGTCTATGGTACATTACCTTAGCATACCATACATCGATTGGTATTTACCAACCAACTACGGTTATAATTACCATGGAGATAAATTTTAAAGAAACTGGTTCTGTATAATTTTTATAAAAATGTACCAATACGCCTACTGTGAGCTAATTAAATGCTCTTTTGCATATATATGTTAATACCATTATTACCTACCAGTTTCTATACCTAGTGGACTGTGCCAGCGCATTCAAGTTGTACTTTTTTACCATGGAGACACGCTTCAATTAATTGCCCCCCCCCCTTTTTTTCACTGTTTTATTTATTGAACCAAATATGTTATTACATCTTACTACCATTGATTGTTATAATCGAAATACTATTCAATTGCGGAATAGTTCCTTTAGGTATGCTATGTCATTATTGTTTTTGTTAATATTATTTTTTATGCGATTAAAATACTGACTGCCAATTGTTGTTATGCAATGCTCTCATGTAATGTCTTTGGTTCTATCAGACTGGATACCTGCCTTATTCAATTGATCCGTGTTATCTCCTGGAATGCATGCTTCATTTAAAAGTCCCACTTTTTGCTTCTCTGCTTCTCCTTTTCCCCTGGATTAAGTACCTCCAAGCCCCATAGTCTCTAGAACTGGATAGTGGGGGGCCTAGGCCGAGGGAAATGACTTTACTTTTTTCCTTTTCCTCTCCTTCCCATCCTCCCCCCTCCTCTTTCTTATTTTATTTTAATTAATTTTACTCTAATTTATTTCTCTTCTTCCCCTCCTTTTTTCTCTTTTTATGTTTAATGATTCAATTTATGGATACAAATGGAGAGTCCTGGAACCTCTCTCTTCTTGACTCCGATGTGGGAGCAATGTAAACTAATTCTAAACATCTAATCTCCCTTGGTGTCAAGGGCCCTGATCTTGAGCTATACTAAAGGCGCTACAACTTGATCCAACATTACCAAGAAGTTATAAGTACTCTGCTCAGGTTCGAGAGGGCAGTAGCCTTACTTAACTATAATTATTGTTATAATTGTTTTTATGTTACAGCCCTATGGATTAGACATTTGTTCACCTCTTAAGAGTGTATGGATCTTTCTGCAATGATATACTATTTGTATCCTAACAAAAATTGTTAAACTTTTGAATAAAAATCTATGGCAAAGAAAAATGAAAAAAGTATGGCACAACTGCAAACCTACCAAGACATGGCTTCCACCTAACCTGACAGCCGGGCAAGGAGATAATTAATCAGAGAAGCAGCCAATAGGCCCATGGTAACTCTAAGGGAGCTGTAGAGATCCACAGCTCAGGTGGGAGAATCTGTCCACAGGACAACTATTAGTCGTGCACTCCAGAAATCTGGTCTTTATGGAAGAGTGGCAAGAAGAAAGCCATTGTTCAAAGAAAGTCATAAGAAGTTCAGTTTGCAGTTTGCGAGAAGCCATGTGGGGGACCACAGCAAACGTGGGAGAATGTGCTCTGGTCAGATGAGACCAAATTTTTACTTTTTGGTCATAAAGCAAAATGCTGCGTGTGGCGGAAAACTAACACTGCACATCACCCTGAACACACCAGCAGCATCATGTTGTGGGGATGCTTTTTTTCAACAGAGAGAGGGAAGCTGGTCAGAGTTGATGGAAGGATGGATGAAGCCAATTACAGGGCAATCTTAGAAAAAACCTGTTAGAGTCTGCAAAGGCTTGGGACTGGGAAGGAGTTTTACCTTTCAGCAGAACAATGACCCTAAACAAACAGCCTGACCTACAATGGAATGGTTTAGATTAGTGGTCTCCAAACTGTGGCCGGGGGGGGCAAATGTGGCCCTTTGCTTGCCTTTATCTGGCCCTTGGGGCACTATTCCTCCCACTGACACCAACAATGGAGCACTATTCCTCTCACTGACATCAACAATGGGGCACTATTCCTCCCACTGACACAAATAATGGGGCACTATTTCTCCCACTGACACCAATGATGGGGCACTATTTATCCCACTGACACCAACAACAGGGGCACTATTCCTCCCACTGACACCAGCAATGGGGCACTAATAATTCCCCTAATACCAAAGATAGGACATTGTTTACTCCCACTGGCCATGGCCCACCCCCTAAAGTTTGAAGGACAGTAAACTGGCCCTTTGTTTAGAAAGTTTGGAGACCCCTGGTTTGGATCAAAGCATATTCATGTGTTAGAATGGCCCAGTCAAAGTACAGACCTAAATCCAGTTGACAATCTGTGGCAAGACTTGAAAATTACTGTTCACAGACACTCTCCATCCAATCTAACAGAGCTTGAGCTATTTTGCAAAGAAGAAAGAGCAAAAATGTCACTCTCTAGATGTGCAAAGCTGGTAGACACATCCCCATAAATGACTTTCAGCTCTAATTTCAGCGAAAGGTTATCCTACAATGTATAGACTCAGGGGGGATGAATACAAATGCATGTTACACTTTTCACATATTTAATTGTAAAAAATTGGGAAAACCAATAATCATTTTCCTTTCATTTCACAAATAAGTGCAACTTTGTGTTGGTCTATCACAGGGGTCTTCAAACTAAGGACCTCCATGTGTTCAGGAACTACAATTCCCATCATGCCTAGTCATGTCTGTGAATGTCAGAGTTTTGCAATGCCTCATGGGATTTGTAGTTCCGCAACAGCTGGAGGGCCGTAGTTTGAGGATCCCTGGTCTATCACATAAAATATCAAAAAAATACATTTATGTTTTTGGTTGTAACATGACAAAATGTTGAAAATTTCAAGGGGTATGAATACTTTTTCAAGGCACTGTATGTGGCAAATGAGGTTTTATGTTGATAAATGTAAAGTTATGCACTTGGGGACTAAGAATATCCAGCATCATACATACTAGGGGGAGTACAACTGGAGGTAATAAGCTTAATAAAGGGCACGCAATGCCAAGCAGCGGTTTTCAAAGCAAGCAAAATACTTTCTTGTATTAAGAGAGGTATAGACTGCAAAGAGAGAGACATCATTTTGCCCCTGTACAAATCATTAGTAAGACCTCATCTGGAATATGCAGTTCAGTTTTGGGCAGCAGTTCACAAAAAGGATATTAGGGAACTGGAGAAAGGGTAACCAAACTGACAGGAGGCATGGAGGAGCTCAGCTATGAGGAAAGATTAGAGGAACTGAAGGGGGAGATAAAGGGGGGATATGATCAACATGTATAAATACATAAGTGGTCCATATAGTGTATGTGATGGTGAGTTATTCACTTTAAGGTCATCACAGAGGACAAGGGGGCACTCTTTAGATCTGGAGCAACAGAGATTTAATCTCCAAATATTAAAAGGTTTCTTCATAGTAAGAGCTGTGAAAATGTGGAATAGACTTTCTCAACAGCTGGTTCTGTCCAGCTCAGTAGATTGTGTTAACAAAGGTGTCACGTACCTGGTTGAGGCCGAGCTGACGGGAGGGCTTTCCCTTACACCTCATGTCCTGTTTCTCCTGAAGGTGGTGACAGGATATAACAGGGCATGGAGTGGCACAGGTGCCTGGTAGGAGATCCTGGAGAGAAGATACTTGCAGCAGGTGCCAAGCAGCGGGCAGGTTGGTGGACTGGCTGATGCAGATACACGGTGGCAGGTGCAGGACAGCAGATGGCAGCCAAGCTGAAGAGCAGGCAAATGCAGGGTTTCGGGTGGTGGTCAGGCAGGCAGAAGTCGGTAACAGCCAAGCAGCAGAGGTACAGAATTGGATCCAGAGAGGAGTCAAGGCAGGCCAGGGTCGGGATCAAGTGAGCAGAGAAGGGGGCGTGGCTTGCGCACGATCGAGATGGCCGCTTAAGCCGACAGCTCTGACCAGAGACTGGGGACTAAGCGAGCTACCCAACGAGATACAGTACCTCAGAAGCTATCACAGAGTGCTACTTCACAGGCAAGTACACCCCGATGCAGTCCCGCAAAAGAAAGGAGGACTGTTACTCTAAAAAACTTAGAGACGTTTTCATCATGCCAGCGACGGAGGGGGAGATTCAGCAAGATGGCGCCGACAGAGTGCATCCACAGGCATCATCCGCCTACACCGACCTCCCGGACAACAATCCCTGGCCATGGGATGCAGGGATTTGGACGTTACAGGCTCCAGACTCTCCTCCACACAGCCCATCTTCCCACAGCCCGGCGAAAGCACGGATGAGGATGGATCCCGCGGCACAGGCCTCAAGGGCAAGCATTGCAGCCCTACGTCAGGACCAGGTAGGCCTTAACTTGCCATCCTCCATAGCGAACTACCCCACATCAGGCCAGCCGGTCCTGGACACGACAATGAAGGACATGCTCCTTTCCCTACAGTCGTCCCTAATGCTAAACTTATCAGCTATGATTAATAACTTCTCATCTGAGATGAAGGGGTTGGGAGAGAGAGTGCAGCATATAGAGCACAAATTGGACGAATGCGCCATAACTGTAAACGACCTTGTAGATGCGTACAAGGATCAATCGGATGACACAGATTGGATAAAGGCAAAACTCGCGGACCTCGAGGACCGCTCAAGGAGAAATAATATCAAACTGAGGGTAATACATGAGTCTATCCCCCCCACTGAGCTGCAAAAATATGCAGGTGACATGATTGCCACACTACTTCCTGAGGTGTCTCCGATTGAACAAATTATTGATCGCATTCACCGTATACCCAAACCTAAACACTTGGAGGCCTCAGTACCAAGAGCTGTCCTAATGAAGATTCACTTCTTCCCAACCAAAGAGAAACTGCTGGCAAAAGCCAGTTCCCACCCGGAGCTCCCAGCACCATACACTGACATACATCTGTATGCTGATCTATCCCAGTATACCCTTAATATGAGAAGGCAGATGAAAACAATCACTAAAGCTCTCAACAACCACAAGATCCCATATAAATGGCACCACCCGGCCACAATAGTGATCACCAACAATGGGACAATGACCGTAATCTCCAACCCCAAGGACGGTCTACAGCTACTTCACTCCTGGGGAATAATTCCTGAGCTCTCCAGCGAGGAGAAAAAAGCCCTGGATGGATCCCGACAACAGGATAACCGACATCAGGAATATCGTAAATCCAGGGGGAAATGACATGCCTCACTGCAACCTGCTACACATGCGACCTGTATCCCCGGTCCTCTGTCATGCTGAGTTACACTCTTCTGAACACTACCCCCATACTTAGTCTGTATTAATTGTTATCTTACTGACACCTTTTAAGTTACAGGAGAAGGGAGATTGAGACCCATCCCAGCCTAAAAGCATTCCAGAATACCTCCATCACTAAATAATATGTAGAAATGCAAGAAGGTAGTGGAGTTGGGACTTTAATTGAGGCATAGGGGTATAATAAATGAAAAAAGATAAATAACTTGGATGTCATGGTTCCCTCTAAATTGACATGAGACGGTATAAGTAAACCAGTGATCACAATACATTTATGATACAGAAATGTAATCACAAAGGAACAATTCATAATCATCATTAATTTAATAACACATGATTAGTTGGGGAACATGATTAATGACATACAAACATAGTAATAAATAAATCAATGAATAATCAATAAATAATAATCAATGAATAATAAATATGTAAGTAATAACAACATGATCAACGCGTATGTAATTGATAAATAATAAAAAATTATATGGGCTGATGTAGAGCATCCAAGGATGTAAACTCTACGCGTTTCATGGTCGCCTACCACTCACCATTTAAATTAAATTTTGTTCTGTTGATTAATTATTTACAGTCCTCCTTCTTATATAAATTTTACTACTCCTTACCCCTTTCTTGCCCAGTATTTATTTATTGGGGTCTTTTCTTCATATATATTTCTCTCATTATTTTTCAACTTATAATAATTTTTTCTTTTTTCTTTTCTTCTATTTAATTTACCAATACTATTCATTCCACCCAGTGCCCATATCAGTTTTATCCTGAATCCCGTGTGATTTGACCCTTGGGGTTGAGTTTGGTGGTGTTCCGCTGTCCTTGTTCTCCACTTCTGGGGTTGCGATCAGCTCAGCTCCTTTCCCCCCACCCGCCTTTATGACGGGGGCGGAGTCGGATCTCGGCTCATCGGCGTCATGTTCAGTGTGCCTGGTATCCGGCGTCGCCTGACGCTGCTCCACCGTGGCGCGCTGGTTCCATCCCTCGCCTTGCAGGGGAGTTGATGGACCCCAGCATTAGCGAGTTAATACATGATGTTGGCGGGGTTCCGCCCAGGACCGGGGGGCTTATATAACAGTGGGTGGCAGACCGCTGTCTCCCGCTGCCGGCCACCATTCCATAGTGATACCATCTGCTTGCCTTGCCTCTGGAAGCTCAGGTAAATGGGGCATTTGACATCGTCCCCGTCATATACTTTCAAACCAGTCATGCATACAGCTAACTCCATTGATCCTCACACACACACATTGTACATTTGTTCATGCACGCACATCCATACATACGGACACACATTCAAACTTACATCTATACTTTCACACACACACACACACACTTATTTACCCCCATTTGACAAAAAACATTTTTATTCTCTTATTCACTTATATACCATCTACGCATGGTTATACTCCTTCATGTGCATTTGATATGCAGATGTATCAAATTACACTCACTCTCACCATGTCAGCATTTTATTATTTATTTATCATGTAACAGCTCACTTTTTTCACGCATTTGCATAGCTTTTCACCTTCACTACACTCCACTATATCTCCACATTGACACACTTCTCATACCTTAATCTTTCCATTTTCACCCAGATTTATCCAATCATTATACAAGCACCCTTTCCTGGCATGGTGGCTTGTGGCCAGCGATGGGTCTGCCCCCCACGACCCCCCGTATACCCTGGCTAGCAGATCTCCCGCCTCAACCCCGGGTGAGACTTCATACGTCGCATCACCTTCCAGGCCTTTCCCCAATTAAGGTCTCAGTACACGGGCTGCCTGGCAATGTATAATATTGCTACATTTTTTATTCCTTTTTTCTTACCTTTTCTCACTGAATTGGGTTTGTCTATGGGGACTAGTGAATCCCCAGAAACTACCACAACACATTTTTCTATTTATCTCATTCTAGATTACTTTCATGCATCCAAACTCCTGATGAGTGGTAGGCGACCATGAAACGTGTAGAGTTTACATCCTTGGATGCTCTACATCAGCCCATATCATTTTTTATCAATTACATACGTGTTGATCATGTTGTTATTACTTACATATTTATTATTAATTGATTTATTTATTACTATGTTTGTATGTCATTAATCGTGTTCCCCAACTAATCATGTGTTATTAAATTAATGATGATTATGAATAGTTCCTTTGTGATTACATTTCTGTATCATAAATGTATTGTGATCACTGGTTTACTTATACCGTCTCATGTCAATTTAGAGGGAACCATGACATCCAAGTTATTTATCTTTTTTCATTTATTATACCCCTATACCTCAATTAAAGTCCCAACTCCACTACCTTCTTGCATTTCTACCTTTTAAGTTACAGTTTATAGTTGATTTAACTCCACACTTAAATTCCCACGGTGGTGGGACACAGTGACTATTTAAACAATGGCAGATAGAACCACCTACATACTACCTACGTACATTTGAGTACAGGGATCCACAGGACCCCAACGTATAGTCTAGGGGTTTATTTTGACTTCTTTGTTTCTACCAGCACAGCTAATACAAACTACCTGCTGCACCCTCCATATCTCCAGTGATACCCAGAAATTCAGACAGACCATCAGCCGCCATCATTCAGCTGAAGAGCGTCACTCTTGTCTTCCAACAGTAAGTTTATCATACACCACATTACCCACTACAAATCCACAATGTCTATTAACTTCCTGACTATTAATGCGAAAGGCCTGAATCACCCAGCCAAATGGGCCTCCATGTGGAAAACAGCGATCTCACATGGCTGTGATGTATTGTGTGTACAATAAACACACAATTGGTCAGACTGACCATGTGAAAGGGGCCCCAAGGCTGCTTTCACACTGATACGCTGCGGTTTACTCACACCGTGGGTGCAACACAGTGTACCTTTTGGCTTTCCTGCACTTTGCAATAGACTTCTATTATATTCTGCAGGTTTGGTGTACTTTTAGAAAGCTCACAGGTAATAACAGAAGTCTATGGCTCAGTGCAGGTAATCCGCAGGTAAACTGCTCTGCACCTGCAGATCAGTTTGAATGCAGCCCAGTAACCACTGCAGAACAATAATGCCCATTGTGATTTTAGTAATAAACTGACTTTTAATAACAGTATTCTATTCCATCCAAGAGCAGGCGGTCACGGGCCACATCAGAGGGCTACACGGGCCACATGTGACCCCCGGGCCACTGGTTGGGCACCCCTGGCATACAGAGTTCAGTGAGCAAGAGTATGTAATAATGCATTTCTGTATAATACATATTAAAGGCCTCGGGATGGTACTACTGCATACTGTATTCTGTACAATGGGTTTTGCGTTACATACTCCTGGGCCTTGCATTCTGTATGCTGGTCTGCATATTACATACGCTTTACCACTGCACTCTGTATGATACCCTTTGTTACATATTCCTGACCCCTGCACTCTGTAAACAGGGCTATATGCTGCATATACCTGAGTAGAAGGGATGCTTTGCCATGAATGTAAGTACTGTCCCTTTTGCTGATTTTTTTATGTGCCTTGTGTGATACGCACTTCTCACCACTGCATAGTACACATTCCTGATCATGTGCCTTGTGTGATATGCAGTTCTAATCCCTAACTTATTACAGTTATTTGGTGCCGCAGTACTTCTCTCCTCTAAGGCAGGTGTGGCGGAGGGCGGAGTTTGGGCGTGGTTGGGGGCAGGGAGTTGGGTGGGGAGTTCCTGCACATATTCTCTGAGAAAAAAAGCCCTGTGTATCGCACAAGTAAGCAAGCACTAAGCTGATAATGAATAGTTGCCATTGCCAAATGCCATGCGGGATGTTGCCAACTGCAGATTCATAACTGTCTGGATCCGATTGGGGAAGGGGAGGAAGCTAAGGGGACAATAATTACAAATGCTACCTATTTTTAATTTCTGTAATATGCAGCATGAGGGGGTTAATGTACTGCCACTGGTCACCGATGCATTAGTGGCTGACCAGTGGCAGTTAATTAACCCCTTTGTGCTGCATTAGTGCATTAATTAACCCTGACACTGGTGCCACTAATGCAGCACAAAGGGGTTAATTTACTGCTACTGGTCAGTCAGTAATGCATCAGTGACCAGTGGCAGTGGTCAGCATAGATCAAGTGACAGAGGCGTCAAACAAGATAATACATGGCAGGTAGTTATGCATGACAGCTCCATCCCCATCCATAAGACATATGGAAAGAGATTGACATGTCTTCAGAGCGGGACAGGGGGTATAAGGAGGACATTCTCATAAAGGTCATAGGAAAAGACCCAGGGAAGCAAGGGGGACTGGCTTCCAGGCTTCTAGTGTACTTTGTTTCAAAGTAGTGTAAGAAAAAGAGGTCCCCCCCAATAAAATACAGGGGACAACAAGCATACAGTAACTTCCACTGTTAGGGGTAGCAGGAGAGAAAATGTTCCATTCTTGCAAAGTCCCTTTATAAGTACCTTTTAGCAAAAGGGAAGGGTTCTGAGTGAGCAAGAATACCTGCGGAAATCCTCAGAGCGGCACAGATAGTCTGAACGGTGATGATAATGAGGGGGGGGGCACAGTTTGCCATTTTCGCCCTGGGCACCAAATGACCTTGTCCAGGCACTGGGTATTGGATTGCATATACAGCAAAGGATTGTAAAAATATGTTATTGGTTAAACTAGATGAATGTGTGTCTTTTTTCAACCAGACTAACTACCGTATTTATCGGCGTATAACACGCACCCTAACATTAAGAGGGAAGTTTCAGGAAAAAAAACTTTCCACAGCCCCCTGCGTATAACACGCAGGCACAGTTTACCCTCTATTTTCAGGGTAAAAAAGTGAGTGTTATACGCCAATAAATACAGTATTTAACTATGTAAAAAAAGAGCTGAATACAAAATAACTCCTAAGCAATTCATTTTGGGGTCTGAGGTTATGATAGTGTTATCAACAGAAGATGTTATTTTAAGTATTAAGGCAGATTAGCAAGATTAAAAATAATAATTTCTGTTTTTTCACATTAGTTTTAGAGAAGCCATGAAAGATGGAACACTGAGGTCGATTTACTAAAGGCAAATAGGCTGTTCATGTTGCAAGAGAATTTTCCCTTAGATTTTTAAATGTGGTAAAAATTCACTTTGCAATTAATGCAAGGCAACTAAAAAAAAATAAAAAAAAAATGTTTTTTTCACATGATTGGGTGATTTAAGTCAGCAGATCTTAACCTACTTGACTAAACTAAGAGACAATTCCCTTGAAAAGTGAATAAAATCAAGAGATGAAACATTAATGTAAGTATAATATTATAATTATATTATTAAAACCATATTAGCAAATTGGCAGAGAAGGGAAGAAGGTCCCAGAAGATTGATCGGCCAATCACAGTGAGCAGCGTGGCTCCAGCATGCGCAATGCGTGCCCGGCTGTGAAGCCACAGCCGGGCGCCCACAGTCAGAATGTCGGTGCCGCGGAGAGGAGGGTGAGAGGAGCGGGGCTTCGTCCGCCCGCATTGCTGGACCGTAGGACAGGTGAGTTTCCGATTATTAAAAGTCAGTAGCTACACTTTTTGTAGCTGCTGACTATTACATGGGTGGAACTCTGCTTTAAAAGAAAAAAAAAACAAGCATTCTATTAGCAATAATAATCATCTGACATCCATCTGACACCACTTCTGTTGAATGGTCCTGCTGGAAAACCATCATTCGATCAGTGCATGCAGCCAATCGGCTGCTTTGGTGATCAGCACATTCTGATGGTGGAGAAGTATTGCTGTCAGAATACAAAGATACAGACGGGAGGATTTTGTCATCCACTTTGAATGTGTGAATGGGGAAATCAGTTCATTTTTTTTTGTTCAGCCGACTGGCTGAATGATAAAAACTGAGCCATGATAGCGATAATCCATTACCTGGTGACCCTAGCATAGGGAAAAAACATTTCCGTGGGAGGGAGTTTAAAAAGACACATGGTCATTCACTGAGGTTGGAAGAGAAGCTGCTTAATATTAAACTGTTTAGAGGGTTCTTAACTCTCAGAGTTGTAAGGATGTGGAATTGTCTTTCACAAGCACTGATATCTTTGTTAGTTTAAAAAACTATTAGATGAGCATTATAATGATCACAACATACAGGGATATGCAATTTACTATTGACATAAAAAAACATACACACACCACAGGCTGAACTGGATGGACTGGTGTCTTTATTCAACCTTGATAATGTAACTATGTATGGCCACTTGGCCAGCTTCAGAATAGATCACAACCAATTGGTTTGGATTAGTACTCTCTCATTTTCATTCAGAAGATCATTAGGGAGGGATTTAGAAAAAATATTTGGTTCATCTAGCTCAATAACTGTGTTCTGTGGTATTATGTTTCATATTAGGACAGCTATTGTAATTCTCCATGCTATTTTTTCTCTGAAACTGTGTTTTATACCTTGGATTCTTGCCTGATATCATCATTCTAGAGCAATTATGCCTAATACATTTAATTTGAAAATGTTTGCCAGCTACGATTTAAAATGCGTGCTTTAGTCAAGTTGTTTTTTTTTTTTTGTTTTTTTTTTACGTCCCCAGATGTGAAAAGTGTTCCATTCCTTAACAGTGCCATTAGTACTTGCTTTCATATACTGTGTGAGAAAGTTTCATAAATAAAAACTTTATTTGTAACGGATGGGGTTGAAAAGAGAAATGAAGGCCTTAGTGCTTGGTGATTATACTGTATATGTAAAGTGGTTTTAGAAGGATCATGTAAAGTGCTTTGACAACTATTTATTCGGGTACATTGATTAATTTTTTTAAACTCTTCCTACAAAAACTGGTGAAGTTGGGAGAATAGTTTGTCTTCATTGTGGTCCCACAGATCTGTAAATATAGCTGGATAAGAGAAACCAGCTTATTCAGTCCATTAGAAAGTCTTGACTTATGTAGAGTTTATCTGTTCACAGTAAAGACTTTAAAGTGATTCTAAAGGTATTAACTATTTCCAGTCAGGGCCTTTTCTGACACTTTTTGTTCACATTAACAATCAGTAATTTTTTCTAGCTACATTCCCACAACATTATATACAGTATCTCACAAAAGTGAGTACACCCTTCACATTTTTGTAAATATTTTATTTTATCTTTTCATGTGACAACACTGAAGAAATTACACTTTGCTACAATGTAAAGTAGTGAGTGTACAGCTTGTATAACAGTGTAAATTTGCTGCCCCCTCAAAATAACTCACAGCCATTAATGTCTAAACCGCTGGCAAGTGAAAATGTCCAAATTGGTCCCAATTAGCCATTATCCCACCCTGGTGTCATGTGACTCGCTAGTGTTACAAGGTCTCAGGTGTGAATGGGGAGTAGGTGTGTTAAATTTGTTGTTATCGCTCTCACTTTCTCACACTGGTCACAGGAAGTTAAAATTATCAAAAGTTTATTACATAAATATAAGACAACATATTACATAAACAATGCATTAAAAGCCAGTGGTTACAGACATGCCATAACAAAGTATGCAATAGGATACAGACACTAACACGTTTCGGGATTCCTTCTTCAGAGGGCGGGATGACGTCACGTTCCGGACCGCTGCTAATGATGCAATGCTCGCATCAGGATGCTACCATAAAAGCGAGGGCTGCAAGATATCCAAGTCTCGCTATGGCATAAAGCCAGGATGGATCCACCCATGGAAAATATGTCCGAAACAGCCACAGGGAACACTGCAGACAATGCTGCAGAGGGCTGAATGAGAAGCCTAGATGTAAATGAATGGGCATCCATAAGCGAGCTGAAAGGCCACACCGATCATGTCATGTGGCCTAGGTGCGCCGGGCAGGATGATGTCGAAAAAACACAGGAGGCAAAAAAGGGAGTGCTCCATTGGTATAAGACAAGGCCAAGCGACATGAACATATGCAAATGCAATAAATAAGGAACCGTTCACATATTTAAATAGTAAAGGGAAATAAGGTCAATAAGTCAACAAGGGGGCATGGCTTGGCGCGTGGCGAAGATGGCAGCTAGCGATGAGCTTCGAGTTCGAGTCGAACTCATGTTCGACTCGAACATTGCCTGTTCGCCCGTTCGCCGAACAGCGAACAAATTGGGGTGTTCGCGGCAAATTCGAAAAATCTATGGGAGAAATCTAAAGTGCTAATTATAAAGGCTTATATGCAAGTTATTGTCCTAAAAAGTGTTTGGGGACCCGGGTCCTGCCCCAGGGGACATGTATCAATGCAAAAATAAGTTTTAAAAACGGCAGTTTTTTCGGGAGCAGTGATTTTAATAATGCTTAAAATGAAAAAATAAAAGTGAAATATTCCTTTAAATTTCATACCTAGGGGGTGTGTATGATATGCATGTAAAGTGGCGCATGTTTCCCGTGCTTAGAACTGTCCCTGCAAAAAAATTCATTTTTGAAAGAAAAAAAGGCATTTAAAACTCACTCGCGGCTATTAATGAATTGTCGGCTTCCGGCAATACATACAAAAGTCATTGATAAAAAAAAAAAGCGTGGGGGTTCCCCAGAATTCAATTACCAGGCCCTTCAGGTCTGGAATGAACTCGCACGGCTTCACTCCCGCAGCCCCAGTGTGAACTAAGTGTGAATTAAGCACATCATCCAGCATGCTCCAAAATTAGAGATGGGACAAACACCCCACCCCCTACCAACAAATACCATTGCAGTCTATGGGAACTGACTTGTTCATTTTGCTAGTCCCCACTTGGCTGGCTTATCTTCTAGTTATTGGCCTTAAAATGGGGGCCCACCCTAAGGGACATATATCAATGTCACCAATTTAGACAACACCAAAAACAAAACAAAGAGAAGTGCCTTTAAATATGCCAAATTGCTTAAGGGCCATTTCACACCACATGCAGTCTATTGCGTTTTTTAAAGCATCAAAAATGCATGGAAAGTTGGTTATATGGTTCTAAATGGCAGTGCTTGTTCCAGTGCGTTCCAGTTCCACAAAAAAAGTAGAACATGCTGCATTTTACCTGCACTGGACTGTACTGGAACGCAGCAAAACGCATCATAAACGCACTGGAACGCACAGGAACATACCTAAATGCACCAAAAACGCACTGGAACACACTTGTCCTTTATCTATGGTTAATAAAAAAGAGGGGTGAAAAAAATTTCAAAAACATCAAAAACATACCAAAAATGCACTGGAACGCATCAAAAACGTGCATGCAAAAAAGCACCTGGAACACATCCGGATTGCTGATGAAGATGAAGATGAAGATTAAGAGGAAGATGAAGAACAAGATGGAGGAAGAAACCCGAATGGAGAAAAGAAGAGGATGGAAGAAGAAGAAGGAAGAAGATGGAAGAAAGGAAGAATGGAAGAAAGGTGAAGACATTAATAAAGGAATTGTCAAAAACCGGCTATTGTCATTTTTAACATTTTTGACACTTTTTTGTGAAATGGTAGGGGTACATTTGTACCCCATTACCATTACACACAGGGGGGGTGGGATCTGGGGGTCCCCTTTGTTAAAAGGGTCTTCCAGATTCCGATAAGCCCCCGCCCGCAGACCCCCACAACCACCGGGCAAGGGTTGTGGGGATGAGGCCCTTGTCCCTATCAACATGGGGACATCCTCCCCATGTTGAGGGCATGTGGCCTGGTACGGTTCAGGAGGGGGGGCCTCTCTCGTCCCCCCTCTTTTCCTGCGGCCTTCCAGGTTGCGTGCTCGGATAAGGGTCTGGTGTGGATTTTTAGGGAGACCCCCACGCAATTTTTTTTTAAGTTTGGCACGGGGGTTCCCCTTAAAATCCATACCAGACCTGAAGGGCCTGGTACGGATTTTGAGGGGGACCCGCACGTCATTTTTTTTAAAAATTGGCGCGGAGTTCCCCTTAATATCCATACCAAACCTGAAGGGCCTGGTAATGGAATTTGGGGGGACCCCACGCATTTTTTTTTATCAATGACTTTTTTCTATATTGTCGGGAGCCGACAATTCATTATAGCCACGGGTGCTTTTAAATGCCTTTTTTTTTCCTTTAGAAATGTCATTTTGCTGTTGGACTGTTATATAAACGGCAAGTTCAGAGCTGCCACTGGAACATCTCCTGGACGCACTTACCTACTACATGCCTGTTTCATCCACTATCTTGTAAGTGTTTTTAACCCTTTTAGGGGATATTAAAAGTTTTATACTTCTGCACTTAGAGGCGCCTTGTTTGTTTTTCTGTTTCCATTAGAGATTGCTTGTCTCCCTGAGTGCTGCCTAAAGTGTGTGAAGATTTGCTACCCTCTCCAACACAGACCTTATCTGTCAGGATTCAAATGCTTGGAGCGCCCTGGATATACACATTTTTCAAGTTCAGAGCTGCGCCTGTTCAACTTATGCAAATTGATTTACGTGACTTGACATTTACAAAGATTTTGCAGGCGCAGTGTCCCGACGCGTTTGAACAAGTGAAATTCCCGCGCTGAGCACAAAAAAAACTCTCGCAGTTCTAAACGTACTTGCCGGTGCAGCGGGCTGGTTCAGAAAAAGTTACTTTCTCACTCTATTTTGGGCATATTTGTTACTTGGGCAGGTGTCACTACACTTCCTCACATCACCCCCATTATATTGGCACTTCCAGCTTCTTTATATTTTAATCTGAAGATGCCGTGCGCCAGGTCCATAGTGGCGCACTGAGCGCCTCCTCCCGTGCGCCGAGAACACTATAGTAAATGGGGAATAGCGTTGCGCTACCGGCGCAAATGTTTTGTAAATACCAAAACAGCCGTTGCGCACGCAGATGCGCCGATACTCATGGCGCAAACGTTTCGTAAATCAGCCCCAACATGTGTTTGTTTCTAGTTCAACTTCTTACACATGTGTAAAAGAAACACATTTCACAGACAGAACAAATTATGTTCATTCCAGGATGGCAAGGATGTGTGACAGTGTTAGGTTGGCATTTAGGCTGCAGTAAGGCCTCATGCACAGCTCAAAGCAGCTGCTTCTCCAGGTGTTTTAGCTCTTTTGAGCTTTTTTTTTTCTCTACCTGTTACCTCTTCCCCTCCATGTTAGCCTATGTATTCATTCATGGCCAAGGAACACTATATACGGTTTCAGAAGTTTAGTGGCAGGGCAGTTTCCTGGTGCCTCCATGGCAGCATACCTGTGATAGTGCTCCGCCTCGACTCCTCCTTCAGGACTAGTGAATAGCATAAATTAAAGGCATAGTCCCTCCCCCAACATTCTCATTTTTTTCCTCATACCTTCTTGTACTGGTGAAGAGTAGCAGTATGTCCATACCTCTGCAGTCGGCAGCGTCCGCCGGGTTTAGCCTTTCCCGTGTGCAGTCCCTGTTTTTGGGCCGCTCACAGCGCTGATAAGACTGGGAACCCCTCTGTGGATCTGTTGGGGTCTTCTTGCAGAGTTTCCTCACAGGAACGCAATCTGCCATCGCATGTAATCATGAATGAGAAGCGAGTCGCAAAAGGATCAGCTACTGTTTGTCCCCAGGCTTGTAGTTTTTTATTTATTATTATATCAAAGTATAATGATCTCTCTCTCTCTCCCTCTAGCTTCCCTGTAACTTTCCCTGTTGTCCCCTCCATGGTAGCATACCGGTTATTTACCTTTAACAAAAAAAAAACCCTTTGTACACACCTTTTGGGGCTGGTCTATCTTGCCAGGGCAGGTGTTTTCAGGACATGCTTTGGCACCTCTCCTCTCACTGCTCGGCATGCCGGGTATGCAGCGGGGGTCTGCGGGTGCACTTTGTCTTTTCCTTCTCCCCTGTTTTTTTCACTTACAGGGAGAAGACGAATGGCGCAGGTCGGCATCCCCGCCGCCGTATTGCGCAGGCGCGGTCCGGGGCAGGACTCGGCAGTCTAATGCAGGGATTCCTGTGTTACAGACACCGGGCTTCTGCGCATGCATGGGCGCATGCGCAGTTGTCTGACGAGCCGGCGGCCATTTTGGTTCATGGAAAAAGGGTCCGTTTTGCCCTTTTCTTTCCAGGATTATTCCTGGGGTGGAGTTTTTGTATTAGCCCACCCACCTGTATTGCATATAAGCACTATTGCCAGGGTTATGGCTGTCAGAGCCATTTCAGCTACGCCCTGCAATGTTCTCCTGATCCAGCTCTGTGGTAGGTTTAAAAAAAAAAAAAAAAGTGACAGTATTTTTTTTTTTTACGCTCGCCTGTATGGGTTCAGACAGGCGGTTCTGTGTTGTCTATTTTCATGATCCCATAGCTTTTTCTCTATCTATAATTTTCCGCAGCTGATCCTGTGCGCTCACTGGTCTAACCTGAGTTCCTTACATCGTAGCCCTGCCCACTCCAAGAGGTCCAGAAAATCTTCAAGACACCGGAATGACGACAGACCAGACCGCAGGTCTCATTCTTCACACCACCGATCCCGCTCATCAGGACATAGGGCCCATTCTTCACGTCATAGGTCAGAGAGGTCAAGATCCAGAGGATGTGATCAGTCCCCCTCTCCTAGGACCTATAGAAAGAAGAAATGCTGGACATGTGGGGTTACACCACTACCGGACAGAGTGGTCTGTAAGGACTGTTTTACGGACTATGCGTCCAACCGCGAGCTAGAAAATCAGCACGCTGTAGATCTGCTCAAGCGAACAATGAAAGAATTCCTTCTCTGAGCTTTTGGCTTTGGTCCCCACTCAACCACTTCAGCAGATATCCCAGGTTCAGGATACAGAACCTAATCTCCCTGGTCCGTCAGCAGTCAGTACACCTCTGCCTCTGTGAGGCCGACCAGTTAGAGATTCACCATCTGAAGACTCTTCAGGGGATTCTTCAGAGGAGTCAGAACCTTCCGGCTTCAGTCTCTCCTTGGTAAAGCCGTTCATCCAGGCAGTCAAATCTGCAATCGCCTGGAAAGACGCAGAAGAGCCTCCCCTAGAGTCTACAAACTACTTTCCATTCCTCAAAAGGAAGCAGGTTCTCTTCCCGTTGATGGGCGAAATTAGCCAAGTTATTCAGAGTGAATGGGCAAAGACGGATAGAAAGCTTTCATTGGGCCGGTTTAATAAACTATACCCCTTACCAGAGTCGGGAACGCAGTCACTAAACTCCATGCCAGTGGTAGACGCGTCGGTGGTGCGACTCGCAAAAAATATTACTTTACCAATGGAAGATTCCGCTTCCTTCAAAGACCCTCTAGACAGGCGAATCGACCTGGAGCTGAAGAGGAGCTACTTAGCCACGGGGGCAGCGTGTAAGCCAGCTATTGCCCTCACATCAGTATCAAATGCTATAAGATCTTTGCGTCAGGATGTCCCCATGGAGGATATAATTAAAGCCTTGGAAGAGCTTAGATTGTCGGCAGACGTTGTCAGGGTAGCGGCCATTGACATGATCAGGTGCTCGGCAAGATCCATGTTGCATTCAGTAATGGCAAAGAGGGCCTTGTGGCTGAAACACTGGACGGCTGATTTATCTTCCAAACAAAATTGGTGCAAAATCCCGTTCAATGGTAAAGCCCTATTCGGAGACAAAATGGATAAAGCTATCTCCAGGTTGTCAGGAGGGAAGTCTGGTATGCTTCCACAGGACAGAAGGGTGCGAAGATTCAGAGGTGGTTCCTCTAGGTTCCGCCAGTCAAATCCAAGGGATTTTAGGCAGTCAAGACAGCCCAGGGGCGTGGCTTGGACTCCACCGAGATGGCGGTGTGATCCCTGAGCTCCGGCATACAGCGGGATAGACCAGCGGCTAACAGCAACCTGAGGCAGTCACAAAGGCTCCACACTTAGCGGTCTGACACCCCACCACCCGGGCGACATGACCAGGAAACGGCAGGCGGAACACCGCCCGAAAAAACTGACAGACTACTACACGCTACCACCGCAGCCTCGAGGACAAGATGGCGCTGGCGCTTCTTCCTCCTCCAGAGCGGCCCGCGGACACACGCAGAGCGGTAAGGGTGCAACAAATAGGCAGCCATCTAACAGTGGTGAATCCCAGACATCACAGACCCCTTCTCCACTCAGCGGTAGCCCAGCTAAGTCTCGATTCAGAGCAGAAGACCCAGATCTGCAACAATGCGAGGTAAGATCTAACACAGACTCGCAGGAGGACACTAGAGAACTCCCTGACTCCATAGTCTCATTCCCCACGCTGCACCAACCAGTGCTAGATACAACACTTAAGGATATGCTTATCTCACTCAGGAGCACTATACACAGTGATATGATGGCATGTATGAGGAAATTCAATACTGAGCTGACAGCGGTGGGGGATAGAGTTGATCACATTGAGACAAAGATGGGGGAATACGCCACGACCATTAATGATTTGGTAGATGCTAATGACGCAGCAGAGGAAGAGCAGACATGGATGAAAGCCAAATTAGCGGATTTAGAGGACAGGTCTAGGAGAAATAATGTCAAAATAAGAGGAATACCAGAAACTGTAAATCCTTCTGACCTGCGCTCTTATGCTACTACAATGCTCTCCACACTTATGCCTGATCTCTCTGCCATAGAACTCTCCATAGACAGAATACATAGGTTGCCAAAACCTTCGTTCATACCAGAAAATGTTCCTAGAGATGTTCTGTTTCGAATCAATTTCTACCATACCAAAGAGAGACTAATGTCCATCACACGTAAAGGGGAACACCGCACTACTGAGTACTCCTCTTTACAATTCTATGCGGACTTGTCCCAGTTTACTTTGCAACTCCGCAAAAACCTGAATAATGTCACTAAAGCCCTAAGAAACCATAATGTTGTTTATAGGTGGGGATACCCCACTAAGCTATTGGTGACTAAGGATGGGACAACACACGTAATTACATCTCCGTCCAAGGGTTTCCGGTTACTCCAAAAATGGAAGATTTTACCGGAAGACTTAGCTGAACCCTCTAGAGCAGGCAATCCTGGCAGGATCTCCCCGGAGTGGAAACAAGCTGCTGAATCCTCTTGAAATGAAAGAACTGTAATTATCTGACCTATTGCCTTCTAACAGCTGCCCTTCCACAGGGCCCCGCATATCGGAGCTTCCCCCACATCACAAGCTCCCATTTTTTTTTGAGCAGAGTTGATCTGCATCAGGGTTATGATGACCCACCTCCTTTGTTCCAGTTTATGTGCTTTTTGTTTTGTTTACCTGTTCTACTTTCAGGAACTGCAACGTTCATCACATCTAGAAACCTATACTTATGAATTTCGATACCAGCAGCATTACTCCTACGTCACCAGCTCAAAGTCTCCTGGTACTGACCAATCGATTCTCCCCCTCAGGGGTTTTGGCTGTAAGTACTCTTTGGCGCACACAGCATCCTTAATTGACCAGTATGCCGGTTAAAATTCTCTCGATTAATGCCCACGGCCTAAACCATCCGGCTAAGAGGGCATCCCTTTGGAGGGAGGCTGATTTTTCTCAGTGTGATATACTGTGTGTCCAGGAGACCCACTTTCATCTAAATGCTCCACCTAAATGTACTTATAAATCCTTCCAACATTACTTCTTCTCTAACATGGCAGCAAAGCGGAGAGGAGTTCTCATAGCGGTCAGAGACACAATTTCTTTTAGCCTAATTTCTGAAGTCAATGATTCGCAAGGTCGATATCTGATACTCGTTTGTGATATCAATAATGCCCGCTATACGTTAGTTACCCTATATGCGCCCAACAAGCGTCCAATTCACTTCCTCAACAAACTCATGCGCAAAGTGCAGAAGATAAGGCAGGGTTCACTCATACTATGCGGGGACTTCAACATAGTACCCAATCCATCTTTGGATTCTACCACAACCCCGTCTAAACGGACACCATCTTTGGGGAACTTTTTACGCTCCCATGACCTTTTCGATGCATGGCGTTGTACACACGCCAGCGAAAAAGACTACTCCTTTTTCTCTCATAGGCATTGCTCATATTCGAGGATTGATTTGTTTCTACTGGACAAGTGGTTGCTTCAGAAAGTCTCTCAAACCAAAATTGACACGATAGCATGGTCAGACCATGCTCCTATCCTCCTTACATTGCGGGATTCCTATCCTGAATCCACTACCTATATTTGGCGGGCAAATTCCCAGATTATCCAAAATCAAACCACTAGAGAGATATTGAGAGAGCGCTTGTCTGAGTATTTCCAGATCAATTCCACTTCCACAGATAATGCTTCTCTATTATGGAATGCCCATAAAGCATATATAAGGGGTATATTTATTCAACTGGGAGCTAGGCTAAAGAGGCAGAGGCAGCTGAAATTCTCTACGCTGATGACAGATATTAGTACCTTAGAAGACTTGAACAAACAGAGCCCCTCCCCATTCATTAGTGATAGACTTACCACACTAAGACACGACCTTAGAATGCTCCTTCTCCATACTTTTGAACAAAAAGAGAGGAGAATGAAAATGTCCTTCTACTCTACTAGTAATAAAGCAGGGAAAGCGTTGGCACGACGTATACAAGGCCAACGTTTTAAATCTAAGATAGCATACCTTATGCATCCTATAAGTAAGGAGAGGGTGTATGATCCCCAGGGCATCGCTGATGCTTTTAGCGAATACTACGGTTCTCTTTATAATCTGAATCTAGATTGCGACACTAACCAACCCTCTAATACAGACATAGAGAGATTTTTAGCTGGCGTCAATTTACCTGCCCTTTCCCAAACACAGCTTCAAGAACTCAACTCCCCCTTTTCCCTCAATGAGGTACTGCAGGCTGTAAAAACTCTCCCTAGCAATAAATCTCCTGGCCCTGACGGACTGATAGGTGATTATTACAAAACATTCCAAACAACTTTAGGACCATACCTACTCAAGATTTTTGATGCTGCGGCTTCCTCTGCCTCTTTTCCGTCTGAAATGTTGGAAGCTTTGGTTGTCGCACTCCCCAAGCCAGGGAAGACACCGGATGTACCTCAAAATTTTAGACCAATCTCATTATTGAACAATGACCTTAAAATTTATGCCAAAATGATAGCTTTGAGGTTAATCAATATTCTACCTACTCTGATCGATCCTGATCAATCAGGGTTCACAAAGGGCAGACAGGCTTCGGATGCCACAAGACGACTGATTGATATTACTCACATCGCAAGGAAATGTCGCACGCCTTCTCTGCTCCTGGCGTTGGACGCGGAGAAGGCGTTCGATAGAGTACACTGGCTATATTTACAACTGGCGTTAAAAAAATTTGGGTTCAATGGCTACTTACTATCTGCCATTTTGGCCCTATACACTTCACCTTCTGCCAAAGTATATGTGTCAGGAATGTTATCCAGACCCTTTGGGATTACTAATGGCACGAGACAGGGGTGTCCACTGTCTCCCCTCATTTTTAATCTCCTGATGGAGCCGCTTGCTGCTCGCATCAGACAATCACCAGAAATACAAGGTTTTACAATAAATAACAAAAAACATGTCATCAGCCTTTTTGCTGATGACGTGATTCTAATGCTTACTAATCCGGTGTCTTCCTTGGAAGGGGTCGCATGTGTACTCAAAGAATATAGTCAAATATCATATTATAAGGTAAACGATGCTAAATCTTATATACTTGACTTGGGGGTGCCTCTTCAAGATAAAACTGCAGTGCAAGCCAAATTCCCGTATATTTGGTCAGACTATGCTATAAGTTACCTGGGGATCCACCTCACATCCCATCCTGATCAGTTATTTAAGGCCAACTACCTGCCGCTAGAGGGAAAGGTGACGGGAGGGTTGGGGAAATTAAGCAAACATATACTATCATGGACAGGAAGGTTGGCAGCTTTCAAAATGCAGATACTACCTCAAATTTTGTACGTATTTAGGACAGTTCCTATTCCGATCCCTAATACATTTTTTAGTAATCTACAAAGAACACTCTCTAGTTTCTTATGGCAAGGTAAGAGAGCGCGCTGCGCCTTTTCTAAACTTAGCAAGCTTAGGAGGGCAGGAGGTGCAGGGGTACCGGTTTTTTCTGAGTACCATAAAGCCGCAATACTAGCACAGCTCAGGGGGTGGTTTCCAAACCCTCTTACACCATTATGGGGCCTCATAGAGCAATCCTTAGTGCCAAAAGGAAATTTGAAGGACTACTTACTGGCATACCCTTCTTTTAAAACAAAGCTCAAGAATCTATCTCTTCCGATGGCAGCAACCCTAGAAGCCTGGAAGCACTTAGTACTAACCAAATCCGCATTATCTCCTAATATCACTCTTGAAATGCCTGTTACCGCCATAGCTTTGATAATACCTGATATGAATTTAAAGAAATGGACCTTAGGGGGATTAAATTGGGTCTCGGACCTGTACTTGAACGACACTTTGAAATCCTTTACACAGGCACAAATAGAATTCAACCTCCCGGCATCGGAACAATTTAACTATATCAGAGTAGTGTCATTTCTTAGCAGCGGTCACCTTCGACAGTATAAATTGTTTTGGAAATTACACACATATTTAACTTCAAAAGTCAGTCGAAAAGGTGGTATTTCGCTATTCTATAACTTTCTAAGCGATAAATCTGTGTTTGAAAAATCTGGCTCGTTGTTGGCATGGGAAAGGGAGATGGAGGCTTCTTTCACAGAGGAGCAATGGGTTAGAGCTCTACAATATACCCATGCGGCTACCAAATGTGCCAATTTATGGGAGCTGTCACATAAGGTCACCCAGAGATGGTATCTCACGCCATTTAGGATAGCTAAATTCGACCCAAATACATCCCCTTTATGCTGGAGGCAATGTTCGCAAGTTGGAACATTATTCCATATATTATGGTCTTGCAGGAAATTAGCTAAATTTTGGTCCAGTACATTCTTAATTCTACAACAGATTACAGGCTTACCTTTGCTGCCCTCCCCGGCCCTAGCCATTCTACATCTGGGCATAGAGGATATTCCACCTTCCTTCAGGAAATTTACAATCCATTTACTCCTAGCTGCCAAGCTGGTTATACTTAGACTCTGGAGATCCTCTGAGGCTCCCAAAATAGACGAAGTTATACGAACGGTATCCATCCATTACACATACGAAAGAATGTTAGCATCTATAAACGGTAAATATGTCGACTTTTGTCCCCAATGGGACCCATGGTTAGAGTGGTATAAGTCTTATAGAAGTCAACAACGCTGAGAGGGGCTTCTCAATTTGTGTGCTGAAACATATTCATATAACACGTAGCATAAATGGTTCTTTGATGTATCCACAAACTATACAAAGTGCTGGTTCCTTGGTTTTCTTTTCTTTTGGTTTTCTTTATATCTTTTTTTTTTTTTTTCTTCCCTTCTGTTTATGTTTTTTACCCTGCCTCCAAGTTTTTCTACCCTTTCTTACCCCTTTGCTGATTGCAGTCATATTTGCAAAATTCTCATCAGATTTATTGACACTGAACAGACGTACTGAATTACTGTGATTTTCTAATGTGTTGCTTGGAAGGTCCAATTGAGATGCACAGGTTTAGCTTCCTCAGATCACAGTTTGTACCCATGGGGGTGATCTGATAAGTGAACAGGCGATATGTGGTAAAATGGCTTATTGTAATCTTTAAGTAACAAATGCAATTACCTGTAATCCTGAATGGTGGCCTTTTTGTCTGTATAGATATATAGAGATAAGCATGTGTACTTAACTTCTGTATCACAAAAATTGCAATAAAAATTTATTGATAAAAAAAAAAAAAAAAAAAAAAAAAAAAAGACAGCCCAGAGACAACAAAAGACCTTGGAAAGGTACTCAGGGATCCTTTTTGAACGGGAATATGAAAGCCCTTCTGGCCCCACAGGAGCAGAAGCAGTCTTTTTGATGCCAGAGTAACCCAGGCACTGCCGGTGGGAGCCAGGCTAAAGTTTTTTGTCCCAGTCTGGGCTACCCGCTGCCACGACCCCTGGGTTCTGTCAACAATTCAATGGGGGCACTTTTGGAATTTCTCTCACCCCCCACCTTGGAACTCTTTCAAAGGAAAAGAGATTCCATCCTCTCCACTGAAAGCTCAAGCTCTAAAAAACTTACTAACGTCACTCCAGCTTCAGGGGGCGGCTGTTCCGGTTCCCTTGGCAGAGTGCTTCCCAGGCTTCTACTCCACCCTATTTCTGGTCCCAAAGAGGACAGATGGGTGGAGGCCTGTGATAGACCTAAAGAGGCTCAACCGGTATATCCGCCCCGAAAGCTTCAAAATGGAGTCCCTGCAGACGATTATTCAGGCAGTCCAGCCATCAGAATGGATGATTTTGGTCGATCTGCAGGATGCGTACCTACACGTTCCAATTCTACCTGCATTTCAAAAATATCTGAGATTTGCAGTGGGAAGGACCCACCTACAGTTTCAAGCCCTGCCTTTCGGTCTGTGCACCTCTCCCAGGGTGTTCACCAAGATACTAATATCTGCTTTAGTTCCCCTGCGGGAGAGGGGCATGAGGATATACCATTACTTGGACGACATCCTCCTCCTAGCAAGCAATCCAGATCAGTTGGTACGTCACTGGGAAATTCTTCTACAGACCCAAAAGAGCTAGGGTGGCTGGTGAATTCCGACAAGAGTCAACTAACGTCAACACAGCAGATGATCTACCTGGGCGCAATGTTCGACACTCAGGAGGGGACAGTGTCATTACCACCGCCAAAGGCAAGGATTGTCATCCAGAGAATGATCAAAGTAATCCGGAGCCCGTATCTGACGACTTCACAGTGCCTGAGCCTCATTGGCACAATGTCTTCCTGTATACCCATGGTTCCTTGGGCCCATTGGCACTTGAGGTATTTCCAGACTGGTTTCTTGGCGCAGTGGAAGAAACAACAACTATCTCAGACGATCCTGCTGATGGGAAAATGCACAGGAGTCTTCACTGGTGGACAGTTCCGGAAAACCTCTCCAAGCCTCGTCACCTGGGCTCCCTTCCTTGGATCACAATTACGTCTGATGCAAGCGGACAGGGCTGGGGAGCCCATTGCGGGGAAACCAGAATACAGGGGAGATGGTCATGTTCCACCCAGGGAGTGGTATCCAACATCTTGGAGATGAGGGCAGCCTTCTTGGCACTGACTTCTTTGGCACCCCAAATCAGAGGCCAGAGAATACTCCTACGCCTAGACAACAGGGCAGCTGTTGCTTATCTGCAAAGGCAGGGAGGCACTCGCAGCAGGTCACTCCTCAAGGAGTTAGAGCTGATCGTGCTCTGGGCAGGGAAGAACCTCCTGGACCTCAGAGCGATGCATCTGCTGGGCAGGTTGAACACGGAAGCAGACACGTTATCCAGAAACTTCCTGGACAACAACGAGTGGGCTCTCCACCCCCACGTCTTCCTTCAGATTGCCAACATATGGGATCCCCCTCAGGTAGACCTGTTCGCCTCCCCGAAGAACGCCAAGCTGGACAGATTCTTCTCTCGGCTGCCGCATCCACAAGCCGAGGCAGTGGATGCCATGTCATGCCCCTGGAGGTTCACCACGGCATATGCCTTTCCTCCGAGGCCATTAATATTCAAATTCCTCCTGAGGCTCCTCAGGGAGTCAGTCCAGGTGGTGGCAGTACTTCCGTATTGGCCGAAGAGACCCTGGTTTCCTCTAGCCATGTGCCTCAGTGTGGGCTCTCCAATCAAGATCCCTCCTTTCCCTCAACTTCTGTCGCAGGGCAGTCTAGTTCATCCAAACCCTCAGAAGTTGAATCTTCGAATCTGGAGGTTGAGAGGCGAAGGTTCGAGACCCTAGGGTTGTTCCCCAGGAGTCATATCAACCCTTCTAAAAGCTAGAAAACCTGCAACTAATGCCGTATATTCAAGAATATGGGACAAGTTCTTGTCATTTGCTTCCGGAAATGGATTTGATCCAATCCTTCCCTCTACATCTCATGTTCTAGGATTCCTTCAGACTGGACTTGGTCTGGGACTTGGTCTGAGCTCCCTCCAAGTGCAGGTAGCAGCAATCTCTGCCGCAACAAATAAGAGATGGGCGGAGGATCCTTTAGTAGTCACTTTCCTCAGAGGTGTATTGAAGATTCGCTCACCTGTCAGATGATCATTTCCTAAGTGGGATCTGTCCCTGGTTCTTGAAGTTCTATCTGACCATCCCTTTGCTCCAGTGGAACAAGTGACAATATGGAACCTGACACTAAAGACAGCTTTTCTGCTAGCCATTACATCTGGCAGAAGGAGCTCGGAACTTCACTCTTTAGGGATAGGTGACGACCACATCTCCTTCTTCCCCGACAGAGTGGAACTTCGCCCCCTTCGGGGGTTCACACCTAAGGTTACTTCTCCAAGCCACCTGTTGGAACCCTGGGCATTACCAGTGTTTACAGACACGGATTCAGAGTCTTGTCATGAGCTGGATGTATCCAGAGTGCTCAGGGCCTATCTAGAAGCCACCGGCCCCTTCAGAATCTCTGAGAGACTTTTCATCGTACTGTTCGGTAGATACAGGGGCAAAGAAGCTTCCATCAGAACTCTGGCATCTTGGGTTGTAAAGTTAATCCAGAAGGCCTACAGGGTGAAGAATATGGAGCCTCCATCCCGAGTGAATGCTCATTCTAAAAGGGCAGTCTCAGCTTCCTGGGCAGCAAGGGCTAATGTTTCTTTGGAGACGGTGTGCAGGGCCACCCCCTGGTCTTCTCACCATAAGTTCCTCAGACACTACCATATTGATCCAGGAGCGCTCACGACTGTTGAGTTCAGAAGAAGGGCAATTCAGGCTGCTATGTCCTCTTCTAATTAAACATTTATTGTTAAGCATTATCCCACCCGTGTCAGCTAGCTATTTATCACAGGTATGCTGCCATGGAGGCACCAGGAAAACTGAAAATTGTATCATACTTACCAGTAATTTTCCTTTCCTGGTGCCTATCCATGGCAGCATACGCTCCCACCCTCGGTATTCTAATTTCAAGAGTTTTTTATTAAATTTTCACATACAAAGCAATGTAAAGTATACATGTTAACAATGGTGCTATACGTAAGACAATTTCCTAGTTAACTATAATTAATTGCAGAACAATTTGGGATAAGAAAGTAGTCTAGCTCTATGCCGTCTGGTGCAGTCCCACACTTGGTAACTCGTATCATCCCGTGGCGTTCAGCCCTCGCAGGCCGCCCCTCTCCGCCCCCAGCACCCCGATAGGGAACATGCTGTGCCGTCCAGCAGAGAGTAGCGCCCCAACCCCGCCGAACACCCACAAGGTAAGTAAGAGGGAACCACACCTCAGTGCATTTCAGCATAGGTTTAACATAGGTATGTATGAGCACATTAACATAGGAGGCAGTTGAACCCTGACCACAGAAGATTGCCGGTGGAATGAATAAGTGCTAGTAGAACATTTAAACAAACAAAAAAAAAAAAAAAAAGAAACTTGAACAAAAACAAAAATGCAGCAGATATAAAAGTTAGAGTATTGTTGCTGAGTCGTGTTCCATCGCTTAGAGTCATAGGTGATTTGTGACCTATCCAACTATGATAATAGATTGAGACTGTAAATTATGGTTTATATACTAAAATTTACTAAAATTTATGTAAGGAGTTTGCTTGTATCATACCAATCTATCCATCTTTTCCATTGAGCATCGACTTTTATGTGGTTATTTTGAACCCTGGCCAGCATTCTTTCATATGTAGAGTGGGTATTAGTAGTCATAATGACCTCGCCTATGCTTGGAAGTATCTGGTTTTTCCAATGTCTCGTAATAGTCAAACGAGCGCTGAGAAGTATGTGTACTAGAATAGTTTTGTGCTCATGAGGTATGGATTCTATCGTCAATGTTAGTAATGCAAGACCCGAGGAGATAGGCACCGACCAATGCAGTACCCTTCTGATCAGGTGAAATACCTTTTTCCAGAAAGCTGTTATCACTGGACAAGTCCAGAGAATGTGGTACAGTGAACCTGTCAATCCACAATTCCGCCAACACTTGTTCGATGTCTGAGGGGAGAATTTGGCAATTCTGTGAGGCGTCAAGTACCATCTCAGTAGAATTTTTTGTGTTAGTTCCCATAAACCTGCACTCCTAGTCACTGAGTAATTAGCTAGCAAGGCATATTGCCACTGCTCCTCTGAGTACCCGTTGCCGAGATCCCTCTCCCAGGCCATTATACTGTTATTCCTGTTAAAGGTGTATTTACTACCCAAAGTGTTGTAAAATAAGGCTATTCCTTTGGTTTTAGAGGTTAGGGTAGTAAAGTATTGGGACACTTGCCATGGGAGAGTAATCGCGGCAGGGGGTGAAGTGTGCAGATAGTTCAACAGTCTCAGATAAGTGTAATATTCCCTATCTGAGAGCCCGTATTCTATTTGAAGGACTCGGAAAGTCTTAGGGGCTGGGCCTATAAGTAGATGATCGATTTGTGTAATCCCCAGTCTTTCTCATGCACTGACGTCTATATTCGGGATAATGTGAGATATACTCATCAACGGTATTTGGATGGTTGTAAGATTGACATTATGAAACTTGGTGTTTAGCAGTGCCGTCCAAGCTGATAATGACGCTTTAATGGTAGGTGACCATTCATCCGACTTAGCGGTGGCTTGTGGGCTAGCTAAAAGAAAATGGTGTAAGTTACCCTTATAGACCTGAGTTTTCTCAATTTCTACCCATCTACTACTTTTATGTTGAGGAAACCATGTCCTAAGTTGTGTCAATATGGCTGCTATGTAGTAGTCTTTTAGGACTGTTAGGCCTACCCCTCCCGCCTTCCTGGAAGACGTTAATTTGGAAAAAGCACATCTTGCTCTCTTTCCCATCCAAAGGTATTTGTTAATTAAAGTTTGGGCCCTTGCGAAGAAGCTGTTGGGTACCGGGATTGGCAGCCACCCTCGGTATTCTATATTACGAAGAATGTTGGGGGAGGGACTATGCCTTTAATTTATGCTATTCCCTAGTCCTGAAGGAGGAGTCGAGGCGGATCTCTATCACAGGTATGCTGCCATGGATAGGCACCAGGAAAGGAAAATTACTGGTAAGTATGATACAATTTTCCATTTTACAGGCAGCAGGCAGAAAAAAATCCAAAGAAATTGGAAATGGAAATCTTTGGATTTTTTCCTGCCTGTAAACTTTCCTGCCACTAAACTCCTGAAACTAGTGTGCAATGGGCTGACATGGAGGGGAGGCGTTAATAACAGGCAGGAAAAAAGCTCCAACTCCTTGAGGATCAGCTGCTTTGGGCTGCATTGTACAACTGTGCAGTCATGTGCAGGCATTATGCCTTGAAATTGAAAAGCTCAAATGTCACAGAACATGAAATATTATGTCATCATTGATGACATCACGTGTAAAACAAATATCACCAGTTCACAACAACCAACCCAAGTGCAATACAGTTAAATAATGTTAGGCATGAGGAAGAGCAACTACCCTGTAGAACAGTACCTCAAAACTTACATTATTTTGTAAACATTTATAAAAAAAAAAAAAAAGTGCTAGCTTCTAATTTATCTTCTTATGAAACTTGTGAAAAAAACATTTTTCACAGAACAAAAATTTGCTTCATTCCAGGATGGCAAGGAGCCAAGGACTTAGCAGCAGTAAGGCCACATGCACAGTAAAGCTCAAAGTAGCTGCTCCTGCAGGTGTTTGAGCTCACTCTTTTTGAGCCTTTCGTTTGCCTGTAGTGTTAACTCTATGCCTCCATATTAGGCTATGTGTCCCCCATACGTGGCCATGCATTGCACTGTGAATCACCTATAGTGTGTAATTTGCACACTATAGGTGATTCACTTTTTCACTTCAGGAATTTAGTGGCAGGGCAGTTTACAGGCAGAATTTTTTTTTTCTTTTTAAAGGCCAACATGGAGGGGAGTTAACAGGCAGAGGAAACGCTAAAAAAAACGCTCAAATGCCAGGTGGAGCAGTTGCTTTGAGCTGCAGCGTGCAACTGTGCATGATGCCTTACAGTTGGACAGTAACAGGCGCATAGGCGTGCGCAGCCTATTGCATTAGGGTGTGAACCCGAAAGCTCAAGCACACATACGCGTGTGTATATATATATATATATATATATATATATATAGTCAAAAGTATTGGTACGCCTGCCTTTACACACACATGAACTTTAATGCCATCCCAAGTCTTAGTCCATAGGGTTAAATATTGAGTTGGCCCACCCTTTGCAGCTATAACAGCTTCAATTCTTCTGAGAAGGCCATCCACAAGGTTTAGGAGTGTATCCATGGGAATGTTTGACCATTCTTCCAGAAGCGCATTTGTGAGGTCAGGCACTGATGTTGGACGAGAAGGCCTGGCTTGCAGTCCCCACTCGAATTCATCCCAAAGGTGTTCTATGAGGTTGAGGTCAGGACTCTGTGCAGGTCAGTCAAGTTCCTCCACCCCAAACTCACTCATCCATGTCTTTATGGACCTTGCTTTGTGCACTTGTCCAAATAATATGGTGTGGGGTTATTTTCCAGGGGTTGGGGTTTGCCCCTTAGTTCCAGTGAGGGGAACTCTTAAGGCGTCAGCATACCAATACATTTTGGACAATTTTATGCTCCTAACTTTGTGGGAACTGTTTGGGGATGGCCCCTTCCTGTTCCAACATGACTGCACACCAGTGCACAAAGCAAGATCCATAAAGACATGGACTTAGCAGGGGTGGTGGAAAATGAACTTCAAGTGCAATAATTCACATTATAACCGTGACTAAAACATATACAATTAAGTGTAACAATCTAAGAAAGTGCTATAATGGTGTGAACCTTCCAACTAAAAAGTTGTTGCACTTGAAGGTAATTTGTATTGCAATTATCTGTAGAGGGGTTTCCATCATCCCTGCTAAGTCAGCACTGGTGGGCAAAAACAAAAAGAGTCTTGTAGCGCTGAAACCGGCAGCAATATGTAAAACATAATGTCATATGAATATAAATCTTAAAAAAGCACTGGTGGGCACTGATAGGCAGCACTGATGGGCACTAATAGGCTGCACTGATTGGCAGCACTGATTGGCAGCGTTGATGGACACTAATTGGTAGCACTGATGTGCACTGATAGGTGGCACTGATAGGCGGCACTGATGGCATCTGATTAGTTGCACTTATGGGCACTGATAGTCTCTGATTTGCAGAACTGATTGGCGGCACTGATAGGCAGCACTGATGGGCACTCATATGCAGCACTGATGGGCTCTGATTGGCAGCACTGATGGGCACTGATTTACATCATTGGTTGGCACTGATTTACAGCACGGACTGGCACTGGTTGGCACTGATAGGCAGCATTGGTTGGCACTGATAAGCAGCACTGGCAGTGATAGGCAGCATTGGTTGGCACTGAAAAGCAGCACTGGCACTGATGGGTAGCATTGGTTGGCACAGATAGGCAGCATTGGTTGGCACGGATAGGCAGCATTGGTTGGCACGGATAGGCAGAACTGGTTGGCACTGATAAGCAACACTGGCACTGATTGGCAGCATTGGTCGGCACAGATAGGAGAGGGGGAGTTTCACATTCAGGAGATCGTGAGAATTGCCAGAGCTGTTCAGTGTATGAAACGGTCAGATAATGACACTACATGCAGGGAGAGACACCAGCTGTTAAAAGTCAGCGGTAATGTAGGGGGTGGGCGGGACTGAACAGTTATTAAACACCGGCCAATGGGAAGGGTCTGGGTGGGCCACTACATTTCTCTGGCTCCGCCCCCTCTTTGAAGCAGCGAATAATTGGCTGGTGTTGATGGCGCTTGGTCCCGCCCACCCCCTGACATCGTGGCTTAGTTGTGATGACTTACAACTCAGCCGCGATGTTGGGGGTGGGTGGGACCAAGAGCCATAAACACCAGCCAATGATTGAGCTGCTTCATAGAGCGGGCGGAGCCATGTAAATGTAGCGGCCCGCCCAGACCCATTCCATTGGCTGGTGTTTGATGGCCATTCATTCCCGCCCACACCCGAAATCACCACTGACTTTTGACAGCCATTGTCTCTCCCTGCATGTAGTGTCATTATCTGACAGCTTCATACACCGAACAGCTCTGGCAATTCTCACGATCTGCTACCTGTAAAACTGTTTCACAGGCAGCGGGGGCCACACACTCTTATGGATGCATAATTTCTGGGGAGATCTCTGGAGACAGCACGGGGTGATTAGGGTGTGCCCAGGCACCCCCGTCACACCCCGTGCGCACGCCTATGAACAGGCGGTAGATTACTTTTCCAATTTAAACGCAAGTGGCAAGTTTTTTTTAAGAAACAGAAGAATCTCTGCATGTTCAGTTAGAAGTCGGTTTCTGGTGTCAGCCAGAATGTGTGACGCTGCACTGAACAATCTCTCACTTTCCACACTACTGCAAGGAGCTGAAAGATATTTTTTGTGCTATTTGGGCAAGAGTGGGAAATCACAGTTTATTGTTATAAAGAGGTTTGTCGGAACGAGGCACAGTGACCTCTCCAAGATATGCTTCTAGTTGTATGGTACAGTAGCAGCACTGTTCTCAAATGTAGATGAATAAGCAATTTCTTGAAAAACACTGTCCACACTGGTACCTGGCTGTTGCTCAGTGCGAGGCCTTTTGGCAGCTGGTTTCTCAAGCACCTCAGATGTAGCTGCCTGTGTCTGTAGTACCTGTACAGAAGATATTTTTTGCATTTCCAGCAGGAACATATCTTTGGCCTGCCTGCCAGCATCTGCATTTGAGAAGAACCGATCTTTATACCTAGAAGAAGAAAAAAACAGACAACGTCATGCAATCAAAGCAACAACTGTGGAAGCTTGCTGTAGGGGCACTGCTAGAAGGAAATGTGACGGCGGGGGACACGGCAAAAACAGTTGTCTGGCCTGCTCTGTACAAAACCATTACACAGAGGCAGAGCAGGTAAGTGTGTTTGTCATTATCAATTTTGTTTTGTTGTTTTTATGAAGGTGATATTTACAGTGTTATCACTTGCATTACAAAAACCTTTTTTAACCACCTCCCTACCGTGCACGAAAACCCCATTCCTGCCCAAGCCATTTTTCAGCTTTCAGCGCTGTCACACTTTGAATGACAATTGCGCGGTCGTGCGATGTGGCTCCCAAACGAAATTTGCGTCCTTTTTTTCCCACAAATAGAGCATTCTTTTGGTGGTATTTGATCACCTCTGCGGTTTTTATTTTTTGCGCTATAAACAAAAGAAGAGCGTCCAGTTTGGGAAAAAAAACACTATTTTTTACTTTTTGCTATAATAAATACCCATTTTTTTTTTCAATTAAAATTTTCCTCAGTTTAGGCCAATACGTATTCTTCTACATATTTTTGGTATAAAAAAAAAAATCGCAATAAGCGCGTATTGATTGGTTTGCGCGAAAGTTATAGCGTCTACAAAATAGGGGATAGATTTATAGCATTTTTTTTTTTTATTAGTAATGGCGGCGATCTGCGATTTTTGTTGTGACTGGGATATTGCGGCGGACACATCGGACACTTTTGACCAAATTCACATTTATACAGCGATCCGTGCTATAAAAATGCATTGATTACTGTATAAATGTGACTGGCAGGGAAGGGGTTAACCACTAGGGGGCGGGAAGGGGTTAAATATGTTCCCTCAATGTGTTCTAACTGTGGGGGGAGGTGACTGACTGGGGGAGGTGACCGATGGTTGTCCCTATGTACAAGGGACACACCATCGATCCGCTCTCCCTCACAGGACGTGGATCTGTGTGTTTACACACACAGATCCACTTTCCTGCTCGGTTCCCGGGCAATCGCGGGTGCCCGGCGGCAATCGCGGCCGCCGGGCACGCGCATCGGGTCCTTGGGAATGCGGCGGCGCTCGCGCGCCCCCTAGCTCGTTTTAAAGGCAGGACGTCATATGACGTCCTGTCAGAACGAGAGTGTCCTCCGCCCGCCGTCAATTGATGGTGGGCGGGGGACAAGTGGTTAATGCAAGCAAGTGATAAATATCACCTTCATCAAAAAAACAAAAAACAAAATCAATATTCAAATAAAAACAATGCAAAATAGCAGCCAGCAATAAATAATTGATTACCTTGGATCGAGTAAGGTAACGATGCAGTAAAGTGGATTTTGCTCCATGTCAGAGAAGCGTTTCTGCAAAGCACCAAGCAATGTGTTCTTCATTGTTTTAACACCGTGGTCCTCATCATAGGCGTGCGCACAGGGTGTGCCAGGTGTGCCCAGGCACACCCTAATCACTCCCTGCAGTGCAGATTCCCCCTGCTGCCCAGTGTCCCCTCCCACAGCATGGCTGGCTTCCCTCCTCTACCATTAGCTACTGCAGTGTGCGCACATAGATGATATTTCAGGATGAGTGGGGGAAGGTTTAATGTCATTTACCAGCCCCTTCCCTTTCCTAATGAACACAGCGAGAGATTGGTACCGTGTTTTTGAGCTTTCAGGTGCACACCCTAATGCAACAGGCTGCGCACACCTATGGTCCTCATCCACTTCTTTCGATAATAATCGCTGTAGCACAGTGACTGCAGGAATTACATCCGAGGCAAAGGAATCTGAACAACTCACGTGCCGAGTCAACTCTTCAAAGTAGAGTTGCCACCTCATCCCTTTAAACCCGAACACATATGAATTACACAGGTTCTGTGGATGATTAAGGTGGTAATTAAACTCACTTGGTGTCGTATCTGCATCTAATTAGCCTCAGAATCTGTGTAATTTATATGTGTTTGGGTTTAAAGGGATGAGGTGGCAACCCTACTTCAAAGGGAGCCAAGATGTTGATCATCTTCTCCATGAGATTCCACTGATTTGCAGTGATAGTTGCAGGCAACTCATGTTCTGACACATATACTCCAATGGCCCGTTTTTGCTCTATTAGAGACTACAGCATGTAAAAAGTGCTGTTCCAGCGAGTCTGAACATCTTGTTGAAGTCTTTTAATGGGTTGACCAAGCTGGATCTGAATATTTTGCAGCCGAGAATATGCCAGGTTTGAATGTTTAAAGTGGTCAATAGAGATGAGCTTCGAGTTCGAGTCGAACTCATGTTGCCTGTTCGCCCGTTCGCCGAACAGCGAATAATTTGGGGTGTTCGCGGCAAATTCGAAAAGTCTATGGGAGAAATCTAAAGTGCTAATTATAAAGGCTTATATGCAAGTTATTGCCCTAAAAAGTGTTTGGGGACCCGGGTCCTGCTCCAGGGGACATGTATCAATGCAAAAAAAAAGTTTTAAAAACGGCCGTTTTTTTAGGAGCAGTGATTTTAATAATGCTTAAAGTGAAACAATAAAAGTGAAATATTCCTTTAAATTTCGTACATGGGGGGTGTGTATAATATGCATGTAAAGTGGCGCATGTTTCCCGTGCTTAGAACTGTCCCTGCACAAAGTGTCATTTTTGAAGGAAAAAAAGTCATTTAAAACTCACTCGCGGCTATTAATGAATTGTCGGCTTTTATCAATGCATAGAAAAGTCATTGATAAAAAAAAAAAAAAAAGCGTGGGGGCTTCAGGTCTGGAATGGATATTAAGGGGAACCCCGCCGCAAATTAAAAAAAAAATGGCGTGGGGTTCCCCCTAAATATCCATACCAGGCCCTTCAGATCTGGCATGGATTTTAAGGGGAACTCCACCCCAAATTAAAAAAAAATGGTGTGGAGTCCCCCCAAAAATCCATACCAGACCCTTATCCGAGCACGCAACCTGGCAGGCCGCAGGGGAAGAGGGGGGGACGAGAGAGCACCCCCCCTCCCTCCTGAACCATACCAGGCCACATGCCCTCAACATGGGGAGGATGTCCCCATGTTGATGGGGACAAGGGCCTCATCCCCACAACCCTTGCCCGGTGGTTGTGGGGGTCTGGGGGCAGGGGGCTTATCGGAATCTGGAAGACTCCTTTAACAAAGTGGACCCCCAGATCCCGCCCCCCCCTTATGTGAATTGGTAAGGGGTACATTGTACCACTACCATTTCACAAAGAAAGTGTAAAAAAAATTAAATAAAAAACACACAAACACCTTGGAAAAATAGGATTTTTTACTCACCGTAAAATCCTTTTCTCTGAGTCCATGGACCGACACAGCTTCTCTATTGACAAAGTGGGTATTATCCGTTAATTAGGAGTGACTAGGCAGAAAAACTTGTAAAAAGTGTTGCATCACACCTTCTACAGTACCGCCCAGGGGGCGGACCCTCTGGGTATAACCTCTCAGTCTGCATCTCGCAGATCAGTTCGTCAAAAAGCAGTACAAATTTAAAAAGGAGGGGTGGGTGCTGTGTCGGTCCATGGACTCAGAGAAAAGGATTTTACGGTGAGTAAAAAATCCTATTTACTCTTTCGTCCATGGACCGACACAGCTTCTCTATTGACAAAGTGGGACGTCCCAAAGCAGTGTCAGAGAAAAAACGAGGGGTGGTAACAGCATAAAAACAAACTTCACCCCAAAACACAAAACAGCACTCCTCCGTTGCAACTCTAAACAGCCGCTTGCAAAACCTTGCGGCCGAAAGAGGCATCCGAAGATGCACCCACATCAACTTTGTAGAATTTTGTGAAAGTGTGAGCGGACGACCAAGTCGCCGCTTGACATAGTTGGGAAACAGACGCTTGATGTCGGAAAGCCCAAGAGGCACCTATTGCCCTGGTCGAATGCGCCGTGACAGGAAAGGGGGGCGCCTGACCCTTTAAGGCGTAAGCCTGGATTACTATCTGTCGGATCCACCTAGAGATGGTGGCCGATGAGACTGCTTGGCCCTTCTTGGGACCAGCCACCGAAACGAACAGTGAGTCTGACTTCCGGAACAGGGAAGTAGCAGATAGGTATACTCTCAAAGCTCGGACAACGTCCAAGAAATGCAACGCCGACTCCTTAGGATTCGACGGATGAGGACACAAGGATGGAAGTACAATGTCTTTGTTGAGAAAAAAAGCCGAAACGACTTTCGGAAGAAAGGAAGGCTGCGGCCGCAGCACCACCTTATCCTTGTGGAAAATCAAATAGGGAGCCTTGCAGGACAAGGCTGCCAGCTCAGAGACTCGTCTAACTGACGTAACCGCCACCAAAAAGACCACTTTCTGAGAAAGTGTCAACAGGGGAATAGCTCTAATATTCTCAAACGGTGCCTTCTGAAGCACCGAGAGGACCAGGTTCAAGTCCCACGGAGGTAACGAGGGACGGACCGGAGGGGCCACATGTCGAACCCCCTGCACAAATGTACTCACAAGAGAGTGAGTCACCAGGGGTCGCTGAAAAAAGACAGCCAGGGCAGATATCTGTCCCTTAATCGTACTTAAGGCAAGCCTTTGGTCCACCCCATGCTGTAAAAACAGCAGGATTCTGAAAACCAAATAAGTACGCGGATGCCATTTCATTTCCTCACACCTGGAGGTGTAGGCCTTCCAAGTGCGGTGATAAACCTTCCTAGGACGGTTTCCGAGCACTTCTCATAGTAGAGGTTACTGAATCTGATAGGCCCCGGTCTCAGTACCTGGTTCTCAACAGCCATGCCGTTAAAGTCAGTGACTGTAAAGCAGGATGGAGTATTGGACCTTGCGATAGCAGGTCCTTCCGTAGTGGTAGGCGCCAGGGGACGGCTGCTACCAGACGTACTAGATCGGCGTACCAAGGACGCTGAGGCCAATCTGGAGCGATTAGGATCATTGGAATTCCCTCTGCCTCCACTCTGCGGAGCAGAAGAGGAAGAAGCCTTAAGGAAGGGAAGGCATAGATTAGCCGATACTGACCCCACGATGCCACCAACGCGCCTGTTGCGTCTGCCCATGGGTCTCTTGACCGGGCCACAAACCTCAATACCTTCCGATTGAGTCGGGAAGCCAGAAGATCTACGTCTGGTGTGCCCCATCTTTGGCAGAGGAGTTGGAACACCTCCGGGTGTAAGGACCATTCTCCCTGGTCCAGCATCTGGCGGCTCGGGTAGTCCGCCTGCCAGTTTTCCACACCCGGAATGTACCCGGCCGACAGTGCCAGGACGCTGCTCTCTGCCCACCTCAGGATGCAAGCGACCTCCGATGCTGCAGCTGAGCTTCTTGTTCCTCCTTGATGATTGACATATGCCACTGCTGTGGCGTTGTCTGACTGGATCCTTACTGGACGCCCTTGCAGCCTCTGAGACCATTTGAAGAGGCACAGCCTGATCGCCCGGATTTCCAGGACATTGATCGGCAGGAGGGCTTCCTCTGGGGTCCAGCGACCTTGCGCCGACTGAACACCCCAGACTCCCCCCCAACCTGTAAGGCTGCCGTCCGTCGTGATCACTATCCAGTAAACCGGAAGAAATTACTTCCCGGCCATTAGAGCCGGTGCTGTCAGCCACCATCCCAGGGATCTCCTGACTAGGTGGCTCACTCGGATTTGATAATCCAGAGATGAAGGGCATCTGTTCCATCTAGACAGAACTTCCTTCTGTAACACTCGAGTGTGGTATTGAGCATATGGGACCGCCTCGAAGGAGGCTACCATAAGGCCCAACACTCGCATGCCAAAATGGAGTGAAGACCAATTCCTGGAAGTCAGCTGCCGTACTGCAGCCCCGAAGGGTCTGCAACTTCTCCACAGGGAGGAATACCTTTGCCTCTGAGGAATCCAGAATCAACCCCAGGTACACTAGGCGTTGAGTGGGCACCATACTGACCTTTGCGTGTTTAGTATCTAACCACAGTCTCGAAGAGTCTGACAGGTAATGGACACGCTTACCTCTAAATTCTGAGCTTAAAGGCGCCTTCAGTAGAAGGTCGTCCAAGTAGCCCATGATAGCGATACCCCGCTGTCTTAGAAGTGCCAGAATCGGAGCGAGCACCTTGGTGAACGTCCTGGGTGCTGAGGCAAGGCCAAACGGGAGGGCCACAAACTGGTAGTGGTTCTTCCCGACTGCAAATCATAGAGACTTATGGTGTCTGGAGTATATGGGGACATGCAGGTATGCATCCTTGATGTCCAAGGAGGCCAGAAAGTCCCCCAGAAGGAGAGCCGTGACTACAGATCGAACCGACTTCATCCGAAATCTTTGTACCTTCACAAAGCAATTGAGGGCTCTGAGATCCAAGATTGGATGAACCCCATCCTTCTTCGGCACAATGAACAGATTTGAGTAAAAACCCTGACCCCGTTCCTGTTCTGGAACTGGAATAACTACCTCGCGTTCCAGTAGACCCTGGACCGCCCCATACAGGGCCTCCCGACGGGTCGGTAGTAGCTGGAGATTGGAGGTGATGAATCTGTCCGGTGGACAAGAGAGAAATTCTATCTTGTAGCCTGAGGAGATTACTTCGCAAACCCACCTGTCGGAGACTAGAGCTGTCCACTGAGTCGCGAATTTGCGAAGACGTCCCCCCACCCGAGAGCTGGGTGGGGGCGGACCTTCATGCGGACGCAGATTAGTCCGCAGGCTTATTGGGTATGCGGGACCAAGGACGCTTTTGTCCTTGGGCAGGCGCTTTATCGGCCTGGGGACTTTTCCCTTTCGCCCTAGGGGGACGAAAAAAACGCTTGCGTGCAGTAAAGGAGGGCCCTTGCCCCTTGGCGTGGCCCCTTACCCTTGCTTATTTGGGGAAGCAAAGTGCTTTTACTTCCTGTGGCATCCTTGATGATGTCATCCAGAGAAGCCCCAAAAAGTCTGTCGCCCTTAAAAGGCAGATCCAACAGGGCTTTCTTGGAAGTCTGGTCCGCAGACCAGCCTTTTAGCCAGATCAGGCGGCGTATTGCTACTGCATAAACCAAAGTTTTAGACAGCAGGGGAATAGTATTCATGTCTGACTCGCAGACAAACCTAAGGCCCTGGACCAACTGGTCGGCCAACGTTATCCCATCAGGAGGAGCATCTCGCTCCTTAACCCCTGGAGTAGCAATCTTGCCCATTCAGTAAGTGTGTGAGACACTAGAGCCCCCGCCAATGCCGGGCGTACTGCCGAGCCTACCACTGAGTATAGGTAGCAAGCGAGTGCTTCAGCCTTTTTATCCACAGGGTCCTTGAAAACAGGAGCCCCTTCTACAGGAATTGTGATGGCTCTATTAAGTCTGGACACCGGAGGGTCCACTATAGGGGGGGAGGTCCATTTCTTCAGAAAACTCTCTTCAAAGGGGTACCGTACCGCAAGCCTCTTTTGGGCTATAAAGACCCTCACTGGGTTCTCCCATTCCTTGTATAAGAGTTTATCAAAAGACACACAAGGGAACACCTTAGCAGTGCGGGCTGGTCTATGAAACCCAAGTGGACCGGAGTCTCTGCTGCTTCTGCAGTATTTTCCAACTTTAGCATATCCTGCACTGCATTAATAATGTCAGATACCAAAGCCGTCTTGCGTACTGACCTAGACTTGGAGTCATCCTCGCTGTCCGGTCACGGTCTGCAGTCTCTGATGCGTCAGAATCTGGGCCCCGAGCCGTAGCTGGACCTGGTTCTGCATCAGAAATATCCCCAGAAGCTTGCAGGGGACGGGGCGTTTACTACCCTCTGTATTCCCGTGTGCTGCTTCCACCCTGGCAGCAAACGCCTCTAGGATTGCCATCATAGCGTTCATAGACACCTCAGGGGCACCAGCTGCTAAATCTGGTGTTTCAGGGGAGAAGACATCTGGCTCAGATGCCATGCTGACCACACGCTGACACTCACAGGGCTCCAGGCAAGATATCAATAGGCCACCCTCCTGTGCTGCAGAGAGGCTGGGTCACCCAGAGGACTCACCACCCTGGATAGGTACTGCTATGCTGCCGTGTGCTGCGCCTGTGATGCTGTCCCACTGCTGCTGTGTCAGTCTGCTTCTTTTATCAGCATTTCCTGTGTGAATTTTCGCACCAGTGCAATGCACCCTAGAGGCCGGAGGCTCTCGCAAAATGGTTGCCAAAAACGTCTGTATGGAAGATAATGTGGGCTCTAAGAAAATGGCCACCGACCGAAGATAGAGGTCAAGCAGCCATAGCCCAAAAAAAGATTGCCGCCGAACGGCAATATATGCATACAGGGTGGACAAACATGGCCGCCGATCAGCTGATAGGGGCCAGTGGGCGTGGCCGAACCACAGGAAGATGGCCGCCGGGCAGTCACAAGAGGCCGAACTCGGCATGGACCACCTCAAAATGGCCGCCGACAGCATGGAGGAGGAAGCACACAAACACAGGTAAGCAGAAATTACATTTCTTTTAAATGTTAGTTACAGCCAGCCCCGCTCCAGTGGAACCCCTTAGGTGACCCCCAGCACCCAGCAACCTTTAGCTAGAAGCCCAGGGAGGAGGGAAAGGCAGGGAGAGAGGGAAGAAAGGGGCCACAACCACTTACTTGATCTCTCCAGGAATGTCCAGCTAAATCACCCAGCCGAGGCAGGGGAGTTTTACTTACCTATCCTGCATGTATTATGCTGGAAGACATTCCAAAAAGATCATCGTCCGCGCACGGAAGGTGACTGTTGGCCAGGCATGCTGTGATTGGACCCAAAAGGGACGATCATATGTATGCCCTGGAGCATGACGCTCACCGGACAGGCTGCTGCGACTCGGCCGTAAGGTCAGCCGAAGCTGAGCGGTCCGATGCAAGCCTTGGAGCGTAAGCTCACCGGCCAGGCTGCTGCGACTCGGCCGTAAGGTCAGCCGAAGCTGAGCGGTCCGATGCAGGCCCTGGAGCGTAGGCTCACCGGCCTCCCGTGGAGCGACGGGCATGTCGTGGAAAACCCAGCGCGTAGCTAGGGTCGGCACACGCTCGATGGCCGAAACTGAGGAGACTACAAGGATCGAGGATCCAGCCTGTCAGTCGGCAGTTGATCGAAGATCGCAGGAAACAACAAATGTACCAAAAAAAATATATATATTTTTTCCCCCGGACCAATGGGCCCGAAGGGAGCCATGTCCTACTCCTTGCTAGACAGAAAAAAACTGATCTGCGAGATGCAGACTGAGAGGTTATACCCAGAGGGTCCGCCCCCTGAGCGGTACTGTAGAAGGTGTGATGCAACACTTTTTACAAGTTTTTCTGCCTAGTCACTCCTAATTAACGGATAATACCCACTTTGTCAATAGAGAAGCTGTGTCGGTCCATGGACGAAAGAGTAAGTCCTTTATTAACCACTTGACAACTGGGCACTTAAACCCCCTTCCTAACCAGACGAATTTTCAGCTTTCGGTGCTCTCACATTTTGAATGACAATTACTCAGTCATACAACACTGTACCCATATGAAATTTTTGTCCTTTTTTTCACACAAATAGAGCTTTCTTTTGGTGGTATTTAATCACTGTTGGGTTTTTTATTTTTTGCGCTATAAGAGAAAAAAGACTGAAAATTTTGTAAAAAAATGAATTTTTCTTTGTTTCCGTTATAAAATTTTGCAAATTAGTATTTTTTCTTCATAAATTTTGGTCAAAATTTATACTGCTACATATCTTTGGTAAAAATAAGTACAAATTGGTGCATATTTTTTGGTCTTTGTGAAAGTTATAGAGTCCACAAGCTATGGTGCCAATACCTGAAAATTGATCACACCTGAAGTACTGACGGCCTATCTCATTTCTTGAGACCCTAACATGCCAGAAAAGTACAAATACCCCCCAAATTACCCCTTTTTGCAAAGAAGACATTCCAAGGTATTTAGAAAGAGGCATTGTGAGTTTTTTGAAGTTGTCATTTTTTCCCACAATTCTTTGCAAAATCAAGATTTTTTTTTTCTTTTTTTTTTTTTCACAAAATTGTCATATTAGCAGGTTATTTCTCACACCCAGCATATGCATACCACAAATTACACCCCAAAACACATTCTGCTATTCCTCTCGAGTATGGCGATACCACATGTGTGAGACTTTTACACAGCGTGGCCACATACAGAGGCCCAACATGCAGGGAGCACCTTCAGGCGTTCTGGAGCACCCAGGCCAATTCTGACATTTCTCTCCTACATGTAAAAATCATGATTTGTTTGCTAGAAAATTACATAGAACCCCAAAACATTATATATGTTTTTTTAGCAAAGACTTTATAGAATATAATGGTGGTCGTTGCAACTTTTTATCTTGCACGGTATTTGCGCAGAAATGTTCTAACGCGTTTTTTACGGAAAAAAACTGATTTGTGCTTAAAAGAAAAAAAAACACAGTAAAGTTAGCCCAATGTTTTTGCATAATATGAAAGATGAAGTTACGCCGAGTAAATAGATACCTAACATGTCACCCTTCAAAATTGCACACGCTCGTGGAGGGGCGCCAAACTTTGCTACTTAAAAATCCCCATAGGCGACGCTTTAAATATTTTTACTGGTTACATGTTTTGAGTTACAGAGGGGGTCTAGGGCCAAAATTATTGCTCTCGCTCTAACGTTCGCAGAGATACCTCACATGTGTGGTTTGAACACCGTTTTCATATGTGGGCGGGGCTTACGTATGCGTTCACTTCTGCATGCGAGCTCGCGGGGGCAGGGGCGCTTTAAATAAATATATATATATTTTATTGTTCATTTTACTTTATTTATTTTAGTTTGACATGTTTTTCCGCCCCAAATTTTTTTTTGATCACTTTTATTCCTATTACAAGGAACGTAAACATCCCTTGTAATAGGAATATGGCATGACAGGTCCTCTTTACAGTGAGATATGGGGTCAATAAGACCCCACATCTCACCTCTAGGCTGGGTGTCAAGGTCACCTGTGGCCAGGTGACAGATGCACACCGTAGGGGGACAGGAGTGCACCGCGGGGTAGTGAACCCTATGGCTGGCTTCTGCGGATAGGAAACTGGGTGGTTGTGGAAAGCGGGATCAGAGGAGCACAACCGGGATCCTAACGGAAGCGAGAGCCAAGATTCCCCAGGGCGCGGAGTCTAAGACCCAGCTGGTCTTCTCCAGGGCCTCTAGTGGTGAGGATGTTACGCTGCAGGCTGGGACCAGGTCGCGGCCCCTGGAGTTTCCTAGCTCACGCCCCGTAGGATAAGGGGAAAAGAGGGGAAGCAGCAGCACACGATAGAGAGAACCGAATAACAAGCTGAAGGTCAGGGGCCACAAGCAGACAATGATAACGAAGAACGAGCCGAAGGTCAAGGGTCACGAGCAGACAGGGATAGTCGAGGACAAGCCAATAACGTAACAGAGACAGACGTAGCACACGGCAGGCAGGAACCCAAACACACAATGCCTAACAAACACGTTGATCAGCAAAGCAGGCTTGCAGTGCACAGGTTAATATAGTGTTCTGTGATAGGGCCTGGGGTGGAGTCAGGCTGGGAGGAGATTATAAAGGAAGCCAGGTGAAGGAGGTCTGGTCTCTAGATGAACACATGAGGAGGAAGGTAAGATGGCAGACAGACATTAATGCATATCCATGACAGTACCCTCCCTCTTACGAGGCCTCCCCCTTCCCCGCCTGGGCCCAGGTTTAGAGGGAAACTTCAGATGAAACTCCTTTAACAGACGAGGTGCAAAGACCTCAGATGCAGTGATCCAAGACCTCTCCTCAGGACCAAACCCTTTCCAATGAACGAGGTACTGAAGAACGCCTTTACAGAGTCGGGAGTCCAGAATTTGACTGATCTCGTACTCCTGATTATCCTCAGAGACAGGCGCCACGGTAGGGAGAGGACGAGAGAATTTATTGAGGACTAAAGGCTTTAGAAGAGCAACATGAAAGGAGTTAGTGATTTTAAGGCTCTTAGGAATCTGGAGTTTGAAACAAACCGGATTCAGTTTAGCAGTTACCGTGTATGGACCGATGAATCGTGGAGCAAACTTCAGGGAAGGAACTCAGAGCTTAATGTTCCTGGTAGAGAGCCAGACTTTGTCCCCTGGCTGAAGAGAAGGCGGTTTACGCCTGCGGCGGTCGGCAAAGCCTTTGAATTTTTCAGCAGCTGCCCGGAGGGAATCATGAACGTGACCCCAAACGGAATTGAGAGACTCCTGAACCGAAGCCAAAGCTGGAATGTCTGGAGAACAGATCATGGGAAGAGGAAGTTGAGGGTGTTTTCCATAAACTGTGAAAAAGGGTGTCTTCTGCGAACTGGTATTCACATGATTGTTATGGGAGAATTCTGCCCACGGGAGTAGAGAGGACCAATCGTCATGGTGAGAAGACACAAAGGTGCGAAGAAAGACCTCTAACTCCTGATTAACCCTCTCAGTCTGTCCATTGGATTGGGGATGGTAAGAGGAAGAAAAATCCAAGACAATATTGAGGGATTTGCAAAAGGCTCTCCAAAAACGAGACGTGAATTGGACTCCCTGTCGGAAACAATATGAGAAGGGACCCCATGTAGGCGGAGAATTTCCCGAATGAAAATAGGAACCAAGGCAGGGGCAGAAGGAAGACCAGGAAGAGGAACAAAATGAGCCATCTTGGAGAATCGATCGATTACCACCCAAATGACTGTATTATTCTCAGACAGTGGGAGATCGGTGATAAAATCCATGGCAATATGGGCCCAGGGTTCCTTAGGAATGGGCAAGGGCATGAGGAGACCAGCAGGAGCTTGTGTGGAGGATTTGGACTGAGCACAGACATGACAAGCTTTAACGTAGTCTTTGACGTCTGAGCGGAGATTAGGCCACCAGTAGTGACGACTGATGAGTAGGAAGGATCGGAGGAATCCAGAATGCCCTGCCACCTTGGAATCATGTCCCCAACGAAGGATCTTAGCTCTTAGCTCAGTGGGGACAAAGGTCTTACCAGGCGGAATTTTAGACTTCAGGGTGGTAGAGTGGGCAACAATGCATGAGGTGGGAATGATCGGCTCAGGTTCAGGGGCGGACTCCTCGTCCAAAGTGTCAAATGACCTAGAGAGCGCATCAGCCCGACCGTTGCAGGAACCAGGTTTGTAGGTAATCATGAAATTAAAACGGGCAAAGAAGAGACTCCACCTGGCCTGTCTAGGATTCAGACGTTTAGCATTCTGTAGATACTGTAAATTCTTGTGATCGGTAAAGATCGTTATGGAGTGAGGGGAACCCTCCAAGAGATGACGCCACTCCTCTAACGCCAATTTAATTGCGAGAAGTTCCCGATCACCGATGGCATAATTCCTCTCTGCCTGAGAATTTTTTTTGGAGAAGAACGCACATGGTTGGCGTCTCTTCTCAAAGATTTGAAGAAGCACAGCTCCCACCCCCATTGAGGAAGCGTCCACTTCAATAAAAAATGCATTCCCAGGATTTGGTCTCCTCAAGAGGGGGCCAGAAACAAAGGCCTGTTTCAGGTTGTGAAATGCAGAGACAGCTTCGGGAGGCCAGTCTCTGGCATTCACACCCTTCTAGGTCAAAGCGATAATAGGCGCGGCAATGGAAGAGTAATTCCTTATGAACTGCCTATAATAATTAGTGAAGCCAAGAAAGCGCTGTGTGGCCTTGAGGCTAGCAGGAAGAGGCCAGTTGGTGATAGCCAAGACCTTCCCAGGGTCCATACGAAGCCCCGAACATGAGACGAAGCACCCCAAAAACAGGACCTCAGAACATTCAAAGGAACATTTCTCCAGCTTGGCATAGAGATTGTTCTCTCTAAGACGTTGAAGTACAGTGCGGACATGGTTTCTGTGGACGAGCAGATTTTCAGAAAAGATCAGAATGTCATCCAGATAGATGACAACAAACTGGTACAGCAGATCTCTGAAGATTTCATTGACAAAGTTTTGAAACACGGCTGGAGCATTACACAGACCAAAAGGCATCACCAGATATTCGTAATGCCCGTCTCTAGTGTTGAATGCAGTCTTCCATTCGTCACCCTCCCGTATTCGAATGAGATTGTACGCGCCTCTGAGATCCAACTTGGTGAAAATGGAGGCACCCTTCAACCTATCGAATAGCTCAGATATTAAGGGTAAGGGGTATCGATTTTTAATAGTAACCGCATTTAAACCCCGATAATCGATGCAGGGTCTTAAGGTACCATCCTTTTTGGCAACAAAAAAGAACCCTGCCCCTGCAGGCGATGAGGATTTCCGGATGAAACCTCTCTCCAGATTCTCTGCGACATACTCCGACATGGCCTGGGTCTCTGGGATGGACAGAGGGTAGGTACGACCCCTGGGTAGAGTTGCTCCGGGGACAAGATCAATAGCACAGTCAAAAGACCTGTGGGGAGGAAGCACCTCAGCTGATTTTTTACAGAACACATCCCGGTAATCGCTGTATGCAGCAGGAAGATCAGAAGAAACAGAAGTGGCAGCAACCGGAAGACTCTCCTTGGGGGTCACCTTGAGAAGACACAACGAGAAACATGAGGAACCCCAGGCCAGGATCTGCCCAGAGACCCAGTCCACATGTGGAGAGTGGAGCTGTAGCCAAGGGAGGCCCAATACAACTGGGGTAGAGGCCTTGGGTAGAATAAGAAAGGATATCCACTCCTGGTGGAGAATCCCTACCGACATCCTAATGGGTAGCGTCTGGAAGCGGATAGGGCCCCCTGGGAGAACAGTGCCATCAATTGCCGAGACTACCAATGGGGTAGTGAGAGGTGAAAGGGTAAGCTTCATAGAAGAAGCAGTTCTCCAATCCATAAAATTGCCGGCAGCCCCGGAATCCAGGTATGCAAGGGTTGACTGAGGAGAAGTGCCTACATGAAGGAACACCGGCAAGAGCAGGCGAGAAGGTGATGTTTCTGGGTCCAATACTCCACCTTCCAAATGTATTACGCCCGAACGTTCTCCGGACAGAAGCGAGCAAAAGTCACGAAAATGACCCTTGCCCCCACAATAGAGGCACAAGCCCAGAGTTCTGCGCCTAGCACGTTCTTCGGGGGTTAGTCTGGTCCGGCCCAGCTGCATAGGTTCTTCAGCAGGTAGAGGATGCTCCACGGAATGAAGGGAGGGGAGCTCAGACTGGCTAGGACCCAGAGAGTGCTGGCGTCTTTTTTCTAAGGACCTCTCTTGAAAACGAATGTCGATCTGGTTGCATAATGAAATTACATCGTCCAGACCGACGGGAATGGCTCTTCCCGCTAATTCGTCTTTCACTCGGTCAGAGAGGCCATGTAAAAAGGTAGCGACCAGGGCCTCATTATTCCAGCTCAATTCAGCTGTGTGGATACGGAACTGAAGAGCATATTGCCCCACTGAACTAGATTCTTGGCGAAGACGTAAGACAGCACTAGCCGCTGAAGAAGCCCGAGCCGGCTCTTCGAAGATATTACGAAAGAGCTTCAAGAAATCGGACAGACTGGAAACCACCGGATCGTTCCTCTCCCACAGGGGGGCAGCCCAGGCCAAAGCTTCACCGGAGAGGAGGGAAATGATATAGGCTACCTTAGCCCGGTCAGACAGGAAGCTTTGAGGCTGAAGCTCAAAATGAATTGTGCATTGGCTGAGAAAGCCCCTGCAGGCCTTGGAGTCCCCAGAGAAACGGAACGGAGCTGGCAATCTTAGTGAGTGTGAGGCTGCGACTGGTGCAATAGGTACAGCCGCTGGTTGTACCTGGGGTTGCGGATTTGGGGTTCCCAAGGAGACCTGAAGCTGCTCGAATCGAGAAGCCAGATCCTGGAGGAATCGCATCACCTGGGTCTGATTTGATTCCTGGGACTCAAGTCTGCGAACTATGCCCTGCAATGGATCATCCGCGGGAAGCGGGATGTCAGCCGGGTTCATGGCTGATCAAACTGTCAAGGTCACCTGTGGCCAGGTGACAGATGCACACCGTAGGGGGACAGGAGTGCACCGCGGGGTAGTGAACCCTATGGCTGGCTTCTGCGGATAGGAAACTGGGTGGTTGTGGAAAGCGGGACCAGAGGAGCACAACCGGGATCCTAACGGAAGCGAGAGCCAAGATTCCCCAGGGCGCGGAGTCTAAGACCCAGCTGGTCTTCTCCAGGGCCTCTAGTGGTGAGGATGTTACGCTGCAGGCTGGGACCAGGTCGCGGCCCCTGGAGTTTCCTAGCTCACGCCCCGTAGGATAAGGGGAAAAGAGGGGAAGCAGCAGCACACGATAGAGAGAACCGAATAACAAGCTGAAGGTCAGGGGCCACAAGCAGACAAGGATAACGAAGAACGAGCCGAAGGTCAAGGGTCACGAGCAGACAGGGATAGTCGAGGACAAGCCAATAACGTAACAGAGACAGACGTAGCACACGGCAGGCAGGAACCCAAACACACAATGCCTAACAAACACGTTGATCAGCAAAGCAGGCTTGCTTTAATATAGTGTTCTGTGATAGGGCCTGGGGTGGAGTCAGGCTGGGAGGAGATTATAAAGGAAGCCAGGTGAAGGAGGTCTGGTCTCTAGATGAACACATGAGGAGGAAGGTAAGATGGCAGACAGACATTAATGCATATCCATGACACTGGGAAGCCTGAGAAAAAAACAAAAAAAAAACAATCTTGGCTTTGATCGTAGCGGTGAGTCGGTAGAAGCACCGGAGGGCAGTGGGAGGGGGGGCATCCCCTCTCACCTCCCGTAAGAGCGATCAAGCGGTGGAACAGCCGCTATGATCGTTCTTATGGTGTAGGGAATCGCCGGCTGAAAAAGCGAATATCTGAATGATGCCTGTAGCTGCACCCATCATTCAGATATCCCCGCATAAAGTTAAGGACGTCATATGACGGCCGGCGGGCGGGAAGTGGTTATTGCAGAGTATTGCCGGGTATTGCGGAGTATGGCCGGGTATTGCGGAGTATGGCCGGGTATTGCGGAGTATGGCCGGGTATTGCGGAGTATTGCCGGGTATTGCGGAGTATTGCCGGGTATTGCCGGGTATTGCGGAGTATTGCTGGGTATTGCGGAGTATTGCCGGGTATTGCCGGGTATTGAGGAGTATTGCCGGGTATTGAGGAGCATTGCCGGGTATTGAGGAGTATTGTGGAGTATGGCAGGGTATTGCGGATTATGGCAGAGTATTGCACAGTATGGCAGGGTATTGCACAGTATGGGCAGAGTATTGCAGAGTATTGCACAGTATGGGCAGGGTATTGCAGAGTATTGGCAGGGTATTGCAGAGTATTGGCAGGGTATTGCAGAGTATTGCACAGGGCATTGCAGAGTATTGGCAGGGTATTGCAGAGTATTGCACAGGGTATTGCAGAGTATTGCACAGGGTATTGCAGAGTATTGCACAGGGTATTGTACAGGGTATTGCAGAGTATTGCACAGGGTATTGTACAGGGTATTGCAGAGTATTGCACAGGGTATTGTACAGGGATGACTGAGCAGGGATGGATGGATGGCTGGATCTGTGACTGCAATTGTCACAGATCCAGCCCACAGCTGACATGGGGGAGGGAGCGGATCATGGCAGCTCCCTCCCCCATGTCAGTTGTGGGCTGGATCTGTGACAATTGCAGTCACAGATCCAGCCATCCATGGAAAACCCAGCGCGCAGCTAGGGTCGGCACACGCTCAATGGCCGAAACTGGGGAGACTACAAGGATCGAGGATCCAGCCTGTCACCCAGTCGGCAGTTGATCGAAGATCGCAGAAAACAACAAATGTACCAAAAAGGTAAGTGTAAACAAACCTTTCCCTGTTCTTCCTAGTGGCATGTCATTGATCGTCTGTTCCCTGTCATAGGGAACGACAATCAGTGACATCACACGCCAAGCCACGCCCCCCTACAATAAGAATCACTTATTAGGTCACACTTAACCCCTACAGCGCCATCTAGAGGTTAAACCCTTCACTGCCAGTGTCATTTTCACAGTAATCAGTGCATTTTTACAGCACTGATCGCTGTAAAAATGACAATGGTCCCAAAAATGTGTCAAAAGGTGTCCGATGTGTCGGCCATAATGTCGCAGTCATGATAAAAAATGCTGACAGGTCCTCTTTATGGAGAGATCTGGGTCTATAAGACCCCAAATCCCTCCTCTGTACTTAAAGGCATTCAAAACACCAAGATCTGTGTTTTTGAATGCTTTCGATTTTTAAAAAAAATTGTGCAAATGGTTTCCGGGTAAACAGGAAGTGATGTCATGTCATAGTTTCTGGGTTACTATTACGAACAGCCGAACCCGGCTTTGCTTGGCTGTTTGGCCAGCCGGCAGATGCTCTTTATCAAACTGTGCTTTGTCAAAACTGTATAGTTATTTGTATTGTTACATGCAACCATATAATTTACTATCATAGTAATGTTTAAGTACAAAAACTTTTACGATTGATGTTTCTTTTGTAGTATCAAAAAAGTATCAAAAAACTTCATGCAACACTTTCGAAAGCTCCCGAGGAAGCGCTTTGAGCGAAACATGTAGAGTAAGAAGTGGTTGCACATGATATCTAAACAATATGCTTTTGTCTGAACATTTAATTGTCATTTTAAAGAAACTTACTGTATTTTTCGCTCCATAAGACGCACCTGACCATAAGACGCACCTAGGTTTTAGAGGAGGAAAAAAAAAGAAAGAAAAAAAATTCTGAACCAAATGGTGTACTAAAATATTTAATATTATAGTACTACTATAGGTGGGTGGTGGACACACAGCAATACCACCCCCCCTATCAAACCAGCTCAGCTACACTATACCTGGGTGGTGGTGGTGGACACAGCAACCCCCCCCCCGTTTCCAGATCAGATCAGGATGGCAGGGCAGACACAAACACCCCTTCAGCCTCTTCTATCACAGCAGCTCAGGTGACTGGGCAGTGCATACCCATGCCAGCCCACACCTCCCACCCCCTTATCACCAGCTTACCTCAGGCAGCAGAGGACACTGCCATTGCAATGCACAACCCCCTCTGGCTGGCTCTCAGCCTCAGATGCACCCGGGCAGCAGCTAGGAAGGATGACTGAGGACATAGTTTGCAGCAGAAACTGCCGGTGGAAAGAGCAGGAAGTGAGACTGGACCAGACCACGGCACCGGGGGTGTTCCGGCTGAAAAGAAAAAACAGCAAGGGCTCTTGCAGCTTTTGAGAAGGTGTTAGATTTGGCGGGTGTCAACTGACCTGGGTGCGGAGCGCACCCCCATAACAATGCCACTGACCCCATGTTTTTGCACCCGGAGCAGACCGCCTCCCCCCACTTGGTATGCCCCTGCAAGGATCTACCTCACATCCTGTCCGCTCTCCTCCAAAGAGAAGCCGAGCGCTGATATTCTGATGCGGCGGTGGCGACAGAGAGGCGACAGAGAGGGGCGGTGCCTGGACAGTATTCGCACCATAAGACGCAGGGACATTTTCCCCCATTTTTTCGGGGGGGGGGAGTGCGTCTTATGGTGCGAAAAATACAGTAATTTGTTATTTAAATAAAGTATACTTTTATATAAAAAACCTTTTGTATAATCTCTTGGTACCTTTAAAGTCCCACCCTGTTCACAATAAATTTTGCTCTTTTGGGGATGTGGTACCTATTAGTGATCTTTTCACTGCCCAGTTCTATTAAATTACAAAATTTTTTTGTTGTTTGCATGGAGTCCCTCTTAGAATCTGTAAAAACTGCCAGTTTAAATTGCCGGAAAAGAAAAATGCATTTCTGACTTTAAAAATATCTAAACACAGCACAGACCCCTCCAAAGCTCCCTCACATGAGATAACAGACCCTTGTGCTATTATTGACACCTTCTTGCATATTAGCCCAGACAATGGGTGTTTTTAATTTTGCAGATTCAGCTCCCATGGATCTTAATGGGGTTCTGATTCGGGATTCACTGCTGAACAGAACCTGGGGCAGCTTAGCTCTTCAATATTTGTCATTATTATTTTAATGATAATGAATGACTAATTTATTATAATACTAAACAATGTCTATTGCCACTATAAAAAATGTGTTTCTAACTACCATATATTTTGTACTGTAATTTATAAGAGAAATATGAAAGTAATTTGCTAAAAATAAAAATACCTCTAGTTATTCAGATTGTGGTGTCACTCCACTCAGTGTCACCTACTAAAATGTCTCTGACCTTAGATTACATTTTCATATACAAATCATTTCTCTTATTAGAGAAGACACAATGTTATATTGAGGGAATTACACCTAATCCCACACTGCTCAGGCACAGACTCTGAATGTGGTTTCAATATTTCATATTTTAAGTGTCCCAAATGCTTTGCAAGTTATGCATCCCCTTTCTCAGCATATCCAGTTCAAAGTAAGAAAATAAAAAGGCAAATAAAGAACTTAGATATTTTATATACTTAAAATTTTAAATAAATGAGCAAATATTCATCAAATAAACAAAATGTCTCATCATGTTTTTGTTTTGCTGTAATGACAATAGAACATATAATGAACATATCAGGTTTCCCTTTTAGTACATTTTTATAAAATACTGTTTCATAACTATCCATAAGCTTAATGCACCCCTTTGCCCTAACAAGATTTGAACATACTGTATATGCAACTGTAATAAAAATATTTAACTGTGGTACTGGAAAATTCTATATGCTATATATTTAGATTATATTTTCAAGCTGATTTAGGACATTTCATTCAACCTCCCCATTTTTTTCAACCTTGGCCCCCTAAATGTTCCCCTCATAAAAACCCCCAAGTCCCTTGGCTTGTCAGTAACACCCTAGGGTGAGCTGTCAAAGTGTCCAATAAATTCCACCCACTGACGATCCCCAGAATTTTCAAGTCATAAAGTAAGTTAACAATTTAATGCCTGAAAAGCATATATAACTTTCACTAAAAATGTCTACAGCATATCTATGTCTTGAGGTTGAAAAGGTACAATGTGATTTTCTACTTAAACTCAGTTTTGTTAACATTCTATTTGAAATGATTTGAAATGATTTGACCAGCTTGTATTAGAGTGCCTTAAAAAAGTATTCATACCCCTTGAAATTTTCCAAATTTTGTCATCTTACAACCAAAAATGTAAATGTAGTCTATTGGGATTTTAGGTGATAGATCAATAGAAAGTGGCACATAATTGTGAAGTGGAAGGAAAATGATAAATGGTTTTCAACATTTTTTACAAATAAATACGTGAAAAGTGTGGCATGCATTTACTCCGATAACCCCTAACTCAAATCTAGTGGAACCAAGTGCCTTCAGAAGTCACCTAATTAGTAAATAGCATCCACCTGTGTGTAATTTAATCTCTGTATAAGTACAGCTGTTCTGTGAAGAGTAGGGATGAGCTTTGAGTTCGAGTCGAACTCATGTTCGACTCGAACATTGCCTGTTTGCCCGTCTGGCGAACAACGAACAATTTGGGGTGTTTGCGGCAAATTCGAAAAGCCACGGAACACCCTGTAAAAGTCTATGGGAGAAATCTAAAGTGCTAATTTTAACCACTTAACGACCGCTCACTGTATATATACGTCGGCACAAAGGCACCGACAGGCACAATCACGTAGAGTGTACGTGATTGCCTTTGTACAGTTGGGGGGTCCAATCGGACCCCCCTTCTGTACAGTGAGCGGTCGGAATTCGCTGGGGAGCGATCCGACATGAGGGGACGGCCGTTCGATTCCGACCACCCCCCCCGCGATCGCTCCCGGTGAATGGAAATGCCCCCTCTGTCTGTGGAATGTTTACACAGGCAGAGGAAGCAGGAGGAAGTGATGTCATCTCTTGTGCGGCGCCGTACAAGAGAAGACATCAAGGTTAGTGCACAAACACTACACTGACACCAGCACACATAGGCACATAAATCGCCCCCCCAGGCCCCCCCAGATCACCCCCCAGCCCCCAGTCACAGTGTCACTGATTGCAGTGACCATTTATTTACTGATCACTGCAATCAGTGACATTTGTGACTGTAAAAGTGTCAGTACATTTAGTTTTAGGTCCAGTGTAGCCCCCCACCCCCCCTAATAAAGGTTTAACCCCTTGATCACCCCCCAGATAACCCTTTCACCCCCTAGCACCGCCGCCGTTAAGCGATCATTTTTCTGATTGCTGTCTTAGCATCGGTGATGCAGATCGGTAGCCAGTAATTTTTTTTAGGTTCGCCGCAGGTTTTTATAGCGTCAGGTACCCCCATAAATTATCTAATAAAGGTTTAACCCCCTTGATTGCCCCCCAGGTAACCCTTTCACCCCCTATCACCACTGTCGCTAAGCGATCATTTTTCTGATCGATGTCTTAGCGTCGGTGATGCAGATCGGTAGCCAGTAATTTTTTTTAGGTTCGCCGCAGGTTTTTATAGCGTCAGGTACCCCCATAAATTATCTAATAAAGGTTTAACCCCCTTGATCGCCCCCCAGGTAACCCTTTTACCCCCTATCACCACTGTCGCTAAGCGATCATTTTTCTGATCGATGTCTTAGCGTCGGTGATGCAGATCGGTAGCCAGTATTTTTTTTTTAGGTTCGCCGCAGGTTTTTATAGCGTCAGGTTCCCCCATAAATTATCTAATAAAGGTTTAACCCCCTTGATCGCCCCCCAGGTAACCCTTTCACCCCCTATCACCACTGTCGCTAAGCGATCATTTTTCTGATCGCTGTCTTAGCGTCGGTGATGCAGATCGGTAGCCAGTAATTTTTTTTAGGTTCGCCGCAGGTTTTTATAGCGTCAGGTACCCCCATAAATGATCTAATAAAGGTTTAACCCCCTTGATCGCCCCCCAGGTAACCCTTTCACCCCCTATCACCACTGTCGCTAAGCGATCATTTTTCTGATCGCTGTCTTAGCGTCGGTGATGCAGATCGGTAGCCAGTAATTTTTTTTAGGTTCGCCACAGGTTTTTATAGCGTCAGGTACCCCCATATATTATCTAATAAAGGTTTTAACCCCCTAATTGCCCCTAGTTAACCCTTTCACCAGTGATCATCATATAAGTGCTACGGGTGACGCTGGTTAGTTAGTTTGCTTTTTATAGTGTCAGGGCACCCGCCGTATATAACCCAATAAAGGTTTAACCCCCTGATCGCCCAGCGGGTGATATCAATTAGGTTTTAGCGTCAGAGAGGGTCTGCGTCACACCCCAGGCAGCGTCAGGTTAGTGCCAGTAACGCTAACACCCACGCGTGAAGCATACACCTCCCTTAGTGGTATAGTATCTGAACAGATCAATATCTGATCTGATCAGATCTATACTAGCGTCCCCAGCAGTTTAGGGTTCCCAAAAATGCAGTGTTAGCGGGATCAGCCCAGATACCTGCTAGCACCTGCGTTTTGCCCCTCCGTCCAGCCCAGGCCACCCAAGTGCAGTATCGATCGATCACTGTCACTTACAAAACACAACACACATAACTGCAGCGTTCGCAGAGACAGGCCTGATCCCTGCGACTCCAGTGCTGTAGGAAGTGATTTCACCACCACAGTTAAAAAAAAAAAGCAAATATGCAGAAGCATTGGGGCAGCAGGGGCGGAGGAGTGATTTTGTTCCTAATGCCGCGTACATACGGTCGAAATTCCGACGGAGGCTTGCCAGTGGAAAAGTCCGACCATGTGTGTGCGGCATAACTTTTTTGCGGGAGGATGACCCCATGCTTCGGCATATATAAATGGTGCATGTATGCCCATCATTAGAAGTGGGTGGATGAAGGGCGATATTCTAATGGTGGGCATACCCACCGATCAATCTCTTTTTTCGTTCAGCCACCTGGCTGCATGAAAAAAAAAGATTACAATACATGTCCAACAAGGACCAGCAACGTACTGGTATGTTGCTGGACTTTGAATGGTTATACCAGATTGATGCCTGCGGGTTTAGGTATCATCTTGGTATCATTCTTTTCAGCCAGCGGCCGGCTTTCATGTAAAAGCAATCCTAGTGGCTAATTAGCCTCTGGACTGCTTTTACAAGCAGTGGGAGGGAATGTCCCCCCCCGGATATAAAAAGCGCCATTGGGAAATTGGGAAAGCATTTTATCACACCGATCTTGGTGTGGTCAGATGCTTTGAGGGCAGAGGAAAGATCTAGGGTCTAGACCCCAGTTTTTTCAAAAAAAGAGTACCTGTCACTACCTATTGCTATCATAGGGGATATTTACATTCCCTGAGATAACAATAAAAATGATAAAAGAAAAATATGGAAGGAACAATTTAAAAATAAAATAAAAAAGCAAAATTAATAATAAAAAAAAAAAAAAAAAAAGCATCCCTGTCCTGCCCTGCTCTTGCCCAATGGCGAACGCAAGCGTCGGTCTGGCGTCATATGTAAACAGCAATTGCACCATGCATGTGAGGTATCACCGCGAAGGTCAGATCAAGGGCAGTAATTTTAGCAGTAGACCTCCTCTGTAAATCTAACGGGGTAACCTGTAAAGGCTTTTAAAAATGTATGTAGTTTGTCGCCAATGCGCGTTTGTGCGAAATTTTAAAGCATGTCGTGTTTGGTATCTATGTACTCGGCCTAAGATCATCTTTTTTATTTCATCAAACATTTGGGCAATATAGTGTGTTTTAGTGCATTAAAATTAAAAAAAAGTGTATTTTTTCCCCAAAAAATGCGTTTGAAAAATCGCTGCGCAAATACTGTGTAGAAAAAAAAATGCAACACCCACCATTTTATTCTGTAGGGCCTTTGCTTTAAAAATATATATAATGTTTTGGGGTTCAACATAATTTTCTTGCAAAAAAAAATATGTTTTCATGTAAACAAAAAGTGTCAAAAAGGGCTTTGTCTTCAAGTGGTTAGAAGAGTGGATGTAAGCTTCCTAATGTTGTGTATAAAATGCCAGAACAGTTCAAAACCCCCCCAAATGACCCCATTTTGGAAAGTAGACACCCCAAGCTATATACTGAGAGGCATGTCGAGTCCATGGAATATTTTATATGTTGACACAAGTTGCGGAAAAAAGACAATTTTTTATTTTTTTTTGCACAAAGTTGTCACTAAATGATATATTGCTCAAACATGCCATGGGCATATGTGGAATTACACCCCAAAATACATTCTGTTGCTTCTCCTGAGTATGGAGATACCACATGTGTGAGACTTTTTGGGAGCCTAGCCGCGTACGGGACCCCAAAAACCAATCACCGTCTTCAGGCTTTCTAAGGGTGTAAATTTTTAATTTCACTTCTCACTGCCTATCACAGTTTCGGAGGCCATGGAATGCCCAGATGGCACAAAACCCTCCCAAATGACCAATTTTGGAAAGTAGACACCCCAAGCTATTTGCTGAGAGGTATTGTGAGTATTTTGCAGATCTCGCTTTTTGTCACAAAGTTTTGAAAATTGAAAAAAAAAAAGAAAAAAAAAATTACTTTCTTCATTTTCAAAAACAAATGAGAGCTGTAAAATACTCACCATGCCTCTCAGCAAACAGCTTGGGGTGTCTACTTTCCAAAATGGGGTCATTTGGGGGGGTTTGTGCTATTTTGGCATTTTATGGCCTTCGAAACTGTGATAGGTAGTGAGGAGTCAAATCAAAAATTTGTGCCTAGAAATCCTGAAGGCGGTGCTTGGTTTTTGGGGTCCCGTACGCGGCTAGGCTCCTAAAAAGTCCCACACATGTGGTATCCCCGTACTCAGGAGAAGCAGCAAAATGTATTTTGGGGTGCAATTCCACATATAACCATGGCATGTGTGAGCAATATATTATTTAGTGACAACTTTTTGTAATTTTTTTTTTGTTTTTTTGTCATTATTCAATCACTTGGGACAAAAAAAAATATTCAATGGGCTCAACAGGCCTCTCAGCAATTTCCTTGGGGTGTCTACTTTCTAAAATGGGGTCATTTGGGGGGGTTTTGTGCTATTTTGGCATTTTTTGGCCTTCAAAACTGTGATAGGTTGTGAGGAGTGAAATCAAAAATTTGCGCACTTAGAAATCCTGAAGGCGGTGCTTGGTTTCCGGGGTCCCGTACGTGGCTAGGCTCCTAAAAAGTCCCACACATGTGGTATCCCCGTACTCAGGAAAAGCAGCAGAATGTATTTTGGGGTGCAATTCCACATATAACCATGGCATGTGTGAGCAATATATCATTTAGTGACAACTTTTTGTAATTTATTTTTATTTTTTTGTCATTATTCAATCACTTGGGACAAAAAAAAAAATATTCAATGGGCTCAACATGCCTCTCAGCAATTTCCTTGGGGTGTCTACTTTCCAAAATGGGGTCATTTGGGGGGGTTTTGTACTGCCCTGCCATTTTAGCACCTCAAGAAATGAGATAGGCAGTCATAAATTTAAAGCTGTGTAAATTCCAGAAAATGTACCCTAGTTTGTAAACGCTATAACTTTTGCGCAAACCAATAAATATACACTTATTGACATTTTTTTTACTAAAGACATGTGGCTGAATACATTTTGGCCTAAATGTATGACTAAAATTGAGTTTATTCGATTTTTCTTATAACAAAGAGTAGAAAATATCATTTTTTTTCAAAATTTTCTGTCTTTTTCCGTTTATATCGCAAAAAATAAAAATCGCAGAGGCAATCAAATACCATTAAAAGAAAGCTCTATTTGTGGGAAGAAAAGGACACAAATTTCGTTTGGGTACAACATTGCATGTCCGCACAATTTACAGTTAAAACAGCGCAGTGCAAAATTCTGAATTCACCTCTGGTCCTTTAGCTACCAAATGGTGTGGGGCTTAAGTGGTTAAAGGCTTATATGCAAGTTATTGTCATAAAAAGTGTTTGGGGACCCGGGTCCTGCCCCAGCAGACATGTATCAATGCAAAAAAAAGTTTTAAAAACAGCAGTTTTTCGGGAGCAGTGATTTTAATAATGCTCAAAGTGAAACAATAAAAGTGAAATATTCCTTTAAATTTCATACCTGAGGGGTGTGTATAGTATGCCTGTAAAGCAGCGCTTGTTTCCCGTGCTTAGAACAGTCTCTGCACAAAATGTCATTTCTGAAGGAAAAAAAGTAATTTAAAAGTACTCGTGGCTGTAATGAATTGCCGGTCCCGGCAATACAGAGAAAAGTCATTGATAAAAAAAAATGCGTGGGGGTCCCCCCAAAATCCAATTACCAGGCCCTTCAGGTCTGGTATGGATATTAAGGGGAACCCTGCGCCAATTTAAAAAAAAATGGCGTGCGGTTCCCCCCAAATATCCATACCAGACCCTTATCCGAGCACGCAACCTGGCAGACCCCAGGAAAAGAGGGGGGATGAGAGAGTGCCCTCCCCTTTCCTGAACCATACCAGGCCACATGCCCTCAACATGGGGAGGATGCTTTGGGGTCTGGACCCCAAAGCACCATGTCCTCATGTTGATGGGGACAAGGGCCTCATCCCCACAACCCTTGCCCAGTGGTTGTAGGGGTCTGCGGGTGGGGGGCTTATCGGAATCTGGAAGACCCCTTTAACAAAGGGGACCCCCAGATTCCGCCCCCCCCAAATGAATTGGTAACAGGGTACGTTGTACCGCTACCATTTCACAAAGAAAGTGTTAAAAAAAAACACAGACACAGTTGGGATAATTATAAAAAAAAAAAAAAAGACTCCAGCGGTGGTAATCCACTCTCGATCTCCACTCCAGCGATGTCGGTATCCTGCAATGGATGATCTATCCAGGCTCCAGCGACGAGGAACAGCACCCGGTTCCCTCTTCACCGGAGCGGAGACACCCCGGGAATGACGCTGCCGAAGCCTGACAGATCTTATGTAGCCGAGGACGGGGCCACCCGTCACGTGACCCATCCCCCTCTGACGCAAGGGGAAACCCAGGTTTTCCCAGTGATGTGCGGCTGACCCCGCCCCCCTCTGATGCAACGCAGGTTTCCCTTGCATCAGAGGGGGGCGGGTCACCCACACGTCACTGGGAAGCCCGAGTTTCCCATTTCATCAGAGGGGGACGGGGTCACGTGACGGGTGGCCCCACCCTCAGCTACATAAGAGCTGTCACTGGCTGAAGCTGCGTCATTCCCGGGTGTCTCCGCTCCGGTGAAGAGAGGACCGGGTGCTGTTCCTCGTAGCTGGACATTGTCGCTGGAGCCTGGAGAGATCATCCATTGCAGGATAACGACACCACTGGAGTGTAGATCGAGAGTGGATTACCACCGCTGAAGTCTTTTTTTTTTTTAATAAAGGATGGTAGGGGTACAATGTACCCCGTTACCAATTCACATAGGGGGGACCGGGATATGGGGTTCTCCTTTGTTAAAGGGGTCTTCCAGATTCTGATAAGCCCCCCCCCCCGCCCACAGACCCCCACAACCACCGGGCAAGGGTTGTGGGGATGAGGCCCTTGTCCCCATCAACATGGGGACATGGTGCTTTGGGGTCGAGACCCCAAAGCATCCTCCCCATTTTGAGGGAATGTGGCCTGGTACGGTTCAGGAGGGGGGGCGCTCTCTCGTCCCCCCCTCTTTTCCTGCGGCCTGCCAGGTTACGTGCTCGGGTAAGGGTCTGGTGTGGATATTTGGGGGGAACCGCACACCATTTTTTTTTATTTGGTGCAGGGTTCCCCTTAATATCCATACCAGACCTGAAGGTCCTGGTAATTAAATTTGGGGGGACCCCCACGCATTTTTGTTATTTTTTTTTATCAATGACTTTCAATGACTTTTCTCTGTATTGCAGGGATCGGCAATTCATTACAGCCGCAAGAACTTTTAAATGACTTTTTTTCCTTCAGAAATGACATTTTGTGCAGAGACTGTTCTAAGCATGGGAAACAAGCACTGCTTTACAGGCATACTATATACACCCCCCAGGTACATAATTTAAAGGAATATTTCACTTTTATTGTTTCACTATAAGCATTATTAAAATCACTGCTCCCAAAAAAACGTCAGTTTTAAAACTTTTTTTGCATTGATACATGTCTCCTGGGGCAGGACCCAGGTCCCCAAACACTTTTTATGACAATAACTTGCATATAAGCCTTTAAAATTAGCACTTTTGATTTTTCATGTTAGTGTCCCATAGACTTTAACGGGGTTCGGATATTCGAACAAATTTATTGCCTGTTCGCATGTTCTGGTGTGAACCAAACTGGGGGGTGTTCGGCTCATCCCTAGTGAAGAGGTTTGTTGGAGCACCTTAGTGAACAAACAGCATCATGAAGGCCAATGAACACAGCAGACAGGTCAGGGATAAAGTTGTGGAGGAGTTTAAAGCAGGGTTAGGTTATATAAAAATATTCCAAGCTTTGAACATTTCACAGAGCCCTGTTCAAAAATGGAAAGAGTATGGCACAACTGAAAACATACCAAGACATGGCCATCCACCTAAACTGACAGGCCAGGCAAAGAGAGCATTCATCAGAGAAGTAGCCAAGAGGCCAATGGTAACTTTGCAGGAGCTGCAGAGATACACAGCTCAGGTGGGAGAATCTGTCCACAGGACAACTATTAGTTGTGCACTCCAAAAATCTGGCCTTTATGGAAAAGTGTCAAGAAGAAAGCCATAATAAGTCCCGTTTGCAGTTTGCGAGAAGCCATGTGGGGGACACAGCCAACATGTGGAAAAAGATGATCTGGTCAGATGAGACCAAAATTGAACTTTTTGGCCTAAAAGCAAAACGCTATGTGTGGCAGAAAACTAACACTGCACATCACCCTGAATACACCATCCCCACTGTGAAACATGGTGGTGGCAGCAGCATGTTGTGGGAATGCTTTTCTTCAGCAATGACAGGGAGGCTGGTCAGAGTTGATAGGGTAGATGGATGGAGCCAAATACAGGGCAATCTTAGAAGAAAACCTGTTAGAGTCTGTAAAAGATGTGAGATTGGGGAGGAGGTTCACCTTGCAGCAAGACAACGACCCTACACATACAGCCATAGCTTCAATGGAATGGTTTAGATCAAAGCATATTCATGTGTTAGAATGGCCCTGTCATGTTCCCATGTACCTATTAGATGAGGCCGATAATGCAGAGGAAGGCCTCCCTTACGTATCTGACTCGCGGCCCCTGATAGAGATGACAGGTGGCTCGGGAATGCAGAGTGGTATGAGTGCCTGGCAGGTCAGCTGTCAGAAGAGCCACTCTGGGTTTCCCGATGCCACAGAGATGAATACCAGCAAGGTGAGAGATCCGGGCAGCGGGCAGGCTGTAAACTGGATCGACCGATATCCGGACACCACACACCAGGATGCAGGGACTGGCAGACAGCAGATCGGCCCAGAGGGATATGGAGCACAGGCTGGTACAGGCAGGAACAGATGCAGTAGCCAAGGCTGGTCGGGTTGGTAACAGACAGGCAGTGTGGCACTTAAAGGAGCAGGCAGAATCAAGGTCAAAAGACGAGCCGGGGTCAGGTGCTGGCAGAAGGCAGGGAGAGTCCAAAGGCAAGCCGGGTAACAGAGGAATAGACCACAGAAGCAGATTACAGGGAGCAGGGATCACAGGAAGCTGCAGATCAGACAGCCCTGGTCCCGCTTGCAAGTCCTGTTTAAATGGCATGGAGGTTAGCTATCGCACGCGCACTGGCGCACACAGACATTCACCAGCTCAGCCAGCTGCATTGTTTCTTCCACAGGGCATTTCTTGACATTGCCCCCTCCTTAAGGGCAACCTCTGGATGCCCAACTGGGCTAATTTCACAGCATGGGATTTCTTAAAAGATTTCATCAATTTTTTGGCATGGATATTGCTTTCAGGCTCCCAAGATTTATCTTCTGGCCCATAACCTTTCCATTTAATTAAATATTGAATATAATTATACCCTTTTCTGCAGTCCAGAATTGCTTCAACCTCAAATTCCTCCTCACCGTTGATTATTACAGGCTCCAGTGGACCAGTATTTTGCACAGGGAAAGGATCAGGAATAGCAGGTTTCAACAAGGTCACATGAAAAACAGGGTGGCCTTTAAATGAGTCAGATAATTCCATTTCTTAAGCTACATCATAGATTTTCCTTTTTACAGGAAAAGGTCCCACAAATTTAGAGCCCAATTTCCTTGAAGGGCAAGCCAGCTTTAGATTTACTGTGAATAGACATACCTGGTACCAAGGTAAGTTCAATCTCTAGAGATCCACATAAGGCTTTCCAGAACCTGGAAGTGAATTGTACTCCCCGATCAGACACAATTAAATCCCATGTCATCCTCCTCACCCCACTATTCACCCCTTCTGCCCCTCTCCACCCCCTTCATTACCCTGCATTAGGGATGAGCCGAACACCCCCATGTTCGGTTCGCACCAGAACCTGCGAATGGACCGAAAGTTTGCACGAACGTTAGAACCCTGTTAAATACAATGGATGCGAACGTTCGAAATCTAAAGTGCTAATTATAACGACTAATGTGCATGTTATTGTCCTAAAAAGGGTTTGGGAACCCGGGTTCTGCCCCAGGGGACATGTATCAATGCAAAACAAAGTTTTAAAAACGGCCGTTTTTCGGCGGCAGTCATTTTAATGATGCATAAAGTGAAAAAAAAAGCCAAAATTCCTTTAAATATCGTACCTGGGGGGTGTCTAAAGTATGCCTGTGAAGTGCCACGTGTTTCCCGTGTTTAGAACTGTCCCTGCATAAAATGACATTTCTTAAGGAAAAAAAGCTATTTAAAACTGTTTGCGGCTTTAATGTCATGTCTGGTTCCGGTAATATGGATGAAAATCTTTGAGAAAAATGTCATGGGTACCCTCCAACCCACTACCAGCCCCTTTGGGTCTTGTATGGATATTAAGGGGAACCCCGCACCCAAAATTAAAAAAAGGCCCTATATACTCTGAACAGCAGTATACAGGCGGTGCAAACAAGACAGGGACTGTAGGTTTATTCTTAAGTAGAATCTGTTTGTAATTTTGAACACGTACATTGTTTAAGTGTAGCTCCAGCCAAAAAATCTATTTTTAAGGTTTTTGGAAAACATAGGGAAGGGTTATCACCCCTGTAACATTTGTTTTGCTGTCTGTGCCCCTGTTCAGAACATTTCACCTCACTTTCCGTCCCAATGACAACTGTTTTTGAAAAGTGGGGTTTTTATTGAAACAAGGATTGGTGATAAAGCATCAGTACAGAGGAGACACCTTTTTCCCATATTAACCCTTACAGGAGAGAATTTCCCTTCCTAGGGGTAGATTTCCTCCTACTTCCTGTTGTCTCCTTCCGTTTGCAAGTAGGAGTCGTTTGTAAGTTGGATGTTTGAAAGTAGGGGCCTGCCGCAGAAATTGGCCCCTTAGGTGTTGGCACAACACTGTAAGCACTCACAGTTACTCTTGGTGGGCGCTGGAACGCCCTGCTGTCAACTATTATATCAAGAATTGTAATTACATGCCCCTGTAGAACAGGGGCTGAAAAATTGGGCCTTAGCCACTGGTGCCACAACACTGCAACCCCTCACAGATACTGTATTTGGAGCACAGAAATGAGCCCTGTTGCAAAGTATTGCATCAAAAATTGTAATTACAAGCCCCTTTTAAACAGGGGCTGAAAAATTGGGCCTTAGGCACTGGTGCTGGTGCCACGACACTGCAACCTCTCCCAGATACTCTAGTTGGAGTGCAGGAATGGGCCCTGCTGCAAAGCATTGCATCAAAAATTGTAATTACACGCCCCTGTTAAACAGGGGCTGAAAAATTGGGCCTTAGCCACTGGTGGCGGCACCCAGAAACAAAAATGTTTTCCAAGATATCATCATGAATCGGATAATTGAGGAGGAGGAGGAGGAGTATAAGTATAGTCAGTATAACAGGACAGTCACTCAGCATCAGCATCAGCCTTGAAGGGATGTGACATTTGAAAATAAATTATTCTGTTATATCAGCTTCAGGTGCTTGGTAGCTGGTGGTGATCCAAGACTCGTTCATCTTTATGAAGGTCAGTCGATCAACCGAGTCGGTGGACAGGCGCACCCTGTGATCCGTGACAAATCCTCCAGCAGCACTGAATGTGCGTTCAGAAAGAACGCTGGATGCAGGACAGGCCAGTAGCTCGGTTGCATACTGTGCAAGCTCTGGCCAGTGATCCATCCTCAAGACCCAGTAAGCCAGAGGATTTTCGGTGGGAAAGGTGTCCAAATCTGACCTTGCCCCTAGGTATTCCTGCACCATGTATATCAGACGCTGGCGATGGTTGCTGGAACCGATCATACCTTGGGGCTGCGGACCAAAGAATTGTCTGAACACATCGGTCAGACGGCCACCTTCCCCACCGCTCCTTCTTTGACTGACCGAAGCCTCAGCAACTCGTTGTCCTGGACCAGGAGTTTTTAACCTCCCAGTCTCTGGGAACGCGTTGCACAGACCTTTCTGCAAGGCCTCCCGAAGTTGTCTCATCCTCTGCTCCCTCTGCGATGGTAAGATAAGGTCCGCAACCATAGCCTTGTACCGTGAATCAAGGAGAGTGGCCAGCCAGTAATGGTCCCTCTCCTTGATCTGAAGAATACGAGGATCCTTCCGCAGACTTTGCAGGATCAGGGAGGCCATGCAGCGTAGGTTAGCTGAGGCATTTGGTCCAGAGTCCTCTGGGTCACTAAGGACGACATGATCCGCAGCCACCTCCTCCCAGCCACGTACAAGTCCACGTGTTTCTTGGGACTGTAAATCATCCCTAAAAGACTGCTGCTGTTGATGCTGAGTGCCAGGCTCCATCTCCATGCTGACACAATCCTCCTCCTCCTCCTCCTCCTCCTCTTCCTGTGGGATGGGTGGGACAGAAGGAACACTGTCTGGGTAAAGGGGGCCTTGAGAGGCAAGGAAGTCCTCCTCTTCCTGCCTCTGTTCTACCTCAAGTGCCCTGTCCATTATTCCATGCAGCGTATGCTCCAACAGGTGGACAAGAGGTACAGTGTCACTGATGCATGCACTGTCACTGCTCACCATCCTCGTGGCCTCCTCAAATGGTGCCAGGACAGTGCATGCATCCCTGATCATGCCCCACTGGCGTGGTGAAAAAAACCCGACTTCCCCTGACCCTGTCCTGGTGCCGTAGTCGCACAGGTACTCATTGATGGCCCTCTGCTGCGTGTGCAGCCACTGCAGCATGGCCAACGTTGAGTTCCACCTGGTGGGCATGTCACATATAAGGCGGTTCTTGGGCAGGTTCAACTCCTTTTGCAGCTCAGCCAGCCGAGCACTGGCATTATATGATCTGAGGAATGCACACAGACTATCCTGGCCTGCCTCAGGACATCCGGTAAGCCCGGGTACTTGCCCAAGAACCGCTGCACCACCAGGTTAAGGACGTGAGCCACACGGGGCACATGGGTTAGTTGTCCCTGTCGGAGGCGGAGAGGAGGTTGGTGCCATTGTAGTAAACCACCATTCCTGCCTTAAGCTGGCGTCGTGTCAACCACCTCTCGGCCTGCCCCTGCAGAGCTGAAAGAACCTCTGCCCCAGTGTGGCTCCTGTCCCCCAAACACACCAGCGCAAGCACGGCATGGCATCTTTTTGCCTGCGTACTTGCGTAGCCCCTTGAATGCCTACGGAGCACCGCTGGTTCAGAGGACAGAGCACAGGAAGAGGCCATGGAGGAAGAAGAAGAGGAGGGGGTGGAGGAGAGAGGTGTGTCACAACCAGTAGTAGCATTTTGGAGGCGTGGCGGCGGAACAACCTCCAACACTACTGCACCTTGTCCTGCATCCTTCCAAGCTGCCAAAAGAGTGACCCAATGGGCCGTGAAAGAAAGGTAACGTCCCTGTCCATGCCTGCTGGACCATGAGTCAGCGGTAATATGCACCTTACCGCTGACCGCCCTGTCCAGCGAGGCCAAGACATTGCCTTCCACATGCCGGTAGAGAGCCGGAATCGCCTTCCATGAGAAAAAGTGGCGTTTGGGAACCTGCCACTGAGGAACCGCACATTGCACAAACTCACGGAAGGGGGCCGAGTCTACCAACTGAAAAGGCAGCAGTTGAAGCGCTAGCAATTTAGCCAAGCTAGCATTCAACCGCTGGGCATGTGGATGGCTGGGAGTGAACTTCTTTCGACGGTCCAGAAGCTGGGGCAGGGAAATTTGCCTGATAGAATCGGACGTCGGTGTACTGCTAGCAGAGTGCCCGCAAGTACTTGGCTGTGACATACCTAATTCTACACCTTCATTCCTCTTAGTGCAGGTTTCAGAGAGGACTGAAGGTATAGTGGGGTTGGAGATCCCAGCTGATGCGGAGCAAGGAGAGGTCCGCTTTGTTCTTTGGTGTGGGTCTTTAAGGTAGGCTTGCCAACGAGCTGCATGGGAGGTCAACATATGTCTGGTCAAGCATGTGGTGCCCAAGCGGCTGATGTTTTGGCCATGCGAGATACGCTTGAGACATATGTTGCAAACAGCAGCAGTGCGATCTGATGCACTTGACTCAAAAAAGGCCCACACCAAAGAACTTTTTGAATAACGGACAGAGGCAGCGCCCTGCACAGGCGGAGCTCTGCGGTGTGATTCAGTCGGTGTGCTGCCCTTACGCTGGCCCCCGGAGGGCATCCTGCCTCGTTGGAGATGTGCCTCCTCCTCATCCTCCTCCTCCTCTCTCCTATCAGGCACCCACGTGGAGCCAGTGACCTCATCATCCCCTCCCTCCTCATCACTGGAACCAATCTGGCAGTATGCTGCAACTGCTGGAACATGACTGCCAGATTGGTGTCCTTCTTGAGCATCCCCTCTCTCTGCTCTCACGCTACTGCCTTCCTCTAGCTCGGTATCATCTTCAGACCCTTCGAAACGCTGGGCATCCTCCTGGAGCATGTACCCAACACTGTGCTCAAACAGTTCGGGGGACTCCTCAGGAGGACACGGTGGGTCTAGGGAAGGAGTGACTGATGATGACATTGAGGACACTTTGGCAGCTGCTTTGCCAGTACCCTGAGCCTGGGTGAGAGAGGATGAGGAGGATGAGGAGGGCTTGGTCATCCACTCTACCAAGTCTTCGGCATGATGCGGCTCAACACGTCCAGCTGCCGAAAATAAGGACAAGCGTGTCCCATGGCCACGTGCTGATGACGATGCACCGCGTCCATGACCAGCACTGTTGTCTCTAGACACAGAGTATGCTTGCCCTCTTTAATTGGCTCCTGACTGTCTGCCTCTCCTTGTTTGCCTTCCATACATTCTAAAGGCCTGCAGGAAGATGGGAAAACCAGCAATAAGGGGTAGCTTCAGGTGTATATTTTGCAAGAAGCACACTACGCCCGCTGTAAGTGCTGCAAATGCCTGTTAGTGTAACACAAAAGAAAAAAAAACTATGAGCAATAAGGGGTAGCTTCAGGTGTATAATGTGCAGGAGGCACACTACGCCCGCTGTAAGTGCTGCAGATGCCTGCCTGTGTTACACAACAGGAAAACACAGCAATTAGGGCTAGCTTCAGGTGTATATTTTGCAGGAATCACACTACGCCTGCTTTAAGAGCTGCAGATGCCTGTCTGTGTTACACAACAGGAAAACACAGCAATAAGGCCTAGCTTCAGGTTAGGGATGAGCTCGGTGTTCGAGTCGAACATACGTTCGACTCGATCATCGGCTGTTCGACCGTTCGGCGAACATCGAACGATTTGGGCCGTTCGCGCCAAATTCGAGTGACGCGAACGGCCCACAATACACTGCGCCATCGCAGTGCAATCTCGGCACTGTGATTGGCCAAGCATGCACTGTGACCCCGCATGCTTGGCCAATCACAGTGCCGGCAGCTAGGAGAGCCATAATTGGCCACAGGGAGGTTGCCTGTGGCCAATTATAGCTCAGGGGGTTTAGCACATGCCCCACACTATAAAAGGTAGCCAGCGCGGCGGCCTTGTGTAGTGTGTTCCGGCGCAGCGAAAGAGAAGGATAGTCAGGGACACTGTTGATATTCTTTGTGCTATTCTTGTGTGCAGGGAGAGAGAAGGATAGGCAGGGAGAGTGTCAGTGTCATATTCTTTGCTAAACCTTGTGTGCAGGGAGAGAGAAGGATAGGCAGGGAGAGTGTCAGTGTCATATACTTTGATAAACCTTGTGTGCAGGGAGAGAGAAGGATAGGCAGGGGACAGTGTCAGTGTCATTGTTGCTAAGCCTCCTGCACAGTATACACCTGAAGCTAGCCCTTATTGCTGTGTTTTCCTGGTGTGTTACACTAACAGGCATTTGAAGCACTTACAGCGGGCGGAGTGTGCCTCCTGCACATTATACACCTGAAGTTAGCACGTATTGCTGTGTTTTCCTGGTGTGTTACACCAACAGGCATTTGCAGCACTTACAGCGGGCGGAGTGTGCCTCCTGCACATTATACACCTGAAGTTAGCCCGTATTGCTGTGTTTTCCTGGTGTGTTACACCAACAGGCATTTGCAGCACTTACAGCGGGCAGAGTTTGCCTCCTGCACATTATACACCTGAAGTTAGCCCGTATTGCTGTGTTTTCCTGGTGTGTTACACCAACAGGCATTTGCAGCACTTACAGCGGGCGGAGTGGGCCTCCTGCACATTATACACCTGAAGTTAGCCAGTATTGTTGTGTTTTCCTGGTGTGTTACACCAACAGGCATTTGCAGCACTTACAGCGGGGGGAGTGTGCCTCCTGCACATTATACACCTGAAGCTAGGCCTTATTGCTGTGTTTTCCTAGTGTGTTACACCAACAGGCATTTGCAGCACTTACAGCTGGCGGAGTGTGCCTCCTGCACATTATACACCTGAAGTTAGCCAGTATTGCTGTGTTTTCCTGGTGTGTTACACCAACAGGCATTTGCAGCACTTACAGCAGGCATAGTGTGATTCCTGCAAAATATACTCCTGAAGCTAGGCCTTATTGCTGTGTTTTCCTAGTGTGTTACACCAACAGGCATTTGCAGCACTTACAGCGGGCGGAGTGTGCCTCCTGCACATTATACACCTGAAGTTAGCCCGTATTGCTGTGTTTTCCTGGTGTGTTACACCAACAGGCATTTGCAGCACTTACAGCGGGCGGAGTGTGCCTCCTGCACATTATACACCTGAAGTTAGCCCGCATTGCTGTGTTTTCCTGGTGTGTTACACCAACAGGCATTTGCAGCACTTACAGCGGGCGGAGTGTGCCTCCTGCACATTATACACCTGAAGTTAGCCCGTATTGCTGTGTTTTCCTGGTGTGTTACACCAACAGGCATTTGCAGCACTTACAGCGGGCGGAGTGTGCCTCCTGCACATTATACACCTGAAGTTAGCCCGTATTGCTGTGTTTTCCTGGTGTGTTACACCAACAGGCATTTGCAGCACTTACAGCAGGCGTAGTGTGATTCCTGCAAAATATACTCCTGAAGCTAGGCCTTATTGCTGTGTTTTCCTAGTGTGTTACACCAACAGGCATTTGCAGCACTTACAGCGGGCGGAGTGTGCCTCCTGCACATTATACACCTGAAGTTAGCCCGTATTGCTGTGTTTTCCTGGTGTGTTACACCAACAGGCATTTGCAGCACTTACAGCGGGCGGAGTGTGCCTCCTGCACATTATACACCTGAAGTTAGCCCGTATTGCTGTGTTTTCCTGGTGTGTTACACCAACAGGCATTTGCAGCACTTACAGCGGGCGTAGTGTGATTCCTGCAAAATATACTCCTGAAGCTAGGCCTTATTGCTGTGTTTTCCTAGTGTGTTACACCAAAAGGCATTTGCAGCACTTACAGCGGGCGGAGTGTGCTTCCTGCACATTATACACCTGAAGTTAGCCCGTATTGCTGTGTTTTTCTGGTGTGTTACACCAACAGGCATTTGCAGCACTTACAGCAGGCGTAGTGTGATTCCTGCAAAATATACTCCTGAAGCTAGGCCTTATTGCTGTGTTTTCCTAGTGTGTTACACCAAAAGGCATTTGCAGCACTTACAGCGGGCGGAGTGTGCCTCCTGCACATTATACACCTGAAGTTAGCCCGTATTGCTGTGTTTTCCTGGTGTGTTACACCAACAGGCATTTGCAGCACTTACAGCAGGCGTAGTGTGATTCCTGCAAAATATACTCCTGAAGCTAGGCCTTATTGCTGTGTTTTCCTAGTGTGTTACACCAACAGGCATTTGCAGCACTTACAGCGGGCGGAGTGTGCGTCCTGCACATTATACACCTGAAGTTAGCCCGTATTGCTGTGTTTTCCTGGTGTGTTACACCAACAGGCATTTGCAGCACTTACAGCGGGCGGAGTGTGCCTCCTGCATATTATACACCTGAAGTTAGCCCGCATTGCTGTGTTTTCCTGGTGTGTTACACCAACAGGCATTTGCAGCACTTACAGCAGGCGTAGTGTGATTCCTGCAAAATATACTCCTGAAGCTAGGCCTTATTGCTGGTTTTCCCATCTCCCTGCAGGCCATTAGAATGTCTGGAAGGCAAACAAGGAGAGGCAGACAGTCAGGAGCCAATCAAAGAGGGCAAGCAGGCTCTGTGTCTAGAGACAACAGTGCTGGTCGTGGATGCGGTGCATCGCCATCAGCACGTGGCCATGGGACACGCTTGTCCTTCTTTTCAGCAGCTGGACGTGTTAAGCCGCATCATGCCGAAGACTTGGTAGAGTGGATGACCAAGCCCTCCTCATCCTCCTCATCCTCTCTCACCCAGGCTCAGGGTACTGGCAAAGCAACTGCCAAAGGTCCTCTTCCCTGGTATCAATGTCATCATCAGTCACTCCTTCCCTAGACCAATCATGTCCTCCTGAGGAGTCCCCCGAACTGTTTGAGCACAGTGTTGGGTACATGCTCCAGGAGGATGCCCAGCGTTTCGAAGGGTCTGATGATGATACCCAGCTAGAGGAAGGCAGTAGCGTGAGAGCAGAGAGAGGGGATGCTCAAGAAGGACACCAATCTGGCAGTCATGTTCCAGCAGCTGCAGCATACTGCCAGATTGGCTCGAGTGATGAGGAGGGAGGGGATGATGAGGTCACTGACTCCACGTGGGTGCCTAATAGGAGAGAGGAGGAGGAGGAGGAGGATGAGGAGGAGGCACATCTCCAACGAGGCAGGATGCCCTCGGGGGGCCAGCATAAGGGCAGCATACCGAAGGAATCACAGCGCAGAGCTCCGCCTGTGCAGGGCGCTGCCTCTGCCCGTTATTCAAAAAGTTCTTTGGTGTGGGCCTTTTTTGAGATCGCACAGCTGCTGTTTGCAACATATGTCTCAAGCGTATATCGCGTGGCCAAAACATCACCCGCTTGGGCACCACATGCTTGACCAGACATATGTTGACCTGCCATGCAGCTCGTTGGCAAGCCTACCTTAAAGACCCACACCAAAGAACAAAGCGGACCTCTCCTTGCACCGCATCAGCTGGGATCTCCAACCCCACTATACCTTCAGTCCTCTCTGAAACCTGCACTGAGAGGAATGAAGGTGTAGAATTAGGTGTGTCACAGCCAAGTACTTGCGGGCACTCTGCTAGCAGTACACCGACGTCCGATTCTATCAGGCAAATTTCCCTGCCCCAGCTGCTGGACCGTCGAAAGAAGTTCACTCCCAGCCATCCACATGCCCAGCGGTTGAATGCTAGCTTGGCTAAATTGCTAGCCCTTCAACTGCTGCCTTTTCAGTTGGTAGACTCGGCCCCCTTCCGTGAGTTTGTGCAATGTGCGGTTCCTCAGTGGCAGGTTCCCAAACGCCACTTTTTCTCACGGAAGGCGATTTCGGCTCTCTACCGGCATGTGGAAGGCAATGTCTTGGCCTCGCTGTACAGGGCAGTCAGCGGTAAGGTGCATATTACCGCTGACTCATGGTCCAGCAGGCATGGAAAGGGACGTTACCTTTCTTTCACGGCCCATTGGGTCACTCTTTTGGCAGCTGGAAAGGATGCAGGACAAGGTGCAGTAGTGTTGGAGGTTGTTCCGCCGCCACGCCTCCAAAATGCTACTACTGGTTGTGACACACCTCTCTCCTCCACCCCCTCCTCTTCTTCTTCCTCCATGGCCTCTTCCTGTGCTTTGTCCTCGGAACCAGTGGTGCTCCGTAGGCGTTCAAGGGGCTACGCAAGTACGCAGGCAAAAAGATGCCATGCTGTGCTTGCGCTGGTGTGTTTAGGGGACAGGAGACACACTGGGGCAGAGGTTCTGTCTGCTCTGCAGGGGCAGGCCGAGAGGTGGTTGATGCAACGCCAGCTTAAGCCAGGAATGGTGGTTTGCGACAATGGCACCAACCTCCTCTCCGCCCTCCGACAGGGACAACTGACCCATGTGCCCAGTGTGGCTCACGTCCTTAACCTGGTGGTGCAGCGGTTCTTGGGCAGGTACCCGGGCTTAAAGGATGTCCTGAGGCAGGCCAGGAAAGTCTGTGTGCATTTCCGCAGATCTTATAATGCCAGTGCTCGCCTGGCTGAGCTGCAAAAGGAGTTGAACCTGCCCAAGAACCGCCTTATATGTGACATGCCCACCAGGTGGAACTCAACGTTGGCCATGCTGCAGCGGCTGCACACACAGCAGAGGGCCATCAATGAGTACCTGTGCGACTACGGCACCAGGACAGGGTCAGGGGAGCTCTGTTTTTTTTCACCACGCCAGTGGGGCATGATCAGGGATGCATGCACTGTCCTGGCACCATTTGAGGAGGCCACGAGGATGGTGAGCAGTGACAGTGCATGCATCAGTGACACTGTACCTCTTGTCCACCTGTTGGAACATACGCTGCGTGGAATAATGGACAGGGCACTTGAGGCAGAACAGAGGCAGGAAGAGGAGGACTTCCTTGCCTCTCAAGGCCCCCTTTACCCAGACAGTGTTCCTTCTGTCCCACCCATCGCACAGGAAGAGGAGGAGGAGGAGGAAAAGGAGGAGGATTGTGTCAGCATGGAGGTGGAGCCTGGCACTCAGCATCATCAGCAGCAGTCTTTTAGGGATGATTTACAGTCCCAAGAAACCCGTGGACTTGTACGTGGCTGGGAGGAGGTGGCTGGGGATCATATCGTCCTTAGTGACTCAGAGGACTCCGGACCGAATGCCTCAGCTAACCTATGCTGTATGGCCTCCCTGATCCTGCAAAGTCTGCGGAAGGATTCTCGTATTCTTCGGATCAAGGAGAGGGACCATTACTGGCTGGCCACTCTCCTTGATCCACGGTACAAGGGTAAGGTTGCGGACCTTACCTTACCGTCGCAGAGGGAGCAGAGGATGAGACAACTCCGGGAGGCCTTGCAGAAAGGTCTGTGCAACGCGTTCCCAGAGACTGGGAGGTTACAAACTCCTGGTCCTGGACAACGAGTTGCTATGGCTTCGGTCAGTCAAAGAAGGAGCGGTGGGGAAGGTGGCCGTCTGACCGATGCGTTCAGACAATTCTTTAGTCCGCAGCCCCAAGGTATGATCGGTTCCAGCAACCATCGCCAGCATCTGATATACATGGTGTAGGAATACCTAGGGGCAAGGTCAAACTTGGACACCTTCCCCACCGAAAATCCTCTGGATTACTGGGTCTTGAGGATGGATCACTGGCCAGAGCTTTCACAGTATGCAATTGAGCTACTGGCCTGTCCTGTATCCAGCGTTCTTTCAGAACGCACAATTAGTGCTGCTGGAGGATTTGTCACGGATCACAGGGTGCGCCTGTCCACCGACTCGGTTGATCGACTGACCTTCATAAAGATGAACCAATCTTGGATCACCACCAGCTACCAAACACCTGAAGCTGATATAACAGACTAATTTATTTTCAAATGTCACATCCCTTCAAGACTGATGCTGATGCTGAGTGACTGTCCTGTTATGTTGACTGACTATCCTCCTCCTCCTCAATGATCCGATTGATGATAATAGCTTGGAAGAACATTTTTGTTTCTGGGTGCCGCCACCAGTGGCTAAGGCCCAATTTTTCAGCCCCTGTTTAACAGGGGCATGTAATTACAATTTATTATGCAATGATTTGCAGCAGGGCTCATTCCTGCACTCCAACTAGAGTATCTGGGAGAGGTTGCAGTGTCGTGGCACCAGCACCAGTGCCTAAGGCCCAATTTTTCAGCCCCTGTTTAACAGGGGCGTGTAATTAAAATTTTTGATGCAATACTTTGCAACAGGGCTCATTGCTGTGCTCCAAGTACAGTATCTGTGAGGGGTTGCAGTGTTGTGGCACCAGTGCCTAAGGCCCAATTTTTCTGCCCCTGTTTAACAGGGGCATGTAATTACAACTCTTGATCTAATAATTCACAGCAGGGCCCATTCCTGCGCCCACCAAGAGTAACTGTGAGGCCTTACAGTGTTGTGTCAACACCACCACCACCACCACCAAAGGCCCAATTTTTCAGCCCCTGTTCAACAGGGGCATGCAATTACAATTCTTGATCTAATAATTCACAGCAGGGCCCATTCATGCGCCCACCAAGAGTAACTGTGAGGGCTCACAGTGTTGTGGCAACACCAACATGTAAGGGGCAAATTTCAGCAGAGTATATACGGCAGGCCCCTACTTTCAAACATCCAACTTACAAACGACTCCTCCTTGCAAACGGAAGGATACAACAGGAAGTGAGAGGAAATCTACCACTAGGAAGGGAAATTCTCTCCTGTAAGAGTTAATATGGGAAAAAAAGTGTCTCCTCTCCACTGATGCTTTATCACCAATTCTTGTTTCAATAAAAAACCCAAATTTTCAAAAAAAAATTGTCATAAGGACGGAAAGTGAGGTGAACTGTTCTGAACAGGTGCACACTGCACAGACAGCAAAACAAATGTTACAGGGGTGATAACCCTTCCCTATGTTTTCCAAAAAGCTTAAAAATTGATTTTTTTGGCTGGAGCTACACTTAAACAATGTACCTGTTCAAAATTACAAACAGATTCTACATAAGAACAAACCTACAGTCCCTGTCTTGTATGCACCGCCTGTATACGGCTGTTCAGAGTATATAGGGCCTTTATTTTGTGTGCGGGGTTCCCCTTAATAGCCATACAAGACCCAAAGGGGCTGGTAATGGGCTGGGGTAGGGAGGGGGGGGGGGGGTGTGATGGGGTAGCTATGCCATTTTTCTTAAAGGTTTTCATCCATATTATCTGGACCAAACATTACATTAAAGCCGCAAGCAGTTTTAAATGGCTTTTTTTCTTTAGAAATGTAATTTTGTGCAGGGACAGTTCTAAACACGGGAAACACATGGCACTTCACAGGCATACTTTAGACACCCCCCAGGTACGATATTTAAAGGAATATTTGACTTTTTTTTTTCACTTTATGCATCATTAAAATGACTGCTCCCGAAAAACGGCCGTTTTTAAAACTTCTTTTTGCATTGATACATGTCCCCTGGTGCAGAACCCGGGTTCCCAAACCCTTTTTAGGACAATAACATGCAAAATAGTCGTTATAATTAGCACTTTAGATTTCGAACGTTCGCATCCATTGTATTTAATAGTGTTCTAACGTTGGGGGTGTTCGGCTCATCACTACTTCAGGTGTATTTTTTTCAGGAATCACACTACGCCTGCTTTAAGTGCTGCAGATGCCTGCCTGTGTTACGCAACAGGAAAACACAGCAATAAGGCCTAGCTTCAGGCGTATATTTTTCAGGAATCACACTACGCCTGCTTTAAGTGCTGCAGATGCCTGCCTGTGTTACACAACAGGAAAACACAGCAATAAGGGCTAGCTTCAGGTGTATATTTTGCAGGAATCACACTACGCCTGCTTTAAGTGCTGCAGATGCCTGCCTGTGTTACACAACAGGAAAACACAGCAATAAGGGCTAGCTTCAGGTGTATATTTTGCAGGAATCACACTACGCCTGCTTTAAGTGCTGCAGATGCCTGCCTGTGTTACACAACAGGAAAACACAGCAATAAGGGCTAGCTTCAGGTGTATATTTTGCAGGAATCACACTACGCCTGCTTTAAGTGCTGCAGATGCCTGCCTTTGTTACACAACAGGAAAACACAGCAATAAGGGCTAGCTTCTGGTGTATATTTTGCAGGAATCACACTACGCCTGCTTTAAGTGCTGCAGATGCCTGCCTGTGTTACACAACAGGAAAACACAGCAATAAGGGCTAGCTTCAGGTGTATATTTTGCAGGAATCACACTACGCCTGCTTTAAGTGCTGCAGATGCCTGCCTGTGTTACACAAAAGGAAAACACAGCAATAAGGCCTAGCTTCAGGTGTATATTTTTTCAGGAATCACACTACACCTGCTTTAAGTGCTGCAGATGCCTGCCTGTGTTACACAACAGGAAAACACAGCAATAAGGCCTAGCCTCAGGTGTATATTTTGCAGGAATCACACTACGCCTGCTTTAAGTGCTGCAGATGCCTGCCTGTGTTACACAACAGGAAAACACAGCAATAAGGGCTAGCTTCAGGTGTATATTTTGCAGGAATCACACTACGCCTGCTTTAAGTGCTGCAGATGCCTGCCTGTGTTACACAACAGAAAAACACAGCAATAAGGGCTAGCTTCAGGTGTATATTTTGCAGGAATCACACTACGCCTGCTTTAAGTGCTGCAGATGCCTGCCTGTGTTACACAACAGGAAAACACAGCAATAAGGGCTAGCTTCAGGTGTATATTTTGCAGGAATCACACTACACCTGCTTTAAGTGCTGCAGATGCCTACCTGTGTTACACAACAGGAAAACACAGCAATAAGGGCTAGCTTCAGGTGTATACTGTGCAGGAGGCTTAGCAAAAATATCACTGACACTGTCCCCTGCCTATCCTTCTCTCTCCCTGCACACAAGGTTTAGCAGAATATCACTGACACTGTCCCTGCCTATCCTTCTCTCTCCCTACACACAAGGTAAATGAACAAATATCACTAACACTGTCCCTGCCTATCCTTCTCTCTCCCTGAACCGGAACACACTACACAAGGCCGCCGCGCTGGCAGCCTTTTATAGTGTGGGGCGTGTACTAAACCCCCCTGAGCTATAATTGGCCACAGGCATCCTGCCTGTGGCCAATTATGGCTCTCCTCGCTGCCGGCGCTGTGATTGGCCAAGCATGCGGGGTCACAGTGCATGCTTGGCCAATCACAGCGCCGGGATTGCACTGCGATATCGCAGTGTATTGTGGGCCGTTTGCGTCACTCGAATTTGGCGCGAATGGCCCAAAACGTTCGATCTTCGTCGAACGATCGAACATATGTTCGACTCGAACACCAAGCTCATCCCTGCATCCCTCTTCACCACCCCACCCCTCTCTTCACCCTGCTATTCCCCTCTCCACTGAGCTATCCGCTTTTCCCATCCTCTTCCTTTTCCTTCACTTTTCTTCTCACTACCTCTTCCCATTATCACCTCCCCATCCCTTTTCTCACTCCCTCATCGACTCCCCATCCCTCTCCCCACTCCCTCTTCCTCTCATCACCTCCCCATCCATCTGCTCACTCCCTCTTCCCCTCATCACCTCCCCATCCCTCTCCTCACTACGTCTTCCCCTCATCAGCTCCCCATCCCTCTGCTCACTCCCTCTTGCCCCTCATCACCTTCCCATTACTCTGCTCACTTCCTCTTCCCCTCATCACCTCCCCATCCCTCTCCTTACTAAAAGGCCTGCCGTGGCTTTAATCTCATTGCCGTCCTCAGATATTCAAAATTTTTATGGTCTGTATAGACCAGAATTGGATGTGCCGCACCTTCCAGCAAATATTGCCCCTCTTCCAGTGCAGCCTTGATAGACCTCCCAATCCACTATTATTTTTAACTTGTCTTATCCTGAGTGCGCCATATTACCCAAATTGTTAACTGGTCATACACAGGTAGGCAATACTGGAACAGATGCAGTAGCCAAGGCAGGTCGGGTCACAGTTTGGGTTGGTAACATGCTGGCAACGTGGTACTTAAAGGAGCAGGCAGAATCAAGGTCAAAGATGAGCCAAGGTCAGGTGCAGGCAGAAGGCAAGGAAAGTCCAAAGGCAAGCTGGGTAACATAGCACAGAAATAGATCACAGAAGCAGATTACAGGGAGCAGGGGTCACAGGAAGCTGCAGATCAGACTGCACTGGTCCTGTTTGCAAGTCCTGTTTAAAAAGTCTGTTTCGCACAGAGAATTGCATGCGCGCACCGACGCCAGCAGCAATGTTTCTTCAACGGGGCATTACCTGACAGGCCCAGTCAAAGTCCAGACCTAAATCCAATTGAGAATCTGTGGCAAGACTTGAAAATTGCTGTTCACAGATGCTCTCCATCCAATCTGACAGAGCTTGACATATTTTGCAAAGAAGAATGGGCAAAAATGTCACTCTCTAGATGTGCAAAGCTGGTAGAGACATACTCAAAAAAACTTGCAGCTGTAATTGCAGGAAAAGGTGGTTCTACAAAGTATTGACTCAGGGGGGCTAAATACAAATACACGCCACACTTTTCACATATTTATTTGTAAAAAATGTTGAAAACCATTTATCATTTTCTTTCCACGTCACAATTATGTGCCAGTTTGTGTTGGTCTATCACATAAAATCCAAGTAAAATACATTTACGTTTTTGGTTGCAACATGACAGAAAGTGCAAAAATTCAAGGGCAGTGGCGGTGCGTCCATAGAGGGCGCCGGAGCGCCGCCCCCTCTCGCTCCCGCACCGCCACTGAAAGACAATACATAGATTCATGCATTGCATGAATCTGTGTATTGTCACCGCTGCCGCGCTGCCCACTATTCATATGGCCGGCCTCCTGGTGAGCGCCGGCCATATGAATTAGAGCGGTGGCCGGCGGTGGGTGTGTTCTGGAAGTGTCCATCAGAGCCAGCGGGTCTGATGAGCTTTCCGAATACAGCTCTCACGCTGTATTCGGCTTCCAAAAACTCCTCCCAGGTATGCACGGGGTGCGTTCCTTGGAGAAGACTGTGGAGGTTTCAGCCAATCAGGTTCACCAGATCTGGTTACCGGTAACCTGATTGGCTAAAGCGACATCGAGGGCGGGAGAACACATCGAGGACGGCGCGGACCGAGGAAGGTAAGTGCAGGGCTGGGGGGGGAACAGGCTGCATTTGGGGGGAACTGGCTGTATATGGGGGACACACTGGCTGAATATGGGGGGAACTGGCTGTATATGGGGGACAAACTGGCTGCATTTGGGGGGAACTGGCTGTATATGGGGGACAAACTGGCTGCATTTGGGGGGAACTGGCTGTATATGGGGGACAAACTGGCTGCATTTGGGGGGAACTGGCTGTATATGGGGGACAAACTGGCTGCATTTGGGGGGAACTGGCTGTATATGGGGGACAAACTGGCTGCATTTGGGGGGAACTGGCTGTATATGGGGGACAAATTGGCTGAATATGGGGGCACACTGGCTATATATATGGGGACAAACTGGCTGTATATGGGGGCACACTGGCTATATATATGGGGGCACACTGGCTGTATATGGGGGAACACTGGCTGTATATGGGGGCACACTTGCTGTATATGGGGGCACACTAGCTATATATATGGGGACAAACTGGCTGTATATGGGGGCACACTGGCTATATATATGGGGGCACACTGGCTGTATATGGGGGCACACTGGCTATATATATGGGGGCACACTGGCTATATATGGGGACAAACTGGTTGTATATGGGAGCACACTGGCTGTATATGGGAGCACACTGGCTGTATATGGGGGCACACTGGCTGTATATGGGGGGCACACTGGCTGTATATATGGGGGCACACTGGTTATATATATATGGGGGCACACTGGCTGTATATGAGGACAAACTGGCTGTATTTGAGGGGGCAAACTGGTGGCATTTGGGCACAGTGGCTGCGTTTAATGGGCACAGTGGCGGCAATTGATTTTTTTTTTTTCAGTTTGTTTGCGCCCCCCCAAAAATTTTGGGGCACCAGCTGACACTGTTCAAGGGGTATGAATACCTTTTCATATGTATATAAATGTCAATATGGCACAATGTGCTATGATTAGCATTTTTTCAGAAGTTTGTTAATTACCTAAAAAAAAAAAAAAAAAAAATACTGTGCATACTTGATACTTGTGAATTCAGATACACTTTTACTTTTAAAATAAAATAGGATTTTTTACTCACCGTAAAATCCTTTTCTCTGAGTTCATGGACGGACACAGCTTCTCTATTGACATAGTGGGTATTATCCGTTAATTAGGAGTGAGAAAACTTGTAAAAAGTGTTGCATCACACCTTCTACAGTACCGCCCAGGAGGCGGACCCTCTGGTATATGCCCTCACTCTGCATCTCGCAGATCAGTTCGTCAAAAAGCAGTACAAACTTAAAAAGGAGGGGTGGGTGCTGTGTCGGTCCATGAACTCAGAGAAAAGGATTTTACAGTGAGTAAAAAATTCTATTTACTCTTTCGTTCATGGACCAACACAGCTTCTCTATTGACATAGTGGCACGTCCCAAAGCAGTGTCAGAGAAAAAAACGAGGGGTGGTAACAGCATAAAAGTAAACTTCACCCCAAACACAAAACAACACTCCAACGGAGAAGTTGCAATCTAAACAGCCGCCTGCAAAACTTTGCGGCCGAAAGAGGCATCCGAAGATGCACACACATCAACTTGTAAAGTGTAGTGAAAGTGTGAATGGACGAGCATGTCGCCGCTTTACACACCTGGTGAAAAACAGACGCTTGATGCTCTCAGAGCTCGGACAGCGTCCAAAAATTACAACGTCGTTTCCTTAGGATTCTACGGATGAGGACACAAAGATGGCAGTACAATGTCTTCCTAGATGGAAGGTCAAACGACCCTAGGAAGAAGAAGGCTGTGAACGCAGCACCACCTATCCTTGTGGAAGATCAGATAAGAAGCCTTGCATGACAAGGCTGTCGGCTCAGAAAACCGTCTAACTGACGTAAACCAAGAGGCATCTTTTGCCCTGGTCGACTGCGTCGGGAAAGAGGCGCCAGACCCTTCATGGAGTAAGCCTGATCACAATCTGTCGGATCCACCTCGAGATGGTGGCCGACGAAACCGCTGGGCCCTACTAGGGACCAGCCACTGAAACAAACAGTGAGCCTGGACTCCGAAACGGAGCAGTGCTAGACAAGCATTCTCTCAGAGTTTGGACAATGTCCAAAGAATGCCACGTCGTCTCCTTAGGATTCAACGGATGAGGACACAAGGATGGCAGTACAATGTCTTCCTTGAGATGGAAGGTCGAACACGACCTTAGGAAGAAACGAAGGCTGCGGACGCAGCACCACCTTATCCTTGTGGAAGATCAGATAAGGAGCCTTACCCTTATCCTTGTGGAAGATCAGATAGGGAGGCTTGTATGACAAGGCTGCCCGCTCAGAAACCCGTCTTAACTGGCATAACAGCCACCAAAAGGACCACTTTCTAAGAAAGTGTCAACAAGGGAATCTCCCTGATGTTCTCAAACGGTGGCTTCTGAGACACTTAGAGGCCATGCCGTTGAAGCCATCGACTGCAGGCAGGATGGCATATGGGACCCTGCGACAGCAGGTCCTCTCGTAGTGGTAGACGCCAAAGGGACGTCTGCTACACAAGCCCCACGGAGGTAGTGGAGGGTGGCCCGGAGGGGCCGCCTGCCGAACCCACTGTACAAACGTTCTCACTAGAGAGTGAGCCACCAGGGGTCGTTGAAAAGACAGCCAGGGCAGATACCTGCCCCTTAATTGTACTTAAAGAAAAAATATTTTTTGGCCCGTTCCCTGATGAGAACAGCAGGACTCTGGAACCAATAAGTACGCGGATGCCACCTCATCTCCTCACAATAGGATATGCAGGTCTTCCAAGTGCGATGGTAATCTTCCTAGGGGATGATTTCTGAGCACTCCTCATGGTAGAGATCACTGAGTCTGACAGGTCCCGGTCTCTTAGCACCTGGCTCTCAAGCCATGCCTTCAAGCCAGTGACTGTAAAAACAGTATGGCGTACGGGATCTAGCGACAGCAGGTCCTTCTTACGGTAGATGCCAAAAGGCGTCTGCTACCAGACGCACTAGATCGGCGTACCAAGGACGCCAAGCCAATTCAGAGCAATTAAGACCATTGTAATCCTCTCTGCCTCCAGTCTGTGAAGCAGATGAGGAAGGAGCTTCCGAGGAGGAAAGGCATAGATTAGTCGGTACTGACTCCACAGTGCCATCAACGCATCTGTCGTGTTTTCCCATGGGTCTCTTGACCTGGCCACAAACCTCAATACCTTCTGATTGAATCGAGAAGTCAGGAGATATACGACTGGCATGCTTCCCCTCTGGTAAGGGAGCCCCTTAGGAGGTGAGCGACCTTCGATGAAGCAGCAGGGCTGCTTGTTCCTCCTTGATGATTGACCTACGCCATCACTGTGGTGTTTGTCCGACTGGACGCCCTTGTAGCCTCTGAGACCATGTAGAGAGGCAAAGTCAGATCCTCCGAATTTCAGAGTAATGATCTGCAATGGGATTCCCGCGACCCAGGTTGACTGAGCTCTTCAGACTCCTCTGCAACCGGGAAGACGGGCGTCCGCCGTGACCACTATCCAGTAAAAAGAAGGAACAACTTCCCAGACAGAATGCTGGTGAAGTCGGCCACCAACTAGGGAGGTCCTGATTAGGTGGCTCACCCACAGGCGTTGCTAGGGGGGTGCGGGGGGTGCGGTCCGCACCCGGGTGACACCCGCTAGAGGGGTGACACCTTTCCGACTCTCCTGAGGGTGAGGAAAGCCCTGGTATTTTTTTTTTTTTTACAGCTGACCCCTGGTCACCCCGCTGGAACAACGCCTTCAGCACCGCGGCCGCGCCTGGTGTGCGTGCTTCTCCTACTTCCTCCTCCAGCCTGTCACAACATCTCACACCACCGGGGCGGCGCGGCTGCATGCTGTGACGCTGTCCTCGTCTCCTCTCCAGACTCCCGGCCGGAAGAGGTGTGAGTACAGTACAGGCGGGAGGGTGACACTCAGCTTGCGAGGGGGTGTCGTGTCCTGGTGTCCATCACCGGCCCGAGCCCAAGGTAAGGTGCGTGATAGGTGGGGGGGGGTTTCCATGGTACCGGCAGGCCACCTGAGAGCTGGTGTGGGAGGACTCTCAAACAGTGTCTGGCACCCTGTGCTAGTCTGATAATGAGGGGGGGTGCAAGGTGGTCTGCCAGACACAGCTATATATATTATAGCTGTGTCCAGCCACCCCCTCCCCCACCAGACCAGCTCACTCAGCTACTGTGCCTATTATATCTAATATACCACCCCAGCCTGCTTTATACAACCCAGCCTGCCCTGTGCCACCCCAGCCTGCCCTATACCACCCCAGCCTGCCCACTCCAGCCTGCCCCATACCCCCCCAGCCTGCTGTATACCACCCCAGCCTGCCCTATACCACCCCAGCCTGCCCCGTACCACCCGAGCCTGCCCCGTGCCACGCCAGCCTGCCCTGTGCCACCCTGCCCTATACCACCCCAGCCTGCCCACTCCAGCCTGCCCCATACCCCCCCAGCCTGTTGTTTACCACCCCAGCCTGCTGTATACCACCCCAGCCTGCCCTATACCACCCCAGCCTGCCCCTTGCCACCCCAGCCTGCTGTATACTACCCGAGCCTGCCCTGTGCCACCCCAGCCTGCCCTGTACCACCCTGCCCTATACCACCCCAGCCTGCCCCATACCCCCCAGCCTGCTGTATACCACCCCAGCCTGCCCCATACCACCCCAGCCTGCTGTATACCACCCGAGCCTGCCCTGTGCCACGCCAGCCTGCCCTGTGCCACCCTGCCCTATACCACCCCAGCCTGCCCACTCCAGCCTGCCGTATACTACCCCAGCCTGCCCTGTGCCACCCCAGCCTTCCCCGTACCACCCGGCCTGCTGTATACCACCCGAGCCTGCCCTGTACCACCCCAGCCTGCCCTGTGCTGCGCCATACCACCCCAGCCTGCCCTGTGCCACCCCAGCCTGCCGTATACCACCCCATCTTGCCCCATGCCACCCCAACCTGCCCTATACCACCCCAACCTGCCCTTTCCCACCCTAATTTTCCTGTACCACCCTAACTTTCCCTATACCACTACAACCTGCCCTATGCCACCCTAACTTGCCCTGTGCCACCCCAACCTGCCCTATACCACCCCAACCTGCCCTATGCCACCCTTACTTGCCCTATACCACCCCAACCTGCCCTGTGCCACGCTAACTTGCACTATAACACTCCAACGTGCCCCATACCGCCTTAACCTGCCATATACCACCCCAACCTGCCACTATACCACCCTATACTACCCTAACCTGCCACTATACGGCCCTATACTATCATTTACAGGGGCTGGTTTTGGGTGCGCCCCGTGATTGTGTGCTGCCTGCATGGTGCTGGCAGCCTAGATGGGGGGGGGGGTGACACCATGTTTTACCGCACCGGGTGACACCAACCCTAGTGACGCCACTGGGCTCACCCAGATCTTGATAATCCAGAGATGAAGGGCACTTGACCCTTCAGGACAGAGTTACCTTCTGTAACACTCGTGTGAAATAGCGCCTATGGTACCGTCTCGAAGGAGGCTACCATGAGGCCCAGGACTTGCCTGCAAAAGTGGCGTGACAGCCCAACCTTGGGATATCCACTGCCGCACCGCAGCCCGAAGGGTCTGAAACTTTCCCTTAGGGGGAAAGAAACGTACACCTCTGAGGAGTCCAGAATCAACCCTAGACACACTAGGAGTTGGGACGGTTTCAATACTGACTTCTGAGTGTTCAGCACCCAACCAAGTATCGGAGGGTCTGACAAGTATAGTCACGCTCACTTCTAAATTTAGTTTGAAGTGACCCTCAGAAGAAGATCGTCCAAGTTGCCCCTGATAGCGAAGCCACGCTGTCTTAGTAGGGCCAGAATCGGGGCAAGCACCTTGGTGAACACTCTTGGTGCCAATGCGAGGCCAAAGGGGAGAGCCACCATTGGTAGTGGTCTTCCCCGGCCGCCAACATCTCTGATGCCTGGTGCATATGGAGACATGCAGTATGCGTCCTTGATGATCAAGGATGCCAAAAATCCCCTGGATGGAGGCCAGCGACAACAGAGCGAGCCAACTCCTTACCGGAATCTTTGTACTTTCACAAAGCAGTTGAGGGTCCTGAGATCCAAGATTGGGCGGACCACCTCCAGTACTAAGAACAGATTTGAGTAGAATCCCTGAACCCATTCCTGTACTAAGACAGGAAGGCTACCCTGCGTATCAGCAGGTCTTGTACCGCCCCATATAGGGCTTCCCGACAAGTCGGCAGAAGCTGGCAGTTAAGAGGGAAAAATTCAGTTCAGTAGGTGAGCAAGGTTGGGCTCGCAAACCCAGGGACGCTTGTGTCCCTCTGCAGGTGCTTTATCAGCCTGAGGTCGTTTACTTGCTGCACTAGGTGGACAAAGGGACCGTTTTGTGCGCGGTGAAGGAGGGCCCTAGCCTATGGAGTGGCTCCTTACCTTCTTTGGATTGCAGAAGCAATGTGCGCCTACCTCCTGTGGCATCTTAAATTATGTCATTCAGCGAGCCCTCAAAAAGTCTGTCGCCCTAAAAGGGCAGATCCAAAAGGGCCTTCTTGGAAGATTGGTCCGCAGACCAGCACCTTAGCCAGATCAGGTGGCGTAGCGCTACCGCATAACCCAAGGTCCAAGACAGCAAGGGGATAGTATCCAAGTCTGACTCGCAGACAGGCTCAAGGCCCTGTACCAACTGATCGGCCAGAGCTACCTAGTACGGAGGAGCCTCCCGTGCTTTTAACCCCCGGAGTAGCATCTTTGCCTACTCAGTAAGTGTCTGATGCATCATAAAAAAAACCCAGCCATGCTGGACGTACCTCCGAGTCCCCCACTGTGTATAGGTAGCGAGTGTCCCTGAAGACAGGAGCCCCCCTTCCACTGGAATCGTGGTAACTTGTTAAGTCTGGACACAGGGGGGTCCACTATCGGGGGAGAGGTCCATCCTTTCAGGAACTCTCTTCAAGGGGTATTGGACCGCCCAAAAACATCTTTGGGGTTGAAAAAAAGAAAAAACCTCAGTGGGTTTTTCCCACTCCTTGTACAAGAGCTTATCAATATAAGACACACAAGGAAACACCTTAGCAGTGCGGGCTGGCTTTAGGGAACCCAAAGGGGTCTCTGCTGCTTCTGCAGCATTCTCTATTTGCAGTAAACAGGTCAGATACAAAAGCCTTCTTGCGCGCTGACCTGGATTTGGAGCATTCTCACTGTCCGATTGGTCACGGTCTGCAGTCTCTGATGCATCAGAATCCGGGCCATGAGCCATAGCTGGGCCTGGTTCTGCATCAGAATTATCCCCGGAAGATTGCAGGGGACGGGGGCATTTACTACCCCCTGTGTTCCTGTGTGGCGCTTCCATCCTGGCAACAGACCTAGCGTCCACAGATACATCAGGGGCACCATCTGCCAAATCAGGTGTTTCAGGGGAAAAAAACATCTGCTTCAGACGCCCTGCTGACCCACGCGCTGGCACCCAAAGGGCTCCAGGTAAGGTATCAATAGGCCACCCTCCTAGCTGATACAGAGATGCAGGGTCTCCCAGAGGACTCACCACCCTTGGAATGGTACCGCTATGCCAGTGATGGCAAACCTTTTTGAGCCCGAGGGCCCAAACCGCGACGCAAAACCAACTTATTTCTTTCAAAGTGCCAACACAGAATTACTTTATTAATCACCACCCCCGCTGCTTTCAGAAGGGTGAGGAAGAATGCACACAGCCTTGTCTGTGTGTCTTTGATCTCCCTGCTCGTGCTGCTGACCGGAGAAGGGGGAGGGGGGGCCTGGGGGAGACATCACCGAAAGCTTGCTCTGCCTCACTCCTTGTCAGAGTCACAGCAGCTCCGGTCCTGACAGAGGAGAAGCAGGCTCTCTAGAACATGCAGCCCCCACAGCCATGCCTCTCTGTCACAGTGTGGACAGGAGAACAAGCGAGGGTGATGGTAAGTGCAGGGAACAGAGCCGAGCAACCTCCCGCCGGCCTCAATACAACATAGCCATGCTTTCCTCTCTGCCTGCATCTTCTTGTCAAATGTGGCGGGCTGCAGGAGGAGGGCGGGTTACAGTAATGCTGATTGGCTGAGAGGCGGAGCAATTTTTCGGCAGCTGGCCTCTGATTGGTGGGTGCAGTGTCGATGAGACGGCTTCTATGATTGGATTAGCGTGCGCACGTCACTTCCGGGTGCTTTATTCTTTGCCACTTTCACTCGGGCACATCACCGCTAGCCTACAGAACTATGGGAGATGTAGTTCACAGTGCGGTGTGGACGATTCGATTTTCACAGTGTCCTTTCCTCATTTCATGGCGTGCCCACAGAGAGGGCTCAACGTGCCAGCAGCGGCACGCGTGCCACGGGTTCACCATCACTGCGCTATGCTGCCGTGTGCTGCGCCTGTGATGCTATTCCATCGCTGCTGTGTCAGTCTGATTCTTTATCAGCGCTTCCTTGTGAATCTTTTACCAGTGCAAATGCACCCTAGAGGCCGGAGTCTATCGCAAAATGGCCGCCAAGCGGCTGTATGGAAACACTGTGGGCTCTAAGAAAATGGCCACCGAGCCGAATATAGAGGCAAAAGCGGCCGTGGACCACAATAAAATGGCCGCCGAGCGGTTTATACATACAGCATGAATCCTAGGAAACATGGCCACCGAACAGGCGATAGAGGCCAAAGCGGGTGTGAACGACAAGAAAATGGCACCGAGCGGTGATATATACATATAGGCGCGAAACCACGAGAAAATGTCCGCCGGACAGTCACTAGAAGCCGAAACAGGCATGGACCACAGCAAAATGGCCGCCGACAGCATGGAGGGGGAAAAGCACACACAGGTAAGCAGAAAATGAAATTTTTTAAATGACAGCTACAGCCAGCCCTGCTCCAGATGGAACCCCTTAGGTGACCCACAGCACCCAGCAACCTTAGCTCAAAGCCCAGGGAGGAGGCAAGGCAGGGAGAGAGGAAAGAAAGGGGCCACAACCACTTACTTGGTCTATCCAGGAATGTCCAGCCAAGTCACCCTGCCGAAGTAGGGGAGCTACTTACCCTTCCTGCGTGTATCCTGCTGGAAGACATTCCACAACAGATCATCATCTGCGCATGGAAGGTGACTGTCGGCCAGGCATGCTGTGATCGGACCCTAGGGAACGATCATATGCATGCCCTGGAGTGCGACGCTCACCGGACAGGCTGCTGCGACTCGGCCGTAAGGTCAGCCGAAGCTGAGCGGTCCGATGCAAGCCTTTGAGCGTAAGCTCACCGGACAGGCTACTGCAACTCGGCCGTAAGGTCAGCCGAAGCTGAGCGGTCTGATGCAGGCTCTGGAGCGTAGGCTCACCGGCCACCCGTAGAGCGACGGGTATGTCGTGGAAAACCCAGCGCGTAGCTAGGGTCGGCACACGCTCGATGGCCGAAACTGGGGGGACTACAAGGATTGAGGATCCAGCCTGTCACCCAGTCAGCAGTTGATCGAAGATCGCAGGAAACAAAAAACAAAATGTAGAAAAAAATCTTTTTTCCCCCGGACCAATGGGCCCGAAGGGAGCCATGTCCTACTCTTTTCTAGACAGAAAAAAAACTGATCTGCGAGATGCAGAGTGAGGGGATAATACCAGAGGGTCCACCGCCTGGGCGGTACTGTAGAAGGTGTGATGCAACTTTTTACAAGTTTTCTGCCTAGTCACTCCTAATTAACGGATAATATCCACTATGTCAATAGAGAAGCTGTGTCTGTCCATGAACGAAAGAGTAATACAGGTTTATATATACTGTATATATATATATATATATATATATATATATATATATATATATATACACACACACACGGAGCAAAATTATAAACGCAACACTTTTGTGTTTGCCCCTAGTTATCATGAGCTGAACTTAAAGATCAAAGATCTACAACTTTTTCTATGCACACAGAAGGCCTATTTCTCTCAAATATTGTTCACAAATCTGTCTAAATCTGTGTTAGCGAGCAATTTTCTTTGCCGAGATAATCCATCCACCGTCTCAGGAAAGCTCATCTGCATGTTTGTCGTCCTCATTGGGGTCTCGACCTGCAGGGCTGCTGATAGAAATCATGGGGCCCCGTACAGCCTACCTGACGGGGCCCCCTTCATCCCCACCCCTGGTCCTGCCCCTGGTCCCTCCTTCAGACCCACCCATGGCCCCGCCTCTGGCCCCTCCCTAGAACCGCCTAAAAACAAAGTGCAGATTTGTCTTCAAGTGATATTTATCACTGCAGACAGTGCCACCCATGCTGCCAATGCCATAATGTGCTGCAGACAGTGCCACCCATGCCGCCAATGCCATAATCTGCTACAGACAGTGCCACCCATGCCGCCAATGCCATGATGTACTGCAGACAGTGCACCCATGCCGCCAATAGAATAATGCCATTGGCAGCATGGGTGACACTGTCTCTGCAGGCAGCACATGCATTTTGGAATTGGCAGCATGGGTGGCACTGTTTGCAGAATGTTATGGCATTGGTGGCATGGGTGGCACTGTCTGCAGCACATTATGACATTGGTGGCATGAGTGGCACAGACTGCAGACAGCACATGCATTATGGGCCATAATGCATGTGCTGCCTGCAGAAACAGTGCCACCCATGCCACCAATGTCACCATACCACCAATGCTACCAATGTCACCATGCTACCAATGTCACCATACCACCAATTCTACCAATGTCACCATGCTACCAATGTCACCATGCTACCATGCCACCAATGCTACCAATGTCACCAATGCTACCAATGCTGCTGCAGACAGATACAGTGATATAGTAGAATCACCCCCCCAACCCCCAAGCAAGCACACACACACCTGTGTTAGCCGGGCCCCACGAGGCACTTCCTCTCTGATCCTGCTGCTGCTGCTGCCTGGAGTGTCAGTCACAAACTATTTTAGATAAACAGTGAATTGGATGTGACCTGACATGACGGTAGCCTCACTCAAAGTCCCACAGCTCTCCTTTTCTACAAACTATTTTAGATGTCAGTTGCTTATTTCTGCCGCAGCCCCCGCCGTTCGTCCTCACCGCTTCTAATCCAGTCTCACTGTCTCTGGCCGAGAACAGAGCAGAGTAGAGGGAAAGATATCACTTTGCCAGGGAAGACAATGTGCAGGCCGGGACTTGAGCCACATGAAGATCGGGTGCGGAAGTGATATGCACCCGAAACAGAAGAAATAGTCCCTCCCTCCCACACACAAGAACATCATTACGGAGGTAGAAAAAAATAGAAGAAAAAAAACTGAAAAGTCGGAGGGGGGTGGGGGGATGAGGTCGGTTGATGATGGGTCATGGGGTGCTGGCTGAAAGAATATATATTTTTTAATTATTCTGTCTCTGTGCAGAATGCCAGGCCCCCCTGCTGGCTGGGCCCGGTACAACAGGGCCAGTTGCACTGGCCTAACAGCAGCCCTGTCGACCTGACTGCAGTTCATCGTTGTAACCGACTTGAGTGGGCAAATGCTCACATTCGATAGCGTCTGGCACTTTGGAGAGGTGTTCTCTCCACGGATAAATCCCGGTTTTCATTGTACAGGGCAGATGGCAGGCAGCGTGTATGGCGTTGTGTGGGTGAGCGTTTTGCTGATGTCACTGTTGTGGATCGAGTGGCCCATGGTGGCGGTGGGGTCATGGTATAGGCAGGCGTATGCTATGGACAATATATATATATATATATATATATATATATATACACACTCACACACATACACACTCACACACATACACACTCACACACATACATATACACAGTGCTCAGCATAATTAGTACACCCCAACAGATTTGTCAGAAAACCTTTACTTTTCTTTCAGAATCAACATTTTCTATGGGACACTATACTAGAAAATACTCCCACAAATGTAGACCATTGATTGCAACCAAGATTTGTTAATTTGCACACATGAAATAGTATTTTTCCTAACAAATTCATTCAAGACCATGTTGCAGAATGAATACACCCCAAAAAATGTCATAGGGCTCTTTCAGAGCTGTCCGCCCGACGGACTTCACTTTGCTCAGCAGGGGATCGATCCGTTGATCCCCTCTGAGCAGGCGGATGACAGAGAGTGGAAGAAAAGCCTAAATATATCTATTCTTAAAACCTACCTATCCTGCCTAACCTGTATATTTACCTATTTTAACCACTTTGGTTTTTACTCATGTGATCTTGCATCTCCTGCTCCCCTGTGTCAGTGAGCAGCTGCTGCGGGGGAGAGGAGGGAACGCTGACAATGGCTGTGCTATGGGAACCTATGAGTGACATATGTCTCCTGGAATTCAGAGCTGTCAGGCATATAGGCTATAGACATTTGACAAGTGGTTGAAAACATTGTTAGTTAGTATCTAGCCTAAGAAAAACTTTCACTTCAACCAAAACAGATATTTACATTTTTGGAAACTTTTGGAATGGTAAATCATTAAACAATTGTTTATATATTTTCAATATCTTTTGGTGACTGTTGCAATGAAATCCCAGTTCCTGGTATCCTGGACTTGCACACCTTTTTTTTGTCATTTTGAATGGTTTCATTCTCCCTGTTGGATTTTTTTTATTTATTGTATATCATGGAGAATGCAAGAGAAGGTGCAAGAATACAAAAAAATAAAAATACAGGGTGAACAGGAACCAAACTTGGAAGTATGGCAGAGAGATGTGGAGTATTCAAGATGTGCTAGAAGCCAAAGGCCCACTTACAGTATAACCAAGTATCACTTTTGAGTGGACTAAATATAAAAGTTGTAGTAGTACATGAAAAAAAGACAGTTGTATAGCAAATTAAAGTGTAGTCTAGACCCAAGAATAAACAATTTATATATGGTGTGCCCAGAAAGTAATGAGAATGACATTTAAAAATTATTTTATTGAAAATGTTTACAATTGAACATTGTCTCCTTCAAAGTATGCACCTTGTGAGTGTACACACCACCCCCAGCAATTTGTCTATTCTTCATAGCATCCCTGGAAGTCTTCAAGTGGGATGGCCTTTAGAGACTGCGTAGTTTGAATTTAGATTTTTGATTTGAACTTTGATTCACTCATTCAAGCTTTCATGGGGCAAGGTACAGTAACATAGATTCCGAACTTTGTTTCTTTATCACGGGATCATACTCAAACATCCAGGATTCATCTCCCATGATCACTTGACACAAAAAATCAGGCTCTCTTTCCAAACGGCCAACATGTCTTGGCAAATGAGTTAAATGTGTTCCTTCTGATCACTTGACAAGTTCTTTAGAACATGTACACGCACTTTTCTCATGTTCAAATCCGGAGTCACAATTTCATGAATAATTGACTTGGTAATTCCCGTTTCCTCTGCAATCATTCTGATAGTGAACACATTCTGTTCTATTTTTGATGAAGAGGGGCATCCTGATCATCGTTCGTCTTCAATGCCTTCTTGTCCTTTGTTAACCACTTCCTACCGGGTCATAGACATATGACGCCGGCAGGAACCCTCCCTCCCTCCGGGCGGACGTCATATGACGTCCTTTTTTCCCGGCCGTCTATGGGGCGCGCGCGCACCCGCGGCGGCGCGCGCGCACCCGCGGCAACGCTCGTGACCCGGTGAGTGTGCCCGGCGGTCGCGATGTCCGCTGGGCACCCGCGATTGCCCACGATCACGGCAGAAGTGTGGATCTGTGTGTGTAAACACACAGATCCACCTCCTGTCAGAGGTGAGGAGACCGATGTGTGTTCCCAGTACAGAGGAACACAGATCGGTCTCCTCCCCTTGTGAGTCCCCTCCCCCTACAGTTACAATCACTCAATAGGGAACATATTAACCCCTTGATCGCCCCCTAGTGTTAACCCTTTCCCTGCCAGTCACATGTACACAGTAATTAGTGCAGTTTTATAGCACTAATCGCTGTATAAATGTGAATGGTCCCAAAAACGCGCCAATAGTGTCCGATGTGTCTGCCGCAATGTCACGGTCACAATAAAAATCGCAGATCGCCGCTATTACTAGTAAAAAAAAATAAAAAAAATAAAAATGCCATAAATCTATCCCCTATTATGTAGACGCTATAACTTTTGCGCAAACCAATCAATATACGCTTATTGCAAAAAAAAATTACCAAAAATATGTAGAATACGTATCGGTCTAAACTTAGAAAAAAAATTGTTTTAAAAAAAAAAAAATTGTGATATTTATTAAATCAAAAAGTAAAAAATATTGCATTTTTTTCAAATATGTCGCTCTTCTTTTGTTTATAGCACAAAAAATAAAAACCGCAGAGGTGATCAAATACCACCAAAAGAAAGCTCTATTTGTGGGGGAAAAAGGACGTCAATTTTGGTTAGGTTCAACGTCGCACGACCGCGCAATTGTCAGTTAAAGCGACGCAGTGCTGCATCGCAAAAAGTGCTCTGGTCAGGAAGGGGGTAAATTCTTCCAGGGCTGAAGTGGTTAAAGGTCTTGTGCCATCGGTACACTTGTGCAGATGATAGCACAGCTTCTCCATGAGTCTTCCTCACTATCTCCAAAGTTTCTGATGCACTTTTCCCCAATTTCACACAAAACTTTATCATGTACCGCTATTCCAAACTCGCTTGCATTTTTCTTAATATTAGGCACTTGAACAGGGTGTCACAAAAAAGATATTTAAAGTAGCAGAAAAACAACAAACAATCCTGCGCACGAGATGACCATCAAACATTCAGTAATCTATAAGGATGACACCGGCCTTGCTGCCCTTCATGGATAGGGGTGTCCTAATAGCAAACGAAAAAAGAAAAGACAAGGGTGCACCAGCCTAGTGAGATATTGTTTAATATTTTTTTATTTCAAATAAAAGCAAAAGAAAAGTACTCACAAAAATAGTGCAATAGTTCGCAATGTACAAACGGTGCCTTGGAAGGCTGCAGCATATGGAACCCAAACCACACTTCAACCAATCATGGAGGACGTGATGGGGCGCACTACTGGCTGACGCGTTTCGAAGTGCACAGCTTCTTCATCATTCATCATTATTTGAAATAAAATATCTTAAACTATATCACACTAGGCTGGTGCGCCCTTGTCTTTTCTTCTTTTGTCACAAAAAAGAATATCTTGACAGGGCTGGAATGCAACTGATCAGTGTTCTAACATGTACCTGGTACTCCACCCCAAGTGACCTTGGCCAGCTTCTCCCTTCACAGACCCCTTTGAGTATCGGAACTTCATTCTCATTATATCCTGGATATACCTCGTACATTCTGCTTACCAGTCCTTAGAAGTAGTGCTTGCATTTGTTTTATTTTTTCTGGCATTTTTTCTTTATATTCACCTAGTCATTCTGCCAGTCAAAAGGGTGACAACCTTCACTCATTGTGCTGTATCTATGGAGGGTCAGCATTGTCCTTCTATGAAGGAAATGTTTGTGAATTACAGAACACCTTTCCCTTTCTTTAACATAGGGGGAGGTCTACATAGTCTACAGAGACAGCTGGGAACAATGCTAACTGATAACAGTCAGCAGCTGCAGAGAACACAAGAAGTAATAAGCTCACAAGATTTCTGTCAGGATCAAAGGGTATTTTTTTTTCATTTAATCAATAGGTATAGCAATACACTTTCAGTGGTATATTTAACAGACCAAAAATAAGCAAGCAAGATAAGTTTATCATTAAGGTTTTATATATGTTTGTATATTTGAAGCTGAAATTTCCTGTGATTGTATGGAATCTCTTGACCTGTTAGTGACCCTTAATATCACATGATGACCAAAAGTAATATATGGCCTCAGTGCCCACCACTTGTAAGGTATTATAAAGACTTTCCCAGCCAGCAATGGGCACATGGAAAATTCCTGGAGGGATGTATGGCACAGGAAACAGCAGGCAATATGTCACCAGCAGACACCACAGAGGAACAAAGGGTGACTTGTGTGATTGTATATGATATTGTGTCTGTGTGGGAGTTCTGAGAAGAAAGTAAATGACTGCCTTCATTTTATATTACAAAGCTGATTGTGGCTACTATTTGAGGCGCATGAATTCAGACAGATACAGCATAGTTTTATAGCGTGAAGGCAATGAACAATATGAAAGAAGTCAGTTCACCCAATTTGCCCTTCCAGCATTTGATTAGAACCTTTAGGTCTATGTTAAGCTAAGTATATAGCAAGTAGACTGAACTGACAATTGCTAACAATGTAATTGTTCAGAATCTGTAATAAGTAAGTATAGAAAATAATTTTCATGTGATTGCTGACTTTACACGATAGATCATAAGCAGCCCTAAATAAGGCCAATTTCACAATCCTATATACCAGGGGTAGTGAATTAAAATTCAAAGAGGTCTGGTCACTAAAAAAATATTCTGGCCAAGGTCTGAATCACAAGTCTGTGCCGTGAAAGATTGTACGTGTCTTCTTTCCTTTTTTTGGTGCGTTTCCTCCACACACTCTGGTAAATGTAAATGTCCCCAATAGTGTTCCCCCTTACATCAGGTGCCCCTACCAGAGTAATTCATTACATTGGGTGCCCCCATCAGACTACCCCCATAAATCAGTTGCCACCATCAGAGTACCCCCTTATATCAGGTGTCCCCATCAGAGTGCCCCATTACATCAGGTATTCCCTTCACAGTGCCCACTTACATCAGGTGTCCCCATCAGAGCACCTGTTTACACCAGGTGTCCCCATCACAGTGCCACCTTACATCAGGTGTCCCCCTCACAGTGCCACCTTACATCAGGTGTCCCCATCAGAATGCCCCCACAACATAAAATGTGCCCATCAGCATGCCCCTTATTTTATGTTAAAAGGGCACTCTAATGGGTATGTAGCGCCCTCCTCACTCCCCTCTTTCTCTTGTCTCGTCTTTCTCTTGTCTAGGGGTATCTTAGAGGGGAGGGAGCGGGGACACCACGCCTGGCTTCCACCACATGTGTCAGTGCGGTATAAGCAACGTTATTGTATTTGTACTTGTATTTCTTGTACTGACCTTTGGGTCAGTGCTGTGCACCTGGATCCTCCCTCCAAGAGTCACCTTGAACAATGTCTGCTAGGAAATGAGCCCCACACCATTAAAGTTCAACACTCCTTTATTCTTCTGCGAATGAACACAATCAGTTGAACTCCCTTGGTTAACAGAACAGGAAAGGAGGTGTGGATGCGAATAGGCCCAGACACAATTTGGTTCTCCACTTTCCTTCCTGAAAGTGGGTTACGGTCTCCGCACGAGGGGGAATTTCCTTCCAGGCGGTCTCCGACGAGAGGCTCACCTGTCACCGGCAATATGCTGCACCGGGTCTTCAAGTGAGGAGCTCCCCCCGGTCCATTGCGCCTTCCGGATTTGGGTACCCACTCCCGGGGTTCCCTAGGATCTACTTCCCTCGCGGAACTCAGTGTTGGGCACTGAGCTCCGGACCTCCATCCGAGTACCTCACCCCAGGCTAAAGGTGCCTGGGATGGAACACGACCTCCGGCTGTCCTCTAGGCCTAGGCCACCCAGAGGACCGACACGAACCACTGTCCACAAGCTGAAGGTGCCTGGGACTTTGACCCCGCGACAAAGATAGCCGGCCCCCTTTATACCCTCTCCCAGCAAGCACGGCAGGTTCCCCGCCCCACCATACCGCTGCCGAGGGAGGACAAAAAGGAGGCACAGCACATAGCAATGATTCAACTCCAGCCCAGGGCGACAGTGCCACCCACTGGGCTGCAGGGAATTACACATCACTGATGTCTCTGCCAAGTTCAAATTTACACCCGGGAAAGTACATACCCGCTACACTCTCCCCCTGGTGGTTTGACACTAATCCCCAGTGTCTGGAGTAAATCATGCCCCCAACGGCTGACATAATCCAATCCAGAAACTCACGAACAATTGCAAAAAATAAAACTTTTAGAAAAAAAACGACCCTACTGGAACAATTGTGTCTGAGCCCTGTAATAAAAGGGAAAGAAACAACAACATGTAATCATAACTTTGAATCACATTTTACATCATACTCTTCCCACCCATCCTGACTAAGATCCACCCCATTCTCAGTGATCTTGATGGATGCTCTCCTGCAGAGGGAAAAGAAAGAAACAACACACATAACCCTGATGCCGCGTACACACGATCATTATTCACGGCGGTTAAAAAAACGCCGTGAATAATGACATTAAAAACGAGGGAACGGCTTGTTCCCCACACACGGTCGTTTTTCACATAATTTTTTCTCTTGTCGAGAAAAACGACCGTCTGTGGGCTCCGCGGCAGTGTTTCCCTATGGGAAAACAGCCGCGGAAAAAAACGCTATAACTTTTGCGCAAACCAATCAATAAACGCCGATTGCGATTTTTTTTTATGAAAAATATGTAGAAGAATACGTATCGGCCTAAATTGTGGAAAAATATATATTTTTTTTAAAAAAATTGGGATATTTATTATAGCAAAAATCAAAAAATATTGTGTTTTTTTCAAAATTGTCGCTATTTCTTTGTTTGTAGCGCAAAAAATAAAAACCGCAGAGTTGATCAAATACCACCAAAAGAAAGCTCTATTTGTGGGGAAAAAAGGACGTCAATTTTTTTTGGGAGCCACGTCGCACGACCGCGCAATTGTCGTTCAAAGGGTGACAGTGCCGAAAGCTGAAATTTCGCTTGGGCAGGAAGGGGGTTTATGTGCCCAGTAAGGAAGTGGTTAATTGTGTTGTCGAGGAGCATTTGTGCAAAGGGGATAATTGTTAAATGCTAATAAAAAAGATTGAAAAACTTAAATTGTGTACTTCCTTCAAACAAAAACAAGGCGTATTAAGCCATAATTAGCAGGTCAAGCCATCTACCTAGACAGTGGCATTATATAAAAATACCCGGTAAGGAAGGTGGTATCTGTAAATAGTAGAAACTCTTTTTATATAATTGTTTGAGCATATAGTAATTAGTCTAGCATAAAGCAGCAAGACAAGGGAAAGCAAGGAAAAAAGAGGTGAGAAGGCCATAGTAGGATTGGAAGTGCATGGAAAGGAATGAAGAAGGAGGAGGGGAAGGGGGGGGGGTTTATGGACGTGAAGAAGACCGAATACCACAAGGAAGATGAAGCCAGGGTGAAGAAAAAGAAAAGGAAAAAGGAAAAGGTGGGTCTCTAATATTGTATACAGTGTATAATTAATATAGTTATCTATGTTGATAGACGAGAGAATGTGGAATTAAATATTTAAGTTATTTGTGACATGCAGGATATATAGTTATAAAGGCTCACCACTTTGATATGATTATGGTAGATCTGATAGAACGGTCAGTGCTGGTAAGCAAGAGACTCTAGGAGTACATTCAGTTATCCGGAATGGGTTAAATATTGTAGTTGGCAAAGGCATAAAAGCTTGTTCCAGCGTATGGCAGACTGTATTTGAAGTCTAGGCAGTGGTGTCAGAGGTGTCACACTCCTCCGCGGGTATGTAGCCGGTTGTACAAAAGGAGCCACCACCTCCCGCGGACTCGCTGGGCCATGACTTCCCGACACCTCCGCCCACACACCAAATCTCCCCGCCTGGCTTACCTCGGACTTTACTTGAAGCGGGACGTCCGGAACTCTTGTCAACGGATTCATCCAGGCCGGGCGTAAGCGGGCGAGACGGTCCACCACAACCGCTGGTCGGGGCTACCATGCCGGTCTTTCTCTTCGGTGGCGGACGCTGCGAGACAGTGGTGACCGAGTCAGCATCCTCGGATTTCTCCCGTTGGGGTTTTACGACCTCCTCCGCGGTCGCTGCAGTGTGCGTAGGGATGGCTCTCACAGCAGTGATTCCTCCTCTCTGAGTGGTGTTGCCCGCAGCACGGCCGGGGTAAATGGTTCTCGGCCTCTCAACCGCCGGATCCACTTTGAACAGGAACTCCCCACAGGCCTCACATCGCCCGCATGGCTTCAGCTGGCACACCAGTCCCGAACAGCCGGGAAAAATCACACCCAGGGTCTCAACGTCCATGCACGAGTACAGGGCGAATCGACCCCTTGGCTTTAGCCGGATCCCCGTATCTGTTACCGGAGCAGCAGCAGTCAATGTCGTGGTGGAAGGGTGAACTGGAATCCACGATATATGTCCGAACATGGCGACCTGTTGCTGATCCATCGCACACTGCAAAGTTTTTGCGCCAACGTCCTACGTGTAGTCCTCCACACGTATTGGACTCCTCCCCTTTGCTCCAGTTCGCAGGCTTTTCTTCTTTTCTGTTTCTGAGTCACGCCCACGAACTAAGAGATGGGGGTGTGCCTGGTGGCGCAGTGCAATAGAAGCCCCCACGTGTACTACTTCACACGGCTGAGCTTCCCCCTTTTTCCACTCTTCTGCGCGGGCCTTTCCCTTCATTGGGTCATGTCCACGACTTCGAGCAGGGATGCACTTCGGCCAATGAAGGCCTGCCTATTCGCTTATCTCCTCCAGCAGACACGTTCAATACTGTGGTGCACAAACACTATACCGGACCCGAGCCCCCACGTGTAGCGCCCTCCTCACTCCCCTCTTTCTCTTGTCTCGTCTTTCTCTTGTCTAGGGGTATCTTAGAGGGGAGGGAGCGGGGACACCACGCCTGGCTTCCACCACATGTGTCAGTGCGGTATAAGCAACGTTCTTGTATTACCTTCGGGTCAGTGCTGTGCACCTGGATCCAAGAGTCACCTTGAACAATGTCTGCTAGGAAATGAGCCCCACACCATTAAAGTTCAACACTCCTTTATTCTTCTGCGAATGAACACAATCAGTTGAACTTCCTTGGTTAACAGAACAGGAAAGGAGGTGTGGATGCGAATAGGCCCAGACACAATTTGGTTCTCCACTTTCCTTCCTGAAAGTGGGTTACGGTCTCCGCACGAGGAGGAATTTCCTTCCAGGCAGTCTCCGACGAGAGGCTCACCTGTCACCGGCAATATGCTACACCGGGTCTTCAAGTGAGGAGCTCCCCCCGGTCCATTGCACCTTCCGGATTCGGGTACCCACTCCCGGGGTTCCCTAGGATCTCCTTCCCTCACGGAACTCAGTGTTGGGCACTGAGCTCCGGACCTCCATCCGAGTACCTCACCCCAGGCTAAAGGTGCCTGGGATGGAACACGACCTCCGGCTGTCCTCTAGGCCTAGGCCACCCAGAGGACCAACACAAACCACCGTCCACAAGCTAAAGGTGCCTGGGACTTCGACCCCGCGACAAAGATGGCTGGCCCACTTTATACCCTCTCCCAGCAAGCACGGCGGGTTCCCCGCCCCACCATACCGCTGCCGAGGGAGGATAAAAAGGAGGCACAGCACACAGCAATGATTCAACCCCAGCCCAGGGCGACAGCGCCACCCACCGGGCTGCAGGGAATTACACATCACTGATGTCTCTGCCAAGTTCAAATTTACACCCGGGAAAGTACATACCCGCTACAGGTACATTTATGTTAAGAGCATGCTGATGGGCACAAAATGTGCCCATCAGTGTGCCCCTAACAAAATATGGCCATCAGAGATCCTCTTAACAAAAAATGTGCCCCACATATCTTGAGAGCAGGAGTCTGCACATGTGGCAAGCTGCAGGGTTCGGAAGATGTTCGGAAGGAGTGAGAGGCGAACCGGGAGCCACAAACAGCAGAAGGGCAGGGAGCACACGTGACATCATGCCCCAACTTGTGGCCTGGCCGGTAAAAAGAGGCGGGAGCGAGAGCCAAGGTCAGCGGCAGGGGCGGGGCACACACGTGACTGTGTTCCAGCAACCAGGGGCACACAGAATGTCAAAATGGGGCAACACACTGGTGGCCTGACGGTCCAGACAGGAACGTCGCTCGGTCTGTGTTTGGACCGTGGGCCACCATTTAAAGACGGCTGCTATATACACACAATCCTATATCCACAGTTGATATAGAGGAAGGCAAAAGCAAAACAAAAAGTATGATACGATTTGCTCCAGCAGGGGAAACAATTCCTTCCTGATCCCCCAAGAGGCAATTGGATATTCCCTGAATCAACTTTACCATAGTTGCTAACAGTCCCGATTTTCCCGGGAAATCATGGGAAATTGGCGTATCGCCAGAGCTGCCGCTAGAGGTCCGGGGGCGGCACTAATCATTTGGTCCCGACTGCCGTTTTTAGGAGACCAGCTCCCTTAGAGGCAAAGGAGAAGATACAAGAGGCTGGGCCTAGGCGGCAATGAAAGCGGCTGCCAATAGTAATGGAGCTGCCACCAATCCCCCGCCCCGGGGCCTGCTTCCGATCCGTGACCTGTTGTGGGCCAGGCCGTGGGGCGGGGGGTTAGCGGCAGCTCTATCTTTATTGGCAGCCACTTTTATTGCCACACAGGCTCCACCTCTTGTTTCTTCCCCTCCGCCTCCACAACAGCTGGTTTTCTCTAAAATGGCAGAGACAAAATCCGCAGTGCCAACCGCGGACCTAAAGCAGCGGCTCTACGGCGATACAGCAGCATGGAGGTCTCATAATGCATCTGGTGGCAAGCTGCATCTGGTGGCAAGTGACACAAGCTGCATCTGGTGGCAAGTGACACAAGCTGCATCTGGTGACAAGTGACGTGGCATGTGACATGCTGCTTCTAGTGGCAGGTGACATGGCAAGTGACAAGCTGCATCTGGTGGCAGGCAACGTGGCAAGTGACAAGATGCATCTGGTGGCAGACGATGTGGCAAGTGACACGCTGCATCTGGTGGCAGGCAACAAAGGCAAGTGACATGCTGCATCAGGTGACAAGTGACGTGGCAGGTGACACGCTGCATATGGTGTCACTCTCAGAGCTCCCACTGATTCGGCATTATGGTGAGTTGAACTATTTCATTTTAAATTACAATGTAATAATAGAAATAATGCGCTTTAATCATCCTGACACCATATCAACCATGGCGTCGTGATGATTGAAGCTCTAACACCAGCCATTGCCCTGACAAATCGGCCACAGAGATCAATCCTCTGACCCCCCTGCCGGTCCTTGGCAGCATTTTCTTTTACAAAACCAGTCCCCAGTGCCAGAAAGGTTGGGGACCACTGCTGTAGGCCAATGTTTCTCAACTCCAGTCCTCAAGTACCTCCAACAGGTCATGTTTTCAGGATTTCCCTCAGATGAAACAGCTGTGGTAATTACTAAGGCAGTAAAACTGATCAAATCACCTGTGCAAAATAATGGAAAGCCTGAAAACATGACCTGTTGGGGGTATTTGAGGACTGGGGTTGAGAAATATTGCTGTAGGTGACCCATTAGATCACCGGAAAGCCGCAGCTTTGGCCTGTGAAAACATGACCGTGGGCAATCCGGAACTGCAAATGCGCCGCTCTGGCTCATTTGAGCTTGGCCAAGCTCTGTCTAGCTCGGGCTCAGGTGGGCACCTGCATATGACATCATGATGCCGCCCTGAATGCAGTGGGTGAGCCCCCCAGAGACAGGTGAATGCAAGAGTGTAGGGACCGACCAGAACGGGTCACATCATGATAGGACTGGTGATTATAACCCCATCTTCTCTGTACACCTCTGCATCTCTCTGTGCTGTCAGCTGTGTCCCTATTCTCTGACCATCTCTATCACGTTCACAATCTCTGACCCCGTCTCTTGTAGTAGGTCTGCAGTCTCTTGTATCATGTCTGCACCCTCTTTGACCATCTCCTGTATCATGTCCACACACTCTCTGACCATCTCTTGTATTATGTCTGCAGTCTGACCATCTCTTGTATCTGTTTGATGGAATCTGCCTGAAGGGATGGTGTTTGGAGTATCTTTATCTGCTGATTGTTAAACTTTATGGAATACACATATTGCTATTGTGGTGTAGGATCTGGACCTACTGTCCCTCCATCCCTCTTTCCTTCCTTCTTTCTTTCCTTCTCTTTCCTTCCCTCCCGCTTTCTCTCTCCCCCTCTCATCCTTCTCCCTAAATCCCTCTTTCGCCCCATTTAAGCCACACCCATCATTTGGTTTGAACAACTCCTATTTTTTGCCGCGGCGCGCCAAATGCACTGCATTTTTCCACCCCCACTACACCACGCCTACAAATAAATGCCCCACCCCTAATTATAATAAGACTCCACCTACAGACAAAAAAAGTGTCCCTATACATTTTTTGATAATGTTGGCAACAGTGCTTTACCTCAGTGGCGGCTGGTGCTCCAGCGACCCTCCCCCAGCACCCCCCCCCGTGGGTGGTACTCACATGGTCAGGCTCTGGTGTTCGCCGTAATGCAGAGCAAGATTGATTTCTCCGATGAGGATGGCATCCTCCGGATTCTCCTGGATCTCCACGTACATCCTAGCCCGATACCAGCCAATACAGTCACTTCTCCTCTCGGCCAAATCGGGTCTCAGGACCCGCTTCCTAATTGGCCGGGAGGAGAAGCAGAAAGACAATAGCGAATATTAATTTGCTATTATCACACAACTGGGTGGGCTCAGGGCGCAATGCCCTGCTCACCGAGCCCACCCTTTTTTGAAGCCAATTATAGCCTCAGACTCTAATCATGTGCTTCCAAAAAAAAAAACATTGAAATCCATGCGTCTGGAGCCATTTATGGAGATTAGGGGCCGGGTGCATGGATTATGGGGCCTGCGCCCCTAATGGAGTGCCTGCCACTGCTTTACCTATAAATATTAGTATCCAATTATATTATGTGTATCTGGAAAGATTCCAGGCCTTTTTTAAAACAATCTACTGAGCTAGCCACAACCAGTTCTTGAGGGAGTCTGTTCCACATTTTCACAGCTTTTACTGGGAAGAGGCCTTTCTGCACTGGTAGATAAAATTTTCAGGTTTGATTTACAAATCAAGTCAAACAGATAACAGCAGCAATCAGATTCCTTGCCGAATCTGAAAGCAAAACCTGGTTGAATGTTATTATGTTATTGGCTATGAACTTTCTTGTGATCTATTATGTTAATGAGCACTAGCGTGTGTAGTTCCAAGTGTTCCTGTGTGTAATGTACGCTGTGGCATATGACTTTTTTTAGTGGTAGCCCTGGTCAGAGACACACTCTGTAATACAGTTGCACAGTTAATGCTGTCACTGATCGTGTCACACATGCTGAAACCACCCATACACAGTCAGTGCTGCAGTTCTTCACTCTCTATTTTCCTGCCAGTGAACACTGAACTTTTCCAGGGCTGAGAGAGCAGAGGAAAGTTTGGCCCAACACAGGAAAACAAAGGAAGCAGTATTGCTGTTGCTGTGCAGCCTGGAAGAGGTCAAAGCCTGCTGGGAGGAGCAAGGATTTGTGGGAGATGCAGTTCCCAGAGGATCCTTCCTGGTGCATTTTTTTAACATTACTAGAGCTCTGCAGAAGAGAAAAAGGTAGAACTTTTCTTTGGCTCAAGGTAATTGTTGGGACGACATTACAGCGCACACATTGTGCAGCAGACTGCTGCTGAGATGATTTGCTGCTGTGTTGTGGATGCAGAGAGGCCAGATCACTGGTGTGTAGGAACACCCCTGTCAAGTCCGGTGTTACCGCCTGGTTAAGGAGAAGACATCCAAGCGTCTAGCATTGCTGAGCCCTTGACAGAGAGGTCATTTTGTGTGTATTGCTGTACAATGTTGTAAAGCACAGTAATGTGAATTTTGACATGTTACAGCAATGCACAGATGGCAATCCTGAGTGAGAATCTTTGATATTTTGAGATGATTTGCTGCAGTGTTGGGGATGCAGAGAGGCTAGGTCACTGGCCTGTGGGAACACCACTGTCAAGCTTGGTGTCGCCACTTGGTTGAGGGCAAGACATCCAAGCAGCTGGCATTGCCCAACCCTAGACGGATAGGTCCACAACACTCCATGTCCTATTTAGTGTATTACAGTGCAATGTTGTAAAGCACAGTAAAATGGACATTTGATGGAAATCTATTTTGGCTATACTTCTCCTGTAGGTCAAAAGAGTGCAGTTTGTTCTGCACTCCTGTGACCTGTTTTCAGCCGATAGTGAGCTAAATTCTGCTGTCGACTGACAACACTCTGGTCCTGGCTCAGGAAAGATCCTGACCATATCCAATTCCTGGACCAGCACCTGGCTCAGCCACTCTGCGATCCACTGAGAACAAAAATAATTGTTGCTCTACATAAACATGGCCTAGGCTATAAGAAGATTGCCAAGACCCTGAAACTAAGCTGCAGCATGATGACCAAGACCATACAGGGGTTTAACAGGACAGGCCAGCCTGTCAGTACTTAGACCATACGCCGCACACTGCATCAAATTGGTTTGCATTGCTGTCTTCCCAGAAGGAAGCCTCTTCTAAAGATGATGCACAAGAAAGCCCGCAAACAGATTGCTGAAGACAAGCAGACTAAGGACATGGATTACTGGAACCTGTGGTCGTGTGGTCTAATGAGACCAAGATAAACTTATTTGGTTCAGATAGCGTCAAGCGTGTGTTGCGGCAACCAGGTGAGGAGTACAAAGACAAGTGTGTTTTGCCTACCGTCAAGCATGGTGGTGGGAGTGTCATGATCTGGGGCTGCATGAGTGTTGCCGGCACTGGGGAGCTACAGTTCATTGCGGGAACCTTGAATGCCAACATGTACTGTGACATACTAAAGCAGAGCATAATCCCCTCCCTTCGGAGACTGGGCCGCAGGGCAGTATTCCAACTTGATAATGACCCCAAACACACCTCCAAGACTACCACTGCCTTGCTAAAGAAGCCGAGGGTAAAGGTGATGGACTGGCCAAGCATGTCTCCAGACCTAAACCCTATTGAGCATCTGTGGGGCATCCTCAAATGGAAGGTGGAGAACCGCAAGGTCTCTAACATCCACCAGCTTTGTGATGTCGTCATGGAGAAGTGGAAGAGAACTCCAGTGGCAACATGTGAAGCTCTGGTGAACTCCATGCCCAAGATGGTTAAGGCAGTGCTGGAAAATATTGGTGGCCACACAAAATATTGACACTTTGGGCCCAAATTGGACATTTTCACTTGTTGCCAGTGGTTTAGACATTAATGGCTAGGCTATGTGTTGAGTTATTTTGAGGGGACAGCAAATTTACACTGTTATACAAGCTATACACTCACTACTTTACATTGTAGCAAAGTCAAATTTTTTCAGTGTTGTCACATGAAAATATATAATAAAATAATTACAAAAATGTGAGGTGTGTACTTACTTTTGTGAGATACTGTGTGTGCTTGTATGTGTATACTTTTTAAACCATTGTTATTATGTGCATTATAGTTACTTTTAAAGCTAAATGTTGGGTAAAATAGTAATTGATTCTTGCAGTCCATTTAGTTGTGAATAAGGTAGTGTATATCAGTTTGTGTCCCAGTCACATAACCACCCTCTTGACAGTTACCTGAAAAGAATGGGTTAATGTGTCTTGAACCAGAAATATCCTGACGGTCTCCTTAACCACTTAACCCCCTGACCAATATGCAGCATAAAGACCAGGCCCCTTTTTGCGATTCGGCACTGTGTCGCTTTAACTGTCAATTGCGCGGTTGTGCGACGTGGCTCCCAAACAAAATTGACATCCTTTTTTCCCACAAATAGAGCTTTATTTTGGTGGTATTTGATCACCTCTGCGGTTTTTATTTTTTTGTGCTATGAACAAAAATAGAGCGACAATTTGTGCTATAATAAATTTCCCCCAAAAAATATATAAAAAACCTTTTTTTTTCCTCAGTTTAGGCCGATACGTATTCTTCTACATATTTTTGGTAAAAAAAAAAAGAAAAAAAAAATCGCCGTTTATTGATTGGTTTGCGCAAAAGATATAGCGTTTACAAAATTGGTGGATAGTTTTTTGGCATTTTTATGAATTTTTTACTAGTAATGGCGGCGATCAGCGATTTTTTTCATGACTGCGACATTATGGCGGACACTTCGGACACTTTTGACACATTTTTGGGACCATTGTAATTTTTACAGCGATCAGTGCTATAAAAATGCACTGGTTACTGTAAAAATGACACTGGCAGTGAAGGGGTTAACCACTAGGGGCGCTGAAGCGGTTAAATGTGCCTAAGGGAGTGATTCTCACTGTTAGTGGGCGTGGCTACGAGTGACACGTCACTGATCTCCGCTCTGGTTAATAACCACTTCGCATCCGGGCCAATTCTGACACTTCGCTCCTACATGTAAAAAGCCTAATTTTTTTTGCTAGAAAATTACATATAACCCCCAAACACTATATATATTTTTTTAGCAAAGACCCCAGAGAATACAATGGCGGTCATTGAAACTTTTTATCTCGCACGGTATTTGCGCAATAACTTTTCAAACGCATTTTTTTTGGAATAAAAACGGTTTCATGAATTAAAAAATATTAAAACATTAAAGTTAGCCCAATTTTTTTGCAAAATGTGAAAGATGAAGTTACGCCGAGTAAATAGATACCCAACATGTCACCCTTCAAAATTGTACACGCTCGTGGAATGGCGCCAAACTTCGGTACTTAAAAATCCTCATGGGCAACGCTTAATTTTTTTTTACTGGTCACATGTTTTGAGTTACAGAGGAGGTCTAGGGCTAAAATGATTGCTCTCGCTCTAACGTTCGCTACGATACCTCACATGTGTGTTCTGAACACCGTTTTCATATGTGGGCGGGACTTACGTATGCGTTCGCTTCTGTGTACGAGCTACCAGGGACAGGGGCGCTTTACATTTTTTTTTTATTATTTATTGTTAATTTTACTTTTAACTTTTTACTTTGACAGTTAGAAGAAAAAAAAAAAAGATCACTTTTATTCCTATTACAAGGAATGTAAACATCCCTTGTAATAGGAATAAGCATGACAGGTCCTCTTTACAGTGAGATATGGGGTCAATAAGACCCCACATCTCACCTCTAGGCTGAGAAGCCTGAAATTAAAAAAAAAAAAAAAACGATCACCGCTTCCTAGCCGAAGCGGCGCAGTTTTTTTGAATGCAGAGGCCGGGCGTGATGTCATAACATCGCGCCCGGCCTCCGAACGATCATAGAGACTCCGGCGACCATCTGGTCCACCGGAAATCTCTATGGTTAGAAGCCGGGGCCGGCAGATCCTGTCACCGACTCACCGATCGCTCAGGTGAGTCGGTTGAAGCACCGGAGGGCGGCGGGAGGGGGGGACGTCCCCTCTCGCCGCATGTAAGAACGATCAAGCGGCGGAACAGCCGCTATGATTGTTCTTACGGTACAGAGAATCGCCGGCTCTAAAAAACGATATCTGAATGATGCCTGTAGCTGCAGGCATTATTCAGATATCCCGGCTGAAAGTCAAGGACGTCCCACGGACGTCCTTAGATGCAAAGTGGTTAAACAGAGCGGAGATCGGTGACAGTGTCAGAAGGCGAGCAGGGAGATGTTGTGTTTACACTAACATCTCCCCGCTCCATACCTCCGTGAGACGATCGCGGGGATCCCCGAGGCGATCGAGTCCACGGGACCCGCGGTCCGACTCACGGGGATGGTGCCAGGGTCGTGAGCGCGACCACACGGCAGGCAGTTAAAGGCGACGTACAGGTACGTGATTATGCCTGTATGAGCCATTCTGCCGAAGTATATATGCCGTGGGCGGTCGTTAAGTGGTTAATATTAAACACAGTACATGATGAATCTGTGGTAAGTTAAATGGAAAAGGTTTTCCTCTGTCTTTATCTCTGCTCAGGCATGCCTGCATGCTCAACTTATAGTTCAAGCTTCACTCTCAAGCCTCGTACACACGACCGGTTTTCCAGTCGGAAAAACCGTCATGAGAGCTTTTCGTCGGAAATCCCAGCCGTGTGTATGCTCCATCGCAGTTTTTACGACGGGAAAACTGCCGGAAATAATAAGAGAGCAGGATCTCTTTTTTCCCATCAAGCTAAAAATCAGAGCGGGAAAACCGTTCATCTGTATGCTTTTCCGACGGCAAAAAAACGCGCATGCTCGGAATCAAGTATGAGACGGGAGCGCTCGTTCTGGTAAAACTAGCATTCGTAGTGGAGATAGCACATTTGTCACGCTGCAAATTATTGCATTGTTTATTGCAGTGCATTCTTTTCTTCTTTATAATGCTACAATAACGACGTTTTTTTTGCTGCTGATATTCACACAGAGTTCTGACAAACTTGTTTCTTTATTATTTATCGTGATCTCATGAATACCATGTATCTGTTAACAGATATTGCAGAAGCTGCATATTTACCAAGTGGCATCTCAGATCATTCTCCTTTATTTCTGTCAATACGTATTCCTACCCCAAGAAATGCATCATTGTGGAGATTAATCCCACAATAGGCGCTATACCCAGAGATAGCAGAAAAAATGACATCTATAATAATGGAATATTGGGGAAACAATGAGGGATCGTCCTCGGTAGATATTGTTTGGGATGCATTCAAGGTGTATCTACGAGGACAATATATCTTGAACATTGCAGCGGTAAATAAAAAAAACAGAAGGCTAAGGTACAAGAGCTAAAAACACAGATAGAACTTCAGAAGGAATGGTCATGATTCTAGTATTATCAATTTTGATTTAATGATGGCCGCACAAAGGGACCTACAGCTACACATGGAAGAAATAACAAGGCTGGAATTATACAGAAATAGACAAAATGTTTTTGAACAAGGGGATAAAAGTGGGAGATTTCTGGCAAGACTGGCACAACAAGAACACCAAGCTACAAATATATCAGAAATTGAAACACCAGAAGGAAAGAGAGAGTAAAGGAACCTGAGGAGATTCTGGAGGCCTTTAGAGAGTACTATGGTATGTTATATGCCTCATCTCTCCCCTCCGACTTCCGCCCGAGGATTATGTTGGACCTTTTGGACCGGGTGGCCCTCGGGTGGCTGTCGGATAGGGAGAGAGAGGCATTAGTCTGTCCAATCACAAGTGAAGAGATTATGAAGGTTATAAATACATTTCCAGGGGAGAAAGCACCAGGCCCAGATGGAATTCCTGTTGAATTTTATAAAAAATATGGAGCTTTACTAGCCCCAAAACTGGCAGAAGTATTTACAGGTGGGCTATTGAAAGGGACACTTCCAAATTCAATGAGACAGGCACATATAACCTTAATATATAAAGAAGGGAAAGATCCAAAATTATGCTCTTCATATAGACCGATAGTATTTTAAAATCTATATTTAATAATGCTGATGTAAATATTAACATTAAGACTACAACCTTTATTAAAAACTATCATAGACCCAGACCAGACAGGATTTATGCCACAGAGAACGACGGATGTCAACTTACGTAGATTATATACAAATATACACACTCATCATGATTGCGAAGGATCTAGGACGGTGGCCTCCCTAGATATAGAGAAGGCCTTCGATACAATCGAATGGCCCTTCCTATGGGAAATACTTAGAAGGATGGGATTTTCCATTAATATTCATTAATTGGATACAAATAATATATAGAAAACCTATGTCAGCGGTTAAATTAGGAGGAAAACTTTCGTCCTTTTTTCAGTTACATAGAGGCACAAGACAGGGCTGCCCTCTCTCTTCGGCTCTTTTTGCAATAGGAATAGAGCCAGTGGCAGAGGCTCTTAGGACTTCGCAAAATATTCAAGGGCTCCATGTGGGGGGGCTGGAAGAGAGGGTAGCACTGTATGCCGATGATATGTTGCTGTTTTCGAGAGATGCTGGTGGGACTTTGAATTGAGTGACTGTTAAACCTCATAAAAAATATTATACCGGGGGGCGTGGCCTGGCGCGCGACAGGGGTTGGCAGCACACTAGAGGAGCTCCTCAGCACGCACGACCATTAGAAGCCCTACACCCGACTACAGGCTCTCAGATGCCGGGCAGAAGGCTGTATTCAACTCCCCGCTCCCACCTGCACCGCAACACCGGATCATCCGCAGCGAAAAATATAGCGGACATCTTTAAAACTCAGCAATCAGGCCGCAACGGATCTCCGAGATCCAAGATGACCCCTTAACATTGGCAGATATGTCTGTGATAGCCGCGGACATCAAAGCAACTTTCTCAGCGGCTATCACGGACTTGAAAACAAGCATGATAGTCATAAATGAAAAAATGGTGGCGGTGGAGCACGCAGGTCAACACAGGGACAAGGCCATATACAGGTTAGAGCTTACCACACAGGCCCAAACGCAACATTTCATTGACATGAATTGGCATATAGAGGATTTGGACAATAGGGGCAGGAGGTGCAACATTAGGGTGCGGGGGATCCCCGAATCTGTCGAGCATGAACAGATTGTCCCGGCCCTCAGGAGAGTGTTCAATAGTCTATTAGAACGCCAAGAAGATATGGAGATAGACTTTGTACGGGCACATAGGGCTCTTAGACCCAGAAGCTCTGATTCAGCACCCCCAAGAGACATTATATGTTGCCTGCAGAGCTTTGGCCTTAAAGAGGATATTATGCGCAAAGCGTGGAGAAATGATAGGATCATTTTTAACGGTGCGACAATAATGTTGTTTCAGGACCTGTCCCAGATAACTCTGAGAAACAGACGGGCCCTACGCCCCATGTTGGATCGTTTGAGAGAAAGGGACCTGAAATACTCGTGGCGCTTTCCATTCGCTTTGACTGTATCTTACAAGGGCCACTTGCATATATTACGCTCTCCAGCAGACCATCCTGAGTTTTGTGAATCACTAGATATGGAACATGTAGCCCTCCCTGAATGGTACGCGGAATTTTTACACACTCCACTGGAGAGGAGCCCCCCCGCCTCTCCCTTCCTGTCACCTGACACCAGACTCTCTAAGAAAAGCTAGGCAGGGGCGAGGTGGGAGCAGCAGACCCGACACACCGGGCAGACACGCGGGGCCTTCCAGGGACCGAAACGCAGAGTGACACTTCGCAGCATTGCTGGCACTCCCCTACTCCATGTTCCTGCTAACTGCCTCACCTTTCCACCTGTGGTGAGACCTTTGTTCACGCTCTGATCCGCTACCATTACTCACCTTACCCATGTTGCCTTGTTGGTAATTAATGCCTGACTTGGGCCCTTCGGGGTAACTATTCACCGCCTCCCTCACTTGAATCCAGGCTTGAGCCCTTTCCTGACACACAGGCCGATCTGGAATACTGAGGACTGTTTGCGTCTTTATACAGCCATTATACCTAATCAACCTCTATGATCGGCCTCATTGAAATAAATGTCGGAGTTTGACCTTTGACCCCTCTAATGGCTTGCCCTGGATGTGGCTTAATGTCAGAAAAATTCCTTTTTTTTTTTTTTTGTGAAAATATATATTCTGTCAGCCGCAAGGTCTACCTTCTCATCCCAAGAGATGTATCCTTGCCTCCTAAGTGGTTTGTCTCTACGACGCCCAGATCTTCCAGCCCCTACCGAATACTTCAACTCTCTTACAGATTTATCATGGAAGATTCTGGGTGCACTTGGTCCTTCATTTCCTGCTAATAGGGATCCACATGTACACAGACAATATATATACCTATAAGTCTTTGCTCAGCGGGCTAGAAGGGGTTTATAACTGCACTTATCCCTGATGCTCCCTTTTCTGTGAGCGGTTGTTTATTGTTTATTGTTCATTTTTTGCCTAAGAAAATTTAGTTACACCATGGTCGGGTGTACAACACATTGCATTGTTTAATATGTTTTCTCTAACTTGGTTGTGTGGGCGGTGACTGGGAAGATCCTTTCATTTGGTCGGGTCTCCCTTGACATCGCTCTTCTGGGTGGGCTGTCGTCGGGTCGTGTGTCTCCCAACGACCCCACAGAGAGCTCCTTGCTCCCCCTTTTGGGAAGCAGGGATCTCTACTATAAGTTGGCAACTATCCCTTCCTGGGAGGGGTTTTGACCACCCAGGAAGTGGGACGATTTCTACGCCATCTTCTTATTGTGTCTTTCTCTTTGACCTTCTGTTTCTTCATAAATCTTTATTTCTCCCCTCTCTCTCTCCCCCCCCTTTTTTTTTCTTCCCAAAAAGTCTTTTTTAGAAGTGCTGTTGGATTGTTGTCTTAGTTTTCAAGCACAGATACTAATTCCCACGGTATAGTCTTCATTTTGATTTATTGCAGAGTGATCCTAGGGACACCTCCTTCTGACCCCCCTCATGGCTTACTCTTCCCTGGGGGGACGCCCCACGGTGATATCGCATAACATCAGGGGCCTAAACATCCCAGAACGCCGCTCCACTCTTCTGAAGGAACTCAGGAAAGGTAGGCCCCATTTTGTATTTCTTCAGGAGACCCATTTCAAAATGCGCCAGATACCGAGACTCACAGATTCATATTTTACCAGAGCGATCCACGCCACGAATGATGAATCTAAGACCAGAGGGGTATCCATATTGATCAGTAAGGATGCCTCTTTTGAGCTGTCGGAACAACTCTGTGATACGCAAGGTAGATTTGTGTTCCTGAAGGGGACATATGCAGGCACACCTGTAACACTTGCAAATGTGTACTTTCCAAATAGAGCCCATGTCAAGTTCTGTCAGAAAATAGTCAGGGAACTCCAGGGGTTTGCGGCTGGTTGCACGATTCTTGGGGGGGATTTTAATGTGCCTCTGAATCCCCTCTTGGATACGTCCAATGGCAAGACATGTATCTCTTATAAGATCCTCAAGAAGATAAAATCGCTACTGCAATCCTTGCAATTGATAGACACTTGGCGCTTCCTTGACCCGGATGGCCGTGATTACACCCACTTCTCTGTTCCCCATTCAAGATATGCCAGATTGGATTATCTGTTCATAACACAGAGGGATCTTCCCAGGGTTTCGGGGGCACATATAGGTCTTCAGACGATCTCTGATCATTCCCCCGTATCCCTTTCACTAGACATGTCACGTGTGACCAAACAACAACCCACTTGGCGCCTGAACGCCTCACTATTGACTGACCTAGATCTACTACCGAAAATCTCCGCCGAACTGACAGACTTTTTTAAAACTAACGTCACCCCAGGGATGGATCCTTTGATTGTATGGGAGGCCCACAAATGTACTATTAGAGGGATGTTGATTGCGCTGGGTTCTTTTTTTTTTTTTTTTAACAAATTTTTATTGGAGTAATAAAAGACACTTGTACAGGTGAAAAGATAAGTACAATGGTACAAAAGTTAAAAAAAAAAGAAAAAAAACTAGTAAGTAGAAAAGGGGGGGGGAGGAGGGGGAGGGAGCTCCATAGACTATAGCGTGCTGTTCATTCCAAAACATGTATGGTCCCGAGAAGAAACAGCTCCGGAGGGCCCTCCGGTATGTAAAGACTGAGCAAAGTCAGCAAGAATTACAGCCCCTTAGGGATAGGTTCAACGTATGAGAAGGAAAGTAGGTCCAGAGCCGCTTGATCGGCTGTCGAGAGGGTTGTGGTGATGAAGGATTCCCATCTGTGGTAGAAGTGGGCTCTAGATCTGGGTTCTTTGAAGTCCGTAAGAAGTCTTTCTTCATAAAAGAGGTGGAGGCAGTCCTTTTCGAGTTGGGTGAGAGAAGGGCCTTGGGGAGAGATCCAGTGCCTGAGAATGAGTCTCCTGGCAACAAGCAAACATAGCAAGATCCAGTCTTTAGAGGAGGGGCATTTGGTAGTCCTGGAAGGGTTCGAGGCAGCCGGAGACATAGACCAGGGCAGCAACAGAGGGTCCCAATATCCAAATATGAGAAGCAAAGGGTCTTTGGGGATTTTCAACAAAGTGGTTTTGAATATATAAGAAAGGACTTGATCCCAGAATGAGGAGATGAAGGAGCAGGACCAGAAGCGGTGGGAGAGAGAGGGTCTGGGTACCTTGCATAAAGGACAGGAGGCGCCATCTTTATTGGAGTTGGGAGAGAGAAATGGGATGTAAGCCCGGTGTGCTATCTTGAGTTGAGTTTCTCTCCAGATTTCGTTGGGTGTCAGTCGAAGGGTCTTTCGCAAACCAGATAGGATTTTTTCGGTTATGTCCGGATCTGGGAAATCCCTAGCCCAGTTAGCCATAGAGGAGGTGGATAAGGACGGGGAAGATTCTTGCAGGAGAGGTTTGTAGATGTGCGAGATTTTATAACGTCCACTGTGTAGTAGACGTTCAGCAAAGCTGTTTTCGAATCTCCGGAGAGTGTCTTTACAAGTGTTAGATAGGAAGCTAATACATTGGTTGTAATGAAATACGTGAGATGGGGGGAGAGAAAATGCCAAGGATATTGAGGAGAAGGGAAGTGGTTTTCCAGTGGTGCCATCTCACAATGAGGAGAAGTTTGACAGACCTTGATTCCGCCAGACCGAAAAGGCTTTATAATGGAGACCAGGGATGAAATTAGGATTGCCTTGGATTGGCAGATGTGGAGAGATAAAGGGAGATAGCTTGAGTGTTTTTCTGATTTCTCTCCACGCTATAGCTGTATCCCTGAGCAGGAGATTGTGTTGAAAAGAGGGGGGAACCGTTTCCATCTGCAGTGTAGAAGGGCCATCAGAGAGTGCGGGTGGGCCATTTCGGATTCCAAGACGTAATTAGAGTATTGGGATGATTGAGCTATCCAATCTAAGCTAGTCCTGAACAGACATGCTAAATTATACAATCTAATATGAGGTAGACCGATGCCCCCGTCACTCCTAGGAAGGTGTAGTTTTTTAGAGGCTATCCGAGGTCTTTTGCCATGCCAGACGAACTGTGAAATTTTGGTGTTAAGGAGTTTGATATCTTTATGCTTCAAAAGTAGAGGAATGGTTTGCAAAGGGTAAAGCAGTCTGGCAAAGCTAACCATTTTGACAAGGTGACACCTCCCTAGGAGCGAGAGGGGAAGATCCATCCAGTTTGACAGTTCTTGATAGAGTTTTGTAAAGAGGGGAGGATAATTGAGATGATAGATGGAGGAGGGTAATTTCCCAATCTGTATACCTAGATAGGTGATGTGTGAAGGTGCAACCTTAAACAGAGAGTGTTGCGTCCAAGGGCGTGTGGAGTGTGTCCCGATGGGGAGAATTTCGCTCTTGGAATAATTTATCCGGAGGCCGGAGCACCGTCGAAATTCATCGAAGGTGGTTTTAATGGTTAAAATGTCGTCACTGGGGTTACCCGTGAATATGAGGACGTCGTCAGCGAAAAGTGAAGTGCGAAGTTCCGTTTTGCCTATTTTGATGCCTCGTAAAGGGGCTATCTCGGAAAGGTATCTAGATAAAGGTTCTAAGGCTAAATTGAACAGGAGGGGGGAGAGAGGGCAACCCTGTCTGGTCCCTTTATGGAGGCGGAAATCCTCTGAGAGGATTCCGGCGGCAACAAGTCTAGCGGAGGGCGCTGTATACATGGCATTGATAAGGTGGCAGAAGGGGCCTGAGAATCCCATTTTAGACAAAGTAAGGGAAAGCCAGTCGAAACTTACATTGTCAAAGGCTTTTTCAGCGTCTAACGTTACAATGGCATAATCTCCCTTTGGGTCTTGTTTGGCTCGTTCAAGGGCCAAGAGAACCTTTCGAATGTTCAGGGTGGCTGTCCGCCCTTTCACGAATCCTGACTGGGCCGGGTGAATGAGGTCCGGGAGGGTGACCGCTAGTCTGGAAGCCACAATCTTCGAGAGAATTTTGACATCCAGGTTGAGTAATGAAATAGGCCTATATGAGCCCGGTTCCAGAGGATCCTTGCCCTTTTTTGAAAGAAGTTTAATGATGGCCTGGTTGCCTGTCGGTAGATAGGGACCGCCCTCCCAGATGTTGGAATAGACCGAGTGAAGCATGGGTGCAGTGACATTTTGGAGGGTCTTGTAAAATTCACTTGTAAATCCGTCTGGGCCGGGGGCTTTAGAGGGGCGGAGAGCATGTATAGTGCCTTCTATTTCAGCGAGGGAGATAGGGGCATTCAGGGATTCTAGATGGGCACTGGATATACTTGGTAGATTCATTTTTTCAAGAAAGGCTTGGGCTATTTTATGGTCAATGGGATCGGGTGCATAAAGGGCTGTGTAATATTCGAGCATGGTTTTATTTATATGAGGTGGCGTAGAATGTGTAGTTCCCGTGCGGTCCCGCAGTGAGGTGATGTGCGTCGGGCGGTAGGCGCCCTTGCAGAGTCTGGATAGCAGTTTGCCTGCTTTATTCCCATATTTATGAAGGGAGGCATCCAGATGAGATTTTTTTGTAAGTTCCAGGGTGTCCGCCCAGGTGTCGAAAGCATTTTTAGCCGCAGACCACTCCGCCTTGTTAGCCGGAGAAGTCGAGGTGGCCAGAATGCGTTGTGCGAGGTGGAGTCTGTCGCTGGCCAATTTGAATTTCGAAAGCGCGTTTCTTTTAAAGGAAGAGGCATATGAGATGATCCGACCCCTCATGTAAGCTTTTCCAGCATCCCAGAGAAGGTTCGGGTCCCCTGCATGTGGGGCATTCGCGGAGGAGAACTCCGCCCAAGCTCGTTCCATGTATGCGCGAAAATCAGCATTATTGTGGAGGAAGGATGGGAAGCGCCAGATATTAGGGTGGGGGGAAGATCTAGTTTGTCTAGGGTAAGGAGTATTGGGGCATGGTCTGAAATGGCTATGTCTCCGATCTCTGCGTCTGAGACAAGGGGAATGATATTATCGGTCCCAAAAAAATAGTCGATCCTGGTAAGGATCCCGTGAGGATTGGAGTAGAAGGTGAATTCTCTATCCACCGGGTGTGTTAAGCGCCAGATGTCTGTGAGATGGAGGGAGTCCATGGTTGAGGCAAATAGGGTGGGAGTTGGTGTAGCAGGTGCTGGAGTGGATCGTTTTGGGGAGGACCTATCTTCTGGGGGATGCATGAGATCATTAAAATCTCCCCCAACGAGATGAGGTAAGTGAGAAGTGTTGAGGAGCCAAGTGGAGAGCTGAGAGTAAAATGACCTTGTGGGACTATTGGGGGCGTATACATTGGAAATTACTAGTTCTTTTGTGCCAATTTTAACCCTGGAGGAGATGAAGCGTCCCTGGTCGTCTGTGTGTGTGGATAGAATAGAGTAAGGGAGGTTTTTGTTGAAAAGAAGGAGAACACCGGCCTTCCGTCCAACCGATTCTGACCCCAAGACCGCTCCAACCCAAAGTCTCTGCATACGACTGAAGTCAGATGCCGAAAGATGGGATTCCTGAATTAGTGCTATGTCTGCTTTTAGCCTTTTGAGATGGCGAAGGATCTTCATTCGCTTGTTAGGAGAACGGAGACCCCTCACATTCCAAGAGATTACCTTAAGATAGTGCGGATGATAGGGTGTAAAAGTGGCGATTTAGTAGCTAAAGGATTATAGGCTGGGATCAAGAGGTATAGTTTATGCACATTAGTGATGTGAGCGTTCGTGTAAGGAGCCCTCGGGCAAGGAATGTATGTCGGAGTGTGAAGTGAGGAGAGGAGTGAAGAGGGGGGGTAAAAGATAAGAAAACAAGAAATAACAAAACAACAAGTTAAAGTAAACATCTTAAAGAACTTCGCTTTTTTCCGCATGAGTTCGCTGCGCATGGTGGCTCACCAAACATGACCCTTCATGAAAAAGGAATGTCAGTTATGCTGCCTAAGCGCCCCAGGGACCTCGAGAAAGTGCGAGGGACCCCCGGATTGTAGTCATGGCTGGGAGCCTGAAAAGCCACACAGCGGAGTCAAGTGGGGGGAATTTCAATGCAAATGACCGTATGTAAAGTGCGACCTGTACGTATGCGCACATGCATTACCATCCTGGTGGGGGGGGAACAAGAGGAAAAAAAAAAAAAAAGGAGAATGGTTTCAGGCGTATCATACTGAACAATGTAATAAGTAAATAAAATAGACTGGAGCGACACACATATTCAAAGCCTTTGTGTGGAAGATCATACGACCTGTGATGGCGAGTAAGGAAGTCCATGGCGGTGTATGGAAGATCGTCAACGGGAGTATTGGTAACGCTGATCCGGAGCAGAATGCTTGAAGCGTTTTGGAGAGTCCTTGCGAGGGCTTCTCTGTTCCAGGGCTCGGGGGCTGGAATTAGACTTGGAAGGCGTGTGAGGGTTTGCATCACCCCTCAGGGAGCGGAGAAAAGATTCTGCTTCCACAGGATCCTGGAAAGAAAGTTGTTCCCCTTTAGGTGATTTGAGGCGAAGAGTTGCAGGGAATGCCAGGGTAAATTTTATGTGTTGCTTGAAGAGCTCAGAGCATATTGGTTGAAAAGCTTTTCTTTTCTTGGTGACTTCAATCGAGTAGTCTGCAAAAATTAGGATTTTAACCCCGTCTATTTGGAGAGATGGGGACTGTCTGAATGTCTGTAGAATCAGAGATTTGTCGGCATAGTTGAGGTACTTGGCAATAATGGGACGGGGTGTTTTGCGTTCGGAGTTGAAGGACCCCATTCTGTGTGCGCGTTCCACAGTGAACAGGCCTGAGAGGCCCAAGGCCTCAGGGATGCGTTTTGAGCAGAATTCTGCCGTAGCTGCCGAGTGTAGCGACTCGGGGACGCCTACAAATCGCAGGTTACTCCTTCTGGACCTATTTTCCAAATCTTCCAATTTTTGAATGATGTATCGGTTTGTTTTATCTTGCGACTGTTCTGTGGCCTGCGCCTGATAGAGTTCATCTTCGACCTCAGAGATGCGGTGTTCCATCTCATTGAGTCTGGTGGTGTGCTCAGTTATTTGGGCTTTAATTTGTATCATGCCTGCATTGACTGCCTTTTCCACCAAGGCAGATATCATGGGGGAGAGAAGAGCTGCTACAGCAGCAGCAATTCGGTGCGTGCTATCCCCAGCATCCCCAGGGGGAGGGGAGCTGTAGATGTCCCCTGGTGTGGCTGGCTGGGTAGGCAACATAGAGGGACCCCCAGAAGTATTGGCAGGGGGTGTAGTGACCTGCTGGGAGGGTTGGGTGCTCACCTCCATGTCGGCCGCCTGAGATTCCGCCGCGGCGTGGGAGTAGGCCGAAGCCGGGGCCTCAATTTCCGGCCTGCCCGGCGGCGCCGATTCGGCCGCGTTGGACCGAGCGCCATTTTTTTCGAGGAAGCGGTCCATCCGAGTGAGGGGGGGGAGCCCGGGTGTGGAGGATGGCTGTGAGGGGCCGCTCAGGCTGGCTTTATAAGCCGGTTTCTGGGTCTGTTGCGGGAGCCGCGAGGAGGCGCAGTTACCTCATGCGGCGCCGGGTCGGAAGTCACGCTGGGTTCTAAACGCAAGAAAGAAAGGGAGGCCACCATTCAGACTCTGATTACGACGATCAATTCCCTAGAGACACAACACAAGCAATCTTTGTCGATAGACTCTGCTACTCGGCTGTTAGAGACTAGGCGGGAATTACAGTTGCTACTTGATTCAAGAGCGAAGCGCATGCTATTTAAAAAAAAAAAAAATTTACTACGAATCCGGGAATAAGACGGGCAGAGTGCTGGCCAGAGCCTTGAAGGAACATGCTTCCTTCAACAACATTGCCGGTATCAGAAACCCAGCGGGGAAACTAGATGTTGCATCAGAGGCGATTGCGGGACATTTTCATAGTTTCTACTCTAAACTCTATAACTTACCCCCCCAACATAAACAGCCACATATGGAAGGAGACAGGACACAGATTATCCAAGAGTATTTAGCTAAAAGTGGTCTTCCAGCTATATCAGAGCTTGACTCTATCTCACTGGAATCCCCAATTTCCTCCTTGGAGCTCAGACAGGCTATTAAACAGCTCAAATCTGGCAAAAGCCCTGGACCGGACGGGTACTCGGCAATTTACTATAAGACCTTTATAGACACCCTAACAGAACCGCTGAAAGAGGCTCTGAACTCCCTGTCTGGGCCCAAGGAGATCACTCCCGACTTCCTGACCGCACACATAGCAGTGATTCCGAAACCAGGAAAAGACCCAGGTGAATGCGCTAGCTATAGGCCCATTTCCCTGTTGAATTTGGACGTGAAGTTGTTCGCAAAGGTCCTGGCCTTGAGGTTGGGCCCACTTCTACCAAAGCTAGTTGGTTTGGAGCAGGTGGGCTTCATACCTGGCAGGGAAGCAAAAGATAACGTTACCAAAGCGTTGCTTCTGATTCATGCAGCAAAGGTGCGAAAGATCGAAGGCTTTCTCCTCTCCACTGATGCGGAGAAGGCCTTCGATCGGGTGGCCTGGGACTTCATGTTGGCAGTATGTGCCCGAGTGGGCCTGGGTCCGCACATGCTGTCGTGGATTTCAGCATTATATAGGAACCCCTTTGCGTACCTAAAAATAAATGGTACTCTATCTAAAAAGGTATCCATCTCTAATGGCACCAGACAGGGATGCCCATTGTCACCCCTGTTGTTTATTCTTTCATTGGAACCTTTCATAAGGACGATCCAGAATAACCCGACGGTTCATGGTTTCCAGATTCAGGATAGGGAGTTTAAAACGGCGGCATATGCGGATGACCTTTTATTCTTCCTGACCGAACCAACCTTGACCGTCCCCAGTCTCTTAAAAGAATTCGCCCAATTTGGCTATTTAGCAAACTTAAAGATAAATTATTCGAAATCTGAAGCACTCAATATTTCACTCCCAGAAGCTGTGCTCTCCCTGACTAAGGCCAACTCCACATTTCGGTGGGATCCCATCGCCCTCCGGTACTTAGGAACATGGCTGACCCCACAACTACAATCTATTTACGAGGTGAATTATCCCCCCATGCTCAAAACCTGCAAAACAGATCTCAACAACTGCCATCTAGGCACCTTCTCATGGTTTGGTCGCGCGGCCATCATCAAGATGGTGGTCCTGCCTAAATTTCTATACCTGATGCGCACCATACCTGTCAAGATCCCTCCGAAATTCTTTAAAGCACTAAACTCCATCATTCTGAAATTTTTATGGCACCACAAGAAACCAAGGGTGAAATTAACTACTCTGATGATGCCTAAAGATTCAGGTGGGATTAATCTACCGAATTTTAAAAACTATTATTACGCAGCACATATAGCCAGGGTCATCGATTGGCACTGCCACGACGGCACGAAAGATTGGGTTAAGTTGGAAGCGACCTTGAGCGCGTTCCCACTCACGCACTCACCATGGACCCCAGGGTCGGGCCTTTTCTCCAGTCTAAAAAGCTGCCCGATCACACATAATACATTAGACATTCTGAGAACACTAGTTAAAAAGAATAAGACAAATATCACCACAATCCCCAGCCCTCTGACCCCGCTGAAAGACAATCCTGACTTTTCCCCGGGTATTCATAACTCCACGCTCCATTCAGCAACGACTGGTACCTCCCTACGAGTGGGTGAATGCTTTCTAGGTACTAAGGTTAGAAACTGGACATCCCTTAAGACTGATTGCGAATTACCCCACCTAAAACAGTGGACTTACTTTCAGATCCGGAGTTACCTAGGTAAGTTTAGAAACTCTCAAGATCTTTACAGACCTCTGACCGAGATGGAAGCGGCCTGTCACAACAAAACCCCAGTATTTAAGGCCACCTCTCTAGCATATTCCTGGTTGCAAAACCCGGGAGATGCGGGGGAAAGTGTGCATAGGAGAGAGTGGTCCCGAGACCTAAACACAGAGATATCGGATGAACAATGGAAATATGCAAGCATCTTGGCACACAAATGCTCCATAAGTACTAAATTACAGGAAACCAGCTATAAGTTACTGACACGGTGGTACCACACGCCCGTAAGACTGCACAGATGGGATAGCCAAAAATCTGAGATATGTTGGAGATGTCAAAATGAAAGGGGCACGTTAGCTCACATTTGGTGGCACTGTGCTCTGATCACCAGCTACTGGTCAGAAGTTCGGACACTGATTAAACAGATCACTGAAACTAAGCTAAACCAAGATGCTGCATGTTGCCTGCTTCATATATCCAGTTTTTCACTTAAGAGATACAAACATTCCCTGACAAAACACCTTCTGAATGCGGCCAAGTCCCTAATTCCCTTGTATTGGAACTCGTCTCGAGTCCCATCCATTTCTGAATGGCTCAATAAAGTAGGGGAAATAGCCACCATGGAAGACACCCTGGCCCAGGACGGTGATGATGCGAAGAAGTTTCACGACATCTGGCAACCGTGGTTTGATTTTAAATATTCTCAGGAATGTACACATGAGGGTAAGAACACACCCTCCTAAGACTGTTCGATACAGTAACCTCTCCTGCAGCTGGCCCTTAGAAGCTGACCGCCTTTTGAGACCAATCCGTCTACTCTTCAAAATAAACGTAATACCCCCCCTTTTTTTTTTTTTTTTCTTTTGCCCTCTCCTTCTCTCTTCTTCCCCCCCCCCCCTGCTTTGATTTGCTTCCCCTCTACTTTCTCTTTCCCTTTTCTTAAATCTAAACACTGCTTCAATTGAGATAGCGGATGTTGCAATACTGTTTGATCAGAAAGTACAGGCCAATATTGCTCTTTTATCCCTTATAACTAGAAGACACTGTTGCGTTCTAACTTTTTGACTATGTACAGATTAACATTACTTCCTATGAAGTTTGCTCAGAAGACTGGTAGTAATAACATGTAATAGCTTTATTTCTTCACTAATCATTCTCCATTCTCATTGTCAGTCATGACTCATGCCCGTGACTATCGCCTGACGTCAGTCTTCAGCTAAACATTGTTACTGATTTTATGCCACAATGTACTGTTTTGATCGCAATGTTTGCAGTTGCATCTGCGTTCTTTGATAAGTGCACTTCTGTATTGTTTTCATTCTTTTTCTTAATAAATAATTTGAATGGAAAAAAAAAAAAATATTATACCAAAAGGTTCTTAATAGACATTTTTTTATTGAAAAAATAATAATGAGCAGCTGCTACTAGATTGCATGACACATCCAAATGAATGTAAGCACAATGGGAAAATACCCTATTATCGGTCCATACGTAACTAAAAATCCATCTTTTACCTTCAAGAGGGCCAGATCTCTTAGGGACCTCTTGGATTCGAGTGAGTTCAAAACATCTGGCAAACGATGCTCATGCAAGTACCCAGGGAACATTTACCTGTGGAGGATGTAGATACTGTCGATACATGAATACCTCACGGAACATAACCCTTTCTAATGGTGACCGTTATGTTCCTAAACATTATGCCAACTGGTGTCGTTTATTTACTTCTATGCGAATGCTCTTGTTTTTACATAGGCAAGACCATACAGCAGTTTTGGCAGAGAGCCTACTGTCACATCCTGTCTATGAAGGCCTGCAACCCGGACCTTCCACTGGGCAGGCATGTGATGGACTTTCACAATGGTGTTTTCCCCAAAATATCCTTCATCATTTTGGACAGACTTAATTCGGGTCTGAGAGGAGGTGACATTAACAAATTGCTGCTACAATCTGAGCAGAGATGGATCTTTCACCAGAATGCCACTAAACCGCCAGATATGAACGGTTCCATATATTATAGACCATTTCTGGAGGGTTTATCATCTGGTGGCTCTGAGTGGGAACCCCCTGAATCATTTGGTCAGTGATGCAGATTTTGTCTGATTTACAGCTTCGCTGAACATCCGGTTTGATGTGTTCTGCTCAACAATTTCATAATTTTCCATATTGGAATATCTGTTCTCTTTACCTCCCCTCCTCCTGGCAGGCCAGGGGTTTGATGATGATAGGGGGGAGGCAGGAAATTCCTCTTATAGAGGTTATGTATATATACAAATATGTCCCTATGTTGGGACACTGTATACATATTTTTGTATGGTTGTGCAATATTAGGGAGATCTTCTTTTATTTTACATCTACTTATGCTTTTCCAAGGATATTTTCATTGTTGATATATTGTAGTTTGTGTTTTTTGCTTTTTTGTGTTTTTTTGTTTTTTTGTTTTCTGTTGTATTTTTGAATTAGTATGTCTTATGAAAAGCAGCTGCTATTGTGTTTATCATGCTGAGTACCTTCGTTACAATTATTTTACAACAAATGGAGAACTTTACAGGCTGGTCACCTTATCAGCAATATAGGTGTATCAATCTCTCGCTTCCCATGTTGGACTGCAGGGGTCCCGTGTCACATCCCTCTCCGCCTGTGCCGCGCTGCTTTACTCAGCGCAGGTAGGGCCGATATGTGTCCGACAACACATTTGGCCCTTCCCCTTTGTGGCTTGGTGATGCAGCCATGGTTTCCATGGCTGCAGCCATAGCCACTCCTGTGTCGCGAGACCTTGACGCGTAACGTCATTTCTCCACGCCGTCCTCCTTGGCCTTTCACGGAGGAACGGCGCTATCACGTCAAGGCTCCGGAGAGCGTCCAGACTGTTTCCATAGGGACCTGGAACAAGTAGGAGAGGCGACTGCACGTGTGACAGGTCACCTGTGACCAGATGACAGATGCACACCGTTGGGGATCAGGAGTACACCACAAGGTAGTGAACCCTATGGCTGACTGTTGTGGATGGGACGCTGGATGGTTGTGGAATGCGGGACCAGTGGAGCACAAAAGGGATCCACAGGGAGCTAGAGCCAAAATTCCCCAGGGCGCGGAGTCTAAGATCCAGCAGGTCTTCACCAGAGCCTCTAGTGGTGAGGATGTTACGCTGCAGTTGGGTCCAGGTCGCGGCCCCCAGAGTCCCCTAGCTCATGCCCTGTAGGGTAAGGAGGATAGAGGGGAAGCAGCAGCACAGGATACAAGAATAGTGAGGGGAAAAGCCGAGGTCAGGGCAACAAGCAGACAAGGATAAACGAGGGACAACCCGAAGGTCAAGGTCACAAGCAGACAGGGATAGTCGGGAACACGCCAATATCGAAACACAGAGACAGACGTAGCACAGGGCAGGCAGGAACCCAAACACATGCTAAAAGGTGGGACTTTATATGAAGCACTCTGCTAATTGAAAAGAAAACAATGGATATATTAATTGGCTCTTTTCAATTAGCAGAGTGCTTCATATAAAGTCCCACCTTTTAGCATATGTATATAAACCATATTAGGGATGGAGGTTTATATAGCTATTGCCTCACTTAAAGTCCCAACTTTAGCTTTAGTCTTAGCAGCTCCTTTTCCAGGAACCCAAACACACAATGCTTAAACAAACACGTTGATCAGCAAGGCAGACTTGCAGTGCACAGGTTAATATAGAGTTCTGTGATAGGGCCTGGGGTGGAGCCAGGCTGGGAGGAGAGATTATAAAAGCAGCCAGGTGAGGAGAGTCTGGCCTCTAAGGTGAACACAAGAGGAAGGTAAGATGGCAGACAAACATTACTGCATATCCATGACAGCGCTCCACTGCACTCGGGGGGCGTGTTTTGGGTCCGCCCTCGGTAACTCCCTGGTTTATCCACCTGATCCTCAACTAGGATTTATTGATGAGTACATTAAGAGGTAGGAATTCAGTAGTGCCTTACTCCTGTCTGCAGGGAGCCACACTCAGCAAGCCTTTGGACTCTGTCTGGTAAGCGTATACAGGTGGCCATTGAGACCCCTATTGAAAGCATGTTTGGAGACCTTCCTTATTTCTGGAGACACCGTTCTAGGCAAACAGCCCCCTTTATTCATACTAGGTAAGTTATCCTATTGGATTCTCTGGAAGGTTGGATATATTGAGATCCATCAGCTACTACATACCTTCTGTTTGCTCAGGTGTGATTTTTGGATATTTCCTATATAAAGAAAGGTTGCAAATCTTTTCTTTATAGGATTATAATTGGGATTTTATCTCCCCACGAACTAAGGAATTCCACTACAGATGGTCCAATCTTGCTATTTCATCAGTGTAGCTCAGGAGGGACAGTGAGATCATTTCAGGTAGGCTTCTTCATACACCTACCTTCACAAGCCCCCGCCCCTAACATTATATTTAAATGAGTTCAAGACTCATTATATATCTTTTTCATTTAGGCACGGGACTGCCTTGGGGATCATCCCCACATATACAGGTACAGTATATCTGTCGTATCTCTACTGCTCACGGAGGTCCCTGGACGTTCCCTACGCCCTCTGTAAACCAGTGCTGTGTGGGCCATATACCATCTGGGTTTTGGCTGACCGCCCCCTGCTAGTCCAAACTTGAAGTGAGAGCACAGTCCTTTTTCATTCAACTTGAGTCTGTGACTTTTTAAACAAAATGTACTACTAACGTCTAATGAATATGCACATACATGCACTGACGGTCAGTACCTTATAGATATGGATATTTATTCATATATGTAATCATGCATAATGAACAGTATATAGCAGGCATGCTCTCATAATTGATTTTTGTTTTTTGTTTTTTTGCTATTTTCCTATCTTTTCTCCCCCCTTTCTACTGTAATACAGATGTCGCTGTCATCCTAGTACAGTCTCCCACCCCTGAAGAAGAGGTTTCACCAATATAAAAGACCTCGAAACATTGGGTTTCTGTCTTACCCTATAGACAGAGCTGGGCTATGTATTGATTCTCAACTGTTATCTGTATTTTGCGCTTGTTTCTTTTCCCATTGTGCTTACATTCATTTGGACGTGTCATGCAATCTAGTATCAGCTGTTTATTATTATTTTTCCATAAAAAAATGTCTATGAACCTTTTGGTATAATATTTTTTATGAGGTTTAACAGTCACTCAATTCAAAGTCCCACCAGAGGAGTCACACTCTTCGGAGTGAACCTTTCTATGTATATTTTAGGGATATGGGTTGACTGACCTCTAAATTCTTACACTAGAGACACTGCCCTCCTTATCTATCAAAGACAGAACCGTCAGATATGAACAAACTGTGTGAATGTTGGATAAGAGATGTCCCAATATTAGCAGCAGAAAACTCGGATGAGATTTTTGGATTTCGATTTCCGATTTTAGTATCACTTCGAGTTAAACGAATCCAATTTAAAATAACACATAGGAGTTATTATACACCGTACAAATTGCATAAAGTATTTCCATCAAATCCTCAAAACTGCTGGAGATGTGCAGATATTCCAGGAAACTTTATTCATATATTTTGGTCGTGTCCGAAGATAGTGAGATTTTGGAGAGAGGTCTTGAGAGTAATCGCTATAGTAACATCAGTCTCTCTGGACCAAGAGGCAGATATCTGCTTATTAGGATTAGCAGGGGGAAATACGGCTTCTATAGAAAGGAGAATACAGGTGGGCCTATTGCTCTTCTATGCAAGGAAGGCAATAGTGTTAAACTGGAAGAAAGTTGAAGCCCCCTCGTTGGCATATTGGAAAAATTTGGTGAATAGTAATCTACCACTGTATAGAGAGACATACTGTAATATAGGAAACGGAGAGAAATATGAAAGAATATGGGCAAATTGGATAGAGAATGCTATGACGGATTCAGGGTAGGGGGGTACGGAAATAGGGCAAACCACACCATTGGAAGAAAGGGTTAAGGAAGGGAATAAATGCATAAGTGTTTTTGTGATTGTAATGCAATGATTATTAATGTAATTCTGTGGAAACTCTTGAGAGAGTAGACAAATGTAAGCTGTGAAATTGATATTTGGATATGAAAAAAATTAATAAAGAGATTTAAAAAAAAAATGTATTTGTTTTTTAGAGCCAGATCTCCATAATAATGTTTATAAAAAAAAAATTATTGCCTTTTGTGGTAAAATTTTTAATCAAGATCTGCATTTTATTTATGTTTTTATATTTTCTAGTGATCTCCATCAGTTTTTGTTTTATTTTGGTGTGTCAAGTTATCACAACAACATTATTATCTTTTATTTGTTTACCTCAAGGAGATTGGTTGGTGTCCCTTGTTAATTTGACATTGTATTTATGTAATGTACCTGCCTACTCACAAACTGTCCTTTTTTAAGAAAAACACATAGGCAAGTGTAGCGGGTATTTGAGTTATGTGAGGACTCTGGTGGTGTGAAGTTCCTTGGAGTCCCTGGGTGGCGCTGTTGCCCTGGACCGAAGCTGAACTCACACTGCGAACCGTGCCTTTTTGTCCTCCCCTGGAGCTGGTACAGCGGGGCGGGGAACCCGCTGTGACGCAAAGGGAGAGGTCATAAAAGGGACGGACGCCCTGACCTTGGGAAGAGAGTCGGAGGACGTGGCCGCACAAAGGCACCTTCAGCTTGGGTGCTGGCGTTCCGGTGTTCCAGGCCTAGGCGCCCTTGGCCTAGCTGGAGCGGAGATGGAGTCCATCTCAGGCACCTTTAGCTTGGGGAGAGGTACTATGGCGGATGCCTGGGGCTCAGTACCTTCGACTGAGTTCCGCGAGGGTGGAGGAATCCGAGGGGACCCTAACTCCTTGGGTGCCCGTGTCTGAGTTCGTGAGGACTGGTGCGCAGTAACTTCTCCGAAGAGTCCGGCGCAGCATCACTGGTGACGGAGAGGCCTCCATTTCTCCCTTGGACGGATTTCTTCCCCTGACAGGGGCAAAGTGAGCGAAGGTAATTCACGTTCTATATTACCTAGTCAGTGGCAGTGACTATTCACCACTGGTGACAGCACAGTGGACAGCAGCAGAAAAGGGAAAGGATTGTGCCTCGATCTGTCCCCCCATTATTCAAAAGGAGAAAGATTGTTTTATTGCTTGGCAAGAAGAATAAAACTGAGTTGTACCTATTCACTGTGTGGAACTTGGGTTACTAAGCAAAGGAGTCAGGGACGAAGGACTGGACTTGGCTCTAGGACACCTACACAAAAGCCCGATCTTCTGGCCTTCACCTCTTAGTTACGGAGAACATGGGCCATGGTGTGTCTCATATCTCTCTCCCAGGTGCCCCTAGACAACAGCCATATAACCGATAAAGCAAGGGAGAGAGGTGAGGCCGCTACACAAGTATTAACTGTAAAAATAAATTCCATTTATTCTGGCTCATAACAAAATAAATAGGAGGGCAATGCTGGAGAACCTGCTGCAATTTGCAAAGCCTTTGGACCCCAGGGCAGACATCAAGTCTGTGGACAAGAAAATTGGGAGCTTGAGAAGTCCATACAATAGGGAGCACAATCTGGTCCTGGACTCCCAGAGATCAGAAAACAGCAGCAGACATTTATGTCCCCAGTCTGTGGTACTACAACAGCCTGTGTCTTCTGTCAGACCAGACTGAAGCAGGCCATCACTTTCTTGTCTTCTTTGAAGCCTTCCCGACACCCTTCCTTGCAGCCTTCCCTGCAGCCTTCCTCGAACGCTTCCTTGGAGCCTGTGGCTCTAGAGGTGGACTTGTGGCAGGAGGAGTAGAAGGAGGAGGAGGAGGAGGATGGGCGAACTCAAAAATGTCTGTATTTGTTGTTAGTTGGCCCATCAACCCCTTATTTATGGCTTTGAAAATGAGAGTCTCACAGAGGAGGCATTGGCCCCTCTATATTTCCATAATTTTTGCACCAACTCGGCTGGCATAGCCCTCTTGAGCTATGGGGGGTTCTTGGAGTGTGGCATGTGCCTCCCGAATGAAGGCCAGTGTTGCCTCCTCCACGTTTCTAGCCCTCTTGGCCCTTCTTGTTTGAAGACAGAGGGCAGGCACCTGGGATTGGGTGCTGCCACTGGGTCCGGCCACCTCCTGGCTGACACTGGGCTCAGCCACCTCCTGGCTAACACTGACCCCTGCCTCCTCCTGCCTGCCACTTTCCACACCCTCATCCTGGCTGAGCTCATCCTGTGTATAAAAAAGGGACATAGTTTTAGTTTTTGGTTCGTCAATCACACACAATTTTCAGCTCATGACTGTTGCAAATTGAATGTTAATAAATAGAAAAGACTATCATTCTGACCCCAGCAGTTTTCATTCTTGTCCCAATCATTTTTGGCCACTACTGTCTATTTGATATGTAAAACACTTTTAGTTCAAACATTATTTTCTTTACAATATTAACATCTATTTTACATCATTCATTTTTGGACAAAAAATCTTTATAAAAATAATATACCGGGCTCTAGCTGGGCGCATCCACTTCTTCCAGGATGGAAGGCCCAGGTTGCTCCTCAGAAGCCTCAGCTAGGCTGGAGGGAAGTCTGGAGGGAAGGGTAGAAAGTGATGGCCTCACTTCAATCTGGTCGTCCAGAAAGCTGAATTTATTGTAGTACCACAGAGTAGGCACATAAACATCCGCTGCTGCTGCTCCTGATTTCTGGGACTTTACGACCTTTGTGCACTCCTTCCTGTATGTGCCCCTCAAGTTCCCAATTTGATTGTCCACATCCTGGATGGTTGCTGTGGGGACCCATGTCTTTACAAATTGCAGCAGGTTCTCCAGCGCTGCCGTCCATACTCCTTTTTTTTATGGATGGGGTTTTTTGTTTCCCACAAAGCAGGCATCTTGACCTTTGGGAATAGATGGAGCCCCTTTGGGCATCGGATCAAAATGGGGGGAGAGTGGATCTACGTTCCGATGCGTGGGGGGCTCTGCTCTGTAAAAGAACAAATTTTTCGTCTTTTTGAAATAATGCTGTAGGTTTGCAGTATGAGAGATGTGTGCGAGTGTGTATGTCTGTCTATGAGAGCTGAAAATGGTTGCTCCCATGAGGTTTAGCGGGGGCTGGGCAGGCAGCATGGCCATCAGTGACCAGCATGTTTGATAGTTCTGTGTATCTGACTTTCCAATTTTCAGAACAAAGTTGTGTGTAGTGTTTGTGCCTGTGTGAATGCTGATGGAACTGTATATTGTGTATGAAATGAAGGTATAGATGTGGGATTATTCAGCCTGCAATGTGTGTGTTTGGCTGAGCTGTTTGTATTTCTCAAAGTCTTGTCAGAGCAGCCATGTGCTTGAATGGGCGAAGGGCTTGCTTACTGTTTTGCAATGGAGAATGTTTTGTGTTGCAGGGGCTATGCCCTGAGGGAAGGGAACTCTGAGCAGGCATGCAGGCAACATTGTACTGTATGTGTGTGGTGAATATCTCAGAGTATATGAACTTAGAGAAAAGAATGTTGTTATTTTAATGTTGTTTATGTAACTTACATTTATTAAATGTGCTGTTTAGTGGCCAAAGGGTTTTTAAAAAAAAGTTTGTAAGTGTACATGTGGTCCTTGTAGAGTGTAGCTGACACATTTTTCAGTGGATTTTGATGATAATTTAGAAAAGTTTCAATGGTGTAGTCAGTCTTTGTGAAGAAAAACATTTTTGATTTTCTTTTAAAGAGATGCTGGTTTTGGCGGGAAAAAATACATGCGTTAATGGTGCCATTCCTGGCTTTTGTTGTTGGCCTTGTGGTTTGTCTGCCATTTTGATGTGCAGTTTCTCCTTGGCCTGTGGGCATCATATAAGGGAAGGTGCAGCCACCTTTCTTTTGGGCGCTATACCATGTGGCATTCGTCGGCTATTTCGCTGGTGGAATTTCTCAGCCTTTGGGGCAGATTTTGTTGTTTGGTGCGAATTTAGTGCGGTCTTTTCTGCGTTGGAATCTGGAGGCCATTTTTGTTTTCCTTTGTGTGGGGGAACCCATGTGGTGTTCATTGTGATGTCCCATGCTAGTTTTGGCTGGAAAAATTGCATGCGTTAATGGTGCCATTTTTGTTGTTGTCCATGAGGTATGCGGTGGTCATCCACCATTTTGTTGTCCTGGCTTGTCGGCCATCTTGAGAAACGTTTACAGTTTGAGATAGGAAGTTCCGGGTTAGCAAACACGGCCCCTGGATATGCTGTATTGGCATTTGTTGATTGGCGCAGTTTTGTCCTGTTTTATGCGTTTACAGTTTGACCTGTGCACTGCTGGGGAGAGTAGAGTAGTGAGACACCAGGGTGACATACTGAGAGGCTGTTTTTGTTTAATGTTGAATTCGCTGGTTTAAATTGTTTTTCTAAGTATCGCCTTTTGAGGTGAGTAGAGTGGCATCTTGATATAGCGCGGTCTTACCCCGAGGGGTCCTGACGCGCTTGCGGACACATGCACATGCTGGCGCCCATTTATGGATGGGATCTGGTTGACCTACCAGCATGTCTTTGGAGTATGGGAGGAAGCCAATGCAGACACAGGGAGAACATGCAAACTCCATGCAGAAGGTGTTAGGATGGGGATTTTTCTGTTTTCATTTAAGTGAATGTAAGCTATTGGAGGGTTGGCTGACTTTGCAGTATATGAGCGGCGGTTTTTGTATCGGATTTTGTTTTTGAGTGAAAACTCTACTTTACGCTGAATTTTGATAGATTGTAAGACTAACTGAGATTTTATACACAGCGGTGTGTGTTGTTTTTATGTTTAAATATTTGGGAGTTTCAACTTGTGGTTTGACTTCCAGGGGATGTTTGGGTCAGGGGGGGATTGGGGGGATTCCCTCCCATTTGCAAAAGGGGTTTATTCCATCATTTTCTTGACAAAGGTTTTTTTTTAAATTGTTGAAATATATATGATGTTTAGCCATGGATTTGTTTTGGTGTCTTAATAGACAAGGCGATTGGGGCTAGGCTCCCCCCTCCCTCTTCCTGAACATTGGATATGTAAATAAACCAGTTTGTTTTTTTTGAGAGCTGAGCATGTAACATGAGTTTTTTTTCAGCATTTTATATATCAGCAGTAGTGATGAGCCGAACACCCCCGGGTTCGGTTCGCACCAGAACCCGCGAACGGACCGAAAGTTCGTACGAACATTAGAACCCTATTAAATACAATGGATGCGAACGTTCGAATTCTAAAGTGCTAATTATAACGACTATTATGCATGTTATTGTCCTAAAAAGGGTTTGGGAACCCGGGTTCTTGACCAGGGGACATGTATCAATGCAAAAAGAAGTTTTAAAAACGGTCGTTTTTCGGGAGCAGTCATTTTAATGATGCATAAAGTGAAAAAAAAAGTCAAATATTCCTTTAAATATCGTACCTGGGGGGTGTCTAAAGTATGCCTGTGAAGTGCCACGTGTTTCCCGTGTTTAGAACTGTCCCTGCACAAAATGACACTTGTAAAGGAAAAAAAAGCCATTTAAAACTGCTTGCGGCTTTAATGTAATGTCTGGTCCCGGTAATATGGATGAAAATCTTTAAGAAAAATGGCATAGCTACCCCATGACCCCCCCCCCCCCTACCCCAGCCCATTACCAGCCCCTTTGGGTCTTGTATGGATATTAAGGGGAACACCGCACACAAAATAAAAAAGGCCCTATATACTCTGAACAGCCGTATACAGGCGGTGCATACAAGACAGGGACTGTAGGTTTGTTCTTATGTAGAATGTGTTTGTAATTTTGAACAGGTACATTGTTTAAGTGTAGCTCCAGCCCAAAAATCTATTTTTAAACTTTTTGGAAAACATAGGTAAGGGTTATCACCCCTGTAACATTTGTTTTGCTGTCTGTGCCCCTGTTCAGAACATTTCACCTCACTTTCCATCCCAATGACAACTGTTTTTGAAATGTGGTGTTTTTCTTGAAACAAGGATTGGTGATAAAGCATCAGTACAGAGGAGACACCTTTCTCCCATATTAATTCTTACAGGAGAGAATTTTCCTTCCTAGGGGTAGATTTCCTCTCACTTCCTGTTGTCTTCTTGCGTTTGCAAGTAGAAGTCGTTTGTAAGTTGAATGTTTGAAAGTAGGGACCTGCCGTATATACTCTGCAGAAATAGGCCCCTTAGTTGTTGGTGTTGGCACAACACTGTAAGCACTCACAGTTACTCTTGGTTGGTGCTGGAACGCCCTGCTGTCAACTATTATATCAGGAATTGTAATTACATATAATTGTTGAACAGTGGTAGTAAAAATTGGGCCTTTGATGGTGGTGCTGGTGCCACAACACTGTAAGCCCTGACAGTTACTCTTGGTGGGTGCAGCAATGGGCCCTGCTGTGAATTATTAGATCAAGAATTGTAATTGCATGCCCCTGTTGAACAGGGGCTGAAAAATTGGGCCTTTCGTGGTGGTGGTGGTGTTGCCACAACACTGTAAGCCCTCAGAGTTACTCTTGGTGGGTGCAGCAATGGGCCCTGCTGTGAATTATTAGATCAAGAATTGTAATTACATGCCCCTGTTGAACAGGGGCTGAAAAATTGGGCCTTAGGCACTGGTGCCACAACACTGCAACCCCTCACAGATACTGTACTTGGAGCACAGCAATGAGCCCTGTTGCAAAGTATTGCATCAAAAATTGTAATTACACGCCCCTGTTAAACAGGGGCTGAAAAATTGGGCCTTAGGCACTGGTGCTGGTGCCACGACACTGCAACCTCTCCTAGATACTCTAGTTGGAGTGCAGGAATGAGCCCTGCTGCAAAGCATTGCATACAAAATTGTAATTACATGCCCCTGTTAAACAGGGGCTGAAAAATTGGGCCTTAGCCACTGGTGGCGGCACCCAGAAACAAAAATGTTCTTCCAAGCTATTATCATGAATCGGATCATTGAGGAGGAGGAGGATAGTCAGTCAACATAACAGCACAGGAACTCAGCATCAGCATCAGTCTTGAAGGGATGTGACATGTTAAAATCAATTAGTCTGTTATATCAGCATCAGGTGTGTGGTAGCTGGTGGTGATCCAAGACTGGTTCATCTTGATGAAAGTCAGTCGATCAACCGAGTCGGTGGACAGGCGCACCCTGTGATCCGTGACAAATCCTCCAGCAGCACTGAATGTGCGTTCCGAAAGAACGCTGGATGCAGGACAGGCCAGTAGCTCAATTGCATACTGTGCAAGCTCTGGCCAGTGATCCATCCTCAAGACCCAGTAAGCCAGAGGATTTTCGGTGGGGAAGGTGTCCAAGTCTGACCTTGCCCCTAGATATTCCTGCACCATGTTTATCAGACGCTGGCGATGGTTGCTGGAACCGATCATACTTTGGGGCTGCGGACTAAAGAATTGTCTGAACGCATCGGTCAGACGGCCACCTTCCCCACCGCTCCTTCTTTGACTGGCCGAAGCCTCAGCAACTCGTTGTCCAGGACCAGGAGTTTGTAACCTCCCAGTCTCTGGGAACGCGTTGCACAGACCTTTCTGCAAGGCCTCCCGGAGTTGTCTCATCCTCTGCTCCCTCTGCGACGGTAACATAAGGTCCGCAACCTTACCCTTGTACCGTGGATCAAGGAGAGTGGCCAGCCAGTAATGGTCCCTCTCCTTGATCCGAAGAATACGAGGATCCTTCCGCAGACTTTGCAGGATCAGGGAGGCCATGCAGCGTAGGTTAGCTGAGGCATTCGGTCCGGAGTCCTCTGGGTCACTAAGGACGACATGATCCGCAGCCACCTCCTCCCAGCCACGTACAAGTCCACTGGTTTCTTGGGACTGTAAATCATCCCTAAAAGACTGTTGCTGATGATGCTGAGTGCCAGCCTCCACCTCCATGCTGACACAATCCTCCTCCTCCTCCTCCTCCTCCTCTTCCTGTGCGATGGGTGGGACAGAAGGAACACTGTCTGGGTAAAGGGGGCCTTGAGAGGCAAGGAAGTCCTCCTCTTCCTGCCTCTGTTCTGCCTCAAGTGCCCTGTCCATTATTCCACGCAGCGTGTGCTCCAACAGGTGGACAAGAGGTACAGTGTCACTGATGCATGCACTGTCACAGCTCACCATCCTCGTGGCCTCCTCAAATGGTGCCAGGACAGTGCATGCATCCCTGATCATGCCCCACTGGCGTGGAGAAAAAAAAACAAGCTCCCCTGACCCTGTCCTGGTGCCGTAGTCGCACAGGTACTAATTGATGGCCCTCTGCTGCGTGTGCAGCCGCTGCAGCATGGCCAACGTTGAGTTCCACCTGGTGGGCATGTCACATATAAGGCGGTTCTTGGGCAGGTTCAACTCCTTTTGCAGCTCAGCCAGGCGAGCACTGGCATTATAAGATCTGCGGAAATGCACACAGACTTTCCTGGCCTGCCTCAGGACATCCTGTAAGCCCGGGTACCTGCCCAAGAACCGCTGCACCACCAGGTTAAGGACGTGAGCCACACAGGGCACATGGGTCAGTTGTCCCTGTCGGAGGGCAGAGAGGAGGTTGGTGCCATTGTCGCAAACCACCATTTCTGGCTTAAGCTGGCGTGGCGTCAACCACCTCTCGGCCTGGCCCTGCAGAGCAGACAGGACCTCTGCCCCAGTGTGGCTTCTGTCCCCCAAACACACCAGCGCAAGCACGGCATGGAATCTTTTTGCCTGCGTACTTGCGTAGCCCCTTGAACGGCTACGGAGCACCGCTGGTTCAGAGGACAAAGCACAGGAAGAGGCCATGGAGGAAGAAGAAGAGGAGGGGGTGGAGGAGAGAGGTGTGTCACAACCACTAGTAGCATTTTGTAGGCGTGGCGGTGGAACAACCTCCAACACTACTGCACCTTGTCCTGCATCCTTCCCAGCTGCCAAAAGAGTGACCCAATGGGCCGTGAAAGAAAGGTAACGTCCCTGTCCATGCCTGCTGGACCATGAGTCAGCGGTAATATGCACCTTACCGCTGACCGCCCTGTCCAGCGAGGCCAAGACATTGCCTTCCACATGCCGGTAGAGAGCCGGAATAGCCTTCCTTGAGAAAAAGTGGCGTTTGGGAACCTGCCACTGAGGAACCGCACATTGCACAAACTCACGGAAGGGGGCCGAGTCTACCAACTGAAAAGGCAGCAGTTGAAGCGCTAGCAATTTAGCCAAGCTAGCATTCAACCGCTGGGCATGTGGATGGCTGGGAGTGAACTTCTTTCGATGGTCCAGCAGCTGGGGCAGGGAAATTTGCCTGCTAGAATCGGACGTCGGTGTACTGCTAGCAGAGTGGCCGCAAGTACTTGGCTGTGACACACCTAATTCTACACCTTCATTCCTCTCAGTGCATGTTTCAGAGAGGACTGAAGTTATAGTGGGGTTGGAGATCCCAGCTGATGTGGTGCAAGGAGAGGTCCGCTTTGTTCTTTGGTGTGGGTCTTTGAGGTAGGCTTGCCAACGAGCTGCATGGCAGGTCAACATATGTCTGGTCAGGCATGTGGTACCCAAGCGGCTGATGTTTTGGCCACGCGATATACGCTTGAGACATATGTTGCAAACAGCAGCTGTGCGATCTGATGCACTAGCCTCAAAAAAGGCCCACACCAAAGAACTTTTTGAATGACGGGCAGAGGCAGCGCCCTGCACAGGCGGAGCTCTGCGGTGTGATTCCGTCGGTGTACTGCCCTTACGCTGGCCACCAAAGGGCATCCTGCCTCATTGGAGATGTGCCTCCTCCTCATCCTCCTCCTCCTCCTCTCTCCTATTAGGCACCCACGTGGAGTCAGTGACCTCATCATCCCCTCCCTCCTCATCACTGGAGCCAATCTGGCAGTATGCTGCAGCTGCTGGAACATGACTGCCAGATTGGTGTCCTTCTTGAGCATCCCCTCTGTCTGCTCTCACGCTACTGCCTTCCTGTAGCTGGGTTTCATCATCAGACCCTTCGAAACGCTGGGCATCCTCCTGGAGCATGTACCCAACACTGTGCTCAAACAGTTCGGGGGACTCCTCAGGAGGAGGACATGGTGGGTCTAGGGAAGGAGTGACTGATGATGAGTCTGACATTGATACCAGGGAAGAGGACGCTTTGGCAGCTGCTTTGCCAGTACTCTGAGCCTGGGTGAGAGAGGATGAGGAGGAGGAGGAGGGCTTGGTCATCCACTCTACCAAGTCTTCGGCATGATGTGGCTCAACATGTCCAGCTGCCGAAAAGAAGGACAAGCGTGTCCCATGGCCATGTGCTGAAGACAATGCACCGCGTCCACGACCAGCACTGTTGCCCCCAGACACAGAGCCTGCTTGCCCTCTTTTATTGCCTCCTGACTGTCTGCCTCTCCTTGTTTGCCTTCCAGACATTCTAATGGATGGCCTGCAGGGAGATGGGAAAAAAGCAATAAGGGCTACCTTCAGGTGTCCTTCTCTGTCCCTTTACTTAAGGATTTCTAAATATGGTTGAGGATGATTGCTTTTGCACAGAATAGCACAATGACAATTTCCCTGACTGTTCAAAAAACAAGGATTTCAAAGATGGTTGATGAGGAATGCTTTAGCACAGTATAGCGCAAGGAGAATTTCCCTCACTGTCCTTCCCTGTCCCTAGAAACAAGGATTAGCACAGTAAACCACAGTGACACTCTCGCTACCTATAGTTTACTGTCCCTAGAAAAAATGTTTTTTTAAAGATGTTTGAAGATCAATGTTTTAGCACAGTATAGCACAAGGAGAATTTCCCTCACTGTCCTTCCCTGTCCCTAGAAACAAGGATTAGCACAGTAAAACACAGTGACACTCTCGCTACCTATAGTTTTCTGTCCCTAGAAAAAATGTTTTTTTAAAGATGTTTGAAGATCAATGTTTTAGCACAGTATAGCACAAGGAGAATTTCCCTCACTGTCCTTCCCTGTCCCTAGAAACAAGGATTAGCACAGTAAACCACAGTGACACTCTCGCTACCTATAGTTTACTGTCCCTAGAAAAAATGTTTTTTTAAAGATGTTTGAAGATCAATGTTTTAGCACAGTAAAGCACAAGGAGAATTTCCCTCACTGTCCTTCCCTGTCCCTAGAAACAAGGATTAGCACAGTAAACCACAGTGACACTCTCGCTACCTATAGTTTTCTGTCCCTAGAAAAAATGTTTTTTTAAAGATGGTTGATGATCAATGTTTTAGCACAGTATAGCACAAGGAGAATTTCCCTCACTGTCCTTCCCTGTCCCTAGAAACAAGGATTAGCACAGTAAAACACAGTGACACTCTCGCTACCTATAGTTCTCTGTCCCTAGAAAAAATGTTTTTTTAAAGATGGTTGATGATCAATGTTTTAGCACAGTATAGCACAAGGAGAATTTCCCTCACTGTCCTTCCCTGTCCCTAGAAACAAGGATTAGCACAGTAAAACACAGTGACACTCTCGCTACCTATAGTTTACTGTCCCTAGAAAAAATGTTTTTTTAAAGATGTTTGAAGATCAATGTTTTAGCACAGTATAGCACAAGGAGAATTTCCCTCACTGTCCTTCCCTGTCCCTAGAAACAAGGATTAGCACAGTAAACCACAGTGACACTCTCGCTACCTATAGTTTTCTGTCCCTAGAAAAAATGTTTTTTTAAAGATGTTTGAAGATCAATGTTTTAGCACAGTAAAGCACAAGGAGAATTTCCCTCACTGTCCTTCCCTGTCCCTAGAAACAAGGATTAGCACAGTAAACCACAGTGACACTCTCGCTACCTATAGTTTTCTGTCCCTAGAAAAAATGTTTTTTTAAAGATGGTTGATGATCAATGTTTTAGCACAGTATAGCACAAGGAGAATTTCCCTCACTGTCCTTCCCTGTCCCTAGAAACAAGGATTAGCACAGTAAAACACAGTGACACTCTCGCTACCTATAGTTTTCTGTCCCTAGAAAAAATGTTTTTTTAAAGATGGTTGATGATCAATGTTTTAGCACAGTATAGCACAAGGAGAATTTCCCTCACTGTCCTTCCCTGTCCCTAGAAACAAGGATTAGCACAGTAAACCACTGTGACACTCTCGCTACCTATAGTTTACTGTCCCTAGAAAAAATGTTTTTTTAAAGATGTTTGAAGATCAATGTTTTAGCACAGTATAGCACAAGGAGAATTTCCCTCACTGTCCTTCCCTGTCCCTAGAAACAAGGATTAGCACAGTAAAACACAGTGACACTCTCGCTACCTATAGTTTTCTGTCCCTAGAAAAAATGTTTTTTTAAAGATGTTTGAAGATCAATGTTTTAGCACAGTATAGCACAAGGAGAATTTCCCTCACTGTCCTTCCCTGTCCCTAGAAACAAGGATTAGCACAGTAAACCACAGTGACACTCTCGCTACCTATAGTTTACTGTCCCTAGAAAAAATGTTTTTTTTAAAGATGGTTGATGATCAATGTTTTTTTTTTTTTTTTTTTTCCAAAAACAGTTTATTGAAATGTAAAAAGCATTTACAGATATCTTGAACAATAGTAGTACAATAAGGTATTAATACAACCACAAAACATGGATGAATAACATGTGTCACATACAATTCAACTTGCGGGTAGTGAAAATGAAATGGCTATGTGCATCCTTCATGAACTAGGCCGTGTTGGGGTGGGCTACCTTAATTCAAGGTAGTTGTGGGGTCTAGTCAAAGTCCACTACCATTGACGGGGATAGATCTTGTTGGTAGGTTAGAGCTAGGTAGGTTCACGGATGCCGTTATGGACTTTTGGTCTGTGTGGGAGGGAAAGGCCAACAGGTGCAATATGGCAGAAAGGGAGGGAAGGAGCTATAAACAGGTTTATTTCGTTGAGAGTGTATGAATGCGGGAGTGTAGGCTGGAGCTATGTTAGTGGTTGTATTGTACAGAAGCTTGTGGATGAGAAAGTAGGAGGGGGTAAGTGGTGGAAGGAGAAGGGGTGGGGTGGGGATCGAGGGGAGGGGAGTGAGGCAGGAAGGGATGGCGTTGGCAGGGGGTCCGTCTCTGACTTCCCCGACCCCTTGGGGTGTTCAAGGGGCGTGTTATGAGAAACTAGGGGCGGATCTGTATAGGGGGAGATATAGGAGGAGAGAGGTGTCTTTGTAAGGTTTAGGGTTAAGGGGAGATCCTGGCACGTCGTAGATTTTTAATGACAATTCTCAGAGGAGTAATTTATCCTTTGTCAGGGTTCAGGGAGTTTGCAAATTCTGGGGTCGTTTTATAGTGTAACCAGCAGGCCCATTTTTTACTAAATGATGACGGAGTCTCTCTTGCAATATGTATAAGATTTTCCATTTCCTCAATTTTGCATATTCTGTTAAACCATTCTTTTATGGTTGGTTGGTGAGTCGATTTCCAGTGTATAGGGATACACTGCTTTGCCGCATTGATCATGTGCATTGCTAGGGATTTGTGATAGGAATTGTGCGACAGGGGTGAATGGTGTAGAAGGAATTGAGAAGGGGAAAGGTCCAAATGATATGAGGTGACTCGAGAGGTTATATGGCATACCTTTTCCCAGAAGTCTTTTAGAGATGGACAGGACCACCAGATATGGAGAAGGGTTCCCCTTTCCCGGAGACATCTCCAGCAAACCTCTGGGATTGTGGGATTATATTTATGCAGAAGGGTGGGCGTGCGGTACCATCTAGATTGGATCTTAAAGCCGTTTTCCTGGGTCGACACATTCGTCGACCCTTTATGTATGTTGAGGAAAATTAGTTCCCATTGTTCCGCTGAAAGAGATACCGAGAGGTCTGACTCCCAGTTCTTACAGGCTAAGGTCTCGTTAGCTTTCATCTCGGCGAAGAGGAGTTCATGTGTGGTAGAAACTAGATGAGATTGGGGTGTCGTTTGGATACATAGCTTTTCGAAAGGGGTGAGTTCTCTGGAGCATTGTATATTCTTGTTAAGGGATTTTAGAAAATGAGCAATTAAAATATATGTCCAAGGGGGAATGGGTGGCTTGTTTAGTTGGGAGGAGAGTTGGGATGTAGACAATAGTTTGCCCCGGAGGAAGAACTGATGTGATCTAATTGGGCTCTGTGTCCAGTTATCGGTAAGAAACTTTGCGTGCATACCTGGTGGGAACCCAGGGTTCATTTTTACAGGTGTCAGTGGGCCGGGAATCGAAGATATGGGTGATCGGTAGCAAAGCTTTTTGAAGCATTGCAAGGTTGGGCCTATAAGTGGGTGTACGTGTAATTCAGAAGGGACGTGGGGTGAGAGTAACCATGGGAGAGACTCCAAAGGGAGAGCAGAAAAAGATGCTTCTAGGGAAACCCAATCTTTGTGGAGAGATTGAGTATTCCAGTCCACTATCCTGGTAAGGTGTGTAGCAGTGTAATAATTGAGAAGGTTGGGGAGGCCTATGCCCCCAAGTCTTTTAGGTCGGGTGAGCTGCGTAAAGCTGATTCTGGTTCTACGGTTCCCCCATAAGAATTTAGTGCATATGTTTCTATAAGATTTAAAAAAGGCCGGAGGTATATGTATAGGGATCGCCTGCAATATATAGAGTATTCTCGGGAGGGCATTCATTTTGAGGATCGCCGCTCTGCCAAACCAAGAGAAAAGCGGTTTGTTCCATGTTTCAAGATCAGAGGATATTCTGTGTAGGATAGGAACATGGTTTTTAGCGTAGAGGTTTGAGAGTTTGGAAGGGAGTTGTATCCCTAGGTATGTGATGGAATCATGTTTCCATTGGAACGGGAAGTTAGCCTTACATTGATCAACTATGTGTTGAGGTAATGTTATATTAAGGGCAAAGGATTTCGAGAAATTAATTTTAAGGTGGGAGAGGAACTGAAATTGTTTAAATTCAGAAAGAAGGTTTGGTAGGGAGATCAGTGGGTTCGACAGGAACAACAAAATATCGTCTGCGAAAGCAGCGTATTTATATTCTCTTTTGGAGGAACTTATACCTTGGATATCTGGGTTGTATGTCAGTTTACGGAGGAATGGTTCAAGTGTGAGTACAAAGAGGATGGGGGACAGGGGGCAGCCCTGTCTTGTGCCATTTCCGATGGGAAAGGCGTCCGACAGAGTATTGTTGACCCGTACCTTAGCAGATGGTCCCGTGTATAGTGACAGGATTAGGCCTAACATATATGGGCCCAATCCTATGGCCCTCAGAACCGCTGTCATATAGTCCCAAGCTACTCTGTCGAACGCCTTCTCCGCATCGAGTGACAAAAACAGGCCTTTTTGGGTTGTCTGTGTCATAAGGTGGTGTAAGTTTATTGCTTTAACAGTGTTGTCCCTGGCTTCACGTCCAGGGATAAAGCCGGTCTGGTCATGAGAGATTAAGGAAGGGAGAAGCGGTAAGAGTCTGTTTGCCAAAATCTTAGAAAAGATTTTGACATCTACATTCAATAATGAGATTGGTCTATAATTTCCCGTTTGGGTGGGGTCCTTATCTTCTTTGGGGATAACAACGATATGTGCTTCTAACATTTCGCTTTTGAAAGGATTTGTGGGAGAGAGTGTATTGAAGGCGTCAAGGAAGGGTTGTTGAAGAAGGTCTGAGAATGTCTTGAAATATACGGCGGAAAGACCATCAGGTCCCGGGCTCTTACCAGGCTTAAGTTGTTTTAAAGCTTTTTTCCATTCCTGAATAGAGATCGGGGATTCCAGAATCGTGGTGGTGTCAGTGGGGAGCTTTCCTGGAGCAAATTGGTCTAAGAACGAGTTAATATCATTGGGTCTGTCATTCGATAAGGTAGTAGGGGGTTCGGATTTATCTAGATTATATAGGGACGAGTAGTACTTCTCAAACTCTCTGGCTATGTCATTGTTATTCGTGAGAGTCTTACCCGTGGGGGATTGTATGTGGTGTATCGTATTAGCAGCCCTTTTCTTGCGTAAGGCTTGAGCAAGAAGATGGCCACTTTTGTTGCCGAATTCGTAAAAAAGTTTCTGAGATAGAGTGTATTTCTTCCTGAGGTGATGGCCCAATTCTTCCTGAATGAGTGTACGAGTCTCTAGTAGTTCTACGAGGGTTTGCTGGGCCAGGTTTCGTTTGTGTAGTGCTTCTAGTTTATTAAGTTTGGAAAAGAGATCAGCCAGTTTGGCCCGTTTTTCCTTTCTAATTGCGGCCCCCAGGGAAATCAATTTCCCTCGGACAACACATTTGTGAGCCGCCCACTGAGTAAGTTTAGAAATGTCCGGGGTGTTGTTCTCAGTGAAATAATTGCTTAGGCAAGTTTGAATCTCTAATTCTTTGGTTTTGTCTGTCAGGATGGAAGGGTCTAGTCTCCAAATTTGCGAGCGGTATACTTTTTCAGGGAAAGTGAGGGTCATTGAGATAGGGTGGTGGTCCGAGAAGGTCATCGGTTCGACGGTTGCTGCTTTCAGGGACGGGAGATCCTGTTGGGTAAGAAATATGTAGTCTAGTCGTGAATATTTGTTATGTGGGGCGGAGAAGAATGTAAAATCCTTTACGTTCGGGTGTAAGGTGCGCCATGTGTCGTGGAGCAAGAGTTCTTGGAAACATTTTCTGATTTGTCGGAGCGCCCTGTATGGTAGGTGGGATTTCCCCGACGAGGTGTCTAAAAGGGGGTTCAGGGGTACATTGAGATCCCCTCCCAGTATAAGAATACCCTCTTGGAAATTGGTTAGGTGTCTTGTTACAGCCCTAAAAAAGGGAACTTGGGACGAGTTGGGGCTGTATATGTTAGCCAAAGTGATTGGTTTGTTCCTGAGTGTCCCTTTTAGGAAGATATACCTGCCTAGTTCGTCAAGGTGAGTGTCTGTAATTTGGATGGGAAGGTTTTTGGAAATGATTATGGAGACTCCTTTGGATTTCGAGATAGGTGAGGTGGCATGGAAACTATGGGGGAAGAGGCGATTAGTCATGTTGGGAACTGATTTCTTACAAAAGTGGGTTTCCTGTAAGAAGATTATGTCAGCTTTCATGCTGCGCATGAGGGAAAAGAGTTGTGTTCGCTTTTCAGGTATGTTCAGTCCTTTGGCGTTAAGGGAGACTACCTTTAGGGACAGGTTGGCGCCTCGGACATTATCGGGGCTCATGTTGGTAGTAGAGGTTTAAGCGAGTGGGGGGCGGGAGGATATGGGGAAGTCAGAGACGGGAGGAAAAGAAAGGGGGGGGTATGCGGATGGGGAGAAGGGAAGATGTGGGGTAGGTGAGGTTAGGACGTTGAGGAGGAAGATAACCAGGGAGGAAGGAGGGGACAGGTAGGGGGATGGGGTATTATACCGGGTGTGGGACTTGACCTGCAAGCCCACCAATTAGGAGTGGGGGTACCGGTGAGGTTCAGCGGTGTCTACCAGAGTCCGCTGTGTGTGAGAGCGGTAGGTGGAGTTCAACTAGAGAGAGGTGAGGTCTGCGTCTCTCTATGAGGTCTTAAGGATAACAGACGCTGCTGATTGTTAGCGTCATCTATGGCTCATTTTGGTGTCAGAGGAGTAATCTTGTTGTGTAGATGACGGACAGGTCATCCTATAAGGACATGGTGAGAGGGTGATTCGTAGGTGACTTCAGGGCTGTGTGTAACGGCTTATTCTCATAAAGCATGAAGGCTGTGGAGTTGTAAGGGCATTTATTCGGCAATTAGAGGAGGATGTTTAGCATTGTGTAATCTGGGGGTTTGTGTGGAAGAGGGGGATAAGAAATTAAGTGTATTGCTCAAATTTCAGATGTCACATGACAGAGAATAGGGGGCATATACTTTGGTTTAGAGGAATATGCAGGGAACAGAGTCAGTAACATGGTGAATTAGTTAAAACAGAACAGAACAGAACGTACAGCTTGCGTTACCGTGAACAAGTATGCATCTGCAGTTATGGCTGACATCAAAAATCCAAATATGGATAACATAGCAAACAAAACATAGTAAACAAAAACATAGTAAACAAAATCATACCCAGGGGTTAAGGGCAGGCTGTCTAAATCCGAGGGGGGCACGCCCATTCCCAAACCTGAGAATGGATTCTACCCGACATCCACGTAGGCCACACACCTGTGCATGTCCCCCTCGGATCCCCGACCACCCTCAGTGCTGTAAAGCAGAAAATTCAGGAGCTAGGAGCTAGTAGGGCCTGTGGGGAGAAAGACAGCACATAATGCAATCGGGGGATTATATATCGACATGTCATTAGCTGCATTGGAGTAGATAGGAGAATGTAGGAAGAAGGCTTCAATAGAAAAAGCGTACAGCCGATGAGCAAGAATGAATACAGTGTGAGGAGAAGGAGGAAAAGACAATCAGTGCGGCAGAAGGTAGTCTCTGACCCGACATAAGGAAGTTAGGGCGACCGGGGAAACCTTCGGGAGTTGTCCAAGAGGGAAAGAGGGTACCAACCGTTCTGCCAGTGTTCCCTAGGGATTGCTGTATAAAGTTACCTGTGAATTGGAGTGGTCCAGAGTCCAGCTGTGAGGTGGAAACAGAAGGACGGTATTCATGTTTCTTGTTAGGCGATGCGTGCTTTGCGGGGCACTGGAGAAGCCGTCGGGCTACCATTACGCGGGGCTCTTTGATCCTTTGAAGGAGTGTGGGGAGGAGGTGGGTGAGAGCGTCGGCGGCCGATACTAAAGTTGCCTGCTTCTGCGATACCTTCCATGGAGGTGACTCTTCTGAGTGGCGGTATACGGAAGTCGCTGTACCAGTCTGGTACTTCCACATACGGTATCTCCATGGCCGTGCAGAAGTGGTCTAAATCCTCCGGGACTTTTAGATTGGCTGTGCGGCCTTGGTGAGTTGCTGTCAGGCAGAAGGGGAACTTCCATCGGTAGATTATGGATCTGGCCCTCAGTGTTTCCAGGAGGGGACGTAGCTCGCGTCTGCGCTGCAGGGTGATGTTAGATAGGTCCTGGTAGATTCTGATATCCGTTCCCTGGAAAGACAGTTGGTTGCGGTGTCTGGCCTTGCGTAATATTTCCTCCTTCAAGGGAAAGTCTGTGAGGCAGCAGACTGCATCCCGTGGGGGATCTGTGTCCCTTCCCCGCGGGCGCAGTGCCCTGTGGAGCCGTTCGAACGCGATCGGGGTATCAGGGGCTCTTTCAAGTAGATCGTTAAAGATGGTAGTTACTGCCACTGGGAGCTGGCTGGCATCGATCATTTCTGGAATAACCCTCACTCTAAGGTTGTGACGCCTTCCGCGATTATCTAAATCTTCCATGTGGCGATTGATCTCCCTGAGGTGGATCGCATGCGACTCTGTTACCTGTTGAACGTGACAAATCGCTGTGTCTTGGCGGGCTTGAGCGTATTCCACCTCTTCCACCCTAAGCGTCATGGCGTGTATGTCCGACCTCATGTCCAAGATGGCCGCCATGAGGGTGTTTTTAATATCCGTAGCGACGCTGTGCAGGTCATTAAGGCTCACTGCCGGGGGGTGAGTCATCCCCGTTGCCAGACCTGGGGATCTCTGCTCCTCGGGTCGCTGCGGGCTGGAGCTCTGGGCGCGTGGCGCTTGGGAGGAGGCTGCTTGCGAGGCCTGCATCCTGGCCGTAGGCCGTGACCGGAATATCTCGGGGATTTGCTGACTCAGCGAGGTGTCGGTGTTCAGCGGGGATCGGGAACGGGTTGCCGAGGCACTGCGAGCGGTTCTCACCATGTCCGGTGGAGCAGGTAAGCTGATAAGCTGAAGTTGCTGGACCTCGGGACGGGAGCTCGCACACTACACGTCCATCCTGGAACGGCACCAGACCACGCCCCCATCGATCAATGTTTTAGCACAGTATAGCACAAGGAGAATTTCCCTCACTGTCCTTCCCTGTCCCTAGAAACAAGGATTAGCACAGTAAAACACAGTGACACTCTCGCTACCTATAGTTTTCTGTCCCTAGAAAAAATGTTTTTTTAAAGATGGTTGATGATCAATGTTTTAGCACAGTATAGCACAAGGAGAATTTCCCTCACTGTCCTTCCCTGTCCCTAGAAACAAGGATTAGCACAGTAAAACACAGTGACACTCTCGCTACCTATAGTTTTCTGTCCCTAGAAAAAATGTTTTTTTAAAGATGTTTGAAGATCAATGTTTTAGCACAGTATAGCACAAGGAGAATTTCCCTCACTGTCCTTCCCTGTCCCTAGAAACAAGGATTAGCACAGTAAACCACAGTGACACTCTCGCTACCTATAGTTTTCTGTCCCTAGAAAAAATGTTTTTTTAAAGATGGTTGATGATCAATGTTTTAGCACAGTATAGCACAAGGAGAATTTCCCTCACTGTCCTTCCCTGTCCCTAGAAACAAGGATTAGCACAGTAAACCACAGTGACACTCTCGCTACCTATAGTTTACTGTCCCTAGAAAAAATGTTTTTTTAAAGATGGTTGATGATCAATGTTTTAGCACAGTATAGCACAAGGAGAATTTCCCTCACTGTCCTTCCCTGTCCCTAGAAACAAGGATTAGCACAGTAAACCACAGTGACACTCTCGCTACCTATAGTTTACTGTCCCTAGAAAAAATGTTTTTTTAAAGATGTTTGAAGATCAATGTTTTAGCACAGTAAAGCACAAGGAGAATTTCCCTCACTGTCCTTCCCTGTCCCTAGAAACAAGGATTAGCACAGTAAACCACAGTGACACTCTCGCTACCTATAGTTTTCTGTCCCTAGAAAAAATGTTTTTTTAAAGATGGTTGATGATCAATGTTTTAGCACAGTATAGCACAAGGAGAATTTCCCTCACTGTCCTTCCCTGTCCCTAGAAACAAGGATTAGCACAGTAAAACACAGTGACACTCTCGCTACCTATAGTTTTCTGTCCCTAGAAAAAATGTTTTTTTAAAGATGTTTGAAGATCAATGTTTTAGCACAGTATAGCACAAGGAGAATTTCCCTCCCTGTCCTTCCCTGTCCCTAGAAGCAAGGATTAGCACAGTAAACCACAGTGACACTCTCGCTACCTATAGTTTTCTGTCCCTAGAAAAAATGTTTTTTTAAAGATGGTTGATGATCAATGCTTTAGCACAGTATAGCACAAGGAGAATTTCCCTCACTGTCCTTCCCTGTCCCTAGAAACAAGGATTAGCACAGTAAAACACACTGACACTCTCCCTACCTATCCTTCTCTTTCCCTAAACTAAAGGAATCCAGGTTAAGCAAGAAAAAAAAATGTCACTGTCCCTGCCTATGCTTCTCTTTCCCTGCTCCGGAACACACTACACTAGGCCGCCGTGCTGGCGGCCTTTTATAGTGTGGGGCGTGTACTAAACACCCTCAGCAATAATTGGCCACAGGCATCCTGCCTGTGGCCAATCATTGCTCTCCTCGCTGCCGGCGCTGTGATTGGCCAAGCATGCGGGGTCACAGTGCATGCTTGGCCAATCACAGCGCCTGGATGACACTGCGATGGCGTAGTGCATTGTGGGCCGTTCGCGTCAGTCGAATTAGGCGCGAACGGCCCAAATCGTTCGATCTTCGTCGAACGATCGAACAGCCGATGTTCGAGTCGAACGTATGTTCGACTCGAACACCGAGCTCATCCCTAATCAGCAGAAAGTTGGTGGGAGGAGCTTGGGGTTTTCTGAAAGGTTGGGCAGTGAGATTTGTGGTTGGAAGGAAAATGGAAAGCATTTTGGGCGTTTTTAAAAGCATTTTATATTTTGTTCCAGTTTTGTGAAGTTTTTTATACTGAAATACAGTTGTGGGTAGAGAGCAAACTGGGGGGCATCACCATTATTGTAACATCTAGATGCAGGTACAAAGAAGCCATAATATTGTTTTGAATAGTGGAGGATTTCATGGTGCTTTGAAGGTTGTCTGACAAACACGTTTACAGGGCTGCCGATAATCGGTTGAAGAGCATGTAAACGTGAGGGGTAGTACGCTAGCATACAGGGAGGCCGTGTAAAATAAATCGGAATACGCCGGTGCCAGTACTGTAAAAATGGTCACTAAGCAGTACTGCTCCGAAAACTAGTGCAAGGGTGTCCTGGACGCAGGACACTTCATAAGCGATTCGAATCGTCATGGGTAATGTGCCGTCCATGCGTTGGAGGAAAAAAATTAGGCTCCACACCAGTCAGACAGCTGCACCGCACATGAGGTCTGGGTTTGGGGCTCCGAACATGAGACCCCTTAAAGGATGACATATCTCGTCAGAGGGTACAGTGAGGTGTACTCCTTTTGGAAGGTACTTTTGCTGGAGGACGAGACCTCAGAATAAAGGTACCTTGGCTGTAGTTCAGCTGTGGCTTCAGAAATCTGTAATGATGAGTGTTGATGGAGGTGTAGTACACGTTTTTGTGATTCTCAGAGGAGGAACGGTGGTTAAATTCTCATGCCCGTTTGTTTGAACTTTGTATGGCTGGTCCATGCAAGGTTCTCGAGCTGCTCTCATGTTCCCATTGTATTTTTTTCTATTGCTGAAAGAGTAAAGGTAGAATTCTGGCTGTTTTTGTTTTTTTCATTTTTGTTTTTGGAAACTATGAAGTATCTCCCCCACATTTGTATCTAAATGTTTGTATGTAGTAACGTGAATATGTTCGAACTTACCGCGGCGATCCTCCGATGCGTCGCGGCTGTTGCATTTTTTGTAGGAACGAGAAAAGTAAGGGTTACAGAGGGTTTTGTTTGAATCAGTTTTGAAAGAATGTCATTGACAATTTACCAATGTACAGGAATGTCATTATTGTTTACAATTCTTTGCAGGTTAAATATGAAGGATAGAGTAATGATTTTGTTATAAGTATTTTTCAGGTCCAAGGAGTTTGTGCATAAAGAACAGGTGTATGTAGACAGCGGTACATATGGATAAAATACGAGTCTAAGGAGTTAAAAGTATCATAGGCTATTTCATTGTTTCTTTTTTCCTGCACCACGCATTTCTTCCTTCAGTCTGTAATGAGGAAGAAAATGGGGGGGAATGATAGATGCAAGAATGACAGTTTTTTTCAAACAAATAATGTAACCTCTGTAATTCTAGCCAAGTTTGTGCCAAGACTGTCTTTCTTTGATAGAATTGGAATCGGCAAGCAGCAGTCTGGTGAAGTAGGTTCCCATCCCAGATGCTAAGAACCTTTTGTCAATGGTTTCAGGTATTGTAAGCCACGCACAGGTTATGCAGTGACCACAGTCCCGATGTCTGGGTTATTGTCATATGAAGGTTGTTTGGAGGTCAATCAAAACCAGAGTCGTTCTTTCCTCATTAGCTGTCACTTATATTCTCAGCTGATGGGGTGGGTGCGATCGCTGTGACATGAACTTCAAAATGTCCACCACAGGGTTCACGAGTCCCTCCTGGACCCTGACACAATAATCAGTTTACATTCTTTCCAACCAGGTGACTGGGTCGTTGTAAAGGGACGCCAGCCACTGCAAGAAGCGGCTCAACCACACCAAAGAACTGAGTAGTATCTTCGTCTATTTATATTTTTGTTGTTTAGTAAATTTTAGCAAGGGTAACGATAAAAAGCATCCCAAGTTATTATTTAAAGTGTATTTCCTGAATAGCTCAGAAAGCGAACAGGACCGAATGCTGGGTCTGTTCTGAGTCTCCACCGAGCTTTTGTCCCCAGCGATGACAGCGGTACATGCCATTTATGATGTTATTATGGGTATGAGGAGTTTTAACTAGGGATGAGCTTCGAGTTCGAGTCAAACTCATGTTCGACTCGAACCTTGCCTGTTTGCCCGTTCGCCGAACAACGAACAATTTGGGGTGTTCGCGGCAAATTCGAAAAGTCTATGGGAGAAATCTAAAGTACTAATTATAAAGGCTTATATGCAAGTTATTGTCCTAAAAAGTGTTTGGGGACCCGGGTCCTGCCCCAGGGGACATGTATCAATGCAAAAAAAAGTTTTAAAAACGGCCGTTTTTTTAGGAGCAGTGATTTTAATAATGCATAAAGTGAAACAATAAAAGTGAAATATTCCTTTAAATTTCGTACCTGGGGGGTGTGTATGATATGCATGTAAAGTGCCGCATGTTTCCCGTGCTTAGAACTGTCCCTGCACAAAATGTCATTTTTGAAGGAAAAAAAGTCATTTAAAACTCACTCGCGGCTATTAATGAATTGTCGGCTTTTATCAATACATAGAAAAGTCATTGATAAAAAAAAAAAAAAAGCGTGGGGGTTCCCCCAAATTCAATTACCAGGCCCTCCAGGTCTGAAATGGATATTAAGGGGAACCCCGCCGCAAATAAAAAAAAAATGGCGTGCGGTTTCCCCTAAATATCCATACCAGGCCCTTCAGATCTAGCATGGATTTTAAGGGGAACTCCACCCCAATTTTTTTTAAAAATGGCGTGGAGTCCCCCCAAAAATCCATACCAGACCCTTATCCGAGCACGCAACCTGGCCGGCCACAGGGGAAGAGGGGGGGACGAGAGAGCGGCCCCCCCTCCCTCCTGAACCGTACCAGGCCACATGCCCTCAACATGGGGAGGATGTCCCCATGTTGATGGGGACAAGGGCCTCATCCCCACAACCCTTGCCCGGTGGTTGTGGGGGTCTGCGGGCGGGGGGCTTATCGGAATCTGGAAGACCCCTTTAACAAAGGGGACCCCCAGATCCCGCCCCCCCAGGTGAATTGGTAAGGGGTACATTGTACCCCTACCATTTCACGAAGAAAGTGTCAAAAAATGTAAATAAAAACACACCAACACCTTGGAAAAGTCCTTTATTAAAAAACAAAACAAAAAAACATTCCAGCGAAGAAATCCAGTGTCCCGCGGCGATCCCGATGTCCAGCGCTGTCCGTCATTGGTTGTGCCTGAGCGGACCTGATGGGGAACTTCCTCCGCAGTGTTTTAAATGTATAGACCCGCCCCTTCTAAAGTTCCCCATCAGGTCCGCTCAGCGGACCAGATGCGGAACGCGAGAAGGGACAGGTCTATTCATGAATTACACAGTGAAGGAAGTTCCCCATCAGGTCCACTCTATGAGGGGGCGGACCTGATGGGAACTTCCTTCACTGTGTAATACGTGAATAGACCCGCCCCTTCTCATGTTCCGCATCTGGTCCGCTGAGCGGACCTGATGGGGAACTTTAGAAGGGGCGGGTCTATTCACGTATTACACAGTGAAGGAAGTTCCCATCAGGTTCGCCCCCTCGGTATGTCAGACCCCGCCTACGTCATTGGCCTGAGCGGGGAACTTCCTTCACTGTGTAATTTAAATTTACACAGTGAAGGAAGTTCCCCATCAGTTCCGCCCAGGCCAATGACGTAGGTGCGGTCTGACATACCGAGGGGGCGGACCTGATGGGGAACTTCCTTCACTGTGTAATTCATGTATCGACCCGCCCCTTCTCGCATTCCGCATCTGGTCCGCTGAGCGGACCTGATGGGGAACTTTAGAAGGGGCGGGTCTATACATTTAAAACACTGCCGAGGAAGTTCCCCATCAGGTCCGCTCAGGCACAACCAATGACGGACAGCGCTGGACATCAGGATCGCCGCGGGACACTGGATTTCACTGCTGTTTTTTTTAATTTATTTTTTAATAAAGGACTTTTCCAAGGTGTTGGTGTGTTTTTATTTCAATTTTTTGACACTTTCTTCGTGAAATGGTAGGGGTACAATGTACTCCTTACCAATTCACAAAGGGGGGGGGGGTGGGATCTGGAGGTCCCCTTTATTAAAGGGGTCTTCCAGATTCCGATAAGCCCCCCGCCCGCAGACCCCCACAACCATCGGGCAAGGGTTGTGGGGATGAGGCCCTTGTCCCCATCAACATGGGGACATCCTCCCCATGTTGAGGGCATGTGGCCTGGTATGGTTCAGGAGAGAGGGGGGCCGCTCTCTCGTCCCCCCCTCTTCCCCTGCAGCCAGCCAGGTTGCGTGCTCGGATAAGGGTCTGGTATGGATTTTTGGGGGGACTCCACGCAATTTTTTTTTAATTTGGGGTGGAGTTCCCCTTAAAATCCATGCCAGATCTGAAGGGCCTGGTATGGATATTTAGGGGGAACCGCACGCCATTTTTTTTTTTAAATTTGCGGCGGGGTTCCCCTTAATATCCATTCCAGACCTGAAGGGCCTGGTAATTGAATTTGGGGGAACCCCCACGCTTTTTTTTTTTTTTTAATCAATGACTTTTCTATGTATTGATAAAAGCCGCGAGTGAGTTTTAAATGACTTTTTTTCCTTCAAAAATGACACTTTGTGCAGGGACAATTCTAAACATGGGAAACATGCGCCACTTTACATGCATATTATACACACTCCCCAGGTACGAAATTTAAAGGAAAATTTCACTTTTATTTTTTCATTTTAAGCATTATTAAAATTACCGCTCCCGCAAAAACGTCAGTTTTTAAAACTTTTTTTTGCATTGATACATGTCCCCTGAGGCAGGACCCGGGTCCCCAAAAACTTTTTAGGACAATAAATTGCATATTAGCCTTTATAATTAGCACTTTAGATTTCGAACGTTCGAGTCCATTGTATTTAATAGGGTTCTAAAGTTCACTCGAACATTCTGTCTGTTCGCAGGTTCTGGTGCGAACCGAACAGGGGGGTGTTCGGCTCATCCCTGGTTTTAACAAACTAGTGAAGACTCCAAACAGACACTTGTCAATGGAATCTAACGATGCATTTTTAGAGGGTAAAATTGGTTATAGTTTTAATAGCTCTGCCTCTTGTCGGTTTGGGTATCTAGGCAGCCCACAAGTGTGTTTGAACTTTAGTTTGGTGTTTATGCGGATCTGCAGCTTATAAGGTAATCCCCCCAATGCAAGAGGTTCATGCGTGATGGTGAAGCTGTCCCAGCATCCTATGTTGCGGCCGATCGCGAGGATCTGATGGCGCGAGAAATTAAGAATGGCAGGGACAGCTAGAAGGGATTTGTTCACCAACCCCGACCAGGTCTGGGCATGGTGTCCTGAAAGTACAAGGTGGGGGGGGGGGCTCGGGCTTGGGATACGACTGAACAATTCTCATCCGTTAAGGATAGGGTTCTTCATGTAACTGTTGAAGCCAGAGCTGTAGCTAAGTGAAGGTTGGGAGTCCTTTTAAGGGTCTAGGAATCTTTGGGGATCTAATTTTTATTTTACAGCGGATCGTGGTTAAAGGAAGTAGGAATATATATACTCATGTAGTTTTTATTTCTATTCTTTCTATGTCGTGACGAGGTGCTCCTGTTGCCTGATTGGACGCGTGACCAGAGTTTCCTTGATGAGACGCCCCAAACCCGGACCCACATACAAGACACAGAGGATCACAGACGGATTGGCGATTACTACAGCTCACTATGTCGTGTCCTCCTTTATAAGTCATGTCCCTGAAGAAGAGTCTACATGTCAAGCCGTGTTTTCCTTTTTTATGGACTGTAAGGACGGATTCATTTCCAGGTGTAAGAAGCAGATCAAGTTTCATCGATGGACATGGGGTGCATATGACAAAAAAGGGAGGACTGTTGTGGAAAAATGTATTAATGTATGTTGTCAGATGTCCCCCAATGTCAGTTTTGCTGTAATGCGCTCATCTGAGCGTATTTGCACATACAGACGTTGGTGGAAGACCGGTGGCGGGAAACTCTTCCTATGGAAACAGCGATGTTTGCTCCATTTAAAGATGTTGTTTTATGCCTCGTCAGGGGACTGGCCACTTCCTGACATTGGTATTAAATGACTCCGAGTGGACAGATCTGTGTCCACAAGAACAGTAGCATAGCTATACGACAATTGTGGTCCATTGAGCCATAATTCTCGTATGGTTCCCGTCATTGGAAGCAGTGCATGTCACTGCTAGTCTATTTGAATGTATACATGTCTGTAATTGGTTCTTTTGTTGAATTCATGTACTGGATTGTATGGGACATCTTGTTGGAAGGATGTCCTTGTATGGTCATTTCCTATGGAGGGTGGGTCACATGTTGTGACATCACTTCCTGCTGGGAGTTTATTAAAACTGTTTATGGGCGTCAACTTGGCAGAGTTGGCTGGGACGCCTTGATGATAAGACCTGTGTGATGATGCTTGCTTCTTGGAATGGATGAACGGTGAGTGAATTTTAGCCTAAAGATAGTATTGTTCCAAAAAGATGAAAACTTAAATGTGTGCTTATTTAGCACAGGAAATATAGGCTGTGTGCTCTGTATACAAGCTATATTTCCACGACAATCTCCCTGTATCTGTCCAGGAACTCGGACATAAAATCCAGGTTTTTAAATGCATTCATTCTTTCTGCAAGACAAAGCACAAGCCAAAAATACTAATGTCAGTCTGAACTCTACTAATCTTATCCCCATATAGGCCACAATCTCAAAGTAGTATAGGCCACTAGGGATGAGCTTCGTGTTCAAGTCGAACATACGTTCGACTCGAACATCGGCTGTTCGATCGTTCGACGAAGATCGAACGATTTGGGCCGTTCGCGCCAAATTTGAGTGACGCGAACGGCCCACAATGCACTACGCCATTGCAGTGTCATCCAGGCGCTGTGATTGGCCAAGCATGCACTGTGACCCCACATGCTTGGCCAATCACAGCGCCGGCAGCGAGGAGAGCAATGATTGGCCACAGGCAGGATGCCTGTGGCCAATTATTATTGAGGGGGTTTAGTACACGCCCCACACTATAAAAGGCCGCCAGCGCGGCGGCCTTGTGTAGTGTGTTCCGGAGCAGGGAAAGAGAAGCATAGGCAGGGACAGTGTCATTTTTTTTCCTTTACTAATCCTGGATTCCTTGTGTTTAGGGACAAATAAGGATAGGTAGGGAGAGTGTCAGTGTGTTATTCTGTGCTAAACCTTGTTTGTAGGAACAGAGAGGTACAGTGAGGGAAAGTGTCAGTGTGCTATTCTGTTCTAAACCAATCTTGCTGAACCATATTTGAAATCCTTGAGTTTAGGGACAGAGAGGTACAGTGAGGGAAAGTGTCAGTGTGCTATTCTGTGCTAAATCTTGTTTGTAGGGACAGAGTAGGACAGTGAGTGAAACTGACAGTGTGCTATTCTGTTCTAAACCAATCTTGCTGAACCATATTTAAAATCCTTGAGTTTAGGGACTGAGAGGTACAGTGAGGGAAAGTGTCAGTGTGCTATTCTGTGCTAAATCTTGTTTGTAGGGACAGAGTAGGACAGTGAGTGAAACTGACAGTGTGCTATTCTGTTCTAAACCAATCTTGCTGAACCATATTTGAAATCCTTGAGTTTAGGGACTGAGAGGTACAGTGAGGGAAAGTGTCAGTGTGCTATTCTGTGCTAAATCTTGTTTGTAGGGACAGAGTAGGACAGTGAGTGAAACTGACAGTGTGCTATTCTGTTCTAAACCAATCTTGCTGAACCATATTTGAAATCCTTGAGTTTAGGGACAGAGAGGTACAGTGAGGGAAAGTGTCAGTGTGCTATTCTGTGCTAAATCTTGTTTGTAGGGACAGAGTAGGACAGTGAGTGAAACTGACAGTGTGCTATTCTGTTCTAAACTAATCTTGCTGAACCATATTTGAAATCCTTGAGTTTAGGGACTGAGAGGTACAGTGAGGGAAAGTGTCAGTGTGCTATTCTGTGCTAAATCTTGTTTGTAGGGACAGAGTAGGACAGTGAGTGAAACTGACAGTGTGCTATTCTGTTCTAAACTAATCTTGCTGAACCATATTTGAAATCCTTGAGTTTAGGGACAGAGAAGGACACTCGTGGAAACTATCAGTGTGCTATTCTGTGCTAAATCTAGTTTGTAGGGACAGAGTAGGACAGTGAGTGAAACTGACAGTGTGCTATTCTGTTCTAAACCAATCTTGCTGAACCATATTTGAAATCCTTGAGTTTAGGGACAGAGAAGGACACTCGTGGAAACTATCAGTGTGCTATTCTGTGCTAAATCTTGTTTGTAGGGACAGAGTAGGACAGTGAGTGAGACTGACAGTGTGCTATTCTGTTCTAAACCAATCTTGCTGAACCATATTTGAAATCCTTGAGTTTAGGGACAGAGAAGGACACTCGTGGAAACTCTCAGTGTGCTATTCTGTGCTAAATCTAGTTTGTAGGGACAGAGTAGGACAGTGAGTGAAACTGACAGTGTGCTATTCTGTTCTAAACCAATCTTGCTGAACCATATTTGAAATCCTTGAGTTTAGGGACAGAGAAGGACACTCGTGGAAACTATCAGTGTGCTATTCTGTGCTAAATCTTGTTTGTAGGGACAGAGTAGGACAGTGAGGGAAAGTGATAGTGTGCTATTCTGTTCTAAACCAATCTTGCTGAACCATATTTGAAATCCTTGAGTTTAGGGACAGAGAAGGACACTCGTGGAAACTCTCAGTGTGCTATTCTGTGCTAAATCTAGTTTGTAAGGACAGAGTAGGACAGTGAGTGAAACTGACAGTGTGCTATTCTGTGCTAAACCAATCTTGCTGAAGCATATTGCAAATCCTTGTGTTTAGGGACAGAGAAGGATAGGCAGGGGACAGTGTCAGTGTCATTGTTGCTAAGCCTCCTGCACAGTATACACCTGAAGGTAGCCCTTATTGCTGTTTTTCCCATCTCCCTGCAGGCCATCCATTAAAATGTCTGGAAGGCAAACAAGGAGAGGCAGACAGTCAGGAGGCAAAAAAAGAGGGCAAGCAGGCTCTGTGTCTGGGGACAACAGTGCTGGTCGTGGACGCGGTGAATTGTCATCAGCACATGGCCATGGGACACGCTTGTCCTTCTTTTCGGCAGCTGGACATGTTGAGCCACATCATGCCGAACACTTGGTAGAGTGGATGACCAAGCCCACCTCATCCTCCTCATCCTCTCTCACCCAGGCTCAGGGTACTGGCAAAGCAGCTGCCAAAGCGTCCTCTTCTCTGGTATCATTATCTTCATTAGTCAATCCTTCCCTAGACCCACCATGTCCTCCTCCTGAGGAGTCCCCCGAACTGTTTGAGCACAGTGTTGGGTACATGCTCCAGGAGGATGCCCAGCGTTTCGAAGGATCTGATGATGATACCCAGATAGAGGAAGGCAGTAGCATGAGAGCAGAGAGAGGGGATGCTCAAGAAGGACACCAATCTGGCAGTCATGCTCCAGCAGCTGCAGCATACTGCCAGATTGGCTCCAGTGATGAGGAGGGAGGGGATGATGAGGTCACTGACTCCACGTGGGTGCCTAATAGGAGAGAGGAGGAGGATGAGGAGGAGGCACATCTCCAACGAGGCAGGATGCCCTTGGGTGGCCAGCGTATGGGCAGCACACCGACGGAATCACACCGCAGAGCTCCGCCTGTGCAGGGCGCTGCCTCTGCCCGTCATTCAAAAAGTTCTTTGGTGTGGGCCTTTTTTGAGGCGAGTGCATCAGATCGCACAGCTGCTGTTTGCAACATATGTCTCAAGCGTATATCGCGTGGCCAAAACATCAGCCGCTTGGGCACCACATGCTTGATCAGACGTATGTTGACCTGCCATGCAGCTCGTTGGCAAGCCTACCTTAAAGACCCACACCAAAGAACAAAGCTGACCTCTTCTTGCACCGCATCAGCTGGGATCTCCAACCCCACTATACCTTCAGTCCTCTCTGAAACCTGCTCTGAGAGGAATGAAGGTGTAGAATTAGGTGTGTCACAGCCAAGTACTTGCGGCCACTCTGCTAGCAGTACACCGACGTCCGATTCTAGCAGGCAAATTTCCCTGCCCCAGCTGCTGGACCGTCAAAATAAGTTCACTCCCAGCCATCCACATGCCCAGCGGTTGAATGCTAGCTTGGCTAAATTGCTAGCGCTTCAACTGCTGCCTTTTCAGTTGGTAGACTCGGCCCCCTTCCGTGAGTTTGTGCAATGTGCGGTTCCTCAGTGGCAGGTTCCCAAACGCCACTTTTTCTCACGGAAGGCGATTCCGGCTCTCTACCGGCATGTGGAAGGCAATGTCTTGGCCTCGCTGGACAGGGCGGTCAGCGGTAAGGTGCATATTACCGCTGACTCATGGTCCAGCAGGCATGGACAGGGACGTTACCTTTCTTTCACGGCCCATTGGGTCACTCTTTTGGCAGCTGGGAAGGATGCAGGACAAGGTGCAGTAGTGTTGGAGGTTGTTCCACCGCCACGCCTCCAAAATGCTACTACTGGTTGTGACACACCTCTCTCCTCCACCCCCTCCTCTTCTTCTTCCTCCATGGCCTCTTCCTGTGGTTTGTCCTCGGAACCAGCGGTGCTCCGTAGGCGTTCAAGGGGCTACGCAAGTACGCAGGCAAAAAGATTCCATGCCGTGCTTGCGCTGGTGTGTTTGGGAGACAGGAGCCACACTGGGGCAGAGGTCCTGTCTGCTCTGCAGGGGCAGGCCGAGAGGTGGTTGACGCCACGCCAGCTTAAGCCAGGAATGGTGGTTTGCGACAATGGCACCAACCTCCTCTCCGCCCTCCAACAGGGACAACTGACCCATGTGCCCTGTATGGCTCACGTCCTTAACCTGGTGGTGCAGCGGTTCTTGGTCAGGTACCCGGGCTTACAGGATGTCCTGAGGCAGGCCAGGAAAGTCTGTGTTCATTTCCGCAGATCTTATAATGCCAGTGCTCGCCTGGCTGAGCTGCAAAAGGAGTTGAACCTGCCCAAGAACCGCCTTATATGTGACATGCCCACCAGGTGGAACTCAACGTTGGCCATGCTGCAGCGGCTGCACACGCAGCAGAGGGCCATCAATGAGTACCTGTGCGACTACGGCACCAGGACAGGGTCAGGGGAGCTCGGGTTTTTTTCACCACGCCAGTGGGGCATGATCAGGGATGCATTCACTGTCCTGGCACCATTTGAGGAGGCCACGAGGATGGTGAGCAGTGACAGTGCATGCATCAGTGACACTGTACCTCTTGTCCACCTGTTGGAGCACACGCTGCATGGAATAATGGACAGGGCACTTGAGGCAGAACAGAGGCAGGAAGAGGAGTACTTCCTTGCCTCTCAAGGCCCCCTTTACCCTGACAGTGTTCCTTCTGTCCCACCCATCGCACAGGAAGAGGAGGAGGAGGAGGATTGTGTCAGCATGGAGGTGGAGGCTGGCACTCAGCATCATCAGCAGCAGTCTTTTAGGGATGATTTACAGTCCCAAGAAACCAGTGGACTTGTACGTGGCTGGGAGGAGGTGGCTGCGGATCATGTCGTCCTTAGTGACCCAGAGGACTCCGGACTGAATGCCTCAGCTAACCTACGCTGCATGGCCTCCCTGATCCTGCAAAGTCTGCGGAAGGATCCTCGTATTCTTCGGATCAAGGAGAGGGACCATTACTGGCTGGCCACTCTCCTTGATCCACGGTACAAGGGTAAGGTTGCGGACCTTATGTTACCGTCGCAGAGGGAGCAGAGGATGAGACAACTCCGGGAGGCCTTGCAGAAAGGTCTGTGCAACGCGTTCCCAGAGACTGGGAGGTTACAAACTCCTGGTCCTGGACAACGAGTTGCTGAGGCTTCAGGCAGTCAAAGAAGGAGCGGTGGGGAAGGTGGCCGTCTGACTGATGCGTTCAGACAATTCTTTAGTCCGCAGCCCCAAAGTATGATCGTTTCCAGCAACCATCGCCAGCGTCTGATATACATGGTGCAGGAATACCTAGGGGCAAGGTCAGACTTGGACACCTTCCCCACCGAAAATCCTCTGGCTTACTGGGTCTTGAGGATGGATCACTGGCCAGAGCTTGCACAGTATTCAATTGATCTACTGGCCTGTCCTGCATCCAGCGTTCTTTCAGAACGCACATTCAGTGCTGCTGGAGGATTTGTCACGGATCACAGGGTGCGCCTGTCCACCGACTCGGTTGATCGACTGACTTTCATCAAGATGAACCAGTCTTGGATCACCACCAGCTACCACACACCTGATGCTGATATAACAGACTAATTGATTTTAAAATGTCACATCCCTTCAAGACTGATGCTGATGCTGAGTTCCTGTGCTGTTATGTTGACTAGCTATCCTCCTCCCCCTCCTCAATGATCCGATTAATGATGATAGCTTGGAAGATCATTTTGGTTTATGGGTGCTGCCACCAGTGGCTAAGGCCCAATTTTTCAGCCCCTGTTTAACAGGGGCGTGTAATTACAATTTTTGATGCAATACTTTGCAACAGGCCTCATTGCTGTGCTCCAAGTACAGTATCTTTGAGGGGTTGCAGTGTTGTGCCACCAGTGCCTAAGGCCCAATTTTTCAGCCCATGTTCAACAGGGGCATGCAATTATAATTATTGATCTAATAATTCACAGCAGGGCCCATTGCTGCGCCCACCAAGAGTAACTGTCAGGCCTTACAGTGTTGTGTCAACACCACCACCACCACCACCAAAGGCCCAATTTTTCAGCCCCTGTTCAACAGGGTCATGCAATTCTAATTATTGATCTAATAATTCACAGCAGGGCCCATTGCTGCGCCCACCAAGAGTAACTGTCAGGCCTTACAGTGTTGTGTCAACACCACCACCACCACCACCACCACCAAAGGCCCAATTTTTCAGCCCCTGTTCAACAGGGGCATGCAATTCTAATTATTGATCTAATAATTCACAGCAGGGCCCATTGCTGCGCCCACCAAGAGTAACTGTCAGGCCTTACAGTGTTGTGGCACCAGCACCACCATCAAAGGCCCAATTTTTACTACCACTGTTCAACAATTATATGTTATTACAATTCCTGATATAATAGTTGACAGCAGGGCGTTCCAGCACCCACCAAGAGTAACTGTGAGTGCTTACAGTGTTGTGCCAACACCAACACCTAAGGGGCCAATTTCTGCAGAGTATATACGGCAGGTCCCTACTTTCAAACATCCAACTTACAAACGACTACTACTTGCAAACGGAAGAAGACAACAGGAAGTGAGAGGAAATCTACCCCTTGGAAGGAAAATTCTCTCCTGTAAGAATTAATATGGGAGAAAGGTGTCTCCTCTCTACTGATGCTTTATCACCAATCCTTGTTTCAATAAAAACACCACATTTCAAAAACAGTTGTCATTGGGACGCAAAGTGAGGTGAAATGTTCTGAACAGGGGCACAGACAGCAAAAAAAATGTTACAGGGGTGATAACCCTTCCCTATGTTTTCCAAAAAGCTTAAAAATAGGTATTTGGCCTGGAGCTACAATTAAACAATGTAGCTGTTCAAGATTACAAACAGGTTCTACATAAGAACAAACCTACAGTCCCTGTCTTGTATGCACCGCCTGTATACGGCTGTTCAGAGTATATAGGGCCTTTTTTATTTTGTGTGCGGGGTTCCCCTTAATATCCATACAAGACCCAAAGGGGCTGGTAATGGGCTGGGGTGGGGGGGGGGTTGATGGGGTAGCTATGCCATTTTTCTTAAAGATTTTCATCCATATTACCGGGACCAGACATTACATTAAAGCCGCAAGCAGTTTTAAATGGCTTTTTTTTCCTTTAGAAATGTTATTTTGTGCAGGGACAGTTCTAAACACGGGAAACACGTGGCACTTCACAGGCATACTTTAGACACCCCCCAGGTACGATATTTAAAGGAATATTTGACTTTTTTTTTCACTTTATGCATCATTAAAATGACTGCTCCCGGAAAACGTCCGTTTTTAAAACTTCTTTTTGCATTGATACATGTCCCCTGGTGCAGAACCCGGGTTCCCAAACTCTGTTTAGGACAATAACATGGATAATAGTCGTTATAATTAGCACTTTAGAATCCGAACGTTCGCATCCATTGTATTTAATAGGGTTCTAATGTTCGTGCGAACTTTCGGTCCGTTCGCGGGTTCTGGTGCGAACCGAACCCGGGGGTGTTCGGCTCATCACTATAGGCCACTGATGACCAAAGTTAAAATGTTACCTTCGGTCTCACGTTCGGCGCTTACTCCTTCCTCCGCACACAGAACGTAGATACGACTAGGGATGAGCTTCGAGTTCGAGTCAAACTCATGTTCGACTCGAACATTGCCTGTTCGCTAAACAATTTGGGGTGTTTGTGGCAAATTTGAAAAGCCACGGAACACCCTGTAAAAGTCTATGGGAGAAATCTAAAGTGCTAATTTTAAAGGCTTATATGCAAGTTATTGTCATAAAAAGTGTTTGGGGACCCGGGTCCTGCCCCAGGGGACATGTATCAATGCAATTTTTTTTTTTTTAAATGGAAGTTTTTTCGGGAGCAGTGATTTCAATAATGCTTAAAGTGAAACAATGAAAGTGAAATATTCCTTAAAATTTCGTACATGGGGGGGGTGTATAGTATGCCTGTAAAGCAGCGCTTGTTTCCCGTGCTTAGAACTGTCCCTGCACAAAGTGTAATTTCTGAAGGAAAAAAAGTCATTTAAAAGCACTCACAGCTATAATGAATTGTCGGCTCCCGGCAATACAGAGAAAAGTCATTGATAAAAAAAAATAAAAAAAATGCGTGGGGGGTCCACCCAAATTCAATTACCAGGCCCTTCAGGTCTGGTATGGATATTAAGGGGAACCCTGCGTCAAAAAAATAAATAAAAATTACGTGGGATTCCCTCCAAATATCCATACCAGACCCTTTATCCGAGCATGCAACCTGGCAGGCCGCAGGAAAAGAGGGAGGGACGAGAGAGAGCGCCCCCCCTCCTGCACCGTACCAGGCTATATGCCCTCAACATGGTAAGGATGCTTTGGGGGTCTGTGACCCCTCAAAGCACCATGTCCCCATGTTGATGGGGACAAGGGCCTCATCCCCACAACCCTTGCGTTGGTTGTGGTGGTCTGCGGGTGGGGGGCTTATCGGAATCTGGAAAACCCCTTTAACAAAGGGGACCCCCATATCCCGGCCCCCTATGTGAATTGGTAAGGGGTACATTGTATCCCTACCATTTCACAAAGAAAGTGTAAAAAATTGTAAAAAAAACACACAGACACCGTTGGGAAAAGTCCTTTATTAAAAAGAAAAAAAAAGAAAAAAAAGATTCCAGCGGTGGTAATCCACACTCGGTATCCTGCGGTGGGTAATCTCCTCTCCGGGGTCCAGCGGTGGATGATCTCCTCTTCAGGTCCATGCTCCAACGATGATGTCCAGCGCAGCGAGGAACAGCACACGGTCCTCTCTTCACCAGAGCGGAGACATCCCGGGAATGACACGGCTTCAGCCAGTGACAGTTCTTAAGTAGATGAGGGCGGGGCCACCCGTCACGTGACCCCGTCACCCTCTGACTCAAGGGGCTTCCCCAGTGACGTGTGGGTGACCCTGCCCCCCTCCGATGTAACGCAGGTTTCCATTGCATCAGAGAGGGGCGGGGTCACACGCACATCACTGGGGAAGCCCGGATTTACCCTTGCGTCAGAGGGGGACGGGGTCACGTGACGGGTGGCCCCCCCCTCATCTACTTAAGAGCTGTCACTGGCTGAAGCCGCGTCATTCCCGGGGTGTCTCCGCTCCTGTGAAGAGAGGACCGTGTGCTGTTCCTCGCTGCGCTGGACATCATCGTTGGAGCCTGGACCTGTAGAGGAGATCATCCACTGCTGGATCCCGGAGAGGAGATCACCCATCGCAGGATACTGAGAGTGGATTACCACCGCTGGAATCTTTTTTTTATTTATTTTTTATTTTTAATAAAGGACTTTTCCCAACGGTGTCTGTTTTTTTTTTTTACAGTTTCTATGTGAAATGGTAATGGTACAATGTACCCCTTACCAATTCACATAGGGGGGGCATGATCTGGGGTTCCCCTTTGTTAAAGGGGTCTTCCAGATTCCGATAAGCCCCCCGCAGACCCCCACAACCACCGGGCAAGGGTTGTGGGGATGAGGCCCTTGTCCCCATCAACATGGGGACATGGTGCTTTGGGGTCCAGACCCCAAAGCATCCTCTCCATGTTGAGGGCATGTGGCCTGGTACGGTTCAGGAGGGGGGGGCGCTCTCTCGTCCCCCCCTCTTTTCCTGCGGCCTGCCAGGTTGCATGCTCGAATAAAGGGTCTGGTATGGATTTTTGGGGGGAACTCCACGCCATTTTTTTTTTACATTTGGGGTGGAGTTCCCCTTAATATCCATACCAGACCCGAAAGGGCCTGGTAATTGAATTTGGGGGGACCCCCGTGCATTTTTTTTTTATCAATGACTTTTCTCTGTATTGCTGGGAGCCAATAATTCATTATAGCCGTGAGTGCTTTTAAATGACTTTTTTTCCTTCAGAAATGACGCTTTGTGCAGGGACAGTTCCAAGCACGGGGAACAAGCGCTGCTTTACAGGCATACTATACACCCCCCCCAGGTACGAAATTTAAAGGAATATTTCACTTTTATTGTTTCACTTTAAGCATTATTAAAATCACTGCTCCCGAAAAAACGGCCGTTTTTAAAACTTTTTTTGCATTGATACATGTCCCCTGGGGCAGGACCCGGGTCCTTAAACACTTTTTAGGACAATAACTTGCATATTAGCCTTGATAATTAGCACTTTTGATTTCGAACGTTCAAGTCCATTGTATTTAATAGGGTTCTAAAGTTCGTGCAAACTTTAGGTCCGTTCGCAGGTTCTGGTGCGAACCGAACCGGGGGGTGTTCGGCTCATCCGTAGATACGACACATGCGTGTTAGCTTTATATACACTGCACATGAGTGAAACTCTGCACACGTCGCCCGCCCCTGAAGTTTTTTCTAGTATATTCACCGCCCCTTCTCTTTCGGCGCGCAGTGGGAGAGTCATGGCGGGGACACAGCAGGTGCGTGATAATAGCACTAACGATGAGGAAAGCCCGGAGCAAGAATCGTCCCGATCCAGGAGGAGAGATAAGGTCTTAAATATGTCCTTTGCAGAGATGGCGGAGATGGTGGACATCTTGAGGAGGACAGACTATGATGGGAAGCATGGACCGTACACCAACCCTAATGTGAGAAAGGCCAAGATTATGTCTAAAGTTGTGAGAAGTCTGCACAGGAATTTTGGGGTACGACGATCCATGGAGCAGCTGAGGGAACGCTGGTCAGACCTCAAATTGAGGGAGCATGACCAGTACAGAAGGATCAAGAAAATGCTTCAAAAAAGTAAGTATTTATCCTGTGTTCTGATTATTGTTATTACTTGCATGTTGCTCCATGTGCTTTTTTTTTTTTACAGTTGTACAGTTGAAAATGGCAACTTTCAGGTTAGTGGGCACAGTAATCGGTCGGATTAGGAATAGGAAATATAGTTCGCCCACTACATACGATGTTTTTGGTAGATACATGGTTAACTTCATTTGGTCATGTCTATTTGTATTAAAAGAAGTTTAGTACATTGTTGTCTAGATCAGTGTTTCTCATCTCCAGTCCTCAAGGCGCCCCAACAGGTCATAGTTTCAGGCTCTCCATTGTTTTGCACAGGTTATTTGATCAGTTTAACTGCTTTAGTAATTCCAACAGCTGTTTCACCTGAGGGAAATCCTGAAAACATGACCTGTTGGGGCGCCTTATGGACTGGAGTTGAGAAACACTGGTCTAGATGTGTTTGTAACTAGAATGAAATGCTAGCTTGATTCCGTGTAAAGGAGAGGACACTCAGCAGCTGTTTACACATCTGGACTCAGGAGCAATAGTGTGGGACACCAGAACAACCTTTTTAGGGTGTCCCACACAGGTGCTCCAGTGGATACTTGGGGTGTCTCCATGTGTGAAACTTGGCCAAAAAAGGGATTTTTATAACAGCTTACCTGTAAAATCCTTTTCTTGGAGTACATCACGGGACACAGAGCGACTTAGTCATTACTAATGGGTTATATAGATTACCTTCAGGTGTTGGCACTGGCCAATTCCAAACCGGAAGTACCCTCCCCTATATAAGCCCCTCCCATCCGGGAGCACCTCAGTTTTGTAGCCAAGCAATAAGTGTCCCAAAAAGAGGGGTGGGAGCTCTGTGTCCCGTGATGTACTCCAAGAAAAGGATTTTACAGGTAAGCTGTTATAAAAATCCCTTTTTCTTTTTCGTACATCACGGGACACAGAGCGACTTAGTCATTACTAATGGGACGTCCCAAAGCAATGCCAAATGAGGGGAGGGATACAAAAGCTGGGCGCCATCAGGCATGAGGCTCTTTTGCGGCCTGCAACACACTGCGCCCAAAGGCGACATCCTCCTGACTTCTGACGTCTACCTGGTAGAACCTAGTAAACGTGTGTACTAAGGACCATGTTGTGGCCTTACAGACTTGAGCCAGGGAGGCTTGGTGATGCACTGCCCATGAAGTTCCAACTGCTCTTGTGGAGTGCGCCCTAACTTTGAACGGAGGCGGTCTCCTTTTCAAGCCATAGGCTTGTATTATGACCTGTCGAATCCACTTGGCTAAAGTAGATTTTTGATGCTGCCTGACCCTTTCTGGGGCCTTCCGGCAGAACAAACAAAGTATCCGTTCTGCGAATCTGAGCAGTGGCTTTTAGATAAGCTTTAACTGTTCTTACTACATCCAAAGAATGCAATAACTTTTCCTCTACCGAACTAGGTTTGGGGAAAAAGGAAGGAAGAACCACATCTTGGTTCAAATAGAACCTCGATACCACCTTAGGAAGAAAGGCTGGATGAGGACGTAATACTACTCTGTCCTTATGGATAACCAGATATGGCTCCTTACAGGACAAGGCGGTTAATTCCGATACTCTTTTAGCCGAACAAATGGCTACTAAGAAAATCAATTTCCTGGTGAAAAGAACCAAGGAAACGTGCCGCAATGGTTCAAATGGTTGTTTCTGTAGAACCGACAGAACCAGGTTTAAGTCCCATGGACATATGGGAATACTAACCGGAGGGCTAATACTCATCACTCCTTGTATGAAAGCTTTGACTAATGAATGCAAAGCCAAGGGCCTTTGAAAAAAATATTGACAAGGCCGTCTGACCCTTGATAGTACTCAAGGCAAGCTTCCTATGTACAGCCCACTGTAGGAAGTCCAGAATCCTACCTATTACGTACTTACGTGGATGCCATTTCCTGGCCTCACACCACGTGATGTACGCCTTCTAGATCCTATAATAGATCTGCCTGGATACCGGCTTCCTGGCATTGATCATGGTAGATACCACAGGATTAGAGAGCCCTCTCTTTTTTAGAATGTGGGCTTCAATAGCCAGGCCGTCAAACCTAGGGCTGGTAAGGAAGGGTAGTATATCGGTCCTTGCGAAAGCAGGTCCGGACGATGTGGGAGCGTCCAAGGACTTCCCACTGACATTTTTATAATCTCCGCGTACCATGCCCTTCGGGGCCACGCTGGAGCCACCAGAATCACTGGTTTCTTTTCTACCCTGATTCTGCGGATTAATCGCGGTGGGAATGCATATATCAGCTTGAACTGATCCCAAGGGAACACTAGGGCATCCGAACCGCAAGCTAGGGGATCCTTTGTGCGTGACACAAATCTGTCCACCTTTGCGTTGAATCTGGATGCTAGCAGATCTACATCCGGTGTTCCCCACCGCTGGCATATTGCCTGGAAAACCTCGGGGTGAAGAGACCATTCCCCGGGCATAATTGCTGGCGACTTAAAAAGTCCGCTCTCCAATTTTCCACTCCTGGGATGAAAACCGCGGATATGGCTGTGACATACCTTTCTGCCCATTCCAGGATGCAATTCGCTTCCCTCTGGGCTGCACGACTCCTGGTGCCACCCTGGTGATTGATATATGCCACTGCTGTGGCATTGTCTGATTGAATTCTGACAGGTGACCCTTGGAGTTTGGATGTCCATGCTACTAGGGCATACCGGGCTGCTCGTATCTCTAAGAGATTGGTGGGCAGGGCCTTCTCTGCTTCTGACCACTTGCCCTGGAGAGACCATTGCTCCAGTACTGCCCCCCCCAGCCTATGAGGCTGGCATCTGTAGTGACCACCTTCCAAGAAACCGGACTGAAGGGTTTCCCTTTTTCCAGATTCTGGTACCAACCACCAATGGAGGCTCTTGCGAACGGAAGGGGACAGGGACATTGGTAAGTCTAAAGCCTGAACTTTTTTGTTCCAGGCTGACAGTATGGCTGTCATGGATATGCATTAATGTCTGTCTGCCATCTTACCTTCCTCCTCATGTGTTCATCTAGAGACCAGACCTCCTTCACCTGGCTTCCTTTATAATCTCCTCCCAGCCTGACTCCACCCCAGGCCCTATCACTGAACACTATATTAACCTGTGCACTGCAAGCCTGCTTTGCTGATCAACGTGTTTGTTAGGCATTGTGTGTTTGGGTTCCTGCCTGCCGTGTGCTACGTCTGTCTCTCTGTTACGTTATTGGCTTGTCCCCGACCATCCCTGTCTGCTCGTGACCCTTGACCTTCGGCTCGTTCTTCGTTATCCTTGTCTGCTTGTGGCCCCTGACCTTCGGCTTGTTATTCGGTTCTCTCTATCGTGTGCTGCTGCTTCCCCTTATCCTACGGGGCGTGAGCTAGGAAACTCCAGGGGCCGCGACCTGGTCCCAGCCTGCAGCGTAACATCCTCACCACTAGAGGCCCTGGAGAAGACCAGCTGGGTCTTAGACTCCGCGCCCTGGGGAATCTTGGCTCTCGCTTCCGTTGGGATCCCGGTTGTGCTCCTCTGGTCCCGCTTTCCACAACCACCCAGTTTCCTATCCACAGAAGCCAGCCATAGGGTTCACTACCTCGCGGTGCACTCCTGTCCCCCTACGGTGTGCATCTGTCACCTGGCCACAGGTGACCCTGACAGTTTGATCAGCCATGAACCCGGCTGACATCCCGCTTCCCGCGGATGATCCATTGCAGGGCATAGTTCGCAGACTTGAGACCCAGGAATCAAATCAGACCCAGGTGATGCGATTCCTCCAGGATCTGGCTTCTCGATTCGAGCAGCTTCAGGTCTCCTTGGGAACCCCGAATCCGCAACCCCAAGTACAACCAGCGGCTGTACCTATCGCACCAGTCGCAGCCTCACACTCACTAAGATTGCCAGCTCCGTTCCGTTTCTCTGGGGACTCCAAGGCCTGCAGGGGGTTTCTCAGCCAATGCACTATTCATTTTGAGCTTCAGCCTCAAAGCTTCCTATCTGACCGGGCTAAGGTAGCCTATATCATTTCCCTCCTCTCCGGTGAAGCTTTGGCCTGGGCTGCCCCCCTGTGGGAGAGGAACGATCCGGTGGTTTCCAGTCTGTCCGAATTCTTGAAGCTCTTTCGTAATATCTTCGAAGAGCCGGCTCGGGCTTCTTCAGCGGCTAGTGCTGTCTTACGTCTTCGCCAAGAATCTAGTTCAGTGGGGCAATATGCTCTTCAGTTCCGTATCCACACAGCTGAATTGAGCTGGAATAATGAGGCCCTGGTCGCTACCTTTTTACATGGCCTCTCTGACCGAGTGAAAGACGAATTAGCGGGAAGAGCCATTCCCGTCGGTCTGGACGATGTAATTTCATTATGCAACCAGATCGACATTCGTTTTCAAGAGAGGTCCTTAGAAAAAAGACGCCAGCACTCTCTGGGTCCTAGCCAGTCTGAGCTCCCCTCCCTTCATTCCGTGGAGCATCCTCTACCTGCTGAAGAACCTATGCAGCTGGGCCGGACCAGACTAACCCCCGAAGAACGTGCTAGGCGCAGAACTCTGGGCTTGTGCCTCTATTGTGGGGGCAAGGGTCATTTTCGTGACTCCTGCTCGCTTCGTCCGGGAAACGCTCGGGTCTAATACATTTGGAAGGTGGAGTATTGGACCCAGAAACATCACCTTCTCGCCTGCTCTTGCCGGTGTCCCTTCATGTAGGCACTTCTCCTCAGTCAACCCTTGCATACCTGGATTCCGGGGCTGCCGGCAATTTCATGGATTGGAGAACTGCTTCTTCTATGAAGCTTACCCTTTCACCTCTCACTACCCCATTGGTAGTCTCGGCAATTGATGGCACTGTTCTCCCAGGGGGCCCTATTCGCTTCCAGACGCTACCCATTAGGATGTCGGTAGGGATTCTCCACCAGGAGTGGATATCCTTTCTTATTCTACCCAAGGCCTCTACCCCAGTTGTATTGGGCCTCCCTTGGCTACAGCTCCACTCTCCACATGTGGACTGGGTCTCTGGGCAGATCCTGGCCTGGGGTTCCTCATGTTTCTCGTCGTGTCTTCTCAAGGTGACCCCCAAGGAGAGTCTTCCGGTTGCTGCCACTTCTGTTTCTTCTGATCTTCCCGCCGCATACAGCGATTACCGGGATGTGTTCTGTAAAAAATCAGCTGAGGTGCTTCCTCCCCACAGGTCTTTTGACTGTGCTATTGATCTTGTCCCCGGAGCAACTCTACCCAGGGGTCGTACCTACCCTCTGTCCATCCCAGAGACCCAGGCCATGTCGGAGTATGTAGCAGAGAATCTGGAGAGAGGGTTCATCCGGAAATCCTCATCGCCTGCAGGGGCAGGGTTCTTTTTTGTTGCCAAAAAGGATGGTACCTTAAGACCCTGCATCGATTATCGGGGTTTAAATGTGGTTACTATTAAAAATCGATACCCCTTACCCTTAATATCTGAGCTATTCGATAGGTTGAAGGGTGCCTCCATTTTCACCAAGTTGGATCTCAGAGGCGCGTACAATCTCATTCGAATACGGGAGGGTGACGAATGGAAGACTGCATTTAACACTAGAGACGGGCATTACGAATATCTGGTGATGCCTTTTGGTCTGTGTAATGCTCCAGCCGTGTTTCAAAACTTTGTCAATGAAATCTTCAGAGATCTGCTGTACCAGTTTGTTGTCATCTATCTGGATGACATTCTGATCTTTTCTGAAAATCTGCTCGTCCACAGAAACCATGTCCGCACTGTACTTCAACGTCTTAGAGAGAACAATCTCTATGCCAAGCTGGAGAAATGTTCCTTTGAATGTTCTGAGGTCCTGTTTTTGGGGTGCTTTGTCTCATGTTCGGGGCTTCGTATGGACCCTGGGAAGGTCTTGGCTATCACCAACTGGCCTCTTCCTGCTAGCCTCAAGGCCACACAGCGCTTTCTTGGCTTCACTAATTATTATAGGCAGTTCATAAGGAATTACTCTTCCATTGCCGCGCCTATTATCGCTTTGACCAAGAAGGGTGTGAATGCCAGAGACTGGCCTCCCGAAGCTGTCTCTGCATTTCACAACCTGAAACAGGCCTTTGTTTCTGGCCCCCTCTTGAGGAGACCAAATCCTGGGAATGCATTTTTTATTGAAGTGGACACTTCCTCAATGGGGGTGGGAGCTGTGCTTCTTCAAATCTTTGAGAAGAGACGCCAACCATGTGCGTTCTTCTCCAAAAAATTTTCTCAGGCAGAGAGGAATTATGCCATCGGTGATCGGGAACTTCTCGCAATTAAATTGGCGTTAGAGGAGTGGCGTCATCTCTTGGAGGGTTCCCCTCACTCCATAACGATCTTTACCGATCACAAGAATTTACAGTATCTACAGAATGCTAAACGTCTGAATCCTAGACAGGCCAGGTGGAGTCTCTTCTTTGCCCGTTTTAATTTCACGATTACCTACAAACCTGGTTCCTGCAACGGTCGGGCTGATGCGCTCTCTAGGTCATTTGACACTTTGGACGAGGAGTCCGCCCCTGAACCTGAGCCGATCATTCCCACCTCATGCATTGTTGCCCACTCTACCACCCTGAAGTCTAAAATTCCGCCTGGTAAGACCTTTGTCCCCACTGAGCTAAGAGCTAAGATCCTTCGTTGGGGACATGATTCCAAGGTGGCAGGGCATTCTGGATTCCTCCGATCCTTCCTACTCATCAGTCGTCACTACTGGTGGCCTAATCTCCGCTCAGACGTCAAAGACTACGTTAAAGCTTGTCATGTCTGTGCTCAGTCCAAATCCTCCACACAAGCTCCTGCTGGTCTCCTCATGCCCTTGCCTATTCCTAAGGAACCCTGGGCCCATATTGCCATGGATTTTATCACCGATCTCCCACTGTCTGAGAATAATACAGTCATTTGGGTGGTAATCGATCGATTCTCCAAGATGGCTCATTTTGTTCCTCTTCCTGGTCTTCCTTCTGCCCCTGCCTTGGTTCCCATTTTCATTCGAGAAATTCTCCGCCTACATGGGGTCCCTTCTCATATTGTTTCCGACAGGGGAGTCCAATTCACGTCTCGTTTTTGGAGAGCCTTTTGCAAATCCCTCAATATTGTCTTGGATTTTTCTTCTTCTTACCATCCCCAATCCAATGGACAGACTGAGAGGGTTAATCAGGAGTTAGAGGTCTTTCTTCGCACCTTTGTGTCTTCTCACCATGACGATTGGTCCTCTCTACTCCCGTGGGCAGAATTCTCCCATAACAATCATGTGAATACCAGTTCGCAGAAGACACCCTTTTTCACAGTTTATGGAAAACACCCTCAACTTCCTCTTCCTATGATCTGTTCTCCAGACATTCCAGCTTTGGCTTCGGTTCAGGAGTCTCTCAATTCCGTTTGGGGTCACGTTCATGATTCCCTCCGGGCAGCTGCTGAAAAATTCAAAGGCTTTGCCGACCGCCGCAGGCGTAAACCGCCTTCTCTTCAGCCAGGGGACAAAGTCTGGCTCTCTACCAGGAACATCAAGCTCCGAGTTCCTTCTCTGAAGTTTGCTCCACGATTCATCGGTCCATACACGGTAACTGCTAAACTGAATCCGGTTTGTTTCAAACTCCAGATTCCTAAGAGCCTTAAAATCACTAACTCCTTTCATGTTGCTCTTCTAAAGCCTTTAGTCCTCAATAAATTCTCTCGTCCTCTTCCTACCGTGGCGCCTGTCTCGGAGGATAATCAGGAGTACGAGATCAGTCAAATTCTGGACTCCCGACTCTGTAAAGGCGTTCTTCAGTACCTCGTTCATTGGAAAGGGTTTGGTCCTGAGGAGAGGTCTTGGATCACTGCATCTGAGGTCTTTGCACCTCGTCTGTTAAAGGAGTTTCATCTGAAGTTTCCCTCTAAACCTGGGCCCAGGCGGGGAAGGGGGAGGCCTCGTAAGAGGGAGGGTACTGTCATGGATATGCATTAATGTCTGTCTGCCATCTTACCTTCCTCCTCATGTGTTCATCTAGAGACCAGACCTCCTTCACCTGGCTTCCTTTATAATCTCCTCCCAGCCTGACTCCACCCCAGGCCCTATCACTGAACACTATATTAACCTGTGCACTGCAAGCCTGCTTTGCTGATCAACGTGTTTGTTAGGCATTGTGTGTTTGGGTTCCTGCCTGCCGTGTGCTACGTCTGTCTCTCTGTTACGTTATTGGCTTGTCCCCGACCATCCCTGTCTGCTCGTGACCCTTGACCTTCGGCTCGTTCTTCGTTATCCTTGTCTGCTTGTGGCCCCTGACCTTCGGCTTGTTATTCGGTTCTCTCTATCGTGTGCTGCTGCTTCCCCTTATCCTACGGGGCGTGAGCTAGGAAACTCCAGGGGCCGCGACCTGGTCCCAGCCTGCAGCGTAACATCCTCACCACTAGAGGCCCTGGAGAAGACCAGCTGGGTCTTAGACTCCGCGCCCTGGGGAATCTTGGCTCTCGCTTCCGTTGGGATCCCGGTTGTGCTCCTCTGGTCCCGCTTTCCACAACCACCCAGTTTCCTATCCACAGAAGCCAGCCATAGGGTTCACTACCTCGCGGTGCACTCCTGTCCCCCTACGGTGTGCATCTGTCACCTGGCCACAGGTGACCCTGACAATGGCCCTCTGCAAGTTCCTTGAATGGAATTGACCGTAGGGTACCGCTTCGAATGAAGCCACCATTTTTCCCAGCAGCCTTATACACAGGCGTATGGATGGTTTTTCTTTTTTGTACCCACTAAGTGGGTCAAATCTTTCAAAGACGACACCTTCTCTGGAGGTAAGAAAATCTTTCTCTGATTTGAATCCAGTCTTAGCCCCCAAGTATTCCAGGCTTTTGACTGGTTTTAGGGCTGACTTGTCTCGGTTGATAATGCAACCGTGAGATTCCAGATACTTGATTGTCTTGTGAACGACCACTTCTAGTTTTTTTCACTGAGTGGTCTATCAGCAACAAGTCGTCTAGATATGCCATTATCGTTACACCTTGTGTTCCTAGTTTGGCCAATCATAGGGCCAAAATTTTTGTGAACACTCGTGGTGCCGTGGCCAGACCGAAAGGTAAGGCTCTGAACTGAAAATGGCGCCCTTCTACTGCAAGGCGTAGAAATTTCTGGTGGGCCGGACAGATGGGAATATGCAAATAAGCATCCCTTATGTCGATCGAGGCTAACCATTCCTGCCCTTGTAGGGCGGTGGCCACCGATCGGATCGACTCCATCCGAAAAAGTCCTGATATGTAGGAACTTGTTTAGCCCTTTTATATTTAATATGGGCCTCATGTCTCCATTTGGTTTGGGGACTGTGACAAGGTTCGAGTAAAACCCGAACCCGTTTTCTTCCAAGGGAACCTTCATGATTACCCTTGGGGCAATAGTTGCTCTAGTGCCAGAAGGAGGGATCCACTCTTCTGGGGATCGCTTGGCACGTTTGACCTTATAAAATGGGCAGGAGGAATGTCTTTTAACTCCAGCCTGTATCCCAGACTTACTGCGGAGATCACCCATCTCTGATGGTGTCCCGCCAGGTCTCTGTGAACAACTGAAGTCCTCCCCTCACCCGATTGAGTGGGGGCAACCCTTCATGACTTAGGGGGAGGTTTTGTACCTCTCTTGACCCAGGGTTTCTTGTTACCCTGTGATTGTCCCTGATTTCTGCCCCCTGGATTTGACCGCGGAGGCCGTCGGAACTGTTTCACAGCCGATGTGCCAGGGACTGGAGAAGTAGGCCTCCTCAAAGAAGGATTTCTACCCTTGTTCTTAACCGGTAAGAGTGAACTTTTACCGGCAGAAATTTTCTGGATATATTTGTCCAGATCTTCTCCAAATAAGCGTTCTCCATGAAATGGGAAGCTAACCAGCAGTTTTTTACAGGGAGCTTCAGCAGACCAGTTTTTGAGCCACAGAAGCCTACGCATATGTACTATAGACAGCGTAAAGCGGGAGGCCTGTTGGATTGTATCCTTTATGGCGTCCACCGCAAAACACAAGGCTCTAGGCAGGTCAGCTAGGGCAAGAGCCTGCTGATCTGGTAAGTCCCTTAAGACTTGTTTCAACTGATCTTTCACTGCTTGGCAGACTCCAATCGCTGCTACCGCAGGTTGTGTCACCATGCTTGCTGTCGAGAAAGCAGATTTTAGTAAAGACTCCAATTTTTTATCTATTGGGTCTTTGAACATTGGAACATTATCTACTGGACATGTCAGTGATTTGTTAACAGAAGAGATGGCTGCGTCCACTGTAGGGACCCTCCATTTTTTTATGAACTTATCCTCCATGGGATAGATCACCGGAAATCTCTTGGGGGGAGCAAATATTTTATCAGGATGCTCCCAATCCTGGTAAATAAGCCCTTCTAATAAAGGGTGGATTGGGAAGGAACAGACAGCCTGGGGAGCTTTTAGCGACCCCAGCGAGGAAACCGTAGCGGATGGTGGTTCCGCCAGAGGCATTTTAAATGCTGATCGGACCATGTTAGTCAGAGACTGAACCCATAATCTTTCAGCCTGAGATGCTGAGAAAGGTTCTTCCACTGTTGATTCCTCCATAACTGAATCAACCTCATCCTGATCCCCTTCAGGTAGGTCGATCTCTGTGTGGGGCTGTTCCTCCACTAACAGGCACTCTGAAGGAGGAGACGGAGATCGGACGCGCTTTTCCTGTGACAGGGAAGCAGCGATCAATGCTGTTAATCTCTCTTCCAATCCTCCCAGAGTTGAGGATAAAACCTCCTCTGTTATATATACAGGAGCAGGTGGACTGGGGACAACCGCAGCACCAGGCACTCCTGCGGGGTTTCTACGGCTACTGACCTCTGAATTCTCAGGGGAGATTGGTGCAGTACAAGCATGCCCAATATCCTTAGAGCCCGATGGAGACCCCTTTGGCTTCCTGGAAGACCTATTTCCAGAGCGTCTGGACGACATATCCTTTAAGCACAAAGCTGAGGTATTCCCGTCGTCATACACCAATTTTTGCTGGTAATAGTCTAACACAGTTGCTGCTATATACCAGCTGGTGTCCACTAAAGTGCCTTTCTATGGGGATGCCTGCATCAACCGCCTCTGTGTGCCACTGTTTGTTGCTAGCTCTGTTTGCATCCAGCTGACACTTGTACTGTGTCTTTTATCCATGCTGGGACGCCTGCACATGCGCAGAAGCGCCGCGGCGCGCATCGAGCGTCATCCACCCGCCCGCCCCTTTTTTTCCCTAGGAGGCGCGTGCACGCGCCCGCGCGCGCGCCCGTGCGCCATTGGCGCCCTTTTCGAAATCAAACAGGGACTAGGAGCCAGGGCCCTTTTTGCCGGAGGGCCTGTGCGGTGGATGAGCGCAGCAACAGGGCAGAGGAACTGGATTCCCACAGAGAAACTTACCAACTGCCTGGATCTTTTGACTTGAGAAAACCAAAGATCCACATGACAAGAAAAATGGACTACAGCGGCCTCTAGTGGTTTAACACAGGTACCGCGGTCCCCTTTTTTTTTTTTTTTTCTTGACTACTATTAAAATTTTACATTTTCAGTAGTTACAGGCATACACAGATATTAGCGGGAATACCGTTAGGTAACAGACAGAAAGACAAATTAGGCTTGGGGGTCCCCCAATAGAACTAAGTTCCTGGGGGCCCCCACTTACCTGATCCCCGCCGCAGGACTTTGTTTGGTCCACAGAAGTCCAAACTTCACCTATCACGGCAGGCATTGTAATTAAACCTTCAGGGACCGGGTTCCCAAGGATTCCACTCCCCTGGACCTGTATAGCACCCTGCACAGACAACATCTTGGTCGTGGGTATGACCAGAGCTCTGGATCCCAGGGTCCAGCCCTCCTAAGAGAGGCATTACAGGCAAAACCTTGCTCTTCTGCTGCAAGGCCCGGGTACCGACCGTTTAGCTATGAAGCTTTTTTGGTGGGATCCGGAACGGCTTACTAAGGCCCAAAAGAACCTGTACGCAAGCCCAGTGAAAACACATGTTACTCTTTGGCCAACACCTTAGACACTGGCAAAAAACTGAGGTGCTCCCGGATGGGAGGGGCTTATATAGGGGAGGGTACTTCCGGTTTGGAATTGGCCAGTGCCAACACCTGAAGGTAATCTATATAACCCATTAGTAATGACTAAGTCGCTCTGTGTCCCGTGATGTACGAAAAAGAAAAAGGTACGTATTCCAGATTTGGTAAGGGGAAAAAACATGTCTTCAGCTTGGAACGCCAAAACAGACAATTGTACCCCACTTCCAAGAACTGTTTCATATTCCTATTTTTGGCCTCAAATATCTGTGTGCTAAGTATACCTTTTGTTTCATTCTCATAGGGGAGCAAAGACTCGGAGGACACCACTCAGAGGACACCAGCAACCCCACACCTCAGAAAGAAGGGGACCAGAGAGAACCCCAAGATGAAGATGTGGAGGAAGGAGAGGTGAAGGAAGGAAAGGTGGATGAAGTGGTGGAAATTGTCACCACAACAGTTCAGTGTCTGTCACAACAGCTTCAGGTAAGAGATGTAGGCCTGCATTTTTTAATACTTTTTTTTTTTTAGGTGATGAACATGTTGAAGAAGAAACTCCTCATTTCAGATGTGCTAGTGCACAAATATTAATACAGGAAATCATGGTGTGTGGTCGAGAACTAGACATGAGGAATAATATAAATCTTATGGATAAAAAAAATTAAGAACATGATTGATGTTTTGGGGCGAATCTAAAGATACACAAATCCTCCCCCCCCTTTGGTTTTTGTATGCACTATTTCAAAAAATTTGACTACTTTCTTCAAGCCAAATTTTAAAGATGCACACAGTGGGCTGATTTACTAATAACAGTGCGCTGCGCTGCTTCTAACCCTAATTGGTGCGCCGGGTAACTCCTTCACTGGGTGCAGGAAGCAGCGGTGCACTGTTATAGTAAATAGAAATGTCAGTGGCGCTCTATTGAAAATGAATGGTTCCCTATGGGAGCCCATTGATTTGAATAGAGGTCGCCCGGGAAGTCGGATCCGACTTGCGGGCGACTCGTGTGCCGGCTGACACAGGGACAGCACGACTTTGCGAGGTGACCTGGACATGACCTGAGCGTGAAGCAGCCGCTCAAGTCGTGTCCTAGAGGCGACTAGCTGGCCGAGAATGTGTCCAGCGCGATGTCATCGCGCTGGTCCTCGGCAGCCTCGCTGTCCCATGTTTGGTATGAATCATGAAGGGGAACTCCAGGCCAAATTTTGTGTTTCAATCTTTTTATTCAAGTTTTGTCATACAAAATGTATAAAAGTCGCCACATAACATTGTACAGTCACAATCAACATTTGGGGTAACACAATGAAGATCACCAAGTGTAGGGGTCCTTGGAGTAGTCCGAAGCTCCGTAGAGCCGTTAACCCCTATTAGCATCGCAGATCATATCTGAACCGTCCACCCAGATGAGCCGCCCCCCCATCCATCTATCGGGGGGGGCGCAACTCAGCCGGCCATGTGGGCAGCCCAGAGGTCTGATCAGACTGACAATGGTCCCGTAGGAGCTGAGAAAACAGGGAGCAGCACAAACCTCTAAGGTCTGGATCTGACTCCAAAAATAAACAATAAACAAATTTCAAAAGAGAGGAAAGAGGACAGTGACAAAGAATAGAAGGAAGGAGACAGAGTAAGGAAAGGACAGTTGAGGAGGGGGGAATGGGGGGAGGGAGGGGGGGGAGGAGCCCCGATTCAGCATCCAGACATCTCATCCTAATCCCCTAGGCTATGCTGTAAACATCCCCGGGTCATTAGTTAGGTAACGAAGCCATGGGTCCCAAACTCCATGAAACAGTTTCATTTTATCTTGGGCCAGAGCGGTCAAGCGTTCGTTTAGCATCAACCAAGACAATTTGCCTTTAAGCTGATCGAATGGTAGAGCTGCCGATTTCCAGTTCCTAGCAATAGTGATTTTGGCTGAAATAAAAATAAATGTCAAGAGCCTCTTGCAGGACTTGGAGGCTTCCACATCTCCTCCCCCCAGTAGTGCTTGCTTAGCTGATTTAGTTAGGTTTAGTTGGGTAAGGGAGTAAACTAAATTATACACCCTGATCCAAAACCTCCGGACCTTTGGGCATGTCCACCAAATATGATAGGTGGTGCCCATCTGGCCACATCCTCTAAAGCACAACGGGGTAGCTCCTGAGACAAAAGTTGCCAGTCTGACCGGCACCATATACCACCTCAGTAGAACCTTATAATTGGCCTCAATTATTGAAGTATTGACGAGCGAACGAGATGCTGTCTCGGCTATCCTATGCCATTCGTCCAGATCCAGGGTTTCCTGCAAGTCGGTCTCCCATTGGACCATATAAGTCAGCTTTGTCGATACACTCAGCAATATCGAATATATAGCAGATAAATGTCCTTTAATTTTATCATAATTTTTGCATAGATGTTCCATGGGAGTTTGGGTTGCTAGGTTGCTCTTGCGAGCCAGGGTTTGTACATAATGTGAGATTTGGGCGAACCTATAACCCTCCGCTGGAGGCATTTGATGTCTGTCAGCCATAGTCCGTTCGGTCAGCATACCTCTATGATCGCACAAGTCAGCAATACACTTAAAACCCTTATTAGTCCACCATTCGAACGCTAGTGGAGTGAGACCCGGGGTGAATGCTTTATTTTGAAGCAGAGGTGTCAGTGGAGAATGAGGAGATTTGAATTTGTGAGATCTGGAGAGTCTGTCCCATAGTTCCAGTGACATGGATAAAGTAGGGCAAAGTATAGGAGGTCGCTCCTTGATAGGGAGCCATAAAATATAAGAAATAGGTTTGGGACGGCAGGAATAAGATTCCATAGCCATCCAAATGGCCTGTGCCTGTTGGGAGTGAAACCTTGTAAGTTGTGCTATCTGGGCAGCATAAAAATATTTTAATAAGTCTGGAAGACCAAGTCCTCCTCTCCGCTTCAACGTGTATAGAGTGCTCCTATTCACCCTGGGTCTCTTATCACCCCAAATAAACTGTAGTACTTTATTCTGGAATCGTTTAAGGTCATCACGGGCCAATGAAACTGGCAAGGTACGGAAGAAATACAATAATCGAGGTAGAACATTCATTTTAATTGAGTGAAGTCTGCCAAACCACGATGGCGGGTGAACCTGCCACTTAGCCATGTCAGCTGTTAGCCGTTTGAAAAGGGCTGGATAATTCTCTTTGTACAACTCACCAATAGATGAGGTCAGCTGTATGCCTAAATAAGGGAGAGCTGTGGATTCCCATCGGAATTGAAATGATTTTTCAAGCGTAGCCTGAGTGGAGCTTAGCAAAGATAAGTTCAGTGCTCTTGACTTACTATGATTAATTGCCAATCCGGAAATGTTGGAGAAAGGCTGCAAAATAGCATACAAGTTAGGTAGGGATGTGATCGGTGAGGTCAAGGTCAGCAACAAGTCGTCCGCAAAGAGTAAACATTTGTGTTCATAGTCTCCGCAATAAATGCCCTGTATATCTCTGCAGGCGCGAATTTTGAGCGCTAGTGGTTCAATCGCCAGGGCGAATAATAGTGGCGACAACGGGCAGCCCTGTCTAGTTCCTCTCCTGATAGGAAATGTTTGGGATGTATATCCTCTGAGCATTAGCGAGGCACTGGGGGAATCATATAATATGTGAAGGAGATCCAGAAAGCGTCTCCCAAATCCAAAGCGTGTGAGAACATCAAAAAGATAGTCCCAGGAGATAGAATCGAACGCCTTCTGGATATCCAATGAAAGTAACATTCCCCTCCTAGTCCCCTTTCCATCCCAATCAGACCGAACTGCCGAGATAAGGTTAATTATCCGGCGGGTTTGGTCCGATGCCTGTCTTGTCGGGACAAAACCTGCTTGGTCAGGATGGATATAACACTGAAGAAAAGTATTAAGTCTCTGGGCCAGTATTTTGGTTAGAATCTTAAGATCCGTATTGATCAGAGAAATTGGGCGATAATTGGAACAGTCTGTATGGTCCTTTCCTGGTTTCGGGATAACACTTATATAGGCTACATTTTCATGGCTGGGGAGCTTGCTGCCGCTTCTCAGGTCATTAAAGTAAGTACAGAGATGTGGGGCCAGAAGATCGTGATATTTCCTATAGTAGTGACCCGGGAATCCATCTGGCCCAGGGGCCTTGGTAGGGTGTAGGGTTTTGATTGCAGCCCTGACTTCAGGCTCTGTAAGAGCACCGTCCATCAGTTCCGCATGGGCTTGTGTCAATTTAGGCAGCTGTAAGTCGCGAAAGAATGTGCTCGCTTCAGATGAATCGAACTTGTCCTGCACTCCATACAGCTTAGCATAAAATTTGTGAAATTCTCCAATTATCCGTTCGGGGTTCTGGGAGGTTAGGCCCGTGGATAGTCGTAGTTTAGGCAAAGTCGGTGTGTACGGTCGAGGAACCAGTTTTCTAGCTAACATTGTGGTAGGTTTATCACCCATCGTATAGAACCTGTGCTTAGACCAACTAATATGTTTCTCCGCTTGAGTAGTCAAGCTAAGATTTAGTGCTAGTCGAGCCTCGTCAATTTTATGCCTTATATCTACCAGGGGATTTCTGTGCTGTTCACTAAGTAAGTTATCTAAGTTAGTTTCCAGAATCTTATTTGCCTGTTCCCTATTGCGTTTAATCCTGGCTGCCACTTGTAACAATATGCCCCTAATCGCTGCTTTATGAGCTACCCAGTTAATTGCGGGGGATGTGTCCGATGCCTTATTAAGTCTAAAGTATTCCTGTATTTCCTTTTGAATCTCTAAAAAGATTGTAGGGTCATTCAGCAAGCTCACATTAAGTCTCCACGGGGAGGGTCTAGATTTAGTCCATAGCCCTGAAGTAGAGAGTTTTATCGGGGAATGATCAGACCAAGGGGTAGATAAAATCTTAACCGACTTAATAAATGGTAGCAAAGGCGTACGTACTAGAACGTGGTCTATCCTCGAGTAAGTATGATGGGCTTGTGAAAAGTGTGTAAAGTCTCTGACCGTAGGGTTATTTTCTCGCCAGGCGTCGATGAGGTCATAGAAATGAAACAGACGTGCAACCTTGCTGCTTCCAGTCGGTGGGCGTTTCAATGTTGGTCTAGAGGAGTCCGATTTATCCATAATTCTGTCCAAGGGAATATTACTATCGCCTCCCATAATGACCTGACCCTGGACTTTGGGCATAAGAATCTTCAGCATTTTGCTAAAGAATTCCGGCTGTCCAGTATTCGGGGCATAGTATGATATAAAGGACACCTCCTGGTCATGGAGCCGCCCCACTGCCATAATATATCTACCCCTCTTGTCCTTAACGATAGCGATGGGGGTAAAGGGGGTCCGTTTCGAAAAGCAGATGGCTACACCGCCCTTCTTTTCCCGACCCCCTGCCAAGTAAAACTGTGGATACTTCCCATTGAGGTAACGGGGCGCTGAGACATTGGAGAAATGAGTTTCCTGCAATAGCAGGACTTCAGCCTTCTGTTTATGATAAAACTGGAAAGCCTTAGTTCTTTTAGTAGGGGAGTTAAATCCATGTACATTGTGGCTAACTATCGAATAGTCTGTGTTATATGTGGTGGCCATCGTGGTAGGGCAGAGCACTCTTACCTTGCATAATGAATGAAGCGAGAAGGGTCCCGATGATGATGACTGTTTGGCTATGTGACCTCTCAGACCATGACATAAGGGAAGGGCGCTGAACCGAGGCTCCGAAGAAAGAGGGGGAAGGGAGAGAAGGAAAAGGCATTAGAGAAGAAGAGAAACAAAAATAAAAGCAAAAAAACATATACATAGGCCTTAGGCCCAAACAACCAATATAACTCAATCCTAGCTGATGAATGAAGGAATGGGGAATAACCCCTGCCGGAGACAACATCCGGCAAATTAGGTGCAAGGGTACCATCCTTGTCGTAGGATAGGTAGTCTTGCAGTTGGGTGGCAAGCATGACCACCCCGACCCAAATATGATTACACTCTGTACGAGCAGGCTATTCGAGGTCATATCGGAAATGACAAAATCAATCAATACAGTTTTAACATAACAGGCTGTCTATAGGAACATGCATTCCCAAGGCCAGTGGCGCCGGGGCCGGAAGGGTCCCCATCGGTCGTTCCGGCCCCCGAGCCACAGCCCAACAGGGGAACACATTGCGGTCCGACTAAGGCCCCCAGACTGCTAAAAAGCAAAAAGCAAAATTTCTTCGACCAGGTTGGGCCCGTCGGGGTTGTAAAATATTCGGCTGGCAGCCAGTCCGAAGAACCAGGAACTCCAGTAACTTTGTAACCCGTGACTTTGTAACCTGTGAACTGTGAACGGTAACGATGGCCCCATCAGGCCCATAGTCCACCATGGGCCCAGGCCATATCCGTGCAATCAAGCACTAACAGTTCCCAAAAGGGGGCAAAAAAGCAAAAAGAGAGAAGAGCAATAATACTCAGGTATTCCGGCGAGCATTTCTGGCCTGTGAGCGTGTGCGATCCTGCCATATCGGGGAGAGGGGACGATGATCCAGACGAGGGGGAGATGAAATCGGAGTCGGAGAGTCCCGTGCAATGATGCCGAGACTAAGCAGTAGGTCTTCGCCTGCTTGGAACGTGGAAAAGGAGTGGGACTTTCCGTTGTAAGTGAATGATAACTTAAAAGGGAACGACCATCGATACTTAATCTGTTTGGCCATAAGTTTCTGGAGTAATGGCTGTAGGTTTCTGCGTTTCTGGACCGTTGATGGCGCCAAATCTGTAAAGAGCTGTATTGGTGTTCCAAATAGCGACAGGTCCGGCCTGTTGCGAGCCGCAAGCATCATCTTATCCTTAATGCGGTAGTGATGTGGCTTAACAATAATGTCTCGTGGTAGGCCGTCGGCCCTTGGGGCTGTCAGTGCTCGGTGAACGCGATCAACTTCCATGTGGTGGTTGGCTATATCAGGGATAAGGGTTTTCATCAGGTCTTTTACAGCCCCCTCTAGATCTGTGTGAGTTTCAGGGAGGCCACGCACGCGGACATTGTACCTACGAGAACGATTCTCCAAATCTTCAATTTTTGTGAATGCCTCTTCTAATCTATCCTGGAGGTCTGTCACCATGGCTGAGTTCTGGTTGACCCTTTTGATGGCTCCATCCACTTTGGTTTCAATTAGCTCAAAACGCTCTCCCAAGCTATGGATGTCTTTTTTCAGGTCAGTGGTGATTAATGTGCAGGCCTTAGAGAGCTCCTGCTGCAGCATGGTGGAGAATCTGCCCAACAGTACAGCATCAGGGGAATAGTGTGAGAGCTGGGGAATTGGCATATCCTGGCTGGATTGGCTGGATTGGCTAATGAGGACTTCTGCTAAGTCTGCCATGTTCCTATCCATGGAGGAGGCAGGGGAGGCAGGGGAGTTTGGAGAGTCATGTCTATCAGCGTATATGGCTAGGGATGGGGGATGTGATAGTGACTCACCCCGCTGTCCGGTCTCCACCTCTCCCGAGGATTGTGAGGAGAATGGATCCCTAGTTGGCTCCAGATTTAGCTGCCTGTCTCCTCTCTGTGTAGCGCCGTCGGATCTGGCTGCTGCCGTGCTGCCTCGTGTGTCTGGCTTACCCGGCGCCATCTTGGATCGCGGCTGTGCTGTAGGGGAAGGCCCTGCTCTCTTCTGGGCTGTAGTTTGCGTATCGTGTCCTTTCCGCGGCTGCCCCTGTGCCCTACGGTTCATCGCCACTTCGGGGCTGGTGTGGGATCGGTCCTGGCTCACGGACCTCAGTGCCTGCGCTATCGTTAGCTCTGGTGGGCCGGGGTGCCGGGAGCTCGGTCAGCACGCGTCCTTCTCCGAGTCCCCGCGCATGCGCACTTCAGGCCAAATTTTAATGAAAAAACCGGCATGGGTTCCCCTTCAGGAGCATACCAGGCCCTTAGGTCTGGTCTGGATTCTAAGGTGAACCCCCTAAGCCGAAAAACGGCGTGGGGGTCCCCCCAAAATCCAAACCAGACCCTTAGGTCTGGATTTTAAGGTGAACCCCCTTAAGCCAAAAAACGGCGTGGGGGTCCCCCCAAAATTCAAACCAGACCCTTATCCGAGCACGCAACCTGGCAGGCCGCAGGGGAAAAGGGGGGGACGAGAGAGCGGCCCCCCCTCCCTCCTGAACCGTACCAGGCCACATGCCCTCAACATGGGGGGTTTGGTGTTTCGGGGCAGGGGGGCGACCTGCAGCCCCCCCACCCCAAAGCACCCTGCCCCCATGTTGATGGGGACAAGGGCCTCTTCCCGACAACCCTGGCCGCTGGTTGTCGGGGTATGCGGGCAGGGGGCTTTTCGGAATCCGGGCGCCCCCTTTAAAAAGGGGGCCCCCAGATGCCGGTCCCCCACCCTATGTGAATGAGTATGGGGTACATCGTACCCCTACCCATTCACCTGGTGGCAAAATAAGTCAATAAAAAAAGACAACACAGGTTTGAATAGTAATTTATTGGGCAGCTCCGGGTGTCTTCTTCCGACTTCGGGGGTCTTTCTGCCGGGCCCCTGCTATCTTCTGCTAGCTCTTTTGCTAGCGGAGGTCCCGGGCTTCCTCGCCGTCTTCTTCCGACTTCGGGGGTCTCTTGTTCTGTTCTGCGGTTCTTCTCCGGTGTCTTCTCCACGATCTCCGGTTCTTTCTGCCTTCTGCCGGGCGCCCCGCTATCTTCTCGCAGCTCTTTTGCTAGCGGGGGCCGGTCTTCTTCGTCGCCTTCTTCCCTCTTCTCTTCGCCCGATGTTGCCTCGTCGCTGTCCACCGCTGCAATGCTGTGTCCGAGCAGTGGTGCCACTTTTAATGGCATGGGGCGTGGTCACCGGCTGATGCTACCGCTGACCCCGCCCCCGTATGATGTCACAGTCCCGGGGAATGATGGGACTGTGACGTGAAATGGGGGCGGGGTCAGCGGTGGCATCAGCCGGTGACCACGCCCCATGCCAATAAAAGTGGCACCGCTGCTCGGACAGATCATTGCAGCGGTGGACAGCGATGAGGCAACATCGGGCGAAGAGAAGAGGGAAGAAGGCTTCGAAGAAGACCGGCCCCCGCTAGCAAAAGAGCTGCGAGAAGATAGCGGGGCGCCCGGCAGAAGGCAGAAAGAACCGGAGAACAGAACAAGAGACCCCCGAAGTCGGAAGAAGATGGCGAGGAAGCCCGGGACCCCCGCTAGCAAAAGAGCTAGCAGAAGATAGCAGGGGCCCGGCAGAAAGACCCCCGAAGTCGGAAGAAGACCCCCGGAGCTGCCCAATAAATTACTTTTCAAACCTGTGTTGTCTTTTTTTATTGACTTATTTTGCCACCAGGTGAATGGGTAGGGGTACGATGTACCCCATACTCATTCACATAGGGTGGGGGGCAGGTATCTGGGGTCCCCCTTATTAAAGGGGGCTCCCGGATTCTGATAAGCCCCCCCACCCGCAGACCCCGACAACCAACGGCCAGGGTTGTCGGTAAGAGGCCCTTGTCCCAATTAACATGGGGGCAGGGTGCTTTGGGGTGGGGGGGCCGCAGGTCGCCCCCCTTCCCCGAAGCACCAAACCCCCCATGTTGAGGGCACACGGCCTGGTACGGTTCAGGAGGGAGGGGGGCCGCTCTCTCGTTCCCCCCTTTTCCCCTGCGGCCTGCCAGGTTGAGTGCTCGGATAAAGGGTCTGGTGTGTATTTTTAGGGGACCCCATGCACATTTTTTTGTTTTTTGGTGCGGGGTTCCCCTTAAAATACATGCCAGATGACCTGAAGGGCCTGGTATGGATTCTGGGGGGACCCCCACGCCAGTTTTTTTTTCATTTTTTTTTGGGGGGGGGGGGGTCCCCTTTGAATCCATACTAGACCCAAGGGCCTGGAATGGACCTGGGGAGGGACCCCACGCTGTTATTTTTATTTTATTTTTTTAAACCGTTTTTTTTTTTTTTTTACATTTCCTTTAACAACCAGCTATAAACAGGTAAAACAAAAAATCGCCGCAAAATTGCAGTACTTGCGTTTTGTTTTGGATGCGGGTCCATTGAATTCTATTACATCCAAAACACTGTTTTTGGCCTGGCAAAAAAAATCTGCAGTTGCGTTTAAAATCGTTTTCACAAACCCTCAAAATGCCTTCAGACGCCAAAGATTTCCACGTTTCAGACGCGGTACCAGCGTTTAGCCGCATTTTAGTTTAGAAGCGTTTTTAAAGGTGACCTATTTTTTTACATTGATAAACTCCAAATTTATGGCAAAGGAGGAAAAACCAAAATAAATATAAATATATATATATATATATATATATATGAAATTGCTTCCATTGCATTGTGGACAATCCACAACTTGGGGCAGCTGACGTGGCAAGTGGACAATCCACAACTTGTGGCAAGTGATGTGGCAAGTGACACGCTAAATACAACTACACTGCTGCTCTCAGCTGCTGATATCACTCTGGTCTCACAAAATAGCTAAAATCGTAAATAATACAGTTTTTTGAGCTTAGGGCGGCTCCTTATCATGTACATGCAAATGTAGTAAAACACGGCATGCAAACGCCACAAAGCGCGCCTTTCTAAACGCCACTTTCAACCTTACTTCAGAACACTTTGCACCAGCGTCCCGTCTACATGGGGCCTAAAAACGCCTATGCCATTTACAGCTCAAAAACGCCATGGTGGCCATGAGGCCATAGGCTAACATGGAGAGATGTTTTTAAGCTGCAAAAAACGCTCAAACAAGTGGCTTGAAAAACGTCCGTGCGCATGTCGCCTTATATTAACCACTCGTGCACTGCCCAGACCAAGTTTCACATTTCAGCGCTGATGCACTTTTAATGACAATTGCGCGCTCATACAACACTGTAACCCAATGAAAATGTTTTATTTGTTGGCACACAAATAGAGCTTGCTTTTGGTGCTATTTGATCACCTTTGTGTTTTTTTTTTTTTTATATAAATACAAAAGACCGAGTTTAACCACTTCAATACCATGCACTTATACAGCTTCCTGCCCAAGCCAATTTTGAGCTTTCAGCGCTGTCGCAATTTGAATGACAATTGCGCGGTCATGCTACACTGTACCCAAACAAATTTTTTATCATTTTGTTCCCACAAATAGAGCTCTCTTTTGGTGGTATTTGATCGCCTCTGCGATTTTTATTTTTTGCGCAACAAATAAAAAAAGAGCGAAAATTTAAAAAAAAAAACTATGTTTTTCTTTGTTTCTGTAATTTTTTTTGTAAATAAGTACCTTTTCTACTTCAATGACGGGCACTGATAAGGCGGCACTGATGGGCACCGATGAGGTGGCACTGATGAGGTGGCACTGATGATGGGCACTGATGAGGTGGCACTGGTATGCGGCACTGGTGGGCAGTCATAGGCGGCACTGATTGGCACTCATAGGCGGCACTAATGGGCACTTTTAGGCGGCACTGATGGGTGGCACGGACGGGCACTGATAGGTGGCACTGATGGACACTAGTAGGTGGCACTGGTGACACTGCTGCCTAGCAATGCCAGCCACCACACATTTGTTTCTTGACATGATCGTGCCAGTCAGTGCCCATGTGTGGGCACTGATTGGCATTTTTTTTATATATATATATTTTTTACTACATGTGGATGGCCATGGGGGCCATCCACATGATTGGGGCTTCCCTGGTGGTCCTGGGGGGCTTCCCTGGTGGTCCAGTGTGGGTATCCGAGGGGGGGCTGCGCTGATAAACAATCAGCGCGAACCCCCCCTGTCAGGAGAGCCGCCGATCGGCTCTCCTCTACTCGCGTCTGTCAGACGCAAGTGAGGAAGAGCCGATCAATGGCTCTTCCTGTTTACTTCCTGATCAGCCGTGATTCGACACGGCTGATCACATGGTAAAAAGCCTCCGACGGAGGCTTTTTACCGAGATCAGTGTAGCGGTGGGTCAGACTGACCCACCGCTCCACCGATCGCCGCGATGCGCGCCCCCTCCGGGCGCGCGGCGGCTGTTATCCCGCAGGACGTCATATGACGTCCAGTGTGGATAACAGAACCACTTCCCGGACGTCAATTTGCTATTGACTGGGCGGGAAGTGGTTAAAAAAATTAAAAATTGATATTTTACCCACTTCAGCACTGGGCCTATTCTGGCACTTCTCTCCTTCATGTAAAAATCATAAATTTATGGCTATAAAATTACTTCTAAACACCAAACATTATATATGTTTTTGGAGCAGACACCCTAGGGAATAAGATGGTGGTCATTGCAAATTTTTATCTCGCTCGGTATTTGCGCAATAAATTTTCAAACGCCTTTTGTTTACTAAAAATATTACAAAACAGTAAAGTTACGGCCAATTTTTTGGTATAATGTGAAAGATGTTGTTATGCTGAGTAAATAGATACCTAACACGTCACGCTTTAAAATTGCGCACACTCATGGCATGACACCAAACTTCAGTAATTAAAAATCTCCCTAGGCGATGCTTTAATTTTTTTTACACTTTACCATTTTGGCATTACAGAGGAGGTCTAGTGCTAGAATTGTTGCACTCGTTCTAACGCACGCAGCAATAACTCACATGTGTGGTTTGAATGGCGTTTACATATGTGGGCAGGACTTACGTGTGTGTTCGCTTCTGAGCGCGAGCTACCGGGGACATGGGCGTTTTTTCGTATTTTTGCTTATTTTTTTAAATTTAGTTTTTGGATCACTTTTATTCCTATTACAAGGAATGTAAACATCCCTTGTAATAGGAATGTGTGTGACAGGTCCGCTTTATGGAGAGATGCGGGGTCAATAAGACCCCGCATCTCTCCTCCAGGCTGGAAAGCATGATATTGGTCCAAAAAAAATCACCAATCTCATGCTGACAGCCGAGATCACGGCTTGGTTAACATACAGGAACACGGCGTGATGTCATAACGTCGTGCCCGTGCCTCCGACGGTCATAGAGATGACTGATGACCATCTGGTCACTAGTCATCTCCAAATCGTTCTCCGAGCCCCAGATGGCACGGGAGAGCCCGAAGAAGCACCGGATGGCGGCAAAGGGGGGGGGGGAACGTCCCCTCCCCCACCTATAAGAACAATCAAGCGGCGGAACTGCCACTATGATCGTTTTTATTGTGCACAGAATCGCCGGCTGAAAAGAATGATATCTGAATGATGCCTGCAACTGCACCCAACATTCAGATGTCACCGCACAAAGCCAAGGATGTCATTTGACGGTGGGCGGTAGGAAACTGGTTAATATTTTTAAAAAAGGTAATTTTTCTTCTTCATTGATGTACACTGATGAGACTGCACTGATGGGCACAGATAAGGTGGCAAGGGTGGGCACTGAGAGGTGGCATTGCTATTTAGCACTGGTGGGCAGTGAGAAGTGGCACTGCTAGGTGGCAATGATAGTTGGCAGTGATGGGCACTGATAGGCAGCACTGCTAGGTGCCACTGATTGGCACAAGTGGTGGGCATTGATAGGTGGCACTGGCAGGGGCTATTAATTGTCACAGATGATGCAGAATTGCCTCTTCCTCTTCGGGCCCCATGTCCCTTGCACATAAGCTGGTGATTGCCTTTTTTTTTATGCTCACGCTGTCAGCACAAGGAGAAAACAAAAACCATTACCCAGCTTTTGTTTACATCACGTGATCAGCTGTCATTTGCTGACAGCTGATCACATGGTAAAGGGCAGGGATCGGGCCCCTTACTCGGATCTGTCATCACCTGAGTCTCAGTGACTCTGTGACCACAGCGCGCGCAAAGGGGAGGATGTTTATTGACGGACTGCCGGCAATTGAGGACCATGCTGTGGCCGTCGATCAGTTATAGCGCTGATCTCAAGTGATTAAAGAGGGTCAAAATGGGCCATTGACATGCATCACAATTCAACTTAGGAATGAGTCTTTGAAAAGTTAAACTAAATAATTTGGCCACTTTATCCTTCCAAATAATTCACTTCCTGTCACATAGCCACACAGGAAGTGAGGGAAAATCCCTAACAATGTCTTTCCTTGGGGACACACAGGTCAGTCTAAATCCTTTCCCCATTATGCACATTGCACTCCAGCATATTGCGGGGTACACCCCAAATTATTAGGTATTTTGGACTTTGGGGTTTATTTACTAAAGGCAAATCTACTGTGCACTTGCTGTATATCTGAGGGGGACATGCAAGCCCAAAAAAATACACAATCTTTGCTTTTACATGATTGGAACAGCCAATAACCAGTACTTTCCCCTCAGATTTTCAGCAGCTACACTTTTACTGCAGAGTGGATTTGTCTTTACTAAACCCCAAACTATACATTGATTTGGGGTGTACACAACAAAGTACTAGAGTGCAATTTGCTCAATGGGGACACTAGTTAGATTGATCTGTGTGTCCCCAAGAAAAGACATTGGTAGGGTTTTACCTTCACTTCCTGTTTAGCTGTGTGACAGGAAGTGAAGCCAATTTTAAGAAAAGGAGACAAAGGCCAAACTACAAAAAAAATTCAAAAAATTATAAAAAAAAAAAAAAAAAAACACACACACACACGCAGGGGTTCCAACACTTTGTTTCCCTCAAAATGCCCACAATTAGAATTCTATGGCCTTGAGCTATTTTTAAGTGCAGTGCTCTAAATCAGTGCTTCTCAAGTACCCCCAACAGGCCATGTTTGCAGGTTATCCTTCATCTAGCACTTGTGCTTTAAATTACAGTCAATGGTTTTGATTTTTGGACAGCAATTCTCAATAAGATAAATCTACAAAACATGTCCTGATCCGGGTACTTGAGGACTGAGGCTGAGAACCACTGCAGTAAAAAAGGAAAATTGAATACTTACCGCTCTGTATTTCATTTCCTGGTGACTTTCCATGGCAGAACACAATACAATCCATGCATATGCTAGCATGAAGGCACCAGATTAGACAAAAAACACCAGTTTTGTTTTGACATGCCAATCAGCTGTCACATTTGTTGCAAAGAAAACACAAAACAAACATCAAAACTTTGCATCAATTTTTATTGGTCAACAAAATAAAAGGGAAGGCAAAATAAAAAACATGGTCAATTTGAAACAGTTACAGACTCAACATCTTGAGAAATTTTTGGCCAAAAAAAAAAAAGGCAGCAGACAATTAAATCAAACGACACACATTAACAACATCAGAATTATTTCAGGGGAACATTTCCCCCACACAAAAAATATACAATCCACAAAAGTTAACCAATCACCTGTTTTGCAAAGACATAACAAATAAAATACATGTGTTACAAACTCGATAAGGACACCAACTTGTACATTTTGCCCCCCACACACACACACTTGCCTCTTCTCAGGGCAAGCGAACGAATGCTCCTTGTGAGCTTTATATAACATAGGTTTGTGTGCTAATGAGGCAATTGAAAACACATGCACAGTCCATGAAACACCCAAAATGCAAGTTCACTCAATGTAGAGACTGAAATTCAAAGTGGGTACACCTGTTAAGGATGTCCTTCAATTACTAACCCATCAAAACACTCTCTGAGTGAGCATGCCCAGAAATATCCAGGCGCTGTTCACACACAAAAAGCACGCAAAAAAAAACTAACTGGCTGGGCATGTGCAGAACAACACCAATGCAGCTAGCAAAAAATAACCCCCCCTCCCCCCGTCCAAAATTAAGCACATCATCCAGCATGCTACAAAATTAGAGATGGGACAATCACCCCTCCCCCCCACCAACAAATACCATTGCAGTCTATGGGAACTGACTTGTTAATTTTGCTAGTCCCCACTTGGCTGGCTTATCTTCTAGTTATTGGCCTTAAAATGGGGGCCCAGGTCCCACCCTAAGGGACATATATCAATGTCACCAATTTGGAAAACGCCAAAAACAAAACAAGGAGAAGTGCCTTTAAATATGCCAAATTGCTTAAGGGCCTTTTCACACCACATGCAGTGCATTGCGTTTTTTATGCATCCAAAATGCATGGAAAGTTGGTTATATGGTTCTAAATGGCAGTGTTTGTTCCAGTGCGTTTCAGTTCCCCCAAAAAAGTAGAACATGCTGCATTTTACCTGCACTGAACTGTACTGGAACGCATCATAAACGCACTGGAACACACTTGTCCTTATCTATGGTTAATAAAAAAGAGGGGGGGGGGGGAAAGCACTGGACTGCATCAAAAAACGTACCAAAAATGCACTGGAACGCATTAAAAACGTGCATGCAGAAAAGCACCTGGAACGCATCCGGATTGTGTTTCTATGGTGTGAACTGGCCCTAGTTCACACTATAGAAACGCAGTCTGGGTGCGTTCCAGGTGCTTTTCTGCATGCGCATTTTTGACACATTCCAGTGCATTTTTGATGCGTTTTTGATGCGGTCCAGTTTTTTTCCCCCTCTTTTCACTTAGGACAAGTGTGTTGCAGTGCGTCTTTGGTGCATTGAGGTGCGTTGCGGTGCATTCTAGTGCATTTTTGGTACGTTCCGTTGCGTTTTTGATGTGTTTTACTGGGGTCCAGTACAGTTTTGTACCTAAAAAATGCAGCATGACCAATTTTTTTTGGCTTTCTGAAACGCACTGGAACGGACTGCAGTGGTGTGAACTATGCCATTGGCATTAATGTGATCAACTTTCTTTGCGTTTTTCAGGCATCAAAAAAACGCACTGCACTGCATCCGGTGTGAACTGGCCCTAAATATCATCCCCGGGGGGTGTCTATAGTATGCCTGTAAAGTAGCACATGTTTTCCATGTTTATAACAGTTGGAGAGCAAAATTACATTTCTAAAGTAAAATAATAGTAATTTAAAATCCTTGCGGCTGTAATGAATTGCTGGTTCCCGTCAATACAGATAAAAGTCATTGAAAGTCTTTGCTAACCCAAAAAAAAAATGCGTAGGGGTCCCCCAAATTCCATAACCAGGCCCTTCAGGTCTGGAATGGATATTAAGGGGAACCCCGCTGCAAATTTTTAATAAAAATGACGTGGGGTTCCCCCCAAATATCCATACCAGGCCCTTCAGATCTGGCATGGATTTTAAGGGGAACTCCACCCAAAATTTTAAAAAAATGGCGTGGAGTCCCCCTAAAAATCCACACCAAACCCTTTATCCGAGCACATAACCTGGCCGGCCGCAGGAAAAGAGGGGGGGACGAGAGCGGCCCCCCCTCCCTCCTGAACCGTACCAGGCCACATGCCCTCAACATGGGGAGAATGTCCCCATGTTGATGGGGACAAAGTCTTAATCCCCACAACCCTTGCCCAGTGGTTGTGGGGGTCTGCGGGCGGGGGGCTTATCGGAATCTGGAAGACCCCTTTAACAAAGGGGACCCCCAGATCCCGCCCCCCCTATGTGAAATGGTAATGGGGTACAAATTTACCCCTACCATTTCACAAAGAAATTGTAAAAAATGACAAGAGCCGGTTTTTGACAATTCCTTTATTAATGTCTTTTCCTTTCTTCCTCCATCTTCTTCTTCCTCCATCTTCTTCTTCCTCCATCTTCTTCTTCCTCCATCTTCTTCTTCCTCCATCTTCTTCTTCCTCCATCTTCTTCTTTTCTCCATTCGGGTTTCTTCCTCCATCTTCATCTTCCTTCTTCCTTCGGTGTTCTCGTCCGCATCTTGCTCCGGCGTCTTCCCTTCTTTCTTCTCCGGCCGCTCCGTTTGAATTGGAGGTTCCCGCTGTGTGACGCTTCAGTTCTTCAGTTCCCCTCTGGGTCCGCTAACACCCGGTGACCCCGCCCCCCTCTGACGCACATGTATTTCATGGGGACTTTCCCCGTGGTGTCAGAGGGGGGCGGAGCCACAGGGGGGGCAGCGGACCAAGTGGAGAACTGAAGCGTCGCACAGCGGCAAGCTCCAATTCAAACGGAGCAGCCGGAGAAGAAAGAAGGGAAGACGCCGGAGCAAGATGAAGACGAGAAGACCGAAGGAAGATGGAAGATGAAGATAAAGATGAAGAGGAAGAAGAAGAAGATGGAAGAAAATGGAAGAAGAATAAGATGGAAGAAAGGAAAAGACATTAATAAAGGAATTTTCAAAAACCGGCTCTTGTCATTTTTTAAATTTTTGACACTTTCTTTGTGAAATGGTAGGGGTACAATGTACCCCATTACCATTTCACATTGGGGGGGCAGGATCTGGGGGTCCCCTTTGTTAAAGGGGTCTACCAGATTCCGATAAGCCCCCTGCCCGCAGACCCCCACAACCACCGGGCAAGGGTTGTGGGGATGAGGCCCTTGTCCCCATCAACATGGGGACATCCCCATGTTGAGGGCATGTGGCCTGGTACGGTTCAGGAGGGAGGGGGGGCCGCTCTCGTCCCCCCCCCCCCCTCTTCCCCTGCGGCCGGCCAGGTTATGTGCTCGGATAAAGGGTCTGGTGTGGATTTTTGGGGGGACTCCACGCCATTTTTTTTTAAATTTGGGGTGGAGTTCCCCTTAAAATCCATGCCAGATCTCAAGGGCCTGGTATGGATATTTAGGGGAACCCCACGTAATTTTTTTAAGAAATTTGCAGCAGGGATCCCCTTAATATCCATTCCAGACCTGAAGGGCCTGGTTATGGAATTTGGGGGGACCCCCACACTTTTTTTTTTTGGTTAGCAATGACTTTCTATGACTTTTCTCTATATTGCCGGGAGCCGACAATTCATTACAGCCGCGGCTGCTTTTAAAGGTTTTTTTTTTCCCTTTAGAAATGTCATTTTGCTGGCGCAATGGAAAGTTCAGAGCTGCGCCTGTTCAACTTATGCAAATTGACTTAGGTGACTTGACATTTACTAAGATTTTGCCGGCGCAGTGTCCCGGCGCATTTGAACCATTGAAATTCCCGCGCTGAGCTCAAAAAAACCTCCCGCAGCTCGAATCGTACTTGCCGGCGCAGCGGGCTGGTTTTGAAAAAGTTACTTTATCACTCAATTTTGGCCATGTTTGTTATTTGGGCAGGTGTCACTACACTTCCTCACATCACCCCATGTCACCCCCATTATATTCTCACTTCCAGCTTCTTTATATTTAGTGTTTAACATGCTGTGCGCCAGGTCCATAGTGGCGCACTGAGCGCCTCCTCCCGTCCGCCGACAACATTATAGTAAATGGGAAATAGGGCTGCGCTACAGGCGCTAATGTTTTGTAAATACCAAAACAGCCATTGCACACGCAGATGCGCCAATACTCATGGCGCAAACGTTTCGTAAATCAGCCCCAGTGTTTTAACATGTGCTATCTCCCATCAGGGGATCTCAATGTACGCGTTTTGTGGGTGCAACCCCTTCCTCACAACTCAAGTAGGTGAGAGGAAGGGGCTGCACCCCCAAAACACATCCATTGATCCCCCATGATGGGAGATAGCACATGTTGACATTAGGCATGGGATCAGGAGGAAAATCCCCATTTTGCCTCACAATTTGTGTGCATCTTCAAAATTTGTCTTGTTCAGGGGTGACATCACTCCATCTGATGAGGGCCAGATCAACACAGTTTGGACACACTAATGTCCGATATTGCCTTCAGTTTTTCAATGTTGAACTTTGTAAGTTCCAGAGTTGCCTTTGGCCAATTATGGCTCATGGGTTTAAGTCCACGCCCCACGCTATATAAGGCCGTCTGCACGTCGGCCGTGTGTAGTGTGTTGGTGGCGTTGGTTGAGAGAGAGAGATAGAGTGTAATTTCATTTCATTTACTTTGAGCAGGCAGGTGATTCAGTTAGCTTCAGTTTATTTAGTATATATATATATATATATATATATATATATATATATATATACACACACACATACCGTGTGTGTGTATATATATATATATATATATATATATATATATATATATATATATATATATATATATATATATATAGTGGGAGATTAGCTCGTGGGGATCACAGTTTCTTTAAAACCTGGAGTATTGCCAGCTTTATTTACAAGTGGTTTGCGATAGTCATACAAAATAAACAAAACAGTAAAACAAATCCTTGCCGTCTGGCGCTATACTATACAGTAACCGCTCTCTATACGGTGAGGGGCTGGTCCCCGTCACCCACAAAACACAAGGTGAAGTAAAGCAAACCTTTTTCTTTCAGCCCAAATAAACAGCGCTCCTCTTACTCAGATTCCCTTCTCAGTCTCAGACCAGAGCCATGCTGTGCTCTCTTCCTAGATCTTTAAAGCCCAGCTGCCTATGGATTCCAGTGAACCTGAATATCTGGACCAGAACCCAGCCAACTACAGAGGCTGGAAAAACCTGGGCCGGATTCTGGTTCAGTCCCTTACAATGGACCGAATGCGAGGTGAAACATAGCGATTGCCATATATCTCACCTCGCATACAGTCACAATATATATATATATATATATATATATATATATATATATATATAATATAATATATATATACATACATACATACATACATACATACACACACATTTTATTCTGTGCAGCTAGATCTCACTGCAGACCATTCCTGGTGTACTGTTACTAAAATACTTCAGGCAGGCAGTTGATTCAGTTTGCTGCAGTGCATTTAATATATATATATATATATATATATATATATATATATATATATTGTGAGGGGGTTAGCTCGGCAGCGGGTGTGTGTGACCCCCGGGATGGGCTCCCCACACAAAACAGGCCCAGCAAACGGAGGTTGTGGTTTTCAAAATCAAAAAGGTGCGGTTTATTTTCTATTTACAGTGACAAAACACAGCAAAGCAAAAGAAACATAACCAAAATAAATCCTGGTCAAGTTGACCTCTGACTAAACATACAGGTTTCCTAACTAACAACTGGGATCAGCCTAGTGCTGTCCTAGTCCCTAAGTCCCTGGTTTTAAATGTCCAAGCAAATAGGCACACAGGCTTTGTCTCACCGCACAGGGGTTCACTCTCCCTAGACAGTCCACACAGGTCTGGTTCCAGGCATGAGCTAACATCTAATGAAGCTGGGAGTTCTTATAGAGGCCTAAATGAGCTGACAAGCTTCAGCTGGTCTCATCAACTCCCTGTCTGCACGACGCCCAGCACTCTCCCTAGAGGTATGAGTCATCCATGAGCCCACTAGCCTTAGCTGGGCTTATACAACTCTCCACCTAGTTGTATAAGTCGGCGTAAAGCCTGAATCTGGGCGAAATATATCTACCCCCCTGGATGCAACCAGGTGACTTTACCTTCCTGCTGTCACATACCCCCCCCTCTTGTTTTAACCTCGGGGTTGGAACACCAGCAATCAGGCATTCATGTACTCGAGACAAAGCATCCACATTCCCCATTTGAACGCCAGGGCGATGCTTTACTGTGAAGTTGAATTCCTGGAGGGCCAGGAACCACCTATTCACTCTTCTATTTGTTTCCTTGTTTTGAGCCATCCACTTTAACGGAGCGTGATCCGTAACCATGTCAAAGTGCCTACCTAGCAGGTAGTACCGAAGGGAATCTAGAGCCCACTTCACCGCTAAACACTCCTTTTCAATGGTGGCGTAATTTACCTCATGGGACTTCAACTTCCTGCTGAGGTAAATGACTGGGTGCTCTTCCCCGTTCCAGACCTGGGACAATACTGCTCCTAACCCCACATCTGACGCATCACTTTGTACGACAAAGTCTTTAGAGAAGTCGGGTGAGTACAACACTGGCTGGCTACATAAGGCTTGTTTCAAGAATTGGAATGCTGCCTCAGCCTCGGGGGTCCATTTAATCATGACCGACCCTTTCCCCTTCGTCAGGTTGGTTAGGGGCACAGCCTTAGAAGCAAAGTGGGGAATGAATCGCCGATAATACCCAGCGATTCCCAGAAAGGCTCGTACCTGCTTCTTGCTGTTGGGACGTGGCCAACTCTGGATGGCCTCGACTTTGTTGAGTTGGGGTTTTATTACTCCCCTCCCAATGGTGTACCCAAGATATTTGGCCTCCTCCTGCCCAATGGTACACTTCTTGGGGTTAGCCGTAAACCCCGCTTCCCGAACAGAGTCCAGGACTGCTTGCACTTTTGGCAGATGTGAGGCCCAATCTGTGCTATGGACAATTACGTCATCCAGGTAAGCCGCAGCATACTTCCGATGGGGCCTCAGCATCTGGTCCATTTTCCGCTGGAATGTGGCCGGCGCATTCTGTAACCCGAACGGCATTCTTTTATATTGGAACGCCCCGTCTGGGGTTACAAATGCGGTTTTCTCTTTGGCCGACTTGGCCAGGGGGATTTGCCAATACCCTTTTGTGAGGTCAAGAGTCGTCATGTATCGGGCTGTTCCCAGCCGGTCGATCAACTCATCTATACGTGGCATGGGGTAGGTGTCAAATTTTGTAACTTTGTTCAACTGACGAAAATCGTTACAAAATCGCCAGCTCCCATCCGGTTTAGGCACCAACACGATGGGACTAGACCAATCACTTTGGGACTCCTCTATCACCCCTAAGTTCAGCATTTTCTGTACTTCCTCCCGTATTGCCTCCCGTCGAGCCTCTGGGATCCGATAGGGTTTTAACTTCACCCTTTCACCGGGCGGGGTAATGATGTCATGCTCTACCCCAGATGTTTGTCCCGGCAGCTCAGAAAATACCTCCTTGTTGCGAAGCACAAACTCCTTAACCTCCTGTTGTTGGGGTTGTGACAAGGTGGCTGCTATGGTGGCTGCTATTCCAACCTCAGGAATCACGCAACCAGTTTGAGCTGGTGACCAAGTGTCTGCGACTAGGGACTCTCTATCCCTCCAGGCTTTCAACAGATTAACGTGATAGATCTGTTCGGGCTTTCGCCTTCCTGGTTGTCTGACCTTGTAATTCACTTCGCTCACTTTTTCCATTATCTCGTAGGGGCCTTGCCATTTGGCAAGGAATTTACTTTCAACCGTAGGGACAAGTACCAATATCCTATCCCCCGGGGAAAAGGTACGGGTCTTGGCTCCACGGTTTTACACTCTCTGCTGTGCCAACTGCGCTTGGGCCAAATGTTCCTTCACGATGGGCATTACCTGTGCAATTCGATCTTGCATCAGGGCGACATGCTCAATCACACTCCTGTGGGGAGAACTCTCACTTTCCCAAGTTTCCTTGGCAATATCCAACAGCCCTCTTGGGTGTCTCCCATACAGTAACTCAAAGGGGGAGAATCCCGTAGAGGATTGGGACACCTCCCTAATAGCAAACATCAAATAAGGAAGTAAACAGTCCCAATCCTTTCCATCTCTATCCACCACTTTCTTCAACATTTGTTTTAGGGTTTTGTTGAATCTTTCAACCAGCCCATCGGTTTGGGGGTGATACACAGACGTACGCGATTGCGTCACTTTGAACAATTTACACAGCTCTTTCATAACCCGGGACATAAAGGGTGTACCTTGGTCCGTAAGCAGTTCTTTACAAATACCCACCCGGCTAAAAACAAGAGATAGCTCTTTGGCTATGGTTTTGGCCGAGGTATTTCGGAGAGGGATCGCTTCTGGATAACGGGTGGCATAGTCCATTATAACTAATATGTACTGGTGCCCCCTAGCGGACTTGATTATAGGACCTACCAAATCCATGGCGATCCTCTCAAACGGGACCTCAATGATGGGTAGAGGGACCAGCGGGCTACGGAAATGTGGCATCGGGGCCAACCTCTGACACACAGGGCAGGAGGAACAATAATTTTCTACGTCCTTCATCACCCCCGGCCAATAGAATCTCTGTAATACCCTCTCTCGGGTTTTCTCTGTCCCCAGATGACCTCCAAGAATGTGCCCATGGGCCAACTCCAACACCAACTTCCTGTAAGGTTTGGGCACCACAAGCTGCTCAACGGTTTCTTCTGCCCTTTTTGCCACCCGATACAGTAGGTCCTTCTCTACGCTGAAGTATGGGTAAGTGCAGGTATTATCTGGGTTCACTAACTCGCCATCTATTTTCACTACGTTTTCCCGTGCCTTTATTAGGGCGGGGTCTTTCAACTGTTCTGTGGCAAAGTTTTCCCTGTGAACCTCAAGATCAGAAAACTCCACAGACGGTAGGTTTTCGTCTGAGGAGGTGGGCTCCTCTCCAGTTTCTTGAGTCTCCCCTGCCAATACTGATAAGGGAAATTCCGGAGAGTCCTCACCACTCTCAGGGGAGTTCTGGCTATCACATTCCTGGTACATAGGGGCACCAGTGAGGGGCTCAGGATCATCCCACAGTTCCCAGAACTTCGGAAAATCCCTTCCCACAATGGCGTCATGCGGTAACTGAGATACTAAGCCCACTGGATGAGAGAGGGTACCTTTGGGGGTATCGAAACACACTGTAGTCACTGGATACTCTCGGGTGTCCCCATGCACACAAATAACAGCTACCTTGCTATTCCCAGAGACCTCTGTTTTAACTAACTCAGCCTTTATCAGGGTCACAAGGCTACCTGAATCCAGCAATACCACAACATTTCTACCATTAACACACATTTTGCATAAATGTTTCTCAGTTCCTCGAATGGCAGTGCATGCGACTGTCGCACACAGCGACTGACGTCTGCCCGTCAGAAAGTCACACTGCATGGGTTCCTCCACAACCGGGCAATTGGCTGCAATATGTCCCGCTTGCCGGCAGCGGTAGCAAACGATCCTTCTTGCCGCCTCTTGAGCCGCTGATTTCCCAGGCTGTTCTCGCCAAACTTGGGGTAGAGCTCCCACCCTCTCACTCTCTCCACCCTCACCCCTTGGAATCCTCTTATCCGCCCCTGGGGATGGTCTGGTCTTAGGGTGGAAAGTCCGAGTGTCTCTGGAAGAGGCCGTCAGGTTCTCTGTAGCCAAGTATTTCTCCACACGATCCACAAGACCATCGGCCGTCTCTGGGTCTCCATGGCTTACCCACTTTTGGATGGCAGTAGGAAGGGCTCTCAAAAACCGATCCATTACAACACGTTCCACAATCTTTGGTGCGGACAAAGTCTCTGGCTGTAGCCACTTTCTGCTCAGGTGAATGAGATCATACATTTGAGACCTGGGGGGTTTTCTAAGCTGGAAAGTCCAGTTATGCACACGCTGAGCCCGGACAGCCTGGGTGACACCCAGCCTTGCCAAAATTTCAGCTTTTAGCATCACATAGTCTTTTGCTTGGTTAGGCTCTAGGTCATAGTAAGCTTTCTGCGATTCACCAGTTAACAGAGGAGCCACCAGTCCAGCCCACTGCTCCTCAGGCCACTTTTCTCTTTCAGCGGTCCTTTCAAATGTGGTCAAAAATACCTCTGGATCATCCTCTCCAGTCATTTTTGTCAATAAACGACTCACCCCAAAGGACGCGGTATTAGTGGGACGGCTTTCCTCACTGGTCTGCGGACGTTGCTGCATTACTGCTTCCATTTGTTGTAGTCTCTGCTCTTGCTTCTGTAACAGGTCTATGAAGCGGGCCTCAGATTGCTGCTGGGCTTGTTGCTGAGCTTCCAGACTCTGTTGGTGAGCTTGCTGCTGGGCTGCAAGGCTCTGTTGATGAGCTTGCTGCTGGGCTGCAAGGCTCCTTTGCAAACCTGCATTTGTCTGCTGTTGATTGGCATTTGCTAGAGCCAGCTGTTTCAGTATCTCCTCCATGCTGGCTTAAAAAAAAAACTGCCTGCATTCTCCACCAACTGTGAGGGGGTTAGCTCGGCAGCGGGTGTGTGTGACCCCCGGGATGGGCTCCCCACACAAAACAGGCCCAGCAAACGGAGGTTGTGGTTTTCAAAATCAAAAAGGTGCGGTTTATTTTCTATTTACAGTGACAAAACACAGCAAAGCAAAAGAAACATAACCAAAATAAATCCTGGTCAAGTTGACCTCTGACTAAACATACAGGTTTCCTAACTAACAACTGGGATCAGCCTAGTGCTGTCCTAGTCCCTAAGTCCCTGGTTTTAAATGTCCAAGCAAATAGGCACACAGGCTTTGTCTCACCGCACAGGGGTTCACTCTCCCTAGACAGTCCACACAGGTCTGGTTCCAGGCATGAGCTAACATCTAATGAAGCTGGGAGTTCTTATAGAGGCCTAAATGAGCTGACAAGCTTCAGCTGGTCTCATCAACTCCCTGTCTGCACGACGCCCAGCACTCTCCCTAGAGGTATGAGTCATCCATGAGCCCACTAGCCTTAGCTGGGCTTATACAACTCTCCACCTAGTTGTATAAGTCGGCGTAAAGCCTGAATCTGGGCGAAATATATCTACCCCCCTGGATGCAACCAGGTGACTTTACCTTCCTGCTGTCACATACCCCCCCCTCTTGTTTTAACCTCGGGGTTGGAACACCAGCAATCAGGCATTCATGTACTCGAGACAAAGCATCCACATTCCCCATTTGAACGCCAGGGCGATGCTTTACTGTGAAGTTGAATTCCTGGAGGGCCAGGAACCACCTATTCACTCTTCTATTTGTTTCCTTGTTTTGAGCCATCCACTTTAACGGAGCGTGATCCGTAACCATGTCAAAGTGCCTACCTAGCAGGTAGTACCGAAGGGAATCTAGAGCCCACTTCACCGCTAAACACTCCTTTTCAACGGTGGCGTAATTTACCTCATGGGACTTCAATTTCCTGCTGAGGTAAATGACTGGGTGCTCTTCCCCGTTCCAGACCTGGGACAATACTGCTCCTAACCCCACATCTGACGCATCACTTTGTACGACAAAGTCTTTAGAGAAGTCGGGTGAGTACAACACTGGCTGGCTACATAAGGCTTGTTTCAAGAATTGGAATGCTGCCTCAGCCTCGGGGGTCCATTTAATCATGACCGACCCTTTCCCCTTCGTCAGGTTGGTTAGGGGCACAGCCTTAGAAGCAAAGTGGGGAATGAATCGCCGATAATACCCAGCGATTCCCAGAAAGGCTCGTACCTGCTTCTTGCTGTTGGGACGTGGCCAACTCTGGATGGCCTCGACTTTGTTGAGTTGGGGTTTTATTACTCCCCTCCCAATGGTGTACCCAAGATATTTGGCCTCCTCCTGCCCAATGGTACACTTCTTGGGGTTAGCCGTAAACCCCGCTTCCCGAACAGAGTCCAGGACTGCTTGCACTTTTGGCAGATGTGAGGCCCAATCTGTGCTATGGACAATTATGTCATCCAGGTAAGCCGCAGCATACTTCCGATGGGGCCTCAGCATCTGGTCCATTTTCCGCTGGAATGTGGCCGGCGCATTCTGTAACCCGAACGGCATTCTTTTATATTGGAACGCCCCGTCTGGGGTTACAAATGCGGTTTTCTCTTTGGCCGACTTGGCCAGGGGGATTTGCCAATACCCTTTTGTGAGGTCAAGAGTCGTCATGTATCGGGCTGTTCCCAGCCGGTCGATCAACTCATCTATACGTGGCATGGGGTAGGTGTCAAATTTTGTAACTTTGTTCAACTGACGAAAATCGTTACAAAATCGCCAGCTCCCATCCGGTTTAGGCACCAACACGATGGGACTAGACCAATCACTTTGGGACTCCTCTATCACCCCTAAGTTCAGCATTTGTTTTAGGGTTTTGTTGAATCTTTCAACCAGCCCATCGGTTTGGGGGTGATACACAGACGTACGCAATTGCGTCACTTTGAACAATTTACACAGCTCTTTCATAACCCGGGACATAAAGGGTGTACCTTGGTCCGTAAGCAGTTCTTTACAAATACCCACCCGGCTAAAAACAAGAGATAGCTCTTTGGCTATGGTTTTGGCCGAGGTATTTCGGAGAGGGATCGCTTCTGGATAACGGGTGGCATAGTCCATTATAACTAATATGTACTGGTGCCCCCTAGCGGACTTGATTATAGGACCTACCAAATCCATGGCGATCCTCTCAAACGGGACCTCAATGATGGGTAGAGGGACCAGCGGGCTACGGAAATGTGGCATCGGGGCCAACCTCTGACACACAGGGCAGGAGGAACAATAATTTTCTACGTCCTTCATCACCCCCGGCCAATAGAATCTCTGTAATACCCTCTCTCGGGTTTTCTCTGTCCCCAGATGACCTCCAAGAATGTGCCCATGGGCCAACTCCAACACCAACTTCCTGTAAGGTTTGGGCACCACAAGCTGCTCAACGGTTTCTTCGGCCCTTTTTGCCACCCGATACAGTAGGTCCTTCTCTACGCTGAAGTATGGGTAAGTGCAGGTATTATCTGGGTTCACTAACTCGCCATCTATTTTCACTACGTTTTCCCGTGCCTTTATTAGGGCGGGGTCTTTCAACTGTTCTGTGGCAAAGTTTTCCCTGTGAACCTCAAGATCAGAAAACTCCACAGACGGTAGGTTTTCGTCTGAGGAGGTGGGCTCCTCTCCAGTTTCTTGAGTCTCCCCTGTCAATACTGATAAGGGAAATTCCGGAGAGTCCTCACCACTCTCAGGGGAGTTCTGGCTATCACATTCCTGGTACATAGGGGCACCAGTGAGGGGCTCAGGATCATCCCACAGTTCCCAGAACTTCGTAAAATCCCTTCCCACAATGGCGTCATGCGGTAACTGAGATACTAAGCCCACTGGATGAGAGAGGGTACCTTTGGGGGTCTCGAAACACACTGTAGTCACTGGATACTCTCGGGTGTCCCCATGCACACAAATAACAGCTACCTTGCTATTCCCAGAGACCTCTGTTTTAACTAACTCAGCCTTTATCAGGGTCACAAGGCTACCTGAATCCAGCAATACCACAACATTTCTACCATTAACACACATTTTGCATAGATGTTTCTCAGTTCCTCGAATGGCAGTGCATACGACTGTCGCACACAGCGACTGACGTCTGCCCGTCAGAAAGTCACACTGCATGGGTTCCTCCACAACCGGGCAATTGGCTGCAATATGTCCCGCTTGCCGGCAGCGGTAGCAAACGATCCTTCTTGCCGCCTCTTGAGCCGCTGATTTCCCAGGCTGTTCTCGCCAAACTTGGGGTAGAGCTCCCACCCTCTCACTCTCTCCACCCTCACCCCTTGGAATCCTCTTATCCGCCCCTGGGGATGGTCTGGTCTTAGGGTGGAAAGTCAGAGTGTCTCTGGAAGAGGCCGTCAGGTTCTCTGTAGCCAAGTATTTCTCCACACGATCCACAAGACCATCGGCCGTCTCTGGGTCTCCATGGCTTACCCACTTTTGGATGGCAGTAGGAAGAGCTCTCAAAAACCGATCCATTACAACACGTTCCACAATCTTTGGTGCGGACAAAGTCTCTGGCTGTAGCCACTTTCTGCTCAGGTGAATGAGATCATACATTTGAGACCTGGGGGGTTTTCCAAGCTGGAAAGTCCAGTTATGCACACGCTGAGCCCGGACAGCCTGGGTGACACCCAGCCTTGCCAATATTTCAGCTTTTAGCATCACATAGTCTTTTGCTTGGTTAGGCTCTAGGTCATAGTAAGCTTTCTGTGATTCACCAGTTAACAGAGGAGCCACCAGTCCAGCCCACTGCTCCTCAGGCCACTTTTCTCTTTCAGCGGTCCTTTCAAATGTGGTCAAAAATACCTCTGGATCATCCTCTCCAGTCATTTTTGTCAATAAACGACTCACCCCAAAGGACGCGGTATTAGTGGGACGGCTTTCCTCACTGGTCTGCGGACGTTGCTGCATTACTGCTTCCATCTGTTGTTGTAGTCTCTGCTCTTGCTTCTGCAACAGGTCTATGAAGCGGGCCTCAGATTGCTGCTGGGCTCGTTGCTGAGCCTCCAGACTCTGTTGCAAAGTTGCGTTTGTCTGCTGCTGGGCTGCAAGGCTCTGTTGTTGAGCTGCAAGGCTCTTTTGCAAACCTGCATTTGTCTGCTGTTGATTGGCATTTGCTAGAGCCAGCTGCTTCAGTATCTCCTCCATGCTGGCTTAAAAAAAAACTGCCACTGGTTCTCCACCAACTGTGAGGGGGTTAGCTCGGCAGCGGGTGTGTGTGACCCCCGGGATGGGCTCCCCACACAAAACAGGCCCAGCAAACGGAGGTTGTGGTTTTCAAAATCAAAAAGGTGCGGTTTATTTTCTATTTACAGTGACAAAACACAGCAAAGCAAAAGAAACATAACCAAAATAAATCCTGGTCAAGTTGACCTCTGACTAAACATACAGGTTTCCTAACTAACAACTGGGATCAGCCTAGTGCTGTCCTAGTCCCTAAGTCCCTGGTTTAGTAAAAGTCCAAACAAATAGCCACACAGGCTTTGCCTCACCGCACAGGGGTTCACTCTCCCTAGACAGTCCACACAGGTCTGGTTCCAGGCATGAGCTAACACCTAATGAATCTGGGAGTTCTTATAGAGGCCTAAATGAGCTGACAAGCTTCAGCTGGCCTCATCAACTCCCTGTCTGTACGACGCCCCACACTCTCCCTAGAGGTATGAGTCATCCATGAGCCTACTAGCCTCAGCTGGGCTTATACAACTCTCCACCCTAGTTGTATAAGTCAGCATAAAGCCTGAATCTGGGCGAAATATATCTACCCCCCTGGATGCAACCAGGTGACTTTACCTTCCTGCTGTCACAATATATATATATATATATATATATATATATATATATATAGTCGAGCCAAGCCTATACCTGAATGTAGGCCATTCCTGGTGTACGTGTTCAAAGACACTTTCAGGCAGGCAGGCAGGCAGGCAGTTGACTCAGTGAGCTGCAGTTCATAAAATATATATCAACTGCATTGTAGTCCAGCCAAGCCTATACCTGACTGTAGGCCATTCCTGGTGTACTGTTTTTAGTAAACTTCAGGCGTTGTTTTGCTAATCTAATTGTACAGTATGTCTGGAAGGCCACGAACGAGAGGCAGATGCTCACAGGCCACTAAAAAAGGGCAAGCAGGCTCTGTGTCTACAGCCAACAGTGGTGGTCGTAGACATGGTGCATCCTCAGCACGTGGCCGTGGGGCACGCTTGGCCTTTTTTTCGGCAGCTGGCCGTGTTGTGCCACAACATGCTGAAGAGTTGGTAGAGTCGATGACCAAGCCATCCTCATCCTCCTCATCCTCTGTCACCCAGGCTAAGAGCACTTTGTCTGCCAATGCAGCTGCCAAAGCGGCCTCTAACATCGGCTCAATGCTATCAGTCCCTTCTTCCCTAGCCCCACCATCATGCCCTGAGGAGTCCCCCGAACTGTTCGAGCACAGTGTAGGGAACATTCTGCAGGAGGATGGCAGCGTTTTGAAGGCTCCGAAGATGGTACCCAGGTTGAGGATGAAGGCAGTAACGTGAGCCCAGAGAGAGGGGGTGCCCATGAAGGACAAGAAACTGGCAGTCATGTTCCCCCAGCTGCAGCATACTGCCAGGTATGCTCCAGTGGCGAGGAGGGAGGGGATGATGAGGTCACTGACTCTACGTGGGTGCCTGATAGAAGAGAGGAAGAGGAGGAGGAGGCACATCTCCAACGAGGCAGGATGCCCTCCAGGGGCCATCTTAAGGGCAGCCAACCGACTGCATCACACCGCAGAGCTCTGCATGTGCAGGGCACTGCTGACTCTGTGCGTTTTTCAAAAGTTCTTTGGTGTGAGACGTGTGTAGCAGATCGCACCCTTGCTGTTTGTAACATATGTCTGAAGCGTGTCAAGCGTGGCCAAAACAGCAGCTACTTGGGCACCACATGCTTGACCAGACATATGTCGACCTGCCATGCAGTCCGTTGGCAACAGTACTTAAAAGACCCACACCAAAGAACAAGGCGGACCTCTCGTTGCTCCTCATCAGCTGGGATCTCCAATCCCACTATACCTTCAATCCTCTCAGAGACCTGCACTGAGAGGAATCAAGGTGTAGAATTAGGTGTCCCAAGCATTTCTGGGCAATCTGCTAGCGGTACACCAACATCGGATTGTAGCAGGCAAATTTCCCTACCCCAGTTGCTAAACCGGCGAAAGAAATTTGGTACCAGCCATCCACATGCTCAGCGTCTGAATACTAGTTTGGCTAAATTTCTAGCACTCCAACTGCTGCCCTTTCAGCTGGTAGACTCTGCCCCCTTTCGAGAATTTGTTGGATGTGCGGTACCTCAGTTGCAGGTTCCCAAATGCCAATTTGTTTCTCGCAAGGCCATTCTGGCTCTCTACCGACATGTGGAAGGCAATGTCTTGGCCTCGTTGGACAGGGCGGTCAGCGGTAAGGTGCATATTACCGCTAACTCATGGTCCAGCAGGCATGAACAGGGACGTTGCCTTTCTTTCACGGCGCACTGGGTAACCCTGCTGGCAGCTGGGAAGGATGCAGGACAGGGTGCAGTAATGTTGGAGCTTGTTCCGCCACCACTCCTCCAAAATGCTGATAGTGGTGATTCTGCCACACCTCTCTCCTCCACCCCCTCCTTAATTTGGTGGTGCAGCGGTTCTTGTGCAGGTACCCGGGCTTTACAGGATCTCCTGAGGTAGGCCAGGAAAGTCTGTGGGCATTTCCGCTGGTCATATAATGCCAGTGCTCGGCTGGCTGAACTCCAAAAGGATTGCAACCTGCCCAAGAACCGCCTCATCTGTGACATGCCCACCAGGTGGAACTCAACGTTGGCAATGCTGCAGCAGCTGCACACGCAGCAGAGGGCCATCAATGAGTACCTGTGCAACTATGGCACCAGGACAGGGTCAAGGGAGCTTGGCTTTTTTTCGCCATGCCAGTGGCTCATGATCAAGGATGCATGCACTGTCCTGTCACCATTTGAGGAGGCCACGAGGATGGTGAGCAGTGACAGTGCATGCATCAGTGTCATGAAGATCCTGCCAGAAACAGCCACCTCAGACTCTTCAGTTCCCGAACGCGGGTGCAAGCGCGCATGTGCATGCGCGCATGTACCTCTGTTGGTGCCAGGCGGGCTATTTAAGCCTGCCTGTCACATACAGTCCCTGCTGTCTGCTCTACAGCGTTGTGTGCCTTAAAACCTGATCTGAGACTGTTACCTGTATTAAGACCCGGCTTACCTTTGACCATCCAGTTATCTGCCTGCATCTGACCTCGGCCTGTTTGTGACTACTCTTTGCCTGCACCTCTGTACATTTTCTGCCCGCCTGATACCTGTTCCGGCCTGTCTGACTATCCCTGTGTTTGTCCTATCTGTCCTGGTTCCGATCCAGTCTGCTAAGCTGATTCAGTCTGCTGAGCTGCTCCTGGTCCAGTCTGCTAAACTGATCCAGCCTGCTTAGCTGATCCAGTCTGCTGAGCTGATCCAGTCTGATGAGCTGTTCCTGATCCTGTCTGCTAAGCTGATCCAGTCTGCTGAGCTGCTCCTGATCCAGTCTGCTAAGCTGATCCAGTTCCTATATCCCAGTTCTTGCAAGGAAGTTTCCGGGTGTCTGTTCCACTTCCTTACCTCTGTTGATCCTGCCAAGCACCCGTGGCACTCCTTACTCCTGTGCCTACTGTTACCTTACCAGGGGGCCGCGAGTAGGAGCCATAAGGGAGGCTGTCCTCTGAAATTCAGGCTCACAACCATCAGGTACGTGACAGTAGCAGACAGCCATGTCTGAGCCCGAGCAGGGAGCCTCCCCTATGGAAGAACTGTGTCAGCACTTGGCAGGACTGACCGAAGCAGTTAAGAATCTTCAGCAAGGCTACACCCGGCTGGAAGAACGGGTGCTGGTTCTATCCAACCCTACCGGAACCCAGGGATCCCCCCACACATCCACCTCTTCTGCTGGGGCAGGATCAACACCAACAGTTGTGATGCTTCCTCCGGAACCTAGGGTCCCTACACCCGAAAAATTAACCCGGAAATCGAAGTAGCTTCAGGGCTTTCCGCAATTCTGCGAACTGTATTTTGCCCTTCAGCCACAAACCTTTTCTCTGGAAGTTACCAAGGTGGGCTTCGTGGTTTCCTTGCTTACTAGAAACCCCCAAACTTGGATCCCCAGCTTTCAGCAACTACAGAAGCTGCTTTGCATACCCTTCAGCAGGGACACAGGGCAGCAGAGGATTACGTGGCTGAGTTTAGGCGGTGGAGCGCAGATACGAACTGGAACGACGCTGCTCTCCGCCATCAGTTCCACATGGGACTCTCTGATTCTCTGAAAGATGAACTGGCTAGAGTTGGTGTACCACAGACTTTGAATGCGCTGATCGATTTAGCCATACAAATCGATCAACGCCTGAGAGAGCGAAGGGCTGAGAGAGCTACGGGTTTTTCTTGCCCAACCTGGATGCTTCCAAGGGCTCCAAGTCATCTGCACCCGGTACCCGCTGCACCACCAGCTTCTGCGCCTGACGCACCTGAGCCAATGCAGCTTGGGGTCCTTCCCTTACCCCTGAAGAGCATCAACGACGTTGGGTAAACAATCTGTCTTTACTGCGGAGACCCTGGACATTATGTCAGAAACTGCCCTCTAAAATTGCGTAAGTGTCTTTCTATGTCTCCTGATTACACAGACCCTATAGCCAAGTTTGCATCTCATCTTGCCCTTTCTGTCACATTACAGCTTTCAGGAAAGACTCTGCTAACACCCGCCATTATTGATTCCGGGGCCTGCAGCTGTTTCATGGACTCATCTTTTGCCACTAAACACCGGATTCCTCTCCTTCCGAAGACCCATGGACTCTCAGTTCATCTGGCTGATGGGTCCGCTATCAAATCAGGCCCTGTAGTTTTGGAGACTGCTCCTATACCCGCTGTCATTTCCAGTTCCCACCACAAACTTTTACGTATGGACATAATCTCTTCCCCATTATTTCCTGTAATCCTCGGTATGCCTTGGCTACAAGCCCACAATCCTGCCATCAACTGGGCCACATGGGAGGTTACCTTCTCTTCACCTTACTGCCAGCAGTTCTGTGTCTCTCACGATCCTCATGGGCCATCTACCTTGCTATGCCTGGACTCAGAAGCTGGAATACGTCAGTCTATTCCAGAAGTTTACCACAACTTCCTGTACGTATTCAGTAAACAAGGGGAAGAGGCTCTACCACCCCATCGAGCCTACGACTGCCCCATTGAACTGTTTCCCGGAGCTGAAATTCCTTTCAGTAGGATTTTCCCTTTGACAGAGGTAGAACAAGGGGCACTAAAATAAAAATTTTATGAAAACCTAAATAAGGGGTTTATTCGCCCGTCCACGTCCCCAGCATGCGCAGGCATATTTTTTGTCGAGAAGGACCATACCCTTTGACCTTGCGTGGACTACAGCAAATTAAATAAGATTACTGTGAAAAAACGTTATCCTCTCCCTTTGGTGCCAGAGTTATTCCAGAGACTGGGGGCCGCTACTGTTTTCACCAAACTTGATCTCCATGGAGCCTATAATCTGGTCCGCATCGGGGACGAGTGCAAGACTGCCTTCCGTACCCGATTTGGACACTTCGGATACTTGGTGATGCCCTTCGGGTTGTGCAATGCCCCCGCCACTTTTCAATACTTTATTAATGATGTTCTTCAAGACTTTTTGTACTTATTTGTTATTGTCTACCTGGACGATATTTTAATATTTTCTTCTTCCCTTGAATCACACCGCAGGCATGTCAGAAATGTATTGGCCCGGCTTCGACAACATTTCCTATATGCGAAAGCCGAGAAGTGTGAATTCGAGCAGGAAAATATACAATTTTTGGGGTTAATTATCTCCAGTGAGGGCATCAAGATGGACCCCCAGAAGATTACTGCAATCCTGGACTGGCCAGTCCCAGCAGACAAGAAAGGAATCCAACGTTTTGTTGGTTTCGCCAACTTTTACGGCAAATTTATCAGGATTCTCGGCCATCATTGCATTGATCACCCAATTAACCAAACAGGGAAACCGCTTCCATTGGTCCCCTGAGGCCCAAAAAGCCTTTGAGGCCCTCAAGGGGCTCTTTACCTCTGCTTCCGTTTTGAGACATCCAGATTCTTCTCTACCGTTTGTTCTTGAGGTAGACGTATCCGAGATTGCCGTGAGGGCAATATTGTCCCAAAGACAATGAACCAAGGCCCAGCTTCACCCAGTAGCCTTCTTCTCACGTAAACTTTCAACAGCGGAGAAGAACTACGATGTGGGGGATCGGGAGTTGTTGGCAATCAAATCTGCGCTGGAAGAATGGCGCTATCTGCTGGAAGGAGCTGCCCATCCAATTCTGATATTCACCGACCACAAGAACCTGGAATATCTGAGATCTGCGAAGAGGTTGAAGCCACGGCAAGCCAGGTAGGCGCTCTTTTTCTCCAGGTTTTCCTTCCATGTTACGTATCGCCCAGGCTCCAAAAACACTCAACCTGATGCCCTGTCCTGGATGTTTCACAAGTCCAAAGAAATTTCTCCCCCGGATACCATCCTTGCCCCTGGCAACTTTCTTCTGCTTCAGGAAAACCTGCTTTCCCGAATTAAACAAGCTTCCACAGGGCAAACACCTCCTCCTGAACCAGGACTACAGGTCAGAGATGGGTTGTTTTGGCACGAGGACAAGATCTACATTCCTGGAAGCCTGCGAGTTTCTGTCTTGGAGCTTTGCCATGACCATGCACTAGCCAGGCATTTCGGCATAACCAAAACCACCGACTTGGTACAGCGTACTTTTTGGTGGCCTCAGTTATGGGAAGATTGTAAAAGGTTTGTAGAGTCCTGCACTACTTGCATCAGAAACAAAACCCATAGAACCAAGGCCTGGGGGCTACTAAAACCCTTGCCTGTCCCAGACAGACCATGGAGGATGTTTTCCGTAGACTTTATCGTTGCATTACCCCCCGCAGAAGATCATACCACTATCTTTGTGGTAGTTGATCGTCTGTCAAAGATGGCACATTTCATTCCAATGAAAGGCACTCCCTCAGCCCCTGAAACAGCACAGGCATTCATTAAGGAAATCATCAGACTCCACGGGGTACAAGCCAACATCGTCTCCGATCGGGGGTACAGTTTACCTCCCGATTCTGGAGGTCCCTCTGTAAAGCTCTGGATATTGAACTGTCGTTTTCTTCTGCTTATCACCCCCAGACCAATGGGCAAACTGAGAGGACTAACAAAACTATCAAACAGTATCTACGCTGCTTTGCCGAATTCGCCTACAATAATTCCATCCACTCCGCTACCAAGCAAACTCCATTCTTCGCCAACTGTGGCTTCCACCCTTCATTTCTGCCAAATTCCCTTCCCGAATGTACAGTACCTGCAATCCAGGAGAAAATAAACTTCTTCTCTACCAACAATCACATTTTGCAGGAAACCATGACCAGGACTCAGGAACACAACAAGACAACTTTTGACAGGAAGAAACGAGGTGAATTAGTACTGGCACCCGGTGACCTGGTGTGGTTATCCACAATGAACTTGAGGATGGCATGTCCTTCAAAGAAGCTGGGCCCCAAATTCTTAGGACCATTTCCGGTGAGGAGGAAAATCAACGAAGTGGCTTACGAACTGGAACTCCCTGATTCATTAAAGATTCATCCTGTATTCCACGTGTCACTGTTGAAACCTTCTGTCCCCAATACTTTTCCAAATCGGAGTACTGTTTTCCCTGATCCTGTCTCATTATAGACAGGGAGGAGGAATTTGAAGTGGAGGCTATCCTAGACTTCAGGAGGAGAAGGAACCAGAACCAGTTCTTGATTAAGTGGAAGGGGTATGGACCCGAAGAAAATTTGTGGGAGCCCGAGGGGAACACCCATGCTAAGAGTCTGGTACAGTCCTTTAAAAATGTCTCACCCTGAGAAGTTTTCCCGGATGGGGGGGGGCAATGTCATGAAGATCCTGCCAGAAACAGACGCCTCAGACTCTTCGGTTCCCGATCACGGGTGCAACCGCGCATGCGTGTGCGTGCGCGTACCTCTGTTGGTGCCAGGCGGGCTATTTAAGCCTGCCTGTCACATACAGTCCCCGCTGTCTGCTCTACAGCGTTGTGTGCCTTAAAACCTGATCTGAGACTGTTACCTGTATTAAGACCCGGCTTACCTTTGACCATCCAGTTATCTGCCTGCATCTGACCTCGGCCTGTTTGTGACTACTCTTTGCCTGCACCTCTGTACCTTTGCTGCCCGCCTGATACCTGACCCGGCCTGTCTGACTATCCCTGTGTTTGTCCTATCTGTACTGGTTTTGATCCAGTCTGCCAAGCTGATCCAGTCTGCTGAGCTGATCCAGCCTGCTAAGCTGATCCAGCCTGCTAAGCTGATCCAGCCTGCTAAGCTGATCCAGTCTGCTAAGATGATCCTGATCCAGTCTGATAAACTGATCCAGCCTGCTAAGCTGATCCAGTCTGCTGAGCTGATCCAGTCTGCTGAGCTGATCCTGATCCTGTCTACTAAGCTGATCCAGTCTGCTGAGCTGCTCCTGATCCAGTCTGCTAAGCTGATCCAGTTCCTGTATCCCAGTTCCTGCAAGGAAGTTTCCGGGTGTCTGATCCACTTCCTTACCTCTGTTGATCCTGCCAAGCACCCGTGCCACTCCTTACTCCTGTGCCTACTGTTACCTTACCAGGGGGCCACGAGTAGGAGCCATAAGGGAGGCTGTCCTTTACAATTCTGGTTTACAACCATCAGGTATGTGACAATCAGTAAAACTGTCCCTCTTATCTACCTGTTGGAGCACATGCTGCGTGGATTAATGGACAGGGCACTTGAGGCAGAACAAAGGGGGGAACAGGAGGACTTCCTTACCTCTCAAGGCCCCCTTTATCCAGACAGTATTCCTGCGGGCCCGCCGCTCACACAGGAAGTGGAGGAAGAGGAGGATTGTGTCAGCATAGAGGTGGAGCCTAGCACGCAGCATCAGCAGCAGTCTTCAAGGGATCGTTTACAGTCCCCAGAAACCCATGGACTTGTACGTGGCTGGGAGGAGGTGGCTGCGGATCATGTCGTCCTTAGTGACCCAGAGGACTCCAGACCGAATGCCTCAGCAAACCTACTCTGCATGGCCTCCCTGATCCTGCAATGCCTGCGAAAAGACCCTCGGATTCGTGTGATCAAGGAGAGGGATCATTACTGGCTGGCAACCCTTCTTGATCCACGTTACAAGGGTAAGGTTGCGGAACTTATCCAGCCGTCGCAGAGGGTGCAGAGCATGAAACATCTTCGGGAGGCCTTGCAGAAAGGTTTGTGCAATGCTTTTCCAGAGCCTGGGAGGTTACAAATTCCTGGTCCTGGACAACATGTTGCTGAGGCTTCGGTCAGTCACAGAAAGAGCGGTGGAGAAGGTGGCCGTCTGACCGATGCGGTCAGACAATTTTTTAGTCCGCAGTCCTAAGGTATGATTGGTTTCCAGCAACCATTGCCAGCGTCTGATTTACATGGTGCAGGAATACCTAGGGGCAAGATCAGACTTGGAGACCTTTCCAACCGAAAATCCACTGGGTTACTGGGTCTTGAGGATGGATCACTGGCCAGAGCTTGCACAGTATGCAATTGAGCTACTGGCCTGTCCTGCATCCAGGGTTCTTTCGGAACGCACATTCAGTGCTGCTGGAGGCTTTGTAACCGATCACGGAGTGTGCCTGTCCACCGACTCGGTTGACCGTCTCACCTTCATAAAAATGAATCAGTCTTGGATCACCAGCTACCAAGCACCTGATGCTGATGTAACCGATTATTTTTTTTATGAATGAGATACCTTCAATACTGCCTATGCTGATACTGATTGCTGAGTGACTATCCTGTTATGCTGAGTGACTATCCTATTCCTCCTCAATGTTCAAGTTGATAGTTTCTAAGAACATTTTTGGTTCTGGGCACCAGCACCAGTGCCTAAAGCACAATTTTTCTGCCCCTGTTTAACAGGGGCGTGTATAATTTTAAATTGTGCTGTAATAATTTGCAGCAGGGCTCATTCCTGCGCTCAAATAGAGTATCTGTGAGGGGTTGCAGTGTTGTGGCACCAGAACCAGTGCCTAAGGCCCAATTTTTCTGCCCCTGTTTAACAGGGGTGTGTAATTACAATTTTTGATATAATATTTCACAGCAGGGCCCGTTCCAGTGCCCACCAAGAGTAACTGTGAGGGCTTACAGTGTTGTGGCACCACCAAAGGCCCAATTTTTCTGTCCCTGTTCAACAGGGGCATGCAATTACAATTCTTGATATAATATTTCACAGCAGGGCCCGTTCCAGCGCCCACCAAGAGTAACTGTGAGGGCTAACAGTGTTCTGGTACCACCAACACCTAAGGCCCAATTTTCTGCAGAGTATATAGGGCAGGCCGTACAGTATATACAGGCGATCCCCTACTTTTAAACATCCGACTTACAAACTACTTCTACTTACAAACGGAGGGAGACAACAGGAAGTGAGAGGAAATCTACCCCTGGGAAGGGAAATTCTCTCCTGTAAGAGTTAATATCGGAAAAAGGTGTCTCCACTGATGCTCTATCACCAATCCTTGTTTCCCTAATAACCCCAAATTTTCAAAATCCAATTGTCATTGGGACAGAAAATGAGGTGAAATCTTCTGAACAGGGGCACAGACAGCAATACAAATGTTACAGGGGTGATAACCATTCCCTATGTTATCCAAAAAGCATAAAAATAGATTTTTTGGCTGAAGCTACACTTAAGTTGAATCTGTTTGTAATTTGGAACAGGTACATTTTTTTAAGAACAAACCTACAGTCCCTGTCTTGTTTGGACCGCCTGTATACTGCTGTTCAGAGTATATAGGGCCTGGGGGCCCCACACCTTTTCTTTTTTTAATTTGGGTGCGGGGTTCCCCTTAATATCCATACAAGACCCAAAGGGCCTGGTAATGGGCTGGGGGGGAGGGGGGTACCCATGCCGTTTTTCTCAATAATTGTCATCTATATTGCCGGGACCCAACATAACATTAAAGCTGCAAGCAGTTTTAAATGACTTTTATTCCTTTAGAAATGTAATTTTGTGCAGCGACTGTTTTAAACACGGAAAACACGTGCCACTTCACAGGCATACTATAGACACCCTCCAGGTACGATATTTAAAGGAATATTTCACTTTTATTTTTTCATTTTAAGCATTATTAGAATCACTGCTCCTGAAAAAACGGCTGTTTTTAAAACTTTTTTTTGCATTGAAACATGTCCCCTGGGGCAGGACCCAGGTCCCCAAACCCTTTTTAGGACAATAACTTGCATATTATCCTTTAAAATTCGCACTTTTGATTTCTCACGTTCGAGTCCCATAGACTTTAACGGTGTTCGAATGTTCGCGCAAACTTTCGGTCCGTTCGCATGTTCTGGATGCAAACCGAACCGGGGAGTGTTCGGCCCATCCCTATCAGTCAGCAGACAGCAATAATTAATCAATCACAACCTGCTAGATCTCCTATAAACTATCATTCATATTGTTGTTCGCCAAATTTCTGTTCTGTAATTATTCTCAGTATAGACACTGTCAGATTTTCCTATAAGTGCTCAAAATTAATTGCAACTGCATGTTAAAATGTTTCCATGTAAGACAAGATTTGTAGAGTTATAAGTCAAGGTTACATTACTTGTAGGTATGTATTGGAGATTTAAAAAACATGCCACTGTTTGTAACGTAAAATCACATACTTCACATATATATATATATATATATATATAAAAGATCCATTGTAGAAGATTTGAAAGGTTTTACTAATCCCTTTCATCACACGTGACTTAAAAAAACATGTAGGGTTTACAAATTATATTTCATCATAGGCTGAAAATATATTCTTAAAGATACTATTATCTTTTGTCAAAACAGAGTAGTTCTTTGAACTTTGTGATTTCAGAATGTGTTTTGCAAAGACTTAAATACTGTGCAAATGCTTTTACAGTACATTCTTGCTGAAAAAGAATATAAAATATATAAGACACTAATGATCCCTTGTGTGGTTAGAATATGTCTGAGGCCCTCAGGTGGCGGAACCCTTCACCCCCATCTCTGCAAGGCTGGGTGAATTTAGTGAACAAGGCCCTACCAATGTACAAACTAACATACATAGCTAGAGGGTGTCCTAAAAGAATTGAGAAAGTGTGGGTGGGATGGATGGAGATATCGGGAGAAGTGGAAGTGAGATAAATGTAAACAGATGAGTTATGGTTGGAGATAAGTGGGGAAGTCTGCTGGTATATCAGGCGATAAGCTGAAATATAATAGACAACGGAGGAGACATAGGAGATGAGCGGAATAATACTGAATTTGTTTAGTGTTGAATGATTATGGACATTTTTATTTGATATCTGACACATGATGCAAATATATGATTTTGAGTTTGTTTGGCAATGTAAGCGAATTATAATGTACGTAAAATGTGTACTGTATTATGTCAAGGTACGATACTGTTGATATGTACAATAAAATTTTCCCTTTAAAAAAAAAAAGAAAAAAAGAATATGTCTGCTCTTAATGTGCATATGAATTGAAATTAATTTAAATAGCCTAGTCTTCTGTTTTCTTCAGTTTTTGTTAACACGATTCCGTTAATTTTCTCAAAATAGATTTGGATAAAATTGTGAAGTCTTGCTGTATTTTGTCCCCTCTTACTACTACCAGTCTTGCTACTTCTTTTCCTTTCTGTTACACAAAACTTTTCTACATCTTCTCTATCCTTTCTTAAGGCCCATACACACGATCAGACTTTTTGACAACAAACTTCAAAATGAGCAGGTTTTCAAAAAAATCAAAAAAATCCGACCATGTGTACGCTCCATCGAACAAACTTGTTCGGTTTTCATCAGACAAAAGTTCGCTCTGCAAACGGACAAACTTTTCGGCAACAAAAGTCCTACAGTGCAAAGCCCTGCCGTGTGTACAGAAATCCATCGGACTTTAGTCCGAAGTACAAATATGCATGCTCAGAACCAATGTTAAAATCAACCAACAATAGCAGAAGTTGACCAAAGGGTGGTGGTAAAGAGCAGAAAAGAGCAGAAAAAACACTTGATTTTGGGAAAGTTTGCTGAAAAAATCCTGTCGTGTGTATGCATACTAATTTCAAGCCCAATGCCCTTCAAACAAAAATCCACGGAAAAGTTTGTTTGAAATCCGACGTGTGTATGAGGCTTAAGTCTAAAGCCCTGTACACACGATCGGATAACCTATGGATTTTCGTCCGATGGATTTGTCCATCGGAAGTCCGATGAAACTGTTTTTCATCAGTCTAGGCCACACACCATCAGTCAAAAAACCGACCGTTCCAAACGCGGTGACGTAAAACACTCCGATGAGCCGAGAAAAATGAAGTTTAATGCTTCTGAGCATGCGTCGACTTGATTCTGAGCATGCGTGGGTTTTTTAACCGATGGACTTGCCCATAGACGATCGGAAATTACCATCGGTTTTTTATCCATCGGAAAATTTTAAAACAAGTTCTATTTTTTACAACCGATGGAAAAAAGACCGATGGGTACCATACACGATCGGTTGGTCTGATGAAAACCATCCATCGGACAGTTTTCATCAGTCAAACCGATCGTGTGTACGGGGCTTTACTGTCTCATGCTGCTTCATACTGCAGATGCAAACCTTAACACCTTTTTTCTCGCCTCCTCCCAGCGTCCAGTCTTGCTGCTAATTCTCCTTGAAATCCCATCTTGCTACCTCTTTTCCCCACCCTCCACAATTCAGTCTCATTGCCTCATTTCCCTACTTCCTTCACAATCCAGTCTTGCCACGTCCTCTTTCCCCTGCTCCACAATTTTCTACAGCCTCTCCTCCTCATGTCACTATCCAGTGCCATTCTTCTCCCAATTAACAATATCATCGTGCTGCCTTTTTTATAACTCTCCATCACAATTTAATTCCACAGACTTTACTCCTTCTCCTATTAATTCACCCCTACTCCCCCCCCCCACACTATTCCACTATCTGTCTTATGGTATCCCTTATCCCCATGTACACACTGGAAAATAATGAAGATTTAGAAAATATGGGTTGCCATGAGGGTACCAGTATTCTTTTATGCCCCTAGAAAAAGTTTGCTTGTTCAGGAGTCAATATAATCTTAGTCTTTGAGCAACATCATTTGTTAAACTTCTCTCCCTCCAGTTCATTTGAGCATGAAGAGTCATTTATATTAGAATCAACGACTTCCACCCCTATGGAATATCTATGCGGGTCCTTCGATAAGCATACCGGTCACATCTCAAAAATATACAGCATCTTGTCCTCTAAGTCGGATTTTTTTTTATATGAACAAGTGGGAACAGTATATAGAGGCAACGTTGGAAATAGATAAATGGGTTAAAATGTCACAACTCGCCTCAAAATCATTCATTAACACCTCACTTATCGAGGCGAATTACAAAGTTTTGCTGCGATGGGGGGGACCAGCGAGAGTGGCGACATATGTTCCAGGCGCTTCCCCTCTATGTTTCAGGGGATGTGGCATGGAACAAGAAGAAGCACACCGCTCCAGGCAGAATCAGGTGTAAGGTAGATCACAGGTGCAGACCTTGGCTCACCACCGTGGAAGACTAATAAAACAGGAGGGCATGGTATACCATATATGGTGGGTATGTCCCAAAGTCAGGCGATTTTGGATTTGCATCTATAATTTCATCTATTCACTAACCCAGGTGAACTTGATCAAATCACTGCAGCAGGCGCTACTAGGAAGCCCAGTGGAGGGAGTATCAGGACACACGAGGAAACTTATTTCATTTATCTTTACTGCATCCAGGGTAGCGGTAGCTGGATCCTGGAGAGCGCCCATGATCCCTTTCGACTTGGTGAAAACAAAGTTTTTGTGGATCATGATCAATGAACGCCTCTCGGCAATATTACTCGATAAACAGCCATTCTTTGATAGGGTCTGGGAACCATGGATAAAATACCTGTCCGAGGGATTATGAGACACTAGTACAGTTTAGCGGAGAACGACAGGGCTAAACACACCCCCCCCCTTACCTTTCTCTCCCCTTTCTTCATTCCTCTCACAGGTTCTTAATTTCTTCTCCTATATTCTGTTTGAGTGACCAGGGAGAGGACTTAGGCCTCATGGTAACATGGTATGGATTCCTCCTCTTCTTCTTCATGAAGCCTGAAAGGATAACAGGGATCCAAGAAAGCGCTACTCCTGGCCTCCCCTTTTTCTTCTTTCTTTTTTTATATTCTGTAGAGTTTTTGTTTGTCGTTTTTTTTTCTTTACTTGCAATAGGTTTCTCATGTAGTCCATTAAGTTGAAGTTTAAAGAGATGAGAGATACAATGGGCACCCTTGTTAAGGTATACCTTATTCCTCTCACCTCTTGTATCTTGAGACATTTTGTACATGGAAATGTTTATCTCATGTAAACAATATTTTGCCTTGAAAATTTGATATGTACAATTTTCAATTAAATTATTAGAAAATAATCAACAGAGTAATTTGGGAACAAAAAACACCACTTGCCAGAGAGTTATATCTTTAAAAATAGCATAGGCACAAACATCTTCACTTTACTATTTCTGCATTTTTTATGGATGTCAATCAGTTATTATGGACAGAAAATTTTATTTATTACATCATGTATAATAATAATAATAATAAATAATGCTGTTTTGACAAGTTTACATTATACTTGATATACTAGATATCATTTAGGCCAAACAGAAAGTGTTCTGTTTTTCTGTGTTTATGCCATGATCATTCTGTTCTAAACTTTCCAGTGACTGACCCTGCGCTTTCAATATTTTTAGTCACTGATCAAGAAAAAGAAACCAGATCAGGAAAACTAGAAGAACTAGAAACTCCTTTTTTGCATACTTGTTCTTGGTCCCAGACTTAAAGTATTGAAACAAGTTAATAAACATTACAGCCAGTATGAATTCTTGGCTATAAAAAATCCTCGCCATTAGAAGGTAGTCCATGTTCTATGGTCTTTGCAGAGACCCAGCTACATCAGGTCGGTGGCAGAGGCCTATCAAATGGTCTGTGGCAGAGGCCTCATCGTTCACCCAGTCTGTGGCAGGGACCAACCTCACGGTCGGTGGCAGCGACCGTGCGCCAAAAGTTGTTGTGAACTCCTAACAGCTTCTCTGATCCGAAAGGATTGTGCCTGAACCCTCTCCCCACCAAGTTCGTGTTTGTATCAACCTGTCTGCTTGCAAAGAGGCATATTTATCTCTGCGGAAATAAATATAGATGTTGTACTGTCACCTGGTGTGGGCTTACTTTTCTGGGAGCAAAGTGTTCTACATTCACCTATCTACCTGTCACATTGCAAGTGGAAGCTCCGGACACTCCACAGACCCAAAGGTAAAGATCTTAGCTTAAACCTCTACACACATATGAGGTGCGAGCTGGTGGCAGCACCTCATCCCTCTCCCTGGTCCCCCTAGACGAGTTAACCAGCCGTGAAGAAGAAGGGAGAGAGCCGGTGAGGGCGCTACATTTATATTTACAGTACATATATAGGATGTCATTGTCATTACAGTTATATCCAATGGCGTCCCTAGGGGGGGACATTATGCACCATGTGCCCCCCCCAAAAAAAAAAACTATATATTTTTTTATTTTTTTATTTTTTGTATTTTGCTCGGGCCGCCGCTGGAGTAAACCGGGCTCTCCTGAGAGGGAGAGCATCCCCAGTCAGCTCCTGTGGGGGATTCTTCCCCCCTCCCTCTGCTCGCTGACACTGCATAATGCGAACGCTCACACAACCACAGCTGCCCGATCTGCTCCTTCCCCTGCATCCTCATTGGCACGGAGAAGAGCAAGTTGCAGGAAGGACTCCACGAGCACTGTGGGGGGGGGGGGGGGCCCAAGCCTTCATCTCAGTTACTGAAAAAACTGACTGATTTCTCCCATCCTTAGCCTGTAAATTCCGAGAGTGGTGACTGCAAGCTGAGCCGAATGTCAGTTTATGACACTCTTTCACAGCCCAGCGAGTCCAGCCACCCCCCCTCACTTTCCTTACATACGAGCAGGGAGGAATACAGCTCCTTCTTCCAGTCCCGCCCACACTAGCCCGGCGTGCTGTATCTGAAGAGAGGGGATGTGTGGGTGGGAAATATGAAAATCAGCAGCATTCCTGGCTGTGTGTGAATAATGCCTGAGATTCTAGCCTGGACCGTGAGTAAGTGTGTGCACTGCAGTACACTGTAATCACTGAACTGCATTATCTCCATCCCTTCTCTCCCCATCTGTCTCCCTCCCCCTCTCCTGTTCTTTCAAGACATAAACAATTTACTTTCACTTTCAGTTAGGCAGGTAATATACGGTGCAAATTTCTTTCCTGCATCCACAGATTGCAGGAAAGAAACTTGCATGATTCTCCCATCAACACAGACAGTGCTGACAGGGGAATATCCCTCCTGCCCAGCAATTGTATTCTCCCGACAAACAGTGATTATCACTAGTGGCTATAGCAACCACTAGTGATAATCATAAGAGAATCTGCTCATTAATGGTTCAAATCTCACAGCCAGTTCCTGCTGAACCAGCTGAGATTTAAACTGTCTATGGCTGGTCGTAGCTCTTATGCCGTGTACACACGATCGGTTTTACCGATGAAAAAAATAAATATGAAAGCTGGAGACGCCACTGGTTATAGCACAAAAAAAACACATTAGAGCCCATCTCTGGGTAATGCTACCCTTCCCAGTCACTCATTCACGAGTTGTTAACATGGGAAATACCCTTTGGTCCTTCACCAGCACCACTTCTGGAAGTAACAACCAGTAAATCCAGCACTGCAGCTGAGCAGTTGCCTCTTGCTGACGTCATCTTTCCACTGCAGTCTTGTGGATCTGGAGAGGACCCCAGCAACGGCACTTTCAGTAAAAAGTGTCCATGATACCCAGTCAGTGATGTGGATTATGAAGGAAGGAGCCTCCTCCTAGATTAACTGACCACATGTTAATATGAGTATTTTGAAATTTAAGAATATAGTTTTTTTTTATACAACTCCGTGATTTGCTAGATTAAGGATGGGAAAGAGGTCTATGTGAAAGGGAGATTGCTCTGAGTTCAGCTTTAACCCCATATCTACCATACTGCGACATTAAAACCTCCTACTAGTTGATTGTTTTTGTACCACAAGCCAAAAGTTTCCAGCTGCCAGGTTACATAAAGAAATATTTTTTTTTTTTCTTTACAAAACTGCGTGTAATCCCTATAATTTTGTGGTTCCCATCCACCTCTTGACAAGGAAAGGAGAGAGAGAGGGAGAGAGATAGACAGAGAGAGAGAGAATGAAATAGACTTCAAGAGAAATTACTACATGCATGTACGGACATATAGGGCTCATAATTAAATGGCCACTTTTAGTTTCATTTGCATTGATAGTTGATAACCTCATTATTACTAGTGCAGTTGCTACTAAGATAGCGGCTCTTCAACTTCTTGTCTTAACTAAGCAATTATGACACTTCCTTTATGTTTTCATTCCACCTATGCAATCAAATTGAAGGTTACATTTCAAAACAGAAACTGCGCTATCAGCTAAAATTGTGCAATAACCAAATTAAATTAGAGCAGCAACTCCACCACGAGATACTATACACAGTCAAATTCACATTACATCAAAAGAGTTGCACTTACAAGTGATAAAAACATTTGTGAACCAAAACAAAAACAATGTTTGAATTTCATATAAAAAATATTGATATACAAAGGAAGTCCAATGTGTAAAAGTCCTCCTCTTCTGTGTTGAAATACTGTATTCTTAAATGTGCAATAAACCTCCATCACCAACAAAAAGAATGTTTGAATTGTGAAGCCACCACCAAATGGGAAGAGTGCCCGCTTACTGACTGAAGTGTGACCCCCTAATTAAAGAAAAGTCAGCTGTGCTTTCAATAGGGCACCCAGCCCTGGATCACCTTAACCACTTGACCACTGGGCACTTAAACCCCCTTAATAACCAGACCAATTTTCAGCTTTCGGTGCTCTCACATTTTGAATGACAATTACTCAGTCATACAACACTGTACCCATATGAAATTTTTGTCCTTTTTTTCACACAAATAGAGCTTTCTTTTGGTGGTATTTAATCACTGTTGGGTTTTTTATTTTTTGCGCTATAAGAGAAAAAAGACTGAAAATTTTGTAAAAAAATGATTTTTTTTTCGTTTCTGTTATAAAATTTTGCAAATTACTATTTTTTCTTCATAAATTTTGGCCAAAATTTATACTGCTACATATCTTTGGTAAAAATAAGTACA